>CM056584.1:14581738-16016738 GCA_029721435.1 Gymnothorax reevesii | reverse complement strand
GGTGAGTTTTTTTTTTTTTTTGATGAAGGCAAAGTTTGAAGTACATATTCATCATTTTCCACTAAAATCATTATTTCTAACTCAGACAATGTCAGCATGTTCTGCTCATTTTCTATATTTCCTATTCAGACTAATTTCATGTGTGTTTCCATGGAAAACAAGAAAATTTCCAAGTGATGCCAAACTTTCGAGCAGTAGTGTATAAGTATGTCCGAAGCCAAAAACAAACAGAAGTAATTCATGGGTAGACCATGGTAAGTTTGGGACTGGACAAAATCGAAAAGCTAAAAAAAAAAAGACCAAACCGTAAACCAGGAGTTCAAGGAATGCTCATTGGTAGACACAGAAGAAACTTGTATACAAACTCACAAAGAACTACTCTGAATCGGGAATATGATGTGAGTGACTGATTATATTTGGGGCAGGTGCAGTGAGCTGAGGAACGTGCAGGGAGGTGTGGCTACGAATAAGGGAACAAGCAAACTAATTAACAGTGAACAAGGGGCGGTGCTTGTGCAGGAGTGAAAACAGAAAGCACATGGCGAGTGACAGATGAATAGAATCGCTAAACTAATACATGGAACTGCTAAAACAAACAATGGAACATGGAAAATAATAAAGACAAATACAAAATAAACAATAAACATTATTACACAGATGTAGACACCGGCACACAAGTTTGATTGCCTGTATTGCAGTATGCGCTGAAAGCAGATGTGGAACGTTAAATAAATAGATTTTTTTTTTTTGTCAATAAAACATCTTTTCTAAATTGAATTTACTATTTAATCGCCACAACCTTGCGGAGGCTGTGTTTAACTGCTGACAAATTATTCTAATCATTTCCAAAACTTGTAAATCAAGGAAAGTGATTGAAAACAGGCTAAGATTATTTCTCACTTTCAAAGAATTTTTCGCCTCCTCTAATGTCAGCCAAGCAGCCATCACTGGTGTACATGCATGAGTTGTCTAGCGCTCAGAATGTGAATTTTCCTGCTCTTTGCCATAAGGAGAGAGCAACTTGGAAGTGGGCTAATGTGAGGCGCTTGATCTCCTGCCTCTTTATCTATTTCGAGAGGACTTTTCATTTCTCTTTCGGTGAGTAAAATGTCTCAGCTCGCTGAACTGGATGTTGGCTCTGGAGGTCCGTGTGTTTCCTCTTTTTATATGTGGCAGGAGCAAACTTTAACACAGGTCATTTTGCATTCATTGTGGAGATTGGATTGAGCCTGTTGGTGTGTGTTGGTGTGTGCGTGCACATTGTGTGTTGTGTCCATGACCTGCTGACTCTAGCACGCCAGGATTCAAACAGCTGTTCTCTGTCTCAAAGCACCTGATTTCAAACCTCACACTGCACTAGAACTGTATTCACTGTCAGACGCCTCCAAATTACAAGACACGTCATGTCCAGTTCCTTCAATTTAGGTTTTTTGCTTGAATGTTCAAGGTTCGGGGTCTTTTGTCTGGGGAGAGCAGTTTCCATTGAGACCAGCTTCAGACAGGATGCAGGTGTAACATGCAGCACCTACTCTGGCTGACGTTTCTGTGCATCGAAAAACCACGGGAGCTCGATCCTGTACCACCGCTCATTTCCCACACTGATTTCCTGTCCTCTGACACCCATTTCCTTCTTTCTTCTCTCTATAGACAGACACCTTGAAAGTGTTGTCCTCCCTGAACCCCGTCCCTTCCAATGGCATGCCCCCAACAACGCACAGGTTCTCCAATAAGCCTTCTACTAAGTGTCATTCTACTAGTAACCTGAGCTTATACTGATACTCTCTGGCCTTTTCTCTGCAGTTCTCTATCCTGCCGGATGCTGCGGTTCAATGTAACAGAATACGTGTTTCGCAATAATGTCATATGTTGCTTATTGTGAAGCAAATCTACTCTGCCTGCTGAGAAAGTATATTAATGCTCCTTTGCTCCGGCTAGAATTGCAGCACACATGAAACAAAGTAAATGCACTACGTGCAACTTTGATTGTAGTTTACGCTAATGAATCATTGCAGCTTTCCATTGTTTATTTCACTGCTACTCTTGTCATTTGTTGACGTAAGCAGAGCTGAACAAAGGTAGGGAACTCAGAAGGGCGCATAAATGTCACTCCTTTAATATTGTCTCGGAAAATCCGACCTGATACTTCCACGTATAGATCAGGTTACGGGCTGTTATAGGCTACTGGAAAAGTATGTAAAAGTCTAATTTTTAGTTCACTGGCTGATATAGGCCGTGAGCTCTTGTGAACAAGTGGTGTCTGGCATCTTAGTCGTAGTTGTGATTGTGATTGTTATCGTCATCTGTTGGCAAAATCTTGAAAAATCTTCTCTGAAACTGTTTGCCGTATTTACTTCAAATTTGGTATGGACCTTCCTTGGGACAATGTTTGCCAAGATTGTTCACAATTTTGTGAAAAAATGTTTGTTTTTTTTTAATGACTTTTTTTGTGTTTTCTTCATCTGAAAACCCTTAAGATGTTCAGAAATGGCCGTTTGTCCCGCTTGTCCCGCCTCCTACGAGTTTCTCAGAGTTTCCGCACGAGTTTACACGAGTAAGGAAAACGAATTTGATTGGCTGTTATCGAGCAGGCGGGATATTCAATGTTTGGGGTGGGACAGTGTCTCACTATAGACTGCTCAGTGGGAAATCTTCACATTGACCTGTTTTAAAACTGACACCGTACGCTTGACTATGAAACCTGAAACATCCGCAGACAGTGCGCACGGAGCATAGAGTGTATATAAAAGAGGCGCGGAGTCCGCGTGGCTCAGAGTACGTGCACAGTAAGCCCAAGTCTGTGGGGGCCTTACTCTGGGTAACAAAAAAGACTGGGGGGACGCCGCGCCCCCACGTCCAACGACCACCACTGGTTATGAATCTTGAAATCTGAAGTAACGAGACAATTGTCAACCGGGAGTAACGTTAAGCTAGCTACGTTGGTAAAACAAGCAGTAGCTAACTTACAACTTACAATGTGCAAGATACTGGTTTATAAAATAGCAAATGTCTATGTTAGTAGCCTAGCTAGCAACTTACCGGTGTTTTCGAAGAAGGTTCCCCAACAATGTACACTGTCGGGACTGCTGTATCCGTCAGGATTAGATCCTTCACCAGCCCAGCCGAGTATTGCCCGTAGTTTGAGAAGCAGGACTGTGTGAAGTGCCGTCCACACACCCTGGATCCCACTGACAGCCTGCTCTCGTCGAAGTGCAGGAATTCAAGCCAGCCGGCTCATATCCCTGCATCCGAAGGGAGGCTGAAGAAAGTAGTTAGGGTGGACGGACACCCAAGCAAACACCTCCCTGGTCCTATTCCAGCCATGCAAGCTCACGTATGCTAGGCCACCTATCTACCGCGACTAACACCACTAACACTCACACACACACTAACTCACAATCTCACCACACACTCACTCACCCAAACGTGTCCCTCACTCACTCTCTTTGCCACTGCACGCTAGATACTAACTCTCTACAACCCACAAAACGGCTCACTAAAACTCTAAATAAATGTGGGACTTTGTACTGATGAAGTATAGAATCGAGTTGAGTAGGAGATCAGTGCAGGATATTGGGACTCCCCAGGCGAAGAAACTCAGGGTGGGGGTCGCATCTCTTCTCACAGTCATAAAGGTTCTTCAAGTACCCCTGGGTTCCCATTAGAGTGATATGGTGTGAGAAGAATAGAAGGGAATGGGGGGAGGGACGTTGAACGAGACAGACGAGGATTGTTAAATGAAGGCCGTATAAATAGGCTGGTTGGTTAGGATGTGGATAGGTGGAGTGACATATTTCGGCGTAGTCTGGTTCACTAACTTACGTTTAGAGCTTCACTGAATGTGTTTAACACATGTAAAAAAGTTGCACATAGCACCTTTAATCTACGGTGGCAAGGCGTATAATGTGCCTGTGTGCTTCCTGTTCAATATTTGTAAAGAGATCCAGTGAGCCAGCCTGGTTCCAGCCCTACTGTGGGAAGGGGGTGTACTGAGCCAGTCTGGTTCTAGTTTATGATGGAAAACTATTTTAATGAGCCAGCCTAGTTGAGCTCTAAAAGAGGAAGCGATATAATTAGTCCGACTGGTACCAGCTCCATCGTGGAAAAGGGGTATACTGGTTCCAACTCTACAATACGAAAGGAGCATAATGATCCAGCCTGGTTGAGCTCTCCTGGTTGAGAGACGAATATAATGAGCTTGCCTGGTTCCAACTCTAGAGTGGGGACGGGGTATAATCGGCCAACCTGGCTGAGCTCTACCGTGAGAAAGGAGCATAGTAAATCAGCTTGGCTATAGGTGCACTGTGGGAACAGTGTATGCCCGCCAGTCGAAACTGGAAAATGAATATAAAAAGCCAGTTGATTCAGACTGGGGTGAGATGAGGTCCTTTCTAAAACAGACATTTCAAGGGAAATTCAGAGATCTTTCCAGCTGTCTCTTCCTGTCCATGCCTCTTCCTCTCTCTTACCTGAAGTCCATCCCCCACATCTTTCTCAGAAATCATGAGACTGAACTCATCATTTGTCTTTTTTTTACAAAGAAATCACATACTTCTGAGCTCTGGTGCCTCCTCCCACCTGTCAGTCACCGGCCCCAGCCCCAGCCCCAGCCCGAGCCCCCAGCCCCAGCCCGAGCTCCCTCTTCTGTCTCACCTCTAAAGACCCCACCTACTTGTCCTGCATCCCAGAAACCCTATACCCCCCCTCCACACACACACAAGCAACACCTACCACCACTTACTTTATGTCCGTTTTTTCCCCTCGGCCGACTCTGGCCGGAGGGGTATTGTTGTCACCTGCGCGTCCATCTGTCGTCCGTCGTTCGTCCATGATTTTGTCTGGGCCAGCACTCGGCAACTAATGATCACAGCTTCACCAAATTTTCTACGTTAACTCACTATGACTAATAGATGTGCAATGTCAGGTTTTTTGCTGGATTTGACCTTTGACCTTAGCTCTGTGACCTTGACCCTGGAAATCTTGTCTGGGTCAGTACTCTGCAACAAATTATTGCAGCTTCACCAAATTTGGTATTGTAACTCATGATGCCCTATAGATGTGCAATGTCAGGTTTTTTTTTCTTGATTTGACCTTTGACCTCAGCGCTGTGACCATGACCCTGGAGATATTGTCTGGGTCAGTACACGTCAACTAATTCTCACAGCTTCACCAAATTTGGTATGGTAACTCACTCTGACCCATAGATGTGCAAAGTCAGGTTTTTTGCTGGATTTCACCTTTTACCTTAGCGCTTTGACCTTCACATCGGAAATCTTGTCCGGTTCAGTACTCAGCAACTACTGATTGCTGCTTCAGCAAATTTGGTATGGTAACTCACTTTGACACATGGATGTGCAAGGTCATGTTTTTGCTGGATTTCACCTTTGACCTTAGCGCTGTGACCTTGAGGCAGGAAATCTTGTATGGGCCGTGGGGTATTCAGCAACGTGTTATGTTTGTCTTTACTTTATGCCTGTCTTTCCTTATTTGTCTCTGCCTTGCTGCCTGCCTGTCTTTCTTTGTGGGCAGGATGGAGCATTAGTTTAACTGGACAGTCGGTCGGCCGCAGGTCAACGCGTATCCCTGGACGCCCTATATTTGAAAGCCTTGACTCATTCACTCCTAATATGATTAGTCTTTGTGATCTTACTACGCACAAGGTCCATGTCAAATATGAAATGAATCCATGAAGAACCGATACCTGAGTCCTCAAAAGAAATTTCCACGGATGCGGCGGCAGCAGATGCGGTGTAAGGATTACTGATTCACAGTATCCCCAATTTATGGTCCAGGGATACAATAATCCTTTCGGATCAATTTATTACTCAGCCTGCCCTGTGCTTGCCGCTAAGGTGCTGAGGTCAGAGGTCAAGGATTATGAATGAGGTGCGGATATGAATGAGTGTGGTCGTTCTACCTCCCACACAAATAAACTGTGGTGATATTTTGGGACCACGATGTGGCATATGAGGTCACGATCTAGCAGAGCACCATTCTGTCGATCACCAAGCCTTCTCCCTGGGTAAACCGTATGCATTAAGGAGCTGAGAAATAAGAATGATGCAGAGCCAGGGTCACGGTGCAGATCGTCTGTAGTAAACGCAAAGCGTGACATGTCGCTCTGTAGTATGGTTCTGGATGGTTTCTTATTAGAGTTGGTTTATTTTTCACTCGTGCTCAGACCTCAGATGAATACTGGTTTAGAATGTGACTGAGGTTTCCAGGAATGTGAGGACAAAGACTCGGCATTGCATGTCTGTGGTACATGCTGTAGGAGTCTGTGTGTGTGTGTGTGTGTCTGTGTGTATGTAAGCAGATATTCCTCCTGCGGGGACCTTCAGTAGTGGAATACCAGATTTCTTCATCTTCATGGGAGCGTTTTTGGTCCAAGCTAGGTAATTTAGCAATTTGAGGGGGTAGGTTAAGTTTGGGATAGGGTTGAGGATAGGCTTGTATTGTTTATGTTTAAGGTGAGGGTAGAGGGTATGCAAATTAATGTGAATTTGTGGGATGTCCCCACAAATCATGAAAACGCAGCGTTTATGGGTTTTTGCATCTGTTTGTGCGTTTGCACCGGAGCGGTTCGCTGATTACGTGTCGGAGATGGTTCTTGTGTGAGTCTGCCTGTGAATGTGGACCCTGACAATGACCTATTAAGTCCAAATATCTCTTCAATTTTACAAAGTCAGAGGGCATTAAAAAGACCTCCTTTGACTGTTGTTTCAAATAAAGACTTGACTTGTGTGTTTGTGTGTGTGTGTGTGTGTGTGTGTGTGTGTGTGTGTGTGTGTGTATCCGTGCGTGCGTATGTGGATGTGGGGGGCGAATTTCAGCTCCTTCATTTTCATGCAGAATGCAAGTCTTTATTTCTACCCCTGTGAAATCTGGTCAGTTTTTACCCCCTTGACGCTTCTAGTCATTGGGGCATTGTTGTCCCCGCTGCTGACTGTCCCTCTGCAGTCCGTCCATCCATCTATCTGTCCGTTTTCTCATCGATTGTTACTGCTCCAGCTTCTGAACCGTTGTTGGGACATCCCTCATATTTGAACAGGTGATGCTTATTGGGTGTCTTCAGAAGCTTATGTCAAGTCAAGGGCATGGGTTCAATTTTGACCTCATTTTTTATTGGTCAAAAGTTGGCCACACCCACCTGTGAGGCAGGCCTAGGGGGGTTATAGGTATGGTGCCGAGCGCAATCTCGTTAGCATTGCATGTGTAAGACCGCTTTCTTATCTTTGGCCGTATCTCATTTGTAAGGAGTCTTCTTATCACCTCGGTGCCTAGCTGGGACACTGGCTTATAAGGAACCATTCGTTAAAAAGGTTACATTAAAAGAAACACTCAAACTAGGAAGCATCATGTGACTTGCACGGTATACATTACAGCACGGGGTCAGCAGTAAACATAAATGTTAACCTTCTGTCAGCTTAGTACGTGGAGCTTCAGCGCTTCAAAAGCATCGCTGCAAGTGTTTAATTAAACATCCTTTCCCACAAAAGAGCCGATATTCGGAATCTATGCAGCCAATTTCTTGCTTCAAAAATGATCAGAAGCTAATTTTATGATGAAATGGGATGTGAACTTGATCAAATACCGACCAGTGCTGTCCCTCGCCTGTAATCTACATGGTGAATCCCGTTTGTCGCAAGGCATTTTGAAATTTCCTTCGCTGAGAAGGGACCACTTGATGTTTCCTTAAAATTTTGCCGAAATGAGGTACCTACACTGCCCTCAAACATTATTGGCACCCCTCGCTAAGAGGTGTTAAAAACCTTAAAATAAATTCAATTTTTATTGCAGAAGCATACTCTCACACTGAAAATTGTAGAAAAATGTAACCTTCAACTCAAGTGAATTTTAAGGAAAAAAAATCCCTGACTAAGAAATAATTATTTTTCATAAAATCACTTGTTCCACAATTATTGGCACCCCGAACAATTCTTTGGAATTAAATGTAATTGAAGTATTTCTACAGTAGTTTACAAAGTTGATCAGAGAATCTAGGTGCATTTAATTAGTAAATCATCATTTCCTGTTTCCCTGGGGTATAAATATGACGTAACACAGAGGCCATTTCTCTTATTCACTCTTCAACATGGGAAAGACAAAGGAACATGCCATTCAAGTAAGGCAGATGTGTGTCAACCTTCACAAGTCAGGCAATGGCTGCAAGAAAATAGCCACTCACCTGCACATGCCCATATCTACTGTCAGAGGAATCATTAAGAAGTTTAAAACAACTGGAACAGTGGTAAAGAAGCCTGGACGAGGTTGCAAGGTTATTTTGCCACCACGCACAGTGAGGAGGATGATAAGAGAAATAAAAAGTTATCCAAAGCTCACTGTTAAAGACTTGCAACAAATGGTAGCATAAAGTATCCAAAACAACCATCAGATGCTATCTACATGCCAAGAAGCTGTTTTGCACGGAAAAAACCTTTTCTCACTCTCAATCATAAACGCTTAGCAGTACTGGGACTTCAACTGGGACCGTGTGTTTTGGTCAGATGAGACCAGGATAGAGCTTTTTAGCAACTAACACTCTAAGTGGGTCTGGCGGAACACAAAAGATGAGTATGCAGAAAAGCACCTCATGCCCACTGTGAAGTATGGGGGAGGATCGGTGATGCTGTGGGCCTGTTTCTCTTCCAGAGGCCCTGGGAACCTTGTTAGGGTACATGGCATCATGAACGCTTTGAAATAGCAGGACATTTTAAATCAAAATTCTGGTGGCCTCTGGCCAAAAGCTGAAGATGGGTTGTCACTGGGTCTTTCAGCAAGATAATGACCCTAAACATGTGGCTAAATCTACGCAGAAATGGTTCACCAGACACAGAATCAACCTCCTCCCATGGCCATCTCAGTCCCCAGACCTCTACCCCATTGAAAACCTGTGGAGTGAGCTGAAGAGGAGAGTGCAGAGGAGAGTACCCAGGTCGCTGGATGATTTAGAGAAAGTGTGCAAAGAGGAATGGTCGAAGATCCCTCTTTCTGTATTCTCCATCTTGTGAAACATCATAGGAGAAGATTAGGTGCTGTTTTGTTGGCGAAAGGGATTGTACTAAGTATTAACATCAGGGGTGCTAATAATTGTGGCACATATGATTTGATGTAAAATAATTATTTCTTAATGTGGGATTTTTTTTCCCACTGAATAAATGCACTTGAATTAAAGGTTGGATTTTCCTCTTTTTTTCATAGTGGTCCGATATTATTTAGTAAAAAACTGAATTTATTAGAAGCTAAAGAACACCTCTTAACCAGGGGTGCCAATAATTAATATGGAGGGCGCTGTAACTAGGTTGTTTCCTACGCTTCTTATTGAATTGAGACAGCCGTAAGCAGCCATATTTCCTAAAAATGCCGCCTACTTAGGATGCTTCCTTGCAAATGAGACACAGCCTCTGTCTCCAGTCCCTGATTCTCATGGAGCTGTCACCATCTGTTTTGATGTCCTGATCACCCTCAGTCCCTCCTCAGTGTCGGGCCTTCCTGGTGCAAGCACTACATGGTTAAGTCCTGCTCCCTCTCTCTCCCCTAGTCCCTGATCTTCCTGGTGTGTGTAGCCGCGATTGGGCTGGGCCTCACACTTCTCTTCCTGGCCCTGTACCTGTGCTGTTTGTGCTGGTGCCGGAAGGAGCAAGGCGAGGACAGCAAGAGACCCCAGACTTGCTGCGTCACCTGGGCCGCCGTCATCGCCGGCCTCATCATCTGGTGAGTGTGTTTATGTATGTGGAGATGCCGGAGTGCATGGGTGTGAGACGGAGCGCGTCTCTCAGTTTCAATATCACTAGGTCCAGCCTTGTGATCTTGTGGAGAACATTCTCGTCTGTGTCCTCGGGAAAAGGTACTCCCAGTATCAGAAGTATGAAGAACGCAGTCAAAGAGCAATGAGAAACGAGAAGGCACTCTGACAACACATAATCTCTGCCGTTTTGAAATTTGTAGGTCGAGGAAATATCATTGAACGTGAGTGTTAACCAAGTCTCGACAGTGCCGTCTTGCGTAGAAATTCTTTCACATCCCGGATCAAGCATCTGAGCTGGATCTTCTCCAAGATTTAATCACTTCCTCCTAAGCACAGTGCCTATCAGCAAACAAAATTTCATTGCTATCCGTTCATAACTTATTGAGATATCAAAATAACTGATGAACGAACAAACAAATGAATGAACGAATAAACTAACAAATTAAAAAATGCTGGCAAAAACATAACTTCCTGGCAGAGGTATAAGAATGTCATAAGAAGTTTATAAACGGGCCCTGGTGGGTCATTTCAACGGTCTCCATTTGCTATTTGTAACGCCTTTTCCATTTGCTGCTCTTAGCTAGTGATGCACTTATATTAGGCTGCATAATTCATGATTAATTACAGACTAGCATTAACCTTTCTTGTGCATAGACTTGTCTAACACAAAGAATGTTAGGCAAGTCTGAATAGAATGTCTGAATAGAATGTTTTTAATTATATAGTACAAATCTCATCAAAACGGAATTCTATCGCGTTAGGGTCGGGAGAAGTTAACTGTAACTTCAGAGCAACATGAGGGTAGAAACGCAGCAGGTTGTCTGAGAAAGCGCAGCGCAGGTATACAAAGCATTTATAAATACATATTATCCAGTCACAAAACCCTTCCAGGATACACCTCACAGGTGGACCACCGTGTATCTTATTTCATTTTCAACTTAAAGTTGGGGTTATATTTTTGCAGGTCTGCACTAAATGCAAAAAAGGGGAATCCCCACATGAAGTTTTGACGTAGGTTACTGGGGTTCCAGTTCTCGTTATCCAGACTCACTTCAGCTTGGCAGATAAACATTATGAAAGGCAATATTTTGACTTTCTGTGCGAGACAGAATAATGATATTTTATTATGTAGAGCGCTGTGGTGTCCACGCCCATTTTCACTTTCCTTCGGATAAGTGCGCCTGAATTCATAAGGAATGTTGCAACTGAAGTTTTTGCGAGATTGAAAATAAATGAAGATTTGTTTTTTATCTGTTGAATTTCCTCATTTCATGTTTGACACACTCTAAGTTACAAAGGCAACGATATAAGACCATTCATATTCTGTTGAGGTTAGCCAGTAGCCTTTCAGTTTTAGGTGCATTGTGTCGGCACAGAGAGCAACACAAATCAGCCGCTGTCTCCGCTGGACTTTCAGCGATGCCTGTTCTCAGCTCACCTCACTCCCTCACACTGGTGCACCTGAAAATATTATTTTCTGTTAACTTCTCCTGATATCTCATAATCTGTTATGTTAAAATATCCTGCATCAAGTGATTCTTGCTGAACAGTGGGTAGCGTAAGTGTGAAGAAAGGCCGAATGCCTTTAGTTGTCACTAGTGGTTCGATCAAAGAATACTTCCCACCGGTAAAGATGTGTGGTCATGTGCAGTCGGTCAGTTAAGTAAACCACATGTGGTCAGGAACTATATTTTCTTACCTGGTACCATCTCACGATCACTGTCGGCAGTTAAAAGGCTTACAGCATTAATCTCGCGAAACATCGAGTTAGTCTGGCAGTATAGCGATACAAAGACGGCAAAACAGCGGTAAGGTAGAGAGAGTTCTCTCGATTTTTTCCGCTTTGATGTGAGCTGTGTGGCACGTTGTTCTCTTGAAAATAAATGATAGATGAGCTGGCAATTATTATACATACTTTCAGCATCATTTTCACTCTTGGACAGACAACAGTGATAAGGATTGCAGAAAAAAGTTGCCATTATTGCAGAAACTTACTCAAGCCTCCTGCCTGTCGTCCACATTTACTCGATGAATGATGGAATTTGAGGTTCATTTCTGTTGAGCAAGTGTGCATTGCAACATTTTTTTTTAATTTCAGGAGAGTAATAACCACGTCCTGGGCTAAGAGATGATCTTGCTTCTTGTCAGTCTTGACATTTGAATAGGACTTGGGCTGGTGAATATGATATCACACAATCCAACAAGACTGCAGGTCCACACAAGTAGATACAGTGAGAAGCAACCATAGAGTGTGTGCATGCAGGAGTGTGGACTTGTATTGTGTCAGGAATCTGTTGATTGTGTTGTACTTTTTGTCATGTATTCTTTTGGTCTCTGTCATTTTACTGTACTTTACTGGTCTTCTTTGTTTTCCTCTTACAGTGTTTCCCTCAGAATTTTTGGATGATATGGGGGCACAGTGTTTCCCACAGACCAGGAAGCAATGTGTGGTGGCAAACTGATGTCTGAGGGGGAGAGATGATTCTCATTTTGTTAAGCGGGGAGAGAGATGATTCTCATTTTGTTGAGCGGGGAGAGAGATGATTCTCATTTTGTTGAGCGGGGAGAGAGATGATTCTCATTTTGTTAAGCGGGGAGAGAGATGATTCTCATTTTGTTGAGCAGGGAGAGAGATGATTCTCATTTTGTTGAGCGGGGAGAGAGATGATTCTCATTTTGTTAAGCGGGGAGAGAGATGATTCTCATTTTGTTGAGCAGGGAGAGAGATGATTCTCATTTTGTTAAGCGGGGAGAGAGATGATTCTCATTTTGTTGAGCGGGGAGAGAGATGATTCTCATTTTGTTGAGCGGGGAGAGAGATGATTCTCATTTTGTTGAGCGGGGAGAGAGATGATTCTCATTTTGTTGAGCGGGAGAGAGATGATTCTCATTTTGTTGAGCGGGGAGAGAGATGATTCTCATTTTGTTGAGCGGGGAGAGAGAATGATTCTCATTTTGTTAAGCGGGGAGAGAGATGATTCTCATTTTGTTGAGCGGGGAGAGAGATGATTCTCATTTTGTTGAGCGGGGAGAGAGATGATTCTCATTTTGTTGAGCGGGGAGAGAGATGATTCTCATTTTGTTGAGCGGGGAGGAATTGCGCAAATTCCGCATCTTGCAGTACCTTTCTTATTTTTTCTTTTTTTTTTTTCCAAACGTGCATGTATGATGAACACGCGGAAATTGCGCATATTGAGACTATGGCGGGGTAAATTTGGTTATGGCGGGCCGCCATTATCTCGTCAATGTATGGGAAACACTGCCTCTTCGTTTCTCCTGCCCATGTGATTCAGTTTACCGTTCATTTTTTTGTCTGTCATGTCTGCTGTCTCCATGAATTACTTTTTACTCCATTCTGGCTGTCTGCGTGTGTTTAATTATGTTTCACACAAACTGTAGATTGATTTCAGTTATTCTAAGGTCTTGTTTCTTCCCCACTATCAGTGTGCATTTCCGCACACCTCTCCCACACCTGTTTCTCATCGTAAATAGTTGTCTCTGAGAATTTCAGCTCCTGTCTTTCTGCATTCTGGGCGAGTTTTTCATTGTTGCTTGGAGACCAGCGTTGTACGAACATTTCTCTCTCTGCCAACCTGTTGCCGTTATGGTCTTGTCTGTCCTGGCTTTTCGTCCCCTGTCACCGCGAAGTGCGGAGTGGGCGACATAGAATTCAGCTTTGTCCGTACTTCCACCCCATTGGTGGAAGCATGATATCTCAAGAGCCAGTGGATCGATTTTGCTCATACTACCACCAGCGTGTACTCGGAGGGTCCAGCGACACCAGTCGATTTCAGTGACTTTGAGGTCATTTTCAAGGTCAAGGCGCAATTACATAGATTTTGCCTTTGTAAACCTTGTTAACACGATATCTGAAGAAACAGTGGACCGATTTTTCTCATACTTACCACCAACTTGTATTTTGTTTTAGTTTGACAGAGAACTGAAGAATTGATACTTGAACTATGTAATAATTTGCATTCGGTGGCACTAAATGGCTCTGCAAGTTTCGTGATTGGTGCTTGGGGGGTGGGGTCGAAAACTGTTTTTTGGTGACATTCTGAAACGCTTATCGTGAAAAAGCTTAACGTGACTTTATGCACCAAAACAGCAACCAATAACCGCCAAATTCCTCCCGGGCATTTCTGGTCAGAAGTCCTCTCTCCAAACAAAAAATTTAAAGAAGTCCCACGATAAGATACGTTTTATGACATGAAGCGTTTTCCCTTCATTGATGAGGAAAAAGCTCCACGTGGTTTAATGTTCCAAAACAGCGACCAAAAATCATCTCATTCCTCTCTGACGTTCCTTGTCAGGAGCACTTTCTCCAATCAAAAAATTAAAACCAAAGATGTCCGTACTCCTAATTATTGGTCACTGTGTATGTACATAATGCGCGTCAATGGAGGGGGAAACGCATAACGTGATATAGTAATGAGTCATATCCCGTGGAGTTCGGTTTCAATTTTTTATTGGAGAAAATGCTCCTGACAAGAAATGCGCAAGAGGAATTAGGTGATTATCGGTTGCTGTTTAAGTTCATTCAACTACGTTAAACTTTTTCCTTATAATGTACAATTGAGGGGAAAATGCTTAACGCGATATAACTACCATATTCCTCAGTGTTCGGTTTAAATTTTTTTATTGAAGAAATTGCTCCTGACCAGAAATGCCCGAGAGCAGTTTGGCGGTTATTGGTCACTGTTCTGGTGAATTAAGCCAGTTAAGATTTTTTTCACACTCCGCCTTTTGGAATGTCCTGTTTTTTGCAATGTGTCAATCTATAAATTTGAATGAATGTGTCAATCTATAAATTTGAATGAAAATGCTGATTTCAAATTGAAATGCAAGCCTAATCGATGTTCGTTTTCTCGGTCTCGGCACGATTACCATTGTAAGATGGCAGCCTCACTCGACACCTCACAGTAATTGGTTAATAGTGTGCTCTTGTATTATTTTTAGCTCAAGGGCTACACATATGAGAACCAACTCTTGTTTTGAGGACATGTAGGGTTGTGCAGCATTTTAAGTGGTCACACGGAGGGTAATGGAGGATTATGGCTAACTGGTTAAAGTAAGGGCTACGTTTCCAGTTAGGGTTATGTTATGATTTGGGTTTGGGTTATCCAGAATTTGATTACAGTTAGGATCTGGAAAAGTTTGTACAGAATGAGTGTGAGTGAGTATAATGTCTGCACAAGTATAGCTTTTCAAACGTGTGTGTGTATGTGTGTGTGTTTGTGTGTGCGAGTGCATGCATGTGTGTGGGCGTGTGTGCATGTGTGCTCGTGCATTTACTGGAAGGGGACAGCATTGGAGCATTGTTGGGGGGGTGGGGGTTGGGGGGGGGGGGTGGTAGCGTAGTGCACCATTGGAAGTGATCCCCACTTGACCAAGCTCCAGAACTTTCCGTGAGAGGTTTAGCTCAGCACCGATCAACCTATCTATTAGTGGGGCATTTTAAAATTTTGACGGATTTGGACGAATGACAGTTTTTTAGCTACGCGTCTTATTTCATTTTTTACCCATTTTAACCCATCTAAATTTTTAAATGCCCCTCTAAATGGCAGGTAGAACAATGTCTGGCTAAACCGTTGCTCTGCATAGCCGAGTGAGGACATGGTGAGGATGCAATAAGGACAGAGGTTTTATGCGAAAGGGATCAGACTTGCCTACTGTGTGTGAGGAGAGGGGCTGCGGAAAGAGTCTGCCTGCTTTCAATAATACTCTGTCAGCTTATCAGTGATGCGAGTCCACTACCACACCGTGCTTAATTCAGCAGCAGGCGGTTTGTTAACCCAATCTCGTGACAGTCATCTAAAGCACAGCACACTGATTGAGTTATGGGGCCTCCGTGTATCTAGCGCATTAGACAAGGCTTGTTGCCACTTTAATGGCTACAGCATGATGCTGTTAAAGGCCAGGGGCGTGACACTTTTAACCCCTGACTGTCTGGGGCTGCCATTTCCTCCAGTGTCAAAGTACCAGGCATGGTACTTGCTGGTTGTCACTGTGCATATGTTTTTTACATTATACAGTATGTTTGTTTATGTTTACAAACGTTATAGTATCTCTCTGTGTGGATGCACTTTCATTTGTATGTAAGCTTATCTTTTTGTGTCCGAGTATTGACTTTTTGTGTAAATGGGGAAAAAAAAATCTGGTTTTTGTAATAATAAAACACACACACACGCGCACACACACACTCACACACACGCTCAAAGACTAACGCAACACGCACACAACTATTACACACATGCACAAGTTATACATTCCTCAGCCAGCTTGTTTGTGAGCCGAGAGCATAATTTGCTTTGGATACTCCAGGGTTCAGGTAAACTTGTCTGTCAAATGCTTGCTTTTGTGAAGATAGCTCTTATTGGTTTTTGGCATATCGTTGACTTAATAACATAGTTGCCCAAGTCATATTTGAACATTTTCGGAAAACAAGATATTGTACTGATACTGATATTGCAACAGTAAGTAAAATGATTTAGGCGATTCTGCTATGAGGCTAACAATATTATAATTCTGGGACACAGAATTTTCTTCAGAATGTCTAATTTCCTGTCCTGAATTGGCCATTTGTTTCTTTATAAGCGAGAGTTGTTCATTGGATTTTATGCCTTAATGTGCTATTTATTATCTTGAAGATCTGCATTTTTTCCCTCTCTTGCTTCAGCCCTCCCAATAGGCTTTCTTTTTGTGAATGGATTTCTGTTTCTGGTGGTAGATTTTCATAGTATGACATTGCAGGTAACTGTGTTTAAACTTAAATATAGAGACTGCTTTTCAGTATAAATGTAACTCATATCCCAATCTGGCTATTTTTGGTATTTCAAGTAAGGATGCCGCGATACCACTTCTAATTCAGACCGAGTACAAGTACTTACATTTGAGTTCTTGCTGATACTGAGTACTGATATGAGTACTTACTAATGCTATTACAATTCTTACAGTTACTTTGAAAATCTGTTTTACTTCCATCAAATATTCTTCATTTTCTGACTGTAACAGATTGTTGTTACTGACAATTGAACATTCAGCTTTTCTTAAACATGGCATCACATTTACTAAAATATAGCCACACCTTTAAGTGTAACACAATTGTCATTCTAACATTTTAACATTCAGTACTTTCTTTAAACATGGCGCTGCTACACATTTCACGGAAATATAACCAAACAGGCATCGCATGCCAAAATCAGATGTTTAAGGTGAACATCAATTATTAAAAGAGCAAGAGAAACTAAATATATCAACGTTTGTTTATATTCAACAAACAAACAGTTTGTTTACAGTGCAAAAAGGATCAGCAACATCGGGTTTGTTTGTCCGCACCACTTAAATGTAGCTGTGACGTCTCAACAAGGCTAACTCTGATAAGTCCTACTCAAAATATTTGTACAGTATTGTCTACTTAAGCGGGTAGGGACGCGCAAAGCATTTGTAACCTGATTAAGTTGTGCACCGATTTACTGGAGAGAATGTCCCACACACAATCATTTCTCTTTTCTGCGCCAAAGCAATTGAAGACCACAAACGAAAAATGATCAGAGTTCAATATTTGTATTTTTGTATATGTAATACATTATTATAATATTTCTAATAATATGTAATGATATTATCTGTAATTGTAATAATTTATATATTTTATATACTCTTCCAAAAAAGAAACTATACAAATATTGAATTATTGATTATACTTTCTTTTCAATTTGTTTTCCACATTTGTCAAAACATTTCATGTACAAAAGTGTAATAAATCGATGCTAAAAACTATGTATAGTTTCTTTTTTGGAAGAGTATATTTTTTGCATATTTTTTCAGTGCTTTGTTTCTAGGATCGTTTTTAATTTTTTTATTCATCATTTCTCCATAATGCGAAAATGTGACTCTGATAATTTTTCCATTGTGGTCTTCAATTAGATCATTTCTCTCACTGCACTGGCATTATACCCCCTTCACACCGGATTGGAGGTGCCACTGCGGATTTTTGTCAAAATCGCCATCACCGCAGTGACAACGCCAGTAGTGTTTTCATAGTTTTCCCCTACCCGTCAAACGTGTTTTTCTTCGTGGTGCTACTGGGAAACCAGGGCGGAATTACGGTGGGGTCACTGAGGACATGGCGATGCCATTAAGTTGCCACTACGATTTGATGGTGATGCCACGGCGATTATTAGCGGCAGTATTGTGGTGTTGGCGGCAGCGTTGAGGGGCCAGTGAGGTGCTACTGTGGTGATGGCGATATTACTGAGGTGCTACGGTGGTCGTGCTGCGGCAGCAGGTAGGCTACGTGTCAGCTATAAATGTTGTAATATTTTGTCTGCTGATGATTCATTCCTATGGTGATGCTACCGAAACGTGGTACAAGAGTTAAAAATGACTTCGCGGTAGCACCCCCATACCCGCAGTGCTCCTGTGGTGGCTCCGTCTTAAGATCGCCTTAACCACCACGGGATAGCTGTAGGGTCGCCTGTCTACTTTTTTGGCGATTGCACGGCGGTTGTACTTCGGAGGCACGACGAGATGGAGGTGCTACTGAGGTCCTTGTACGGCTCCACGGCGGTCATGGCGGGGCCACGGCGATTGGTCCAACCTGCGGTGGCACTGTGGAAGTTTTGAACATGTTCAAAGTTTCCTCCGTGCCACCATGAGGGTCTGCGGTTATGACAGTTTTCTGCGGTGCTACGACAATCAATTGCGGAACTACTGAGGAACCCTGGAGATCATAGCAGTGCCACTGCGGCTTATGCCGTACAAGCTCCGCAGTGGTACCTCCAATCCGGTGTGACGGGGGCTTTACATTGGAAACAACATAGACATCGCACAAATAAACCATTGTCCAATTTTAATGAATGACTCATTAGCCGTGCACGGGACATAGAAATCGGTGCATTTTATCAGTAGGCAGCTCGATGCTGAGCGTGCTCTGACTGCTTTTGACAATAGTTGCCTACAACACAGGTGCACAATTACCTCATGTCATAAAATTACCTGAATGGAGTTAGACATGCCCAGTTTTGATCTACGATACTGTCAGCACTTTCCTGCCACCTTTTTTGGCCTTTTTTCCTGACAGATTTCCTGCTTTTAGGCCTTCAGTTTAGTGCTCTTTGTCTCCCGGTAAATCCTTGTATTTGTTGCTCTTACTTGGCTGAGCCTGTTGCTTTCTTTGTAATAAAGTCCTGCCTGTATTGGAATTCTCTGTTTGGCTGATCTTTCCATTCATTTTGATTCTCCTTCACTGGAAATATTATCAGCTGAATACGGCTGTCAGTTCCCCAAAACTGCCATTGCGAATGCAGAGAGTGTGTCAGAGTGGCGTTGTTGTGCACTGTGGAATTATACAGTGTGGTATGGCTGTTTATACTTTATTTTCCTTTTCATTCTTGCTCAGCTCTTCAGTGGGTGTGGGTTTCTACGGAAACAGCGAGACCAATGATGGGGCGTACCAACTGACTTTCTCTCTCTACAAGGCCAATCACTCGCTCCAGGACATCGACAGCCTGGTAAGCAAGTGACATTTCCATAGCCGGGTCACCATTGGTTCAGTGTCCTTGGCAAGGAATGTCATTTGGGTAAACCTCAGCATGGCGTGGGGTGGGGCTATTTGTTGGGATGATGGTGGGATCTAGACAGACAGGGACAGGGAGAGTCGATATGGAACTACACCTACTGCAAATGAACCAGCATTCTAACAGTATCGTCCCACACCATAGAGCTCATCATGATTTTCAGTTTCCATCTGCCGACCTTTTCTCACTGACACGCGCTCACACTCACTCACACTCATGCCTACACTGACACTGTGAGCCAGTCTCCAGGCTTTCTTTTTTGTCCAGGCTATGAAGTCTCGGTGGGCTGTCTGTGAATCGCAGAAGAAATCGCTTGATCACATGACCATCGGAGGACCTCTGCGCAGCACTTTCAAGCAGTCAGAGCGCACAATTCACTGCTCTGCACTGTTCTGTGCCAGTCAGCTGATTGAGTCGTGTTCAGAGCTGTGTCTGCTGTAAATTCAACCCCAGTAAGCTTTTAAAGTGAGGCAACAGATAAATGCATAGTACTTGAGTATAGCAAATTTGTAATTGGTACTTTCAAAAACTGCAGTGCACATTGCTACAGCTGATTGTTTCTTTATTATTTAATGACACTTTAAGCAATTTTCTGCTGTCTCATGCCAGCCATATACTCTCCTAATACTTGTCTAGGAAATTTAAGCACATACCATTCATTCAGCCATTTAAGCCAGCGGGCAGTGTCGACTCCCCAGTTAGCCTAGCAGGTATGTCTTTGGACTGTGGAAGGAAACTGGAGGACCTGTAGTAAGCCCACATGAACACGGGGAGAACATGTGAACCCCACACAGAAAGCTCCCAGGCTCAGATCCAAACCTTCTTGTTGCGAGGCAGCTGTGTGCTACAGCTGCGCAGAGCAAGAAAGCTGTCCAGCTCTGTCAACTCTATAAAACAAGGAAGTGAGGGTGTGTGGGGAATATCCAGCGGGTGTTTCCTACCTAAGGTTGTGACGCCTGCCGCGCATGCTGAGATATAACCACAAAAGATAAAGAGGAAGTCCCTTTGGAAAAGTCCCCCTATCATGTGAGAAAGGAGTTCAGTAATGCAGTTACTTTGGAAACAGTTGAACAATGGCCTATTGAAGGGCGCAGTGATGGCCATGTTTGAAGTTTTGCATCTTAAAGGAAACTGAAAAAATGCACACACTGCCATAAACTGACTCAGATGTTCAGCTGAGTGACAGACTTTGTAGAGAGGGACTCTACACATACGATATGCTCCCAAACATACTAGAATAGTGATATTTTGAGCCATTTTGACCAAGAGAATGGCTTAACCCTTTACGGAGTGCCACAAATACATGATTAAAATGTTCTTAAAAATGAAAATTTTCTTGTTGATCAGTCTGATGCTGACGTTCTCATGCCCACTGGTTTTGGGGGAAAAAAAACACATTCTGAAAAACTATTCTTCTGTACAACTGTTGAAAACAAAGGCTGAAGCATTAGGCTTGAAATGTAACTTTTCTGATGATAATAAATTTACTCCTTTTGGGACAATATAGTGTTATGTTATGCTTGTTACAATAGAGTGCACTCCGCCTCTATATTTGGATTTCTCCATGTGCCGAGATATTCAAACCAAATGTTTATTGAAGTGTGTGGCTCTGGGTTTTGACATGACTCAAACAGCTGCTGGTTTATTTGATTTATCCATCTATTTTCAGAGTCTGTCAGGTTGTTTCGTTTTCCTCTGCACTTCCATCCTGCCCTTCCTGCCTGTCCTCAGTCCTCACCTACTTTTGCTCCCTTTTTCTCAGCCAACTCCATTTTCTCTTGTCCCTCACCCCTCTCAAAGGTTACAGGCATCCTAAGCAATATGCAACATGACTTGAAGCAACGTGTTGACCGACTGGATGAGATCTTTGCCACGCACAAAGACTACATCAAAACCCTTCACTTTCTTCAGATGATGGCCAATAACATCATCCAACAGTTGACTGGCCTGCCTGATGTGAACAGTATCAATTTGGACCTGGCCTCCTTGGCTGCCACCGTAGCCACTGTGGAGTACTACAGGTAGGGACCACTCCCTTACTGGTGTGAGAGTCATTACTTGTACTGTTGTGCTTGATGAGTGAAATACGTACACTCGGTTTTGGCTGTATTATTTGTATGTCTTGATAAAAGTCCTCCCTGTATTGCGTTGGTTTTAGAGGACCAGTGCAAAACTTAATAGGAGTTTTGCTCATGTCCATGAATTGCAAATCATAGAAGTATAATTAAATTGCAACTTCAGTCATGTATGTATGTGCGCCTTTGTGTGTGTCTTACACTAATTTATTTACTTTGAATTGACACTTTGACGTTGAGTCGTTGATACTGCCTCACGGCGCCTAACTCCACACATAGGCATAGAGCCCCTACCCAGAAGGACGGGATCATCGATCACGTCTGGTTTTGTTGTCCTTTATCTGACTACCAAATATTTTACTCATATGACTGTTCTATTACACCTCCTTTGCAATTAATCGTTTGGATTTGGGGTATGTTTTAACCACTTGAACCAGAGCTTCTCCAGCACTGGGAGCAGCAGCTCATCTCACTACAAACACCATACAAGGCAGTACATGATAACTGTTAGCAATGTAGTCATATTATATATCCACTCAGTGGGAAGAAACTTTGTTAAAATGACAACTGTTTTTGATAACAATTTTAGCTAGCTATAGCTACTATAGCCACCATGACTAGCTATCATGATAACTATTTTTACCAAAATGAAAACACAATTCCTACACCAAGCAACTACTGTATATAAGCTATGAGCAAAAAACACGTGAACAGTTCATATGTCGCACGGCAAGCCTAGTTGGGCTGAATATGGTAGCCTGTTTATGCTGAATGGCGTGTTCTCCCCACTTATGTTATGTCATGCTATGTTATGAAAAGCTAGTACTTATGAATTTGTAACTTCATTCTATCATATGAGCAATATTTTATATATAAAAGCAGACTGCAGATTCTTCCCATACGAGGATTATTTCTCTATGACAGAAACACATTGAATTAACGGCCTAAAAATGGCAAAAGTAAACTGTACTTGAACAGCAGTACCCGAAAATGATGTCTTACCTTAGCTTGTAATGCTAGGGCAAAAACCGAATCACAAGGATTAAGTATAAAAATGATGACAAACATTTCCCTTAACTAGCTTCAGCAGGATGGGAGGACGGATAGCGTTTTAACTGGAGTAATGTCATACGCTATAGCACGCATGGAAGGATAATTCTGCTTTAACTAGCTATGAAATAATATGTCTCAGGCTGATCCGTCAGTTTGTTCTTTAGGTAAAAGAAGCTGCTAATCAATGGTGAAAAAGGTCGTGTGTGTGTGTGTGTGTGTATGAGATTACTTTGAAAGTGACAAATCAGAGTTGTAAGAACTTCTCCAGTAGGCATCATCCGTAGCTAACTGTACCTAAGCGATTGCTTTTAGACTCACTAGCAAGCTCGCTAACGTCTATGAAATCTGCAAGCAAACTTAGGTTGCAGTTGCACAACACTGCCGCAAAGACTCGGCTAAGTTCATGCATATTACAGCTAGCTCAGTTAATAGAGTTGGGGCAAAAATCAGATCACATCGCTTTAAGGTGATGATCATTTACAAAGATTTTCCTAAGTTAACATCAGCTAGCATACTAGCTGCCGAGATGGCTACATCCAAAGGGCAACATAGCCTAATGCGCGATGGTTCACAATACATAGCAGCCTACCCATCATGACAGTATTGGTGAGCCTCCGTGCGCAGAAGCGCTACCCAGAAGCTGAACGGTTGGTTTGCAAATGAGGAACATGGTTTTCGTTCCCGCCCCTAATGAGTGACGTCCTTGCAGAAGACCCGCCGTGATGAGACGCTAACAGATTGCAATTTAATTTTCAATTGTCCCAAAAAGAGGGTGGTGACATGTATTTGAGAATGCAGTGGACTGGGAGGCGCTGTTTCCCTTACTGCGTTTGAATATTGTCCCATGTATTGCAGGATAAGTCTTTCAAAATGAAATGTCAAATGTTGTCATCATTATTATATCATTATTATTTCCAAGTGATTAGAAAACAGCATTTTCATTATCATGTTGACCGTGAAAGAGCGTGTTGACATGTATGTGTAAATGCAGTAGACTGGGAGAGCTGTTTATCTTATTGCATTTGAATATTGTCCTCAGTAGAGCAAGTTAAGTCTTTCAAAATTAAAAGTTGAATGCCGTTTTCAATATAATTTTCAAGTAGTAAGAAAATAGCATTTACATTTTCATGCTGACCCTAAAAGAGCAAGTTGACACGTAAATGTAAATGCACTAGGCTGGGGGGTGCTGTAATGCTTATAACATTTGAATATTGTCCACTGTTTTGCAGAGCGTGACTTTGAAAATGAAATGTCAAACAGCTTTTCTTTATCATTTGAATATAGTCGTAGAAAATTTCTGAATGTGAAAATGAAACTGATAATTGGATTAATGCATTTTCAATTTAATATTGTCTCAAATACCTCATTCATAAGTGGACAATTATAATGTAGTAGTGGGATTACATTTTTATTTGAATATTGTCCACTATGGGCTTCCATAATTATCGCTTTGTGGCAACCAATGTGCGACTGCGCTTCCCCACAAATATAGCCTATTCTTTTGAACCCTGAAAACATTTCTATGAAGTGCAATCTTAAAATTAATTAGGTTGCACTGCTGAAAAAAAAGGAGGTGGAATTCAGGGGAAGTACTGGATTAATTGGTTATTTGTTTGTTTGTTTGTTTCCCATCCCTACAATACCACTATTAAGTACGCTGTCACTGTAGCCCTTTGGTGATCTGTGTCATTTTTTAATTCTTTCTTAATGATTACAGGTTTATATATTGGTCTTGATTATTCAGTAAATTAAACGTGTGATTATTGATCAAGAAATCTTAAACAGTAACAGCATGAAAGCAATCATGCGTTTAAAGGTCAGAGGCTCATGGCTCGCCATAACCAGCCTTCCCCCAATACCGGGGGCGTTTGAGTCTACGATAAAGTTCTGATGAAACTTTGATGTGGGACAAACACAAAAAAGATTCTACCCAACAACTTTAATTAAAATATTGCTGATATGGTGCAAATGTCTGACTGGTACAGTTCCCCTTTAAGCCTGAAGGATGTGAAGAATGTAATGGCAGGTTTTAGCTGACCTGGTCCAAAGTCCCAGGGGAGCTATTGCCATCGGCACAGCAGCTGTCGTCCATCCATCTGTCCATCATCCGTCCATTATCGCTTGTCGTCCATTCATTTAGTTTTTTCTTAAAATCACATCTTCTCAAGTTCTACGTGGCAGATTTGGATCAGGCTTGATACAAATCTTCCTTTCATGGCCTTGGTCAAGGATTGTTACTTGTCGGCAAGATTCAGAATCCAGAATAGCCACCCTGGTTTCTGTTTGAATGATGCATATTTGACTTCTTCTCCATTTCCACTGGTCAGATTTGAATCAGATGTGGTGCACGTTTGTCTCATGGCCTTGACCAAGGATTTTTTGTTTTCAGAATCCAACATGGCCGCCCTAGCCACTATTTTAATTTTTGACCTCTCACCACTTGGTAGATTGGATCAAACATGCTACAGATGTTCACCTGTAAGCCCTGACCAAGTGTTGATATTTATTGGGCCAACCCAGAATCTGGTATGATTGTCCTGGCATCTGATTGGCTGACACATTTTTGACTTGTTGCAGTGGGGACATTTGGATCAAACTTGCTTGAAGTTTTCTAAGTCTTGGTCTGGATTTAGTTGAAATTTTGATATTTTTGTGAGTGTGTGGATTAAAAATCTGTTCAGTGTGGAACTCTCATGACTGACTTACGAACCTTTATTTTCTTTTACTATAGTGACTTCACATCAAGTAAATACTGCATTTAGTGCTGCAACTGTTTACAGTTTAGTATCACTTCAGTACTTGCTCTTGATGATTACATTGACTATGTTAGAATGTCTTACTATTCACAGATGTTTATTTTACGGTAGTGCCTAACTGAAAAAAACTGTTACACTGGAAAACCAGTGAGACCTTATTGGCCTTCTGTTTCACTTGTAATGAAATTCTGTACAGTACATTTCTGGATGTGTCATGGCTACTGCCCTGATATAGTTTCTGCGATACTAAGTCGGAATTGAAAATGTTAGTAAAACTTCTTACCCTGGAATCCATCCATATCAAGCTTTGGTCGCTCCCAACCGTCACTTGCTTGTATGTCTGGCCTCAGTCGGTAGACCAGCGTTTGACTTTCAAATATTCGCACAAAATCCATGCGAGATCTGTGGCTCACAGTCGTAAGGGTGCCCCGCTCGTTTAGACAGACTTAAAAATAAATAAAATACCACAGTTTTGCATTCAATGGGAGGCGGGACTTCGTTAAAGCGTGAGCTTACTTGAATCATAACTGTGATATTTTATTATTTTTAGCAAAAAATAACCGCGTTTCTGGAGTTGTGAGGATACGAGTGGACAAAGCAGACTTGGATTATACTGGACGATGGTTTGAAAGTTTGTCAACAGACGTCTTGTGGAGTTTTCCCAATTCTCAATTTCCCAATTCAATTTCCCTGTGTATGACTCTGGATTTCGGCCTTTGGATTCTGATTTTGGATTGCGGACTTTGTACTGTTGCCAGCTCTGTTGGGGGGTTTCCCCCTTCAGAAATAAAGCCTCCTTTTTGTATTCTACTGGTTGTCGCACTTGGTTCATTTCGTAAAACCTCACACTTTGAGCTACAGCTAATGCCAATTACAGTGAAATACATTATGTAATTTCAGTATTATTTAATTTAGCCTTTATTGAACCGGGGAATCCCACTGAAATAAACAAAATGCAGAGATGGCCAAACATTATCCTGTTCAAAACCTAACAACCACTCCAAGACTAAACGCAAGCAAGCCACAATCTAATTTTTAAGCTCATGCCAAATAACATTCACGAATGCCTTTGCGGGCCAGCTAACTCATATTCTATTGGTGGCTCTCGCCAAAAGGTCGCCCAATCAGCTGAGAGCAGAAAACATGAATATTCATATATTCACTTCATTAGTGACGTAAGGGCTAAACGCTGGCTATACGACTGAGGCCAGACTGATCAGTCAGTGACCGTTGGGAGTGACCAGCATTGATAAGTATGGATTCCAGGCTAAAAACTTCCACTTTTGTCCTTTTTCCTCTAGGTGGCTAACTTACTTACTGCTGCTGATGCTTGCCCTGGTCATCTGCCTCGTTGCTTGTGTGGGGCTGGCCAAACAGTCTCGCTGGCTCCTAACCACGTGAGTTTTCCCAGAATCTCAGTGTTCTAAAAATCTTCCTTACTTCCATATGCCTGTCAGCTGTATTGGAACCAAGATTCTCCTGGTGGCATTTTGTGTTTTATCTGAAGTGTAAAATTTGGCAACTATGAAATCAAATATTGTGATGCTGGTTATAGTCTGTCACTAGTACTTCCTCTGTGTTTCAGTATATACCGGTAAGTTGTAACTCTCTTGCAGCCATGTCTCCTTAGCCTGTGAGTCAAAACATTTCTATTAACTCCGGAACTTTTCTAGTTTATGTTGAGTAGAGGACCGTCTGAAGAGGAGTCGAACCTACTCGCCTTGAACAATATTCTGTATTTGTCTATTTGCCTTTTTGTGTGTTCAAAGCCATTACCGTGTACAATGCAGGTTAGCAGTCCAAAGGAAGGGTGTCTCTCCATGATGTGTACATGCAGCTGCCTGGTGCAGGCCTGAATTGAGAAACCAGAGAATGAGAATGTAGTTTGAATTGTCATTTTGAGATTATGGTGTCCCTATTGCACCCCTGCCCATCATCCAAAGTCAACATGGTGGTTGCCACTCCTCTGGCATTTTGAGCTGGGCTTATTGGTCGAGTGCTTCAACTCCACACAGCATGTCACACCAGCAAATTCTGCTTGGGGAGTGTCCCAGATGCTCGGCTCTCAGATTCGGCTCTCAGCCCTCAGATTATGAATAGAGGTCTGGTTTTTACGACGTCATGTCCAGTCGGAGTAATTGATGGAAGATGTTCACCAGGAGTTCTAAGTGAATTCATACCGTGTCTGTAACTGCCAAGTCCAATACATGTCATGTTTAATTTGCTATTATATTACCTTCTGTGTGGTCTGCTTTTGACTACTTCTAAATCAGTTGCTGTAAACCTCGATGCTTGTGGAGATTGTTCCTCCTAAATGGCTGATTCTTGATGTGCGTAACCTCCCTTAATACCCGTAAGGAAATTGAGGCACAATGCTGATCTTCGTTGAAAGAATATAGATCAAAGTCAGACTTTGATTGTCACCATTACTCCTAATAGTAGGGTAGTTGATAATTACATTATCCTCCTCAACCAGACTAGCTCTCAATCGCCTATCAACGGTTTCATTTGAAGACTAATCTGTCGCAGCGGCTGATTTCAACCAACATCTGTGAACAGAGCTGTGGGTGTAACAAGGCCCCTCGTACAAGTATTTGCATACTTCTAGAGTGGCGGTCAATGCATTCTTATATTATTCTCACAGGGCAGAACAAGGGATTTCAGGGATTTGGAGCAAAACCTTACTTGCCAAACTTTTAGATTGGCGCTTTGGTGGGATTGAGGTTACCATTTCAACCAGTCATTCCTCTGTGTCTCTCTCAGCCTGCTGATTACTGTGCTGCATGGGGTCCCAAGTCTGGGTTTGAGTTTGTTAGCCCAAGCTAGCTGGGAGGCCGAGTTTACGGCTAAGCATTACCACATCGATATGTCCAGAGAAGCAACCAGAATGAACAGTCTCACTGGTCCTCCTTGCAGGCACACATTCCCTGTTGCTTTTATGCACCCCCTCTCCATCAAGGGCTGAGTTTGGGCCTTAATGCCTATTGATTTCCTGGTCAGGAAGTGTGGACGCCACACGCTAATTGTAAAGAGCTTCCAACTCAATTTTCAAGCACTTTTAAACCCATAAGAGAACCTCTACTGCTTTTATTATCCACCGGGGAATCAGGGTCTCTCACACTCATTCTTTCCCCGAATACATATCTCTACCCCTCTTCGACCTACATCTCGCTCTGTTTCGCTATGGTTTCCCCTCACTATATCTCTCTCTTCCTCTCAGTCTGACTCCAATTCTTCTCTGCCCTTCGGCCTCTCTGTCTCTTTCCTGGTTTTTCTTTCTGTCCCTCTCTCTCTCTCTTCATCTACATCTCTTTCTGCCTCTCTTTGTCTCTGTCTGGAATTTTTCTGATTCTCCCTCTTTGTCTGTTTTTGTCTCTCCCTCTCTCTCTCTCTCTCTCTCTCTCTCTCGCTCTCTCTCTCTCGCTCTCTCTATTCTTCAATTTCTCTCAGTCTCTGACAAATTCAGATTCAAATCACCTTTATTTACATGAAAAACAATAGGCAGACAGAAGTCGCAAATACTTCAATGTAATCTGCGCCACATTCTCTCAGGGTTTATTTAAACATACTTGTGTTAGGTTGAAATGTCTCGAAAACCAATTGAATGGCAAACACAATATTCTAGCTCCCATTGTATTGCAAACAGCCTTATTGGAGCTAGAAATCGGCATGACAGAGTTAATATTTTTCACACTTTTCTTTCCATCCAACCGTGCGCCCATTCTTGACTTCTCTCTCCTACGTTCCTTGTCATTGTCTCTCATTAATGTTTAACTCTCTCTCTCTCTCTCTCGCTGTGCAGGATCATGGTGTTCGGGGTGCTGACATTGATCCTGAGTTGGGCATCTCTGGGCGTTGCCACGGCCACAGCTGTGGTGAGTGTTCACTGCAAGCTCTGGCTCACATTAAGAGCTGAGAGAGCCACACAGCTGCACGTCAGCATGACGCTTTAATTAGTCTGTTTATCAGGGGAGGAAGCAGGCTCTTCCTCAAATAAACCATAGCCCTGGTGATTATTGTGTGGTGTGTGTTTGTGTGTGAAGCAGCATTAATGTGTGGTCCAGCATTGTCTTCATGCATCTGCCTGTTTGTGTGTATGTGAGTACCTGTGTGTGGTATATGAGTGTATTTGTGTGTTCGTATGTGAGTCTGTGTGCAAATGTTCTAATTGGAGCAAATGCGTATCTCTGTATTGTTGGTGTGGTAATAGACGCATGTGTGTGTGCGTCCAAGTGTGGTTGTGTGTGCTTGGGCATTTATGCAATAATTCTGGCCCCTAATGTATCCTCTCTCGTTTTGATGAATGGCAGTGAAGTTGTGCTCACAGGGCATTCTCTGAAGACAATCTCATCATTGTCCCAAGCGGCCATGTTTAGGAGCTAATGATGTAATGGGCTCTCTGAAGGGAGGCTGGACTGAAGTAGTCCTTGCTAAAGGGGTTCTTATTTATTCATGACCTCACCCTTCCATGCTCACCACTGACCTGTTCACACGTGAGCAGCCAATTGCCTAAATGGGGCCTGAACGATTGGAATGAGGACCTGGAGGGTTAGCTTATCTCCTTTTGTCCACAGAGAAGCTGGCTGTGGGGTATTAATTAGACTCCTCTTGTTTTGTGGATTAAGCTATCGACTGGGGATTTAATGAGATTGTGTGAGCAGACCGGGGGGTTGGTTGTCGATGGGGCTTACGCGACCTATGTCACGACTGAGGAGGTCACACCTTATTCTCCTGCGGGTCAAGGGTTATTGCAGTAGGGGTCAAAGGGGTCAGTGCTCCTGGGGCAAAAGCTTCTCTGTGATGTCATAGTACCCCTTGGGAACATTGATTGGCTGTATGGAAGATGGAATAGGTCACCCTCTAAGGATTAGCCTTTGTGTTTCTGCTAAGATCCCCCACCACGAAGATCTGAAGCCACTTGGTCCATTAATGCAGGGATCGTGGGGCAGGATTTCACCTCCTTATCGTTTTTTCCGTAACTGCGAAAGCAGGCGCATGACCGCAGATTCACTCCCATTTAAAGTGAATGTGCCAGGCATCTTAGCATTATGCTCGATAGTCAGATAGGCAGATAATGTATACTTCCCTCTCTTTGCTGTTTCAGCAACTGTTCACATTACAAGCAAATACCGAACAGCCATCTGCAAACCGATAGCAACCTGCAAGGGACACGCCTGCTCTGGGCTGTGTGGCAGTGTGTACTCTGAACGTTTTTATGAATGTATTTGCGAAGATCACATCTGTCGCTAAGGAGATGAGCGTACGATGAGCGTACGTACATGTGCGCGGGTGCGTGAGCGCATGTGTGGGGTTAAATTATGAGTAGGCTGACCCTTTAAGGAGTAAACTACGGTGCATTGGGAATAACTGTAGATGCATGTGAAATCCATTTTATTGCCAGCTGGACCCAGTTTGCCTCTCCAGGATATCTCCAGCCGCTGTCGCTCCATCCCTAAGCTCTTCCCTCTCAATACCTCTCCTTCTCAACCCGTCTTTTCAACCCTTCTCTCTCTAACTGAGCTCCATCAGGCTGTCTGAGTGCTGTGTGAACAAAACACTAGTGATTAGCCCCCCCCCCCCCTCTGGGGAAGGGGCGAGACCTAACAGATAACCACAAGCGCAGCAAAAAGGCCTGTCCTTTACTGCTGTGTTTTAATGCAGGACGGCCATTTCCTGGGAAACTGCATGTTGCTGAAAACCCTTCCCTCTCACCTTTTTCTGGGATTGGCTGAGGGTTTCCTTTTCCCACCATCAGATTAGCTGTGTTTTTTTCCCGATGTGACTCTTTCTGGAGTGAACACAGCAGATATATTTTCTCCCGATGCATTTTCCCTCATAAATGCTAATTGCTACTTGCGCCCTGCGCACAGGACTACAACAGAGCTGCTCTCTGAATCTCTTATTGGCGATGACATGTTGCCTATTTTGTTAACATGAGAAATTAGCTAACTCAGCCCAGCTAGAAGTAGAAGCGCAGTGTCCCCTCACTGTGGTGCTGTTGTTATGAACATTTAACCTATGATCCAAACTTATCCAATCTTAACCTCCAATCTTATTACTGTTTAATCAGATTGCGCGAGTCTGTTAGTGTGTTTGAAAGCATGAAGGTGTGAGCGCATGTTTGTTTTTGAGGCTAAGAGCTTATTCACTAGAGCAGGACCTACAGTATGGTACTGCATCCCTGCAAATACAATATATTAAATATAATCATTACAGTGACTTCACCCTCCCAGTCTGACACTGCATTTTCTATTCTGCATTATACTGTTTGAAATCTCACAATACATGACAGAGGCACGAACTAACATCATCATTTGTGATCTCTGCACTGCCCATAGGGTACCAGCGATTTCTGTGTGGCCCCTGACAAGTATATCATGAACAAAACCAAAGGCCACATCAGCTCTGGTGAGTGATTTTAGCTTCTCGTGCAGCAGTATGACTCCACCTTACAAATGGTATCATCTCTACCCTTCGTCCACTTTCAGAAAGAAGATTCTTTAGTTTCTTTATAGGGGAACCAGATGATGAGTTTTATTGCAAAACAGGTTAACTCCACTGAGTCTGAACTGAGAAAAATGGCTTTCTGTGTGATCACTATTTCTGTAGAACTTGAGCCAAATGGTAACCAATTGCCATATTCGTTTCAAATCCAGCCACAGGAATATTCTTGAAAAAAACAAAAAAATTAGTTTTTTTTTTGCAAAATGAGTCAAATCCATAGCTTGCTTTTATTTCAAAATGGGTTAAATCCAATCGAATAAGTATGTTTCTTTGTTGTAGGATCAGGAAACTCTATTCATTCAATATTGCTGAATAACACAAAATCACACACTCACATGCACACGCACACACACACACACACACACAGACAGGACACCAGCCAATGACAGTGTTTGTTCACTGGACAAACACTATGGTCCTAAAACACAAACTTGCGAGTGTATAAATAAAAATTACACAAACACACATACAAGCATGCATGCACATACACAAATACACATTTACACACACGCACAACACACACACACACACACTACCCAATGTCAGTCTTGGTTCATTGGACACACAAACACTGTGGTCCTGAAACACAAACGTGAGTGCATGTCACAAAAATACTCACACACACACATATACACAGACAAGCACGCACCCAATCAAGCAAACACACACACAGACAAAATATACGCTCATGCACATAAAATACTAATTCCTTGTTGTTTAGTTGTGAAACTTTTACTCTAAAGGTGCTTTTTACTTTTAGTTTTCTCACATTACAGTTGACTCTCATTTCTCACAATCATTAATCTGGACGCGTATTTGATGAATTTAAATCAACGTTATTCATTCAAAATTACTCTCGGTATTGAGTGAAAAAAAGTGGCACTTGGCAGTGAAATAGGCTATAAAAACCATGCTGCTCAAGCTATTTGCACAGGTATGCAGTTTTGAATAACATTGATTTAAATTCAGCAAATACGCAAATATTGTCATCTTACCTAATCGGGGAGAACAAACAACACCTGTTGAGTGTGGAGTGCTCTCGGAGTGAACATTTTGTTAATCATGAAAATGACTGAGAACAGGTCAGGACTAATAATTGTTTAAAACGGATGTTTTGTGCAACCCAATTCTTAGTTATACTGAATTTACCCCATGATTTCATTGGTGTTAGATCACATATGGAGAGAAGCCGTGTCTTCAGTCACCAATTACAATAATTGGAAAACGCGTCAATAAAGGATAATGATTGAGAACTAGCCAGGACTATCCTAATTGTCATAAAAGCCCCCCCCCAATTCCCTGGTTCTAGCGCTGGGCCTGCTGCCAGCACCAGAAAAGTTATTTTTCTGTGCAATTTTCATAAAATGGGGGCAGCATAATAACTTTCTCAAGGGGAATTAGGGAAACACCGTTGCTTCTAATTTCGCTATGAACAGGGTCAAAGGCATAGCAACGCATTTCATAGATGCTGCAGCATCGGTGAACAAACTCAACCTTGTTTGAAAGGTAAGGCTAATGCTGTGCGTTGCCTTACCTTTCAAACAAGGTTGCGTTTGTTCACCGAAATATTTATCAAGCCGCCTAAAATAACACGCGTTTCAAAAACACTATTTGAAGACCTGTTTCAATGATGGCAAGTGAAGCCAGCTTCCTAGCGATAATGCTGTTTCTCATTTTCAGTTTATGCTTTCAGCCAAAAATTTTTATTTTGGTGAATCCCTAGAATGATTGCAATGAAATGAAATGAAATAAAATAAAGTTGTTGTACAATGTAACAGGGTTACAAAACAAGACAAAACAAGACAGGTCAACTGAATTTAACCCGTTTCGCAAACAAATGGTGGTAGCACTTAAGCCGTTTTGCAAAAAAACATAATATTGCCAATTAAAAGCTCTTAATATATTTCACCTGTCAAAAATCTGATTTCACATCAATGTAAGACATCAACCAATCACATCAATCTTTTCTCGATTGTTTGAGATATACTGAACAAAAATATCAATGAAACAGTTTATTTATTTCAATATTATGCATAATTATTTCTGAGGTTGACTTAGTTGGGTTTATTTATGTGACCAAGTTTGCGTGCCACTGGTCTGTGCGCATTTCAGTCACCTTCTCCATCTCATTGTCAAGTTCATACCCTTTGTCAAAACTGGCCTTTCAGACAGGTGGGGCATGATCCAGAGCTATTGAAGTCAGGTACAGTCAGCCCTGGCACATCCTGTACTCTGGTCAATGAAAGGTCATCCCAAAAGTCCCAGTTCTGCCATTGTTCAAAATGCCATAAATGATTCGGGCCATCAAGGAGCGTATCAATGGCATGCTTAATGCAGGAATGTTTCTCAGGGTTGTTCTCAGGGCTCTTAATGTCCATGTTTCTACAATAAGTCGCATAAAACACCTTTTTGAGGAATGAGGCAAGACAGCAGTCCGCCCACCCAAGACATATCTGGACTCTTTATCTCTGTGATCGTCTGAGACCAGTAACTCCCACTGCAGATGAGACAGCTGGTGCCCACCATCACTCCATTTTTGCCGAAATTGTGAAAAATAATCTCCAGGAAGTCCACGTCTTTACGTCTTTTGCCCGTTGTGGATTGGACCTCTCCTCAGCTCGATGAAAAAATTGGTTTGACTGAGTGAATAGACACGTTGGATGGCAATGGCACAATGGAGGACTGTTTTCTTTACAGACGTCACGTTTCCAACTTCACAGAGCGGATGGACGGAGAATCGTTATGCTGACATCATTGTGGTGCGCAAGGTGGCACATGGTGGTGGAGTGCTGGTTTGGGTGGGAATATTCCAAGGACATTGCACCCAACTGCAGTTGATGAACAGCAACTTGAATGCAGTGTGGTTTCACGATGAGATGCTGCTGCCTATCGCCCTACCATTCATCCATGAAAATAATAACCATCCAGCATGACCATGCCAGACCCAAGTCACCCGTGTATGCACAGAATTCCTTGAGCCTGAAAACATTTGTGTGCTTGAATGGCTGGCTTATTCCTTGGATTTGTCCCCCTTCCAGCATCTTCGGGATGTCCACAAGCAACGAGTTCATCATTGGTTCCCATTTTCAGCCAATAGCCGCCAACTCCACACAGCTCTTGAAGAGAAGTGAGAAAATGTCCACCAAGTCACCACTGACCATTTGTTACAGTCCACACAGCAGAGATGTGTAGCAATGCAGCAGGCCAAAGGCGGACATACCCAATATTGATTTGTGAAATTTGGACAATAGACTCCATCCCCTTTATCGTCACGCTATCGCAAGATTCTTGTTTGTCTTTTTATATCATTGATCGAAATGTATTGCAACATGGTCATACAATCTGTCAACACTCAAGGAAAGTACAATGAGCTTCTGAAAATGGTCATATTTCAAACAATAAGAAGTGGAGCGTTTATATTTTTGTTCAGTGTAATAAACAAGCAAAATGTGGATTTGGTGGATAACCCATTTTGTGATCAAACTCTTCAGATTTAGTTCCTCACAAAACCCCTGAGGCAGGTGTGAACGATCGAACGATTTTGCCCAACAAACTACCCTTGAGTTTGAGAGTCTCACCATGTAGACACAGAACAACACTCCGGAACCCTTTCTTCTTACTCTCACGTGGTGTGAATATTGACTTCAGCCTGTATCAGATGAAACTGCTTCCTCCCTTTCTTCTTGCAGATGTGGTGCATTACTATCTGTACTGCAGCCAGAGCCTACCAAACCCCTTTCAGCAGGTACTGCCTCTCTGGCGAGCGTGCATTTCTCTGTCTTTCTCTTCAGTTTGTATTCTCTTCTGTCAAAGTCTCAGTGCATGGTTTATCGCTCTCTTCATTAATATTTTAGACCCTTTGTTGCTTTTTTGTCTACACAGATTTTATGACTGTTTTCCTTTGAGCTAAATAATACAAACATTCTGTCCATTCAGTCATACACATACCAAGACGACTCATCATAAGATTAAATCCAGTGATATGCTGTCAGTATAGGCTGGTAAGTAGGGTTGACAGGGCATACCTGTGATATTCAAATCAAAATGGCTATCTTAGGAAAGCAAACTGAGGTAAAAGTTATGGAAGCAATCTCAAAGCTTCCTTCTTAGATCTGTATGCCAGTAGCTATGGTGAGAAGCGGTAACTGCTGGAGGTGCTTTCTGACCTCACATCTCTGAGATCACATCGAAACCAAACAAGTAACGCTTTCGTGATGCTACTCAATCAGATTCATACCTGAGACACAGCTTCAGACTGCAACTGCAACACTGTAATTACGAAGTAAAAATTATTGTTATAAATTCTCTACATTTCTGATGATTTGTATCTGTTTGCCTTCCTGGATTAAGCATACATACATTGGTAAATAAACATTAGTAACATTAGCAATAGACTTGGATAATGCCAGCTAATGTAATGTTCTTTGATAGTAGAGATAACAACAGCTAAAGTTAGCACTAGTTAGTTAAAGTTACGTAAATTACTTTCCCTGGCCTTGACATGTTGTACTGGTATTAGTTAACTAGTTTGTTGCCAGCTATGTAATGGCAAAAAAATGCGTTATAAAATATACTGTACGTCAGATGTCTACTCGTGAATTTTTTCATTCAGAAATGCTGGTGTGACAAGGTCCTAATTGGAGAAAAACCAGCCATATAGTTGTAGTTCTGTGGTGAAAGCTCAAAGCTGTCCAACTGCACACACAGTCTCTGCAAGTCGTATTTTGCCAGTGTTTGCCTTTTAGAGCTTGACTCGAGATGCTTACATTCAGTAATATTAGAGTATGTAACCTTAGTAAAGTAGCTGCACTGCAATGAAGATTTTTCCCTTAAATGTCACCAGAGACATCGAGTTGTTTCTACTTGTAAATAATACAGGTGTATGGGCCGTCATCAGAGGGGGATAGGGTGAAGTAGGGCTCTGCACTTTTGTACTGATCTTGTGCACTTATGTACGTCGCTCTGGATAAGAGCGTCTGCTAAGAACCTGTAATGTAATATAATGAAGTGGAATTGTGGTTGAAATAAAAACCAGCATATATAGTGCATACATGCCAACTCCACCGCTTTTGGGACACTTCATTCTGAAAAAAAAAAAAAAAACTCCCCAAAAGTTGGCATGTATGTATAGTGGGCTCCCAGTTGAAAATCAGAGACACATACAGAGGTGGTGCCATTGCCAATTATTGACCTGGGTTTTTGTTTTGCACCAACCAGTGTCTATGTTGGCGGTTGTCTTGAGTCAAACAAAGGCAGCTCATTTCATCACAGTCCTCCCAGAGCATAAACACAGTGGGGGAGTGGGAAGGGATGTTACTGCCACCTGCTGGAGGTTTGTAAAAGAGAATGGACATATACTACTGATTCACGTTTTTATCACTTCTTCTGCCTATGTTTATTGTGTGTCCTGTAGTCCATGTCCATCTACCAGAGGTCCCTGACCACCATGCAGATCCAGATCCAGGGTCTACTTCAGTTTGCTGTTCCCCTCTTCCCAACGGCTGAGGTGAGTGATGCAGGGAAGGACCTCCTGTCTCTTCCGAGTCACCCTGTTTAAGTGACTATTTACTGTATTATAAATACTGCGCATCTCCATACCAATATACTTGTATTCTGCATCTGTCTTACTCACACATATGAGCTTGCATTTCTGTTTGTGTGAAGGCATCGCTCCTCACAGTGTGCTTGTGTGGTGCTCAGTGAACTCTGGAACATGGCGAATCATGATGTGGACCTTACTAGCAACTGAAATATTCCAATCCTTGTTGGTCCTGTCAAATCTGGCCACCTTTTCCTTGTAAAGTGGGTCCAAGGTGAAACCTAGACATGCATTCATAGAGCTATGACCCATTGTACAAAGAAAAGGTGACCAGATTTGACAGGACCTACAAGGATTTGAACATTTCGGTGACCAGCAAGGTCCACGTCATGAGTCGCCATGTTCCAGAGTTCACTGAGCACCACAACAGGCGTTTGGGTCGATTCTCTGAGCAGGTGGCAAAAACTTGTCACTCCAAATTTGACAAGTTATTCAATAGCTACTGTATCAAAGACATATCCTATGCAAGTTATTTAGATAACTTTTACAGAGCTGTGATGCATTTGAATTCTTACCATATCTGAAGATATGAAGCCATAAGTATTATATAAATTGACACTTGGTTATAGGGCAGTGTATTGTATGTAGTGTACATTTACTGAATATGCACTTGAGGTCAGTAATGATTTTGTGGAGAGATAAAGGCTATTATTAATAACTACATTATTTTCTTTGCCTTGATGATCTATTCCTCACACTACATTTTAAAGGATAACCATGAGACTATCCATTTTTCACACGAGATAAAAACATGTATGCAGAAGCCTCGCTGATTACAAAAAACTGTACATAACACAATATTTTCCTAACAGAATATTTTAATTTTCAGCTTAGTATGATGGTGGAGGCCTTGTCAAAATTTGGTACCAAGGAAATGTCTGCTCAATTTTTTTAAATGCTGAATTTTGTTAAGCACACTGTGTCAAGAGTCCAATGCCAATGCCCCACTCAATGCTGAATATTCAACCTTGTGGTCATTGTGTGTGCTTGTACAGAGGGACCTACTTGGGATCCAGCATCTATTAAACTCCTCAGAGTCCAACCTCCATCGGCTGACTGCCTTACTGGAGTGCCGGAGCCTTCACAAGGTAAGTGCGCTCCCAACTCTGTTCGCTCTTCCTACTGACTACATCTGTGCAACTGTGCGACGTTTTTGTATTTAATTATTTGCACTTACCATAATGATGCACATATGTGAACGCATCAAATAAAACTTCACATGACTGAGATTTTGAGATCTGTCAAAGTTGGGCACTGTCTACTTGATCTGCGATAGCAGCTTACCTCTTACATGATAACTTTATAGGTACATACAAACAAACTATTGCAGAAAGTTGAAAAAGTCCAACTGTTATGAAATGTCAATATTGATTTGGCGCATTCACATATGTAAGCATTCCTTAATATCATGCTGTGAAATTTTTGACAACTGTGGTTGTTAACTATGTTTAAATACTAATGAGTAATACGAATTCCTGTGTGTAGCTACTGTATGTGCATGGATAATATGCATCAGTACCAGTAGACGTGTTCATGCGCGTTTGCATACACGTGTGTGTTTGTGTGTGTGTGTGCGCGTGTGTTCTACAGGACTACGTGGATGCTTTGATAGGTGTGTGTTACGATGGAGTGGAAGGCCTGCTTTACCTCTGCCTGTTCTCTCTGCTGGCAGCCTGCGCCTTCAGCACCATGCTGTGTGCGATTCCCCGAGCCTGGAAACACATCACCAGCCAGTGAGCTCTGCGCACACACACCACACACACTCACTGTCCTCTGAATGATATCAACACAGGAAACCTCCCTCTGCTTAACTGTGTCCCTTCTTCCTCCGCTGACCCTCGGGCCGATTAGGGACCGGGACTATGATGACATTGACGAGGAGGACCCGTTTAACCCGCAGGCTCGTCGCTTGTCTGTGCACCACCCCTCCCGCTCTAATGTGCACAGTTTCTACAGCTTCAACAGCAGCCTGGGCAGCCAGAACAGCCTGCAGCTGCCAGCACCCACTGCCAGCACCAGTGCCCCCACCTCTGAGTACATGTGAGTGTGTGTCCGTGTGCGTGTGTGTGTGTTTGCGTGTGAGTGTGTGTGTTTGCGTGCGTGTGTGTGAGTGTGTGTGTGTGTGTGTGTGTGTGTTTGCATGTGCGCGTGTGTGAGTATGTGTGTGTGTGTTTGCGTGTGAGTGTGTGTGTGTGTGTGTGTGTGTTTGCGTGTGAGTGTGGGTCCATGTGCGTGTGTGTGTTTGCGTGTGAGTGTGTGTGTTTGGGTGCGTGTGTGTGTGTGTGTGTGTGTGTGTGTGTTTGCATGTGCGCGTGTGTGAGTATGTGTGTGTGTGTTTGCGTGTGAGTGTGTGTGTGTGTGTGTTTGTGTGTAAGTGTGTGTGTGTGTCTGTGTGTGTGTGTTTGCATGTGTGTGTGTGTGTGTGTTTGCGTGTGAGTGTGTATGAGTGTGTGTGTGATTGCATGTGTGAGTGCGTGTGTGCGTGTGTGTGCCTGTGTGCGTGTGTGTGCCTGTGCATGTGTGTGTGTGTGTGTGTGTGCGTGTATGTGTGTTTGTGTGTGGATGTGCGTGTGTGTGTGTGCGTGCGTGTGTGTGCGTATGTGTGCGCGTGTGTGTGTGTGTACGTGTGTGTGTGTGTGTGTGTGCGTGTATGTGTGTTTGTGTGTGGATGTGCGTGTGCATGTGCTTGTGCGCGCGTGTGTGTGTGTACGTGTGTGTGTATGTGTGTGTGCATGTGTGTGCGTGTATGTGTGTTTGTGTGTGGATGTGCGTGTGCATGTGCTTGTGCGCGCGCGCGCGTGTGTGTGTGTGTGTGTGTGTGTGTGGATGTGCGAGTTTGTGTTTAAGTACATCTGCTGTATGAGATAAAATCTGTATATACAAAGTGTATACAAACAAAATATTATTTTGTTTTTGCTGAAAATTGATACTTTACTCCACCAGCGCAGCATCACTGTTCAAAAAATGCAGCCAAGATATTGGTAATGTTGACACATTGCCATTACTGTTAGGAATAATTATTATGCCTCCGCCACACACAGTGGGCGGTATGCATTCTGTTTTCCATTTGCAACAAATATCTGCTCTGTGCAAAATCTACTGAAGGAGTAGAGTGCACCCTCTCCACAGAGGGTAACTGAGTTTTGAGATCATCAGGTCAGAGGTCAAGGTGACATGAGGTCGGTTGTATGTGGGGATCAGCTTTTAGAGTGTCTGGAGCTATGACAGTCTGGTAGCCCCTGTGTTACCCCCCTTGGCAGTTTCCTTAGCGGAGTCACTGTTGCTTTTGACTGTTGCTTTTGTGCACGCCAAGGTTTTCTCATATCTATCTTTTCACCTCACATCTTTGAAATTCCATGGACCCTTGGAAAATATGGCTACAAAAGTTCCTGAGGGTTGTCGCATATCACTCGTCTCTCTTCACTATCCGCGTAAAATGGCAGTCACCAATGTCACATAACACCACAGAAGTGCCACAGGTCCTCTGGAAAACCTCTTTTTGAATTAACCATACATTGACAAATACAATGCAATAACAGTACTGGGGGTATATGGGGAAAAAAATAACCACGCAAAAATATTGGTCGCATGGTGCATGCTGGCACTCCACCTCCATCGTCCTATGTTATGTGGATGACCACCATTTTTTGTGGCAGTTCAAATGTGTCACAGCTAATTGTATCCCCTGAACGAGTTCGGAGGATACTATGGATTTGGCCTCGTCACGCGTCCGCGTCCGCGTTCGCCACGTCCGCAGAGATTTTCTTGTGAACGCTCTACAGCCCACATAAGTGCACCGATTCTTTTCAAATTTTGCAGGGACATGTATTATGGTAAGTTCACGACACCTATTGATTTTGGGTACTCCGGGACCATCTAGGCCCAACTGGGGGGCCCTCGGGGGATACATGTACTCGGTTGCCGAGTGCTCTAGTTTTGAGATTTACTCATGAAACTGGATTTACCCACGAAGTGTGGATGGTGAAAATAGACAAGTGGCGAGAGTCAGCCCTAAGGAGCCTTTGTAGCTCGCTTTTACATTGTGCGGTGACACTTTAAGGCCGTGAGATGAAAAGGTAGGGACAAGCAGACCTGGGATGGTAAGAAAGCACCAGTGACTCTGCTAAGCTAATTGGCGAGTAACGCAGGGGCAGGTGAAGTCATAGCAACCAATGCTTTGCATTGAGTCGCACTTTCTTTTTTAAATTTGGTTCTTAAATTTGATTGCTTAGCCTCCTGGCTAGCTGCTATGATTCCCATGTAATCACCTCAGTGTGTTATCTCTATTCAAGGAATCATGCCTCTGTGGTATTTTGGTACAACGGGAACCCACCCCATCATATGAAGCATAGCAGAAGCTAGTTTTAGATAGAGATGCCTCATAGATCATCAGCAGCTTCATTGTCCAGCACCCTTCAAATGTCAGGATTTACAACAGTGAAGACAAGGTCCAGAGGTCTTGAGCTCTTTGAGCTCTTTGAAATTCTGCCTATAAGGCCAGCATCCCATTTTATTCCCTTTACTGTTGCAGATGCCCATGTTTGATTGGCAGTGTTCACTGAGGCTTTCAGCTGAGGCTGTGTTTGGCATTTTTTTCTCAAACTAGAGACTCTGATGTCCTTCTGCTGTTGCCCAACCGTATATCATTCATTCCACTGCTCTTTTAGTCCTTGTTTGTCAAGGACTTCTTTAAAGGCTATAGTGCAGATATTTTGCACATTTTATGTTTTTATGCAGTATGTTTTGTAAGGCAATGATGTAAATAAAGGTTTATGTGCAGCATCTTTATCACATTCTGGAACTGCTTTGTCACTGACTGCATTATAGTGGGAAAAATATCTTGATATTTTGAAAATCTGACGTGTTTTGGTCTGGAGGAAAGACCTGCCTCAGCTGCACATGCTGAACAGATGTTTCACTCTGTTCTTTCCGATGAAACCTACTTGAATTTTGTTTAAAGCTATTGTCCTGCCATCAGTATGGCTGCAGCTTCGCTGCGTTCTATTCTTAAGGCATAGTGTCTGCCATGGTCATAATGACAAGACGCTGTAAATAATGTCCCCGACGCTTAATACCTTTGCTGACTGGGTACTGTTATCAAAGTGAGATTTTGCGTGGGAGGATAATTTTGTGACTTGTGTGGATTTGCTGCGAATCATGTGATATGCAGCTTTACACTCTTTTCTCAAGACAGTGGTGCACATATTTGTATGAAATCTTCAGTTTATCTCATATACGGACGCAGTGTGAGTGTGTGTCTATATTTTCTTCGTAGAGTGTGTGCTGAGGTTTGAGTGAGTGTCCTTGTGCATGAGTAAGTGTAGAGCTATGAGAGTGTATGAGTGTGGGAGCTTTATCATGTAATTTTGGCAAACACGTGTGAAGATTTACTGTCCGTTTGCTGGTCTTTGCTGTGACTTCATGTCTCTCTCCGCTCCTCAGGAACCAGTCAGTGTTGTTTGGAGGGAACCCTCGGTATGAGAATGTGCCTTTGATCGGGAGGGGCTCCCCGCCACCCTCGGTATGTGTCCGCCCCAGTATGCTCCTATCTAACCAATCAACTGGGAATTACTCCTGTGAGAACTCAAACCTTAGACCACTTTGCATTACGTCGCTTTCAGCTGCACTACTATATGTTTGACTGAAGATTTATCGCAAAGTATTTGCCATATGGTGAAACTTTGGTTTAATTTGTGCAGGCCTTTGAAACTTTTGAAAAGTAAATTCATGCGACACTAACCTTTTAGTGCCATTCTGCTTTGACATTTTTTGTTTCCTAATGCAACTCGACCAGAGTAATCTTAGGCTAAGAAGCAGCACTACCCAGAAATGAGGCGCTCAAGAGTTACTGGTGATAGCAAGCACATGTTTGAAATGATAAAAGTTTGTTACTCTCTCCTTTAGTACTCACCCAGCATGAGGGCCACCTACCTATCCATGAATGACGGCCAGCACAGACATTTTGGGACCGACTTCCAGGTGTAACCCCCCTACATGCAACTCTCGACCCCTGTACTCGAGGTCGTCTCACAGGGCTACGGCTGATGTACTCGCATACACCTTCTCAAAAGGACTTCTTCTCTTGTCTGAAGAGAGGGAAGAATGGTTTTGACTTGTATAAAGATGACCTGGAGCATTTCAGAAGCTCCTGTAGCCTTCACAATTTCGGAAGACGAACATTCTGAAAGGCCATTTTTACTGACTTATGAATTAAATATATTTACCTCCTGGTATGGATCATCCATTGGTTCAATTCTCTTGCAGGCTGTCTTATCATTTGCGGAAGTTTCTCCATCTTAATTACTTCAAGAGAAGTCCAGATATAAATGGATAATATGTAATTATGCATGTTCTGTAAGCATCCCACGGTTGAGGGCATTCTTTAAGCAAAGGAGACGAGGAGAAACAAGGAGAAATCTAAGCATAACAAACGATAATATCTCTCTTCAGACAGAACAAATGGAATAAATGTAAATGGATTTCAAATCAGACTTTGAGTGTGAAGGTTGATGCATTGATTTATATGACGAGGTTTCTGGGGGAGAAGCTAAACACCCTAAAATTTGTGTTCTCTCTCAAAGTCTATAATGTATAAAATGCAGTTTTTCACTTTTTTATACAGTGTATGTTGTAAGGCAATGATGTAAATAAAAAAAAATGTCTCTGAGGTTTTGGAAGCGTCTTTGTCACATTCTGGAAATGCTTTGTCACTGCTTGCAAAATAGCAGAGAACTATCCAGATATTTTCATTATCTATCTGGGGCTGTATGAATGGAGGAGGGATAACTTTACCCCCAGATAACGCCTATCCTCTTTATAACTATCCAAGGGATAACTGCCGCGTGCTCTCCGTATGCACGAGTCAAGGGTAGGGTAGGGAATAGCTATCCCAGGTTTACACGCAAATGTCTTTTTTTAGAAAGGGGGACTCCCTGTGATAGCTGCTGAAGGTGGACGTCAAGAGCAGCGGCCAAATATTTGAAAAAAAGGCAAATCTCACTGCGTAAAGAGAGATGAAAAACAGATAGAAATAACGAGGCTTACGCTACCAACAGACCAGACGCCATCCGTGGTGGAAAACAAGCGAGCTCGAGGAAAACAAAAGAAAAGGGAAATAAATCAAAGATTCCCTAACTCACTTACACTGATCCTCTTATGCAGCTAAGTCCCTAACAATAATGCCTCGAGAGACCTTACTGGCTCAAGCGCCAAAGATGCACTGACACTCTAGCAAGGAACGCAAGGCGAAACTGGAGCTCAAATAGAGTCCGGGCAACGCCCCCAATTACTGCCAGCTGGCCCAGGAATCCGATAGGGAGCAAAAAGATATCGTCCCGGATGACAGTAGCAAACAGAGCCCTCAAAGCTCCCAAACCATGACACTCCCTGTGTTTTATAGCATTCTGCGCATGTCTGTACGGGATTCCTTGTGACACACTTGCATAACAGCACATTTCTCGTTTTTTAGTTGTACAACAAATAGCTATTTTCTACAATGCAGCGGGCGTCAGTTGTTTCACAGCCGAAGCGGAAGCAGAAAAGTTACTTTTCTTACTCTGAAATCCATGTTCTTTTGGAGGAAATCTTGGTGGGACGTACAGTGCTGTTTACTGCTAATACATGTGCTGTAACAAACAAAATTAAGACTGAAATACCCGAATTGCCGCAAAGGTGAATTTGTGCGGCTGCCCAGAACACACTATTTCAGAATTGAAAGATAAGTGGAAGTCTCTGAAAGCAGCTTTACTAAACAGGCAGTGAGACCAGCGAAATCCGTGGAATAAAGCCTCTATCCCCAATGGAAACTGGGTATAACTTTATCTCCAGATACCAACCGTGGATAGTGTTATCTCCCCTACATGCATACCGCTTTAACCTTGCTATCCGGGGATAGTCTCTATTCTCCGGGTAAGTCACTTATCCTGGCGTCATGCATATGACCCCTGGTGTTTATAAGGTGATAAGGCGGAGTAGCATGCTGCAACTGCACATGCTGAAGAAATTTTTCAGTGAAAGCAAACTGAGAGATTCTTCTCCACTCCTTCATACGAACTGTTGGAACCATTTAGTTTAAAACCTCCATGCAGATATAGATGCCGGCGTCCACAAAATACTAAAATTTAAGTGCTAAGTAATTCAGGAAGTGAATTTCCTAATGAGACAAGTGTCTTGTTTCTCTGATATAATTTTTCCAGTCTAAAGCCTTAAATAGGGTCATGCACAAAAGGCAAGGATTGGATTAATTTTGCATCTGCATTAAGGGCGAAAACGATTGTCCATAGCATTTCTGTTTCCAAATCTTCAGATATGCCACGATTGCTTTTGTCGAGATAGCAAGGCGTCACAACTATGCACTTAATTCTGAATACGTTGCTGACCGGGTGTAGTTACTGAATCAACATTTTGAGCGGAAGGGTAATTTAATGAATTGAGTGGATTTGCTACAAATCACCTGATGATAATTGCAATCATATTTTTGTAATTTAATACACATCTAACCTCAGGTAGAAGCAGGAGCAGAATTATTAATTATTGGCACCTTTGGTAAAAGAAAGGCTACATGTAATAAACAACTCAGCTAAAATTTTATGTTACGTTGATACTTTTATTTTAATGCTCGGAATCTAATGTATCAAAGTGTTTCATGAAGTAAACTACATTTTTTTTATCATGTATTTTACTATTAAAACTATGGACGTCTAAGCAATTTAATTTAATTCCAATACAAAATGCCCTGGCAGAAATGATGGCCATGTCACTATTACTATCTGTTTGAATAAAGTTAAAGGATATGTTTGCATGGGTTTTTGACCATGTCTCTGTGGAAAACGCCCCAAAATCATTGATATGATTATCCTTAATCTTATGGTCTTCAGTTCCTACCACTGGTTTTCACACAGAGGTTGTTTTCACTTTACCGTTTCTTTGTGGATTTTGATGAATTTGTGAGGTCACTGATCCTCTGACCCAGTCTCAGCCCAGGAGATACAACTGCATTTTCTTCCAAAGTCCTGTTATTTGGTGGAATCCAGGAATCCTTTGATTGTTTACATGTGCCCCAGGACCACTGGCACAAGAACACATTGTCCATATCTACATTTGCGCTTAGGTTTCATGTGCTGTTCCAAATACTTATTCCTTTTTGCTGCCAAAAATATGTTGATGGGGTATATGTCCAAAAGGTCATTAAAGGATATCACATCTGGCTGTGGTAATCTCATCCAGTCGCAATACAAATAACTTCTGGAAATCCCTTGGTTGTACTTCTTGTGCTCCGTTAACGATTGCTCTGTGCAACCCTTCCAAATTGTTGATTGGCATGGCAGTGCCATTTTATTGTTGCTTGTTAAACATTCTTACCCCCAAATGGAACGACTTTGGACACAACCTATGTATTGTGTCAACCTTACAAAAAACTTAAGAGTTGTGCACATTCGCAAGATTTGGCTGTAGTTATTGCTAAAGGTGTAAAAACTCAAATAGAAGAATGACATTTTCATCAGTTCTCCTGTGATCTGGAAAAACCTAGTATGTGTGTCACTTATGGCAGAAAAAGTTTAACCTTCATTTGCAGGAATTATGAAGGAATTATATGCTGTCGGAGACTATATGTTTCATATATATTTTAAATGGTCTCTTACATGTATTTTTCGAGAATTGTATTTGTATCGTTAAAAGTGCCATGAATGTATCTCATTTCATTTTATTTCTCTCTGGTGGAGGTTCTATAAATTCAATTCAATTCAATTCATAAGAATGGTGAAAATCTTAAAACACTAGCTATTAGCGTCATTCGAACTTTCAAAATCAAGTTTCTATCATACTTTTTTTCTGTTAGGAAAAGTCCAGAACCTAAATTTTTTGTTCATTTGCGAGATCTTTGCCACTGATAAACTTAGTAGGTTTTTTTTTCTAGATCGCGGGAGAGTTATCCAATCACGAAATCTTTAGTTCGAGTTTCGTTTTCGTTTCTGGTATTAGGATTATGACACATTCTGACCACCGTATTTCCTGGCTGTAGGGGTGCGGCTTCATGAGTTTGCGAGTGCCGTACTGGAATCTATTGATAACTAGCGAAACGTTACAGTCCGTAAAGGGGGGAATTTGGCGAGTCCGAATTATGAAATTAAAGCGAACATTATTCACGAATCTGTAGCGAGGACCTCGTGGTTGCGGACCGGGACGGTAGAGAGCGGCGGGGATGCTGCTTTGCAATGGGAAACATTTTCGGCAGAAAGCGACGCCCCACTCGAGTGACGGAGCAGGACAGAGCTGTGCTTGTGAGTCCGGAACCCAGATCTGCGGTGCCGCTGCTAATGCTCTGCAGTAACCGTCCATTTCTACGGTTTTCATTCTGCTAATTTGTGATTTTAAAATAACGAGCTAGTGGCAGCTCGTCTGTTGGAGTGTAGAACCCATGTGACGTTACAGTCATCTGGGTGGCTAACGGGGTAGCAGTTAGCCAGCTAGCTAATTATGTCAGTTCGCTGTCTCGACTCTTAACCCGGCTGGCTTGCCAGCGAGCTGCCGAACCTGCGTGCTTTTGGTAGCCAGTTTGCTAACAATCATTTAGCCCTTTCGATTTTAAATTTATATGGAGGACGGAGCAGAAACATCGCTGTGCAATAATTTCAGTGCATTTGGGTGGTTGGCTTGTTGTGCTGATGTGTGTATTGAGCAGAAATTCCTTCATCAGTGAAGTAGTTTAGCTTTGCGGATGTAGCTGCTGTTCCAGGCCGCTGTAGTTGGGTAAAGTACACGACCGAAGCGCCTGTTCCGACTGATCAGCTGTTCGGACTGCGCTGTCATCCGCGGGTGTCACTCTGGTGACGGGCCGCCTTTTCATTTACTTTACTAACTTTGCAGCTTCTTCGCTGAGAGTTTGCTCGCAGTTTCTTGGATACATGATTTTTCCAAAATGATTTTTCGCACGATTTGGTACTTTTAAAGTGACCTTAATCTTTTGTCCTCCTTGATTCATTCCCTGCACTGTGAGTTCTGTGATGCCGCCTGCTGCCACAGACTGAGGTAGCGAGCTGTCAGCTGCAATCAACTTAATAATTTGACTTGCTGCCAGTATTTGACTTCAAGCCAATAAAGTTAGCAAATGTATGCTTTGGTTTTATTATGAATTTATGTCACTTTAAAAGTGGATTTGGACATACTAACCAGGGCTTCTTAAATCTGGGCCTTACATTTGGCAATCAATGTGGTAGATATTAGATCATAATGGAAAATATGGTGTACAATTCCGCTTCCAAAAAAACTTGGCAGTTCATGGAAAAAGTATATAATGAAAAAGGACTGATATGAAATGTCCATTCCCCTCCACTTTATGGAAAAGACCACAGAGACCCTTTTTTGATGTTCTAATGAAGTTTATTGCTTAAATATACTGGTGTGCAAAAATTTGGGCACCCCTGGTTTAAATGTCTGTTGCAATTAATCTCCATGTGATTGAAAGCAAACCTGAATACTAAATGCTACAAAGTTAAACTAAACTAAACTAAATAAGATAAAATCAAGTGTGATATGTCATATTGAAGGTATTAACTTGATCTTTAATATTATTAAGTGAAAATATATTTTTTGAGAAATTTTCATAGAAAAAACAAGCAAAAATTACTCCGTCACGGAATTACACAAAATTGACGTGGTTTTTTAAATGTTGTGTTTAACTATCCAGAAAGTGATGTTCCTGTCATAGTTAAGTTATGAAACTTCAATATGTTCATATTTAAGATGTTTTTTGTTAATACTGTAAGTTATAGAAACTAATATTGACTTTAACCCTGCTTTATGGGCAAGAAATTTCAAAAAGTCAATGTCACAGAATTACAAGAGGCAAATTGACACGGAATGACAACAGTAGTATTAATTAGTTTCAATGTATTTAAATCAATATATTATACATATATACATAATTATTTACATTTTTACAGTTTAGCAATATATTACAATGAGTTTTCCACTTATAATGACCAACCATAATACATACTTCAAAAATTTTTTTAAATCTCCATGTCAACATTGGCTTGGCGGCCCCCACAAGGAAAAAGGCTTTTTGCCAAAGTTTGGGAACCCTGTCAGCTAGCACTTTGTAACTCCTCCTCGGGGAGCTATAACACCTTGTAAATGCTTCCTGTAGCCAACTAAGAGTCTTTCAATTCTTGTCTTTGGAATGTTTCCCCATTCTTCCTGACAGAACACCTCTAGCTCAGAAATATTCTTCAGCCTTATTGCACGCACAGCATGTTTGAGGTCCCTCCACAGATTTTCAATAATAAAAGACAAGTCAGGGGACTGTGATGGCCATTTCAAAACCTTTCCAAAAGTCTTTCCTGGAGGTACTGCATGGTAGATTTTGAGGTATGCCTCGGTCATTGTCTTGCTGGAATACCCAACGTCTCTTCAACCTCAATTTCTGGACTGAGATTTGAACATTAGCTTCAAGATTGTCTTGATATTTGGCAGAATCCATTCTCCCTTCCACGGCCCCAGCTGCTACACAACCCCAAAGCATCATGGATCCACCTCCATGCTTAACAGTTGGCAATGTGTTCTTCTCTACAGATGCTTCACCCTTTTTTCTCCAAACATACCTACTTTGGTTGTGGCCAAATAGTTCAATTTTGGTTTTGTCAGTCCAAGGCATATTGTTCCAATAGGCTTGAGGTTTCTTAAAGGTTTTCTTTTGCATTTTACGCTGAGGTTGTAGGAAAGGCGTCTTTGTTGTTAAAGGTACGCTGTATTGTTGTCCTGTGAACAACTAGACCTGTCTGCTACTCTTTTTTGCAGCTCTATTGCAGTGATGTGTGGGTTTTTCTGAGCATTTCTCACCAGATCTCAGGCCATCGGAAATTTTTCTGGGTCGTCCAGATCTTGCCTTGACTCCAATTGCTCCATTTATTTTCCATTTTCTTACTATGTTTCTGACAGTAGAAATGGGTAGTTTGAAATGTTGAAAGAGTTTTTTGTAGCCCTTTCCTTGTTGGTGGAAGTGAATTATCTTGATTTTTCATCCTTGTACAACTGTTTAGAGGAACACGTGGTTTTTAACACCAGACACAACAGCCACCACAGTCAGATATTTTATAAGGCTTGTAATTACTTCAGGACATATAGTTCAACCCTGGAATTCTTTTCACCTGACTCATTGAAGCCCTAATAAGTAAATCACCTGGGTCTGGGCCTTAGTAATCATCTCCTTAAAAGGTAACAAAGAATAATCCAAAAGAGTTCCCAAACTTTTGCACAGGGCCCTTTTTCCTTTCTTATTATTTAAAAACTCAGGAAAATAAAAAGAAACCTTGCTTTTAATTTCGCCGAGTGGTGTCATGTTTAACTTTGCAGCATTTAGTAACAGCTTTGCTTTCAATCACTTGGCGATTAACTGTAACAGACATTTTAACCAGGGGTGCCCAAAATTTTGCATTCCACTCTATGCAATGTGTTGATGACTGCAGCAGAATCAAAAAAAGTTAATACACAGTCGACTGTAAACCATTGTTTATTGACACTGCTGTGAAAAGTATTTCCCGCCTTGCTGATTTCTTATCTTTTTCATATTTCTCACACACAAATGATCGGGATCATCGGGGGGGAGTTATAGCGGAGTTGGTGAGGTGATGTTCCTAAATTCATTATGGTGTGCAGTAATGAAGCCTGGCTGATTCTCATCTTATCTTTTTTCCTTTGATTAAATTAAATCATCATTTGGAAAACTCAAGTTGACTTTGTCTTTATTAACATTTTTTTGAGGATCCAAAGTGATTTTGACCAATATGCAAAAGTGGAAACGGTAAGGTAGGGGCCAATATTTTTTTCATGGCGCGGTATTTTTTTGGAGTTCCTTTTCAGTCCTGACATACAATCAAGCAGTGGTGATTGGAGGGCAGAAGTATGAATCGGACTGAACTCTTTCGTATGAGTGAGTGGGGTGTGGGCCATTGCTGCCCAGCTTGCCTGTGTTTTTTCCCTTAGTATGTTGGCCTCAACAGCCTTTGTCTTCTCATTCAATTCCAGCAACTGAAACAACAGCGAGACAAACTTAAACAGTACCAGAAGAAAATCACGGTACAGCTGGAAAAGGAGAGGCATCTGGCCAAACAATTGCTTAAGGATGGAAAGAAAGAGTAAGCTTTTCCATTTCCCTCTTATTCTTTGGATATATTGTTATAGTTTGGGGAATAAAGGGGAATTTGTGTTTGTGTATGTGGGAGCCCATCATTGATTGAGGAATTTTAAAAGAGGCAGGAGATAGAGTAGGATAATAACGGGAGGAATACTTTAGCCAGAGGGATGACTGGTGCCGGGGTGGGTAGTATAACTTGCTAACACAGCAATATCTGAAATATACCTTTTTTTTACAAAACATGATACTCCAGCACGAGGAAAAAATGGGGAATATGTGACCCTAGATTGAATAGAAATTGGTGGATCCAACAGAACAGCTGGTCTATCGAAGTCCACGAGCTTTCCTTGTAATAACATGTTATACACCTTGACATTCTGTTTTTTGAATGCAGTGTGAGTTCTAGAATAGATCACCATAATGAGCGAAATGCCACTATATTCAGTATTATCAGCAAAGGCTAAAGGTTAATGATAGTGGTGCAACGGATCATCGTTGATCCGTAATCCGTACGGATCCCTCTTCACAGTTTGGTACACACATCATTCGCGGATTGGTTGATGAAAAAAAGGTTTTGCTAGTTATCGAATCGCGATGATTATAAAGCGAAATGAGACGACTTGCCGCTATGGGGTGCGTGTACACAGTTGCGTCCCATTTCTTCTTGAAACTAACGAGCAGTCTGACATAAACGACAATCATTTGAAGTGCTTCCGGTAAGATGATTCAGATTAGAAGTCCTCTAATTGTCAGCGAGGTTGAGCAGCTTCCATCACCTTTTAAGGCTCAACTGGCCAACCCTAAATCTGCTCCTGTATAATATGCTCCAAATTACAGTCAAGCAATTTAGCCTGTCGCCAATAATGATTACGAAGTGATAGAGAAGAGCTGACAGACGTAACTGCGCTAAAATGTTAAATTGAAAGAATGTTAATAATCTAAATTACAAAAAAACCTTGTCCAAACTCCATCTTTCATCGTAGCGTTTTAGCTGATTTTTAAACTCTTGCACCCTGGACTTGCCATCGGAGGATTACCTAACCCTGCTTTCACCATACCTTCTCCAAACCTGTTCCCATTTACGTTTCCCAATTAGCAACTTGGTGTTAATTTGTTTAGATGCAAGAATCAGTCGGTAGAATTACTCTCCCGCTCCCCTCATCCTGCATTGTTCATTGCAATTATCAAGCATTTCCCCTTCCACGTTAATTGTGACATAAAACGGCAACGTCTTTAGAAGCTTCTGAATTCATGTCGCTCACAAAATGGCATATATATATTTTTTTCTGTCTGTGAAAGTCCTGTGAAAATCCTGCTTGATAAAAATTTCTATTAAATGCGGTTTTACAGACTGAGATCCCGAGTGTTTGCTTTCGTAAAAATAAAAGTGTCCACAGCCAGTGACATTACCATAATGCAGGTTAACCCAACCTGTTTCTAATTTAGAATGGGACAGTTAGTTGAATTAAATAACTGAGCATGTAGGCTACTGATAAGATACTTTACCAATTACCGTTGATGATGAAGACATAAAGCTTCCCGTCAGTGGAGGGTGACAGTGAGATCGCATAAACTGCAATCAACTGGATTTTCTTGAAATTCTACATTCTAGTAGAATTTTGAGCAGCAAGTGCTGCTGCAGATGTTGTTTAGATAAGGTTTAGATTTTGTATACGATTAACTGGACAATTACTGCTCATACAATTTCATATTGTATTTTTCATATTCTGTATTGCACAATTTCATATTGTGACAAATTTGTAACTCTGTTACCGACCAGTTTTTTTTGCCGTTTTCACCCATGTAAATCAACTGAAGAAAATTGGCTGTTTTGTTTTTTGAAGTACTCGGGAAGACCTACACAAAGCCATTCAAATTGTAACTCTATCTTTCTTAGTTTTGGAGCTCTGATACAAAATACACCAATTTTGCAACTCCATTACTGCGTGACCTGGCCCAAATATGACTATTTCCGGGAGAGATTGTTAAAGGCAAAAGCTGACTACTGAATTCTGCCAGGGACGAATCTACGCATAAATCAATGGTAGATTACTACGTATTTTTAAAATCTGATGGTTATACTGAACAGTAGAATGACATAGTATCTATATTATGTAGAATTTTTCTTCAGAAAGCTGACGTTTTCCATAACAAGTTACCATTTGTTTGGGTTTTTGTAGCTTTAGCTTGCTGCTACGGCGGAAACAGATTTTTTTGTTGTTGTAAATGATCATTTTTATCAACTGCTGAATGGATGGGATTGGCATATATGTTTGGCTGTGTGCAGATCAGGCTTGATTGAGGAGCTTAATTCATACCATTCCTGGGCAACGGTGGTGGGATTTAAACATCCATATTCTAAATAGTTTACGGGCATCGCTTGCTCGAGAATATTCAAAGTACATTTTGCATCTACTCCATAGTGATGGGATACTGCAATTAAAAGCATCAGTTGGGCAGGTGTAGAGACGCCAGTGTCTATGACTTTCACCTCCGGGCAGACGGATGAAGAAATGGTTGTAACATGATTTTTTTTTTTGGTGACCGATAGGAAGGCCCTGCTTCTGCTTAAAAAGAAGCGATACCAGGACCAGCTGCTGGACAAGACGGAGAACCAGATCAGCAACCTGGAGCGCATGGTATGTTACCTGAGAGTCAGGTCTAGGGGCAGATGTATAACAAACAAACACCTCTCACTAAGCCTCTGATCCCCAAAATCGTAATATTTAACTGAACTGATTACACGGTCACAGACATTACAGGGACAAGATATATGTAAAGTAAACTTCTCAAATTTACTCTTGTTTCCTTGATGGATTGTTCTCATTGAAAAGTGTGATGGTTATTTTTTTCTGTCATGAGAATTAAATTGCCAAAGTTACCACATTTATCGTGACTATTTTTACTGCAGCAATAGGACCCTTTCAGTAGGGACATGTAGTGGTCTTTGCAAGTGCTGCAGGGGCCTTAGTGATGGCGCCTTGGTGTTTTGACACGGAATTTCCCTTCGACTGACATCCTTGTCCATTCAGCAGCGCTCCAAACTTTGTTTTTGTCTGTATTTTTCATGCTTTTTTTAGGTTCAGGACATTGAGTTTGCCCAGATCGAGATGAAAGTCATCGAAGGACTGAAGGTTGGAAATGACTGCCTGAAGAAGATGCACGAGGTAGTGCCCCTTACATCAGGACTCTCCTGCCTGTGTCTTTTTTTTTTTTTGATAATTTGCTAGAAAATCTCCTGTTGGTACACCCACTAAACAACACTGCATATTTCTCTATTGGTGGTTTGCCATACCTGTGGTGATCACGTCATCTGATTGAGGTACTTCACACATTGTGCTGTAAGTGTGGTTAGGGGCGGTCTGGCCGTCTCCTGTCACTTGCGTCACTCCTAGATTTTTGTGCACAAGCAGCTGAGATGTTGTTGTTCTTATTTATCAGGAGCAGCAATAAAATCGCATTCCTTCTGCCTGCCTCCAGAGAAGCAGCCATGTTGTCACATTTTCTCTAGCTGTTCCCAAGGAAGCAGCCATTTTGTAGCATTGTTTCAGTATTGTTTTTTTTTTCAGGGAAGCCACTATGATGAGATATTTAGTTTGTAGACTGAACGAAAGCCACCATCATGGTTGGGCAGGTTGACCAGCCCTACTGCTTCGTAACTGGGCCCAAGGAGGGGAGCTTTTGTATGTCCCGCCAGTGCTCAGTGTACTGTAGTCAGATTAAAGGCTTACTTCTCAAATCTTCCTGGAAACCGTGGTTCAGATGTAAGCATGTTCAAGGATAAGTTGCCAGTGTCCTCCGTCTGCTTTGTCTGGTTTTTAGTGTGGAGTGATGCACGCGCACTGAGTTACTTACAGATATGCGATAATAACAATAATCTTTTTGTTTAGCACCTTTCGTACAAAATATGCAGCTCGAAGTGCTTAAATGCGCAGACACATGAACAGTGAATTGTTTTGGTTTTATGTTGACCTTTTTTGTAAATCACGGTGATATTAATGGTCTTGTAACTAAGAGGTAATTTTGCATCCTGTGGCCCGTATATCAGTCTGTAACTGATGTCTGATCTCTTAAACTACAGTCTTAACCACAGTTAGTGACTCCAGTTGAGTTGTTGACTCAGGTTACCACTGTTCTTATTTCTCTTTCAGGTCATGTCCATTGAGGAGGTGGAGAGGATCATGGACGAGACCCAGGACGCCATTGAGTATCAGAGGGTAATGCCACCTGCTTCAATTGACACGCTGAACAGGTCACGGGTGTGGGGTCTTCTGTGATGATTAATGTTGTGTAATACCAGGCTTATCCAGTGGGGGCGCTATACTCTATTTTTTTTTCTTCCCCCCCCCCCCCATTATAGCAAATTGACGACATGCTGGCGGGCTCCCTGACGCAAGAGGACGAAGATGCTGTGTTAGCAGAACTTGAGGCCATCACTCAGGTACGTTTCCTTTCAGCTTTCCCAACCCTCCTCCTCTGTTACTCTCCTGTCCTGCCCTTATGTCAAGGAAACCACATGGTTCTTATTCTTAAGGTATATTGACGTCCTATCCAGCAATAAGTGTATCTACTGTTTCAGCCTTGGCTGCGATAGGGTAATGCTGGTGTTGATAGTTTACATGTTGGTAACTCTAACAAATGGTGTCTCTCTGACAGGGAGAGGAGGTGGAGCTCCCAGAGGTGCCGTCGGGGAATTTGCCCAAGGTACCAGAAGCGGCCGAGGAGGAGCCCGAGGCAGAGCCAGGTACTAGCCGTGTCCCCGACATGTCACTGCCAGAGAGCAAATAAAGACTGGCTGCTGTACGCACCAAGATGACCTATGGAAACCGTTATTTTAAAAAATATACTCAATAATTAATTTTTGAGTTCGGTGGTTCGTTTTATTGGAAAAAAAAAAATTGATATGTATTCGACTATAGAATATTCATGACAGCCCTAACCTTGACCCCCCCCCGACCTGCAACCGCGACAGGGACTATGAAAGTTACTGCATCATGCAGCATTTGGCTGGAAGCAGAATTGAAAGGTGCAGATTTTGTTTTTGGTTTGAAGTCAGTGTGAAGAGTTTGAGGGAAGTTATTACAAAAAAACTATTTTGACATTTCCGATGACCTTGAACTTGACTTGATCCCCCCCCAAACCCCCTGAAATTTACTCGGGTAATCTACAGACCAGTCTACCACAAAGGCAGGTATTGTTAACATCAGCTAGGATCAGCCTTTGCCAAGTTAGTGGCTAATTCTAGCATGCATGGAATTGACGTTAGCTAAAGTCGGCTGCTGATAATGTTTGATGTTACCCAGTATACAAGCCTATACCTGACGTTTCCCAGCTGCAGCTGATATTATCAATGGCATCAATGCCACACACCCTAGCCTTGTTAATCCAGTAACATTGCAGTGTTACGCTGCTTTATAATATGCTGGACCAGGGATTAGCAGTGTCTGAAAATATGCAGGCAGAACTGGTGTTACGCATCCCTGGGTTAGACTGACAGAGGTTGACATTGACTGGTCAAATAATCAACGTTAACATTCTCTTGCCATCCAGTTTGCTTGCGTACAAGTTTAATTTTTTACGGTTATCAGTGGAGATTCATATTCTTGTTTAAGTAGCTCTTAGTGATTCACTTTCCACGACAAATAGCTCACAGTTGTATTCCACGCCTGTCTGTGATGCCCCGCTCATCTTTCATCTTGTGAGTAACCGATTTATTTTGCCAAAGCTGACATGGCATAATTTTTGCCAAACTAATTTGCTTCTTGGCAGTATTTGCCTAAAGACCAGATGTGATTAAATATAGTTGTCAGCGAGTCAAATGGCTTCAAATGGATTTCCTTTTTTTCAATACCCTGGTGTGATTTCCTTTTTTTTTTTTAAATAAAGTGAGTATTACTTACAATTCTTTTTTTGTATCAGAACGTAAAAAAAAATCACACTTGGGGAAATGGAGAATTTGCTAAAGATGAATAACAAAATGCTTTAAATATTTCACAATAATGCACTAGTCCACTTTTCTTCGAATTTGTTCCGGTGGGGCAATCCCCCGGACCTCCTAAGTGTGACTGCGCCTGCGGTGCTCACCTACTGAGAATAGTGCTACTTGAGGAAAAAATCCTGGCTACAGTACTGTACTGACTGGCTGGAATATTTTCACACCTCACTCCCAGGTTAAGGTTGACCGGAAAATATTTTAGGACCTTGATTATGCAAACAGCTTTGCTGGATATTGAGTTTAGGAAAGCAAAAAAAAAAAAAAATGGGGGGGGGGGGGGGCCTCTTGTACAAGAAAGAGCCAGATTGCAACAGCCATTTACAATTATACAGCCTGTGAGCTAAGCTTAAGAGAATTCCCAGTCCTTTTTGCCCGTGTGCCCAGTATCTGCAAAAAGAGAACAAGGTACACTGGATGAGTATCTACTGCAGCCTTCCTAGCGATCATAATGCTGGGCCTGTGCCTGATCCATTGCCTAAAAATGGAGGACTGTCTGAGACATGCAGTGGCCAAATGCAAAATGACTCCCAGACAGCAAGCCACATCACTACCCTGAAAGTCAGCTGCCATAGCTTAACAATCAGCTTGGCTCTTAGCGAAATGGAATTCAAGTTTCCATTTACCCAATTTCCTCCAGGAAATTTGCTATTGAACAAAACCTCATGTGTTGTCTGTTTTGCTTATTGGAAAGTTTACTTAACCTAGTTAGCCAGCAGGCACTTATTCTTGGCTTACATGTAAATTATTAACCATTAGTGAAAATTACTCAGTTACGTGAATCCCTCCTGCTTTCAAGGACATGTTGTATTCCTCTTCAAAATGCAATTTTTTCTAATTAATGGTCTTTAGTCTTATTATGCAAAAGACACATTGGTCTTGAACTTTACGTTTGATTTAAGCTTGAAAGATGTATTCAAAGACATGTTCCAAGAAGCCTTAGTTTTGGGACTTGACATTTGAAGACCACTGCCTTAAAACTTTGCCCGACGATTATATGTCCTTTCTTGCAAGCGGCCTCTCCATTTCCTCTATTGTCAGAGTTTTTACCCTCGGGGCCCGACTTCAGGCCAAAGGGTATTGTCATCAGTTCGTCGTCTGTCTGTCCGTCTGTCTGACTGTCTGTCTGTCTGTCTGTCCGTGTGTGCACCTCTAAAGTCAGCATCAATAAACTAGTTACCCATGCCAAAACATCCGCGGTAATGTAGGGAATCCAGGCCAGGAAAGACTTTTTCAGATCCGACCATTTTTTGGGGAAAAAATGGCATTTTTGGCGTTTTTGAAAAAAAACTTTGTTGTGGACTGATTTTGCTGAAGCATTTGAGCAAGGGGGTTTATACCTGGGGGAACGATCATGTATATGCGGGGCTCTAGATTAGTGAAAAAAATTTGAATTTTCCAAAATTTTTTGTGGGACTTTGGGCATTTTTGTATTTGTAAATGTATGTTCTGTGGAATTCTACTTTGGTTATTGTGTAATTGTTCTGGGACACTTCATAAGTCAGGCCGAGGGGGTTCAAACGCGGGCGTTTCTTGTTTGTTTTCAAGTTGTCTACTCGTCGGTTAGCCTCTAATGATGCACAGAATGTGTTGGCTGATGTCTTTCTTCCCTTTTTCCTCAGAGAGAGAAGAGAAGAAGAAGAAGACGGTGGAGAGGGAGATGCTGGCTGTGTAATACCTCCAGACGCCCCTGATGGCCACACTGTACTCGCTCAGCCATCGCTGACCTGTCTCCCCTCTCCAACCCACAAACTCACACACACACATACACTCCCTCACAAAGTTCACCCATTCAGGAACATCCAGAGATGGGCCTGATGCAGACGCAGATGTAGCGACGTGCTCAAAATGTTACTCATGCACACACGTGACCGTCTGCAACGTATCTGAGAAGTCATTTCTATCTGCAGTTGTGACACTTCCCACACTTCCTTAATGAATTACGCTTTTGTTTATTGACTGGTGTGTTTAATTACTGTTGAAATGACCTGAGTATAAAAACACACAGACACCCTTTTTTAATCATCTGCACTGATCAACTGGGTGATGAGGCATGTTTTCGAAGCCCTGTCTGCTCCCGGCCAACCGTCCCAGCTAGCGAACTATTCCCACAAAATTAGAAAAATGCATTGTCAAAATTAAAATGTTACCTCAACATTTCAGTAACATTATAAGCGCTGTTTTTGTGTTGGCTGGGTAGGCAGCCCCTCTGTAGACCCTGCTGTCCTCCACTGACATCACGACATGGAAGTTATTTCCTGGCGGTAAGCGTCATGCCAGTCAGATTTCGCTAATGAGAATGGACAATCTCCGAAGGAACAGATTCCGAAAGTGCATCAAAGCAACATTACCAAGGGTAGCTACGCACTCTCTGGTCACTTGGGAACCCTCACTTATGTTCCAGTATTTTTTTTTTTTTTTTTGCTGCAGCAAACATGACAAAATGTCATTAATAACCCGTGACTGAAAAGTCAGCCTCATTCAATCAAGATGTTGGCTAGCAGCCGCACAATTTAAGTGACTCATTGAGATATGCTGCTGGTTGACATTTAGTTTGTTGGTTCATGAAGAGGTTGAACAGATGGGTGTTGCTGTGTGTTATCCGTGAGGTAACACTCGCTCAACTGATTGGATGAGACCAGTGCAGCTGCTCGCTCCGAGTTGTACCTTTTTGAGGTTGAAAATGATTTAAGTAAATAACCGCTAGCAACTTCAGTTTGTTTTGGTGTAACATATGAGGTGCTTTCTGCCAAGATAATGCACTCTTTTAATGATGATGTAGGTATCTTTTTTTTTTCCTTCTCTGTTTACCTGGCAGGGTAGTCAAGGTTTGACTTTGGTTCAGTTAAATGTGTTTAAATGACACCTAGGCTTGCCTGTTTGACATTTATTCAATGTAGTGTCACCTGAGATGTCCCTCGCTATGTTCACATTACCAGAAGTGACTCAAATCTGACTTTTTGCCCTAAGGTGACACAGATCTGATGTTTTCAGGGCTGTATGGACACCGAAATCCGATTTTAAAAACAGAGTTAATCCATATTAATATTTGGTCCTAGATTGGATGCAAAATTGATGCGTGGCCATGCGACATGAATGAGAATGGTTAGATCGAAATCATGCGCTGAGCATAGTTAAAAACGAAAAAGGTGAGCCATCTGGCTTTCTTTGCCTTGTGAACCTCATGAAGCACCGCTGACAAACTGCTTGCCGTCCCCGGGGGCAAAACCCAATCCATTCGCCACAAGCGCACCCATTTTCTCTGTTCGAATCAGGTCTTAATAACGTTTCACTAATATTACATTTTCTGTTGTTGATGAAGCAGGTGAGTCGTGCATAAAGGTATCCGTGTGCCCGTGCCTGCCATTTCGGAGGGAAGATACGTTCACATAACGAAGAGATACAGGTCCCTTGAAATCATGAACGTGAATCATCAAAATGGGCAAATCTGATACAAGCAAAAAATCGGAATTGAATAACTGCGCTTGTAATGTGAGCGTATCGCCAGAGGTTTCTCTTATATATCGAGTTGGAACCTGATTCTGGCGCCACCTCGCTTACCCAAGTCCTTATGCTTAACACAAGTCTTTATCTTTTCGGGCTCTTTCATTTTCTTTGGAAAGAACACTGCGCAATTCATCCTTTGCGCTGGCAGAAGTAAAACCATTGTATAATTTTTACTCCTTGTGCTGGTGTTTCTAAGTGAATCTTATGAGGGATGCATGCAAGGGTTGTACTGCTCCATCTTGTCCTAAATTTATTCTCTTACATTATTCTCTAATCAGCACCTGATGAGTGGTCTGCGTGGATTTTTTTTCACAACCGCATAGCTCGTCTTTTGCCTTTTCCTCTCTTCATTGAATGTAAGGGCAAAGAAGTATTGCCGTTTAAATGCAGGCAGTACTTTATTCTAACTGTGCGACTGTATTTCTTTATAGGGGTTGGTAGCATTGTATGTGTCGCTACAGACAGATCGGGACTTGACCATTTTCATTTTTGGTTTCTGATTGGCCAAAAAATGTTTGGACAAAAGTCTGTTTTTGTTTTTTTTGTTTTTGCCCATCAAAGCAAACCATACAGTCTGAAAAACCATAGCCATTTTTAAATCCTCGACATTCCATTATAATAACGTCTCTTCAGTTAGCTGTTAAAACAGGATGGCGACACATTTACCCTGGTTCATATACAGAACTAGACTTCCACTCCTGAAATTTAAGAAGCTCTCCAACTTTAACTGCAGGAAGAATGGTCTCTGTAAACATCCCGCAGGTAATACTGCAAACTGATACACACTTGGTGGTTAACATTTTATGTCCCTTTTTTTTTGTTTGTTTGTTTGTTTTACTATTCTGCGACAATAAAAATGATTTTTAATTGTTTTAGACGACTGGTGTCTGGCGCTTGTCTGTGTGCGCGTGCATGCATTGTATATGATGCGCAGAAACGAAATGCGCACTTGAGATATTCAGAAGCTGTTATGCTATTTAAAAGCCTTACTGAGATCACGCGGTCCTATTCTGTTTTCCCCCCCAATCGGCCCTCGGCAAATAAACCTTCATTTTATGGGTGTGTATCTATATGCGATTAATATTTGTTTCCAATAGGTGGTGCTATGTGCACATCTGTATCAGTTTTTTTTTCTCTCCCTTGGTTGTTGAGGATGGTTAGTTGTGTTTTGTTGCTTGAAGTACTGAGTCTAAGTGCGTGGTTGTGTAATGTACATGTGTCACAGAGATTACAGTGCGTCTCAACATAGGAAAAACACCGGAGAGTGGGAGTAATTTCATCTGCCAGTGTTAAAACTCCTGCATTAGCGTTGTTTACGGTTCAACCCTCAGGAACAAAATGTGGATTTAATTAAGCTCAGTAATTGAGCTTGCTGTGATTGCTATGGAGAGTGGGTGACAAAATGGCCAACAGTTTTGTCGAAAGAAGTGTGCAATTACACTGCTCCAGTCTCGGCCTAATGCAATGTTGTCATCCCTAGGCATGGTTTCTGATTACAATGAAAATGTGACAACTAGATTCTAACCGTCTCAAAGTCTATTTGACATGGCCGTTCTCCTCTTTTCCACTATAGGGCTTACAATTGCTTTCAGGGATTTGGTAAATACCTACTTATCGACATGACATTTTTTAAATATTACCCAAATTGTGCCAAACGTGAGCGTGAAGTGCCCATCCCCATATTGCCCAAGCACATTACATAACCACAATTAGGAAGACGCCCTCTCATCCAACACCTTATTCCAGAGGCATAGTCATTGATAAGGAGTTGGTGCGTCTTTACTCTGATTTTAGCCTTCACTCTCTCCAATGTATGTTAGACTGAATCTGGAGAGATGCTTCTATTTCAGCCAGGAGAAACACATGGTTGGTTGATCAGGCCTGGCTTGAAGGCTTCCCAGTTGATTCCTGTCGCATTTGATGGAGTTGAGGCCCGAGCCTTGCGCAGGCCTGTCGAGATATAAAAAGACCATCCGGCCACCCTTGCAGTATTGTTGCCTCACTGAGAGATTCGAAAGGAAATGTATCGGCTGGACAGTAGGTTGTGTCGTGTTGATGCGCGTTTTTTTGCGTGGGCCTGCGCACGGTGCTTACGGATAGCTCTTTTAAAAGGCGCTCTTCGTTACATGAATACTAATACAGGACTGGGGGATGACAGCGGAGGAAGTCCTCCCACTGGCGGCTCAGAATTCCCGTCCCGCGGAAAACCTGCCGCCTCTTTGGTAGAGAAATACGGCCGCCTCCTCGCGTGGGCTGTTCACTGCGCCACGCTCTGCGATTGAGGCACAGAAAAGCAACGTTTCGTTATCTCCACCTATACCATGTAGTCTTAGAAGGGAGCTAAGCGTTCGGTTTTCAGGGCTTTCTCCAGGATCATAAATTGATGTCATATTACATTATTACTCTCATGATTTAATATATCGTAATTTTTCAACTATGTACTGTTTATGCAACTTTCAGCACCAAGGTTTCCCACTGTGGTTTTTTTTTTTTTTTGGTCTGTAAACTCCATTGGATGCCTCATCTCAGCAGCTGGTTTCTCCTTGTTCAGTAGTCACTGCATCAGCACGACACTGATTTCAACCCAATCCATATGTTACAAACAACCGTAATCCATACAAGCTAAACTCCTCCCATGAGGTAAACTAAAGGAATGTCTTGTATCCGTAAGCAAAATGCATAGATTTCTCAGAGTAATGCCACGATTTTACCTGTTGCCAAAAACTGGGTCTTCAAACAGTGAGACACTCCTCTCCATATTTACACGTTATTAAATTGTTCACTGAATCCTTTGGTATCAAATTCATCGACAATCACTCATAATTTGCTGTCCCTACCCTTTGTAACAATTTTGGTGCTGACTCTGTTCACATTATTATCCATGTCCATTGCTCATGACCTTATTTGCTTCTGTGACATTCCTCGAGGATGAGCTGTTTTCATTTTGGACTGAGGTGTGCAGGTGAGGTCAATGAATAAGCTAATAAATGCCTCTAGTGTACCACAGGTGATCAAACCCTCCAAATGCCTGCCATACCTTCTAATGGCGGCTAAGATTACAGAGGGTCATTGTTATTGAACAACTTTCGATACAGCTTGCTCAGCTAGCTGCACAATCTAAGTGTGGGTTGTATATATTTATGGAGTTGAGATCTGTAGGCTGTCACCATTTTATGACTGGGACCATCTCTTTATTTAGATTGTTAGAGCTTGGTCTTAGGATAGTCAGCCTCGAATGCCCATTAAATCCACATATTTTATCCTGCTTAGCTTGCTGTTTCGTCTGTCCAACTATTTCTCAGCCACAATGTGTTTTGTATCGGAACCCCGAAGCAGGTGACAAAACATTTTATCATATGACATAAGAATTTGCTTTCTCCTGATTGGTCGAGGTGAGCTCCGCCGGTCAAGGTAAACTGTGATATTTACCTTGCAAAAGGCTGTGAGAGTTGAATATAACAATCCAATGACCTCAAGCTAAAAATAGATGAGGCTTCCCTCAGGAGCTCCGGACGGTGTCAGTATTTCATTTTACTTCCATGGAGCAACTGATATCCACACAATGACTCCCTACATGGGACAGTGAAGATCATTTATTTTATATTTTCAACTTGGATCATGACTTTGGTTAATGGTGAATCCATTGATTTATCCACCTTGGGCAAGTGATATTCACTGAGGTGATTCACCTCCGCTGAAGTCAATAACTTACTTAAACACTGTATGACTTAGTCTTTTACAGTCACAAAATTCACTATAAACTATTAACTGCATAATAGTGATGCACCTCTGTTATGTTTGTTGGTCTGATGATATAATGGGTGTGTTTTCCTTGAGGGAGTTCAGTTACATTTTTATATACTTTGTGCATTGTTTGCTTTGTGTAATTGTTGTGTATATTCATGATGAGTACTGTCGATGGTAAGTTTCTTGTATAGACAGGGCCATCAGTCAGTTTAGACAAGGCACATTTATGTCGCCCTCATATACTTAAGGCTGTAGCAGGAGCTAAACTGATTCAGTTATTCATGTTTTTGGTGCAAAAATGTAGGCCCAAGCAACAGAACATACATTTTTATTTATTTTTTTGCCTTCAGATGACTGTAACACAATGGTCTTCTCCTGAAGTGCTTAGCATCATGCACACTGTAAACAAAGGATCTTGATTTGATTTGAATTTATCGAAAAAATTCCAGTGTAATTGCTATTTTAATCTTGGCAAAAGTCTACAATTACTTTGCAGATTTTATCAAATAATGAATTCTGTATTATCCTCGTTATACACTTTCTAAGAAATCATTGGTTTTTACAAGTTGAGGAGACTAGGGACCGTTGTAACTTTGGATGGTTTTAACACCTCAAATTCCTCCAATCAGGAACAAGCTTGGGTGATTACACTCACTCTTTATTAGTTTGGTTGTCCCCTTGTTTTCTGACGAGGAGCCGCATTTGAAACTCGGAGAGAAAGTCACCAGCATGTCTTTTTTCTTTTCTTTTTTTTTTTTCGAGGTTAAAATGTAACTTCTCACTGTTCAGTCTGATGTATTTTTTGAATACTGTCCTGAGATAAAATGCCAAGGAATACAAACAAGTACGATAAGAATCACTGTTTTGTAAGCTAATGACTAACATGACTCACTAGCTGTCAGACTAGTTTGCCTGACGTGAAAACATGGCTGATGATGCTGGGTCTATTATAACGCCTCGTTCCAACCATCCCTGAGGACTAAGTAATTTCATTTTAATATTAAAAACCTGAAGGCCTACAAAGATTACTTGCTCAGTTAATGATTTATCAGTTGCTTGATAATAGTGAAAACAAATGTGTTTGCGTACAGCGGGCCAAATATCTGAAAGAGAGTGACAGATGGGGGGGGGGGTTCATCTCATTGTAAAAAAATGAATAAAATAATAGTAATAAAATAGCTGTCGTGGCTGAGCAGTAAAATAGCTGGGCTGCAACTTACTAGAATAAATTATGTGGTGGTTGCAGTGGTTTTAATGCTGTATGGACGGATGCCTGTTATTGGCACATCAGATTTGATAACCATGTGTTTTCAGCAAGGTTGCATTCGGAATCCAGACCAAAGACGATGACATTAGTTGCCTCTGAATCTTTATGCAGTGTGACTCAGTAGAAGGCAAACTTCAACTATTAATACATTTATCCCCCAATGAACACTTTCTATTGGAGTAATTGTCATTTTAAGATTCTTCACCCTTTTTAAATATGTCATGTGAAAGAGTGCTCAGGCCTAGGTAATCATTGTTTTACGAAAAGAAATGCTAAATGTGAACGATAAAAATACCTTTTTCATTCTGAGTGTTTAATTTATTATGTTTATCAACCGTCCATGTATACCAATCAATACGGTTGCATTTGTGGAGCGTCTGTATTTAAATCAATTTTTCAACCTGTATAATGAAACCATTGTCTCAGAGGTTGGATCTTTTTAAGTTTATAATATATGAAATGGGCCAGTCTTGGGAAAATGTTTTTGATTTATGGGGGAAATCACAAAACATGTTACAGTTGTCCCTGGTTTCTTCTATTTCTACCGTACTGCTAAGATGTTTTTTTAAAAGTGTCACAAGATGCCATTTTCTCCAAGAGCGAATTGCATCGCACTCGCAAAAGGTAAGTTATCGAATTAACGAAAGGGCTGCTCAACCTTGTTTCTAGAGATCTTCCGTTGGGTAGGTTTTCATTTCATTCCTAATTTGGCGCGCTTGATTCAACTAATCAGAAGTGTAACAAGATCTCTCGCCTCCGAATGAAGTGTGCGTCCTTTGCTTTGGAGCGAATACCTTCAAGGAACTTTAAGACTGCGCAAACAACATGAACAATGTTTGAAAATCTGAAGACGTTTGGACAGACCTGCGCGCACTCAAATCAGTGCAGCTTCCTTGAAGATGTAGTGCGCGCACACTGGACCCTCAGAATCTGCTTGGGCAGCTCCCGTCAATGGAGCGCGCAGGCGAGGAGTTACCTGAACAGGCGCACAGGTAGACTACACATGATTGGTCTTCAAACGCTTAATTTACTGTGAGCGAAACTTGTGATCTTCCGATTGCACAGCTTCACTAGATATACAATTGGCACACGGATTGCAGATTGAATCGATTGGTGTAAACGGGGTAGAAACTGGACTGACATGCCACGGTAACGTGTTTAGAAATGTTTTATCTAGGAATACCGGAGCTGGGAGGCGGTGTAGTGGGAGGGATTTTGGGGAGAGTCGAGGCGGTGCTGAGCAAATTGAAAGCTCTAAGCGTGTGACTAGTCTCCTCTCCAACTCTCTCCCTCCCACCCGATCCCTTGCAGTGGCTGTGTGCGTGGGTTAGTGTGGGTGCAGTAAGCCAGCTCATCATATAAACGCCTGTCGTCTCGTAGGGACATCTCCCCGTACACGTACAACTGCACTTTGCGTTTCATGTTACATTTTACCGCGATTGACTTTTGTCTTCAGATTCTTTTTCACGGATAACTCTTCTTTCAAAAGGAAATCTAGTTTATGGTTCAGCCTGAAGCTTCCAAGATGTCTCGCACCGACGAGGTCCATCGCATAACGGAGAATGTCTACAAGGTAAGATCCTGCTGTTGAAACTAGGAGGCTTGCCTCGCACGCTACCTGCCGAGGGACGGATCTTGGACGGCACTCCTAAAATCGAGCGATGCGTTTCGGCGGACCTCCGTGGAACCACTTCTTGCATTTTTGTTTTTGGCGTTTAAAAAAAATGTGTATGCGATAGTCTTTGTGGTTTGCAATCCATAGTGATTGCGAAACGAAATGACCCTATTTGGACATGATTGTCAGGATGTATAATAATGCCAATTATCTAAGATTTTTGCTTAATCATTGCAACAGGTAATTTAACCCCGACAGCTCGAAAGAGATGCGAAGTTAGTCTGGTTTTGACTCCACCATCGATCAAAATGCCCCCCCCCCGTTCTTTTCTCATTACATTACTGCATTTTCAATACGGGGATGCCACAATTAAGTCTATTTGTTTCCCTCCTTATATTCCTAAAGTAGTTTTTTGTCCATTGGATTCAATACGACTCGGTGTACTTTGGAAATCACTATTTATTAATTTCTCTGGGTTAGGTCAGTATAATTCTTCATTGTCTGGAAGGGAGTATTTTCAGACTTTGGCACTGGGGGCGGGTTCAGTGAGACTTTTTGGATGGCTGAAAGTTTCAAGGCCAGTTGGGAGTTGGCAACTTTTTTTCTACCTACCTTGTTTGGCTGAACATACCGAATGATTATTCTTCTGAGAACGATTCACGTTCAGTATATCCGAGTCGCCATTGTTTTCATCCGGTCGGTTATACTTATTTGCGACTGTGGAAAGGGAAACGTGACAGGTTAGTTTACACTCATCATGTCCCCCAAATGGCAAATTTTCGCTCAAGTTTGTAGCCTACCTCAGCTCATTTGAGAGAGGAGACGGTGCAACATTCCCTTAGAGGCGTGTTCGCTAGTTTCTTGAGAGGAGACCTCCTGCCTTGTTGCGACAGGTTCTGCCAACATTTGCCTTAAGGGTGTTAATCGTCAAAACAAGTTGAGTGAAATAGTTGCCGGGATCAAGTGGTTTCTCTAAAGTTGACAGTCTTAGGGCTTTATTGACCTAGGCTGAAAGGTTTTGTTTGTATTTTATTTTATTTTATATTTTGAGGCCTTGCACAATACGCCATTGAGTTTTTTTTTTAATGTGGAAAAAAAGCGAGGCTTTCACTCAGTCCATTTATATAATGAGCCTAAAAAGGCCCCTAGTCATATAACGTCATTGGACCGCAAAATATGATACTCCGTGGTTTCACGTCTTCAAACCAGAACAAAAGAATCTTTTTATTTCCAAATGATACCGAACACCATGTGGGGGAGATGCTTAACTCGGAGAGAATTGAGAAGAGGGTGCATCTCTGTGTACGCATGCGCGTGTGTCTGTGGGTGCTTTAGTGCGTGTTTGGGGGAGTGCAACTCCTTGACTAGGCAAGAGGAAGTGATGCGTATGGACTGGGATTTCTGACTAGCAATGAGTTTATGGTGTCAACCACCCCCCTCCTTTCTGGATTTTGCCCAATCCACAAACTAGATCGTATGAGAGTGGGCTGATTTGTAACATGCTCTTGTGCGCACACTTCGAACCAACACGTCCCACGGCTGGCCCTGTGACTGCCATCCTGCTTGCATTGCTCTTTCGCTCTGACCTTGCACCCTCACCTCTCCAAAAATGCTCCAATTGCGCAGCTGCTTGTGATGTCGTGCTGTTTGCCATCTCCACCACAGCTGTGTGCTCAGAGAGGTGTCAGAATGGTTACGTCAGCCATCAGCTGACTGATACCTGGGAGAACAGCAGGAACCAGGCTCTCCCTTTTTTCATTTTTTTTCTTTTCCCTTCAGACCTCTGAGAAGGGTAGGAAAGGAAAATTGTGATTGATGAGGAGCATCATGGTTTCAGAAAATGAGGATTGAAGGTCAATGTGTTGTGAGCTTTCTCTGGGTCTGTTTAAAAGCGTCAAGGGCATATGTATATATATATATATATATATATATATATATATATATATATATATATATATATATATATAATATATATATATATATATATATATATCATATCTCTGTCAATTCAATATGCTTTATTGGCATGAATCATATTTACAGTTGCCCAAAGCTTTTTGGATTCCTCAGTAACGGTTTTATGTGAAGAAGTGCATATGTGTATAAATTGAGAATGTTTATTTTTCCTCTTCACTTCCGTGTGTATGTGGCAAGTTATTTCCTTAGACTGGTAACAAGTTTTAATGGAGAGAATATGGTGGATTGGGCTGTCCCACCCCTTCACCTTCCCCTCCTTTAACCCCCTTAACACCCTGCCTTGCCATAACAACCCCCTACTCCAAACCAGCTGGTGCAGTGTACTGGAATAAGCCAGGACACTAATCTTCACAGCTTAAGCACGGCAGATGTAAACTAGCGCACACCCTGCCGGCACCCGCTTCCATTTAACCTAAAATACCCCCACGAGGAGAGAAGCTGAAAGCTCTCATAGTCCTGAGACTGTAATAATGTTGATCAAGCTGATCATGTTTCCATAGAAACTATCGTCCTATTCCCACGCATGCATTCACTCCCAATGACAAACCTAAGAGCAGACGTGCTCCAGATGAGTGTGTTTGTATTGGGGGGGGGGGGTTGGTGTGGATTAAGGTAGGTGAGATATTTTTCCTGGTCTGGTGCTTTCACTGTGTTTTCTGGATTGTTCTGTACTTGTCTTGATACCAGGCCGAGAGGTGGACTGCGTTTGACTCACACACTGCTGCTGTGTGTGTGTGTGAGTGAGGGTGGGACGGGGAAAGGGAGTGTGTCCGCTTTGCTTTGCTATTGGCAAATATGACACAAGAAAACCAAAAGTTTACTATGCTGATGAGGAGGTTGGACTGAGACGATGTTTACCCATCGTGCTATTGGCCTATAATTGAGCTGCCTTTCCTGATTGTCACAGCTACGGAGTTCAGTTTGCATTGCATAAATCCTCGATTATCCACATGGAGCACCATCAAGTTGACATTATTGTTGCAATACAATGGCTACTCTGGCCTGTTAGACTTGCAGCAATAATACAAGCTGCATCATTGGTGTTACTTTTTCTGTAGGGGGTGGGTCTTCATTCAATGATTCATTGTCCTGATCTTTGTAAATAGAAAAGTTGATCGGTTCTGCAGAACACAACACCACAGTGGCTCTGATTGACCATAGCTATTCTATGCATTCGTGCTATAATACACTGTGACCTACTGTTAATGCATACTTTTCATACTGCTAATGCATACTTTGTTAAATTGCATAATTTTTTACCTGACACTCTGATCCAAAACACACTACGATTTTCGTTAAAGTTTTAAGTTACGCATGGAAGTTAGAAATTCTGCCCCTCGCGTACTCGCGTAGAGCCATCACACACACAAAATCGTATTCTTGTAACCTGCATCAGCTGGATCTTTGGGTCTGAAGAGATGGATGGCAGTCAGTATAGAGGTATGATACTAGTGGACATTTGCAGTCATATATGTACCCTTTGTACAGGCAGGAGGTTAGAGTAGTAATATCCCATTCCATTAGCACATAGGATAAGACCACATACCTTCACTTCTCTGATGCTTCTGCTTTTTGGAGCATCTGACTGGAGGATTCCTTAAGTTCATGACCCTGGTGTGATCCATTTTCACCCAGGCAGGGTGAGGATTGTCTCTGTAGAGTGGCCATAAGTGGGAAGTCTACAGAGAGATGGATGAAAAAAGACAGGCGGTGTGTTGAATCCTTGGCTGCATCTGAATAGTCTTTTTTTTTTTTTTTTTGCCTAGAAAAGTTTCTAACTCCTATAAGCTGAGTGGGAAATAATTACATGGCAGCCATGATAAGTGGGTGCAAATTATTTAAATGTGAAGGAAAGGTGTCTCGGTGCTTCCTAATTTATCTCCTTCAGCATTGGGTACACAGAACCATCCTTTTCGAAAATGCTATCCCATAATTCTGCACAGCAGCAATATTTAAAGCGGTGACCTTTCATCCGGCCAATTGCGTAAACGTATATGATGGGCAGGGGACACATGATCACGTTGCATTATGTAAACGCATTCGGATTCTCTTATTGGCGTGGTTGTCTTCGAAAGTATTTATTCCCTTTTAAACCTTTCCTTTACCTTACAACCTTTTCCACAAAGGTTAAAGAAAAGTAGTTGAGGATTGGTGGATAGGACGTAATTTTTTGACTATTTGGGTGCAGCCCAAGTCATGTGGTGCTGAGCACTTGCAGGAAATGGGTCCTGGACTGTGAATGGGGAAGGGTATATGGTGACATTTCTCATTCGCTGGAGGCAGGCTTGCATTCAGGTGTTGATTGGCCAGTCTCCAGTGATGGACGCTAAATGGGACTCATCCCATTTGGGGTATGGGGAGGAGTTTATGTGTAAGAGGGTCTCCAGCACCGCTAGCTGTCTTGTAGCGTGACCTAGCTTTATCATGCATTCACACATAACTGTTATGTGTTCATGTAGGTGTGCTTGTGCGTGTGTGCAGTGCGGATACCTGCGCGTGTGTTGATGTATTTCCAGAGGGGCTGTATTTGGACAGCTGCTGAGTGATTTTTTGTTCAGCTTGCAGAGTAAAGCATCTTAGCAACTGTATTGTGACTCAAGTGAATGCGTATACGAGATGTATGTCTGTGTGTGCATGTACATAACCCTGTAGTGATTGTGCATGCATTGATTGTCCGTCTTCTGACTGAGTGATTATGTCATATTCTGCAGGAGAGCTTCTCTCCCTCCCACCAGTAACCCCATTCCACAGACTATAATTGCCTTTATGTGCGATCGCTGCCGAGAGAGAAATCAGCAGATAATTATCCTCATGATCTTCATTATGTCAGTGCTTTCTTCTTTGTGTGTGCGTGCACGCTCGTGTGTGTGCATTTCTTTCGTGGTGACATGGTTTGACGCCCTACGTTCCAAAGGGAACAAAGAACAATGAGCAAGAAATGGTTTGTCATCCTCCAAGAAAGTTCAGTGTTCTCTTGTTAAGTATGCAAGGCCCAGTGGTTAATGTGTATCCACTAATACATGCGCACATGCCCTCACACACGGTCAGTACTTGAGTGTGGAGAACAATGGCTTTGAACAACTATAGGAACAACCTCAAATTAGGAAAATTTGGGACAGTATCAATTGAAATTAAAATTGAAAGTAGCGATTTGTTGATTGTCATTGACCTGTATTACGTTGAAAACAATACAACACCATATACTATTTGATGTTTCACCAAATGATTTTTTTTTTTTTTTCAAAATAAACATGTTTCAATTTTGATTCTTGCAAAATATTTTTTTGAGTTTGAGTATTTACCACTTTGTAACATTGCCATTCCTTTTCACAACATTTAATAAATGTTTAGGGCCTGAAGACACCAATTCATTAAGTGTTTCAGGTGTCATTTTTTTTTTTCTGCAAACAAGTCTTAAGGTGTGCAATAGAGTGAGGTCTTCATTGTTGCATTTTGCATTTCAGCACGCTTCCCTCAGTCTCTATTTGTGATTAGTCAGGACTGCAGGCAGGCCAGTTAAATGCCCACAGCCCCTTCCTAAGCCATGCCTTTGAAATGCATTTGCAATACGGTTTTGCATTGTCTTGTTGAAATATGCATGAGCATTCCTGGAAAAGATGGCATCTTGAAGGCTGCACATGTTGCTCCAAAATCTCAGTATTTTTTTCAGCACTAATGGGGTTTTCACAGAAGAGACAAGGTAGCCTTTCCAAGGGTGCTGATGACCCCTTAGCATGACAAAGCATGGCTTGCTGCTGGTAATCATCATCATCATCTTCCCTAGTCTGAGGAATGATCCTCGGAGGGTGCGTCTATCATATTCAGTAGAAGCTCAAGGTTCTCTTTATTCATCATCATTGTTCTTATTTGTGGGGCATCCAGCCCTACCAATGTTTCTACCCTTGTCCATCTGGGGGAGCGTTCATCAAACAGGATCTGTTTCCTGACATCTGCATTGTCCATTCTGCATATGTGGTCAAGGTACTTTAAAGGTGCCCTATGTTAGAATTGAGGTCAAAATATCCAAAAAAATGAGCTTGACACTGCAAAAGAATGAGAAGAAATAAGGGCAATGATGTCATAAAAAGATTACATCATCAGATGGGCAACATAACAACCAGCCAAACTGCAACGCACAAATAAGTTGAGCAGTTTGAGACTGCTCTGCCTAGGCCGTGTCTGGCTGGACACTGGGTGTAATCTTCATCGTCATCAGTCTACCATAAGAGATGAAAACAGCCTGCCGGTTACACGATCGGAATCGGGAAATAAACATGGGGAAGACATTCACCATTTCACTCTATAATTACTGTTTACAACTGTTCTGAGCCAAGATTAGATGGATTTATTCGCGCAAATGTTGGTTCAGCGTTAGCACTTAACATTAGCTAACACTGCGTTGACGCTAGCTTGCTCAAAAGCAGCGAATATTATCCGGCAAGTGAATTTATTTTGAATGAACAATGACACGTTATTTGGACATATTTACTGGATCGGGTGAAGGGGAGTAGCTCGAAGATGTCATGGTACAGAATCACTTGACATCAACTGACGTTCGTTCATGTGTTCATATCTCAGAGTTTTGGAGTCAGAGCGGCCCTGTTTGGATTGTAGATAGTCGGCTATGGCTCGGGGGTCATTGGGAAGGTGGGGGCGGAGCATGGACAGTAGGCTTGATGGGAGGAGGGACTGTGCTGTTTCCCGATTGTTATGCCAGGGTAGACCAACTCACTTTCTGCAGGTATACTGCCTCCATTTTCTTTGGACTGTGTACAGTATGAATTTAATTTTTGGCTGCCATTACAAAGGGCACCTTTTAAGTGCTGCTGTAAGCAGAAGTTTCTGATGAATCTTATTTCAGTGATGCAGCGAAGATCGAAGTTGTAAAGTTTGACCTTCCATCCTGCCTCCTGTGGGCCCTCCCTTGCGTCTCCTGCTTCCTCGTCTTTCTGCCTTGTGTAGCCACCTTTTAACCATCTTTCTAAGGAAGCCATTCCATATAACTTCGATCTTGGACATTTCTCTCATTTCTAGTTGCCATGTTTGTACGCTATACATGAGTCAGGATCTCACGCGTGCCGTGAGGAACTTTATTCTAGTCTGCACTCTGCAGGTGTATCCGTTGATCTGTAAGGACATGTTTGAGCCCGTTCCATTTCTCAGAAGCCGATCCAATTCTACAGCTAAGGTTCTGCGTGTCTTCACTGTTGTTCGTGATAGTGAATCCCAGGTATCGGAAGCTTCTCACATTCTTTATGCTGGTATCATTTATTTGGATGAGGTTCCCTTAATCTTTAACGGTTTCATCCACATTGAATGCCATTGTCTCTGTTTTTGTGTAGGACATCTTCAGTCCAACATGTATATGTGTTGTCATAACGTCGTAATGGTCTATATTGGGTTTTTATCCTTCTTTTGGTCAACTTGTTCTAAAATAAAAAGACCTGAAATATTGCTTCATCTGACTGCAATACATGTTTTGACCATCATGGTCCATTGCAGATAATGGCCTCTCTGGACACTCAAAATGGGGATTCTTTTTTTAAACTGGTCAATCATTTTCTCACGTAGTTGTGCGCAAATTGGTGATCTTCAGCCCATCTTTACTCCGGAAGGACTTGGCCTTTCCTGTTTACAATCATCCGCTGACATCAGCGGTTTCAAATCGCATCATTGTTCAAATTTTTTACCTCACTACCAGTTTTAAATGGCCCATGTCCCAACTTTCTTTGGTATGCATAGCAGAAGTGGATGTACGTTTACCAATAAAATGAAGTTGACCAGACAAAACATTAAATAGCTTGTCTTCAATTAAAATATTGTGTGGAAGTAAATAAGTCAAATTATGTTGGGAAATAATTGCTTTTTTTGTGCATTTTCTGTTCTGTCCCTACTTTTCCTAAGTTGAGCATGTATGCGGCGCGCAGATGTATCCACAGCTAATGTCCTTCCCCCGGGTCCTGGAGGGCAGCACTGCGTGGCCAGTTGGAACTGCTGACACTCTTGCTTGGTTTGTCTCATTAGTCAGGCTAAGGTCATGACGTGTGCATTTGTGCAGACGCTGTTTGTTCGTTTGTGTGTGTGTGTGTGTGTGTGTGTAAGCAGCTGCAGGTTGTGAGGAATGTAAGGTATCCAGGTGAAACTCATGTTTTCTAGCTTTGCTGCCATTTTCTGCGAATAAACCAGGCCTCATTTTAGCAAGCAGGATTACTGAGATGGATGGCGAACTGAGTGGACTCAAAAATGGAATCTTCGCCTATTTTGATACCTGAACTGCAGTAAAAAGGCCTTTTCTGAGGTTTCCTTGGCGCAGTTCTTCAGCCAGCTCTGTGCCTTATGAAGTCCTGCTTCCACAGCCGTCTTCTTGAAAACACTTCTCCTGCACAATTGACAGGTGACGCCTCATTCTTGGGAACAGTCCCCTCACACGCTGACGTTTTTTTTTTAAGGGGCCAGAGGAACAGACTTGGCGGAACAGACACTTCCTGCTTTATTCCATTAACGCAATCAAATCCCCCTCAGAACCGGTTTATTTTCTCAGAAAATCACATATGCAAAATGTGGACTAATCTTTCGGGCTTAGTCAGCGAGCATTGCAAATGTGAGGCAAGAATTAGTCCTTGTCAGCCTGTGTTTATCTTAGGGTTTTGCCTTTGCGCATTGCTTAGGAGTAGGCCCTGCACATTTGCAGCATGCGCGGCTTTCCTGCGAGGAGCACTTTCCTCATGTAGGAGGACTGTTCAGATAGTTTCTTAGCAACAAGGCACCATGAAGTGTTTGTTATGTCACTATCGTGAGATGCAGGAGCTGGATTTTATGTGCGTTTTCGTTAGCATTGAGACTGAGAGAATATGCATATTTAGAAGGGCAAAAATGTACATTTTGTGTGTGTATGTAACTGCGTACCCTGTATGCACTGGAGGAACTTCATCTCTGGGTTAATGAACACGGACAGCAGGTGCTCTTTGGACTGATTTTGTGCAAACAATTTACCTTTCGTTGAGAAAACGTCATTTATGATTAAGCTACCGGTTAAGTTTCTTGCAAAGCGAAAAGAACGCACTACAATACACTCGTGGTCACATTCTTCTGTTACACGTTAATCTAATTCCTCTGTCAATCCAGTGACCTGTCGGCACATAATTGCTGAGTTTGAAGCCGCTTCTCGCTGTAAATATTTGAAGCGGAAGCAAAGCAAATAACTGAGTTGTTGGGGTCCTGTTCCACACAGGCTTGTGCTCGAATACACAGAAACTATGTTCTCATATTGTTCTTGTGTTCACACACACACACACACACACACACACGCACGCATGCGCGCAAAAGTGTGCTCTCACAGTAGGGGCGGGAGGATTTGTGCTGCATTCCTTCCTCCTCCTCCTGCTTTCCAATATTTTTTATTTTTTATTTTTTTGGTTCCAGCTCTCATTCTTCTTGTGCTGAGACAAATGGCATCGCCCACGACTGCAACAGAAATACTCACGCGGCGCATCATAGCTTTGCCGTCTGTACAAATGTACCGAAAGACGATCCAATCAGTGTTGCCCTCTGTGCGAATGTACAATGTTGGACAAATGTTCATCAAGAATACCCAGTCACAGTGCGTGTACCCCAAGAAGACCCAGTCACATCGTGTTACACAATTGTACTTAAGGGAGATCCTTATCACAGTTTTGCTGTCTGTGCAAATGACAACACTCTGACTCGGTCGTCTTTGAGTCTATCTGTACACAAGTACCTAAGGAAGGTTTTACTCATCATTAGTCTCTGTGCAAATGCACCTAAAGATGTTCCACTCCATGCATTTGTACCTAAAAATTATTCGATCATGTTGTTACTCAGTTTGAATTGACATAATTAAAACGCAGACAAAGTTGCACTCTGCACAAATGTACCCCAAGAAGATTCAGTTACATGGTGTTACTGTGTGTTGAAATGGCTGAAGAAGACCCTGTCATATAGTATTACACTCTGGATCCTCTTTTGGTACATTTATACAATCAGACGATACTCTGTCTGAATGGACCTAAAAAAAGATTTGGTCACTTTCTGGTCAGATGTACTCAAAGTTCAGATGTTCTTCAGGATGGTCTAACCACACTGGTATTCTATGTACAAATGGACCTGAAGAAGAGTCCGTCAGTTTGTGATACTGTCTACACAAATATAGCAAAATTGGATTTCGTCAAACAGTTTTACTCTGAACTGGAGCTGGACTCGCGAGAGCCCGTACCTCCGCCAGCATAGCTGGATTTGAGCTTTGGCATATATCTCAGCTGTACTTTGGCCTAGATATGCCTTAATTAAATCACCTGTTCCTCTTGTGCTGCTCTACCATCCTGCAAAGTTTGGTTAAAATCTATGCAGCTGTTTTTGAGAACTTGCTAACACAGACAAACGAGTAAATAAATAAACAAATGGAACCAAAAACATAACCTCCTGGCAGAGGTAACAAATTGGCCTGTAGAGGGTTTGCCTAAATTACTCCCTGACTGTACAAATGTGCCTCAAAAGGACTCCATCCCCTTAGCGTGATTGCTTACAAATGCCACCAAGGGAGATTCTGTTGCATCATGCTGTTAGTGCGTATACAAACAAACTTTGAGAATGGGTCATAACGTATTGTGGACACGACTGTTACGGTTTTATCTCCTGATGAGGGGGGAAGTGCTGTTTCTGTTTCAGTGACATGTAGAAAGATAATTAGCAGGTGGGTGCCTTTTTTTTCCTGGAGCAACCTTGGAGTTAAGTGGATTGCAGACAAATGACAATCAATGTAATGCCATGGAGTGTGATGTAGTGAGACATTTGAGTGTAATTGTATGTCATGGGATGTTACGCAACTCTCAATAATTAAACAGGGGGAGTCTTGGTGCGACTTGAGGTCAGGAAAGTTCCTCAAAGGCAGGAGTCGAGCATGTGACTGAGCAAGCTTGGTGAAAAGGAAAATGACCGGATAGACTGTAAATGCAAGTCTTGGCAATAAAGGGCCGAATTCATCATGAGGGCCGCAAAAGGAAAATTGAGATGGTGTCGCTATATAGCACGAAGGTCCGCAGGAGTTTGGGGCTTGGGGACCATATGAAATGGCACGTTTTCCCAGATGAGGCCGGCGATCAATGCCCACTTCTACGAGTGTAACATTTCGAAGTGAGAACCATAACGTCAACTGTCTCATACAAAACCACTATTGTCTTCACCTGAACATAAGCTTAACCTAACCTTAACATTTAGGAAGTTGCGACTTTAACCGACGCCACAATAGTTTGCTAACCATTTGTTTTCAAAGCTGCTTTTACAATAATTGAGAATACGGTATTCCAGTGGTGATCAGAAACACTCCTATGGGTCGTGTTTGGGGGTAGGAACATAGGACTAATGCGGCTGTATATATTCGAGGACATGTTGGGTGAAAATGAAGTTTTTGCTGCGTTACGAGGAGGACTAATGGTTGTGTCTGTATGTGTGTGATGGACTGGCTGTTGCCCGGGGAGGGGGAATTTAAGGTGATGTTCGCCCCTCTGTCAGATGCAGTTCTGATCGCTCATAGTTGGTTGCCTGGGTAACCGTGACGAGCCATTGGAAGCGTACATGGGCTTTTCTCTGCGCTCATGCTGGGCCCGTAATCTCGGCGTGTGAAGCTCTGACATCTCTGGGTGGGTGACATTTTGGATCTGACTCTCTGGGTTTCCTACTGCTTACTTCCTCTCTGTGATAATTTCCCCACAGTTCTTGGAAGCTGTGTGCACTGGAGCCCATGACATGCTGCCCTTTGAGCATAATGGGGGAAGACTCGAGGGCTGGGAGGGGAAAGAAGGCGGAGAAAAGAGGTGTTGAGATGTTGAGAGCCAAAGGGAGGTAGAGAGAGAGAGGGCAGTTGCAGCAATGGCCTCCCTGTTTCTCTCTCTCTCTCTCTCTCACCATCTCTCCATCTTTCAGAGATAATTGGGAGCTAGTCTGTGGGCTGCAGGTTTGTCTGAAGTGACATTTAATGCAAACGGGGTCATTGAGAGGAGATTGCTTTGGTGGAATATGTTGCTGTTAATTTATTTTCATTCTGTGGTAGTGCTCCCTCTGCCTATTCGCCCACGCACACGCCACATTCACTCGCATGCAGGCGCGCAGACAGGCATGTGTACTCATACAGACGTGTACATACTGTATATTTTATGTAGAAAAGACACAAGAGACAAGACAAGGACACAAGGAAAGATGATCATGGCAGAATGGTCACATAAGCATCGTCATGCAAAAGGCTACAACCCAAGCTGAGCTGTTATTCATTCAGTACACTTCCTTGTATCGCTGAAAGACATACTTTGTAAGTCCATTGATTTTTACGCAAGAGAAAATTCACGTGTACCTAGCAAATATCTACAGCAGTTGAAAATTGGACAGATTGTTTAGTTAAAAATGTTTGATCCTTGTTCACATTTTTTATGATTATCCTCACGGCATATAATGCGGGGGATATAGCTATCATGCAGTCGGTCTGTCTGTCCATCTGTAAAGACTTTTTTTTTTTTTTTTTTTTTTTTTTTGTCCGGAACAGAACTCAAAAACCGTTGAATATATTTTCATAAAACTTGGCCAACACATCAAACATATGCTGTAATAATGCCTTGTTCTACTTTGGAAGTTTTCAAAATTTTTATTTTTTTCCTTTCAGATTGAATCATGATAGACATTTTTGCGACTTGGCTGAATTTGAGCGTGGATTGTTTGTCCGCAGCCTGACTTGAAAACTCAGCAATATTTTTCCATAAAACTTGGCTGATATACCGAGCACATGCTATAGTAGTGCCTTTTGCCGTTTTACAATTTTTAGAATTTTTATTTTTTCCATTCTTATGGCATAAACTTAGAAATTTTTGTGACTTAACAGAATTTGAGTGTTTGTTTCAAAATCTCCCCAAAATATAATGACGTTTGAGGATATTGTCATTGTCCTGTCTGTCTATCAGTTAGTCCATCTGCAAATATTTTTTGTCCAGAGCACAACTTGAGATCCGTTTAATTTTACGCTTACTGGTGAGACCACAAGCCTTTGAGGATAGCTTGGAGAAAATGGAGAAATTGTGTACGTTATTATTTTCCTATTTGACTTTTCAGAAAGTTACTTCCCCCCCGTGAGAATAATTTTGATTCTATTTCTCAAAGACTGGTGAATTTTAAAAGCTTATATTTATGAAATTACATTCAGTTGGATTTTGCTGGAGTCGGGGGGGATATGCCGTCTCACGATGACTCGTTTTTAATATTCTCTGTTTTTTAATTACAGGTTGTGGGATGAGGTCTCATTTGGATTACATCAAATTAATGAAAGCACAGACAAACTCATTCCTCCCTGAGGTTTTGAGTGTGTTTTTACAAACTATTACCTGAGACCTCTGAACATATTTTGACAAACTAGAAAATCTGACGTTCATTTTGAAAACTGGGGCAAATGGCATCTAACCAAATGCTAACGGCCCCGTTTTGCCACTTCAGCTTTGCACGGTTTTGTACGGCAGTCACTGTGCCGGAGGAGTTCATTACAACAACTTGAGCAATTTGAGCAGTAAGAGAACTTCCTGTTGTTGTATTGTCATTATTTCCTGAGATGTAATCCCAGTGAAAGAAACCACTCCCCACGTTCATTTGAGCACGTGCATGGTATGGGAACTCTCCCATTTTCATTCCTGATTTGTCATTGCTGGTGCCCTCCAGTAACAGAGTAACTCCCTGCTGTAACTGTCACTGAGATCTGTAATTACTTAGGGGCAGAGTCAGGGTGGTCATTATCACTCACACTTTCCACTTCTCACCTCCTTTGGCTGATTTGCTGCATGTCAGTGGAATTTTGTCTGTGCAGCGTAACTCAGCTTGGTCTTGCGTGTGCATCTGGGCCATGCATTGGAGTCTGCCTGTCCGGCATAAAGACTTATTCTGCTTTAATTAAAATTTTACGAATTGTTTTATTGCTTGTATGCGTAAATGCATGTATGCATTCCTATACATGTAGACATGCATACACACTGCTTTTCTAAAGTCTGGAGACAGTAACACAATTCCCATTTTGGCAGACACTCATTGTCTGGTGTTATAATTGGGTCACACTTCAGGCAGTTATTTAATGCCAAGGATTTACTGCGGAAGAAAATGCAGGATGTATGTCTCTTTGCTTCTGTTCTCCTAGCACAAGCTACACAAGGTTTGTGTATTAAAAATGGCTATAATTCCTTTGCAGATTAGGCGAAATGAGTGTACAGTACATACCAGCAGATTATAGCTGACAGTTTTATATTTATTTATGCTCTAGAATAACTTTTGGGGATATAATGGATTCACTGCAACCACCACTACATTTGCCACTGCTGCAAAAGCCACAGATCTTCCATGTCAATGCAACTACTTTAATGGTTTCTATTGGAATATTTTAAAATTTGGTACAGATGTACATCCCCACTTGAGAAGGGATCTGCGAATCCAATTCCAGTTCTGGATTTTTTCCTCCTGGATAATTAATGGAGCAATTATCAGTACCGATTTGCCAGACGAGCTTCACACCTGATTCCCTGGTAAAGGGAGGCTGGAAAACCAGCTGTTATCGGCTCTTGAGGACAGTAGGCTGAAGAACACAACACACGAGGATCAACCCTATCAATTTTGGTCAGTTTAAAATTAAATTAAGTGCTATTAATTTACTAATTTATTCAAGCCAACACTTTTTTTTGCCAAAATCTCAGAATTGTGCATTATAAGGTCACAATTGACTTAACAGGGCATTGAGGAGTGGGCAATAATGTCCTCGCTTGTCAGGGCCAACGGCATCCTCATGCATTTTTCTTGTTTGGTTTTTTTTTTTTTTTTAATCAGATTTGCTAGAGTTTATTGCCAAAACAACAAAAATTTTGTCCCCAAAACTCATGTATGCTCACATGCTGAAATACTTGCAGGGAGAAGACAAGGTTTTAGAAGAACAGCTTTAACTTTGAAGTCTCCAAAGTACAAGTGCACAATCCTCTGCTCTGGTTATTTCTGGTAGTTGGAATGCAAACTAGCAGCATGTGTTTACTCATATGAGCTCAGACCAGCAACACTGTGCTCTGAGTCCCAATAGCCAGATGAGCATACCAAAAGACTTCTTTGGTGCCAGATAGTTGCTGCCCGAATAGCAGGTGCGTCAATTAAAAAAAACTGCTCAAGTATTTAAGGAGTCAAAATTAATATGACGGCAAAAGCCAGACAACAGTGCTATGCAGACGTGTATCTTGGAATGTGCAACATGGGGAACCTTGACACCCACAGTAGTCTGAACCAGGTTTTACACTCATCTGCCAATTCAGCAGACTTGGGCTACAGTGGGCAAAGGCTCACCGACACTGGGCAGAAGATGATTTGGAAAAGCCGTTGCTGGCCTGAAAAAGCTGAATTTCAACCGTGACATGCAGATGGAAGAGTAGAATTTGGCTTAAACAACTAGCAACCATGGATTCATCCTGCCTTGTGGGAGTTATTCAGGCTGATGGTAGTGTTGGGGGTAGAGTGGTGTGAGGAAAATTTTCTTGGCTCACATTTAGCCAGTGTATGTGTGTGTTTGTGTGTCTATTAAAAAGATGAAAGAGAGAGTCTTTTAGGCAAATGGTCTGCTGCCTGTCCCTTCCATGGCATAGTTTTTGCGCTGGCCCTGTGGGTCAGATGCATCTCGATTCTTAGGTTGTGGAAATGGCAACTCGCCTGGCGTAGGCAGAAAAATAAGGGAAGGAAAGGTAGCTGGTTGTTTTGCTACGTTCGCTTTTCGTTGCTACTACGTCCAAGTCCGTTCGCTGCTGTTATCAAATGAAGCGTTTGTTGCCAATTCGAATTTTGTTTGATTGTCCGTATTGAGTCAAAACCCGAAAAAATTTTCTCGGCTGTAATGCGAATGGTTTTTTTTTTTTTTAATTAAAAAAAAAAGTTTAACTACTGTTTTTTTAGGTAATATTTATGTTCTTAACTTTTAACATTTATCTATGGTTGCGAACGGGCGTAGACTTTGTAGGAAACGTGCAGTGTGCAGTAGCCAAAGTGCAGTAGTGAAAAGCCAAAGTAACGAATCCACTGTAAACCAAAGGAAAGAAGGGTGAAGGATGGGGCATGTTCTCTACAAGCCCAGCCTAAAAGGGTGTACACCAGAAAGGCTGGGCTTCTTCATCTTGAAGTGATATGTGTTTATGGGATTGTAAAGGCTCCAGGAATGCTGTGCGTGTGTGGCTGGAACTGGCTTGTGGAGAGGAAAATCTGAGCATGTGTTTCTGACGAGTGCTTTGTTCTTCTCTCGCTCCAAAAAAGGCATTCATTCTTACCATCCTCTTCTTTTCGTTCTACCTTTCATCCTCCGTGCTCATTTTTACAGCATCTCTCTTCTTACCAGGCGTTTGCTTCCTGTCTAGCATGTTTATATATGTTATAGCGAGTAGGGGTTTTTAGCAAATATCACTACCCAGGTGAGAAGTAATATGATCCCTCCAAGAAGACAAACTGGCAGCAGCTCTGCACGTAAAAATGATCAATGTGGTCTACAGTCTGGAGATCAATTAACTCTGGACATTTTAACCTGTGCCAGATTGATGAATTATGCCATTTTGGCGTGTCTGCACTCAAAAAACTGTTCTCTTTCAGTATTGAAAACCTTTCAAGTTATACCTTTCATTTAGAAGGCGCTTCGATAGGAGTCTGTTGCAGGAGGCCTGGTTGGAGAGAATCCATTCGGCTAATGCTACTATGCAAAAGAAGCTGTCCGCTTCCTGTTTGCTCAAAAGGAAGAATTGAATTTTTCGAACACCTCCGTGAATATAGCTTTGTTTGCCTCAGTGCAGTTCGCCTATTTCCATTGGCGGTATAGTTTCTGCTAATCTCTGCTTTATCCTGTCACAATAGCCCCTGTAGTTCTGTGTCTTGGGGACTAATTCTTTGTCTTGGTCTAATTCACTTGCGTAAATATTAGGAACTGCCCTTCTGTTACCCCCTTTACTTGTTTGATGTTCTTCTAATGATTCCCAGTTACGATTTAATGCACTTAAATGCAAAAAAGGCACTCGGGGAAATGAATGTATCATCTTAAAAAGTGTGCTCTGGACATCACACTCATTAATGTGCACAGCTGGGTAAATATTATGAAGCAGAATGTTTGACACTGAAGTTGTTTGGCGCAAATAAGCGGGAGTGACATTTTGTTTTGGTTCATATTTGGGTCACTGTCTGTTGTAATCTTTGAGAAGATATCAAAATAATCACATTTGTCAGAAACAATATATTTATTTTCTGCCCTTTAGTGCTCTATCTGTATGTAAAAAAAAAAAAAAAAAAACAGAAGGCTGTGACGAAGTAATTTAATTCCTAATTTCATCAACCTACATGTACTAGTTAGGCACACAACGAGAATAAGATTCACATTGTGAGGATTAGATTGAAAACCTTAAAGATAGCCCATCTCCAGGAGCAGGCAGCCCAATTAAATGATCTTGCATAGATACTGCATTAGTTGTGTCTTCATTGCACTTTACTACATGCAAGTGTACATTCAGTTTATTTCTGCAGGTGTGAACCTGGCCAGGGTTTGAGTCATACGTGTTTTTTCTAAAATATGTTAGAATATTCTGTTTGTATTTTGTACATGACAATGTTAAACTTGTCTATATTGATGTATCAAGGCCTTTGTGATATAGATGGATAAAGCAGATCCGTAGGGTTGCTGTAGGGTTGTGGTAGAAAAGATATAGGTCTTGCAACGGTTAAAAAGAACACAGTCCAATCCAGAGTCAGTGGCTTGAAGTGATACGGCTATTGTTTCACCTCAGAGGATAGGGAGTGTCCTTACCTGCACCATAGACTTAACAGACTAGTTTGGACTGTTTGCTTGCTGTGTGGGAGAAACTGAAGGCTGTGGTGACATGTAGATCGAACATGTACGTGCCGCAAACAAACATTCACGACTAAAAACCAGATGGTTGTATGTGTGCGCATGCTTGAGAGTTTGTGTATCTTTACGGTGGTACACATTTGTGGACTTCCCCGTGTATGCTGACTTTGTTTTGCGTGACTGTGTGTGTGTTTGTGTGTGTATGTGTTCGTATGTGTGTGATGTTTGTGTGTATGTGTATTTGTGCTTTAGTTTCCGTATTGCTTTGGTCATCATGCAAACAGCTTTGTTTAAAAAAAAAAAAAATCTCCAGCTACAAACCGAAAACCTATCTTGCAATCCACCCTGCCCCCTTCTGAGAATTTCCCATCATCCTCCTGTGCGATAGCTGGGTGGTGGCTGCCTCTCATTCCTTCCCGTGTTTGTCCGATTGTTAGCGCTGTGTTCCCAGCCAGCAGTGCTCGGTACGGCAGACTGCGCTGGTCCGCCTGTCTCGAAGCGCTGCTCTGCTGACGAGCTGTTATATAAGAGCCGAGGGGGAGAACTGCAGTAAATATATTCCTGGTCTCCGTCTCCCCAGGGGGGTGTGTGCAAGCCTTTTATCTTACTCGGAGATGCGTCTGCGCATGTGTTTGCGTGAGGGATGCTGTGTGTGTATTTTTCATCGAGAAGTACTCCTCCATAATGGATGTGTGTTTCACACACCGAAAGGCTGTCTGCTGTGTGTGTGTGTGTGTGTGTGTGTGTGTGTGTGTGTGTGTGTGTGTGTGTGTGTGTGTGTGTGTGTGTGTGTGTGTGTGTGTGTGTGTGTGTGTGCGCGCGCGGACGAGTGTATGTGTGTGTTTGTGCTCCTGTTTGTTTCCCAGAGCAACTGTTCGCTATATCTGCGTGTGTTTCACGGAAGGAGCTTGTTGGCTGAATATGTGTTTGTTCGTGTGCGTTTCACACAGAGCTTGTTGGCTGGATCTGTGTGTTGGTGTTCGTGAATGCTTCATAGAGACTGTTAGCTGTGTGTGTGTGTGTGTGTGTGTGTGTGTGTGTGTGTGGGCGCGTGTGTGTGTGTGTGTGTGTGTGTGTGTGTGTGTGTGTGTGGGCGCGTGTGTGTGTGTGTGTCATGGAGAGCCTGCTGGCTGATTGTGTGTGTTGGTGCTCGTGTATACTTCACAGGGACTGGTGGTTGAGTGTGTATATGTGTGTGCGTGTGAGGGCGTATATGTGAGCAGTCTCTCACATCTGTGGGTCTGTGTGCGCTCCATCATCGACAGACATTCTGTTAATTACACAGTCTTAATAAAATGAGCGCTTGCACTGCAAGGTCTGCTGCTTACCAATGCTCCCCCCCCTCCCCCCCCCCCCCATTTTTTTTTTCTAATGCTGGTAAGCAAATGTGGCCATGAAGTACAGCTTAGGGGAAATAGCAGGCTATTCCTCTTTAACAGCAGAGCACTGCTGTGTTAATTACACCATTATACCAGGCTCTGTCCAGAGAGCCCTTAAATGGAGTTGTGAACGTAGTGGGGCTCGTACTAAATACAAGTTTGAAGCTTGCGCTTCAGATAGCTGGTACGTTCTATTGAAAGTCCGCTTCGTTGCTTACCTTACTGTGGAACTTAAAACACTTATTTGTATTACCTTTTTCCCCCCAGTAAGACAAAAATTTGCCAATGGGGTGAGATAATTTTGAATTATTTCTAGATTTGCCAATGGGATAAAACCATTTCACTTGTCAAGCACAATGCAACTTAAAACTAGCGCATATATTCCACTTGAGAGAGGAAAAACTAGGAGGTAAGGTCTTGTATCAAGACTAAATGACTTGTTAAGACAGACACCTTTTGCAGGGAAGACCACATCCACTGTAGATTTAACACAAAGTACAAACGAGTCCAATGGGAGCCGTCTGCAAACTTTAAGAGCCGTTTTAACGTTGAACATTTAACTGTGAAGAGTACTACGGTAAGCCCATACCTTCCCAATGTAAGATTAAAGTGCTCGGTAAGGTGCACTTATTTGTCAGTTTTTGCAGAGTGCGCACCTGTGATCCAGGTGGCGATCCAACGGCTCGCGGATTTGCCCGGCGCTCCCGGCGACTGAATTTTTGCGGTGTCCTCGTTTACCCCAGCTGCGTTTTTAATGGCTGCGAAAGCCGGCAGGACGGAGGAAGGTGACCCTCAGATTCAGCCAATCAGAGCGCTTAATCTTACATTTTTTTTCCCTTTCTTTCTTTTAAGGCGGGGTCAGTCTAGATTAGTTTCTTTAGAAAGTTCTGGCTGTGGTCCATGCCTGACACATTTCTGTGGCGAGTAGAAGAACAGGAGAAGAAGACTGAGAGGCTGCACTGCGGAAGGTGGAGGAGGGAAAGAATGGAGAGAGGAGGAGAGAGGGTGGGAGAGTTAAATGGAGGGCGGAACACAGGGGAAAAAGGGATGAGAGTGAGGGAGTGAGAGGGAGAGATGGAGGGAATGTAGGAGAGAGGAACTAGACAGGCTGGGTAGGAGAGTGAGCAGTGGAGTTGAGGTAGAGGTGGATGATATGCACAGGAGGAGAGAAAGAGTGGGGTAGACTGTTAAAGAGAGAAAATTCCAGAAAATAAGGGTGTAGGAGAGAGAGGGAGGTATGGAGAATAGGACAGGAGTGACTGGGTGGAGAGAGTGAGCAATGGAGCAGAGTCCAAGATGGATGGATAGATGGACAAACGAGGAGTGAGAGAGTGGGACAGATTGAGTGATCGTTGAATATGGAACAGAAAAAGGGATTGAATCAAAGAATGGGAGGATAGAAACGGATGGAGAAATGGAGATGGGGATAGTGGGAGAATTCGGTTGCCTCTCAAATGTGGAAAGTCTGGTTTTTCACGGGGTTTTGTCCTTATTGTCATGTCTGTGTTCAGTAAGCTAAGGAGTTACGTCCTAATGTTCACAGTACTCTCACCATCTCAGTGCACTCCGGGCTGACGTGAGCATCCCTCTGTTTTAAAGTCTTTAACTTAATTAGTCTTTTACGAGCGACTTGCTTATTGAACGCTCAGCAATAATGTACATTCTTCTTTGTACGTGTAATCAAAAATGATTCTCTGTGAAAAGTGTCCGATGAATACACTGTTCACGGTTGTAGCAGGGACATTTCTCTGCGTGTGCAAGTGTGAATGCAAATGCTTCCTGTTTTAGTCGAGCGATTTTAAAAACCATGAAATGTATCACTGGTATAAACGAATAGGGCAGGAAAAATCGTAGCCCCAAGTATAGATGCGACATGCACTTCAGTCCCATTTCTGGCAGCGATTTTTCAATGTCGGTCCACTGGAGATGCAGCAAAATGTCTGGTCGAGGGCGGTTTAAAATGGAGATACCACACGCGATATTATTTCTTCCTGGTTGCGGGACGGAGCCAATGCCAAAACTGTAATACTTCCTGGCTCCATCCTGGTTGTTTGAAGGGCTTCCTTGTTCATTTGTTTGAAGTAAGCGGTTCCTGTGGCAGCATGTTTGTGCAGACCTTCTGTGTAGACTTGGCAGAAATGAAGATATCTTATTTCCACATGTTTGGGATTTTGTGATCAGGCCATGCAGCAGAGGAGAGAAACCATTGGCCCAGATTGGCTTCTGAGTGAACAAATAAACATACTGATGCACACCTTTATTCTGAGGAGTCTGATTCTCCACCCCCCCCACCCCCAAATCAGCCTCTACAATTAATTATGTGCAACTGTTCATGAGTCGCATCCTGCTAGCGTACCACCAGGAGTGTTTATCTTTCTTCCGCTTGTGTGTGTGTGTGTGTGAGTTTGCATCTGCCTCAATTTAACCCTCCACTCTCTCCTTTTCTCTCCCTCAGTCAATCATGGAGCAGTTCAACCCCTGTCTCCGCAACTTCATCACCATGGGGAAGAGCTATGAGAAGGCCCTTTCCAGTGAGTATCCTCCTGTGACCGGACACTCTCTCTCTCTCTCTCTTTAACTCTCTCACAATGACTCTTACTCTCTTTCGCTCTCTAACATTAGCCCCCCCCCAGCTCTCCCATTCTTGCTCTCTAACTCTCCGTTGCTCTCTAACTCCTGCTCTCCCTCGCTCTGTAACCCCCTGTCATTCTCTAACCCTCCCTTGCTCTCTGTCTGCACTACATCTCGCTCTAATTATCTCACTCCCTCTCATTCCATGCTCTCAAACTCTTTACAGTTCTCGCTCTAATCCTCACTATCTTTCAAAGTCTCGTTATCTCTCTCTTTCCAACCCTCATTCTGTAACTCTCTCCAAGTTTCACTCTCTAATTCTCTTTCCAAGTCTCATATTTTAACTTTCTTTCCTCCTCTCGCTCTCTAACTCACTCTCCCCATCTTTCTCTCTCTAAATCTTCTGGTCTCTCTCTCACTCTTAAAAAAAAAAAAAAAAAAAAAAAGGTGCAGGTTTGGACCTCTGACATTTTGTATGTAGCGTCTATATTCAGGAGAATCTTGGGTGTGAGGACTGTGATGGAAGCAATCTAAGGCTTTATGAAGAAGCTAATGCCGTAAAATCAAATTTTTATAGATGGAATGTGTGGTCTCCACAGAAATGGGTATTTTCCTCATTTCCTCCAGCAGGGTTTCTCGTTTTGTTCCCCTGAGTGAAACGACATTACAGTTTGAGTTTAAGTCCCTCTTATGTCGGCCATTTTTCCCGGTACCTGAGTTGATCTGCATTAGATTGCACAGAACTACTCTTAGCAGCTGAGATGGAAACTGGTTGATGAAAGGAATCTTCTCTCTATTATTGTTAAAGGAGAATTGCACTATAAAATTAACTTGAAGATGAGCAGTCTTGGTTCTGATTAGAACAAGCTCACAATCCACTCTCTACCTGAAGGAAGAATGGAGAAATTTCTCGAAATGAAGGCACAGTGGTTCCACCTGCTTTGTTAAAGAGTAGCTACATTGAGAGTGGAATATTTTGATATCCGCAAGATATGCTCGCAATATGAATATGACCGACTGTCTGCATCTTTTCACTTGTCCATTTATGAATCCGTTTCTGGATGTACAAGATTGCAAAATTATAGCTGTGCAAAAGTGCATTTTTCTGTGGCTTAGTCTCGAGTATGCACGTTTTTGTGCACACTTGTATACACAACTGAGGATTGCCTAGGGGCAAGCGAGTCTACAGTTCTGTTTGATATAGTGTGTTGGTCTCTTATCATGCTAAGTTGTTTTACTGCCATAAGTGCACATTCCTGCATATTTGATCATTTACAGATTTCATTTTTTCCTTTATTGGAGGAGAATCCCACCGGCCTCTTGGTAATTGGTGCGCCTGCACTGTAGGTACCGTTTTTCGTCTAATCTGCCTCGACAACGGGGAATGATGCTCAGTCATGAGAGTGTGGGCTTGTGTTGCAGTGGTTTAGGGAGAGAAAGCTTCTGAGAGGCTGCCAGGCTCTCAATATAGCTCCCGCAGTTTGGAGATCAGGAGGAAAGCCTTAGTAACTGACTGCACCTAGCTGCGGAAGATATGTTTTCCGTTCCCTTAGATTGTAGTTATTTTTGTGTGCCTGTTAACCCCTTTCTGCAGATGTAGATGCCCGCGTCTATAGACCTGCAAATTGGAAGTACGCTGTTACTGTACTCGATCACTAGATAGCACCCCTGGATCAGTTATTGAATGTTCACAAGCAAGCAGACCTCGAACGCGGTTCTGAAAACGGTGAAGTTCACTCCACTCCCTGTTTTTTGAGAGCTGCATGAATTAAACTCCTCAGCTAAGCCTGATGTGCAAACTGGTCAGTATCCTTGCCCATAGTGTCGATTCAGCAGTTTGAAAAAACGATATCTTGACACAGAAAAAATCGTTATCCTTAGTAGCAACCAGTTTAGCCACAGTGAGCTAACAGTATTCCAATTAGTAGTTCATAAAAATCAGTTTTCTGAGGCAAAAAAATCAACATGGTATTGATTCTCTCACATTCTATTGCCTATTACAGTTGTCCCATACAAAAAAAATTGTAGTTCCCTACCGTGGATTTACGCGTAGATTCCTTCATTGATAAATCCGGCGCTTCCTTATATCCACCCGAGTACTGGCGTTGATAGCCAATCACTCAACCATACACTCAAGCTCTTCTGCGTAATTGTAGAGTTGCACTTCATGGTCTCGTGAAGTTTCCCTGATAACAATGTATTGATTGGCTCGTTTCTCATCCAATTCCCGAGTGTTTAAACATTTTAGAGTAAGTGAAACACATTGATTGGACAAACAGAGAGCATACAAACCAATGCGTATCAGCAGGCTCGCTTGTATCCTGTCTACGTTATGCACATTACGCGGCTAAAATAGACGGGATTTATAGAAAATCGGTTCGCAAAACTGGCCTTGAAGTGTTCAGTTACATTACAGGATTTAAATGAGAACGATTTGCTCTATTGGAATTTTTTTGAATGAAACAGGACCGGAGCGTTCTTGCTACTGGATACATCGGTCTCTATTTTATACAGTCAATGTCTCTGGAGGAGGGATTCACGAAAAAGGTCATGCTGCTATTTTTGTTTGTTTTTTTTTTTTCTGTTTTGGAATGTATATGTACTCAACTAAGTCGAATGTCGAGGTTTTTTTCCTGTTTAAAACGCGAACTGCCCGTGCATTTTGGTGTGGACCCCCGGTACGTTCATTGGATGTTTCTTTTGAATCGGGAGACGCAATGGATTTGATATTCCCTGAAAGTGGAGTGTCTGTTCAGTTAAAATAAGGTATATTTCAGAATTCAGATATTACTGTGTTAGTGAGGTGCACTTGCTCCTTATATGTGTTGAAATGGGTTCGTGAGCTTTGAAGAGGGGACTGGTAGCTTTCATTACAGGGTGAATGTTCTGACCGTTTAATTAGCAGTTTATTTAATGCGTGTTTGTGCTGGCTTTGAAGAAAAATGGCCAAAACTCTAAACTTTATTATGGAGAAAAGGCACGTTCGTATTTGGAGAGGTTGCTGGTGACCACTGATATTCAACTGCACTGATATTGATAAATTCATACTAAACTCAACCAGAAAATCATTCGTTCATATTAAATTTCATGCCTTAAAGCTTTAATTGTGTTAAATACATGATTTTTTTAATGATTTGACAGCAAATCATTTTGAGACTTTGGGTTGGGTAGCTGTATAATTTGGCTAATAGCATGTAGGTAATCTAGAATGTAATGTTGAAGATGAATTCTACTTGTGCTCAAGGAGTTTATGATACCATAAATGTATAGTTTTAAGCCCCAGCAGTTTTTCAATCGTCAGAATTATTTTTTTTGCAATTTCAATGGTGAATTCTCATGAAGATTTTTTATGTTTGCTGCTCATTTTCTCTACCAAAATCATGAAAATAAACTGAAATACAATGTAATTCTAAATGCTGTAAGTGTCTTTCCTGAATTGAGCCACATTTTTCCTCTTTGTGAAGCTTAAATCTTGAATTATACAGCATTAAAGTGGGTAACCCATAAATAGCCAAATTTGGCTTCTGCACAAAGGGGTTAACTTGCAGTGGAGGTTTTTTTAAGGTTAGACCCAGTGTATTCTGCAGTTAATTTGGAACTGTTATATAGGAAGGTTATCTGGGGAAATGCTGCCTTTTTAAAGTGTTTGAGGCAAGGTAAAGTGTGTGTGTGTGTGTGTGTGTGTAGCTACCTTTTTTGTTGTTTGTTTCTTTGTTTCCTTGAAAAATAATCAATCCTTCTGATTCATTTTCTTTCGTAAGTCTGGGTACTGTCTTAGCAGACTGACTGACTCATTGATTGGCCGATAGATGGATGGGATTGTTCCATTATTGTCTTTAAGGGGTATTTAACCCTTTGGGACTATGTTTCCACTTATCTGGCCTATATGTACAACCTGATAGTTCCACTGAAATGTGTTGTGATCCAGAGAAGGAGCTTAACGCAGATTCTGAGTACAATCCACCAAGGTGTATTTATTTGCTAGACTTTAATAACTGAGGCCGGTGCACAAAATGGGGGAACTACAGTCAAGCAAAGTTGGTGGCATTACTGGAGTAGGTGGGGGCGTGTCTACGCTAAGGCCAGACACTGTCCCAGAGCTGAAGCTGGGTGGAGAATCTCACTCTCAGGTGCAGGACTGCTTGTTCACAGGAAGGAACGATACAGCAGGAAAGTGACCCCAATCCTGGAGACCTATTAAGCCTTAGGAGTTGTTCCTATTAAAGAGTCAGGAACACGGTCCCAATTCTGGAGATCAATTAAAGCTTGGAAGGCTGTTCCTATCAAAAAGACTCCGAGTCATGAATGTTTCTTTAATTTACTATATCGAACACACGGAGGAAGAGGAGCACTATGCTCAATACTAGAAGCCATTTACTTGCTGGAAGGTTATGTGGAGAATGAACTTTAACAATCCAGCACAGGCGAAAACACAACATCAACTTCTATAGACGAGACAAGCGCACAAAAGGGGCGAGGGTACAACCGAACAAGTGGAGGGCACAGAAACTGACAAGACCTTTATATACATTTAAAGGGAGATTTTATAGGAGGACAAACCGCAAAACTTGCAGGGACTGCTGGAACAGGGGAAGATTACCAAAGAGGACACTGGGGTCGTGACAGAAATGTGAGCTATTATATACATATTTGCCATATGGCATCCGTATTGTGATATTAACTTATATTTGAAAATTTAACAGTGGTGAGTCAGATGGGGGTGGGCGATTTTACAGTTGAGATTTTCACATATAACCTCAGAGTTTCTCACAACTGTTCACAGCACTCATTTTCAGTGCGGTTTGACTGAAGTAGCACAATTTTTTACCGAAGTATTTCTGCATAGTAGCCGGCAGGAAGATCAGTATAAATCTTGAATGGCAGTGACATGAAATGGTTGAATGTAATGTTTTATAGGGTCAGTATCAAATTGTTTGCAGTTTTATTAAAGCTCATAACTGCTTTCAAATTCATGGCGGAGATATTAAATGATGCAAAGTATGGTTACGCACTTCAATAAAATTGCATCATTGAAAGGGTAGCCCTGAGACTTATCTTTGCTTTACCAGACTGAGCTCAGTCTCCTCCCTGCGAGAATGACTCCAGCATCACTATTGGCCCTTTTAAGTCTCATAGCTTAAATAACATGGCTTCCCTGTTGCTGTCCATCAGCGACATGCTCTGCGAATTTAATGCCACCTGTCCTTCATGACATTTCTTCAAAACTATGGGGTGCAGGGCCACATGATGGTGCTGTGTGTAGCACCGGTGCCTCGCAGCTGGGTGCCTCTGGATTTTATTCTTGGTGTCCTTGCATGCGTGGAACCAGTGCTTTAATGCTTTAATACGTCACTTCCATGGCCACAGTAGCACAATCAGCCATTTGGCGTTTTGCACAGGCCATGCCGGTAGTAGGAGCGTATTCACATGTCTCGAGCAATTGGATGGTTACCAAAGGTCCATGGCCATGTTATGTGGATATTTTTGCTTGTCCTTTGCGAATAGAGCCTCTATGCTCCTTATTTATCAGTTGATTGTTTAACTATTTCAAAACATGAGTGTATTAACTGTGCTTTTTGGATGCCTGATTACTTGAATTCTTTGAAATTAATTTTGGTTTCATGTTAAGCCATCTTTTACCATGTCGTAACATTTTGCCTGGTTGTAACTCTCATCAGAAGTCATTCAGGCTTACACTGCGGGCGATTGGTCGATTCCGCTTGGCTCCCCTCGGTCTGTGCATTGAATTTATCCCCCTGGTGTGAAACTATTAGCCTTAATTGGACTTCTACCAGTGAGCCGGTTTCTCTACAGTGGCAAAGGTTGTCAGTTTTGAAGATTGCAGTTTTTCAACACCTCCATTAGAATCTTCTCTCCTTTTTTGCATGTGACTGGTGGCACGTGTGCCGATTGGCTTAGAGATCAAAAGTTTTTTTTTCCTGCCTCCCTGATACCCACATCATTTCTGGGACTTGCAGAAGTCTTGTGACTTTAAATGGCTGATCTTACTTCTGAAGGAACTTCATCTGAACATTGGCATTAATTGAACTTTGTTCAGAACAATTTCATCAGTATAGCTGTGATAACGGGGTTCCTGTTGTACTGTCGCACTGCAGAGACTGTTGTTTCAGTAGCCAAGCTAAGCTAATGTGACAGGTTTTGTTCCTAGTGGGGTTCACTTTAAATTTGGTTATAGACTTTTGAACATTTGCTTAGAACAATATGGCTACATTTGTCTTCTGATGTCTAAAAATCTAAGGCAATGACCCTCCCTCTTCATCCTGGAGAGTTGTGGGTCCACAATAGTCCGCTACTCGCTGCTGAAACTGGATAGATGTGTATTAGCAGGCTGCAAAAATATAGCTGGAACTTGGCTGCTTCTTTTTGGCGCATTAACATCGGGAGTCATCAACATTAGGTTGGCAATAGGGTCGATGTTGAATTTGAAATGCAGGATTGGGGGCCATTTGCTGCAATCCAATGTCTGATTTGCTGCCGTCCTCCCATGACCTGAAATCGGTCGCTTCCCTGATCTCATGCCCAATACCTTTCTGTCTCCAGGTGTGACGTTTGCAGCTAAGGGCTACTTTGACGCGCTGGTGCGGATGGGCGAGTTGGCCAGTGAAAGTCAAGGCTCGAAGGATCTTGGTGAGTCTGAAAATCTGGTCAGATCACAAATGGGCGGTGGGCAAAGGGGTTAGGAGCGTGGCCAAGACACAGACACACAAACACATATGGGCACATGCACTGTTGGCATGTTACTACACCCATATCCAGGAAGTCACATGACTGATGACCCCTATGTCAGTATAAGTATTTGGCATATTTTTTTATTCCATTGTATGCCTCTGTTCTTTGTCCTTGTCCAGCTTTATTCCTGGTGTACCGTCACGTGTCCTCGTGTAAGAGTGCGTTTGTCCTCCTTTTGCACTTAAGCACATTTCTCCGCCACATTTACCAAAACGTCTCACACTATGTATATAAAGGAGGAGTTTATCTCACTGGGCAGTGACACAATTTGTGATATTTTGGTTCTCTTGGTCAAGTTGAGCATCAGGTCCCAATGCCATTGAACATCCATTTATGCACAGAGAGGGGACTGAGGACAGAACGCTGAAACTGAAGATGACTGCAGTGCTAGGGCTCCAAATGGTGGCGCACAGGACCAGAATATAATTTATACCGCTGTCCAATGAATTATGGTGCTGACTGTATATTGGGCACGGCAGTCCCCTACCTTCTGTCTCTGCAATATGTCGGAATGCCTCGTTGGCTCAAGCAGTGTAACGTTTTATACGCCACTCATGCCGACTCAGCCCAGCTTGGTGGAAATTGCTGCTGAGGGAAAGGTCAGGCTGCTCGACTGTTGTGATTTGATGATGGGTGAGGCGGATGAGAGTTTTGAGCGGGTGGGTCTTAGAGACTGATTCAGTTTGGGGAGGGGAGTGGCTTGCTGGGTAACGGAGTTCAGGGGGTGGTGAAGGTAGTGAGTGATGTGGTTTGGTGGCTCATGTTGTTGTTCATGTGAAGGGTCAGAGTCGATGGCTTGTGGAGCCGTCGGGGTTAATTAAGGACGTGATCTGGCTTTTCCGGCTTTGCTGTGGACGGGGGCTGTCGAAGGTTACGATGTGATTCCAGATGCGCATGAAGATGGAAACTGTCATAGAGCTGGGGCTTCGGGAACGAGCCCGTATCGGTGCTCCCCCGCGTCCGGCCGAGAAAATAACCACTTTCAGTCATATTTCTGCGCAAGTGAGATGGCTGCCCTGCTCTGCTGCTGCATTCTGGGAGAAATCAATCTCCTCAGTGTCTGACATAATTTTCTGTGACTGAATAGGTCCTTGTCAGGACTGGCTGAGCCATGTGAGAATTCTGAAGGCAGGGGTGAGTGGAAAAAAGAGAGAGGGAGGGACTGTAAGAAGGAATGAAGGAGGGAAAAGTTATTTCTGCTTTTAATTGTTATTCGCGGAGCTAATTCTTTGTCATTTTTTATCATGTCTGATGTTTCCTGTCATTTCTGTCAGTGCCACGTGAATGCAGTCCTCCGAACGTAATCCGTTTCTCACAAAATGGAGGCTTCTGTGGGGGCGGGAGAAGCTGTTTGTGATGCATACAGTATGTGGAGCTCCTATGCTGGCTCTGCTATGGAATAACTGCCTTGAGCTCTAGGGTTCCCTCAGTGTGGCTGATCCCGGATCAGTTCTGGTGGGAGATGTGGCATCGGTCTTAGCCTAAGGTCACTGCATTAATTGCTAACTGCACCTCCGGTTCCTTTGCTCAGCTTTAGTCGCCCTCACCTCTGTCTAACACCAGTAACTGAGCACCTCTGAGGTGCGTGACGGACACTCCTGACCAAAGATGGCGGCACGGTGGCACAGTGGTTAGCACTGCTGCCTCACAGCAAGAAGGTTGTGGGTTCGAATCCGGCCTGGGGCCTTTCTGTGTGGAGTTTGCAGTATAGGAAACTCATAGGAATACTCCAACCAGTACCCCTGACCAAGGAACTGGCTTTAGAACTGGAGTTGGACCCCGGGCGCTGCTCTGTGGCTGCCCAGTGCTCCTAACTATAGGATGGGTCAAATGCAGTTCAATAAAGTATATCTTGATATCTTGAGAAAATTCCAGGTCTACGCATTTCTTCTCCAGCCGTGTCTCCGGTGGCTCCGTCCATCTTCCGAAAGGGCATCACTTTCACAAATGGGGTTTGCTCACGGTTTGTCCTGTACGGACAAAATTAACCCCTTGCGTAAGGGAAACGTACATATGCGGGCTGGCTCGCTTACCCCCATACTAGGAACCGCAAATGCGCAGAGTGCTCTGTTGGCCACCGTGGCCGGGATTGTTGGGTTGCTCTTGTGACGATCGCCAAGGAAGTATTTAATGCGCATTCTTCGCCTGTTTCTTGTGATGATTTCCAGGAAAAATATTTAATCCACAATTTTTGGATGATGGCACAACACGACAATAAAAACTGAATTTTTACATTTCATGTTTCACGCTGTATGAATTGATACAGAAAAATATACAAAATCGCTGTCACATTCCAGTACACCCGTTTCATATGGTACGGTTTGTTACACGGTTCAACACACAAACTAACCACACAAGTGTCACATCTGAACCCGGTCTCACGGCAAACTGTGTTCTTGGAACAGAGGATGCTCGTTTTCCACGGTTTTTGGGTCTTGCCGTGGATGGACTACTCTCCAAGAGGTGTCGTCCTAGGAGTCTATTCGGAGCTGGCGGCTCCACTCATTCTATTCGCAGAACTCGCATCTTCAGCTCATACACACCCAATGAGCAATCGGGTACTTCATCAGTCTGACCCAATATTAGTACAACATCATTCACGGCAATCGTCTCACAGCAGTTGTATATTGATACCACACATCATCCAGCAAACCCATCCGCGAACAAATGGTTCTCGGCCAAGGGAGCAGATCGCCTGCACATGTGCGGGTCCCGCCTGACTGGCTCGTATGTATTGCATCTACGCCGGTCACTTGAGCATTCAGTCAAATAGAAACCCATACGCAAGGGGTTAACAAAAAAAATTGTTGAGATGGTGGGGAGGGGAGCAGGTGAGGCTGAAAGTATCTTAGGTTTGTAGTTGTTGGTGGTAAATGTGATGGTATCGGTATGGTTTTCTCACAGCCGAGCCGTGCCAAACTGCTGTTTATAACGTTTGTGGACGTTTTTAGGTTTCCCTGGCTATTGCTGCTTTAGTAGCCCTGGGTTATGTTTACACACCGTATGATTCCACCGTTTGAGAGTTCAGCTGCAAACTGGAGCCCTGCATGTTTACAATTTATGTGTGGGGAACCCCAGCTTTAAATCTCTAAAATCTTGTGAATGGCCTTGTGTAGTATCCTTTATGTACCAGTTCTGCAGTTTCATACGCCGCTTAACCCTTTGATGCATAGAATGCATACAAATGCCTTGGACCATTTGTTGGGATTTGGCGCAGTACTTTGTGCGCGTGGGGGGAGGGTGCAAGTGGATGGTCTGTCTGTCCATTATTTTGGACATTGTTTGTGGGATGCACACTGCCGTCCAGTATTTTGGACATTTTGTGTGCGGAGTGACAGAAATGATGTGAAGTTGAAGAAACCTGGTTATTGATTTGCATGATGATCCCTCTGTATTCTGGACATTGCGTATTTGAGCTAATTACTCTACATGCATAATGTCCAATATTTTTGATAGAGCATAGACTCAGATGTGTTCCAACAAATAGACATACATTACATAGGTTGTGTGTTTTCAGTTTGTGCAGTATAACGTATTTCCATCCCCCAACAGTAAAAAGTCTGATAAAAACTTGAACAATTTTAATTGAAGGGAATAGAGATGGAAAGAGGTTTTCAAGATCAGCCTCGCGGCTCTAGTAGATCACAGGTCTGGAGGGGAGCCTTTTCTCGACAGCGGACTGCAAGTGCTAGATCAGCAGAATGGAGAAACCCTGTCTGTTCCCACGCGGACAGGAGGGGGTTTTGGAGGATGAAGTTGGCGGCAGTGTCTGTAATTGGTATGATTATGATGATGATGGTGGTAGCAGCTATTATTTTAACTAGCCTAATGGCGTCATCTGTTCTCCCACACCAAATTACACCGTGACCTTTGTAGCTGCACATATATGAGAGCTTGTTGCACGCTGCTACTCGTCTTATTCACTTTCATGCTTGTCCCATGGTTGTTCCACCCACGCAGGCAAGTTCTCCATTTCAAATTCTCTCCTCAAGCAAATGCTTGTACGGTTCATCTACTGTTCGAATGATTTTCTGTGTGTTGTGCTTGACCAAAGCCCTAGTATCCCCCAATGTCCTTCTCATCTAGCTGTCTTATTGTAGCGCCCGGATGAAGTCAGGCGATAACTATGAATTCATGCTTGTTGTCTCCGCCGCCGAATCCGAGGCACTTCCTTGTGGACGCTGTGGTGGCTGTAATTTTTGACTGATTACTTTCATATTTGGTATGGACATGTGCTATACTTCACTTAGAGAGCGGGCTTTTGGGGGCTACACCCATGCGGTCGCGGGCATCCGGACTGTCTAGGTCTTTAATTGCTTTGGATTAACAATTCAATACAGCGTCCCAGAATCCAAGGCAAATTTCCCAACGAAGACAATAAAGTAGGTTTAGTGGTCAGTGTGTACGTTCACACTCACAAACGCACACTTTCTCCGGTTAAACCTTGGGTGTCCATATGCAGGGCAGGCTATACATGTTTCTCTGCCTGGGATGTTGAGTTGAGAATGCAAGGAAGGCATTATGTGCTAAAGATGGCACGAGAGAGGCCTGCCGACTGTAGCATCAGCGGCCATGATTGAGTTCACCCCTGCAGAACTTTTTCGTTGGCCTGCTCTGGCCCAGCATTTCGAAGTCCTCTCTTTCCGACTCAATGGCCTGTCTCTAGCATAGAATTTTCATCTACTGCGAGCAGAATTGGCTGTAATGGGTAAAGCACTACAGTGCACCTAAAAGAGGCGCAGGCTAATAGCGTAGCTATTTTAAGCCCAGACGATTGAACTTGGCCACAAGTGAATGAAATGGGGATATTAAGTGCACAGGCACTTGACTCAATGCTCTTAGTGCTAATCTAGATTAGAGTGAGCCAGCCGCTTCAATGAAGAATGAAGGACTGCACTGAAATGGCTACAGTGATGGTACATTAAATTTCCCTGTAGCTCCAAAGTTTAGTTTATGGCCTGCTTAACAGAGTAGGATCAGTTCAGGATTGCAGTGATGTAGCAATTCTCCCGGAGTCGTTCTTGACGATGGAGCCAACAATGTCCACCGGCTGCGACTGAGCTTGTTTTGTGAGTCAAGGCGGTTTAGCCGTCTGGAGGCTAAAATCCTGCCCCACTGGCCCCTCCTCCCCCTCTCTCAGATAACCAATGGCCTCTGACCTTACTGAGCAGCTGTCGGGGCGCAAGGGCAGCGGTGACATCACTGCACTGTGGAGACTTTGTAAGTCGCGAAACCTTGGCATGGATCCAAGCATGTTCACGCCGTTGACAATTACCTTGACGTCCCTCGCACTCCAGACCAGCGGTTCAATCAGTACCATGCCTCCTGAAAGCTCGCTACCCGATGGGGGTGGGGGAGCCTTTTGTTTTTAAGTGGATGGAGAGCGACTTTACTTCACTGGGAGACGACAAGCGGCTGACCTTCAGAGGCAATCCATGTCCCGACCTGATTCCCTCGGCTTTGGCGGGGATTATCTGGGTTTGTTTTTGCCTTCATACTCGCCCTGCGGTCTCACAATCTCCACCTGTCCACCTTCGTTGTCACCCGACAACTCCTCTGCACTTAAAAACTAGGGCCAAGGCGTGGTTAGTTTGCGACACGGCTTGAATGTGTTACGCATGGTAGGCTTGATCCCATTCAGTCCAGTTGGTCGCAGCTTTGCATGGCGACCAGTCCCCATACGCACGTCGATTTAACAGCTGAATCTGGCTGTACAACCTTATCACTAAGTCCCAGGTCCCAGTCCTTGGCAACGGGAACAAACATTCTGTTTCTATGACAACAGTCACAGCGATAGGCGTATGCAACTTAAGCCCGGTGAGTCGGACCCACCACCCACGCGCACACAGTTCTAGTCTGAGAGGTTTCCTAATGCAGTACCCCACACCTCGACGCAGCTCTCTGCAGGGCTGTTGCAAGGAGAGAGCTGCACGCAACTGCAAAATCCCAAAAAAAAAAAAACGATTCCTCTATTTAGGCTTGAATTACAAGTTTTTTTTTTGGCTTATTTTTGCAAAGTATTGCCAATGAGCTGAGACAGTTTTGCTCATTTCAAAATTTGCCAATGGGTGGGAAAATTTCCCTTGTCAAGGAAAATAGAAAAAACTTCAAACTAAAATGTGCAAGTCAGGCATTTTTGTAGTGCTGGAGCCAGCTGAGGAGTTCGTTAATGGGAATGTGATTAGGGCACTCAGTTGAGCGGCAGTATGTGCAGGTATGTGTGTGCATTCGAGCGTGCGGAGACATGCATCCCTGCAGGTTCATGGGTTTGCACAGCTTTGGATGTGGCTGAGAGGGTGGAGCTTCACCTTACTGATGACTCGGTGACGGGTCCTAAACTGACTCTACGGGCCGGACTCGCCCGTTCCTCACACAACCATCGATGTTCCCTCTGAGTATGTGCATACGTGTTTGCGTGTGTACATTTCTCCTTGTGCAACTGTACTCTAGAGGGAGGGGGAGAATTGGAGAGAAACTGTTCCTGAGTTTTCACATGTGAGGCATGATTTCTTTTTCCATGTTTTCTTATTTGCCTGAAGACTGTGAGAAAGAGTTTTGAGTTGTGGCGTCAATCACATGTTTTAGATGGCCCACTTTGCACAGATGTTGCAAGAAATTTGGCTTACATTCAGGAATGCTTTTAAAGTATGGTATCTAGTGAGCTGATTCCTGTTAATTTCCCACCGTGTGTCTATGAGCCTAGTTTCCCCATTTTGGATCTTTTTTTTTTTTTTTATTTTTTGCACCTAAGAAAACGCGTAGTCCCTTCCCTCTCTCCCTCACTGACTGCCAACAAGACAAACTTCAGTTCCTGAAAGAGTGATTCCTGTGACAATGGAGGCTAGAATCAACAGGAAAACCTCAAGGCCATTTTCAAAAGATGGAAAATCCAGCCAGTAAACTCGTTTTTGATTCTCGTGCTGACCTGTCGAGGACGACTGGAGAACCAGACAGCCCGCTTGCATGGCAAGGCTCGGCCGCCCTTCAGCGAGCAATGTCGCAATCCTCGCTGTTATTGCATTACGGTGCTTATTTGCCCAGCAGACCTCCTTTGCCATGGCAACGTAACTCGGCTCACATTTTCTAAATTATCTGTTTGTGCAGCCTGGGTGTTCACTGATGCCAGTTAGATTCCGTTCTTTGCTCAAGGGCTAAATGGTGGTGCCCCGCCCAAAATTCTGTCAGGGTTATCAAGATTATTCATGGAATTGCTGAAATGCCAATCAAGAAGAATAAAATCAGGGAAGGGTATTTATAATATTAATGACTTTAGTGCATTGGGAAGTGTATATATATGCATTGATGGGGGTCTTTTCTGAATATCCAACCAAGGGTAGACACTAGTAGAGTTTGGTTTGGAAGGCTGAGTGATTGTTACCTTCACCTGGATGTATTGAGATTACTTGCTTGTATCTGTGTGTTTGATTTATGCATTTGTCAACAGGATTATTCAAGAACTATTCACCATGAAATTTTAGGATAAGTTGGATTGTATGAATGGGAAGAGGTGATTGAACTTCTGGACCATTGCTGATACAGATCCAGATTATTAGGCTAATTATAAGCGGTAGTGGATCAAAACCTGCTTGCCGAGGTATGCGCTCTCTGTGGACCCTCTAGTTTTGTCCTGATTTATTGGTTCAAGACTTAGTTGAAGAAGGCAGAGAGGGGATCTGGAGTGAGTCTGCAAGCACAATCTCTTCATCTCTGTACAGAATGTGCTTTCAGTGGTTCTACACGGTTATCCGCCAGAGTACTGCTCAGGTCCCTGTACCAAGGCCGGGGGTCTTGAGGGAGTTGCAGGAGTAGCCTGTGTTGGAGTTGGCTGTAGGTGTGGGTGTGTGGTTTCAATGTATTGTGAGCGAACTCACCCACCCACCAACTCCCAATCTAAAATCCAGTTAGTGACGCGATTGTGGTCATCAATTATTTAGACACCGGCGTTTTCTTATGTAGGTCAGCTGACGTGCTGCACACCCTGGCATGTTTTTACACAGCTGGGTACTATCTGCGGAGAGCCCTGCTCTTCGCACAGCTGTGGCTCGAACCTTCAACTGTCAGACCCCACTTTACTGTCACCCTCCAGACCTGGTCAGTTCTCTTGAAGACTTTGCTAGTTATGTTTCAAATCCAGCCCATCCACCTCTGTTTTTGAGAATATCCTGTGGTTGCTTTTGCAGTGTGTATAAGCATGCCTAACCCTGGTGGCATGTAAATCTGAAGGAGAAGCTTGTCTGTGGTGGACACCTTGTCTATTTGTGTTTTAAGCTGTGGTATCCAGGATCTTCTCTGATTTGGTGTGAATGGACAGTCTGCTAAGTGGGCCACCCTCCCCTTCCCTTACGTGCACACAAACGCGTACACAAACACGGGCGCAAACACCTACATACATGCATACACACCCACAATTTTGCTCTTCAAATCACGTTTTCTGCACCAAGCAAACACATTTTTTTTTTTCTGCAATTGTGGATACCTCCATCAAACACGGGTTGGCCATCCTCCTGCAAATGGTGGGTCATCATGGATGAGGGGTGAGAGTTGGGGGTGGGGGGTGTGGGGAGGGACCTTCCTTATCATGGGGGTCACATTGTGCCATGAACCTTCGTGTGTTCGTTCTCGTCTCTCCAAGGTCTGTGTTTGCTATGTTCTCTGCTCAATCTAGATCTTTTTGTTCCTCTTTTACAACGCATTGCACATTCAGAAGAAGCAGCATGTAGGTATCCTGAGTCCCACACGCATCTCACCCTGGCTGCATGGCTATTGCTGTTTTTTTTTTTTTGTTGTTTTTTTTTTCCCCCTCTCTTTTTCTTTTTTTTTTCTTTCTTTCTGTTTAGTATATTTTTTTTTTCTAATTTTTCCGTCACGCTGTGGTATGATTTCCAGGTTAAAAATAATGGAACGGAAACGTCAAACTTTCACATTTGTTTGCCTCGGAGAGGCCTAGAAATTTCTTTCATGGTTTAATTTCTTTGTATTTGTAGCCTTTACAGCTTCTTCCTGCTTTATAAACATGTCTTTTCTCTGCTTTCAGTTTTTTCATCTTCTTTGTCTCAGTGATTAAAAAAGAAAAATAGCATTTTTTTTTCCTCCTTTAAATTGATGTTCTGTCTCGTCCTGTGTCCTCCACTCTTCCTTCTCATCCCTCTCTTTGTCCTGCCTTCCGGGGTTGCGTCCTCCCTGTCACCGTTTGTCCGTTTGTGTGACTGCATGGTCCTCTTGCACGTTGGTGCCTCTAAGGAACCCCAGAGGGGGTTAAGCGCAGGGCTTTTTTTTTTTTTTCCTCCTCTGTCTTTGTCTTTCCATATTTTCTATCTCTCTCACTTTTTCATTCTTCTAGTCCACATCTTTTGTTCATTTGCTTTATATCTGTTCTCCTTCCAGGGGATGTGCTGTTTCAGATGGCCGAAGTCCACAGGCAGATCCAGGTGCAGTTGGAAGACATGGTGCGTATCCATTTTTGTCACTGAAAGGGGACTTGTAGTGTCGAGCAATGGCTCGAGCACTGGACTCAGGCTTCAAGCAGTGCACTGTAGCGGTCAGAGCTCTCCCCAGTCTGGGTAATGGCTAGTATTTACTTTGTTACAGGACGCTTCAGAGAAAAAAAATGTTTTGATGTCGTGAGAGCAATTTAAAAAAAAAAAAAAAAAATTGTGAAGGTTAGCCGTTCTAGGGAAAGCTTGTGACTAAACACATCTGTCCTGGTCATTTTTAAAAAGCTGACCAAATGCAACAAAAGTGCCACAAATATGCCACGAGTGGAAATTTACTGCGGACTACTGAAGACCTGAAGCTTTTCAGAGGAATTAGCTGTAATCCTCAGCAAATAGAGATGTTAGTTTTGGTTTTTTAAAAATAAATAATGAACTTAAAATCTGAATTCAAAATTCTGGAAGATATTCCCACGCTTGGGCGATGCTCCAACATGTAAGCCAGGGCTCGGTCTGTTGCATGAGGAGTGATGTGCGCGCCATTACGTTTTTCTGTTTGCTCGGTTTGTTCTTGGCGGAAGCCCAGTGGCACTCCCTGTTCTAGAAAAAATGAAGCCCTGATGATTCTGTCATTCGAAGTGGAATGCGCTTCCCAAGGAAATAATGGCCCCGTGTGTGAAGGAGAGTGACTTTACATTAGCAAACAATGATGCATGTGGTGCTGGGGTGCGAATGGCTTTTTTTTTTTTTTTTTTTTTTAAATTCTTGTTGTGTTTGCCAGTCAGACAGAAATTTTTATTTTTATTTTTTTTTTTCAAATTCTAGGTCGTTCACAGGAAGCTTTGCTCACAGGATGAATGCGTTGTTTTTATGCTGGGTGATATTTCACTGAAAAAGTTTGACTTGACCTTTGCTCGAAGGCAAGAATAGTTAAGCCTCCTACTCGAAAGGGAGCATGCAGACAAAAGCCAGTTTAATATTGTGAGTGTGTGTGTGTGCATGTGTGTGTGTGTGTGTGCCAGAGTGCATGCCTGTGTGTGCTCGTGGTGTGTTTGCGTGTGCGATCGTTTCATCATTTCTTTTTCTCTGCATTGGTGTGTTTGCGTGTGCATGCTCAGTAATGCGAGTCTTGGGCGCCCCAGATTCTTTGAGTATAAATTTGGTCTTTAATATTTTTTGGGTTTCTGCATTGGCATGTGGGTCGAAGGAGCTATAGTATTTGAAATTTTGAAACATTTATTTTCCAGAAAGGGAAAAAAAAAAAAAATCATATTTTGGTTGGCGGCAGTAACAGATGGTAAGGCCTCTACACAGCCCTGATCTCAGCATCATGAAGGCGTGTTGGGAGCCCCTGAAAGGATGTAGTCAAGCAAAACAGTGTTTCCGCATAAGGACTCCAGTTGAATGTCCTGTATATTTGCCAGTCTCCCAGCCAATTTTTCTTATCAATCTCTGGGACTTTGTCCCAAAGAGAACTGATGCAGTTTTAATGGCTAAAGTTGATCATACAAAATATTGATTTAAGGGGTCAAGCCTGGGTTCACTCAGTTTAAGTACTTCTAAACACAAAAACACATAAAAATTGTGTCAACTGAAAAAAGCTCAGAATGGAATTAGATTTTAATCAAATTTAATAAGTTAGTTACCGTGAAAACCGTACATAATTGGCAAAAATGTGAAATCTTGTGGCAACAATATCTCAGAAACTAAACCATATTTTCCTGTAATTCTTTTTTTGTTTGTTTGTGTGTTTTAAAGCTAATATCGCCAGCTATACAATAGCAGACTCATTCTGGGTATTTTCATGGGAAAATATTTTGAAAAATTATTTGGTCATGAATTTTAGAAATGGGTGGCAGAACCTGCCTGGCAGATGGATCATAAATACACCATGTATCTACCTACCCAAAAATGGCTATGTCATTGTATAGAATATTTTGCGATGCGAGAAAATCGCGTTTTTGTCACAAAACGAATGCACTGGAGGCCTTCGCATGATAAAAATCTACTTAAACGATTGTTTTTTTAGCCTTTAAATCACCTTTTATGAATGTTTTGAAAGATTTTTAACAAAATGGGAAAAAAAAAAAAAAAAAAAAAAAGATTGACCCTAGTCTTAACCCCTTAATTTCATTTATTACTCTCGCTGCTCTTTGTGGGACATTTTAAGGTATTTACAGACTTTTCTTATTAGTTATTATTGCAACATTGCTCCCGTTTTTTTTTAAATTGAAGATATTTACACAGCCCGCGTGAGTGTGCACGGGCGTGCGTGTGCACGTGCACGTGTGAGTGTGTATCTGGGAATATCTGCGCATGTAGTTGTTTGGTTGCTCGTATGTAACGGAATACATCGCTTCCTTGCTGACGTGCTGCTCGGTGAATTCAAATTTCTACATCTGCCTACAGCTGAAGTCCTTCCACAACGAGCTGCTGACGGAGCTAGAGAAGAAAGTGGAGCTGGATGCTCGTTACCTGAGTGTGAGTACATGCCTCGCTCACCCGCCTTCACCTTTCCCTGCTCGCTTCTGACATGCCCAGTATGGTCCTTCCCCCAGCAATGACTAGAGGCAATTGATGCCTTTACAGCTGCAAACACTGACTGCACCTGCAGGTTCAACATAAATAAAAAAAGCAAACTATATCTACCCATAACCCTCTTCAGGACATATCGAATGTCTGTGTAACTTTTTTCGAGCTGCAGCTGGTAAAGTGGGGCGAAAGGGCGAGAGAGGGAGTTCATGAAAGCCCCCGCCTCCTCCCTCACTGCTCCTGCCCTCCCTCCCGTATTCCCTCCCTCCAACCCCTTCATGCTCGTTCATGAGTTCCCTTCGCCAGCGGTACCCATGCAGAAACGCGTGAGGAGCTCCAATATGTCTGATTGCGATGTAAGAAACACCGATAACAAAAAGTAAACATTAAGCATTTACATGTTCCTCAAAGATGCGAACCACGTCATCTCTAAGTCATTAAGACTGTGATTGAGATGATTGAGAAACGAGGGTGTACACTGTACACCTGCTAAGCAAGCAAGCAATGTAATGTGACCTGCACAATTTTGGCATTAGCTACTGAATCTAGTAACTAGCCATACATACTGTTCTACAAAACAACTAGTGATGAATAACCTAAAACTTCATTTATTTATTTATTTTCACATCATTCGAGCAAGCAAAATGAGAGCTCCAGTGATTACCACACTCTACTGAACGATGGAAGTGGATGGATTACAAAAAGACATGCTAGATTGCATCCCTTCATACGAGAGTAAAGTCTGCTTCCCAGCTGCTAGCTGCTACCGACTGATCTGGCTGTATGTGCACTATTACATTGTATTTCCTTCGCCTCTCTGGGCTAGGTTACGTTAAGATATGATGCTACGTTAGGCTGTCGAACACATGTACGCTCCAGTTATTGGAGTTACAGTTTCTAAGCATGGTACATTAGACTATACTGTTTCGGACAGATTGATTTGACATTATTACAACTGCAGCCCAGTCGCTGTTGCTAAATAAATGTGCAGACCAGTGCAAATGTATAACAAGGCTAACTAGCAACTTACCTACAGGATGCCAGCAGATCTTCCTTAGACTTATGCCTGGTTTATGTGGATTGCAACCATTACTACCAAGCTACACCCCCTTTTGGATTGACTGCTTTTCTGCTCGTGTCAGTGGTCTTTTTTTTTCGGCTAGTATAACAGTTGTTGTCAATGAAGGAACTTGAAGCTGAGATAGAGATGTTTCTGGATTTTCCTTGTCGGAGTCCACCACACAGTTTTACAAGTTCAGTGACAGGCCGCTTAAGTAGCCAAAAGGATATTGTTGCGTTTTTACAAAATAAAACATAAAAGTAGTTACCAACTGCAACTTTAAGCTCCTCTAGGAACCAGGCATTGACAATATTGTTCTAGACCAGTTAAGAGAGCATGCACGGATGGAGGCTGAACAGCGTGTGCACGAGAAGTGACATTCCTCTTGGCTCTGAAGCAATGGAAGAGGCAAGAAGCCAATTGTTCCTGATTTTTTTTTTTTTTTTTTTGTAGATTACCTGTCTAATGTTCAACTGTTCGTGTGGAGTGACAGTTGAAGCAAAAATCAGGGGGGGGGGGGGGGATGAAAAAAAAAAATTAATTAATTAAAATAAATACATGTGTGTGTGTGTGTGTGTGTGTGTGTCTACATGCGTATTTATATACATACATGTATTTCTGAAAGTTACCTTCTGCCATATCATGCTATCTGTTGCTAAGCTAGCTAGAACTGCACATCCAAGAACGTTATCATTCTCGAAAGCTGCTGTCATCCGGCCCTCACTAAGGGAGGGGAAACTATATCTTTGGCAAATGGCGCCTTTCACTTCCTTATTTGTTACCAGACTCAATCTCAATCATTCCGCTGTTATTTATTTATTTATTTAATATTCCTTTAACATATTTTACCAAGTACATTTATCGTATTTGTAGACTGCATGGCACTTTCTGACACAGAATGCCTCCAAAGCCTGCCAGATTTCTATCGTGGAAGGAAGCACTCCTTCAAGATCTGAGGGGAGGAACCGTCTGCAGCAACCTCTGCTCGACTGAGTCATAGGAGTCCGTCCACACCCAGTTTCTGATGTGTCTCCACCTGTTTTTCAATCTCTTCCGTCACCTCTGATTACCTGCCTGCACATTACTTATGTCTGTGTGCTTGCCCTGTTGAAAATGCTGATTGTGTCTCTGCTGCAGGTGAAAGTGTGCATTACAGAAAGACTTCTCACTGGGGATGTGGTTCACGCGTTAGCTTTGGCTACACATAGCAGAAGGAATCCCAAGAATTGATCTCCAGTAAATTTCTGTCGCTAGCTAGCAACAACAACATATTTGTAATGAATTCACCAATTTTTTTTTTTTTTCCCCCGTTAATGTCTTTTAAATGTGAAGCGTCAGGTTGCGTCATCGTCTTTCGCACCAACATGCCAATGCAAATTATTGCTAACAGAAATAAATCATGCTGAGATAAAATGGCTGCCCCACTAGTCCCAACCATTTTGTGCCTTTTTCAAAAACTCTGTATGGTGTGAGGTATCAAATGCACAGGATTAGCGTATTTTAGCTCACAGAACATTAGTTTAACATTATAATCCTGGTAATTGAAAGTGCCGGAGTTCAGAAACACTGGCATAGACATTTGAAGGGGGGGGGTACCCTACCCTACCCTACCCTTTGTATTAAGCTGACAGACTGACTTGTGAAGACTGGGGTTCATCTCTTTGCCTTTTTTTATCTGTACAAACACGATTTTCTGCTTAAGTGCACAGGCAGCACCAAACACCTATCGCCTCCTTTTCCGGTTTCTCAGATGGTGTAGGTGTATGTGAATGTGCGTGCGTGTGGTGGTCATGGTCGAAAATTTATTTAATGCCATTTTAGGGGAATGAATTGGGGCTAATTGGGTGGAATAAGAATGTCACATTCTGTCACACAAACACACTCTCATGGGACTTGAAATCTCCGTGTTCATTTCAAGGGCTTTTAGTCGTACGCAGTTCTCAAATCCCAAACGGTCTGGTTTGGAAGACACTCTGCAGTGCGCCGTCATGGGTTTTTTGTGTTCATTTCTGGAGTATATTTTCACTCTGAGCAAGAACATCTCGATCTCCGTAACTGTCTGAAATTGAGCAGCAAGAACGAGATCTCGCTTCTTGCTTCTGAGTTTTCAGAAGTCTGGAAAAAACTTAATGGTGAAATTTTCCGGCGGTTTCTATTATTTCTGTTCATATTCTATAATTGGTAGGTGGGTGCAAAATTAATCAAAACCCCACGTTCACCCGTAATATTTGGCATCCTCTAAATGGGAAATATACTTCAGTTGAGGTCCCACAATGCCCTGAGTTTGACACGCACACACACACACACACACACACACACACACGCACACGCACACGCACACACACGCGCACACACACACCCACACACACCCACACACACCTCCACTGCATCTCTTGTGAATTGTCTGTCAGACCTTAGCAGAAGTGAAATGTCCTGTGATTCCATCTGAGATTTATTCTGTAAGCTTGTTGCTTTTGGATATTAATACGAAATGCAGCAACTGTAGCCAGTGTTGTGCTGTGACCAGGATGTTTTATTCCTCTCCACCACCTCTCTACAGGCCGCGCTGAAAAAGTACCAGATGGAACACAAGAGCAAAGGGGAGAGCCTGGAGAAGTGCCAGGCCGAACTGAAGAAACTGCGACGTAAGAGCCAGGGAAGCAAGAACCCTTCCAAGTATGGAGAGAAGGAGATGCAGGTGAGCCGATAGAGTCAAAGGTCAAATAAGCTAACAACTCTCTGTAAATAATTTGGCCACTGTTGGATAGTGTGGACAGATTTTTTTTTTTTTATTTTTAGGGCGAGCAGATGTTATCTGAATGCTCGAAGAGCACGGTCAAGAGCACGTTTTGTTTGTTGAATTGTCCTGAATTGTTCTTCTTGAGAAATAAGATCACGCAAACGGGAAAAGTCTGAGCTGTATTTACAGCAGAACAGTGGAAAAGATGGAATTTCTGTGTTTAAAATACAGAGGTAACCATCTGTTTTGGCTCGATCATCTGTGGTAATTCTTTGAGTCCACAGAGAAGCCCAGAGGCAGAGGTCAAAGGTTAACAAACAGGTCTGTTAGGCAAAGGGCAGTGAGGTGATTGTTTTGTTTGTCTTCCTCTGTGGGTGGAGGTTTGTTCTCGTCTTTTTTGCTCAATTGGGCAAATTATTCGGATTTGCATTGATCTGGGGTGGATTGTGAAAGGTGAAAGGGGGCAAGGGGTCAGATGGGAGGGGCAAAATGCGCAGACAACCCTGTATTTGTAATGTCGTTCTTTTTTCCGCTGTCCTCCAACAGACATGATCTGCAATGTAGTCCGTAAATATTGGGGTAATGACACAATTTTAACCCTAGTCCTGCCTCTCCGCTAATGCTTATGGAGGACCGGCATACAGAGAAATGTCGATATATCGTTCCCCATTAACCGAGTGGTACACAGGCTAATGAGTGTGGGTCTTGTCCTCCTATATATTGGCGACCGGCAGGACATGGGTTAAAGGCATGTAATTCCTTCATAACTCACTCAATTTTGATGTGACTACTCTCAAATTATAGTTCAATTCACTTCACTGCATTTACATCCATATGGAGTTTACCGCATTGGAATTACTGCCCTAAACAGTTAGGTTGGAGTCCAAAATGCTTATGGCCTTGACAAGTATGAGAGACAGGAGATACGATGGCACAGTGACTAGCGCTATTGCCTCATAGTAAGAAAGTCATGGGTTTGAATCAGGTCTACGGCCTTTATTACTGTATGTGGAGAATTGTATGTTCTGACCGTGTGCATATTCATTTCCAGTAGGTACTTCAGTTTCCCCCCCACAGTACCTGCATGCTTTGTATAACCCTTGTGCCGCACATACATGCTGGGCTAATTGGAGACTTTAAATTGCCCATAAATTGCCCAGAAGATGGGCTTATAAACTTAATAGTGAGCGGGGATGGGGGGTTGGGGTAGGGTGTAATCCATAATTTCAAGGCGATTTGATACCTGTAATTTTTACAGACTATTCTGAGTTGGCAAGTTTCTAAATACAAATGACCGATTTAGTAGCCTGCTAGCTATTAACTACACAATGAGCATGTGAAGGTAACATCTGCAGGCTAAGCTACTAGATAATGGATAAGGGTTGTAATTACATTCACAAAGCGGGATGACTTGCAGTCACCATAGAAGTTTTGCTTCTCCTGGTGTTCAGTCTCTAATGTTTTGTGGTTAGCAATTGTATAGTAGCAACTGCTATCAAATATTCCATTTATCGTGAATGGCTTTACTCTTCTCCTGAACTAAACTGAAAACTAAAACCCCCTCCATTTGTTCCTGTCAACGTGTCTCACATAGCCTCTGGCTAAACTAGCCATGGTTTACAAATACATATTTGATTCAGTTGCTACTTAGCAAATTTCACAATGATTATGGAGAGGTAATGTGCCCACGAGAGTTCCATTTAGCTTGTAAGCAACATATCCAGCCAAGCCATACAAGTTTGACTACCGTCATGCTTCAAATTCAGTGAAAACATTAGCAGAAATCGGAAATACTTATTAAGTTACCTAGCCAGCTACAGATTCCCCTTAAAAATGAATGTAAGCCACCACTTCTTAGTATTCTCTGACCATGCAGTGAATGAAGTCATTTAACGTTACGTTAGTCATTCCTGTCAGCCTATTTTGGTCAAGTTGCCCTGTGCCTGGAGCACATGACCATGTAAAGAAATCTGGCACGATATAACGCCGTAGGGTATTTAGAACGGGAAAGAATGTTCAAAATGGAGAGTTCAGAGCCAAAGGGAATATTGGGTCTTTTTCTCACAGGGAATACTTTTACATTCATTAATTTACTGTATTATTTGAGACTTGGGCCATGTTCAGTATGACCATCCATAATCATAACAATTCAGTGAAGGATCTTCATTTTGTTTGTATATAAGACATAAAACATGGAGATGCGGAATTGGCCCCCTTTAAGAACAGCTGAAGTGCCTTTAAACATATAATCAGTAAGGCAAAACTTAAGATTCTGTGGGGGGTTTGCACGCTTGTCATTAGAAAGAAAGGTAGTGATTTGTGACTGCCTTCGCTGGTCAGGAAGACGACAGTGGGGCTGTATTTCCGCTGCATAATTTTGATTTTTGGGGGGAGCTTAACTTATTTCCTTCCCAACGTTTTGCATGTCCAGTGTTCTGCAGAATTTCTTGCCCTCATCAGACTGGTGACCCTTGGGAGTATAAACGCAGCACTGGCAGGTTTTTGATTGCGGCCGGCATCAGCAAAGAGGTGATTTATTTTAATTAAGTGGGGAATTAGGGATGGTGGCTCAAACGTGCTTTTGAAGAGGAAAAATGGGTTCCCAGCCCACATGTGGGTTCGCCTTCAGGTATAGCAGAGTTGTATGTAGAGGGCAGAGCTTGTTAGCTGAAAGTTTTTGGACAGAAATGATGGACAATGTATGAAATGTAAATGCATCAACTTGTTGTACTGCTATATATGAATGATGTGAATAATGACATTGTGAAACCATATCTGATGATTGACTCTCAGCAACGGAACAGCGTGGTAGAGTAGCGGGAGCAGTGTTTGGTAGAGCAGCAGAAGCTGAGCGCAGTAGAGCAGCAGAAGCTGAGCGCAGTAGAGCAGCAGAAGCAGTGTGGTACAGCAGCAGGAGCAGAGCATGGTGGAGCTGGGCGGAGCAGAGCGCAGTAGTGCAGTGGAAGCAGAGGACTATAGCAGCGAGAGCGGTGGACAGCAGAGCAGCGGGAACAGAGTGCGGTAGAGCCGCAGTAGCTGAGCACAGTAGAGCAGCATGAGCTGAGCGCAGAGTGGTAGAGCATCACGGGCAGAGTGTAGTTGAACAGCAGGAGCAGAGGGCGCTAGAGCAGCAGGAGCAGAGGGCGGTAGAACAGCAGGAGCGGAGGGCGGTAGAGCAGCAGGAGCAGAGGGCGGTAGAGCAGCAGGAGCAGAGGGCGGTAGAGCAGCAGGAGCGGAGGGCGGTAGAGCAGCAGGAGCGGAGGGCGCTAGAGCAGCAGGAGCGGAGGGCGGTAGAGCAGCAGGAGCAGAGGGCGGTAGAGCAGCAGGAGCGGAGGGCGCTAGAGCAGCAGGAGCAGAGGGCGGTAGAGCAGCAGGAGCAGAGGGCAGCAGGAGCAGAGGGCAGAAGAGCGGCGGGGGCAGAGGGCGGTAGAGCAGCAGGAGCAGAGGGCGGTAGAGCAGCAGGAGCAGAGGACAGTAGAGCAGCAGGAGCAGGGGGCGGTAGAGCAGCAAGAGCAGAGGGCGGTAGAGCAGCAGGAGCAGAGGGCAGTTGAGCAGCAGGAGCAGAGGGCAGTAGAGCGGCGGGGGCAGGGGGCGGTAGAGCAGCAGGAGCAGAGGGCGGTAGAGCAGCAGGAGCAGAGGGCGGTAGAGCAGCAGGAGCAGAGGACAGTAGAGCGGCGGGGGCAGAGGGCGGTAGAGCAGCAGGAGCAGAGGGCGGTAGAGCAGCAGGAGCAGAGGGCAGTAGAGCGGCGGGAGCAGAGGGCGGTAGAGCAGCAGGAGCAGAGGGCGGTAGAGCAGCAGGAGCAGAGGGCGGTAGAGCAGCAGGAGCAGAGGGCAGTAGAGCGGCGGGGGCAGAGCGTTGTTTCTCTGATTCTGTAGAGTGTTGTGTCCTTTGAGGGAAGTTTACAGGGTGTGCCTCAGCGAGTGGCGTGGGCAGCACCGGCAGATGCGCTCCATGGGGCTGCACTCTGGTGAGGAGTCAGGGAGGTCAGCTGTGAGCGGTGCTCTGCAATTCATGACTCAGGTCCGTGTCTGAGAGTGGGAAGAGTTTAAAAGGAGAAAAATAGGGAATGACTGTGCTGACACAGAGGATAATTATCACTACTTTGTCAGTCTTGCGTTAGTCCAGCTTTGTGAGGTTACTGCGGTGAACACTTCAGTTGTAAACACTTATAAAAAGTTGTGTGCGCGTTCTTGTGTTCAGCCTCATACGCTATAGAGTCAGTTTACTTGCGAGTCTGTCTGTCAGTCTTCCATACGTCCTCTGTGCTGTGACTCCGCTGCAAATCCCCAGAATTTGATCTGGCGGGAGAGAAGCAGGGGTTTTCTCTAGCTTGTTTTGCTTGGGGCCCGTGTGACTGGGCCTGACTGATGGGAGGACCGTACCACTGATGAACGGCGGGAGGAATCCTGTACCCTACATATTTGTGGGGAATAGTACAGTCCGTCCGCTGAGTGTGGTGGCAGCTTCTACGCACTGTGTGCACCCTTTGTTTTCAATTGCCCGTTCAGCCGAAAAAAAAAAAAAAACAGCACAATAATTACCTAATAATGGTGATTATGCTTTTACTTATTATTAAATGATGCATCATCTTATGATTATGATTGACTGTGGGTGTAAACAGACATGATTTTTTTTTTTTTTTTTTTCCTTTGTCGCGCGCATGCTTGTAAATGCCGAATGGTGTGTGTGTGTGTGTGATTAAATAAATGAGGGGATCGATGAGGTCAGAAACACGTGTGGCCATTTGCTCTGCAGGGGCCGCCCCCCCCCCCACACACACACACACACACACACACACACACACACACACACGCGCGTGCAAATGAATGCAGGCACACTCGCACACAACCTTCTAGCAACAGCCTACCTTCCCTGTTCTGCAGTAGGAATACTGTCACCATGGTGATTAAATTAGGAGGACTGCAGTTGTCTGTTGCTTGCTCCCCCTGCTGGGCGGTGGGAGTCCCTGCAGCTCTTTGTGGGTGGCAGTGCTGTGGGACGTGGAGCTTCAGAGAAACCTTAGCCTTGGGAGGGGGAGGGTGTGCTGGAGTTGATATCAGCGCGGGGAGCGGCTCCGCTGTATAGTCTCTCACCCCACCTGTGAAAGAATACTCCGAGGACTTGGTGTCTGGTAACAAGTACAGACTGAGGGCCTGCGGAGTCACCGGGCACCAGTTCTGTTTACCCGACTCTCAGCACCACACCCCGCCCCCACCCTTCTCTGTCTCTCCTCCAGTCTCATCGCTTTACCTCCACCTGTCTTGCCTCTACACCTCTGAAGCCTCACCCCCCTCTCCCCCGACCCTACTCTCACCCCTTCACTCACCCCTTTCTCTCTCTTACCTCTCTGTACATCCGCCATCCTCTCCCCCTGCACTCCTCTACCCCGCCCGTCTCTCCCCACTCCACCACACCATCTCTTCTCCCTCTGTCCTGCAAGTCAGTCCTCCTCTCTCCTCACCCTCTCATTTGCTCGGTCTTCCCTCTTTGTTTTTACTTCATCATTACCCTCCCCCTCTCCTCTCCTGTCCTGCCTCTCCTGCTCCGCACTCCGGGCTGAGGCTGCCACTGCTTGTCGATTAATTCAACGTTAAAACAGATAATTGCCAATTGCCAATCTGCTCTCGTACGGCGGAGCAGATTATTTGAGGGTGTGATGCGGCGAGCGGCATTGCCGTTCGTCCAAGGATTGAAGATCGAAGATCTGTCCGGATTTCGGTTAGCAGAGGCTATGCGAATCTTCCATGAAGCGTCCATTGGCTGATGAAGGCGATTTGGCATTCAGTCATGGCTACAAATACACTTGGGCGAAGCAGAACTGCATGCAAAACTGCATAATTATCGATGTAACTATCTGCACTGGTATACAAACGTGCTTATGGAACGTGTTGGCATGTATAGAAGTATAAATATGCGTATATACACACACACACACACACACACACACACACCACACATTGTGCAGTATCTCTTTATCAGGGTCCAAGTGTATGAGTACTAATGTTACTGGTATCTGCAGTAACTCTGTCAGTAAATGAAAAGCTGCCGGGTGGCTCACATGGTTAAGGCACTGCTCTGCAGTGCAGAGGTGATCACCACGTCGCGGGTTCGAGCCTCGGCGTACCCACCGGCAGGGGTCGGCAGCCTTTTCGGAGTAGCGCGCTACAGGGTTTCAAATTGGGAAGGGACTGCCGGATTTGGGTGTTCAGCGACAGCTTTGTTCGTTGCTCCAGCGCCTCCTGTTGGCCAGACGGGCGCTCGTCAGGAAGACTCTGGGTTTGTTCACGTCCGGGTATCCTCCGCCCTCGTTCGTAACTTACGAAGATTCGACCAATGAGTGTATAAGAATCAGTGGCTGACGGACACGTGCTTCGGAGGAGAGTCGCGAACTGTCTTCACTATCCTGAGTTGGCAGCAAGGGGTCGCATACGAGCAAGCTTTGTACATAGTTCACTAATTGGGCATTCCAGATTCGGGTGGGATTGGAGATTTAAAATTTAAAAAAAAAAAAAAAGTATAATAAATGATTGAGCAACCAGGCTGATCTGAGGTCAGTCGTAGACCTGTGAGACCTGTGGTGCGCCAGCTCTGAGATTTCCTCACATGACCTCAATTTGAATATTTAAGAGGGTCGCCATTTTGTCAATGAGTTCCACAGTTTTACGAGTCTGTAGCCAATGATCATTGTGTCTAGGTTGCACCGTAAAGCTACGGCCAATGCCTTGATGCGTTTTTTGATTGCAAATTTAAATCCGGAAGCATTCATCCATTTGAGGCGCACATCATTTCAGGTGGATTATCAGGAACTAACCAGCCTCATCGAAGGACCTCAGGTTGTTCAGGTCTTAGCCAGTTTGGTCTCCTAGCAGTTGGAACTTGGCAGTAAGTTCGGTCGCCCTGTATCTTGGACTGTGAGCACGGTGTCAATTATTCCCTCACAGGTTATTCAGTATTGATGTACAAGAATACTTACAGACTTTGCTACATTTGCTGAAACAAAAAAACAATATAAAAGCAATAACAGATTATTAGCCCCATTGGACAGCCTCTTAATGGGTTGTCTGTCTGTTTATCCACACTAACCAGGAGAGACTTGAGATTCATTTGGCGGATGTACCAATTTTATTTTTTTTTTAAACTGAACGGCTGAGCCTCTTTTCTTTATCGGTGGCTCTGCATCATGGGGGTCTCCTCCAGTTAAGTGACTTGTTTGTCATCATGTGACCGGCAGTTGTTGCCAGGCAGATTTTAGTGGAAAGTTCTGGATCTCTGCAGAGAAAAACAAAGCAATAAAATTTTGGCTTTCAGGACAGTAAAGCCGCGGTGGGTCCCGCTATGCTCGGTCATGCCTCTCTGCGGTCAACCCCTGCTGTGGGCATGGACACGCCCTGTTACAGATTTAAACTTTCACCATCTGTTTTGCTTTAGTTTGTATTTTAACTGGGAATTCCCATTTGAATTCAGTCTTTTCCTTCGTTTGGCCCGGGGTATTCAACATCGGACGCATATTTACCCGACAGGAGGGTTGACAATGAAGTCATGACAACGTCATGTGGCTTGCCCGCTTCCTCCTCTTCCTTGTTCTGCTGTGTGGGTTGAACCCACCACAGCACCAGGGTCGCCCCCTACTGGTTCTCCTGAGTCAGTCTCACTGTGGCTGGTTGAACCCGCAGACTTGGGATGTGCTGGTATTCCTGCTAGTGCACCAAGCCAGCATCCAGTGCAAAATGCCAGCTGCACTGCAGTCATCGAGTCTCTCTCTTTGCTAGTGGCTCGTGACCCTGTTCTCCACACCATGTCATGCGTAATTATTTTGACTGTGAGATGGAATAAAAATAGGACGCTGCTCCTATCCTCCGTGGTTCGTGCAGTATGGCTGAAAATGCCTTCAAATTACAGCTGACCGTCTCAATTTTATACTCCGTGTCAATTGTTTTCTACCATGAGCTGGAGCTCGGGCCAGACGGGTAAGAATGAGTCACTGTCCCAATAATTATGGGCTGTGTTGGCTGGTCGTAGTACGCTTTGCCATGCGGTCTTGTAATGGAAATGCGAAAGCCCTTTCAAGGGGTCTCAGTTGTGCCCCTGCTGTTGGGTTTTGGTACTGAAAGACATGCCATGGGTTAATGCCCCAACCACTGATCCTGGATCAGCCTCTTGTGTGTGATATTGTGTTCCAAGTGCTGAAGATCATGGGTTTAACAGAGGCCCAAGAGCAGGGGCGCAGGCCCCACCCTGAGCTGTCAGCTTGTGGGGTTTGAAGACATTGTACAGTGAACCCCACAGGGCAAATTCTCTCTCTCTCTCTCTCTCTCTCTCTAAACCCTGGAAAAAAAAAATGTGGAGGATTTCATTGTATTATTTCACTGAGAGTGTGATCTCGACTGGATATAAATAGGTGGCACACAGCATGCACCCCCATCGCCCTGAGCCCTCAACAATGACTCCCGGCCTTCCCTGATTTTGTACTAATTATTGTAAGTTCATTAAAAATGGGACGTCTTAAGCCTCTTACAAATTTCTCTCGCTTGGCTGGGTCCCTCGATAGAAGAACAAAGGAAAGATTTAAGCGGCATTACATGGCTCCGTTTGTTTCAAGGTGCTTTTTGGTAATTATTTCTGAGTCATGACGACTCACTTATGAAATGAGACAAAGTGGGGCTGGAGTTGGGGCACGGGGGTGTCGATTCCCGACAGAAGCATGACCTTTCTGCGTGTTAAAATGTTGTTCTCACCCATAGGTTTGGCCCTGGAGTCTGCAGTGTGATTAAAGTGGGTGACTGCATCCGGGTGGTGGGGGGGAAGGTGGTAGTAATACTCTCTAAACACCTGCCTCATGTTTTACTGACAAGTTCCGTCCTGGCGGTGACATTTACACAGCAGTGATGGGAATGGCCTTGACAAAGGGGGTGCTTCTGTTCTTGGTGGTCTCATCTCTCCACTGCGGACAGGGTTGGTGTGGTGTGTTCCGGCAGTGTTAACCGTTTCACTCGCAGGAAGCTCCTCAGTGCTGCAGCTACGATAGCATTCTCACTATTTATGTGGACCATGTGACGTCACAGTGCTTTAGCGCCGCCATATTTGTGTATGAGAAGGTCACAGCTGTGCGCTGCAGCCATCGCTCACAGTTGGCAGATGACACGAGAGATCGTACAAAATACTAATATGCCTGCAATATGTAGCTTGATTTAGTAGCTTGTACAGCTACCTCTAGCAGAAATAACTTGAACTAATTGTTTTCTATATGATTTCATCAGTCTCTTACATTGTGGTGGAGGAATTTTGGCCCACTCTTTTTTTACACCATTCCTTCTGTTCATTGTTGTTTGAGGGCATTTGTTCATTCACAGCTCTCGTAAGTCTCCACCACAGCATTTCAATCAGGTTGAGGTCTGAACTTCAACTTGGCCATTGCAATACCTTGATTTTTTTTTCTTTTCCAGCCATTCTGTCGTAGATTTGCTGGTGTGCTTGGGATCTTGGTCCTGTTATGACCCAACTGCAGCCAAGCTCTAGCTGTCGAACAGATGGTTTCACCTTTGACTCTAGAAATACTTTGGTACTCAGGAGTTTATGGTTTACTCAATAACTGCAAGGTGCCCAGGTCCTGTGGCTGCAAAACGAGCCCACCACCATGCTTGACAGTTGATATGAGGTGTTTGTGTTGACTGTTGATACAGCGTGTTTTTTATTGCACCAAACGTAGCGCTGTCCATGATGTTCAAACAACTCCACTTTGGTCTTGTCGGTCCAAAGGACATTGTTCCAGAAGGCTTGTAGTTTATTCAGATGCAACTTTGCGAACCTAAGCCGTGCTGCTACGTTCTTTCTGGAGCGATGAGGCTGTCTTCTGGCAACCCTTCCAAACAAGCCATAGTTTTCAGTCCGTTTCAAATTGTTCTGCGTGAACTTTAACATTTAACATGCTAACGGAATGCTGTGGAGTCCTAGATTTAGTTCCTCTGACCATTCCACGGTCTGATCACGGTGAATTTGCCGGGTTGTCCTCTCCTGGCAACTGCCATGAATGTTTTCCAGACTTGTGAACAATCTTCATCACTGTAGAATGATGGACTTCAAATTGTTTGGAAATGTCCTCATAAACCTTCCCAGATTGATGAGCAGCAACAATTGGTTCTTTAAGATGATTGCTGATGTATTTCCCTCTTGGCATTGCGTTAACACACACCTAAATGCTCCAGACCAGGAAAGTGCCAAAACCCCTGCTTCTTTTTAGAACTCGTCACATTTGCTGATGGTCAATTAATCAAGTGTCAGTTAATCACCTGGCTGCAAATTTTAATTCCTTTGGAAGCAGTAATGTTGTAGCTGGTTTTTCCACACATGGCTTCTGCATTTTGGCTGATTTTTTTATTTTTTTTGGTAAAATAAATAATGGCACATTAAAATCTGTTTATTTTTACACCTGAGGTTAAATTTACATAATTTTAGGACCTATTTAAGACTAACTGATTATCCCCACCCCCTGCCACTACAAAATCCGCGGGGATATTGACACATGCTCCGTCCGTGTGTGTTTGCGTGCGTTCGTCCCAATCAGTGGTAGACTTTGTTTCCAGAGCAGAACTCTGAAAGTATGAAAGTCATTGTCTTGAAACTTGCCATGCATGTTCCCGAGGGGATGAAGTTGTGCCTTTCGGTACTAGACAAATTTTATTTTTTCCAGTTACCATGGAAACAAATTAAGACTGAGTGTCTCATGTAATGTGGAAGGGGCAGGGTGTATTTTTCGGAGCAGAACTCGGAATATATCAACAATATTGTCCTGAGACGTGGCATGCATGTTCACCAGGGCATGTAATTGTGCCTAATGATACAAGGAAATTTGACAAATGTAATTTTTTTTCCAATTGTCATGGAAACAAATTGGGACTTAGTCTGTCACAACTGGTAAGGGGTAGGCTTTGTTTCTGGGGCAGAATTTGGTGGGTATCCAAGATATTGTCATGAAACTTAGTATGTTCTCAAGGGGATGTACAACGTAGTTGTGCGTTTTGATGCGAGCGAATTTGACTTTTTTTCTGGTTACCATAGAAACAAATTAGCTATTATGTGGTGGGGATATGGATGACTTTTAATGTTCTTTCTTTCTCTCATGCCGTCAGCGCTTTTTTTATCTGGCAAGTTGCATTTGCCCTCAACTTGTCAAATAATTATTTTTGTTCATCTTTCAGTTCCCTTTGCCAGGGAAACACTTAGCGAACACTTTAATCTCATGAACATGGTTAATTATCTTAAAGGGAAACGGTTCCGAGTCGCACTGTTAATTGTTAGATTTCTCAAACCGGTTCTTAATATTTTAGGAGACTTTGCTGTAGCTAATCGACGTTGTTCTTGCTAGCTAGGACATGTAATATTACAGAACTTGAATGATTTACAAATGGCAACTTAAGTGTTCTTACTTGTGAGATACAATCATATTCATTTGTCCCTTACTGCTTTCATGTTATCTATGTGAATAGCCCTTGGAGGCTTTATCTTTATGGTAACTGCGTCCATTTGCCAAGGTTAACTTAGCTAGCCTGTATTGTATTCAGTTATGTCATAACATTTGCTAATAAATGTTGGTTTGATGAACAGTAGTTCAGCGAATACTACATTCATTGAAGGTAGACTGCAAACAGTAGTATTTTGTATTCAATTATAATTTTTTTCAATTTTTAACATTTAATATCCAGCTAACTTTATCTTGGATTAAAATGCTTTGATACAGAAAACAACTTTTAAAAATAAATACGAGGTGAATTGACGAAGACTTCCCAGTAAAAAATAAACCCAGTCAAGATGATTAGCTCGATTTAAATTATGAAATGGTGAAAAATGTGTGATAGTCCATTGTTGATCTGATTAGAAAAGGCATACAACTATTGTCCTCTTCATGAAAATTTGCACCTGTACTGCAAAACATACAGGCTAACAGAAGCTCTGTAGACTTGACCTCCGCCAAGGTGACACGGTTGATTATTGATTGAATTGGTTACATGTTTTATGGTCACTTGGGCTTTTTATTTCCCCATATGCCATAGTGTTGTTCACGAATCCTGCTATGGCCGAAGGGCATTGTCATCAGTTCGTCATCTCTGTTCGTCTGTCTGTCTGTCCATGTGTGCACCGTCAGGCCGAGGGTGTTCAAACGCGGGCGTTTCTGGTATCAACAGCCTTGATATCCTCTGATGGGCTGGGCTATTGACCTTTGTGGAGTTGGTTCTGAGAAGCTTAGCAATACAGAAGTGCCAAAAACTCATTGGTTGGTTGCATCATCTTCTTGCTCTCTCATTGGTTGCTTAAGATCGAAAAACTAAATTGTTTCCCTGTACATTTTGCCTTTTTTCTATCAGTATGTGGAGACCATCAGCGGAAAGCAGAGCGACCTGGACACCTTCATCGCCGAAGGCTACAAGACTGCGCTGTCGGAGGAAAGGAGGAGATACTGCTTCCTGGTGGACCGCCAGTGCGCCGTGGCCAAGAACAGCAGTGCTTATCATGGCAAGGTGAGAGCTGCCTACCCCCCTCGGAAACCCGAAAACATGAGGGGGTATTGTGTCAATCGAGGGCCTTTTGCAGTGGTAGATTGATAATAATAACTGCCTTAGTACAGCACCTTCAAAGGTCTGAAAGCTTTGCATGCAATGGGGGTAAATTCACTCATCTGCGAGCTATAGAACTCTTGGTGGTGCTCTTATCAATGTAGCAGCAGGAGGTCTGTAGTGCTATGATTGCAGCCAGCAGTTTTGAGTTTGTTACGCTGGGTATTTTTACCTGGAGTCACTGAAGCAAATGTACAGCAGGATATGTGATGAATAGTTGAAAAGGGTTAGAGCTGCTTGTAAAAGCCGCAATATAAAGCAAATGTGTTGCGTTTATATTTTCTGCCGATTTGAGTATCCAGCTCGGTTTGTTATTTATCACTCCTGTACTTCCTGAGATGCAGAACTAACCTGTCGTGCTACGCTTCTGTGCTGAGCGTCCGCCCTCGCAGGGCGCAGCTGTAATTTTCCACATGGAGTCTGCGGCTGATGTACTCCTGAAAGGCTAACAGTCGCACCGTGAACCTCAGCAAGAGAGCTCTACAGCTATGTGGCCATTAGCCTGTCATAAGAAACCCACCCCTCCCCTCAATTATGCTAGAGTGTTTATTGTGCAGTGATGCATAATGGGTGAAAAATTCTTACCTCTGCATTGAAAAAGAGCAGCACAGGAATGTCTGTGTACGAGTGCGTGTGTGTGTGTGTGTGTGTGTGTGTGTGTGTGTGTGTGTGTGTGTGTGAACATGTTTGCGAGCTTGCGTGCGAGCATGAGTGTGGTTACATTCAAAGCTCTGCAGTTCGCTCGAATAACTGGCTGTTTTCTGGATGGTTCTGAAGCCTGAATGAGAATTTGATGCAGAGAGGGGGGCTGGAAGCATCTGGCTTGTTTCCATCACACAGCTGAGTCCAGCTCCTGAACGGTGTGGGGGCGTTGTGCGTAGGTGGGGTTTGTTCAGGGCAGCCTGAAGAGCTGGGAAAGAGAGGGAACAAGGCGGAGGAAGGAGAGAGAGAGATAGTGTGTGTGTGTGAGTGAGGGAGCGTGAGCGAGACGGAGAGAGACATGAGATGAAGAGATTCAGAGGGTCTAGCTGAATTGAGTCACTGGGTAGCGTGGGTGAGGTTTGCCCTCTCTCCCCTCCTCCCACGCCATCCTCTGACGCTGCGCTTCAGCTGGCGTAAGCGAACAGAGCTCAGACCGCAGTGGGCCGAGCAGCAATTTGCCGCCGCTGCCCACAGTCCTCGCTGGCCTTGAATATCAATACCCCTAAGAACAGGAAGTGTGTGTTTGAGGTCAAACCATTTTGAGTGACAGGGCCTTCATCGAAATGTTAGGGACATGCCATCTTTCTTTTTGAAAGTCATCTCCCTCTGTCTCCTCTCCCTCCCTCCCTCTCTCTCTCCCCTCTCTCCAACCGCTCATTCTTACTCTCATCTTCTTTCTTCCATCTCTGTCACTCCTTCTAGACCTCTCCTTCCCTCTCTCTCTCCCTCGTTCCCTCCTTCCCTGCATGGCGGCAACTGTTTAGCAACACTAAGGCTATGACTTCACTGTTTTTGAGTGGGTGGAGAGATTGGAGATTATTTGGCCCGAGATACAATGACTGAAATGAAACTTCAACCATTCTTGTTACGTTTGGTTCAGATTACTGTACCGCTAACAAGACTAAATATGTCTACTTGTCTACTTTTTTCAGCATTTAATTTGCTTATTCTTTCATTCGAATCCATATAATATGTATGCACAACAAGGTCATTGGAACAGCTATACAACATCTCTAAATTTAAGCATGATTTCTGTAAAATATTGCTAAACTTGTAGACACTGAACAGCAAAGTGTTGAGTAAAATGGGCAGGAAAGTAGGTCAAGTCTGTTAGAACTGATTACGACCAACAAGCACTTCAATGCAACTAAAGAAATGGTTGAGTATCACACGAGCGCCGAGAAGCCAAAACACCATTACAAACAATGGGAGATCATAGTACTTGATTTGGGGGAGGGGTGGGCCGTTTCTGAGGGGACACAATGTTTGGCCTAGATCAGGTGTTTGCTCCGGAGCATACTCTTCCTGGTTCTGTCTCAAGGCCAAGAAGAAAGATTTGCAGTGACTTTGCTGGTCGTGATGATATGGGAACCTTCTATCACTGGAGTGCAAGCACGGGGAAGGCTCTGTGGTTTCTGTGAGAAAAGAGAAAATGGGGGTGGAAAAATCATGCCCTCAACTTTGTTGTCTCAGGGGAAGGACCTGCTGACTCAGAAGATCCCAGTGTGGCAGCAGGCCTGCTCGGATCCCTCCAAACTGCCAGAGCGCGCCATGATCCTGGCCCAGCAGATGACCTCGGGCGCGGGCACCCTGGGATCCAGCCCCCTGCGTTCCTCCAAGTCCAACCTGACCATCTCAGACCCTATACCCGGTGCCCAGCCCCTGCCTGTTCCCCCAGAGCTGGCCGTCTTCATGGGCAGTGGAATGGGACACCAGCCAGTGAGTCAAAAGAAACTTCCGGCAATTTTCTCAGCACTCTCTTCCAGCCTCGTAATCTTCCCTCTGATTTAGCTAATTGGCTAAAAAAAAAAAAAAAAGCTCTTCTCTCAAACTGGTTGCGGCGAGAGTTCTGCCACAAAATGGCTGCCATGCATGACAGGTGGCGGTTGAGGTGATTTTGCCCTCTCGAACGCCTTTGAGTGACCAGCTGGTTATGAGAAAAGTGCTTTATAAATGCTTATGATAATAATGATATAAAATTGTTTTTTTTTTTTTTTTTAAATGGATGTGCACTGTTGATTTGGGGTATTGTGTGTGAGTGGAATGAAGGTGGGTGGCTGCCATTATTTAATTAGAAGAGCACATGTTTCCACTGGGACTGGTAAAGATCCCTGTATCTGGCGCGCTCAGGCATTAGGCGCTGGGCACGTACTGTGGATCACGCTCAGGAATTTCAAGGAGAGCATCTGCTAAGTGCAATGGGGTGACTGCATTAGCATCTTGGGACACCATTTCTGTAGACAGTTATGATTTTTGGCGCGTTTGCTCCCAAGGTCAGTCTCAAAGTGACGGAGGCAGCCGGGCTTTGGCTCTCCTGGGTTTAATGATCCAGCTCTGAGGGAGTGCCAGGTGGGGATGCCTGACAATATTTTTTCAATAATATGAAAAAAAAGAACTGTGCAATCTGTTTTTTTGTTACATGTTGAAACAGAGGTTCCCAGAGGACCATTTGTGATGAAGTAACCAGAGGGAAATGTGGGAAATATGACACATTTTTAGGAATATTTCATCCAAAATTTTCATTATGCTTTAAAAAAAAACAAAAAAAAACTTGCCTGCATTTAAATAAAATGGGTTTTGTGAATTTTTTTTTTTTTTTTGGTGTAAACAGCCCGCAAACATTGTGTTTGTAGCTTTTAAAGTTTGTAATGTTTGTGCCTGATCTTGGGTATAGTTATCTCTCATTGAAAAATATATCTGTTGTGCTTGAGCTGGACATTTTATTGACTTAGATTGATTGGTTCTCTGCCTGCTGGGGGTAATTTTATGTGGTTATTTAAAAAAAATTTCTCAATCTTCTCTTCCTAATGCAAAAATCATTGCTAAAAATGGTTAAAAAGCAATGATATTTATAATATTTTATCTTACCATTTCAGATACCATACTATTTTTGTGTTCGGATTGCTGAATGAAAGATGACGCGGGGCTTCCGCGCAGCGCCGCTAGTGCTGCGCCTGCTTAATTAAGCCTCTCGGGGCACGTTCTTTTTGGGATGCTGACAGACTGGAAGAGCCTAGATCAGAAAGCCGATTCGCCGGTTCCCCTTCCGCCCGCCTGCAAATGCCGATGAAGTCGTTAACCGCCGCGTGCTAATTAGCCTGCTGCCGTGAGGAAAACCCAGCCCCCCTGTACCGCTGTTCAGCGCCCTCCTGCACGGACGTTTCAAAACCGGGGCGGACTGAAACGTCGCGGTCTTGGGTTCATGGAATGAGCTGTCCCAACACATACTCCTCACATACTCCTCTATCAGAGTATGTTAGCCCATGTAGATCTTCGTATCCCAATCAATACCCCTGTAATATAAAACTTGCAAATCATATGAAAAATGGGGTGGAAGCATGTGGGGAGGGTGTTTGTTGTTCTCATTTTCTGGGTCGGTTGATTGAGCACACATGGCCCAAGCTCAATTCTAACCTGCTAGGCTAGACCAACCTGCATTTAGTCTTTTAGAATTTTGGGAGGATATCCAAATTGCCCAGAGGAAACCCAAGCAGTCACATGAGGGGAACATGCAACCTTATTAGAGAAGGGAGTCATGTGACCTACTAGTTGGGGGTACTCGTATTATTGCATTTTTGGCTTTGGGTTGCCGGTGTTGTTCATTATTGGTTTTTTTTCTAGGGCAAAGGCAGAATGGCATCCCCCTGGGAGCACATTATCTCGTGAATGCCGTAGTACAGATTCTCTCTGTTTATCGTGCTTTAAACGGGCCAAGGGGAGGCGTATGGAGAACACGCTTGGCAGGGCTCCTCCGGATCTCCCCTTTGATGTCTTTCTAAATCAGAACAGCTGCTCTATTCCATCTTTGCTGGTGAAGGCGGTGTTTTTAGGATATCGTTACGTAACTGCGGAACACTGCAGGCTGTCTTGTTGGGCGTAAGCCTCCCTGTCTTTTTCCTTTTGACAATCAACCAGTGGGCCGAATAATAACTGGACTGTCCGGTTGCCCGCGTCGTAATGGGTGTAGCCTGTGAAGGCATACTTCTCCAGCCTGGACTGCGTCCACTAAGAAATCTGTTTCAGCACAAATTTGTGCATTATTTGGCCAATGCTGTCGCTGTGGCAACCAAAATCGATAGGTGTCTTAACTGAAGTATGACATATGTCCATAGCAAATATAAAAGTACTTGGTCAAAAATTACAGCCCGTACAGCGTCCACAAAGAACTGTCTGCAGACGCGGACGCTGCAACAGAAAGGACAAGCATGAGTACATAAGTAGCCGCCCGAATTCATGTTGGGGTTTCAATAACACTAATGTAGTAGTTTTATTAATTCTGATAACCGTATAACTTGAAAACCGTTCAGTATTTTTTAGCAAAACTTGGTTTGCACATTAATCAAGACCTGAAGTGGTGCCCTTTGCTCATCTGAAGTTGATGAATTTCGTATTTTTTCTGGTTTCCATGGAAACATTTTCAAGGTAGAATTTTTGGGGAGTATGGCATGTTTCCGGAACAGGTGGCATTTTCATTCTTTCAAAATGTGCGGCCGGGAGGTTATGTCGCCATCTGATGGCTCTGGTTAGGATAAGTGATGGGAGTTTTAATGTCTGTCTGTCTCGATCGATCTGTATTCCTTTTTCAGACCCTTGGTCACTGTTCTGACACGTGTACTGGCAATAGAACAGCAATAGGAATTCTAACATACCGGCAATGAAGCTCGAAATGAGCCTTATTTATGCATGTCTGTCCGTCTCCAGAGGCTGATGGGACCTGAGGGGATGTCCATGGTTAACGGGACCACAGGGCTGCATGGAGAGGAGTTCCAGCACTGGGGGGACGGGGCTGTGGCCCAGATCAGACCCTCCTCTCCCCAGGCCCAGTCCCAGGCCCCACCCCAGAGACAGGTGACTGAGGTGTACTCCAACACCCTGCCTGTCCGCAGACCAGGACCTGCTAAGGCCAAGGCCGCGGCTGGTGAGAGCTTAAGACATTTCTGCTTATATTAATCCCCCCAAAAAAAGTCTATAACTTGCCCTCCCGATCTCTGCCAATATTAGCCAATAGAAAAAGAGACTGAAAGCATTCTACCCACCAGATATGAATCTCAATGCCAAAATACAGCTGCTGTACAATAAGTGAAATGTAAATAAGAACAGAAAACAGTGATTTGTAAATTTTCTTCGGCCTGTTGTTACTTTAAAATGGTACACAGAGAAGGCATTTTATGTCTCAGCTTATCAACTTCATAGATTGTTGTAGCCTGACATCATCACACCAATGCGCAAATGAAAATTTGTCAGGAACCTCATAATTCATTCTTAATTTCCAAGGGGTGTTATCAACAGATTTCGGATAGACCTACAGCCAATGAGTGCTATGAGACATGAATAGCTTAGCACAGATGAAATGTAAGCTTCTTAGCTCCCACTGAATCATCATTTACGGAAGCTGGCGAGTTACTACTGATGCTAATACACAGAGCAGTGTGAAACACAAACAGATGCTTTGATTATATTGAAGTTATAATATCATCAAATCCACAGTTCTATTAAAGTTAGCAAGCTAGCCTCTTTAACTACCGGTAGGTTTTAGGCTAGGCTAGGTTCCAAGAAACATAATACACTTATCTTTGGTGTAGCATGAATTAGTAGCCAACGCTGAAGGATACCATTCGTACGTAACATGAACGGAGCTTTTCACTGTGGCTGTTTTTAATATCCTCAACCCATGGGGGGGGGGGGTGGTGGTGTATATAGCATATACCAAAGAATTCTGTCCGTCCGCACCAGTTTGTCCAACCAATTTATCAAGAACTGCTCATCAGATTGTTTTCAAATTGCAGTCATACATTCTACACTTCACAGAAAGATACGGTGACAAGTTTCATGAAAATGCTGTGATTTTTTTTCAAAAATCACCTTTGTTTTCCATATTTTGAACTTAAAAAATTTACCACTGCAAATGTTGTCCGACAGATTTCTTGAAAACTGCTTATCAGATCATATTCAAATTTCAGTCATGCATTCTGTACTTCATGTAGAGGTGCAGTGCCAATTTATATGCAAATATGCCGGAATCTCTTCAGTGCAAAAGGGTCGTGGGTATTAGTGAGCTGGGCTCACTTTTTCACTGTGAGCTGTGCACACTTTCACTTGTTCCATTTGGCAATGAGCTCGGCCACGATGTAAATTAAACCAAAGTCTGGCTGAAGTACAGAAAACGCATCTTTTTTTTTTTAAGGGCAATCGTTCTTTATACATGCTTATGAGAAATTTAGGTAGTTCACCATCTATGGTAAGTCAGAGAACTCAGAGAAAGTTCTGTGCATAAATGGCAAGGCTGAAAACAATATTGAATTCCTGAAATCATCAAGCCCTTCGACGGCACTGCATTAAAAATGGACTTACTTTGGAATATAACCATGTGTGCTTGGGATCCGTTTGGAAAAATGTGGGCAGTTAACACGATCCTCTGTCGCATATACGCATGCAATGCAAGGCACTACTTCGAAAAGTCGAAGCCATATATCCAGGACATTCTGAAATGCTTCGGACTTCTCTGTGCTCAAACTCATCAGAAAGGGGTCTGATGCGGAATGAAAATGTGCACTGTGGTGTAACAGCTCTACTTTTCTTATTGCTTCTGGACATTCTGACATCTAGACATCTTTTTCGGGGACGACTCTGTTCATTTTAGCGAGACGACACCAAGCCAGAGTCTGCACGTTACAACAGCATGGCTTTTTAGTCAGAGGGTGCTAGACTGGCCTGCATTCAGTCAAGACCGATCTCCCATTTGAACCGCCTGGCTTATCACAAAGCAAAAAACATTACTGTGGAGACCCAGATAGTCGAGCAGCTGAATTCTTATCAAAAAGAAATGGTTGGGTAGCATTTGCTTACAAAATTACGTTAGTTGGTGTGCTCAGTTCCCAAAGGATTAGTCAAATGTTATTAAAGGGAAAGATGATCTAATTTCCGGGTTAGCATTTCCCCTGTCCTAACACTTCCGATACATTTTGCAGGTATCACATTTTGGCTGGGCATATATAAACAAAAAACAAAGTTGATGATTTAAGACATTAAATACTCTGTGTGTGGTTTTTCACTTGAATACTGGTCAAAAAGAATTGTATAATCATTGCTTTCTAATTCTTTACATTTTATACTTTGTTCCAGATTTTTTGGAATTGAAATTTGTTTATTAATCCCATCAGTGTGCACCTGACAGATGTTTTTTTTCACCTGGTTTGTAGTCTTTGGAGGATATAGTTTGGCTGGGAGCTGTGCATGGGGTTCTTTTTCTCGTGAATGCAATGGCTACATTGCTGTCCTCACTGTGGGCAGTGTGGTGTGGGTCTTTGGGCCTTAAAGGCAGTTGGTTGTGTCGAGGTCTTGGTGCAACAAGGGTTTAATAAATTGCTGAAACATCTTTCTTTCACTGTTCCCTAATCCTTCCCAAACCCCCCTACCCAACCATCCACAGTGGAGACTCGAACTCTGCCTCGGTCCAGCTCCATGGCGGCCGGGCTGGAGCGCAACGGTCGAACAAGAGTCCAAGCCATCTTCTCCCATGCCGCTGGAGACAACAGTACCTTGCTGAGCTTCTCTGAGGGCGACGTCATCACCTTGCTGGTGCCCGAGGCTCGTGACGGATGGCACTATGGTGAAAATGAGAAGAATAAGATGTGAGTGTGGAGAGATGGACGCAGTAGAACACAACATCTGTGATCTGCCACCTGATGGTATTATCTTGAGGTGTTTATGGCTTATGGAGGAATTAATTCCAGAACATGAGGTGCACACTGGTATTACAAACCCTTCTACTTTTAGTTCAGTAAAAATGAACTGCGGATGGGTGACCATATTATGCATTAGGCTAGGCAAATGGAGACCAATAGACATGTGTTGGAAGGCCAGTGCTCCTTTCGCTGTGTAGGTACTATGTTATATTTTTCTCTCTTCCTCTCTTTCCTTAACAGTCCCCAACAAGTGCCAGCCGGTTATGTCGATGAAGGCTCGCAAAACGGGGAAGGATATTATAATTGGAAAAGAAATAAATTTGCCTTCCCATTGCAGAGATCAGCAAATAACGACATTTGTCACAGACTCTCCTTCCCACTGAAGTCCTATAATCTTGAACTACACTTTCCACTGCATTGCCGATGCTTAATGGCAAACAAGCATAAATTTCAATTTATTTGTTTAGCGCTTTTCACAGAAACTGTCACAAAGACGCTTCACAGTGAGAGATGAAGCTTAAGTAGCTTGTTGCGTCTGATTGGCTAATGCCGTTATTCAGTGGGTCTATCTTATTTTGACCACGTACGTCATCTCTTCGTAGTTCTGACTGTTTTATGCTTTTGGGGAGATTAGTCTAACAGCATCTTTGGAATTTCTGGAGCTGCCTTCCCTCTTGAAATGAAACCAGTGACCATCAAACACGGATGTAGTTCTCGTTCCTCCACTCCTCTGTTTGCTTAATGTTTGCTTTCTCCCAACAGGCGTGGGTGGTTCCCCTTCTCTTACACGCGTCTGCTGCCAGACAGTGATAGTGAGAAACTCAAAGTCAAGTAAGTGTGTGTGTTTGTGACTGTGCACACTGTGCTTGAGTGCGCAACCTCAGGAACAGTGGTCAATCATCTCTACCAGTTCGTGTTCCCCAGGCTTGTAATCCATGTCTACAGTTGGTGTCTCTGATACCAGGCGAACACTGAAAATCCAAGATGGCAGATCTGTGTCCTCAGCTGTGTTGACCTCCGTGTTGTTCAACAGTGTTGGGTTTTTCTGGTAGTCAGTTTGTTTTCTCTGTTCAGGGATTTTGAGTTTTCTTTTGAGTTGAGTTGCTTTTCTGATTTGAAGAACCTTATGTTGCAGTTGTTGTTTTTTGTTTTTTTTTTTTTTGTATTCAGCAATTTTGAATTTTAAGTGTTTCGCCATTTTAGGTTTTAAGTGTTTAGCAGTTTTTAGTGTTTTTGCAGTTTTTTTTTTTTAGATTTCTGTGTTTAGTTTTTGGTGTTCAGGGGTTTAGAATTTTCTCTTTATTCAGCAGTGGTGACTGTTAAGTGTTTGTTTTGCTTCTTTGTGTTCAGCAATATTGAGCTATTTGTGCTCAGCTGGTGTCACAATCTTCAGTAGTGTTCAGTAGTGTTCTGTCTGTGTTCGATGATCATGAGCTTTGAGTCCAGTGTTCCTGAAATGTATATTTAGGGCTTTGTTTTCTCCGTTCAGTGGTTGTTTTTTAGTTTTTTTTTTATCCTGAGGTTTGTGTATAGTAGTGTATTTCTGTCTACAGCAGTATAAAATTTTGTTTAGGTGTTTAGTTTTCTGTGTACTGCAGAATTGAGATTCTCTGTTAAGTGGTTTTGAGCAGTGTGCAGGCTTCCCAGACCTTTTCCAAAGTCCAAATCATGCGCTTCTTCAGTGCATTTTCTACCTTTTTCTTACAGCAATGGCCTATTAGGGGAGACTGGGGTCTGATGAGCCATGGGGACCAATGAGCCATATCACTATTTTGCAATCAATCGATCCCGAAGGTGTTTAAAATAGTGATATGGCTCATTTATCCCCATGACTCATCAGTCAGTGGTCAAATATTTTGCCTATTTTAAGCAGCTGCGTCATCGATTGATCGCAAAATAGTAATATGGCTCATTTGACCCCAATCTCCCCAACATATTTATTTGACGACTCTGTCTGATGAAGATTGATAATGAAAGAAGAAGTTCAAGCAATTTTGAGCACCTAATTCAAAATCCAAGCAATTTTCAAACCTTGAAGACCCTACATTAGAGTGTAGGCGTTCTTAAGGATTTCTAACGCCTACAGGAACCCTGAGTGTTTTGCTCTCTGTTTTCCAGCAGTCTGCAGCACCAGAAGAGTAGCAGCACGGGAAACCTGCTGGAGAGGGATGACATGGTCCTCCATGCGCCCGACTACGCCCTGTCCGCACGCATGCTGGCGCAGAGCCTGGCACAGGGCCGGCCTCGCCCCTACAGCATGGCAGTACCAGGGTTTCAACAGGTAAACCCTCTCAACCATCTTCTGCTCTCCTAACATGAGGATTTAGGAGTACTGCTTAAAGGGACACTCCATGCTACATGCTAACCTTGTGATGACAATTAATAGGAGTCAGTGGACCAAGGCTTAACAAGTTAAGTAGCACCTGTCCATTGTAGCACGGAGTGTCCTGTTTAGCAGCCGCTCACGGCTCCTTTCTCACACTGACATATACATGCATGTCAAGGACACACACTGATTATACACTTATTCTGGATGTAGACAAACTCAGGCAGCAGGCACATGCGCACTTCACGATGTAAACACACCCGCAGAAGCTGCGCAAACCTTCACGCACGCTGCTGTAACACACTGCAGTCATACAAATGTGCGGGCGCTGCACACGTCTACGTACAGGCCGTAGCACATTGTAAGCACACGCACATCCTTGTGCTTGTTTTCTTGTGAGGACGTTGCATCGACTTCCATTCATTATCTGTGCGTCTTCACAGCCTTTCCCTAATCTTTACAATAAGCAATGCATGCCGAACCCTAACCTTAACCTATTTTTAATTTTGGGCCTTAACCCAAACCTTTAACCTAGCCTTAACCTATCCCTAATTGCAACCTTACCCTTAATCTTAACTAATTGTCACTTTTTCCCTTTTATTTTGTGATTACAGGCAAAAATGTCCTCACGTCCTAATAGTGTCCCCACTCTGTAGTGTAAAAAAAAAAAAAAAAGCATTTTCACGCACGCACACACACACACACACACACGCGCACGCACACTCTCTCTCACACACTCGCACACTCTCACACACGCGCACACACACACACACACACGCATTTGCTCTGCTCCACACCCCACGCTTGGCCGAGCAGTGTGTAGTGCTTTGCCACGAACCCATTTGACTAATCGGTGGCCTGTCTGGGGAAACCCGACTGCATGTAACATTTACGGGCCTGTAAATGAGATGAAATGAATAGAGTACTTCAGCCTCCTGCTCTTCAGGGACACCCTGGTGGAAAACGGAGGTATAACTCCACCAGATCAGCTGTCGTCTTCTGTGCTCAGCCGTGCTCTTCCAGCTGCCTGCTGTTAGCCTGCAGCTAGCACAGTGTCTGGCCTGTAGACTACCTCTCACCACACAGAGCTGAAATCTTATTTATTTAATCAGGCTGTCCTGTTAAGATTTAAAAAATCTCTTCATTTAAGAGCCCAAGGCAGGAAATAACTTGGGTGAAAAGTGATTTTCTGATTTTCTGCCAAGTAAACTGTGAAATGGCTAAGAAAAATACTGATTTGTCTTCAGCTGGACAGACAAATGAGGTCTTCCCTCTTACCAGCTTTTAATATAAGCTTTGATCCAGTATAATTAAAATAAGTCATTCACCCATGTATTATGTAACCATTTGTGATTTTTTTTTTTTTTTTGTGTGTGTGTGTACACTATGGGATTCAAAACCTATCTAGGCACATTTCAGCCTTAACAGGAGAGCTTAGTATATGGACTGTGAGAGAAGTACTACTAGGATCTGAAGTCAGTCATTAATTCAAATCATTACTGTGAATGTAATGCCAATTCCACCAAACTCATTTTTAGGCTCGTTTTGCATATTGGCCTTCTTTGGTAGTGCCAACAACCCGCCCCTTTCAGTCCGTCTCTGGTCAAAGAGGCTTGGCTTGGACTTGCAGTTCTCCAGTTATGTTTTTTTATATTGGAATATCCTGTCATGGAATATGCTTCCCATGTATATTCCTCCTTGGTGTTGGCGCCACCTGTCGGTCATTGTACGTGTTTTGGTATGTTATGCCAGTAGCGATCGTTTGATCCCAATGTGAAGAACAAATTAAGAATTGCTTTAAGACGACTATGCTAGCCTAAGATTAATTCGCAGCCATTTAATGATGTATCGTCAGTTGCGTGAAAAAATTATTTTTACGAGTTTACGAGTACATTTTTGATATGGTTGCATCTCCTGGGACATTTATATTCTCCCTCCTCCTTTCTTTAGCCACCGGCCGAGGATTACGACAGCCGATTTCCGAGCAGGTAAGAACTTCGTTCCATCTATTAACCGATTCCATGCTCTGCTGTCAGCTAGCGCGAAACGTTCTCGTGATATCTCTGGAGCGCTTGCTCAATATTGTGACTGAGCCACAACGTGGCTACAACATTCGGAGAATGTTTTGTGTAGGTTGAGTTCCGAGGGTAGTCGTGTTTAAGTGGGCCTGTGTATACCTCAGCTGAGGCGGGGGACGTGTTTGGCACCAGTGCCTTTAAAATGCACCGTAAATACTCTTCAGGATTGCTGAACGGCCTGCTGGACAGAGATTGGACCAGACAAAACAGGCTGACTGACGAACTGATCCACAGTCAGGTTGCATGTGGCTGCAGCTTTCATAGTGTTGGGGCCTTAAGACCGGGGTCTCTCCCCACAAGTTGTTGATGGATGTTTTACCATGTAGTATTGTACAATAGCCTGTACACCTGTCTTATGAGGAGTTTATCTCCTTAACAATAACATGTCATATAGAGCATTAAATTTAATCTCTTTTTGCTGTATAATTAAGTTTTGGTTTATTATTTATTTTATTTGCTTTCTTATTTTATTTGTTCATCTACATTATTTTTTATTACTTGTAAGTATAATGGTCACACTGTTGGAAGCTGATGCTCATACCCAGTCAATTGAATGACTCTGATGGCAGATCTGGAATTTGGGATTTCTGTTTAATATTTTTGTATAGTTGGAATTTCGCTTCAGTTTCTTTTCTCCTGTTGAATTTTCCTTTCTCAGCTTTCTTGACTTTTTCTTGCTTTTTTTTTTTTAAATACTCTTTTTCAATCCTAAGATGATGTCAGGTCTTTAGCTGCTTCAGGTTTGTTAATGGACAGTGCAGGTGCTGCCGCCTCGCTTGTGCTCTAAGCTCCGCCCCCACGTAGCAGTAGACGTACTCGCGATCATCCGTAGTCACACGACCTCTGGACGTATGTGCGACCAGTGTTGCTTCCCTCATCTGAGAGGAGTCTAATGCAGATCTGAGACTGCATGCGTCACCGAACGATTCATGAGTGACATGGCGACGCATTAGCTGTGGTCGTGTGATTTTTGAAAAGATCCCATATGTGGCCCTCATTGACTGTGTAGAATAAGTGAATTCAGGCAAAGGCTCTGTGTGTGACTGAGAAATATGACATCATTTGCATTTTTGTGGCATCATGACTTCACTGTGACATCAATTGTGATATCATTGTGGCATCACTGGCTGTCACGCCCATACCTGTGCCATACTCTACATTTCATACCAGTCCCTCCATGCCAGTGATAAGGCTGCCGTTATCCATTCTCCTTTCTACCTGTCAGGTTACCATGACAACAGTGGTTAAAATGGTGAGGTCCATGCAGTTAAATGGGTCCTTAAGTACTTCTACAGAAACCCCATTTTTAAGAGCTGTAATTTCTTCACGTGGATGTCCACAATCGCAAAGTAAAGTGCCGGTGGTCCTCTTTAATTTGACCTGTTCTTTCTGCATCCGTAGTCAATAAATAGTCTAGGAATTGTTGTCTTTTATATCTCTGTCACTGGCCAGATGTTTTTGGACCTCATTGTAATAAAGCATAAATGGAAACTGTATAGGTCATGCTCTGCTCTGGGATGCCCCCTGCTGGTTGCCTTGTACCCCACCCGGCACCGTTCCTTCTCTTTTTGTTCCACAGTTCCGATGGCAAATTGATTTCAACTGTGTGAGAACAGACAGAGAGACAGGCAGCAGCGGAACATAGGAGCTCTCTCTCTCCCTCCTTCTCTCTACTGGCAACTCTTTTTCTCTCCCTCGCTCCTTTCTTCCTTCTCTCTTTATGCTCTGAATGTGTGTCCCCTTCTCTCTGCGGAAGAGGCTGCTTGACGTCCCTCCTCTTCCTATGAAGGTGGGCGAGCCCCGGTTCGCCCTCCATTTTATGGACTCTGAATTTCCTTTCATGAAATTACTGGAATGGACTGCTCTCAACTAAACTGTAACGATTGCTCGTCTTTCTTGCATGTATGTGGGTTGTTTTTTGTTATTTTTTTTTTCCCTTGTTTAGTTTTGTTTTATATTGACGTTATTCCGTAAAAAATGTTTTCAAAAAAGATTAAAAGAAATGGAAAAAAATGGTTGCGTTGAACCGGATTATAGTTTGAGTGTCATTTTATTTCAATGCAGGCTACTGTCAAAACCACAAAAAAAAAAGTCTGGTTGCCTGCTAAGTACACGGCTGTAATTTCAGTGAGGTCAGGAGATTTTGTCAAAAACAAAAAAAGACACTTTTTTTTTTTTTTCTTTAAAGCGGATTCAATTTCCTTTTTTTGAAAATTGGGGGCAAAATGGAAGACTTTGTGTTTTCTGAGTTCACTGTATTTGTTTTGTTTTTCATTTGATGAGAGAGTGCGTTATTGGCAGAATCAAACTGTTATCTGTTGAAACACTCTCCGAAGTAAGGAAATGCGGATATTTTTATTTTTCTAAAGTTTATTGTTTTTTGTTTTTTAAACAAACCCAAGCAGACTGAAAAGCGGTCGTGATAAATTAATCTTCCAATGTAAAAATATCCCTATTATGCTGGGAAAGACTTCAAGGTGTTAGACAGGGTTAATGAACATTAAATAAAGCTTTTGCTCAAAAGAAAAACATTTGTGCGGCATCCCACTGATAGCTGAATTCATTGTTTTCTTGTGGGAAGTATTTTGATGCATTAAGACCATATGTGGCATCACTGCTGTTATTGTGACCTTGACTGCTTTCTGTTGATTCGTTACAATGGGTTGTACCACATGAACAGTTGCTGCAAGGACTAAAGAAAGTGTTCCCTTGCCCTGGTAAAAGGATTTGGGGAAATTAAGGTCACTGTCCATGCATGAAGGAAAAGGCAACTGGTGGTACTTCTGTGCTTCCCTGCCCAATAACCTCCTACTCCCTCCCTGACCCTTAACCCTCAAGTTTGCTCTGTATTTAAACCTGGTGCCTTTTGTATAAGATGTAGTGTGTGCCGTAAGTTCTGAGTTCTACCAGAGGTTACCACAAGTGGTCTGTCTTGTCATTTTCATTAAGACAGATCTCATTTAGCCCCTGCGGGGATACTGATCTGTGATTGGGCAGCTGAGATTGCCCCGGAGATGATGACTTTGAGTACAACTCCTGTTTTGGCAGCAGTCTTATAACCGTCCATCTCGAACTGGAAGCACGTAGCGGCGACAAAATGGAGGAACTTGCATAGAATCAACACTGGATGGGTTGTAAAAAGATTATTTTGCATTTTGTTAGGCCAATGGTAACATGTTTTAAGTTGCCAAGTCATGCCAGAAGTTGATGCCAACTACAGACTCTCTAGTTTGTTGAGATGACTACAATTGACAGTTGACGATTCAAAACATATTGAAATAACAAAATGCAAATAATCGTTTTACACTTTTTGTAGAACAGTGAAGTCCTCTTTTTCTTTGTCCTAAGAGAGATTAAAGGGATCTATGAGTGTGGCTGGCTTATTATTATTATTATTTTTTTTTGTGTTGGTATAAATTGAAGCCAATCTCAGTCGCTCCCATTTCATTCAGCCATCTGCTGCTAATGCTTTTGTAAAAAGAAAAGACTTAAATAAAAGTGAATCTTGAAGAGTTACGATCTGTCTGTTTTTGGAGATGTTCTGACTTCTTTCATCGATAAAACATTCAGGAAGGTCCATGGCATCCCTTCCCTTAAACACACCCAAATGCATGCCATACTACTGGCAACGCTGCATTTTTGGACTACATATGCTATTTCATATGAAAAAGTTCATGGAAATCTGTTGACATATTTTCAGTATGGGGGTGAGGTCTGCTTACCTGCATGATGTTGACATTTGTGTGGGTTTTGAAGCAACTTTATTATGTTAATTTAGGTGTTTTTTCTGCTGTACATCAAGCGGTTTTATGTACGTAAAATAAACTAACGCAGAGTTTAATACAATGTTTTTTTTTTTAAAATCTTGACACCAGCCAAATCATGTAAAAGCTGTATTTTTGTAAATTCTACTATATGTGCATGCACAAAGTGGCATGAATCAATTTTTTTTTTTTTGTGGTAACCTGTTGTACAAATGTTCCTCTGGATTACCACATCAAAGATGCTAATGTAAACAAAAGGGAATGAATGGTTTATAGCCTGTTCAATATACACAATTTTTTTTAAAGATAAGTCTCAAAAACTATCACACATTTAGCTTTGTCCAATGCTTTACTTTCTTTAATTATTACTAATTTCATTTCCCACAGTAGTTGATTCTTATATTCCGAGATAAGTGGTAGATGTATTTTGAGGTGAAAATGATCTCATTTCAAATGTTTTGTTTTAGAGTCTTTGCTCAAATGAGCAAATCAACACATAAGACCTTTTTTTTTTTAATTTTTTTTTATATATATATATATATATATATATATATATATATATATATATATATATATATATATATATATATATTTGTGCGAGATGTCGATAAATCTCAAATATTTTTACATTTTCATTGTCAAAAAGCGTAATGATAAGTGATTGGTGATTGCCAAAAATTATTTTTTTGTAATTTTTAAAGCATTAAGGAACACGATAATACTCTGATGACGCTGTGCCAAAAAAAAATTCCAAAAGCATTCAGAACTGCTACTTAAATGCTCTTGAGCCTTTAAGTGGAATGCGCCATCATTATTATTTTCAGAAAAATAATGACGACTACTATTCATCTGTCTGTCCCCAGTACGTCTAGTCATCTGTATGATTGACTCAGCCTGCCGTTGAACCATTAGCATATGATGCAGTTTGCCGATCAGGCCTCCAGAGGGCGATAGCTGATATCAGGTCCACCTTCGGTCTGAACACGACGTGTGCAATGCCTTTTTGTTAGATGCAAACACTGCTGGCTTTATGATTCACTTATTTTCACCTCTCAAGCAAAATGGTGAATTTGATTGCAAACTTTTTTTTTTTTTTTCCCCCTGATGTTTTATTGAAAGGGAATTTTGAAGAGGTGAAATATTTACCAGCATGCAACGTGCTTGCATCGCGTTGAATTCGCTCTGAAGTTGGGCCTTTGTGTCACACCGACTACATGATCGTCCGAGTCTGTCCTGCTCCATTCATCCCGTCCCCTAGCCCTGCCAATTTCATCCAGCCCCTCCCCTAGCCCCGCCCATTTCATACAGCCCCTCCCCTAGACCTGCCCATTCTCTAACCCCTCCCATGCCTGCCAGGTGGGACCCTGTGGCGTCTTCCTCCCTGAACTCTGTCAACTTTCTCCATCTTTGTTTTGATCAATTTAGAGACAAAAGCAATAGAATGGAAACGTATGGGACCTGCCAATGTTTCTTCTTTCTGCACTAGAATAAAGGCCAGGTATGGTGTTACACCCTTGGAAGAGGGTGCTCTATCCATTTTTGTATTTATTGATGTCTATTGTTTTGGAACGCACACCTTTAGTATTGTCATGAAGTAAGTTTTAACAAATAATAATTAAGAAAAACATACTAAAGATGAAAAATCCCCAACGGGGAAAAAATTCAGTCATCCTACTGTGCATGCTTTTTTGGGGGAGGGCACCAAAACTGTGTCCAACAGTGACCTTGACTTTTTTTTTTGGACTTTTTCCTGAAATTATTACTTCTTTTAATATAACTGAGATGTTACTTCTTTTTCTTGGAAAACAATAGCAATTTATTCTACCCGGTGAATCTCTTTTAGCCAGGGCGAGGCAGCAGACATTTCTGTAATGTTAAGAGCTTTGTCTCTAAATTGATTGACAGGCCACATGAGAGAGTTCTGGCTGCAGTAAGGCAACTCTGTCCAAATGTCTCACCTCAAGCCATTTTGTCCGTTTGTGACAATCCTTCATGTTATCTTAAATGTTCCCTAATCCATAGCCTTACCATTCTCCCCCTCCCAAGAGAGCTGGAACACATTACTCTGGCCCATATTTACGAAAGTGAGTTTGTGTTCTGACTGGTAATGAATGTGCTGTCCACGGGCTGGTTAGCTCGAAGGAAGATAATCATTTGGTGCAGACTTGCCTCTAGCCATGAGTCGATTCACCCAGTTAGTCTTTATTTGAATCTCTGAAGCTTCTCTCTTCATCACAATTTTTGCCTGATCTTGTCTAAATTTGGGTTTGCCCTGTTTTTGATGTTTTTTTGTTAATGTGCTGTTGTTTGTCGGTCACTCCTGACTCCCAGACACGTTCCAGTCATCATGCGTACACACATTTGGTGTCTCCTCCCCTTTAAATGTGACCGCTGAGATCGTTGCATGCTGTTGTGGGCACTGTTGGCCTAAAGCTGCCTCCGTCCCTTTAAAGCCCCACTCCTTGCTTTGACGCCGACGAGGCATAGAGTTCTTTCGCAACTGCATGAAGTCTCTGTACTCTTGTCGGTCTTGTGTGCGTGCGTGTTAATGGTCATAATGTTTTGCATATGCAGTGGGTTTCTATGTGCGTTTTAAGGTGAATGTATGCCTGCTTGCTTGCCTGTTCCTCTGTTTCCAGTTTTTTTTTTTTTTTTTTTTAATTTTTCAAAAATCTTCCTCTCAATATTGCTGCAGTTTTTGCTTTTGTTTGGTTGAGACACTATGGATTGTTTGTGTTACATGTATAGCTATAGTTCTGGTGAACCTGGGGCCAATAGACCTTCTGTAAATGGGTGGACAACTGTTTTGTGTTAATGGTAGAAAAGTTAATACTTAGGTCTTACAGGTATGACCTCTTCAAATAAAAATATATTTTTTGGTGAAATTACACCTCAAATGTATCCCCGTCTTGAATGTAAATCATGTGCTTGTGCCGTGTTAAGGCTGTAAGTCTTTTGAGTGGTAATAAGACATTTCATCAACACTGCGAACTTGCAAACCTCTGGCATTTCATGAGTGTGGGTTGAGTCATTGCATGGAAGAAGATTATCACCCATTCATAGACCAGTGGGACAGCTGTGGGCGTGTTCATTCTCTGTCATTTGGTGTGGCGAGACGGGAACAGAACGTGTTGCCATGTTGACTTGCCCTGTGGAATAAGGTTTCCGGAACATTTGAGCAGCGTCTCTGTTCATGAACTTGACTTGCTTTCAATATTCAGTAGTTTTGATGTAACGTTTGGGTAAACGGTATTCTAATCTTTTTCTCTTTTTTTTTATTGTAGGCCTTCAATGGGTTTACGGCCTTAAAAAAATACTTCTAATACTTATTTAGTGGTAGATTTTTCATCAGTTGTGGATAGTATCCATGCTGCTGATTGATTTTGATCAACGTTTATCCCTTTTGGCTTACAGTCATTGGATATTTAGGATTATATGGTTTTAATTTATTCAGAACAGAGTCAGAACGGTGCATGTCAGCTGTTGAGTTTTTTTTTTATTTGGTGAAAACTGAATATATTTGAAACAACAATGCCTGAGACCAGTCACAGTTCATTTCAATAAAGCTGAAACGGGAGTTGGCAACATGTACTCTCCTCATACGACTACCTTCTCAAGGATGTACTTTTTCAAAATAAAAGTTCATGAAATTATCATAGAGGATCAACCTCTGCTATTCCAGCTCCTAGCAATTAAGAGATATTTTGGTAAACTCAGATCAACAAACCCACAGCCTGTTTCTACTTTCCAGTGGCCGTTTCTGAGTGACAAGGAACCGCCCCCCCTCCCCCACCCTGTAAGTGACAAGTCTCCATTATCATTGCCATGTAGCAAGCCAATCATGCACTCTCCCTCTTGCTTTTTCTGCTGTCATTGGCTATCAAGCTTCACCTATGGGGGCAGGGCTTAGCTGCGCTTGATTTTCTGGCCTTCTTGCCTCTGTAGATGGGTGTTCAATCTATTATGTTGTGCGGTGTCGGCATTACCGAATCAGAGGTGATCGCCGACGGGCTCTGAACCTGGTGAGAAAGTAAATCTCAATGAGCCACAAAGTGGGAGGAGCTAGCACGTGCCATCAATCATGAACCACTTGAAAGACTTTCCTCAAACAAATCACAGTGACTGGTTTAAATCAGTTTGCAACAGATGGCGCCATAGCTTCGTCCATTTTGGTGCTCTTGAACGCCAGTTCTCGCTTGAATGGAGAAAGCCTTCTGAGCTTGTTGGTAGAAGTAAAACTAAAACACGCATGTCCATCTCCTCAGAGCAAATCAAAGCAGCTGATGACTTGTCTAATTACCAATAGATTTAAAACTATTCTTTTTCTTTCCCCGGTTGGCATGCTTGCTTGTGCACACACTAATGTCTCGGCCTCTTCGAAAGGCACTTCAGTTAACTGCCGGAGCGCACGTTTTCAGGTGAGTTACATTAATGGTTGCAGCTCCTGCCTTGGAAACACTGAGGGGCAGTTTTAGTTCCTCTACAGTGAAGCCGGGGATTCACCTCTGACCCCTAGAGACTGAAGGGTCCAGGCTTCTTTCCGAGCCTGAGTCCACTCGGATGGTCACCGAGACGCCGGAGGTGGTGGGAGCATGCCCAGTATAAACTAACGTTCACTGTTCCTCCCCCCGTCTCAACCCCCCTCCCCCTCCTTCCTCCTCCACTCCTACAGCGACCCCTTTCTGGAGCTCAGAATCAGGTCCGCCTTCCACGGTGATCATTCCGCCCCCATCTACTATTAAAGGGGTGACCCTACACTTAACCAAGGCACCTGTGGAGGGTGGGGGGAGGGGGGAATGTATCCTGACCCCTGTACTCCAAACCTCTCATGACTACGACCTGAGGACCTGCCACCTCCACCCTTTACCTTCTCAACTCAGAGCTTAAATGCCTGCTCTGATTCAAGCTTTTCTGCTGCAGAACAAGGACTTGACATTGGGACACTGTGCAGTGTGCATTCGTAAGGCCTTCATAAAGCATGCATAGCACCTTCCTTGTGCAGGCACAGCTCCTTGCAACTCATTAATCGCCAGTTCCGCTGTGTTTTTGAGTTGTCCTTCATGGAGCCTCGAGCTCTTCAATGAATTTGTTTGACTTTGTTTCAGGTGCTCTGATGTGTTGGTAAAGGTGATATGCAGCTTCGTGTCGGTGTTACCGATGAACTGTCTGTTACATGACTCCAAAATTTGTTCAACAGTGTGTTGTAAATACTCTTAAAAATAACATTAAGCTTAGTAAGTATTCATATTAAGGATGGCGCATGCTTAGCTTTTCGTTTTCCTCTGGGTTTTTATTTTATTTTTTGACCAGCAAATCCTCAAGAAGCACACTCATAGTGCCCAAAGGTTGAACTTGGAGAATTTCTGTTGTTGTTGTTGTGGTCGTTTTCCCCTCTCTACTGCCATTGTAGAATCCTGATAATAACTTTGCATTTTTTTCCTGTTAAGATTAAAGGTTTTGCACTGTTGTAACAGGGGTCGAATGAACCCGTTTTTCTCTGGGTGATAAAAGATTGTTATACTTTGCAACGCTGAGAGGTTTTGAATGTTCTATGAACACTGAAATATTTTTCAAAACTTTTGTCGCTTGTGTTTGCGCTAATTAAAATCACTGTTGGCGTTCTTTAGACTTTACCGAATGGGCTACTCGTACAATTTTAAATCAATTTTGAGAAACCTGTATATATCTGTTTTATCAAAGTGGGCGGGCCATAGGACACTCTTGAATGAAAAATTAATACTTAATGCACGGATCTTTTCTTTGTCGTCACTTTCCAATGGCGATGAGTCACAATATATTTCTTTTTCTTAGCACGGGGTATATTGTATGTTTTTGACTGATGTATTTCGCGCTCATTCCCCCCCGCCCCCAAGTTGTCATTCTGTCTCCCTCCCCCCCACCCCCCCCCATCACTGCTCTGTATTTTTATCTGAGGTAGAAATTGTACAATATGGCTACCATTTAAATGTTAACAACATAAGTAGGGTTAACCATTACACTTCGTGTTCCATTCTTTTTTCATGTTGATGTTGTTGTTGTTATTATTATTATTGTTGTTATTATTATTATTATTATTGATTCCGGCGTAGTAGCCTATATTAGTTTAGGATTTTAGGTACCGCTCGCTTTTAAAAGGATGCTGGAGTGTACGGGATGTTTCGTTTCCATTCATTCACCCTGAATCGCCCACATTAAATACAATGCAACTGTGCGACGTTGATCAGATTATCGAAACATACGAGCCATTGTCTGTGTTCGCGAGCAAATGCATCGCCCCTGGATGCAGCCAAATCTGCACGCGTTAAAGTCCAGATGTAACGTTACTGTTTGGCGAGCGTAGAGGCGTTTTTCGGTCATGACCCCGAAATTGAGGGGGCGTCCTTGTTTAACTGTGCCTTCCGTTGCCGTCTCTGGTTTTCGGGGCTGTCAAAAGACGAGAGGAGCCGAAACACCGACTGCCAAAACTGCTATTTGCTTGTATTGTGTTGGATAGCCCATTGGTGTACACTTACTGCTTTAAGCGCGTTAAATTTTCCTTTTTGTACACTTAGCCCACTTTTCTGGCCTAATGCAAAAATCTAGAAAGCCGAAATGTAGGAAAGGCTCCTGTTACGCAACTCTGTGAGGAATGAGCTGCTCGCTTTTAGTCTTTCCGGATTTTTTTTTTTTACTCGCTCAGTTTATGGACAGTTAAGGCTGAAATGTCGAAAAAACGTTGACTTTTTATGCTGCAGTGCGGCAGAATGCGCTGCATACAGCGGTGGCGATACTTAAACATCCCAGTGTTCCGTTGCTGCTGGGGATGAAACGAAACCGTCGTCATCGACGTTGTGTGCGCAAAATGAGGTACATTTTTGCGCATTTGTGGGTGCGTGAGTGCTTATGTCTACTGATTAACGGATGGTTTAATTTGCCAATATAAAAACAGGAAATAGCCGTGGAAGTGTAATTTTTTAAAAGGTATGCGTGCAAACAGGTGTGTGTTTTTGGGCTCAATGCAGTACAGGGCCGAGCATTTACAGATGTAAGGGTTTCCTGCTTTGTGTACACTTCCTTCTAGGCGGATTTCTTGATCTGTGTCATATGTTGTAATAAAAATATATAGAAAATTACTCTGTATAAAATGAAACAAAATAAAGTTGGTGAAACGGTCTGCTCTTTCCCCCACACATTACCCTCCCTCCAGTATTGTTTGGGTTGTTTAATTATTACTTTTTAAAATCTTCATCATAGGTTTTAAACGTACTGGGTTTTCCTTGACCGCATAAAATCAATAATTTGATTCAATGCTGGGTGCAGTTTATATCTACGATTACTCTTAAAATACAGCCTCTCCAATTGGAGTATAAAATAAGAACAAATATTGATGAATGCAAATATGTACCTATATTGTTGATAGAAATATAGAATCGATATGTCATACTGCAAGAGATGCCACAGAAGATTTTGTCATTTAGCCTCAGAAAAACTTGGACATTAAAAACCTTATTTGTTTTATTGTTCTTTTTGATACATAAGTTGTGTATTTTGTTGATGTTTGAGAGCACCAATCGGGTGATTTGGGGAATGATGTAACTCGATGCAATGTCAAAAAAATCAAGTCAATTTCCACTCATTTGCAAAGCTGTACTATAAATCCAGTGTAGGGCTGTGTGGTCACATTCCTTTGGCAACAATGAACTTACAAATTGTGACATTCTGGCATGAGGAGGTTCAATATATATGTTTAAAACATTGAGTTTGTAGAGTGGTTCTGTCCAATTCAAAAATACATCCAGAAATTGGAGAATTCTATAAAACAACAAATCCAAAAATAATAATTTGAGGTACTGGATTTGCAGATTCCAAGCTAAAATCAGAGTGATAGACCATCGACCTCTCGGCTGAAATATGCCATTTTTCTGTACTGCAAAATCAAGCCGTTTCCTCAACTCTTGAGGTTACATTTACATTTTTCACTGAGCATAACAATGAGTTTCCCTCTCTGATATAACGCAATGTATTTATAACTAACATTATTGAAAAAATAGCATGTGCAAATATATGTTAAAATGTGAAGACCAGAATACAAGGAATACCAAAACATTCATGTCGTATGAATTGGTGCTACTGTACATGTAATACTTTTTGTACTTTTTGTTTTTAGTTTGGAGAAATGTATATAGGCTTTTAACTGTTCAGTGATGCATTCCTTATATGTTTCATATTTTAACATACATGACTGTGATGCAGTTCAACAGCACAGATATGGAAACGCTGTCATTATGACTGCTACATTAATGGCTCCAAAACAAATAATCTCTATACAATTACCTCTGGTAGTAATAATGTCTGAGCTGGCAGTGAAGCCATTCTACTGCAATTTTTTGCATTTAAATTTTCTACATTTGAATTTGCTGTACATCTAAACTGCCTTGTTACCTCAAATTTAGATTCTGGCTTTCGTATGACCTCAAAACATGACTGGTGTTCCAAGGGGAAAAAAATGGATGTACTCAAGCTATCCAATACCTAAAACCAATGAAACTTCACAGATGTGTGTTCCATCAGCCATGACTGTCTGTTGCGTGAGTATTGAGACACTTTGGGCAAATTCACTGTTAAGCCACAATGTGACAGAAATGCTAAGCCCCACACTCCGGTAAGTGCGCCGCTCGTCTCCTTTGCAGTGCTTAATTCTCCATGTTGATGGATCCCCAAGATGTGGCCCTAAATGTTTGCCACTCAAACATCCTGCAGTTATTGAACAGATATCAGCTCAGTCTCATCGATGGCTGATCTCTGGAATGCTCAAACATTCACCATAACATCTTGTAGCATGACCAGCAGTTTTAACACCTGTACCAAGGCCCTTAAAAATAGCTTAAACCCATTCTATTTGGGCTATTGTCTAATTGTGCAGACTGACAGAACAAGAGGATGTAACAGACAGGAACAGGTGAAGGCTAGGGGATCAAAGTCATTAGAAAGCATCGGTTCTTCTCTCCCCACTTTCTCTGACAGGGAAGGGGTTTTCCACCCCAGTTCTGTGTATAACCATATTAAAGAGTATTCCAGTACTGTGATTATCGATAGTCAACAGTCACACTTCACTCCACTCACCGACTCCCCAGCTGAAATATTTTTCATTGTCTCTGCTTCAAAGTTGAGCGAATTTCCACTTGATATTCCCCAATCAGTTTTTGAGAACCTCGATGAGAGCACTTATTTCTTTTAGAAGTGCATTCATTCCTTCTGACTCTGTTCTCAGTGCTGCCTCTATTAGAGGATGGAACAGTCTTTGAGCTTGCACCACAAAATTGGGTGTGACCAAACGTACGCACTCAGCACTCAGGCTCCAGCACAATATAGAATTGGTTATACCTCCTCTACAGAAGGTAATATTTCAAGAGGGTTGGTTTGTTTGCTCATCTGTAAACAGGATATCCCAAGAAGTTCCAGATGGATGCCTATGAACTTCCGTGTATTGATGGATACCGTGCTGACGATGAAGGGATTCAATTTTGGTGAAGATCCGACACCTATTCTTGATCCAAAAGAATTTCTATGCGTGAAATAGACCACTGTTGAGCATATAAGTTGATCAAAAAAAGTTATCCTGGCCATTAATATGACACCTATGCACACAACAGCTGTCATATTACTACATTGTACAAGTACTTTATGCTAGGATAAGTCCAAATCGGACTTCCTCTGCCAAGTAATTTCAAAACAGTAGAGGTAATGCACTCTCCCAAATGCCTCCAGCTTTCAGCTTTACCTGCTCCTTACATGATCTGATCGCTCAGGATGGACCAAGGACTGATGAAGGAACAGACGGATGAACCATGGATGAAGCAGCCAACAAATTCATCTTTGTGGTTGGATTTTTCCATTGTGCAGACTGACAAAAATGTACTTCAGTGCTGAAATCAATGGGTAATCTATTGTTTTAAGTCAGTATCTACATATAGCTTGCATGTAAATCGGAGTAGTTTATATATATCCCTTTTATTTTGCTTGAGGTACCCAATATCACGATGAGTCTGTCATTCCAGCGAAGAAGTGTTGAGGAGGAGCTCCCAGCAGCGTTATCAGGTGTCATCACAAAGGAGTCTCTGATGTGAGGGGAACTCCTGTGTTCACTCTTAAATACCTGAGGGCAGTATGTCACTGTGAATCTAAGACACAGGGTACCCTCGCGCGCACACATTTTCCTGCTCATACGTTTCTCCACTGTCTCTCCCCCCCCCATTGCAATCTGCTACGCAGCGGAGTGAGAGCCATAATTTCCTGTACAGTGCTTGAGGCTACAGTCAAAGACTAAATTCTGACTACGATTTGAAAGAAGGCCGATCCATAACAAAGCTCCTTTCCTTAATGCTTTCACATCTTAAAAAATATCGCAGTGTCTCTCGGCATCATATTCAAACATAAAATACTGGAATGTTTCTGAAAAAAAGAAGGCGCCACATGAGCCACCGCTGTTCTTTTACATGCATATTAGTAACATGGTGAGTGTTAGAAAACTCTCTTGCCTATAAAATTAAACTTAGTCATGATATAGCAGTTGTATTGTTTCATTCAGTTCTTAACCGTTATGAGAGAGAACTTGGTTGCAAGTTTTATAAACTTTGAAAACAATACTGGTGGGGTTTCATTCATTTTCAATGATTTTCTCATTTTCAAACTGTTGTGATATCTGGATGAAATGAGGAATTTGTTATGAGTAGTGATTCCTGTGAGGTAATCCTTTTGGAAATTAAAAAAAAAAAAGGTCTGGCTGGCATGATAGCTGCAGGAGGTAAACGGTCAGATGTGCAGGAGTCAGGCCTGGTCATGTGGTGGATCAGAGGTGTTTATACCCTAGATGTGAAATCCTGCCAGCAAATAACCCCCCCCCCCGTTATTTTGCTTTAACGACCTGAATTTGCTCAACAATCTGATTCTTCATTTAGAAAGTGGACCTTATCTCTGAAATCAGCTGGATGAGTTCATTGATGGAAGATGCACATGAAAGGATTATCAGTTCCTGACCCCAGGCTTAAACACCTCCACTGGGTTCTGTACTTCTGGTATTGTCGTTTGAAGATGGAAACGGGAGGGTGAGGGGAAACTGGTACAAATAGCTTTTTAGATGTCAGAAGAAAAGGTTATCAGTTTTGAAATGGATCTCCAGACGAGTTCACGTCGGAGTCTGACACATGGGTAATGGAGAAACGTGAGACACTGAATCTGGAAAAGGGTGTCGCCGGCACAGTTGGGGCAGGTACAGGGGCCACAGGAGTCGGACAGGGGGCCTCGAGGGATGAACTCGAGGCTTCGGAGGAAGGGCTCAGCTCCTCGGGCTCGGCAGGGTCATGCAGGATGGATGTCGGATCAGGCGTCAAGGGAAAATCATCCTCCCATTCAAACCCTCCACCTAGGTATCAAGAAGGTTGCGTAAATATTCAACACTCCACAGATCAAGTCTTGACATGGATGTAAAGGCTACGAGACACACTTCATAAAAGTTTTCGCTCCACCCTAGGCGCCTGCTTACTCTCTTCTGAAATGTTCCCATCTGAGGAGTCATCTGAGGTGTTAGGCCTCTCCTGGGGTCTTGACTGCAAACCCTCGGCACTTGGCCCAGCAGGCTCTGCGCTAGGAGGGAAGCCATGTTCTGCCAGCTCCTGGGTGGGGCTCTCCTACAGGGTCAATTTAAACAAACTGCATTGAGAAAAAAATGTCACCCTTACTATACAAACAGAAGTCAGTCAAAGAAGAAGGGAGCAGTTCTAGCATATAACTTGAAATAGTCGCTGGATTGTTCATGGACATTGGCATACTTTATTACATCTGCCTGGTCAAAATAAAGTGAGGACACTTACCTGATCAAACAAGTAGACGGTGACGTCATCAAAGAATGATACAGCCTTCTTTTTTTGCTCCAGGTCCTCGCAGAAAGACTCAGTGAGCAGTGTGGGCATTCTGAGTAGGCTGCGCAAGTGACGAGCATCGCTGCAGTCACTCACGACCACGGGCACCGCCTGGCACTCCTCTTCACTCTCTTCACTCTGTTCCTGCACGTTGTAGCTACGCAACTCCTCATCTGACTCCTCACTGTCCTCTGACTCCCTGTCCTCCCAGTCTGCCTCATCTCCGTCTAATTCCCCTTCCGCCAGGGGCAAAATCCTGCCACCTTCCGTTGGTAGCAGGCCAGGAGGAGAGGGCGATGACGAAGAGGCAGTAGAAGGGGAGGGGATATCAATTACCCCTGGGAAAGCTTCCCGCTCTTTGTTTAAGTCTTCCTCCCCCAGTTGCTCTTTGTCTACTTCATCATCCTCTGCTTCTTTAGTCGCCTTCTTCCGGATGCGGTAATCAGCTCCTCCTGTGGACTCTTGAGCAAGTTCTTTTTCTTCTCCCCCACTCTCGACTACACCAAGAGTTTCCATTCCAGTGTTTCTGTGTGGTTGGGCTCGGGGATCCCCTGAAATCCTTTCACCACCATCTCCAGCAGCACAGGAGTCCTGCAGCGTAGACGAGCTTGCGGAGAGAGCAGAGGAAGCAGAGGATGATGAGGAGGTGGAAGAAGGAGAGGGTGAGGAGGGACATTCAGGAGCAGGCTCCTCCCCAGGGTGCTCAGGATCCAGCCCCAAACCCTCATCTGGAGGAGACTCTTTGGTCAGGCAGCCTCCCATCTCTGGGGGTGAGGGGGAAAGCGTCGAGAGGACAGGTCCAATAGAGGCATCTCCAGACCTGTGCTCAGATCGGGCCTTTACTGGTTGAACCTTCCCAGTGTCCCCCTCAAAGATAGCCCTAGCGTCTCCAGGTCCTCTGAAATGTTCTCTCCCTTCCTCTTTCTCTAGAGGAGGGTCTAGCCCCTCCTTCCTTGCAGACCGTGTGATATCACCTTTTTCGGCTTCTTCCCTTGGAATCTCCGGGAACTCACCTGCACCTTCATCACCTGGAAACCTCTCATTCTCAGTGTCATAGTCAGAGAAATAGGCTGAGTCCCGGTAAGGGTTCTTCCCAATTAGCTCAGTAAGTTGTGGCTCTCCAAAGCGGGGTAAAGTCACTGGTAATATTTCTTCCATAACATCAACCTGCAGGATCACCTCATCATCTGACCCAGCCAGCTCTGGGCCTTTGGTGAGGGGAAGCTTCCCTGATGGTGGGGTAAATCCATCAATCTCTCGAGACTCAAGGTGCTCTTTTGGAATGAATTCTGGGGATTCATTGTTCTCAGTGTCATACCCGCTGTCCAGAGCTTTGGGCTGGGAGGAGGAATGGATAGAGACTGGGCTGGAGGTCTCACAGGAGCTGGAGGAGGAAGTTAACTCCCCTGAGTCCACAGAGTCAGGAGTGACTGCCTGCTTCTGCATTGACCGGAGGGGAATGGCCTCCATTTGTTCAATTGGCAAGGCCGCGAAGACAACATCATCATAGTCCTCCAGGTCTACCATACTGATGCTAGAACAACCAGTTACCGCTCCACTGTCCGGCTCTGACAGGGCTGCGTGACGGGGTGGTCTTTTCCCCGAAGGAGGTGGAAGTTTAGCTACCGCCACTCGACTCGTACACAGCTCCTGTGCTGCTACTCCCTTTTCATGTAATGATTCACCCACACAGGTGTTTGTGTTCTTGTCCCAAAGCTCTGAGTCTGTTTTGGTTTTTGGAGAGTTGTCACCCACCCTTGTCAAGCTGCACAAATCCTCTTTCTCTTCCATCTTCAATTTGTCTGTGTCTTTAAGACCTCCGCTTCGCACTTGAGCTCCTGCAGTCTGGCCCAGAAAAGGAGAGCGCTCGGTAATTTGGTGACATTCATGGGATGTTATTGCATCATCTCCATCCTCAAAGCAAATATTAACATATGTACAATGTTCGGTAGACAGTGGCAGAGCGTGCACTTTATTGGGGGATACTAAGCTGCTGTCATTGTCTACACCTTCAAATCTAGCACTGATCTGGTAACTGTTATGCGTTGAGCTGTCTTTGCCTAACCTCACATCTGGCCATGTCTCTGTGTTAGGTTTACCAGTGCAGGGGATGTCAATAAAAGACTCTCTGGTTCCCTCTGGTGGTCCCCGGGCAAAGAACATACTGTTGTTGTTAGCAGAGTGGTTTGAAGCCCAGCTGTGCATTTCCTTGTCCAAGAACAGATCGCCTTCATCCCCTTTTGCATGGTTCTTGGGCTGCTGCAACCCGCTGGGCACCGTGGCATTCTCTGTATCAATCTCAATGCTCACCGAACAAGCAGCAGACCCCGTTTGGTGGTGGTGTTCATAGACAGGGCTCTCACTGCTTGTGCGTTCACAAATACCCTCAAGGTCATAGTCATAGTGGCCAGTGCATGGACTGCTGAGGGATGGGGAGGTGCCTAAGGGGCTTTCGGGCTCTCCCTGTGCCCGAGGCGGACTGTGTGATCCCCAGCTCCCTTGCAGGACCTCAGGAGGTGTCCCCTTGTTCACAGGATGGTCCTTACTGGGTGAGAGCGAAGGTGAACGTTCATAGTAGAAGCTCTCCCGCTCCTCATAAGAAAAGCATTTCCCTGATTCCCATGCTCCCATGGGACTGCCCCCAGATCTTGCCTGGCCCAGAAGTGGCTCCATGGTAAGTGAGACAGCGGGGCTAGCATCTGAATCATAGCTAGCAATAGCAGCCTTGTGAGCATCAGTCAACCAGTAGGACCCCGGTGCTTGGACCTCAGTGGTCATGTCCCGGCCATAGTCCCCATCCTCAAACTCAGGGCTCTGGTCTAATCGACCAGCGCTCTCCATGGGCTCCTCAATGCGGATATAGTATTCACTACTCACTGAGGGGCTGTGTGCACTCAGAACAGGGACGACACCTGGCGTGTGCAGGGACTTGGGCTCATAACAGGAAGGAGAAACCCCCAAGGTAAGTCCATCCCCACCAACATCCCCACTGCCACTCTCAGAGGGGTAGTAGATGTCCTGGTAGAGGGGATTCCCTTGGCCCAAAGGCCCACTGGTGGAAGCGGTGTGGAAGGGCCGCTCAGGCCCAGTCTCCTCCCACTTGTATTCAAAGCTGAGCCCATGGCTTGTCTCAGTCACCGTCAGGATGTCATCCCCCGTCTCGCCATGAAAGCCATCACCAGTGGCAAAGTGTTCCAGGAGGGGGAAGGAAGAAGAAGAGGAGGAGGAAGGGGCAGGTTCTACTGCTGCGACCCCAAGCCCCATGCCTGGTCGGAGGGAGTTCCAGCGACTTTCAAAGTCTTCCTCTAGCTCGCTCGAACCCTTTGCGCACAGGTAGCTCAGCAACAGGTGGACCTCCTCCATACTTGGCCTCTGTTCCGGCTGTAGCCAGCAGAACTGCATGACCTCATACCTGATAGAGATGGAAAGAGTGATTGAAAAATAGAGGAATTAAATATTTTGAGAGCAGGAGTGAAGTAGCAAGGATGGCAAGAGAGCTGTTGCTGATAGGTCAGTGTACAGGGAAAGATGGGTAATGGCTCACCAGCGCTCAGAGAGTGGCACTTTCAGTAGCGGCTTTGGCAATTTGAGCTGCTGCTCCCTCACAGCATAAGTCAGCACCTGTCTGTCAGAGTAGTGTCGGTAAGGCTGGTTCCCCAACTCAAACAGCTCCCAGATTGTCACCCCCAGAGACCTGTAAAATTAAAGAGACTGTCACTCTGGGACAGTGGTCATCAACGCTGGTTCTGGAGGGCCAGAGTGTCTGCTGGTTTTTGACGTTACCCTGCACTTAATTAATGAATGAAAACAGTTCATTACGCACTTTAATCATCTCACCTGGTGTCTTAGGTTTAACTAGGCTTATGCCGTCCGAGGCGACGGCTTGAGGTATATCCCCGAACGCCCCCAATCCTCCAATTCCCCAATGCTCGAATAGACCCAATATAATATAAAGCCCCTCAGGTCATGACCTTTCATTTGGCTTACTTAATTTCAGGTCAGTCGGACAAATGGTTCTGAAGATATGGCCAAAATGGTAATTTTTCCATCACAAAGCGCCACCTGGTGGCAGAATATTGAACCATACAGGTATGATGTCATCGTGTGACATCGTTGTGAGGTCATGACCTTGCAGGTGCACATAGTTTCATGTCAATTGGACAAAAAGTTCCAAAGATATGGCAAAAATGGTGAATTTTATGTGACAAAGCTCCACCATGTGTCAAAATTTTGAACCAAACAGGTATAATGTCATCGTGGGACACATCCTCAGGTCATGACCTTTCATTTGCACTTGATTTGAGTTAAATCGGACAAATATTCCCAGAGATATGATAAAAACTGTGATTTTTTCAGTTTTTGGCCCCTGGTGGCCAATCTAGAAATAGTAAATTGTCCTAAATCAAATCACTTCTTCCTCTTTATGATACTTACTTATATGCAAAACTTGGAATTTCTAATTGAAATATTATTGAAGTTATCGCGTTAACATGTAAATCAGTTTTTTGCCTCTGGTGGCCAATCTAGAAATCTTAAATTGTCCAAAATAGAATCAGTTCTTCCTCATGATACTTACTTATATGCAAAACGTGGAATTTCTAAGTGAAATATTTCTGAAGTTATAGCGTTAACACGTAGGGCGGCGCGGCGGCAGTCGGACCAAAAACATAATATCCTCGGAACGCCATTCGGCGCTCGGGGATATAAATAGGATGGAGAAAACCAAACTCAGCACACCCTGTGGCTCTCCAGGACCAGGGCTTGCTACCCCTGTCCTATACACTTTTATCTTTACTTTGAACCTCTACTTTGCCCGGATTACTACTATGCTCAATGTCCAACTACATTGACAAATCTTGGTTTCCACTTTGACTTCTGTCACAACCTGCATGTCTGTTTAATTGTCTCTAGGAGTTCAGTGGGTAGTTCCTGGTAATTGATTGATTGGCTTATTATTAGTGCAGGAGTATTGCTAACACCACAGGGTGTGTGAGTTTGGTTTTCTCCACCCTATTTAAACCTAAGACACCAGGTGAGATGAGTTAAGTGTGTAATGAACTGCTTTCATTCATCAATTAAGTGCAGAGTAACGTCAAAAACCAGCAGACACTCCGGCCTTCCAGGGACGGGGTTGACGACCACTGCTCTAGGAGTTTCTGTGCCCCTCTTACAATGAGGTCCACATTATGCATTTGGACAATCACAATTGTAACCCTATCTGGACCGGGCTTTTTGGGGCTTCCTGGGGGCGGCCGAAAAAGCCCCCCCCCGTACACCAGGGATGGTGTACACATAAAACTAAATCACTACAATCATTTTGGTATTAGTATGACCTAGTATGATGTCATTATTACATCATGGTCTGATTTTATTACCCAGAATGCTTTGCTTATTTTTTCCCATAGTGCACCAGCTCCGAGAGGCCATAAAATACACAAAATTCTATTTTCTGTGTATAGTTTTTCATTTACTCAGAATGTTTTTTTTTTTTTTTTTTTAAAGCAGTTCAGGTCAGAAAGAGATGAACGTAAACTTATAAAGGATTACAGGTGTGCGTAGGCAAAACTTGCACAGTTCTTGTCGTCAACTTCTTTGTATTTGGTATGTTGATTTCAATATAGAGTCTAAAGACCACCTTAAAAATGGAAAAAAAAACATCTATTTGTTGATAGTAGAAGCTTTAATAATAGGAAAATAAAACAGATTCTATGCTGTCATCAAATTTGCATAAATTAATTCTACTTACCAAAGCTGACATTAACCCTCTATTAACCACCGTAACATATCTGCTACTTAAAGTGAAAGGGTTAACAGCCTGGACACCCTGCTGATTTTATTTCTTATTGCCAAATTAACATTTGAGAATAACTTGAATGGTCCGTCACTTTTTCCATTCGCATTATTAGCCAATGTAGCAGATCTGCTACATTTTGGAAATTTGGGCCAAAGGGTCAAATTTTTTTGTAAACTATTTTTCCAAATATTGGCCCATTATCAACATATTTGCCTAGGGAAATTATTTTTACACATTTGGAAAGGTACTTGGTTAACAGAAGGTTAAATTGTGTCAGATATAGTAAATATAATGGAATAAATATATGTTAAGAAGAAAATCTGGAAACTACATCGATGTAACCGAAATTGGCGATTTTTTGTCAGACATACCCGTTAGAAAACCATTGCCATGGAAACGGCGGACTTGATTTGTTGGGATAAAATTGTTCCCAGACAGGTTTTAGGACAAGTCACCAAGTTTGGTGGTCCTAGCTCATGACGTGAAAATTGGCGCGGGCTTAAAAAGCCCGCCCCCACCCCCCCCGGTCTACATAGGGTTAAAGGTCCAAATACCTGTTTATTTGCCATGGCTTTACATAATTACTGGCAAAATTTTACATCCCAGTATATAATTTGAGGGGGCTACCATTTTGAGTGAGTTGTGTAGGAAGAACAGCTTCATTAGATGGGGTCTCTGTCCTGACACTTCACTGACTGTGTTTTATGCCATATTCCATTATTATTGTGGAAAGCAGCTTACCCGAACTGTACGCATGTACTGTACATATTGATATAAATTCCACTTAAATCGATTGTAAACATGTTTGAGAGGGGAAAAGTCCCAGAGAGAAAAAAAAAAGTCTAAATGTGGGAGCTGGCTGCAAAAGAGTATATAAGGAGAGAAATTGAAAGAGTAAAGTAGTAGGAGAAATTGCAAGGGGAAGGATACATTTGACCAGACCTGTCACTCTTTTCAAGACCTGTGAAGCTTTTTGTGGATTTTTGCCTGTGTTGGAGCATTTTCCTCACCCAGGACATCACCAAGCAACCCCATCTCAAGGGACTGTAAATATTTTTTTTCTTGTACGTTATCAATCTTGGTCAGTAGTATAAATTGTAGGTTAGTGTCGGTCTTTGTTGAATTAAATCTGTTTTAGTTTTAAAATTTTGTCTGTCATCCCTTGCTGTCTTTTATGTCGTAGTATAACACACTGAATAGAATGGTATAACAGTGTGCTCCTTGGGGTTGTGACATACCCAACAAAAATACCTTCACAAACAATAATGAGATCATTTTAGGGTGTGGAAGGGGGTACAGGGCCCAATTCACAGTGCTAATGGAGGAGGACACTGTGCTCATTCACACTCTTAAAGGGACAGCAGTGCCATTGTTATCCAGCTGAAGGCCGGTTCTAGACGGTTGCCGTGGTAACTGTGTCCTACCAGACATTGCTTGGCTTCGTCTGGTCCACCATCAAGAGGTTGCCATGGACTTCATCAATGAGTTCAGGGGCAATCCAGCGCAATGGCACCCATAGCTGGTCAGGCGTCACAAAATAGTCCTCCTAATAGAATAAACTTAGGATCAATGGCGCAGGTATACCACTGTACAGGAGCTGTGGTTCCCAAAAGCAGCCCATACTGTTCAAGAAGCAACAGTTCTGTCTAAGCAGCACATAGATCAGAGGCAGTGGATCAGTCAATTCACTTTTTTTCTAGAGTATAATACTTCGTCTTGCCCAGTCTCACCTTGTATTTGTTGTGTGACAAGCCATAGTCCCCAATCTTCACTGTAACCTCTGATGTTAGCAAGCAGTTTCTCAAAGCCAGGTCACTGCAAGGGGAATAGAAAAGACTGTGAATGCACATTTTCTTCACATAAGCGCTTGCAGTGCTGCAGTTTAGTAGTGGTTTAACCAGGAGGTGCACATGCACTCCTTGCTTACTCTCACGGCAATTCAGCATCACATTATCATACGTAATATGCCGTAGGGTTGGGGGGGGGGGAGTAAGGCTTTTGTAAAGCAGTCTGAAGAGACATTTACTTACCTCTTTAACACTGACCCTAATGTGAAAGGGGGATCAATTGTAACTACCACTGAATGTCTCCACGGTGGCGACTGCGGTTGAGAAGGGTGACCCCCAGCAACAAAATCACTGATGCTGGAGTCTGAGAGATGCACTCGGGCAGCATCAGGATATTGTTACCGGGGGCGACCAGAAGAAGACTGGGAACAGCTCTGAGGGGAGGGTCAGTGCTGTGTTTTGCCTCGCCAGGTGGAAAACAAAGCTTACAGAGTGCCACACCCAACATACCTACCTGTGAGTGAAGTTGTGTTTGTGGAGATGCAGGAGGCCGGAGGCGATCTCGCACGCCATTCGCTGGAGTATCAAGGGGTCAGGGATCGAAGAGTCTGCAGCCCGACAGCTACGGAGATAGCCTTTAAGGTCCCCCTGTTAGGAGAGGCAGGAAGTAACACTATTATGTGCTCTCTCGCCCTTTCACGCGATCTCTCTGTTCCTCTCCCGCTCACAGACACAGATACTATCCAAGCATGCCACTCAAGTCAAGATAAATTATAAAAATTACACTGAGAATGAGAATTATTTAAAAGGGCCTCAGTGGTTGTCTAATCCCAGTTTCATATTGTTTCTGGCCAGCAGGGGGAGCTAGTCAGTCACAGTACGAAACAGCTTAGAGGGGTACTCAACCAAAAAACGCAATGCAGGCTGATTCCTGTCAATTTTTTTTAAGCAAACTCCTTCCATCCAGAATTATCCTATGTTGCTATGCATTAGCCTATCAGCAGCTTTCATGCAACCAGATGGACTCCAGTAGCCATGCTGTCACTTTTGTATTTCAAGACATGATTCTGGCAAACTGAGATAATTGATTACATTACAAACCATATTTACACATTCAAAATCATTTATTCACCTAGAAGGTATTTACTATGTCTTTTAAAACAAATTTCAAAAATACTGAAAGGTGGCTTTATTTTATTTGCCAGAGCCGCAACCAAAGCAGACCATTTGCTCGAATACGAATCCGGCTCCAGTTCATGCTGCGGCTCTGTCAGGTAAAATCAAGACAGCTTCCCGTGAGTAACACTTTCTGTGAGTAAATACGGTTTGCTAAGCGATTGGTCTTCAAGACAGTAGTGGAATGCATGGCTACCGGACTCTATCTGATGGCATGAAAAATGCAAACAGGTGAAGACAGCAAGCCAAGATAACTCGACATAGGAAGGACGCTTCACAAAACAGTCCAGAGGAGTGTATTTACAAAAACATTCACTAAAATGAGTGCAAATCGTGTTTTGGGAGGAGTACCCCTTTTATTGCCAGCAGACTGGTCACTACTCAACCAGGGTACAAAATTCACACACAGGCAAGCACCGGCTCATTTCTCACCAGCGGGCAGAACTCCATGACCAGTAGGTAGGGCGTGACCTCAGAACACTGTGCCAGGCACTGCAAGAGGGAGGGGTGCTGGAGGGTGCTGTGGGAGGGGGGTGGGGTCAGAAATAAAGAGGGTCTCACTATAGAATGACATCATGCTGCACAACTATAACACACAGTTTGGCAGATGGCACCACTTAGTGAGAAACTGGAGTAGAAATGCTGTGACAGTTTGATTGTTCGAGGTTAGGGGTAATGTATTTCTAAGCATGTTTGTTTCAGGCGTATTTTTTGAGTCGAGATTAATTAATCAGTGGCAGCTCATTTGAATTGTCGATGACGTATCTGTGAGTGTATAATTGTTTTGGGTTTGGGATACTTGGATATCCCTGAAAGCGCATTAGTTATGCACTTCAAGAAATGAAAAAGCAGTGCATCTTACCAAGCTTTTTTAATCTTATATCTAGACTTAAAACACTTATTTACATAACAATTTTTTTCTCAGTAAGACAAAAATTCTACAAGTGAGGTGCGGTAACTTCGACTCATTTCTAGGTTTGTCCGTGGGGTGATTGCATATGTTAATGCATAAGTTAATTCACATAATAAGATTAAAAGACTTCTTAAAAAGCAACTTGCAGTTTAGAGTCCCTGTGAATCAATGTGAAGGAAAGTATTGTAGGACCTACATTCTCATGAAAATATACTGTACTTATATATACGCTAAAGAGACTTTTAGAATTGTTTTTGTCAGAGAATGTTGCATCTGCATCCAGAAAAGCCAAACCAGAAATGACGTCATGGGAGGGAGAGCGGTTAAGTTTAACAACAGAACAGAATGGATCCCACTGCTTGTTTTGACACTGAATTTGTCGTAATTAATATTCATATGCACATAACGAACATATGCACAGCTTAATAATTATGTGACTGCCAGGCATCCAAGAAACCAGGAGCAGACAAGGGGTCGAAGAAATATTAGTCAATGGAGAGAAATTGGAGTTTTGGTGTGATTAGACCCAGCGGTGTGCAGTGTGGGTATCTTCGTGAGTGATTAGCGTTAGCAACAATAGCTAAAGCTATGTTCACATCACAAACATGATAAAGTTTGCTATCGCGTATTAAGCTATAACAACATTAGGTGGCCACCTGCCGTATAATGTATACTGTCAATAGTATTCATTCATACCCATGACAGAAAGCGCAATATATTGGCTTGTACAAGTCGTATATTGCCTAACATAACTCCACACTACGGTGCTCTGGTGTTACCATCCGCATCATACCTCGATGAGGATAATCAGCCAGTGTAAAATTAGCACCGGACACAACCGCGTTTTTCATGACGAATGCGGCCATGAAGTCCTGTCTCTTCACCTGCGCGAAACGCACCCAGGCAGGACAGCTATAGCACCGTTTCTTTATCTGTGAGGAAAATGGTGGCCCGAGTTTGTGAAGCCTTTCAAAACAATAATTTGCCATGCTATATATAACTACCGAAAAGGACAAACTCACTGTATCACGATTGCACACACTCAGTGCTGACCTGCTCACGACACAATGCGCTAATTCCTGGCCAAAGACGACTCCCTCTCATTATCTACTCTGACACAATTTTGAAAAAAGGGGCGTTTTTGGCAGCTTCGCTCTAAACAGCCACTTTTTTCCCTGAATTTGAACTCGAATGTCTTGTAAAACGCATTAAATTCTGCATTAACATTTCAAATGGTAACGTTCCAACAACCTTAATGTATGAACCTAAAAAATTAGTCTGCAAGTTGCTCTTTAAGATGGACAGATTTTGCAGTTTAGGTAAGAGAAAATGTATCCGTTATTATTCAGCTCACTGTGTTCACACACCCTTTCTTTAAAAAAAAAATCAATGTGGTTCTATTCTAAATGAGGAGTATTCCAGTTTCATCTCGCTGAATTATCCCTTACCTTGTCAAGATCTCTCTGTTGGCACCGGCTTTACAATGAGATTTAGCAATGACTGCCTTCGTTCGAAGATGAGCTCCAAATTAACACGGCGAGGTGCGTGTGTGTGTTTGTGTTTGCGCCCTGTGCACACAGCGTTAGTGAGCACGACTGCGTACGTGTCCATGTTCCTGAGTGTCATTGTACACAATAGAATCACAGAGACAATGGAGCTGGGTGTTTTTCTTTTCAGTGCAAAGACAGGGGCTGCAGCTGGCTCTGAAGAGGTAGAGGAGGCAACGCAAAGAAAAGCAATATAATGAGCAATATAAAGAAAGGGATGCAGTCTGACAGAAAGAGGGACATGGATTTGTTTATGAGAGAGAGAGAGAGAGAGAGGGCGGCAGGGAGGTGAGGAAGCGGTCTGGTCTAAGTAAAGTTGCTGACCGGTAAGGCTGCGCCTCCTCCAGGAAGTGCACGTGGTCCTGCACACTGGCACTAGTCCTCAGCTCCTTGACCACCACCTGTGTGGTGCTGAGGCCGCAGTTCACTTCTCCCAGTAACACCTGCAGGCAGAGGGAGAGGAACGGCTTACAGCTTTATTTACTTACTTATTAATGAAGACCACAAAGGAAAAACGATCCGAGTCCAAATTTTCCATTTTTGTATATTATTATTATAATGTATATAATTATATTATATATTATCGGAATATTTTATATATTTTATATTTTTGCACATTTTTCAGTGCTTTGTTTTTAAGGCCATTTTGAATTTTTAACCATTTCTTCACAACATGAAAATGTGACTCTGATCATTTTTTCCATTGTGGTCTTCAAATGTATTCAGGAACTGATTTCCATTTATGTGGCTAAAGTTATTTGATTGATAATTGAAAGAGGAGGGCGATAGGGAGGGAGAGGGAGAATAGAAGGAGAAATAGACAGATAGATGGAAGGAGGAAGAACAGGAATTGAAGCACTGATTACTAAAACCCCACAAGTCACGATTTGATAGTTATGAGAAAATCAAGGAAAACATTTTAATTCGTGAAAAAGTGCAGACAGTGCTTCAGTATGGTATGCAGTGTTAAGATGATCTACCACTGGATTCAGAGAACCCTACTTGATTATATCTATTACTCAGAAGGAATAATGGACAAAAAAAAAATTAGGACTTCTGGGGTTCTAAGCACATATGGTTGGACTTGTGGGGTTTTAACCCCGTATTTAGGGTTATTGGCCTTACATTACGTGACAAACCTGAAACAAAATGTTACCATTTACAATAAAATAAACAAAAACCCTGCACTGTGACAAAAACTTGTTTATTATTAACACTTTAATTAGTACAGAAGTGGGTCTAGTGTTCGATATGCGATACCTTTAACTGCCAATAACGCAGAACTTGGGACATGACTTGTGGTTTTTTAGTACCCCAAAGATGCCCCTTGTCAAACGTGATAAGGCAACGGTCTTAACTCAATTTCACCAAAAGTGTGACTTATGGGGTTTTAGTAATAGGTGCTTCAATTTACTCTTAGTTATACATCACTCTATTGCTTAGTCAATAATGGCTGAGAGAGATGGGAGAGGGAGGAAAGAGGGAGATGGTAGAAGAGAGAGGGAAGGAGAGAGAGAGAGAGTGAGGTCCAGCAGAAGAGAGAAGGACGGAGTAGCGTAATTAGAGGAGAGGGAAGGATACAGAGAGCTGAGTGGTTAGGGAAAGGGCCGATGTGCAAAAAGGATGGAGGGGGGGTTTTAGAGACTGAGAGAACAGGGCAGATGCTGGTTCAGAGGAATAAACTGCGAGTGCGAGGATGACAGAGAGAGTGTTGAGATATTACAGTATCCCCATTATGTCCTGCGTTGCATTCTGGAGAGGATTTACGAATTACGCACAGAATATGGAACTCTTTCATAAACGCTGAAAAAAAACACGTCATGGCCAAGGCTTGGAGCGTTTGCCCATCCATGACTTAATCGAATGTATGATGCAATTGTTTGGACAGTACATTCCAGGCAGTGATCGTGTTGGGGTCAGAGGGAACCTCCCTACCTTGCCAAACCAGCCATGGCCAATCTCCTTCAGGTACAGCAGGCTGTGACGTCCCAGGTCTGCTGATTTGAGCAGCTGAACTGGAATCAGACAACAGGAGGAAGGGAGAGACTGACAGAATTAGACACTTTGAGAGTTGCCAGACAGCGGCAATTATTAATAGAGTTATTAGAGGGATTGCACTATCAAATGAGACCGTTGGGTATTGGTAGATAATATTTATATCAAAGAAGATGGATACAAATGGTGGCTTAAACAGGGAAATTTAAACAAGCAAAAATGTAAAGAACCCCCCCCCCTCTTTCCTGACACCCAGGACAAAACATGGGCCGCTTGTCAACCAGACTGCAAATATTCATGGTTAAATGTACTCAGGTATCTTCAGAAAGAAGTGCAGACAGAGGCACTGATGGAAACACTAACATCTGCTGCCAACTGGAAGGAGCGTCGAGTATCTTACCAGGACAGAAATGCACAGCTGTAAAAACCCCCCCAAACAAACCCAAAAGCAGACGTGGACTGGGTAGCAACAGCCTCACCTGAGCGGTTAGCTGAGCTCTTCTTCACTCCGTCAGAGTCCGGAACTGGGGAGGCTGTGACGCGTTGAAGCCGGTACAGAACCGGACCCCGACCCAGCTCAGGTACAGCTCCATGAGTCCTCCCGATTCAGCAGGACAAACGGAAGAGTCCGGATCACCCTGGCCCTCCCACCTAGCCCCATCGCTGCAATGCGTCCTACCAGAGTGACGGTTTGAAAGAATCGGAGCGTTACCAAAGCGAGAGGCTTTGGGCAGACCCAGGCGCGATTTGTGATTCGTTTTAAGCCTCACAAGTGGATCCAAAGCCTTCCGGGACAGTCTCAAAGAAGCCACGTCCCAAGTCTCATGCACGGTTTTCGAGATTTAGAGAGATGTTTGCCCATCACTCAGTGTGAAGGTCTACGCTGGAGTCTTCACAGTTGGTCTATGCGGCTCAGATTCCACGTGCGCTCCACCCGAGTCGCTCGAACTCCGGCGTGTCCAGAGACAATGAGGAAAGTGGCGAAAGGCACCTCACTCTGCAAGCAGCTAGTGGACAAAGACAAACACACAGAGCTGTGTCCTCGCTTATGAGCCCACAAAGCCACCGCTGCCTCGCACCCTCCCCCTCACCCCAATGTTCCAGAAGCCTGTCATTCCTTACGTACGCTCACGCAGTCCGAGCTGGGGCTGAATCTGGCTCTTTGTCCGCCAGCCGGGCGACTCCTGGTACCAGGGTGTATCGGCTTGGACACAGGGCCCATTCTCTGGGGGCCCTTGGTGAAGTTGCCATGGCGACAGCTCTCCGCCCCCTACCACATCCATCATGGCAGAGAAACACAGAGGCGATGTTTCTCCCCTCGCTGAGGACTCAACTGCTCTCTTCATTTCTCCTCTTGTGGAATGTGAGACACGCCATTCCCATCCTACTCAAGGCATTCCTTCAGCTCTGTACGCGTGTGTCTGTGTGTGTGTGTGTGTGTGTGTGTGAGAGAGAGAGAGAGAGAGAGGGAGGGAGTGAGATCATAGGAGTGTATGACTGTGCTTGTCTGTATGTGCATTTCTATGTGACGGAGAGACAATGAGATCATAGTACTCAGTTTTGGGAGTTACAATGAGTATCACAGAGGCCTTTAACTGTGCTGCATGTGTATTTCAGATGTTGTGAGTACCTAGATTGGGCAGTATTGCTTTCCAGTGTCTAAGCTTGTATGATTCAGTCTATGTGCACATCTATGGTGTGATGGTGTGTTAGTATTTGAGTATGTCTACATATCTTACTGTGTGTGTGTGTGTGTGTGTGTGTGTGTGTGTGTGTGTGTTTTTGTGCATTGTGTGTATGTGTATGTTTAGATATCTGTATTTCTGAGAGTAGTTGTCTGTGGTTCTGTACGAGAGAATGCATGTATGTGTGTGTGCTCTCAGTGCAGGTTGTATTGATAGGGTCCAGATGTGGCAGTTGCATAATGGTGCACAGTGATGACCTCGTCCTGCGGAGGTGGCTGGGAGTGTCTCTTTAAATGGACAGGGAATGCAGTCCTGCCTCCATCCTCCTCACCCCACAATACCTGCACATGGGAATCAGCTGATTGGCTAACAGCCTCATGCTTGCTCGCCCCGAGCACGACCTCCCCCACCACCACTCTTGAACCAACCGAGTGAGTCATCCATGAAGTAATACTGTGAAAACAGCAACTCCTTTTTCTGTGCAAACCTGTATTGTATTCTGCATTGTGTGGCTATTAAGCACAAAGCCTGGACAGCTTCAGGGTCAGCAGAGATACTCTGCCCAGAGCCAGGAGATGCATAGATTGAAGAGATATTCAGCCCAGAGCCTGTAGACCCATAGAGCATGAAGGAACACTCAACTTAGAGCAAGGAGCAGACCCACAGTGTTCACAAGGATGCTCAAAATACAGCCAGGAGACCCACAGAGTCTGCACACGTACTCAACTAAGAGCCCAGAATGTCTTCAAGTTTACAGATAAACTCAACTTAGACCAGTGGTTCCCAACCCAGTCCTCAAGGACCCCCTGTTCTGCAGTTTTATGTTGCAGTTTTACTTTTGCACACCTGATCCATTTAAGGCCCAATGCACCTTCATGCACACCCTGTTCAGGTAGATTTTTTTCAACCAATCAGCATGACGCCCTTAAATGGATCAGGTGTGAATTAGTAGAGCTGGAGCAAATACCTGCAGGGAGGGGGGCCCTTGAGGACTGGGTTGGGAACAACTGACCTGGGCCCCAAAGACCTATAGAGCCTGAAGGGATTCACAGGCCAGAGCCCAAAGACCCATTGTGCCTGAGGAGATAGTGCCCAAGAGCCCATCAGAGGTAATCATCTCAGAGGCCACAGACCCATAGAGCCAGAAGACAGCTGACAAGACCAATAAAGCTTAAAGGGGTACTCAGCCCTAAGCCTGTTGACCAGCAACCCCTAAAGGAATGCACAACTACGAGCAAGGAGACCTGTAGAATCTGCAAAGATGATCGGCGCAAAGCATGAAGAGAAAGAGAACCTGAAAGGATTTTCAACCCAGAGCCAAAACACCCATGGAGCTGAACGGATTGGAAACCCAGGACCTGTAGTCCTGTGCTGTCTGTAGAGATACTCAGCTTGGAGACCCTAGGAGGATACTCAAGCCCTTAGACCTATAGAGCCCGAACCTGTGGGAGTACCAAACCCACAGTCTGAATAGCTGTGAAGCCCAAACAGATACTTTGTCCTGGTCCTAGAGGACTGTTTATAGTGTACTGTGTCCTAGTTACAGCCAGGTCTTTTGTTGAACAGTACAGGTAACCCTCATGCAATCCCCCTCACCCTGCTGCTCTCACCTGATCGGCCAGGTTGTTGGGACACGGGCAGCGAGACCTGCGTGAGCGGCAAGACATAGACCTCGGGACCATTCTGTGAGGCGGGGGAGGCGAGGGCAGATGGGTCGGCCTGGTACTCCTCTCCCTCCGTGTTCTCAAACTCCTGGGGAGAGACAAACAGGAAGATGGTAATTCTGCATAGTCAATCAATCACTCTTTAGAGACTTCCCTGCCATTCTACTGAGATCCACCCATAACTGCGGCCCCAGGTTGTAATCCATCTTATTCTCATTTCCAATGCAAACTTCAACTCCCGCTCTCTTCTTCAAGTCCAGCTACCATTCCCACATTGAACACATTCTCCTATCTTCTTCTCCAACTCCGGGCTGTAACTTATGTTCAGCTCTAACTCAAACATATCTCAATATCTCCTCCGCAACAGTAACCAAACCCCAACTCCCATCTCCAACCTCAAATCCTTCAATCCCACTATTGTTCAGCCCTAGCTATAACACGCTCCTCTCCTTCTGTGTTCTCAAACTCACTGACAGGAGAATGGTAATTAATGTGGTAGGTCTATCACTCTCCAGAGACTACCCTGCCATTCTACTGAGATCCTCCCACAACTGCAGCACCAGACTGCAATCCAACTTCAACTGAAAACTCTCGCTTTCTTCTTCAAGTCTGATTGCCATCTTCAAACTGACCACATTCCCTCCTTCATCTCCAGTTCCTTACTGCAGCCCTAACTCGAATGTATCGTCATATCTCCATCCCATCTACAACTCAACCCCAACTCCCTTCTCCAACTTCAACTCCTTCAACTCCCCCTCATGTCAAGCTTCAGCGCTTACATACTGAATGATGAAAATTATCACTGTCCAAAAGCGCGAGGATCTGATTGCAACTTCAATCCAACTTAAGTGCCTAAATTTAACTGTAATCCGGACTTTACTGCCAAAAATGTTCCTTTGGCCCCTTTCCCAGTACGCAGCGCCTCAAAAAAGAGACGCTGAGAAGGATAAGTGCTTTAAAGAACAAGAGCAGTGTTGAAGAAGGGTGGTCCAAGGGGAGGGATTTTTCCAGTAACTCCAGCTGTAGTCCTAATGCTGAGCACTAAGGCTTGAATGGAAATCTATGACCCGCCCGCTCACCCCAACGCCCCCACCTCTTCTCCCATCCATCCTGTCTGGAGGTCAGTGCCTCCGTTCTGGGACTCGAGCTTCACACGGTCTGGCCTGCCCTTTAAGGCCACATGTGTTTTCACTCTGCTGCGCATCTGCAGACAGCTGCGAGGTCACCTCCCCACAAGTAAAGCACACCACAGAGATCAGACTCACAGCTAGAGGAGGGCTAAACAGTCACAGGCATGGCCGTAGAATTCACACTCAGTCAGAGCAGTTTACTAACAGGTACATTGGGAGGGTTTATTATCATGCTTACGCAGCAGCGCATCCATCCATCCATTTTATATACCCGCTTATTCCTCACTAGGGTCACGGGGCGAGCTGGAGCCTATCCCAGCAGCAGTGCATATGATTCATAAATGACATAGGAAACCATTTTAGAGCACTCAATAATAATCCAAAATGAGCAAATATCATATAATTTATTTCCAGTCCTTCATGTATTTTAAGCTAATGATGCAACTACTCCTAACTAGAATGTAATTCCTGCCAAATGCTGCTAATTGGGAGTATCCCATTACAACATGAAGCATGCTTTTCAGAAAGCACATCTTTATCCAAGGCCAAATATGTTCTACTCACCGTTCATTCGAAACAGCGGAAGAGCTTCAGGCTCAGGCAGTGCAGCAGTATTACTGCAGACATGAACATGCTACCTGCTAGGTCTAGACCCCTACTTGGCTAACCACAGGACCGCAGTGCTGGCCTCACGCAAAGCCTTTCTGACCCATTCTGCTCTTCAGTTCAAAAATTCAGAGGAGGCATTGAGTGCGTGAGCCTTTAATATGCTCACCCCCCCATCCCTGAATCTGGCGGTGGGTCCAGTGAGCTGCACTGCAGCTGCTGTTGACCTCCCATTTGGGCTCCTCAATCCTCTCAGTCGTTCCTGCCAGCATCTCTTCCTCTATTGTGTGTCCTTTATTAATGTTGGCCACTGGACTCCCCAGTTTGGTAGCCGAAGCTTTGTGCGGTCTTGGAGTCTGTTTGCAGTCTGTTCTATTTGGTGATCCCCAAATAGAATGCCTCAAAGGGGGGACTCGATAGAGGGTTTGAGGAGGGAATGCCTCCCCGCCCCCCGTGTTCGCCTTCCGAAAATTATGGCTTATGAAGCTCACAAGGGCACACTGTAGAAGTGATGGGTTGGATGTGGACAAAGCTAAGTGAATTGTGAGCGAGAGAAATTGTTTGGTTGCAAGTGTGTAAGCGTATGTCACAGAGGGCGTGTTTGTTTGTGCGAATCAAAAGCGAGCAAGCGAAGGGATTGTGTCTGTTTTTTGTATTATGAGCTCATGACATCACAACATTCTCATCTGTCCATCTCTCTCTCGTTCTCTCTCTCTCTCTCTCTCTCTGTTATTCATTAAGCCTCGATTCCAACTATATTTAGGGATTACAAGATTTCTCCTCTTCCACTTCCTCCTGCCCTCCCCAACAGAACAGGGGTCAGCCTGGCATGCTGGTCTTCCTGCGCTGAGAATCAGACACATGCTCGCAGACATGCACATATTCATTTCATTCCCTCCCTCCTCTCTCTCCCTCCCTTCAATGAAATCCCATTTTCCGGCAAGAAATATGCCTGCAATACTAGTGTACGTTCCTCTAGGGGGCGACATTGCCATAATAGACGGACATTCAAATTATTGCACCAGGTCTCCTCAGACCATTACTGCTTAGAATTTCTTATTTAAAATGTTTCTAGCCGTGACTGCTGTGTATCCTGCAGGACGTAAATATGAACTCAAAATCAGAGGAAATGCGTGTTAAATATATTCTGCTATAGAACTCTATGGTCATTTCCTTGGCATGTTTTAAAACTCATTATTGCTCCGAGTAAAAGCACAGTTGTAAACCTGTGCTGCATGTACAGGAACTGCGGCCGTGCATCTTTGACTTTTGACTCGTTTGTGACGACCAACATGGAGCAGTATGTGTTCTGGAAAGTGCCAGTGTGTGGTTTTAGCACCGCAGTCCCGCTGTTCTCCATCCTCTTGGTTGACCCATTTTGTGGTGCAGTGTCATGAAATGGTGGAAGCCCTGGCAGGAGTCAGAACTCTGAGCTGCGCTCAGCGAAAAGCTTATTTTGCACTCAGAGCACGAATACTAACCCCTCCCCCCAAAACCGTAAAAAAGCGCACACTGCAGTTTAAGGAGTTCTCACACAGGACAAGATGAGCTTATTCTCCAGCATCTGCCACCCGACATTCCAGAATTAATACAGCCAGTTCTTGGTAGAATGGTCCAAAAAGGTTTTGACTTGTCTGATGGGGTGTGTTATTAAGGCAGTGACTTTTTGGCTCTGCCACAGTGTCGCAAAGCACTGATGTGCGACTGGAGTTGGGATTCAGGGCTTTTTCATTGGTGGTCTCCAGCAGATGGTTCCTAAGCTGAAAGTATTGGTTATTTGTTTAATGAGTTCATAGTGACTCCTGTCTCTTGTTCTGACACTTGGAGACTAGGAGCCATGGCTGGGCATCCCTCAGGCCATTGTATTTTGATGTAATAGGGGGAGGTGTTTTTGGTTACACTTCCCATTTACTACACCAATTAAGCATTTGAACTTGACTTTAAAAGAAATGTGAAAGAGACAGTGTATGCGCATCTCTGCAGTGGACACCAAAGAAGAGAGTATCACAGACACAATGAAATGCAATAATGCTAAAACTCTCTCTCTCACAAACACACACGCACACACACACACACACACACACACACACACACACAGAGTGACAGAGGTACTGAATCAGGTTTGACTGAAATGTCAAGATCTTCTCCCAGTATTCTATCCTTCAGCTATTCTTAGCAGCAACCTTATACATCTCCCCTGAATATCACTGAGCATCCCTTCACCCGGCTGTCAGATCAGCAGAAGGCTGCGCCCCAGAATGGTCACCTTCACCCTTCTGTTTCACAGCATCCCTGGCAACCGACGTCACATACCATCAGAGGGGCCAGCCTATGGTCACGGTACTGACCTTAAGTCCAGCTCAGAGCTGCCTCATGGTAAACGAAGGCTGGAATAAATTTTAGCTTGCATCAAGTGCCTAAACCATTCTGAATAGCAACCTATGGATCTACAAAAGATGATAAATTACAGTCGTTGTATTATTATTTATAGTATTTTTATTATTAACCTGTGGTACTTTGCGCTTTTTGGTACAATACGGCATAGTCGAATGCTCTTAAGAATAGATTTGTTTCTGCAGTCTGCACCAGGGGAATACTCACTCCTCCTCAGATAACAGCAATTTTATTCTCATTGTCATATCTTGTGTCTGCATTGTAAATCACAACAATTCCACATCTAATAAATGCCAGTCAAGGCAGACAGACCCAGCATGATTCTAAACCAGAGGTGGGTAACATGGGCCATAGCTACTCCAGGCTTTCAACCTCTGGCCTTAAATCACTTAATTAGCAATAATACCCAAACCATTTATGAAATCTCAGGCCCTGTCCATACGTACTCAATGAGAAAACGTAGCATTTTCTGTGTGTTCTAGCCTTTCATCCACACGCAAACTTCGTTTTCTGTAGCTGAAAGCAAACTTTCTGGAAAATACCCTCCAGGGTGAAGATTTCTAGAAACTCTGTTTTTGCTATTTACATGTGGACTGTTCTGAGTTTATGGCTAATGGCATCAGAGTGTGTTCACCTTACGGCAAGTATTTAAGACTTCAGATTGGCCAACATGGTCTTCCGTTCAATGATAACATCACTGCCAGTCGCTTTTGCACGCTCTTGACAGCACTTTAATTGTATTTTTGCATCTTCACGTGGACAAAGAGATTTTTGTTTTAGGAATAAGTCAGTTTTTAAAAATACATGCAAGTACATGTGGACTATGATTCAGATTTTAGCCGTATTTCTCGAAAATACTCTTGAATGACTATCAAAGACTTAAGTACCCAGACAAAACCTTTCACAATAATCTAATCTATAAGTAAACTATTGCTTCCTAATCAAGGAATTCCATTTAATTGTGTGATAACTGTTGGAGCATTGAAGGAGCTGTGTCATGATTGTAAGGAATTGTGAATTATTCTGCTGGACAGTAGGAGACTGTCATGATCTAGTTAGCCCCGGTTATAAACAAGCATTGAACCGCCACATGCTCTGAAGTGGTAATCTTGTCAATATAACAAAGAGAAGGCCCACATCCTGGGGACATGGTAACACCTAGAGACAGGAGGAGCCAATGATAGTCATCAACAATTGGAAGAGACACACTGAGAGCCATCCTGGCCAAACTGAGACCATTTAAACTTAATTAGCACCCAAATGGCTACACTGCTGAGTAGGCAATGGTCTTCATGATACACCTCATCATTATACATTGAAGGCCAGAACAATCCCCTTTACTTGATATGCATATGCATGTAGTATGGTTTAAATGGCAAAGCCTTTCGATTGTTAGGGTTCGCTTTGACTCACTTTGACTGGCTGAACCCAGAGTACGCTCCCCGTGTTTCTGAGCACTTACTGGAAATAAACACCATTTTTCATACGAAGATTGGAATTGTCCCTTTTTTTCCTCACATGATTACTGCGCATGTTCGGGTTTTGACCGGTGAAAATGAGTAAACAAGGCCAAAAGCCCACGTGAAAACTGCAGGCCCATTTTTATAATACTTTTTTACGAGAGATTTTCAAGTCAGTTTGAGGGTGCTATTAGAAAGGACCGCTCACTTCTTTCCTTTTCTAATTTTTTTTCCATCATCTTTTCCCCACATATACATACGTATATAGGCCATACTCATGCACTGTCATAGGTAGAAACATCAAATTTGCGGTGTAGCTTCATGTTGGGTCAGATTTATCATTTTCAAGGTTTTTTTGATGATCCCCTGCTTCCATCCCTCCTTTTTCATCCCTCCTTTTATCATCTCTTCTTTTTCAGCTCCTTGCACTTCCATTCATATTCAAAAGCCCATTAAAGGAACAGTCCACCGTACTTTCATAATGAAATATGTTCTTCTATGAAATGAGACGAGATGATACGTACCTCTCCGAGCTTTGAGCGATCTCCCAGTCAGCCAGACGCGCTGCCACTCCTGTTAGCATTTGTAGCTAGACTCAGTGTGGGCAACGGTATTTTTCGGGGCTGTAGTTAGATTCAACCAAAGTCTTCCACGTTTTTCCTGTTTACATAGGTTTATATGACCAGTGACATGAGTTCGGGTTCGGGTACGCAAATCCAAGCGTGGCTTTTTCTATGCTGTGGGAAGTGCATACTATAATGACAGGCGTAGTAACACCTTCTGCACGCTTCGACAGCGCATTGATACCTTCACTTCTGATTTCTTTTCTCTCCCACGACCCCCCCCCCTACTTCCGTAAATACAACCAACGTGACTGCACTGCACTGCTTGGTACACAGTCAGGAAGCCAGAGCTTGCAGAAAATTATAAAAAAAAATACTCAAGTGTGCTACTATGGAACATTTTCAAATGGAGGACATAGATGCCCACGACTGGCTTTTGGCAGAGCCGGAGCCATATCTATTTGAACTGGAATATACCGAGGAGGAGCTAGCCGAAATGGACCGTGAGAGGGACCGGCTAGCTCCTCCTCGGTATATTCCGGTTCAAATAGATATGGCTCCGGCTCCGCCACAAGCCAGTCGTCGGCATCTATGTCCTCCATTTGAAAATGTTCCATAGTAGCACACTTGAGTATTTTCTTTTATAATTTTCTGCAAGCTCTGGCTTCCAGACTGTGTACCAAGCAGTGCAGAGCAGTCACGTTGGTTGTATTTACGGAAGTAGGGGGGGTCGTGGGAGAGAAAAGAAATCAGAAGTGAAGGTATCAATGCGCTGTCGAAGCGCGCAGAAGGTGTTACTACGCCTGTCATTATAGTACGCACTTCCCACAGCATAGAAAAAGCCACGTTTGGATTTGCGTACCCGAACCCGAACTCATGTCACTGGTCATATAAACCTATCTAAACAGGAAAAACGTGGAAGACTTTGGTCGCATCTAACTACAGCCCCGGAAAATACCGTTGCCCACACTGAGTCTAGCTACAAATGCTAACAGGAGTGGCAGCGCGTCTGGCTGACTGGGAGATCGCTCAAAGCTCGGAGAGGTACGTAACACCTCGTCTCATTTCATAGAAGAACATATTTCATTATGAAAATGCGGTGGACTGTTCCTTTTAACTCCCACAATTCCAAGGCAATAGTTTCAAACTCTCCATACGGCATCAGATTTTCCCGAAGGATGGATTTTGATGTTTCTGTAACCCTGTTCATTCTTCTTTTTCTTTTTTACATCACTCCATCCTCCATTGAACTCCACTCACAGGGCAAGCCGAGCAACTTTCCAGCAAGAGCCTTCAAATTTCCTTCACACTTAAGACTTTCCTAAAGGATGGATTTCAGTGACTGCGTTTACAAGGTCTTTAGTATCCCGGTTTTGATTGGGTTTTTTTAAGTATCCCGTGTTTGTGTTTGTACATGTAAACAACATATCCCAAATTCAGAAACCGGGTTATGCACTTATCCCGGTTTAAAGAAACCCGGTTTTGCCACCTGGAGTACTCCGATAGAAGCCGGGATCCTGGAGCATGTATACGCCTTATCCCGGTCTCTGATGGCTGGCCACCATGTGCACAGGCACCAGAGTGATTGCGTGGTGGCAGAGACAGCCGAATACCCACATATATATATATAAAAACACTAGAGTGGACAACGTCATTGGCTGGAATAGCTCCGCCGTATTGTGTATGTATAAATGTTCAATGAGGCACATGTAAACAGTTAAACGTAGGTGACAACAAATGTTGTCAAATGGGGGGGGGGGGGCTTGTTTTCCGTGTTCTTTTTTATCTTTTCATACTTAAAAAAGGACACGAATTAGGAATTGTAAATCAACAATATTTATGCTCCATTATTTGGCAAAGCTGAAGAAAATAAGGGCTAAGATTGCCTTACCCATTATATTATCGTTCAGTTACCTACGTTTTCATTCGGTTCAAAGAAAAAGCGTTCGCATTCAGCTGTGCTTGTGAGTCTGACTCAGGTCTATACCTGGAAGAAACTAGTGGTTTTATGCATATATGAATTTACTTTTGGATATGCATAGCCTACTATGAGTATTAAGATCGGAACGACTTCATTCTGAAGTGTTCATACCTACTTGTTGACTTCATTTAGTCCGTCTTTGCCCTGACACAATGGATAACAGGATGATACTGCGTGTTGCCCCAACTGGGATAAATGTAGAAGTCTCAAAAAGTATGTTAATGAAACTGCGCCAGTTTCAGTTTCCGCGAATACACTGTTAATAATAAACAAATAAACTGAAGCCTTTTTAACAGGTAATTTAACTGGCACCTTTTTGCCAGTTATGTTAACTATAATTTTACAAAAGGTTTACCTCAGAGGTCAGTGTATGCTCAGTGTAAACCACAGTAAAATGCGTGCAGGACTCAACTTACAGTAAAAATGACAAGGAGACAATGCGTATAAATAACGGTTAAATTCAGTCAGTTTATAACAGTGTAGGAAAGCTGAACTTGATTTTGTTGCATTTTTGCGACTTCTTATGTGCATGGAGCAAACCAGCTTGTCCGGTATTCACCAGTGCTTTTGAATGGAAATGCATTGAGACGGGACTGGACATTTTGTCCGATGTAAGCAAAAATCCATTATATAAAATCCGGCATATTCGTTGTTTATTTAATTGAAAAACATCACAGAAAATTCGGGACTTGAGCTATTGTCCGGTATGAGCGATTTTCCATTTTAAACGAGGAGTGTTTTGGCTTTATTCAACAAATATTGAATATGTCACCACTCTAGTTTTTTTCTCTGTGCGAATACCCTATTAAAGTTGGTGACGTATTCAATATTTTTTGTTGCTCTCTCCTCCCATTGCTGAAAACGAAGTGGATGATCCATAGCTGTAATGCGACGTGAGTATTTAGTAACGCTAAGCCTGCTAGAAGCCTCAGAGCTCTGATGTTTGTCTAACTACTAAATCACACTCCCGCTCAATCTGTTGTAAACAAAATACGTAAAAGATGTAACTCACGCCTGCGCAGATAGGATGCAGTGATCAGAAAACAGGTTACTGGTATTTATCATGTATACAGGGATATGAATAACCGGGTGCCTCCGTGTTCCATGTAAACATCATATCCCGGATATGCACAAAGCCGGGATGAGCCTCAAAACCGGGATACTAAAGACCTTGTAAACGCAGTCAGCAACGACACCCCGCCCCAATAATCATGCCTGTACAAACACATGAAGCACTCCTCATCTTTTTAGAACTCTGCCCTACTTACTATTCCAATGGATAATCTATGATCATCATAATTATTAAACTGTTCATTGCGGACATCTGGGAATTGGGTTGTTTATAATGTTAGCATCACTCTAATGATAGCTGTTTGGCTTTGTGAAGCCAATGGACTGTTTCTTCCCAGGCTTAACACTGTTAGTGCATGCTGCTGTTTTACTGGAGACAGGTGCAGTTACATTGGCTGCCATCGAGGAAGGGGGGTTGATAGAGTGAGCTCACCTTGAATCCGATGTCCCCCTTCTTACAGCACAGACAGGCCAGCATGAGGAAGATGAAGGTGAACAGACCAGAGAAGGAAACTGCTACCACAGCCAGAGAGGAGCTCCAGGAAAGCTCGCTCAGAGGGGCACCATCTGCAGGAACAATTATATATAGGATATACAATTTAAGTCTTTTTTTCTTTAAACAATTTTTATTTAAAATCTTTCATACTCCTTGTGCTGCCAAGATTTTACCAAATGCACTGAATTGTGACGGATTGACAATGTTTTTCCTCTATTTCGGAGAGTGCGAAAAGCACAACCCTTAGAATTTGACGCCAAGAACACAGATATAGCCTGGTCTGATACATGTTCAGACGCCTTCCAAAGCCAGGAAATTTTTTTTTTGCGTCAGTCGTTTTGTAAAAACTGCCAGCACTCTGGCATCTCCTCGGGTAATGATAGCCTAGAGGATCAACTCCGCTGCGGAGAGAAGCGAGCCGCGGAGGCCACAAATGTACTACGTTCCACGAAATAACATGTTGAAAAATTGTAACTAATGGAATTTAAATGAGCTATTCATTGCGGTTCTGCGAACAAATTTGAATGCGCTGCCTGAATTTGGTTAGCATAATCGCGCGCCACAACAATGTGGCGTTTCATACCCCTGCGAAGTCTGCATTACAGAGGAGAAGGGAATATGTTCATTTCCTCTCTTGCAGAATTCCGTTGGCGACGAGAGAGCGCCGTCACATTTCTTCAGTGGGCAGAGATTCAAAGCTCGGTTGTTTCAGAAACGCTGCCACAAATAATGGTTTTGTAATTCTCGCTAGCTGAAAGATCATGACGCAGAAAAGAGGGAATACACCAGGCCCTGCAAAAGGGGCAAATCCTGCCCTTTCACGACGATAATCCCGTACTGAGGCTCATCCTCCATTTTTCACGTTTTGGAGTCTCCAACATCACAAATGCAACATAATGTTCTTCAGCAACAACCTTCAGTATACTGTTGATATAAAAATCACTACACAAGAGCAATATTCATTACGTGTCATTCACAACATGAACAGGATGGAAAGAGTAGGCCTATGGCTAATGCACGGATGACGAGAGATATATGGCAGAGAAAAGGAGAGAAAGAGAGAAAGATAGCTGCTGATATCCCTTCCATGATACACAGGGTAAGAGGGTAACGCAGTTAAGGGTTGGGTGGCAGCTGGTGGGCAATAAGGGGGAGGGGCTGCCACCTCCCTTCAACATCCCATCTTTGCAGTTCTGGTAGTTCGTCCGGGACACCATGTCCCCATCGCTTCACACAGTCTGACGGAGAGTGTGGTTAATCCCCACCCCCATCGAACAGCCCTTCCCCGACAGGACCACAGTGCCATGTGTAGCAGGAGTCAAACTCAGCCAAACAGAGAAACAATGGGCTCCAAACCAATTGGGACCCTGTAGTTCTTACCTGCTTCCACCAAGTGTGGCCCACAGAAATATTTCTGCACACTCCACTCATTGTTTCAATGCTATATTAATGCATACCATAATTCCACAAAGCTTTATCTGCCCAAAGATAAAGATATAAATGCACTGCTTTACTTAATATGTTTATTGTATTTTGTCAGAGTTGTATATTTTATCAATGTTTTACTGCATTTCCTCCCATAACGAAGGCTGGTAAGGCCATGGGCGGCTAAAGCGCTGACTTGTGATTGCCAGCGTATTTGGGGATACAGGTATTGCATTGCTCAGCTGGCAAGCTGCTGTATCCTAACAACAGTCTACAGCTAGACATTGAGAGTTGGACCCCACATCACAAACCTTGCAGCTATTGCATACAGTGTAACACATCAAAATAAGTTTGCATGACAGATTTTATACATATATTTACTTATATGTAAATAAACATACTTATATATATATATATATATAAGTATACATATATTTATACATATATTATACATATACATATATTTCTTATACATATATATACATATACTTATACATATATTTCTGACCCATTTATTTTGTTTTATAACAAAATAAATGGATTTAACAAAAAGTTGGTTTTACTGCACATTCAATTGCAAGTGTTAGCTAAACAATCCTTAGCTATCCTTTGGTCAGAAATCACACTGTAAATAATATATGCAGAACTAAAGTCCTCAGTATTGTAGTTATTAAACAACATTTCAGTGCCATTTGGACTCAAAGAAACCCAAACCTCAAACCTCAGTGTAAGAAGTTAAACAGCTTGCCCAAGTTTAATCATGCAATCCACCTTTGGAGTGCTGTCCATCTCTATATACAGTAAACTTAGTAGGATTCTGTCCTTCTCTGAAGTGCGACTGGAATATGCTAAACCCAACATTCTAGCGCTGATGTTGCAATCACCACTGATGCATAAAAGCTTATGAGTTTCTGACTGTTCCTCTGGAAATTTGAAATAAAATTTTATTAAACAATTGAAGACTACAATGGAAAAATGGTCGGTCACATTTTCACGTTGTGGAGAAATAATGAATTTTTTTAAAAATTCAAAATGATCTTAGAAACAAAGCACTGAAAACAATGCAAAAAATAAAATAAAACATATCAAATATTACAAAAATATACAATATTATTATGTTATTATAAATATTATAGTAATCTATTATATATGAAATACACAAAAATGCTACATTTGGACACTTTTCCCTTGTGCTCTTCAAAGGGTTAAATCGCATCTCCACAACTCTGCTTTTGCTCAACCCAAATACTCTTCTTCTTTAATATGTGTAATGGTAAATTTTGCTTAATTGATTTTTATCACTAATATATTTAAACATTGCTTTAACATTACTTAAACAATATGAATATCAATAAAATACCGATCATGCGTAGCAGCCGACACGCTCATATTTATTGACGGTGCATAAACTGTGCTAAAATGAGCCCAAGTCTGCACATGATGGAGCGATGAGTTTAAAGGTACTAGTGCAATTCCCGCTCAGTTGCTGCTTGAGTTGTATTGGTGCAGGAAGATATCTCAATTTCTTAAGAACTTTTCCGCCAAACAACTTCAAACTTAATATTGCACTTCCTTGGATCCTCCGCAATACACTAACCAAGTTTAAAGTTGATTGGATGAACAGCTCCCGGGATATGGAAAAAACACTAATACATACATACATACATGCATACACTCACACAGAAAAAGGTTCCTTGCTTAGAAAAAGATGATGATGATAAAACAATGAATGCATAATACTGTACCCAGTCACTAGACAATGCCACTGGCAACATTCTAGATGTTGTATTAGACATGTCTCGACTTGTTCCTACGTTGCACTGATCGAGAAAAACACCCTACTAACTGTGGAAAAGACTCATAAATTGTGTGCGCCATTTGGTCTCAGCCCTCTTGCCACCTCCTGCCGAATAATTCCTTCGGCCAGTGCTGCCTTGGTAACCTCGACGGCATTCCCATGGAAATGGACGGAATGTATGGGCGGTTCTTCCCGTCAGATTGCCTACGGAGGTAAGTCAGGTGATTTCTCATTTTATTCTCTCCCAGAATGCACCACTGCTGCTTTCTGCCAGTCCAAAATTGCAACAGGAAGCACAGCAGACAGGGGCCAATGATGAATGTTCCCGGCACAGCATCAATGAATTAAGCTGACATTAATGGGATTGTTTTCAGTTGTGTTCCAGTGCCCAACCAGAGCATCTCTGCTGTTGCCATATGAAGTGTCAAAATAGGTAGAGCAAAAGATACAAATGACTTGGCCTCACAGTGATTCAACCAATCAGATTGTACATGAGCTGCGCATTTTAAGCTGATTGGACTGTCGATGTGGGGGTGGGAATCCCCCAGACTGGCCTCTCGGAGGCTTGCCATGGTCCTGTGACCTGGAATTTCTTGAAGTGCAATGTACCCCGGGACAGTCAACACAACAGGGGTAATTGCAAAAACCCATAGACCCGCTGGTACAGTTTCTCTTCATGGACACCCTCTGCCTCTCTACTCCCCACCCCCCTCCACCCTCTCTAAAACGATTATGAACACCCTGCTAAGAAAAGGAGGCCCAGCATTAATATTTGAACAGCCTGCATTTCAGCGCCAGATGGAAATAAATCACTTAAGTTAAGCTCACATCCTTCTTATTAAGATGCCATGTAAACAGTAAGGGAGGGAGAGAGAGAGGAAGAGAGTAAAACAGGAGAAGGGCGAAGAAATGGAGATGTGATGCAGGTTGAAGATAAAATTATTTTTCACACCCAGGCCCCGCATCAATTCAATATGTTGAAAACCTTTTCCACATTGAAAATGTGTGGAGTTGGGCCCTTACTGAATTCACCACTTCAATTGTCTGGTCAACATATTGACTGATGCCACTGCTACCAATACTACTTTGAACACACCTACATGGTGCAGAGACTATGCTAAAATTATAATTGAGGATCTTCAGACATGGATTTTAAAGGGAATGCATCACTGTAATGTGGCTGATAGAGGTGCATCTAAATGCCCATCTCGTTCCATTGAAAAACTAGATAACTCGGCCACCACAGGGACCAAGTCGTGTATCTCCCCGATCCCCAAATTTTGGACAAAATGGCTGCCGGCAGCCATATTGGTCGTCCAAAATTTCTGAAAATCGGTCTTGAGCATTGTCAAATAAATATCTTTGCCAGCGCAAAAATAGTAGAAATTCCTGTAATAATTGCCACTTCCAGAGCCCAGAACAGAAAATCTCTGCGGGCACAGCGGTGGCGGCATTGGCCCCAAAACTAATCCATAGTGTCCCCCGACTATTGTCGTCAGGAAGCTATTACTTCAGTCAGGACATTTATGTCAGATTTAACCATTTATTGCAAGACGACCTGCATTTGGAGGTGACTCTGCTAGAGTGATGCTCTGGAACAATCTGAGCAAGCATGACACAGACAGTCCCTGAGATCACAACCCCCTTCGACAGAGCCTGAGATTCTTTTGAATCTCCTTTACATTTAAGTTACTGAACATGATATGAACAAGTGCTGCTTCCCATGAACAATGATCTTTATAAAGGAAGAAGCTTGGGAGGAAGAGGGAAATGAGAAACACATCTCTTAGTGACCCAAATATGAGCAGTGTAGAGGGCACGGCGCCAAGTTATAAAAGCTCGCCAATTAGGTGCATGGGAGGAGCCAAAGTTGAGAATGATAGGACAACGATAGGACAGGCTTGTGACCAGACTGACTACCATGCCTGACTGAACTAACGCCATAAAGCTCCATTTTAGTCTTTTTATAGGATGTACAATCTTCTTGTTATGAAAATAATAAATACTACCTTCTTTGAAGTTACCGTTATATTGACAGATGAAATAATCTTCTCTCTTTGGTAATGAATCTAAACATCTTAGTAACAGAGAAGCAGAAATTAGATTTTTTTGTCCAAATGTTGGACTAACATACTGAGGACTTCCGCATTTTTTTTCCATTCTCATTTGCTCTCCTCCTACTCAAAGTTTTCTCTGAACCGCCCTTCAGTCAGTGTCTGAGGCGTTAAACTTGAGCCGAATTGTCTCTCCCGCTTCCGCGCTTTCAAACGTTTCCTGGCTGTATGGGATGTGGGGCGGCACGGTAATGAGGGGCGGAAAGACCCGCGTAATGCGCTCTGCCCCCGCGTGGGACCACACAGGCCAGTCGAGCATGTTTTTTTCAGCTGAAGTCAGCCAGCTGCGTTCGCAGATCTGGAAACAACCGGTTTTTGCATGTGCGTGGTCACATGTGTAAGAAATTACAGGAACAGTGCCGCTTGAACACACAGACGTACACAAACACAATGTTCGGGACACAGTGTACTTTTTAAAGCCTACAATGGCGATATGGCGCACATGGGAATCAAACCCATAACCTCCTTCAAGCCCAGCTCTTTATCCATCAAGACACCAGACACTGGACGGGATCGATAGTTACATCTCAGCACAAACTGTAATTTCCTATTTGTTCAGCACGAGTATATCTGGTTTCATCTGGCAGGGTAACATATGGGTTTTTAAAGTGGCCATTAAAACTGACACTGGATGAGATGTTGGTTGCAGAAAACTGTACTGTGTGTTCATGTGTGTTTTGCATTTGCAACATAGTGAGGACTAGAAGATGCTTTTTGTCTCACAGAATGGGGACATTACTGGGAAGTGAGGAGTTTTTGGCCTGTCCTCCAAACTACAAAGGCAAACTGTGACTTATTAGTTAAGGTTAGGGGTAAGGTTAGAATTAAGGTTTGGGTAAGGGTTTGAGTTAGAGATGCATTGCTTATTATTAAGATTAGAGAACGGCTGTAGAGTCACACGAAGAATGAATGGAAGTCAATGTAATGTCCTGACAAGGATAGAAGTACAAGGGTGTGAGTGTGTGTGTGTCTCGGGTAAAGACTTATTGTCTACAGTACGTATCAACTACCTTGCGGCGTAGCTACCGTTATGAACACTAGGAGTATAAACATAAACACTGCGGTCCAGAAAAATTTGGACAGCCATATTGTATATTCAGGGCTGCAACACATTAAAGGGTCCCACGATAAGAATATGCAGCATGTAACTGTACATTAAAGTTCCTGGTCATTTTTGCCGTGCTTCCTTTTGTTCAAATTCAATGAGCTGCAGTTAAAGGGATAATTCAACAAAAAATATGATTCTTAGACTTCTTCCTTGAAGACGAGCAAGGCTCCAGGCTAAGTGGCTACATTGGACATTTAGGCTAAAAAAAGGTGAGAAGACGTCTTTTTGAGTGAAATTTAAATGTTGGGGCTTATGGACTCATGGATTACACCACATGAGCAGTATGGAGACATTTTATGTTTTTTTTTGTTTGTTTTTTACGCTTGAAAGAGTGGCTAACATTGACTTCAGTGTATTTGGATTTGCTATTTTTCATTGTAACTCCAAAAGGGTTTTGAGGATTAATTAAATTCACCGACCCTTCAATTAGCCTCAGGGTCAGCAGATGATGAATGAATTCTTATTTTTGGGTGAACTATCCCTTTGAGACCCAAAAAGCAACAATTGTGTCACTGTCCAAATACTTATGGACTGAACTCTGTATTGCCTTGCACACACGAAGGCAGAAGTGTTACTACTGTCTTAATTTCTGTGGTGTGTCCTTGTATTTTTGTATCATTGTATTTTTTTTCTATTTCCTCTGTTTTTATAACAGGACATCACTTGATTTGTATCAACCTGCCCAGGGACTACGGCTGAAAACTAGCTTAGTAGCTAACTCTGGCGCATTTACACCGATGTTTAACTGAAGTGTTGATTAGTGTGCTCTGTCCCTGGTAAATAAATAAATAATCCGGTGTGAGAGGAGCTCGGGGCCCCGCAGGGCATCTTCAGACCATGCGGTGCTACGCTACGGTAAAAATTCCTGACCTTTCCAGGCTGGCAAAGTCTGACACAGTGGCAGAAGCTCTACCCTCCTACTCTGACATTTCCAATGGGGGTCTGAATTGACGGAATGGGGGGGGGCGGGGACTAAACGGGGCATTTAACTCTAAATAGGCCATTTGATTGGTCCAGCTACCTCCCAGGATCCAATGAACGGGAGCGATTGGGCACAAGGCCACCATGCAGCCGATCTCTGCGATGAGGCGGAACTCTTGCAGGGCGCGTGTTTGTTCTGCCAACAGTGAAAAAGAGGAGGTGAAAGCCTTAATTGTGTGAGAGTGTGTGTATGTGTGTGTGAGTGTGTGTGTGAGAATGCGTGTGTCGGTGTGCGTCCTGCAGGTGCCAGCTCTATGGGACGGCAGGACAGTAACTGAAGCAAAAATCCTCTTTTCCACATTAAATTGACATTCCCCAGGAATGCTGACTTAGAGTCATTAAAAACCCCGGGAAACGATGCTGACAGCACTGTTCCCTCTGACTGAGAGGGATGGGGGGAATGAGGGAAGAGAAGATGGCTGAGAAGGAGAGGAACAGGAGGGGAGAGACAGGAGATGGCCGAATGAGAGAAGGGTGTGCGTGTGCGTGTGTTCTTGTACAAGCTACAAAGTTAGAACCAAAAAACACTGACATAGTGGAGACATTTTTGGGAGGAAAGGACATGTTCATGTGTCCTCAGAACTACAAAGGCAAATTGTGACTTGTAAGTTAAGTTTAGGGGTATGGTTAGAGTTAGGGATAGATTAAGGTTAGGGGTAAGGCTAGAATTAGGGACAGGTTAAGGTTTGGGTAAAGGTTTGGGTTAGGCATGCGTTGCTTATTGTTAAGATTAAGGAAAGGCTGTAAAGACACACGAAGAATGAATGAAAGTCAATGTAATGTCCTCACAAGGACAGAAGTAAAAGGACGCACGTGCGCGCGCGTGTGTGTGGGTGCGTGTGTAAATGAAGGTAAATGGATGGCTGGCCATCAGAAAGCTGAACGTTAAGCTACCGTCTCGGTGCCCATCGCAGCTCACAGTCCCTCTGTTACTCAGTCATCTCTGTAACAGCATTACATCACTGTAGCTCTTTAATTCTGCCTCCCTGATCTTACATCACCAATCACCGCTATTTATAGGTTAAGCATAGCTGTGCATACAAGCGCTCGGCAGCCTCGCGCATGAGGGCACTACACTGTGGAAACACTCCTCGATCTCTCTGAAAACACATTTCAAATCCTTCTTTCTAATTCATCTCACGCTCTCTTCCGCACGTGTTTTTGAGCATACACGCACGAGAACATAAACGCATGGGCAGTTGGGCACGCATGTGGGTATGTCCAACTGCTGTATGAACGTATGTACAGATTGACCAATGTATCCCACGGTGTGTGTGCGTTACACTAACATTGTCACTGCAGTAGTAGAAGTATTAGCAACAGAAGTAGTGGCAGCAACCAGAGTATTAGCAGTAGCAGTAATTGCGGTAGTAATGGTAGAAGTAGTGCTGCAGTAATCGTAGACAAGGAAATTTCAGGAGTAGTTCTGGAATTGCAGCACTGGTAGTAGTAGCAAAAGTGATGGTAGCAGAACTCTTGCAGTGGAAGAAGTCGTTCTGCTAGTAGTCGCAGTAGTGGTGATAGCAGTAGTACACTGTATAACCAAAGCTTTAAGTTATGAACATATACTAGCAGCCGGGTCACAATCAACCTGAGTGAAGTGTGGTATTTCCGTTGTAGTACTTATTATTGAGAAAAATAAGTATACAAGAACAAACTTTACAACTATTTTTATTGCAAATTCCACGGGAGTGGGAAAATACATCACAATAAATTTGATTTGCGAGGTGTGATATGTCTGAGCATTCAGCATTTTGTTCCGAATCGAGGTAAATTTCGGTGTTATGCACGGCCAAATATAAAGTTATGTATTTTCCATTTATTTTTTTAAATATATGTGTGTATATTTCCTAATTTTCACAGTATTGTCTATATTTGATTGTCAATGCTCTTCCTTTTGCATGTCACCCCATCACGACAGGTGGATGATGATCGATTTTATGACCCCCTAAAGAAGACAGTCAGCTTCATACTTTTTTCTCTTTCAGCTCATTGCTCATTGCACTGACCTAATAATTCGTGAAATTTGTCTTAATCAATTGGGATTCTTATTGCAAATTGTACATTTTATATATGTGAGAAAACAATGACACTAAACTGGAGTTTCATAAATAATCAATACCCAGGAATGATCATTATCTGACCATGAATGACCGAAAAAAGGGCAGTGTCCATACCCCTGTTAACCAGTCCATAGTGATGCAACTAAACTTTATATATTTCATCTTTATAAAATGACAGTGGGTTGATGAAAATAATCCATGACTTATGTGATGGGTAATGGAATTAAATATATAGATGGAGGATCTTTCCAAATCCAAATTGTAGTGTCCATATCCCGTGTATTGTCCATACCCCCAGTACTTACCTAATTATTATGCCCTGATTCAATATAATGTAATGCACAATAAGTTTGCAAACTGAAATATTTTTTTGTAATTTTGTCAGTTCTTAATATGGACTGTGCTCAGCATAGATATGTAGAGACATCTAATGAGGTACATGGTATAAACATCAGTGATTTAGGAAAGAATACCAAGAACCCAAACTGAAATTTTAATATGAAACCAACAACATAAAGTATGGCGGTTTGTTCAATTTATTTTGTAATAAACATTATTTTCTCAAACAGATTATAAATGTTGTCAAACAAATATCACTCAGTCAGAATGATCGTTACGCTTACCAGGTTGACACACTGATGTGTCCACACCCCTCCATACCTGTAAAACCATGACACAAAAACTGAAATAGGATACTCAGTCATATTTGGCAGAAAGTTGCAGGACATGATTGGCTATTCATGGGATTCAAGAGCATAGCAATTTGTTTCGATTAAAATTTGGGCCCTAGTGTCCACTCTAGAGTCAGGCTGATTGTGACCCGAAACACTTCTTTGTAACACTTTTTAAATATGTCACAGTGTTTAGATTCAGTTTTTAAGTGTATTCAAGAAATCTGAAAAACCTTGATCATAACATCCAATAAACATCGGTATTTTGAATGAGAACACCTATTTACAAAAATAATGTAGTAGTAGTGTAGTAGTAGAATTAGTAGCACTGCTAGTAGTCACAGTAGAGGCGATAGTGGTAGCAGTAATGTAGTAGTGGTAGCAGTAATGTTGCTGGTAGTCCCAGTAGTGGTGATAGTGGTAATAGTACTGTAGTTGTGAAGTAGTAGTATTGGAGATAATAGTGGCAGCAGTTCTTGAAATAGTAGCAGAAGCGGTGGCAGCAGTAATAGTACTGTAGTATTGGAAGTAAGTATTGGTAGTTGTAGCAGTAATGGTGATAGTGGTGGTACTACTGAAGTTGTAGTAAAAGTAGTAGTACTATTACTGGAGCAGCACTAAAAGTAGTATAAGTAGTAGTGGTTGGAGTAGTAGTTGTGAAAGGGATGATACTAGTAAGAGTTATGTGACACTAGTAGCTGTAGTAGAGACAGTCGTGGTAGTAGTACTGTAGTGATAGTAGTTGCAGCTATGATTGCCCAGTCTCTGCATCAGTATTATCTTGATTGGCTGATTTAATGGTTTCTCCCATGTTCTGTGAGGGCATCTGGTCAAAGAGGAAGTACACAGACAGAGCCTGAACTGCAGTACCACTCTGTGCCTCCAGAGGGAAATTCCACCAAAAATAAAATGGAAGGGGCAGGCCTGCACAAACATGGGCAAGTGAAGAGTGAGTGAATTACCACCATCGCACGCACACCCCTGCTTCTCTGTTTCTGTCGAGCTAAAGCCACTTCCTGCTTTCCTCTACCCTACCCCCATCTGATGAGTCTTCAGAGAGACACTGTGAATATGTTCACCAGAGATTCCCTGGAGATGACCCTGGACCCCTGGAGCTCAACCCTGGAGGTGCTGGATTTTGTTCCAACAAAAATTGCAATTAAATTATTTTAAGACGCCATAATTTTTAGGTGCTTTTTGTGTGGCATTACTTAAACTCTCAACCCTGTTATGCCAGAAAAAGCTACATGTATGACATGACATTTCTGTGGACATGCAGTGCTTATGGGGCTAAATTGCAAACTAATACTTAAAATTACAGCACAAAAAAGGAGGAAAATTATCCCAACTGATCAAATGAAAGACTGAGCCAAATAAATGAGATGCTAATTGGTTTTTAAGTCAAGATACCTTAGCCACTACTCTTTACCATCTGGTACATAATGAAGAATTAATTCGAAGAAATAGTAATTGATAATGAGGCAAGCCTGCATTGCGTTAGCACTCTTAAGGAAGAAATGTTATTGATGACAATGTCTTTTATTTTACCTCTTCTTTTGTAATTACCAAATGATGCAATAAGCGCAATATGAACTTAGGAATTGCACAATTTCTTTGTGGCATTGCAGAACTATTTCTGACATGATGGTAATTAAGAAGATAATTAATTCCTCTAAACATCAAAAGCAATCGCTCGAGAAAAATTAACAGCTTATTAAAATTATTTGATTGCAATTGTGATTGGAATGAATATCATCATTCACAGGAGTCCCCCAGAAATTAGTTTGAGTCACTGCTGCCTAGTAAGGGCTGTTATTCTTAACCATGCAGTCACAAATACATTATAAGCACTCTGGTGGGCCTCTACAAGTCCTTACTGATATACTATAGTACAGCTGCAATGCACACTCTCTCCATCAAAAGAGGAATGGCTCCATCTTAAGATTCAAACTTGCACCCCTCTCCGATGACCTATGGCACGGCCCTGACTCACCGAAATCAGGAAAGAATCCGCAATCCGAAGCCAGGATCCAGACCCATTACGAGCATTTTTTAAAAAATCCAGTCACGACCCCCAACCTTCAGTACTCCACACCAGAAAGAGTGAGATGCTGAACCCTATTCATTTCTCCCATGATGCTCTAGATCAGGAGGGCAGTTCTGAACATCTAAAGGCTCTTCAGTCAGACTGCACGAAGATCAGCTGACTTTTCCCCTAACTGTTTCGACAGCTGTGGAGTTTTCGGCGAGAAAGAGAAGTTGAGAGAGAGAGAGAGAGAGAGAGAGAGAGAGCGCGAGACAGAGGAAAGTTTACATAACCGTTCTGTTCCCATCGCCGTCACCGCGAGAGACGTGAGCGGCAGATGAAAGTACAGGTGTGCGGGTGGAGCAGTAATGCAGGAAACGACCTCAGAATTCCCACAATTCCGATTTAGCCTCCCAGCTAATGTGTTGTTGCTTACGTACACTGTATCGTCCACATACAAAAACACTATGATACACATACATACACTCTGCCTCACTGACCCACTTGGTCATGAACACAACTGTCGCACACTAAGAGACACACTCTGTTGTGTGTTGCATTATGTTATCCCTCAGCCCCCACACTTCTAAGCTCTGTAGCTCTGTCTGGTGAACAAACGCACCCTTCTACACCTCTCTCTAGACCTCATTTGCTCCCTCCCTCCCTCTCTAGCCCTCTCCTTCTCCGCCTCCCTTTCTCTCTTTCTCCGGGGTGAGCGCTGGCTGATTATCAGTGCTGGGTCTAGTCAAACCGAATGTGCTAAGGCAAGCGATGTGCTACATATTGCATGAGATGGTTTATGACAGAGAGCCGGAGGCCATAAACTGCCAGCCAGGAGTGGAATTCAGGGTGAAACGCACACAGTATGCACCATTGAATCATTCCTGAATAGACACATGCATGCATCCAGACACACAGGCACACACACGCACGCATGCAGGCACACACACATATGCGTGCACACGCACACACACACGCCCGTGTGCGTGCACACAGAGGCCCACACACGTGTGCACGAACGCATGCATACAAACACACACGCACGCACGAGCGTGTGCACTCACACGCGCGCGCGTACGTGCGCGCCTCAGCAGGAACACCCACGCGCACACACACACGCATGCACACACTCATACACTCGTGCGCATGCAGTCACACACACACACACACACACACATAGACATGTACGCACACGCACACACATGGCAAGCTCTCCCTCTTCAGTACTAAGTCACGTCCGCTCCATTATCTGACGTCTTGGCTGTGCCCAGTTTTGCTGCTGTGAAGCCATATAAATCAGGAACCCTGTGAGTTTCAGACAAGCCATCCAATCAAGACTCTCCGCTTCAACACTGCCTGTTCTGAGTGCATTGACGGCTGAGGCACAGGGCGGGCCTTGGTTAAGGCCTCTTCAGCATACAAAAGCTGGGCTTTACAAGAAGTGAGCTTAATCCGCACTGCGTCATTAACTCTATGAGGTATGCGATCACAATATAAGGATTGCAAAAATGCTGATGCACCCATCACTGCTGGTAACTGAATGCAGTAACAGTCTAGAACATTGAATTTGTCAAATGAATAGTCTAGAAAACCTTCTCTTCAAATGGTTAAAAATCAAGCTGTTTAAATGACTGCTATCAATGACATTCAAGCCATGAAACTATATAAGAGAAGATGCAATTAAAACAAACGAGAATTTCCACAGATTTGTTCAGTACCACATAACGCAACAAGAGCCCTGGTGGAGCAGAGTGGATCTTGCATCTGATGTGAGATATTTCCCATTCAGAGGCAGCCAGGGGGTGGTGACTGAGCCTGAACATCCGCAGAAAGTGCACCGCATTTGTAACTGAAATTAGTTGTGTCGGTTGGGACGAACGCCAGTTGAAGCTGTATATTCTGATGTGGTTTTAATGAGTCTCTACGGGGTAAGACTGGTAAGATATAAAATTGATGGAGTAGAATGTAGGAGAATTGTATCATGCTGTTCATTTTACAACCCCAACTCAGAAGAAGTTATTACAGTATAGAAAATGCACATAAAAGCAGAAATGAGTGATTTCTAATTTTACCTTGACTTGTATTTCATTGGAGATTTTATTTTTTGTCTGATCAACTTCAATTTATTTGTAAATATAAATCCATTCCAGGCATTCAGGCCTGCAATCCATTCCTAATCTGTTGGGACGGAACAATTTAGGGCTAGTAAAACCTTCATCAAGTACTACAATATGTAACATCTACAAATTCCATTTTATACTTCATTGTGAAAAAATGACGCCTTATTTTAGCAGTGTCCAAAAATGCCATCAACTTCTCTGGGCTTGAAGGCATCTGCAATGGACCATCACACAATGGAGACATGTGCTGCAGTCAGACAGGTCCATATTTTGAGGTCTTTTTTGGAAGAAATGGATAATATGTGCTCTTGACCAACAAAAAAAATTTACTATCCAGACTGTTGCGAGCAACAAGTCCAAAATGTTCTGATTCTGCTCTGTTTGCCATGTTTTTGTGCTCGTTAGTAAGTAAGTCAACCATAAAGCAGGAAAAATGGATTAAATATGTGTGATGGACAGACTCTGTGGGACAGTTTTATGAACAGCAGTAAAATCCACAACAAACAAAAAATATTATTGTATGCAATGGATATTTTATTCAGAAGAACAACAACTTGAACACTGTACATACATCCGGCACCCTTCAACATGACTATATGGCTTCAGGTTCATAAACAGTTAGGAGATCACATCATTTTGAATAAACAGTGAGATACAAATGAGGAATAAGAACTACTACTCTGCTAACTTCAACGAACATATTAACAGCAATCAGTTGAAATAGCTCAGGTGGATCTAACTGCACTGAACAAAAATATAAACGCACCACCAGATGTTTTGTGAATTTTATTACATATGCGATAATGTGAACCTCAGCAAATATTACGACATGATAAAGACATCTATACTGATCATATTGATGTCTGTTACACCTTGATACACGCACAATCAAAAGTTTGGCATCAGCTTCAACAGGGCAGGGGTTGATACCATAAATTTCACAGTTTAGTATTGCGTATGTCCGCCACGCGCATCTCTCAACGCGACACATCTCCTACGCATGGAGTTTACCAGAGTGTCTATGGTGGCCAGTGGAATGTTGTTCCACTCCTCCTGGAGCGCTATCCGGAGTTGCCGGACATTACCTGGGACTGGAACACGGTCCCGGACACGCCGATCCAGAGCATCCCAAACGTGTTCTATGGGCGACATGTCGGGCGAATATGCGGGCCAGTCCAGCACCTGAAGGTTCTGAGCTGTGAGGAACTGGGTGAAGACCCTAGCGACATGAGGACAGGCGTTATCATGCTGGAAGGTGACATTATGCTGTTGGACAAACTGTACTACAGTTAGTGCGAGGATCTCATCACGGTACCTTTGGGCGTTCAAGTTGCCATCGATGAAATGCAATGGAGTTCTCTATCTGTGTGCAATCCCTGCCCACACCATGACACCGCCTCCGCCATGGGCGACTCTCCGGACGACATTTGTGTCAGCAAACCGTTCACCGACACGGCGCCACACACGACATCTCCCATCCGCGTGATACAAGTTGAATCTTGATTCATCTGTGAACAGCACATTTCTCCATCATGCCAAGGGCCAGCGGAGGTGTGCGTCAGCCCATGCGAGATTCCGGCGGCGCACATCTGTGAGGTCCAGCCCACGGTGAGGGCGTGGAGCATTCTGCTTCTTGGAGGCGGTTGCGAACTGTTTGAGCAGAGATTCGTCTATTGTTCAGACCGACTGTCTCATCGGCCGTGCGTGTCGCTGGTCTGAAACGTTCACGCAAGTGCACCAGCCGGATGTGACAATCCTGAGCAGGGGTGGTCACACGTGGACGACGGCGATGAGGCCTGTTCGCAGTGCTTCCAGTCAGTCAGAAACGCTGTCGTAGACGAACTATGGTACTGTAGTGAACATTCAGCTGTGCCGCGACCCCTCTGATGGACATTCCAGCATTCAGCATGCCAATGGCACGCTCCCGCATAATTTGAGACATCTGAGGCATGGCTGCGTCTGACAAAATCCAACATTTTGGTGTGGCCTTTTATAGTCCCCGGCCCAAGGTTTGTCTGAGTATTGCTCATTCTGTCTGAGCAGTGTCTGGGTACACCGCACTCGTTTACTCATACCAATCATGACACTGGTGAAAAAAATACTCAATGTCTGAGCTGAACTCAAATTTTAGACATCAATCAATGGAAACATTCCTTTTGCAAAAGAAAAAAATATATTTGGTATTTCATAACGGCATGCTTGAAATGGTGCCAATATTTCAAGTGGTGCGTTTAGATTTTGGTTCAGTGTACATCAATTAATATGTCATGCACATTATACAGCATTGTTCATACCACTGTGATGGACAGACACTGTGGGACATTCCCACATTGGGAATTTGGCATTTCTGGTCTTGAAGGAGACCTATTATGCTGATCATTCTTTTAATACATACAAGTAATGTTATAATGTTGGATGTCCATACTGAACCTCTGTAAAGTTTCCAAACATAAGATACAGGGGTTTTGCCTTAATCCGAGAACGTGATTTCCTTTCTGAACAGGTCGTCCCGAGATCATCACGAGATCTAGGCAAACATGACGTCAGGTTGCGCCGTCCAATTAGTACAGACCTAGCCAGAGCCAATCACGGCGCTGGACCTGCCCACCCCGGAAACTATTATAGCAGGCACAAACAACCGCGGATCATATTACGCCTTAGTAGCGTCTACACTTCTGGGAATACAAAAGAAGAAGAAGAATTGCAGATTATTTGAGTTGCAGTTGCGTCAGTATGTCTGCCAAAGCTGCTCATCTGTGTTTTTTTGGATGCAAAAAAATGCACAACTATTTTCTCTTCCAAAAGACGACACCAACAGAAATCAGTGGGTAGTTTTTTTGTTTGCTGGGGGCAAATGGCCACACTCAGTGGGACGTTAGCTGTTTGTGTTTGCCATTTCACCAAAGACAGCCTTGTCAATAAAGGATAATTTGATGCTGCATATGCATGTCAGCTGCTTCTCAACCCTGGAGCAGTTGCATTGATCAAGCGCTTGGAGCCACAAGCTGTAAGCAATGATATAACAGCAAATAATGACGTGTAAGTGGACCCAACGTGTTACGAGTGGCTAGCAGGACTGCTAACGATAGTTAGTACTAACAGCTGGCCTCAAACGCAGGCTTAGTAAAATATCTGAAGAGAAAGCCTGAATCGGTAGCACCTGTCCGTGACTCACAGACACAGAAGCAGTAAGTTGCTTTAAGTTGCTTTAATGCATAAGACTACCTAATGTGATAGCCTGTTGAATGTGGCTGTGGCACTGCGGCTAACGTAGCTAAGTTACTGTTGCTAATGTTCGTGTCCTAAATATGCAAGAGTAAATAATATCAAGGAGACATTCAACAGAAGGTGTGTGAACATAAACCTCATATGAAGCTAACTTTTTATACTTGTTTGTAATTTGGATGCTTGGTACAGCTATTCACGATAACGGAACTTACTGGCTGTAAAACCTGTATTGCAGGGTAACGTTTGTCTCTTTCGTTGTTATAAACGCTTGGTAACTAGCTACTGCATATTAGTTTGCTTGCCGTGCGCCTTATAAAATGCCCCTGGTAAACTTGTATGCTGTAATTCTGGTCAGTATGCTTGTGTTACTTCGGTAAGCATCAATGTGGCAGTTTCATCACAACGTTGACGGATTATAGCCATTACAGTTGAAGCTAACTGGAGAGGTGTTTTATGTGTCTGCAAAGTTGTAAGTTTTACTTATCCATGACCAGGGTCAGCCGAGTACTTTGCCATTGTGTTGGTTAGTTCTATGAGGCTACCGCAGTGAATGCAATCGCAAAACACACTATAACGTGTCTGGTATAACAAACAATTTCTCTGCATTGCCATGGCGGAATTAAATCCACCTTTGAAAATTGTTCTGGCAAATAAAAAGCCAAAAAAAGTGGAGATCGGATACGGATTGTTTTTCGGTAGAAGTTTTCAAGTCACTTGCTCCACAGAGGCATCGCTTACACCGTGCATTTTGCAAGAAATGCAAGAAGTGCATTTTAACTTCGCTAAAGCTTCAAAAAGTTGTAAAGTGGAATTGATGACCAGCATTGTGAACACACTCCTAAACAATTATTCAGTCTTGTGATAGTGAATAGTAACATTAAAAAGTGGTGAATACATTACCTCCCCAAACCTTTTTTGAAATATGTTGCAAGAATCAAAACTAAAAGGTGTTCATTTCGAAAAATCTATCAAACTAAACAAAATTTACAATGGAAAAATGCACAAAATGTGATGAAATATCAGATCATGATCTGCTGTATTGTTTTAAACATAGTAAAGGTCAATGATAATTTTAAAGTGACTGGTTACTTTTAATTTCGCAAACCTTCCAAACAATTTCTGATCTTGTTTACTTTCAGTTGTGTCTGAAAATGCGAATACAGAGGTGGAAAAACTCTTTTTGTTGATTGATCTAGAATAGACCCATGTGGCTGTTCTCAAAAATGCATCCCCGAGACGTTTTTCTCGCACTCAGATGAGAAACTGACTTGTATTTTTCACAACATGGGAGACACCCATCTGGACACAGCCTGTTCCGTACCACGCATTTTCCTGTTTCCTGTATTTCTATAAGAAAGAAGGCAAAAGACATTGCTGATTTCCCTGAATCTTATTAAACTTACATTACAATTTTTTTGTTCACACTGTAGCTGAAATGTTGCTCATTTGGCTTTATACAGCATGTATAATGCCTTCATAAATGAGACATAATGCCATCATAAATCATACATAAGAAAATGCCATGCTTTTTAAAGGGTGAAATAACATATCCTATCCTTATTCAGCATGTGATGCCAGATGTGAAATAACTAGCCACTAGCATATAGCTAGTGGCTATATGCTATAAAGGGTGACATTGTCAGGTAAGTGACATTGATATTGTCACATATGGTATCACGTGCTGAATAAGGATGTGTTATTTCACCCATAACAAAGCATGAAATTTGCTTAGGTATGATTTATGAAGGCATTATGTCTCATTTATGAAGGCACTGTACATGCTGTATAAAGCCTTTATGAGCAAACTCGTTCCTGGTGCTGCACTGTATGATGGTTTTTGTTCCAACCACAACTGCAATCCTAGACTTTTCACAAGGTGTCTATTTGTCTTAATCAGCTGCATTCCATGTTTAGCGCAGTTATTTACCACCTTTAGCTACATTTTTATGGACATATCCACTGTGCCATGAAGAATAAAAACCCTCAAACATGTTATGCTTATTTTTCCATATTGTGAGGATTTGCAGGTAAAAAACATTTCTAAACCAATAAAACTAGACTCTAAGAAAATCTGTACGCTCCAAATTGGATTGCTGAACACAGGTGTTTCGAATTCTTTCAAAATAAATTTGCCTGAACTTCATAAAATGAACATGAAATTAAACAGGTGTGACTTCACTGTTTGCCAAAAAATTGTTGGTTTTTGCAACCGTGTGTTGGCAGTTTCACCAATGAGGAACCTGTTAATTGTTTACATTGATTAAGGGTTTGGTCATATTTTTTCTCTCTGCAGTAATTCATACTGGTTTCTACCATATCTCATTGTGGATATGAAATTTTAATTCTTCATGGCATGTGTAGATTTGTCAAATGTGGCTTCAGAGGACAAATAACTGCTCTAAACATGAATGCACCTAATTAAGGCAAATCAACAGCTTGTTTTAGTCCTAAGACTGCAACTGTGGTTGGAATAAAAGCTAGCATGCGCAGTGGGGCACCAGGACTGAGTTTGAGAACCACCGCTTTAAAGCAAAAAAAAAAAAATATATATATATATATTCTTGAGCCAAGAAGAGGTTTGGGTCTAGAAACTCATGGCCGACTGTGGAAATAATGGCATTGCCATCTTCAACTCATTTGAGTCCCTCACCTCACAGACACCCCTAAATCTAAAAACAGGTCTTTCTTGGGGGAAAAATGTAATTGGGAGAATAAGCATTTGCCTCCACATAGGGTTACAGCCCTCATTTCACAATGAACCAGCTGCAAATGTATCTCTGTGTTCATGGGTTATGCAGCAATAACAACACTTTCATGTTATTCTTATTATTTTCAAAGTAATTACATATTGCATCAGTAAAGGATGCTGTCTGGAGCTCTCCTCTCTAATAATGATATTAATGGAGCAAAGAGCCGGCCTACTCAGGAGATCATCCCTGTACAGGAGAGCGGTTCTTTACAGAGCAGCAGTATAGAGCAGAAGAGCAGCTCTGAGCAGAAAGGCAGCCCTGCGCTGACAAGCAGCTCTGTACCAGACAAAAGCTCTACGCAGAAGAGCAACTCTGTACAGAGGAGCAACCCAGTTCCAAAGAGCAGCTCTGTGCGGAGAAATATCCTCGAGCAGAGGAGTGGCAATGTAGAGGAGCAGTCCTTAATTTTAGAGCAGCTCCGTGTGGAGAGGCAAATTTACAGCTAACTGCAGAAGAGCAGTTCAGTGTAGAGAAGCAATCCTGGGAACGAGAGCAGCTGTGGCCCGGAGAACAGCTCTGTGCTGCAGGAGCAGCCAAGTACTGAAATAACAGTTCAAGGCAAAAAAAGAGCCCTGAACTGAAGAGCAGCTCTATGCAGAGGAGCAGGTTAAAGCAAACGCACTGCTCTGTACATGAGATCAGCTCTGGCCACAACAGCATCCTTGAACTGAAGAGCAGCTCTGCGTAGAGCAGCAGCCCAGAGATGTAGAGCAGCTCAGTACACAGGAGCAAATCAGCCCAGCGTCACAGCGAGAATTACAGCTGACTCAGTCCTCCGGCGCAGAGCGATGCGGTTTGACAGAGCTGTCCGTGGTGCTGAAACACAGGTGATGCGCACTGCAGTGCTCTAGCACAGACCGGGGAGGGAGCCCAGCTCCACAGGACGAACAGAGAGACAGAGACAGGGAGAGGGAGAGAGAGAGAGGGAGAGAGAGAGAGAGAGAGAGAGAGAGAGAGAGAGAGAGAGAGAAAGAGAGAGCGCCATGATGTCACAGGCACAAACTCTCTGCTGCTATTTTTCACAGCATCCCATGTACTCTCACCCTCTCTCTCTCTCTCTCTCTCTCTCTCTCTCTCTCTCTCTCACATGCACACACTCATGCACAGAGACATAGGAGGATCAGCGACCGTTGCCTCTACAGTGATTGAGGATCTGATAAGGCCCAAAATAAACAAAATATGACACAAAACACCACCTAATTCTTGAGATCATGTCGTAATGACGCTTGTGTGTGTGTATAGGTGTGTGTGGTTGCACGTACGCAGACGTAGGTGGGACGGTGTTTCAATGCGGGAATGAGAATCCACAAAGCAGAGCAGAGATTAAACAGTATGAATCTCTGCCTTAAGAGTGTTTCCTCCTACGATAAAAACAAGATGGGCACTTAGTAGAGCGCAAACCTCTGCCACGCTGTATGTCACTATCATTGGTTCTTCAGGATCTAGAATCCAGTGTATGTTCTGGATCGCTTCCAAGACTGTATCAACTCATCCTTGGACTGCCAACAACCATCCTACCTAATCCAAATTTTGTGCCAATCTGTTCATAACTTTCTGAGTTATCCTGTTAACATACCAACAAACAAACCAACAAACAAAAGAAAGATCAGTCACAGAACGATGACTTGCCGAATTTCCACCCAGTACAACAAAGTTATCAACCAAAGTGTGTTTTTGACCTTTTGTGTGACCTTGACCTTTGACATAGAAAATTACAATAGCATAGGACTGTGGAGAGTAACCTACGTTAACATGTCTCCAAGTTTTGTTAAGACTGGTACAGGATAAATAGCAAAAGGGTGCGTAACGACCAAACTAATAGACAAACAGACATCTACCGCGACCAACTGATATACTTGCTGGAACAAACAGGGTTGAAAACATAACCTCCTTGGCAGAGGTAAAAAAATAAAAATAAAAGCAAAAACAGTACCTCGCTGTTGATCAGACTGCATCCGGCACATTTTCTGCTCAGAAATGGCTTCAAAAAAACAAACCAAAATCAAGAGGCAGCTGATTTGAAGGCATCATTTTAAAAAGCTGCATTTCACACTTGCCTCATTGCTGTTGCTCAGTGGTGATTACACTTTGCTCTCTCGGGCCCAGTTACACTACCATGCTCTTCACCTTGCTCAGTGGCCGGGAGCCTTTCAATGCAATCAGATCCAAGTAGACAGGCACTTTCACGCCAAAAAACAGTAAACAGCTTACCTCATAGGATCTGCTGAAACACTAAACAAAAACCACGCATCCAACAGAGCCACGGCACGTAATGTGCATGCGTCATACTAAACATCCTCACAACGCCTGCCTACTCAACATCCATAAATGAGTCAGTTCATGTACTTGGAGAAGGAAAGATTGCAGCAATTGCTGCTAAATACACTGCCTGGCCAAAAAATGAAAAATTAACACCAGGATTTTACTTAGTACATTGGTAAGAGCCTCCCATTGGATAATTACTGCAATGATCGATATGTTTCAGCCAGCAACAAGTTATTTAACCTTAACTGATGCAGTGAGTATAGCCTCTCATTTCTTAATCAACCATGTCAGAAGACATATCCTGTGGTCGTGGAAAATTTGTTACCCCATTATAGAAGGTTGAAATTATAGGCCTGTGATGTGCTACACAAACAAAGGTTAAGAGGCCCCACATAATGATTGAATGTGGAGTCACTGACTGGGCCAGTGCTGGAGACAGAGCAGTGACTTGATTATGGTTGATTTTTAGCTTTGTGTAAGTGAGAGCATGTATGTGCGTGTATGAGTCCATGAGTGTGTGTGTGTGTGTGTGTGTGTGTGCGCGTGTGTGTGCGTGTGTAGGAAAGGAGCCAACTCCAGACTGGAGCTGACAGGCAGTCTGACTTACAGTGGCTACTGAATGCGTAAATTAAATTTGACCTTGAGAGCGAGCAGGGTAATCTGTGTGGGGAGCGGGTGTAGAGAGGTGTGGCGGAGACGGGATGGGGGGAGGGCTCAAGTTGGGCAGTTACACAGGTGCCCCAGACCATAAACTACAGCCGGTAATGAAAATCTGCATGAAAACACAGCCCAGGAAGGCAGCGGGCTGGTTTGCAGGCAGTCCAAGCTCATCGAAACATCCAGGAGATCACTGGATTAAAAATAGTAGAATGGACAATGTCATCAAGTACTCTTGTCCTCAATGCGCTAATAATGGCCGACATTTTGGCTTAGACTTTGTGATTATATAAGTAAGATCATAGAATTAAAGACAGGCAGGTTAACGGTTGCGGGCAGCAGAAGTCTTACCAAATATAGCCGACAGGACGACACATCCACATAGCACTCAGGTCTGTTCTACTATATTAGAATTCTATACCCAATCTCACTCAGCTCTCAGGAAGGAGATTAGAGTCACACAGTAGGAGGTCATACTGCCTTTATTGAATAAGTACCTGGACCACAATGCCCCCCATCACGCAGACACACACACACACACACACGCACACGGTTACAGATGTAGTCCAATAAGCACTCAGTCACAGTTGGAATGCTGCATAAATTCCATATTTAAACGCAGCAGGCCCCACTTCTTCAACATGGGTCAGGGTAGCCTGCGAACAGGCCCTCTGTTGGATGGGTGAGCCGCAAGAGAGGCAAAAGAGGCCCTGCAACGATCCTTCAATGATTTCAGTTCTGCCCCTCTACCGCGTGAGTAGTCGTCGAAATGGAATCAGCCAATCAGGCTCCACTTCTGCCTCTCTCGCCGTGAGCCTGTTCGCTAGGGTCAGGGTCACAAGTGGGAGCAAAACATTTACTGGTTTTACACATGTATCTTTCGGTCTCTTTCAAACATGAAGTTTGTGTCTTTCCTACGAAATTCACACTGATGGATAATGTTTTAGAAAATGTAAAGTTCAATTCAAATCAACAGTAAAACAAGAATAAATAAAGTTCATATTAAGACATATTTTACTGTAACTACTTAATATATCAGCTTTTGATATAATATTGAGAGTTCATTGGTTTTCCTTTTAATATTGAGAATAGCTGGAATATATCAGACAAATTTTTCAAGTCGACTGCAGTGATTCTTAATGATTCTACACACAAAAAAAACCATTAGATATATCTGGGTTTGCCCTAGTTACTTTCATCAATGCCATAATTTCTGAAGCAGAAATATAATAAAATTCTGACAAGACATAGTTCTTTATTCAAGCACATTAGTATGTGGTTTCTTCATGGTGTTTTTTTCTTTTTTTTTTCATCTGCATGTAAAGATTTTCAGAATGTGAACGTTTGGCTTCCCTGCCATTTGACAAATTGGTATAGTTTCTCTGTTTCATGCCTATGTCGTGTAAACACCCACGCATACTCTGTGTGTACTCTGATATAAAGGTGTGAGCTCTGCAGTATCTCATCTTTAAATAGAACAGCAGGCTACATAAATGATGGGGGCAGGGTAGGGAGCTGTCATATAGATTTGCTTCTCTATAAAATTTTCGGTTAAATCCTGTCACACTATAGCACAGGGGGAATAATAAGGATGATAGTTTAGCTAGCAGCCCACGTTGCGGCTTCAAACACATTTTCAGTCTTACAGTCCAATTAACCAAGAACCCTCACAGCACCTATTTTCGTTATCGAGCAAGAAAATGTAAAAGACTGCCAACCTTACAGTCTGCTACCTCAAAATAAAAAAAAAAAAGATGAAACAACATAGCTAGCCATTAAATATTTAGCGGTCAGTCAGTTTTCAGTCTATTTAGTCAATATCTAGCATATTTTCAGGCGTAAATATGCTTAAAATGTAGCTGGACTGCTAGATGTGAACACCAGCGATCCTCAATAATTTTAGACATTTTTTTTTCTCTGTCTGCAAAAGGTTATTTTGAGACCGGATCACTGGGGGAGAAATGCTCCCAATCGAGCATGTGTTAACCTGAAGTTAAAATAATTGATTCTCAAATAATTGAGTCCCTAGTGCAAAAACATGACACCAGAGAATCGATCAGTCGTCACCCAATGCCTTGTTTACGAAGAGCTGGCCTCTTGTTTTCTATTTTATTCACAAGACTGAGGGCGCTTGTTGTAAATTCCATCTACCCAATCAATGGCACTGTAGGAAATTAGGAATGACCTGAGTGGCCATTTAAATGGAAGTCAACGACACCAATCGGTGAGTTCGAGTACTAAGTGATAGAGATTTAAGGCAACACCTCGGTCCTCCCTATTTTTCATTGGCTACAGTAATTCAATGCAGACAGTTTTGTCAAAGTAAAAAGGATCATTGCGGAGAATGAAACTTTTATCGTAAGCAGGAATTACATCAGTAAAAAAAAATCACAGTTTGAGATGCCTTAGATGCGCGCATTTATTTGTGCAAGCAATAAAGAATTAACTTTCATTTAAATTTGCACAGTTTGTTGCGATTAGTAGCATTCATACGCACTAAGTTGGTGGGATACTTCTTAATGGCAGTCTTTCCAAGAGTGTAATAGCAAATCAACTACTTCTATTATGACGATGTTGCTATTTTTCCCAGCAGCATCACAGGCTACTTTACAGACCACAGGTGAGAGCAGGTTTGTCTTTCTCTATGTCAGCCTCCCCGGCTTGTTTAATCCTGTTTCTGTCAGCCTACCTTCCTTCTTCCCCCACTGTCTGAACCCCCCCCCCAACCCACCTCTATCTGTTTAACATTCACAGAGCAGGCAGGCAGCTCTACAGCGAAATCTAAATCCTAAATCAGGGCGTATATACACAAAAGTACACCATGCTAAGGCACACAGTGCAGGCATACAATGCTACGCACACAATAAGCGTTGATATGCACACGCATGCATAATTTTTGTCACATATACAAACACATAGAAAGGTGTATATCATTTTCTCTGACCAACAGCGCTGGCTACACTGACAGCCTCCGTAATCATCTCCCTCAACCAGTCCCTCAAGTCCAGGATGGGGATGGGGGGCGGGGACGGGGGGGGGGCGGTGTGTCACCAGCATGTTGCCTCTCATTGGCTCCTTGTCACACTCCATCCATCCCCATGGCAACGTTGATCCTCCATTCAATTATTCTCCCCCCGAGTCAGAGAAAGATGGACTGCGACCAACTCCATCTATCGGGCTAACGGCCGTGTAAATCACGGCTCCGCGCGGAAGGCGGCGGGGACAACGGGACCTTCAGTCTGCTTCTGCCGTCAGGCCTCGCTATGCCGTTTATAACCTCCTGCCCCTCCGAAAACATGCCGCAGTCGGACAGAGGCGCGGGATGGGGGTGAGGGAGCCGCTAAAACATTACCCAGCACACTGCATCGCCCAATATACACTCCGTACACTAAGCCAATCGAATGCATTTCAGCATACTGGATATCAGGGGTTTGTTTCCATCTAGTACACACTGAGCCTCGAGCCAGTCTCACCTCAGCAGCCATGCAGTGTACGTCATGATGACAAAGGCAAGATGCACATGATACAAAGCTGTGTTAGCTAGTCTATGCTAATCCAGGACCAGCAGACAGGGGGCAGTCGAGTTATCTATGTTTGCACCGAAAAACATTCAGGCAGTTTAACATGTCTCGCATGAGGTCATTCAAATTTATCATGCTCTAAATTTAACACACTGTGACCACTACAATAACAAGTGCTTATGTAATTCAGCTTTTTGCTTACATTTTATAAACAATGCACTGCTTTGTTTACCTACGTGAAGTCACATGATAATAAGACAAATTTACAGTTCAGTCTCCATTTTATTTCTTCAGTATGCTTCATAAACGCTTTGGAGTTGATACACCTAAAGGCAAAGTCAGTCAAAACGGCCTTTGACCTGAGCTGAAAACCAACATAATTTTGGTCCATAAATCTTGGGAAAGGGTGACAGGCCAACAGTGATGCTCTGCAGGTCTTCATTGTATCTCTCCACTGACATTTTAGGAAACAAAAAGGCCTCCCCATTGCTCTGGCTGTGAGAGGGAATTTGCTGCGGTCTCTCAAACAGGCAAAATGCCATCAGGCAATTCAGTCAAGTGAACCACAAACGCACTGCCAACCGGGAAAAGCACACTGCTTCTGACATAAGCTCCAGGAGCAACCGTTGATAAGGCGGGAAGGCGAATTATGTAACCCTGGAGCATTTGAGAGGAAGGGCTTGAAAAGACATGAAATCACCAGAACTTAATTTCCTGCTTCTGTATAAACAGCCTGGCCACAATGTATCCAATTATAACCTTGAGATCCCTGCTACATCACCTGCCCAAATGTGTGATGCAGCACCAACAGAGCACATAGAAGGGGGAGGGCGGGGGTGTTTGCTCAACAGAAAGCTGCAGACAGTGAGCCGCAAAATGGAAGAGAGATTGGGACAGACTGCTAGTGCATGTGTGCGTGTGTGCTAGCATGCGTACGTCTGACTACGTGTTTCAAAAAAGACGACTGGGGCGAAGCGAACGTGTGTATTTTTGCGACAGCGCTTCGGTAAGTACGTGGCTTAGAGTGAGACGCCTGTGTTTATGTGTGGGAGACAATGAGTCTTTGAGAATATTCGTATCGTACATGAGAAAGGACTGCAACCTGCTCAATGCAGACTGCTTCCCACAGCGCTTCGATGAAAGACACACATCTAAATACAGTAGGATTAAATGCCCCTATCTGCAAATTAACCAGCATGCCGCAGCCTAGCATATTAACATTTCATAGGATTAAGTGCCCCTCTTCCCCTTGACGTTGCTGATGGTAGCAAGCCAACACATTCGGGGAACGGCTGGGCTTCGCGAATATTACTGCCCATCTGCTACAACCTAGTCGAGTTTTGCTCAGGTAGAATAAGCTCATTGAATTTGCTTTTTCGCTGCACCAGACAAGCCCCTCATATACAAGCGCTCGATCACGAGGAATTACCGCCTGAAAATCACTTTCATCACACTGCTGGTTTCATGCAAACCATTGTGGTCGATCAGCTAGACCGTGACTCGGTGGTTTGTCTCACTAAATGAGTGCGTGAATAATGTGTTGCATGATAAGCACGCACTATAATCTTCAGTGCATCGCGAGACAGCATCATTAATGTAAGTATCTGTGCTAATGTGTAGACAAGTATGCCGGAGAAAGCTCTATCGGCAAAGATCTGAGATCAGCACACTGTGAATAAGACCCTTCACGCCAGCTACTTGAGCACGGAAACACAAGGTGTCAAACCCATGGACGCTGTTACACCCACTGACAGCGTCAAACTCACTCCTTAACTGGCACAGCTTCTGTTGTCACCTGACCTTTTAATCCTGCAGGACTACAAACCCCAGGTTCATTTTGGACTCAACATCCAATTGCTCCTCAACCCTATTTCCACAAAACTTAACTGCAGCCACATCCATCTAGGATAAATGCAGTGGCCTATATCACGATCGGGAGGGGAAGACCAACCTCAACTACTTCTAGTAATATAATGGATCTTCCATTTCCTGGTCTACAAATAGTCACCCAGCTCAGTAGAGCTTGATAACTTCTTGCTCTGGTCTTTTTATTTACGGGACATGTGTGTGAAAAGGGCGCTGCACCAGATAAAATGAATCAGGTCTTCATATCCAGTGAGAAAAAGGAGCCCTTTGAGACAGTTCAAGCTAAAAAAAAAAAAAGCTCATATTTACTCAGATATCAGGGTGAAGAATGGCTGGGTCAAGACCTCGCAGATTGACGACGGGGAGGGGAAGCCGTATTTGGAGTGTATGTAGTCCTCCAGTCTTAAAATATGAAGAACTTGATGGATGAATGCATTATTACAGTCCAGGGATGAGCCGTTGGGATAACCAAATCTGGTCCTCAAATGCAAATACAGCCCTCGTTTTATTTTCACCCAGTTACTAATTAACTGAGCGATGAGAACTTCTGATTGGCCAGACTGTCTTTACGCCTGACTCTCAAGAAAAGGGAGAATGGAAAACAAGCTGCTCACTGCCCTTGTGAACCGTTATTTGATGAGACCTGTTTGCTGTTTAGGTTAAAAATGGGCCTGAGCCAGCACTGACTGTTAGAAAAGTAAAAATCCTGCCCTGTTTTGATTTCAGCCATGACCAAAGCCAGCTGAAGTCATTGGGTACTTCCACCTTCTGGCTTCAAGAGTGGTGGTCATAAGAGCATCTAAGTGGTTGGTCGAAAAAATCCAACAAAGACTTCTGAACCTAGAGTCTTGTGTAAATTAATTGGATAAAGCAGGCTGGTGTGGGGGAAAAGCAAACATCAAAGGTTTCCAGGCTTTTTATTACTCTAATAGCTCCTACATTCAGTGCTCAATGCGAGATGCATACTTTACGGTTCTCGATAAGCTGTTCCACCCATTTTGGCATGGAGCTGATCAGGTTTTTGCAGGTTGCCTTAATTTCTTGGCCGTGATGCCACACCTGGACAACTGCATCGAGGACTTTGGCCTTTGTGGTGCAGTCGTTTTGCTGCAGCCTTGACTTGATGATGAACCAGAGATTCTCAATGGAATTGGGGTCAGGTGAATGACCAGGCCAGTCCGACAGAGTTACAGTACTATGTTGATGATGCAATCAGTTGCATCATACAGGTCGAGGAAATGAATGACACGTAGCTAAAAGGTACTATGCAGTGATCTTTGAGGTGGTTATTAAAAATGTCCATCACTTGACACACGCTATTTGCACTCCATTCAGCTCATTCAACTGACAAGCACCTTTATCCAAATTTAGACAAGACTGTAGATAGTCCTTCTCTGCAGCCAGTGGTGTGAGGCTCCATGGGTGCTTAAAGATTGCATTCTGAAGTTGTACTTGAGTCATCATCCTTTTTGGGAAAGTCAGCAGCTACCAGTGGTCATGGCACATATTTTGGATTCTCCTGAATATGCAAGGGGTCTCCACTTGAAGCAGGCCATGGTTTCATATGATCAATCCTGCTAAAGTTGGGTAGCAATTGCACATATCCAGCCCCACGTTGGGTGCCATTTTTATTCTGTTATTTTGCTTTCAAAAAATAAATAGGCACAGCCATCTATGAGTTAATCAGTCTAACTGAACCTTTCGCAATACAAACAGGTAATTATGTTATTCCTATTATCCTTAATGAGTTTAAATTGGCTTCAGTGCCTTATGAGTGTTAATACTTTCTTAAATTCCAAAGAGAGACACTGTGTTTTCCTTGAGTGTTAGCTGTACTGGTCGACAGCAATCTACCTAATGACTGAAATGTAACGCAAGGGAAAAATGCGCACAGATACACATTTGCCCGCAGTCCAGATTTCATGCAGCCTTATGAAAATTTCCCTATTTTTGTTATTAAATTCAAGAGCTAGCCAAAGTTCAGGCTTGCAGGAAATCTGAATGAGTTCTGACGGTCTGCATTTCTTATTACTGTTCTTTCCATCACTCCATCCACTCCATCTTTCACCTCTCTACCCATTTGTTCTCCACATTTCACATTGCTATCCAGGGAACTGGTGCATTATTTCTCCATTTGCTCCAAAATTTAGACTCGTGTAGCATTGAGACTCTTTCAATGCACTCCCTCTCTCCCTCCCTTTCTCAGTGTCTCACTCCATTTATTGTTCTCTTTCCCTCTCACTCACCCTTTCCCTCTGATCACTGACTGTAAGACATTCCCATAATTTCTCCTCTAGCCACTTATAGTCAATCTGCTTCCCTCTCATTTCATTACCTCACTCGCTCACTCTCTGCACACCATTAGTCATTCTCTCTCTCTCTCTCTCTCTCTCTCTCTCTCTCTCTCTCGTTTGCTCGCTCGCACTGGAAATGGACCAAAAAGCTCAGCATGTAAGGAGACAGTGTCACCATTCCAATAAGTGACCGCAGGATTTATGATGACAAAATTTCCGCGACTAGGTTTACAGATTCGTCCTGTTTTTGTGACACTCCCCCAACAGCACACCCAATCAGCAGGCAGTATTTCATGTGTTATACTGCACGAAAAAGCTGTGTTCTTATTCTATGACCATTGGAACATTCTGTCCAATCATAAAACTCATGAGGTGAGAATCCAGTGATCTACATCATGATAGAATTTCAGAATGCAGCCCGCAAAACATCAGACGAAAACACCGCGCTCGCGCAGGAAGCCCACTTCGGGTATTATTATCCCGACACCAGGAAAACCCTGCAGAGAAACGCAGATTCGCAAACACCGCAAAATGCCATCAATCAGGAGGCAAACTTGAGCAAGTAGGGATGCGAATTTGGTACAATGTCTGACAGCGTATAATTTATGGGACATACCGCACGGGGCATTAACTCAATGCTTTTGTTTGCAAAAGAATAGTAATAAACATGTTACAACATGTAGATCCAGGAGGACCTTTGACCTTTCATCTTCTGTAGCCTGGTCAGAATTTAGCGTTGCACATGAGTCAGGACAGACGAAGATTGGTTCAGGCAAAGGTATCATAAAGATGTAAGCAAATTTGAACAAAACAAAACACACCATGTTAAAAAATCTAAATACGCAAAAAAAATAATTCTGCATGATCGGCCACCTCACCCACATATCAAAAACCCCGGGATTCACTACAAATGTCTTGTTATGATATTTTATGTTTGACTCACCTGTGTCGAAATGTGAACTGAAGGCAAGACTTGGGTTGAAAAAGGACGAAGACATGACTACAACACAAATAGTGGCGGACATCCTTTTCCTCTTCTGGCTTTGATGGGTAGCACCGCTGTACTTGTTATAAATGACGGCTCAGACCGATGTTTTAAGAAAAATACCAAGGTAGACGATTGAAACGATGCATTGTTCTGGGGAGACGCTCACGGCGTCAAAATCCTGGTCGCTCCATTTTTTCCAAAATGTTAAATGCGTCGGATTAAGACGCAGGTGTTGAACGGTATGTCCGGTCGCTTGTGTATTGTGTCGCTTAACAGTTGCCACAGACCTAACGGCAATGATAACGAGCGCCTTCCCGCATGCCGTTGTTCCCTTTCCAGCCTGATGGCAAAATGTGCGGTGATTTTCGGAGAGGAGCCGAGGGTGTTCGTGAGTGTCGTCTCAACGTGATGCTGTAATTTAAATCGTTGTGTCCTCCCCCTGCCTCTGCACCAAACCTCGGGCAGTGTCCCGTTTCCCCATTCCTCCGAGCGTCCAATATGCGTGTGCTTTTAAGTGAGAGCTGGATAAATGACATTAGTCAAAAGAGCAGCGCTTTCAGAATGCTTCCAAAACGGCGCCGGAGGGTGTCTTCTTCGCTTCGTTTCTCTCGGTTATTGCGGGAGAGGAGCTGCGCTGTTTACAGGGTCTTTGAATTACACTGAGATGAGAGCACTGGACCGATGCTCGCAGGGGGCGCGCCATCTTGCCAGTGTACCAAAAAATGGAAAAGCACGCATCTGCTGCCAGGGAAGGTATACGTAAGGAGTTATTAGTCAGTGAAACGTCTACGAATGTGACTCAGTTTTTACTGGTGACTGCGCACGTAATTATATTAATAACAGGCCTAATAATAATAATAATAATAATAATAATAATAATAATAATAATGGTAATAGTAGTGGCAGTGATGGACCGATATTGTAAACGAAACATGCAATTGTTTGTTGTTTGTCTCTGAGTGTAATATCATAATTTCACACACAAACACGCACACACACACACTCACACACACACATATATATATATATATATATATATATATATATATATATATATATATATAAAGTGTGGGTGTGTGTGCGTGTGTGTGTTGGGGGGGGAGGTTAGTTCTGACGCATATTCTATTCTGCTGTCACAGAACGCGGACCCGACACTGCTTCACCCTACAAGCAATCTGTTAGGCAGTCTATTTGGTGACTCAGTCCCTTTCAGGGACTCAGTAAGCATTTTTGAACAACATAGCTATGTACATCACGTAGTCGACATTCTGGGAAAAAGATTAATGGCAAAACAGGTGTACTGTTTAATTCAATATATGAATGAGTGTAATAAAAACGGAGGGAGAATTGCTTATTAGTGGTACGCTTCAAGACAAATTACCGTTTCGTTTAGTTGAATGAATTAAATGCAGCCTATATTGCACATCGCTGTGCGATGCACCTACGTACATAGAAATGAATGAATGAATGAATGAATGAATATTACTCCTTGAGGAGTGCCAAAATCAGAGACACAATTCTATGCGTATAGGACAAACGGGGGAAAGGCACAGGTGGTCCACCGCCGAGAAAGAAGAAATACAATTTATCAGACACCCAGATTTTCTCTTGCGGCGCCTGCTATCTAAAGGCACTGCACCACCATAGCTTCCGATTTCGAAAACGGCACGTCCATTTTACTGCACAGCAAGAAGCGAGCGACAGACGTGAGCGAGCGGGAAGCTGCGACTGTGACGCAACGGGGCCAGCACGTGAAGACCCCTGGGTTCGTAGTGAAAACCCTGCAGTAGCCGCTAATTCCAATGTCCTGCGTTTTAGAGCTCCCACCCTCTCCCGTCTCTGTCGAGGATGCTGGCAGAAATTCTTGCAGGGAAATCACTGCGTCAAATGTTATTTGGTTGGTCTCATGTAAACCTGGTGAATTCGTGAGTGCCTCTGAGGCGTTTTTTTTTTTTTTTTTTTTTTTGCCCTTAAACTGCCCGCTGGCAAGTATTTTATTAAAACTACATGAAAGTTAGGTGTACCCCTAAAATTCACCAAAATTTGATAAAACATAATTTTTTCTGAATATCACCCCTCAGAATACATTCCTGGTGGCTTTTGAAGGCATAGTAACTGAACCTTGACAATATCTGGTCGGTACATTGATGATAGTTGGTCAAAAAAGCATTCATCTACGGAGTTTCTCAGCTGTCGGCCATCTTCCATCATGTGATCTAATTAGCATAATTACGGAAATTCTATTTTTAAAAAATGATTTCTTTCATTATAGCCATCAGCACTGAAACCTTAAATCCAGTCTTTATTCAAAATTAAAGAAATGTTCATTTTGGGTTACACGAAACCTTAAGAAGGCTTAGCAAAACTGACAAGCAAACAAATTCTGAAATGACATGGATGGACGAAGAAACAATGCCTTGATTTTTTATTTATTTATTTTTTCAGTTTCTAACAAGGGAATGCCAAAGAGTGCATGCTCCTAGTGTTTCAGGTAAATGTAAATAATCTAAAATAATCTAAAAATGCTTATGTAGCATTGTCACAGTTCTGCTGCATTGAAGTCAGATAGAGCAAGACACTGTACTTTTATTTATTTATTTAGTAAAGTCCCTCATGATCTTGACCAAGGGACCAAATGCCAAGACAGAGTACAATCCAATAGTACCGTAGGCTTTAGGCTATGCCTTCTTCATGCGAAGAGTTTTCATCCTATATCCCTTAAATGAGGACTTCCTTATAGTCAATTTTTACGATTACAATGCATCTGTTCTAATGCTGATGATTTTCAGTCTAGGTCTAGACGAATGTATAGTGATTTTTTTAGCTCGTGGTTATCCACATCGGTGGTTAAAATCTGCTCTCCCAACGAGCTCGTACAGCCAACCTCTGATCAGGATGCCAAAAAACCTTTCTCAGTTATTTTTAAGACCACTTTCTCTCCTTTTCTCTTCTCCTCCTCTTAGAGATACTGTATTAAAACACTGGCATATTTTGCAAAGTGATGATCAACTCAAAAATCTTTCTCAAGATACCCCTCTTTTTGTTTATTCAAGAGCTCAAAATCTCAGGGATTAACTGGTTCATGCTGATACTTTTATAGGTAAGACGCACACTGGTACTCTTGATCACGTCAAAGGCAATTTTCCTCGTCATAGATGCTCCGTTTGTCCTTTTCACAGACCCTACAAACATTTAGTTCATCCCCTTACATTAAAGAAATATGATATTCAACAGCTTATAACTTGCAAATCTACTCATGTAATATATGTTATTGGTTGTCCTTGCCCTCTGTTTTATGTTGGTAAAACATCTCGCCCTCTGCGTACAAGAATTATTGAACATCGTAACTGAGACAATTTTTATGTCTGACAAAGTGCATTTATCTTTTCAAAGGCTATCATATTTCTGTCTTTCATATCCTTGTTCTCAGGTGTTTATGGGTTTGGTCTCCTTGCTTAATTACATACTCAAAGGCTCAAGAGATATTCTAATTCCAATTACAAACATGTTCCTCTTTAGAGTATTCTTTGTATACATTTTCAATTATTCAAGCATGTCACTTAGACGAAGTTGTGAAAGTGAATAAATCCATCTGCATTCCAACCTTTCTGATCGGCAATTCCAATAAAAAATTCTACTAATTCTTTAACTGTCTGCCCGTGGCACAGGTGATTGCTTTTAGCTTGAGAGGACAGACCCAACGGGATTTATTAATTCATGTGCTTGTGACTGATGCACTTTTAGCACTGATGATGGTCTGCTAGGGACCAAAATGTTTGGTTTTGTTTTTGACCTTTTTTTAAATTTTAATTATTTATTTATTTTGTGCACTTTAGCACTTTTTGTCACTGGTATGTGAGCTGCCATAAACATGCTTTTTTACAGGCCAGTCTGAGGTTTTTTTTTTCACAGTGTGGGTCAGCATTTCTTTTTCCTTTCATATTGTGGAAAAATGTCACGTATATACAAAAGTATGTTATTTTTATCTGCTGGGTGATGGGCTTCACTGATGCTACTTCACACTTATAGATAAATATTCAAACCCAGGACACCATGCTTTTATGGCCACAGCATTACATCACATGGAAAATATTGAGATCTTGTACATCATCTTATACGACCCCAATTCTGAAATAGCTGGGATGAAGTGTAAATCGTGAATAAAATCAAATGCAATGATTTTTAAATCTCCCCAGCCAGTATTTTATTCACAATAGAACAGAGATAACATAGCAAATGTTGAAACTGAGAAATTTTACAATTTGTCCACAAAATGAGCTCATTTCAAATTTGATGGCTGCTACATGTCTCAAAAACGTGGGAATAGGTGCCTGCATACCATGGTGTAGCATCCCCTCCTCTTTTTAACAAAGAGTGGAGGCGTCTGGGCATTGGGGAGACGAGTTTCTTTAGTTTAGCCATTGAAAATTGACATCACTCTTGTTTAATACAGGCTTCCAGCTGCTGGAGAGTTTGGGGGCTCCTTTGACGGACTTTTTGTTTAATTATGCACCAAATGCTTTTAATCTGTGAAAGACCAGGACTGCAGGCAGGCAAGTTTAGCACATGGACTCTTCTACAACAAAGCCATGCTGTTGTAATAGCTGCAGTTGTCATGGTCTAGGCATGTGTTTGTTTGTTGGACCTTTCTTTGTTCTATCGTCTGGGACAGTAGCGGATTTCTTTTCCATCGAAGTCCTGGCCCAGCTGGCTGATTGAGCTGGGGCAGAGTGTTCCGGACTCTATACATATGGCCGGGGGGTCGCCATGCCTATCACTAGAGTGTTTGTTTGTTTCTAGCACTTTGGTTGGAGAAAATCTCGAGTCAGATTTCCTAGTGATTTGTTATATTCCATTTTCTTTATTTGGCCAGAGGGCATGTCAAATGCTCAAGATTTTTGAGCGGACTTTGAGGTTCAGGATAACGAGGTATTAGACAAGTTGCATAAACTAAAGGTAGATAAGGCGGCGGATCCTGATGGCTTATATCCTAGAGTGCACAGGGAAGTTGGTGAGATCGTCTTTAAGCCGCTAGCCGCCATCTTCAGACGGTCTTTAGAAACTGGAGAAATACCAAATGATAGGAAACAGGGCAATATAACACCAATATATAAGAAAGGGGACTGTACCGAACCAGGAAACTACAGGCCAGTCAGTTTAACTTGCATTGCGTGCAAAATATTGGAATCTATCATATAAGATGAGCTGGACTTTTTTCTTGAACGTAACAGTATCTTGAGGGATAGCCAACATGGTTTTCGGAAGGGAAGGTCATGCCTAACAAACCCTCTGGAGTTTTTTGAAGAGGCCACCAGGACTTATGACCAGAGCAGGGCTTATGACATCATATACTTGGATTTTCAGAAAGCATTCGATACAGCACCGCATAAGAGACTAATTTTAAAAATGAGCTCCATTGGAGTTACAGGAGGTATTCTGAAGTGGATTCAAAACTGGTTACAGGACAGAACACAAAGAATGGTGGCCAGCGGTATCTCATCTGAGCTAGCTATAGTGGGGAGTGGCGTCCCCCAGGGATCAGTGTTGGGACCCCTGCTGTTCCTCATCTATATTAATGACCTTGATAGGAATATTGAGAGCAGATTAGTTAAATTTGCAGATGATACTTAATTGGGGAGTTTGGTAAATAGTATAGGGTCCACTAAAGTGATTCAGGACAATTTGGATAGAATCCAGAATTGGGCAGAAATGTGGCAAATGAAATTTAATCCAGCAAAATGTAAAGTTGTTCATGTAGATAATAAAAACATTAGACAGGATTACTTCATGGGAGGATTAAAACTGGAATGTGCTGCACACGAGAAAGATCTGGGAGTGATTGTTGACCAAACCCTCACAGGCACTAGCTATTGTGCCGTAGCAGTTAAAAAAGCCAATCGGATGCTGGGATACATGGCCAAAATGTGAGGTTTTACGAAATGAGCCAAGAACAGAGCTGGCAACAGTACAATGTCCACAATCCAAAAGCAGAATCCAAAGGGCAAAATCCAAAACTGTAACCAGGGCACCAATAACAACTCAAGGTCAGGCAAAAATGGTTCGGTACACAGGCGTGGGTTTGGTGGAGAGACAAACTCATAAGCCGTAAACAGTCCGAATCCAAATACCAGGGCAGCAAAAGACAATAGACGTGGTCGGGCAAAAATAGGTCAAAACTCACTAGGCAATCAGATCCAAAAAGGGCAAACCAAAAACAAGTGTCGGGCAATCCAGTCAGAAAGAAAATATCACAGTGAGCAAGGCGAGGAACGTAGCACAAGACAAAGGAGTAAAGACGATCTGACAAGGAACTAAAAGTGTAGACACCTTATATACATATCCGGGTTAAACACATGACTAGGGTAAACAGGTGTAGTCAATGACATGGGAGTGACACATGAGGAAAACTAATTACATGAATTTGGCGAATGCCGAAACGCAGACAGGGATAACGAGACATTCCTATGAACGAACAAACGGCTCCGGTTAAGGAGTACTAAAGTGTACAGTCTAAAGAAAAGGGAAAGCAAGAGATATAAGAGGAAACCGCAGTGGAGATAATTAGTGATAGACAAGGAGGGCGGAGATACAGATTGGGCGAATGCTGAGAGATCGTTAGTCTATTAGTATGTGCAGCTATACAATCCCGAGTGCAAGTTAGTCAGTTAGTAAAAATATACAATGTTAATCTTGGTTAGTAATAATCGAAAACAATAAACTGTTAGTATGGTTAGTGGACAGTAACAGAGAGAGGAAGGAAGAAAAACGAGATATGAAGAAAGATTGAAATCCCAGAAACCAGGAAATCACCCGAATGAGTGGCACGTCAGACAAGGGGCCGTTGGCAAAGACCTACACAAGACAAGACAGGGTAAACGAAGTGCAGGACTAGAACTAAAAGCAAGGCTATGAAAACATGGCAAGACTGTGCAACATGGCAAGGCTGTGAAACATGGCAAGACTATAAAACATGGCAAAGACATAAATAATAACAAAACATGAAACATAATAAAACATGAAATCAAACAACAAAACACAATACATAATCATAGGGATGGTCAGGGGCAGGCAGTGGTCACTAAAACACAAAAGGCATACATGGCAAGCCAGGCACAAAACTTAAACATGGAACAGAGAAAGCATGGCAGAGATGCAGATTCACAACACAAAAGTATTGAGTACAAATCTATGGAGGTGATACTTCTTTTGTACAACATATTCGTCAGACCACATCTGGAGTATTGTGTACAGTTCTGGGGACCATACTTTAAGAAAGATATAGAGGCTCTAGAGAAAGTTCAGAAAAGAGCCACTAAGCTTATTCCAGTTATAAAAGATGAAAGCTATGCTAAGTGTTGTGTTCCAGGGTCCTGGCCTTTGGTCAGGACAGTGTTTTTATGGTTTTAACAGTTTCTTGTGTTAGGATTTTGCATTTCATAATTTATGTTTATTGTTCATGTTTTTACTTTTCCGTGTTTTGTTTTTTGCCAGGTCTGCCCAGCCACTCCACCGCTTGTCTGCGTTCCGCCCCGTGCCTTTGTTGTTGCACATTTCAGAGCTCTGGTTGGCTTTGGTATTTCACCCTTCCTTCTGTGCTGTGCTGGATTCACGGCTGTCTAAGCTTAATTGGCAATTAACTGTTTTTAAGTTACTAACATTTACTAACATTCACAGGGGAGTTGTAATTCTTAGACAGGCACATTACTAATACTACTAATTTAGATCGGGAGTTTATTGTCATGATTCCTGCTTTGCTATTTCAAGTCTTGCTGTGCTTTTCTGTTCTAAAAACATTCACGCTTCCTCCCAATCTACATGCCTCATTGGTACTTAAGCTGAGCCGCTCATTTCCTTAATGAGCAAGTCAACCAATCTCTGTCCATGTCTAATGATCTTGCTTTGCCCATTGTTTCTCCTCCAGGTGTTGCCCCTCATGTGTCCTGATTTCTCTACCCTTATCTGTAGGCGGTGGAAGTTGGCTGGCAGACAGAGTCTCAAGTCCAAGTCTTGCCCTAGTTTCATGTCTCTTTGTGAGCTCTTCAGATCTAGTCTTGTCAGTGCGTTTCACAGTCACAGTCTTGTTATTTTTTGTATATATAGCCTTCGTGTTTCTTGTCCTTTTTGAGCCCTAGCCTCGTTATTCTTTTCTGTTTATGGTTATTCTGCCTGGAGTTTCCAGTGGGTTTTGTTTTTGGTCGTTTTTTGGATTCTTTCGTTATTAGCTCTGTGAAGCTTTCTTTAGTTCGTTTTTTGCAACCCTTTGGGCCAAGTTTTTTATTGGCCCTCGTGCCTGTTTTTCCTTATTTTTAATAAACACCTTATTCCCTCCATCTCGCGCCTGGTTTCTAACTGGTCTTGTATCAAGAAGAGGCTGAAGATCCTTAATCTCTTTAGTCTTAGGAAAAGGAGACTCAGGGGTGATTTGATTGAGGTCTTTAAATATGTTAAAAGGATTAACAAAGTGAATTATGTAGGATTCCTTCGACCAAGTGTTGTGAGTAGAACTCGGGGTCACAAATGGAAGTTGACCAAAGGTAAATTTAGCACTGATATTCGGAAATATTTCTTCACCCAAAGAGTAATTGCAATGTGGAATAGCTTACCTGACCATATTGTTGAGACAGAGACCTTGGGGGTTTTCAAGAGCAGGCTCGACTTAAAGCTAGATACCAATGAGTCATTCAGTATCTGAAGGGATATATTCACAATAGTATAAAGAAACTGGTGAGCATAGTTGGGCTGAAAGGCCTGTTCTTGCCATTTATGTTATTTATTGATAGGAATTGCTTTTTTTACAAATTTTTCCTCTTCACTCTTGTTGTTTATTCTCTTTCGCACTGCTTCCGTGTTGCGGACATTTATTCGTCCTTGGAAGCGTGAATCTTTTACCGGAGGTGTGAACCTCTTTTGTGTTCGTCTCTTATCTGGGCTGCTCTTTGTTTTTTCTCACTGGTCGTGGCACCTGGCGTCTCGTCACCGCCCATTACAGCAGTATTTCATTTTTGCATTGTCCCGTTGAAATACGCAAGGCCTTCCCTGGAATAGATGTCGTTTGGAGAGCTGCATATGTTTCTTTAAAACATTTATACCTTTCAGCATTCATGGTGCTTTTTAAAACATGCAAATGTCCTACACCATATGCACTAATGCATTCCCATATCGTCAGAGATGCTGGCTTTTGAACTGAACGCTAATAATTGGAGGAGTGGTCTTTCTCCTCTTTGGCTTGGAGGACACAACACACATGATTCCAACAAGAATGTCAAATTTGGACTCGTCTGACCACAGGACACTTTACCACTCTGCTACCCTCCAATTTAAATGAGTCTTGGCCCACAGAACATGGCAGTGCTTCTGGATCATGCTCAACAATGGCTTCAGTTTTGCATGATAGAGTTTTACGTGGCATCTGTGGATGGCACGGTGGACTGTGTTCACAGACAGTGGTTTCTTGAAGTATTCCTGGGCCCATTTAGTAATGTCAATGACAGAATCGTGCCGGTGAGTGATGCAGTGGCGTCTGAGGGCCCGAAGATCGCAGGCATCCAGTGAAGGTCTTCGGCCTTGTCCCTTACGCACAGAGATTTTTCCAGCTTCTCTGAATCTTTTGATCATGTTATGCACTGCTGATGATGAGGCCTTCAAAGTTTTTGCAATTTGACGTTGAGGAACATTGCTTTTAAAGTATTCCACATTTTTTTACACAAGCCTTCATGGGTTGGAGAGGCTCTGGCCATCTTTACTTCTGAGAGACTCAGCCTCTCTAAGACATCCCTTTTATAGCCAATCATGTTACACACCTGATGCCAGTTAACTTAATTACTTGCTAAATGTTCTTTCAGCTGATTCTCTGATATATTAATAGCTTTTTCAACCCTTTTTTGCCTGTGTCGCAACTTTTTTGAGAGCTGTTGCAGCCAGAAAATTTGAAATAAGCTCAACTCGAGGATAAAAATGAAAAATGTCTCAGTTTCAACATTTGAAATGTTATCTATGTTCTATTGTAAATAACATATTGGCTCATGTGATCTGAAAGTCATTGCATTTTGATTTGCACAATTTACACTTCATCCCAACTATTCCCAAATTGGGGTTGTACACATTTGCCTGTAATTCAGCAAGAGATATTTGGAATTGTTGGAAACCACAGGATCTCCAATAGAATTTATAGCAGGCGTCAAGTTCCACATGTCTGAATAGTGTAGCTGCATTTGACAGATCCATATGTGGGCTGGCAGGTTTTATGAGGTTAATTATGCAAATTAAAGCCTGCTCTGAAGCTGCTTCTTTTCTTAAGCAGCATCGCCAGTGATTACATTACATTACATGCATGTTTTTAGCAGACGCTCTTATCCAGAGCCACGTACAAAAGTGCACAGGATCAGTACAAAAGTGCAGAGCTCCTAGGAGACAAGTACAAGTGCTAACAGTAAGTGACAGAACACGTTCCATGGTTACAGATCTAAACCAATAACAAAAGGGCAGGGGGTAAATAAACAAAATGGCAAAGAGAGCACTAAAATAAGTGCCACAAAAGGGTAACAGGTGAACAGTAACAAAGGGGCAGAAACATGAAGTAAACCAACAACAAAATGAAAGGCAACCAAATTGAGTGGTAACAAAATCAGGAAATAAAGTAAACAAAATTAAGTACAACAAGATCGTGAAAGGGCAACAAATCAAGGGATGTAGGGACAGGATTCAGGGCAGTGGAGCAGGGGAAAGGTGGAGCCTGAAGAGGTGGGTTTTCAGGCGGCGCTTGAAGGTGCCCAAGGATTCTGCTCTCCTGACCTCGATAGGTAGATCATTCCACCAATTAGGTACCAGGACAGACAGCAGCCTTGAGGGGGAAGGGGAGGAGCGGAGAGGGGGAGGAGCCAGGCGACCAGAAGTAGCAGAGCGAAGTGCTCTTGCAGGGGTGTAAGGTCTGAACAGTTTCTGGATGTAGGCTGGAGCTGTTTTGTTGACTCCCTGGTAGGCTAGCACCAAAGTCTTGAATTTGATGCGAGCGACAACAGGGGAACCAGTGGAGCCTGGTGAGCAGGGGGGTGACGTGGGAGTGTCTCGGGAGGTTGTGGACCAGGCGAGCTGCAGCGTTCTGGATGAGCTGCAGGGGTCTGATGGCAGATGCTGGGAGGCCTGCGAGGAGGGAGTTGCAGTAGTCCAGGCAGGAGAGTTTAAAGGTAAACTACAGTAAGCCAACTGAATTTAAGCTGTGGTTTGAGCAATTTAAGGAGATGTCAATTATTTTGTTAATGCTAGCATTGTCTCCTACTTTGGTTCCCTTACTGGCATGAGGTGGATCTGGATCAGAGGTGAAAACTGAGGTCAACTATGCTGTTATTGCATTTAAAAACCAGGAGGGGTCAGTGTCTGACAAGCACAGCCAAGAAAATGCGACTCAAGTTTTCATAATTGGTGTCTTTTCTTCCTTTTAAAACCATGCTTTTTATGTGCAAATATCTCGAAAAAAAACCCATGTAAATATTACAGTACACTGCAGTCACCCCGCTTTGAATTCCAGGGGTATTAAAAGCTTTTGATCATATCAACTCTGTTAAGCACTTTCTCAAAATCTCAACTATGCCACTGCAATCAGACTTTATCAAATGGGATTCTGTTGTCCCCAAAATGTAAGAAATTGGGAATATCTCCTATCTCCTCAGAAGGAAGATGGTTTTGTCAATGCTATGATTTTTTTTACCCTCCCTTCCCGTGTCATAGGTAATCCCCGTACATTTGGATTTGCTTTTGTAGCTGCTGAACCTTTGGCTTTGAAAGTCTCATACAGCTTGTGTTCACTCCTGCTTATTAATTTTACAATGCATACAAGAGGATGAATGTCACAGAAAACTTTAAATATACGGAATCCGAGGGTCATACAAAAAAGCTCTGCGCTAGATACGAAACTACTCTGGCACAACATTGAAGTAAAGAGAGCTGACACACTCAATTCTGCACATTTCTCATCTATGTATAAATTATATGCCAAATTTTGGGAAAGTTGCTTTCAGTTTGTATGTGTCTCGCCACAAGTAAAAATTTGGAAACTTCTTGACATTGAAAAAGAAAATTATATGACATGCATATTCCAAAAATCTCTAGAGCTGGATCAAAAAAGAGAAATGCAAATACAAAAAGCTAAAATGATCCGCAAACCAACAAAAAAGCTCCCGTCAAAAAGCCATTTATTAAGGTAATGTTTCAAGCCTCTTGGCTCTTCTTCAGACTCACCTGAAGAGTCTGAAGGAGAACCTACAGGCTCGAAACGTTACCTTAATAAATGGCTTTTTGACGGGAGCTTTTTTGTTGGTTTGCGGATCATTTTAGCTTTTTGTATTTGCGAACCTCTAGACATTACCATCACAACCCTGATAAACATAACTTTTTTACATTGCAAGGATTTAGCTGACATTACATGTACATAACATATGGTTATCTCATTTCATGGAGATGACCACTGAGAAAAGTCAGTTTTTCTGTGGGTTTAGGAATGATAGGAATCAAATTGCATAACCATCATGGATTTTTATGTTTTTTTTTTTGTTTTTAACTGACAAACCTTCCTTATGGACAACCAAGAATATTACAACTTGAAACAATAGCATAAAAGTTCTAGTTTAAAGTAATTGAACCCAGGCTGCTAATTTGCAAATAAATAAAGCCTAAGATTCTATGCAGGAGGAAAACTTGTTTGGCCACTTTTCTGCCTGATATCTGATTACAGAAACATTCGCCACAAGCCTATCAACAGCAATAATCTACAAGATACGTCTGAAACTTGCCTGGCCTTGTGCAGTGCAACATACAATGCTTAACAAATGTATTAGACACCCTCCCATAAAAAAAATTAGAAAATATGAATATTTAAGAAATTTGTCCAAAGCTTGTTCAACACTAAAAATTATTTTGTTATTTCTCTGACAAATAATGAACTGAAACCACTAAATAGTCCTTTTTCACACATAAAAACAAACAAACAAACGAAAAAAACTGTAATAATGATCTTCTTTGGCCTTGATGACAGCTGCATTCTTGCATTCAACCACTAAAACGAATTTTTAAGTTCAGGAATGCAAGAAAATTACTATTATTTGGGATCTTAATCAAAAAATAATAATGTGCTTAACTATTTTTTCAGCTTTTTTGTAAAATGGTAAATTTGAAAATTCGTGGATTACAACAATAATGATATTTTAGCATTATCAATATCATTTCTGTTAAAGAGCTTGCGCATAACAGTCGATTAACCATTACAGAACCATAAAAATTATTTTGGTAATTACCAACACTGTTAATTTTGGACAGCTGTGGCATAAACCTTACATTGGATGGTGGTCTAATAAATTTGTTAAGCACGGTATGTCACATGGTCTTACACTGACTGTAAAAGTGATATTAATGACCTATCGATCAATCTTGACCAAAGCTGGCCAAATCTGGCTCTGGAATCCAAATCCAGCTGTGGTTTTCAATCCTTCCTGGAAATTAAGTGAACAATTATTGCCACTGATTGGCCAGGTTGTTTTTGCACCTGAATCCAAGTTAACGGAGTGTGGAAAACCAGCAGTTATCAGCCCTCAAAGTCGGTTTGAGGAAACATGATCTTGGCTATTTCTTTTTTTTTTCTTTTTTTTTTCTCCCACCTATCTTTATTGGGTTTTCAATACTAAATACAAAGATCTTATGAAAATACATCCATGTCAACCAGTTTTTTTTTTTTTAACAATAACAAAGGTACAAAAATTCGGTGAATTATCAACCCCCCACCCCTCAACTTAGGAAATACATTAAAAAAAAAAGAAAACAAAAACAAAAAAACAAGGGGTATATATTACAAATATAACTGTGTATATTATTGTCATATATAATATTAATTACAGAGGGAGGGACCCAGTCAAAACAGAGGACATCTGCGTGTTGCACATAGGGCTGCACTGCCAAACTCATCTCCACACAGGGAAAGCTATTGCTTAGAATCATTGTTTTACCACCGTCCAGTCTCAGTTGCTTATTTATAATAAGAAAAAGAGAAGGAAATTAATCTTCTAAAGAGGGAATAGAATTAACATAAGAGAGAATAGGATCCCATGTTTTATTGAAATTATCAGAGCAGCCCCTTATACTGTACTTGTAGTACACTTTTTTTAAGTATAGGAATGACATTAAGTCTTTCAACCAAGAATTGGGAGATGGAGGCTTTTGGTCCTTCCACTGAAGTAAAATACGCCTGCGGGTTATAAGAGAGGTGAAGGCAATCATTTTACTCTCCTTCGTAGTGAAACAAGTAAATTCTTCAGGGAGACCGAAAATAGAGGTTAATGGGCCAGGAACCATCGGCTTATTGAGGGCCTTTGATAGTGTATCACAGTGAGAAGACCAAAATGAGCTCAGCCTTGGGCAAGAAAAAAACATGTGCGTGTGGTTGGCCGGAGAGAGAGAGAGCATCTATCACAAACATCACTTGTGTTAAATAATTTGTTAAGCCTAGCTTTGGTCCGATGTGTCCTGTGTAGGACCTTAAATTGTATAAGTGTCAGACTGGCACAAGATGAAGTGGAGTTGACCCTGTCGTGAGCCCTCTGCCACCATTCGGGTGAAAAGGTAGTACCCAGCTCCTTTTCCCAGGTATGCCTAGTCGCCAGAGGAGATGATATTGATGACATGATTAACTTCGTCATGACTGAAATTATTCCACGAACTACAGGCAAGGATAGAACCACTTCAACAAGAGAGTCAGGTGGTTGATGGGGAAAGCTGGGGAAGTAGCAGCGAACAAAGCTACGAGTTTGAAAATGTCGAAATAGGTTAAACTAGGGAAGATCAAATGTCGTCTTAAGATTATCAAAAGAGGCAAAAAGTTGTTTGAAATAAACCAATCTCCTCTCATTCCACTGAGTGAAGGTTGGATCGAGTGCTGCGGGCTTAAAGGCATGGTTATCACAGATGGGCATTAGAGGGGAAAGAGAAGAAATCTTAAAGTGGCGTCTGAACCACTTCCAAATCTTCACAGTAGATAGGATAATTGGGTTAGAAGTGTAATTAACAGGGTAAGAATTTAGAGGGGCGCAAATCAAGGCCGGTAAAGAAAGAGAGGTGCAGGCTTTAGCTTCCATCTGACACCAATCTGTAGTGGGGGAACTGTACCAAGTGTGAATCTTTTGAATACTGGCCGCCCAGTAGTAAGCCATGAGATTAGGTAGGGCAAGGCCACCATCCTCTTTATCTCTTTGAAGGGTGGAAGATTTCGGCTATTTCTGATGTTTCATTCATGGCTGCATGTTTTCTCCTCTCAGCCAAGACTCCCCAGAAAAACACATTTTTATCTGAAGAACTGAGCGTGAAAATGCTCATAGCCTGTTCTGTATCTGCACGCATGCATAGTCAACACAGTGACATCACTTTCTTGTTTTCCCCTTAAGGTAATTGAAGTGTCACAAAAGTTGATACTCTTTTATCACTGTCTAGTTTGGCCACATTCTCTGCAAGGTGTCTAGCTTCTGCTATGCCTGCGATTTCCAACCGCTTTTCAGAGAGTGTCATTGCAGTCAGATACACAGTCAAAAAGTAAATTTAAATCCCATAAACTGCCCGGCAGGGAAGTGAGAACTACCTGCAAGGATCAGCAGCTAGATTATACGAGCTAAGTGACAGCTTTCCCAATGATCTTAGCCCGTGGTTCATATGTGGCCTTCCTCACAACTGTGGGGATTGTAATGACTCAGATTCCCAGGCAAAGGAGAAGAGGATGGCGAAACCACAACACAATCTTAGAACGGGTGCTTAAGAAACCTGAAATCAGGCTCCTCAGCTTCCTGAAAGTCAGGCTCTATTTCTAAGTTTCATTGTACAATCACAGTTTAAGAGAGGGAGAAACTGGAGAAAGCAGTTCTGTCAAGAATGGACCTTTACAGGCTGCCGGGTTGGCTCTCTTGGTAAAGGTGCCGCACTGCGATGCTAGAGTGACCACTATGGCTTCGGATAGGATCCATGCGTGCCAGTGCAACTGTGTCCGGCGGCCTTTTGAGAGAAGCACATAATTGGATTGGGGCTGCTGAGGGATATGGGAGGGATTCATATGGTTTGGGTCAGCATTGTTTAATGCTCAAGTCCCTCTTGCTGACCATCTGGGCACCTGACCTGTCAGTAACATTATATGCAAGCGTGTTTGTGTTTTGTCCAACTTTCATCTGAGCTTGCAAGGTTTTTTCATTTCATTTGACGTTTACTTTACCAGGATATTCCTGTTGAGATTCAGAATCTCTTTGAGAAGCAAGTCTCAAAGAAGCAGCACAAAAAAGTTTTTGACATGAAAGAACAAAAAACAGGCTTAAAACAGTAATAATTTAAAACAAATGAAATAAAGAATAATTTTCATTGAAGAAGAATTTGCATGCATATATAAAATATCACAGCAATCAAGTGTTGATAAATAAATTGCTTGAATGAATCTTTCCTTACACCAACAGAAAAACAGCACAAATTTTCATAATAGAAACCTAACTTCAACCAGTTTTTTTTCAGAAGACATTTGACACGATGATTTAAAGACAAATTGTCCTCTAAAAAAAAAAACAGGTATTTGTACTCTAAGTTGAGACAAGCTCAATCACCTTGTTATTTAAAGGAACAATCTGATAATCAACAGTGTCTATGAGGCTAATCATCGGGGCTGGCACTAGATCTGAAATTTTGGGGGAAAATATCCATCCCTTTATTGACTACAGTTAGTCCTGGCTAATTCTAGATGGTTTTCCTTTATTAACACGTTTTCCAATTCAAGAATAATCAAGTGGCAATTGAAGACATGGCTTCTCTCCCCCATGCGATCTAAAAGCGACAAAATAATGGGCTATATTCTGTACAGAAAAAGAATTTAATTATAAATAGGTCTATGCACTGGCACTCAGAAACGGTAATTTTTTTTCCAACGAGAGCGGCATTTCAGAACTCTTTTGCGAATGAAGGTAATTTTCGGTGACAAGTACGTACGCCTGTTTTTGCAGCGCGGTCATGCAACTTGCTGTAAAAAATAGACAGCTGTCCAATTGGAAAATGTAAATGGACGAAACCATGTGCTAGTCACCAAAATTACCTTCATTCGCTGAAGAGTTCTGAAGTGCCACTCTTCTTCTTCTTCTGAACTAAATGTAGCCCATTTGTCCCTGTTAAATCGCATAGGGAGAGAGGAGCCGTGTCTTTAATTGCCACCTGATTGTTCTTAAATTGGAAAACGTGTTGATAGAGGAAAACCATTAAGAAAAAGTCGGAACTAATTGTTGCCAATAAAGGGATGGATTGTTGCCTAGGCAATGTTCTAGGCAAGCGCCGGCCCTGCTAATCATTTTGACTTTTCAGCCTTAAGCACAAGTGTCAATTCATTAAGCTTCGTCTGAATAACATTAAGAGCAGACTGCAGTCCCTTAACTGCACTAACTAAAGGTAGAGCATATTTATAAATAATGTCATCTGCATAAAAATGAAATTTTGTATCAGCCAAATTGCAACCTAAATTGTTGATATAAATTATATTTGAAATAGGACCCAATATGTAACCTTGTGGGACACCATGTTATACATTTAAATAGCTACAGTAGAAAATGAAATGGGGAACTTGGACACATTGTGTTCCACCACTCAAGTATTTCTCAAACCATTGAATGGATTTTGAAGATAACCCCATGCTTACCAGCCCCTGTAACAAAAGAGAGTGGTCAACTGTGTCAAAAGCCATTGACAGACCTAGAAATAGTGCAGTACAACATTATTTTGAATCAACTCCATTTATGATATCATATAAAACCTTCATTGTAGGTATCCAAATACTGTGTGTCTTTCTGAAACCAGACGATCAAGAATGCCATGAATGGTTAAAACCTTTTTCTTTTTTTCATCTGATTGCTTATAAACCCTTCCAAAACCTCAGAGAAAACTGAAAGTTTAGATATAGGCCAATAATTGTTAGGGTTAGATGGATCATCATCCCTTATCAATAAAGTAGCGTGTGCCACCTTCCAAACTTTGGGTATTTTACCATGCTTCATTGTAAGATTAAAAAATGTGAGTCAAAGGTTCAACAATATTTGCAGCAGTAGCATCTATAAAACTATTGATTTACACCATCAGGGCAAGCTGACTTCAAGGTGTTTAACTTTTTTAAGCATCATGTACTTCATTAATTGTGATAAAGGTAAAGTTAAAATCAAAAGGCAATTTTTTTGGAGTCACAAGAATTTTTATCCATTTCTGATTGTGTTTCCCTTTCAAGCAGAGGATCAGAAGATAAGAATATTTAAGAAACTTGTTTTATCTGTAATGATTTCTTAGCTAGGTTTAAGACTGGGAGCACTCTGTATCTGGCGGTTGACGACATAGACTTAAAAACTTTCCAAAATTTAGAAGGGTTTTTACAGTTGTCAGACATTTTTTAACATACAAATCTGATTTAGCTTTACATATTAAGGAGGTACATCTGTTTCATAGGTGCCTTCGGTGCCGTCCAATCCAAGTGACTTTTGGATTTTCTAGCAGTTGCCCAAGGAAGATATTGCTCATGAATAATATTGAAAGTTGATGAGTAAACTATGCATTGTCACTTTCTTTAACCTTATACACAATCTGGCTAAAGAAAAGTCACCACTAAGATTAAGCTAAGCAAATAGATAATAGCTTTCCATTGGATAATTATTGCAGTTATTAATACGTTTTAGCCATCAACTAGTTATTTAATCCTAACTGATGCAGTGAGCAGCTTCTCAAATCTTACACAACCATGTCAGAAGACATATCCTGTGGCCCAGGAAAAGATGTTACTCCGTTAACGAAGGGTCAAATTATTGGCCTCCTTCAAACAAAGAAAACAACTAAGGAGATTGTTGAAATTGCTAAAACTGAATCAGGAATTTTCCAACGAATTATTAAAACCTAGTAGGATAGTGGTGAACAATCATCCTCGAGAAATAAATAAGAAAATATTGAATGATTGTAATCTGAGATCACTTAAATGTTTGGTGAGATCAAATCGTAAAAAAAAAATCAGCGGTCTAACTCAAGCCTATGAAAAGAGTTAAAGAAATAGTATGAGCATTTCCACATGCAAAATATGAAAAGAACTCAAGGGACTGAGACTAAACTGCTGCGTAGCCTCAAGAAAACCACTTATCAGAGGCTACTCTGAAGGAAGGTTTCCGTTTGCTAGAGAGCATAAAGATTTGACTCTGGAGCAATGCAAAAAGGTCATGTGCTCAGATGCGTCCAGATTCACCCTGTTTCAGAATGATGGGCGCATCAGGATAAGAAGAGAGGCGGATGAAGTGATGCTCCCATCAAGCCTACCGTACAAGCCTCTGGGGCAGTATGATCTTGAGTTGCTTCAGTTGGTCAGGTCCGGAGACAACTTTATGCAGCGGTCCAATTCTCTCATCATCAATACAAGAAGTTGGTGAAAAATTAATGCAACTCTGGACTGAAATAAATGTTGCGACATTGCATGAGCTTATTGAAATCGTGCTACGGCTAATGTGAGCCGTAATCCAAGCTAAAGGCGGTCCAATGAAATATTAGAGAGTGTGACTTTTTTTGGCTGGGCAGCGTATTTGTTAAATGGAGCATGCTTGTTTATAACATCTAAGAATAATTATTAAAAATATGATTAGGCTGTCTTATGGTCTGGAAACAGACATACCTTTGCTGAGTCACATCAGTAAAGATAAAGTATAAATGCCTACCCAAAATTTATGTCAAAATACAACTTTAGGTAGATTGAACTTTTAATTGAAGCACTGCTTAGGGACAGACTTTGATAAAAAAGAATGTTGCCAGAAACATTTTTTTACGTAGATCACGTATCCTCCACCTTCGGTATACAGCAATCAGAGGGAAATGTATTAGGGAAGTGGCTATTCGCCCTGCGGCTGTTATGATTCTGTATCTGTCTTGTTTCTGTATTTATTATTTTGCATGTTTTTTCACCCATTCCATTTTTGCATTGCACATCGTCTCCCCCGTAACGTCTGATGTGATTTGTGTCATCTTGCCAGTGCACTCCCCTGTCTACCTGTAGACTCGCTTCGGGTGATTTCGGAAGTTTCCCTGTATTTCACAAACTTCCTTCAAGTCTCTTTTTACCTTCCTTCCTGCTTCTCTGAAATTACCATATTAATTAACTGCTAGGCTGTTTAGTTAGTACCGGTAATTTTACTGTAGACTAATCCCTTCATCGGTATATAAACTAACCAACCAATATTCACGTATTTTGATGAGGTGTGTACATATCACTGTTTACTAATATAACTAACTCCGCCCTACTCTGCTCTGCTCTGTAACTCCGCCCCTTTGGCTTTCCCTGTGCTCTGCTTTGATTACAGCTCACTCACCTCAGCTGCCCTTCTCTCTCTGTCCTGGAATCTTAACTGTGCACTTTGAACTCCTTTACTGGAGCTGTTCGTCTGTCATCGGCTGTCTGCGTGGATCCTGTCCACGTTTTGGTTTTTGTCCATTGTTTATGGTTCAGGACTTCCCCATGTGTGTTTACCTCTGTAATTAGTTTTCAATTCACCTGTCACCTGCATAGCATGTGACTTTCCTTTTGTCTATTTATAGTCTTCACTGCAATTTATTCCTTGTCAGAACGTTGATCAATTCTCATCTGTGCAGAGCTCCTCGTGTGCCTTTTGTTAATTGCTTCATCACGACTGTTTTGCCCGACCTCGAGTTCGCAGTTGCCCTTCTGTTCCTGTTTCGCCTTTTTGGATTTGGACCCATTTCCTGTCTGACTACGTTTTATATTTTTTGACGCCCTGTGTATGACCTTCTGCTCGGGATTACGACTAGGATTTTGGCCTGCTGTCTATGAACCGTCGCACTTCTGATTTATTATCCCCCGCCAACATGAGGTGGGAGGGGGATATAGGTTGGACCTCCGTCCGTCCGTCCGTCCTTCCGTGCGTCCGTTCGTGCATCCGTCCGTCCGAGATAAAGGGGACAGCTTTACTCAGAAACTACTACAGATACAGTAACCAAATTTGGTGTGTAGCTTCAGACCTTGATGGAGTTAGAAAATTCGAAGATTGGTGGGGGATGTTGTTGACCATGTCGACTTGTTGGTTTTGACCCCGGCCTGTCTAGTCGACTTTGCTTTTTGGATTTCGTTTTTGCCTTGGCAAACCTTGTGTCCTCTGGTCCTGACCCATTTTGTAATAAAGGCTAATGATTTTTGGATTATCCCTGAGTTGGAACTGGTTCCTCTGAGCGTATAGTTACAGCAGCAGGTGAGTTGAGGAAAAAAAAATACAAAAAAAATACATACGCAGCAGGGCCGATAAGAAAAGCAGTCCTGCAATTCACACCACAGCATGGCGGATAATAGAAGCACTTCTGATATTTGCCCAGCAGCTGGGCCAATAAGAGATTTCAATTTATAATCTGCCCCACTCTTTTAAATTTCGCGCAGAAGCGCTGCAGGCTGAATAGCCTCTTCCATGTATTATACCCATTTATATGTATATGACTGCTCGAGTAGATCTACTCGGCCATGTTGCAGATAAAACTATAATTTCAGCACTGGTTGACTAGCCCACATTCCGATCATATCTATTTTTTGCAAAATGCTTTGCATATTCATGTGTACAAAACCAAGATCAGATCTACTAAAAAAGTCAGCAGGAGTTTGTAAACATTTCATATAAAAAAAAAAAAGGCCCCAGATTAGGCTGCACATTCCCAGATAAGAATTACATAAATGCAATGGTACATCTCAGTGTCTGTTTTTCAGAGAGTTTACGACCTTTCTAAAATCATTCTCTTCGTGAATTCTGCCTGGAGTACTCAGCACAAAACTGCCATTTAAGAGGTGGAGGCTGAAACAATGTTTAAAATTCGCCACACCTTCATCAACCTCCCAGATCCTGTCCTGCACAGCAGTGACTTTCAGGAACATCCAGTGCAAGGACATGTTGCAGGCACTCACCATACTTTTTCCTATTACTCCCAGTTCATGGACAGGAGATAGGCAAAAGAGCAACAGGAGAATTACGCTTGCCTTAATGAAACGGTGTTGAAGCGCTCTTGAGCAAAGCTCCAGACGCGTCACCAGCACTAGGTCATCGCTGCGGGAGTAAAGACGCGAAGACTGGCGGTCGTGTGTTTCGGAGATGACACGCAAACTGCCCGCCGTCTCCTGAGCCACCAGCATGTGTCGCGGCAGCATAGTTTGCTCCGTGGACATTTCAGATTTCGGTATGATTTAAGATGTGAAAAGCTAAAAAGAAAGGATCCTCATGATTGACAGATGGAGTTACTGATTGTGCCTACACCTTGGTTTTGGTGGGTTATGGAATATCATTCCTTGGGTAGCAGGCATCAGAGGACCTCAGTTCCGCATGTAGAGGTTCATGAGACCTTCCTTGTGTAACTGCTGCCAAAGTTTCATCTCCAATTTCATGTCGTGGTTGACATAGAAGACCAGGCGATGGTAGCGCTTGTCGTAGTAGTGGTCCGAGTAGTTCTTATAATCGGGGGTGATAAAGCCGTATGCATCCACCTGGAAGCACAGTGAAATTGTGGTCAGAGTGGATCAAATATGGCCGCTTATATCGTCAGAGGGCTCTGCTGTATTGAAGACACCACTGAATACTTCTGACAAAATGTGGCTTAATAGGGTAATTAACCGTAAAATGGAAAAAAAACCTAGCAAAGACAAATAACAGGTAGTTAAAAATTTTGAATTGCCATTGTGTTTGGAACAAAAGCCCACATATGTACCAGGCCCCAGGACCGTGTTCGGGAACCACTGCCCTAGACGCACACATCTAATTGATGATGTATGTATAATAGTTCCAAGAGCACATAACTGCATATTGAAAATTCATGAGGAGGCAAAACTATTTGAGGATGGAGGTTCTTCAGTCTGAAACGATGGCATAGTGTAGATGTTGTTTCAATCATATATTCTCATGAAACCTGATCTTCTACCAGCCTAACATACAGAAGCTGCCAGGGAATATTACATGATATGCATTTATTGTGAACATTTTCTCTAACCTCTTAGCAATGACATAAAGCCATACATACTCAAATGAATGTGAATACAGTGGTGAAATGCTGCCTAGAGAATAACAAAGTATACGAGACAAATTCCTGTTTTGTCTGTTAATTATCAAAATCTCCTATTTAATATTTATATAAATTTGCAATGTTACTATAGATAACGCATAGAGAGCTGGCTTTGAAATTTCAGGATAGAGTTTTTTCCCTCATTTACTATCCCTCCAGAAAAAAATCATTCAATAGAAAGCAGAGCCATCTCCATGTATTTTCTCTCTTCATAGCACATCTTGTCCTGTCAAATCTTTCTCATGGTTCTGGTTGAAGCTGTAGCTAATAGGAGACATCGTTTGCTTTTAAATAATGTATCGCATTACTGTAATAACTAGAAAAGCACTCAGAGAGCGCAGAACCTCCGCCAGGGGGCAGCAAAGCCAAAAGCACGGCAATTGGAACTCCGGCCCATTGGAAAGACTTGAAATCTTGAACTTTGGCGTATATCTCAGCAGTACTTTGGCCTAGATATGCCAAATTTAATCTCCTCTTCCTTGAGTTAATACCCACCTACCCTGAAAATGTTGTTAACTGTTAGCTGTTAACCTCTCCATTATTTTAATTTCTTAGAATTTCTTAGACAGCATCAGTGCTGAATTTTCATAAATTATCTTTGTATTTGCAGTCCGTTTTGTTCCAAAATCATGAAAATGATTGGAAATAAGTTTCAAATGATACAATGACGCTCTATAAATCCTGAGTTATCAAGCTTTAAGTAGGGTTCATGCACACATAGACAAAGATTGGCTGGATTTGGCATCTGCAACAAGGAGTTAAACTTGTAACTTCTGGGTTTTACACTACACTTTCTCTCTGAAGCATAATTCATTTGATCTTAATATAATTTTGAAATGCAGTCTCCACGCCATATGCTGCATGATCCTATATTGCATAAAAAATTCACAAGTGTTTGGTGGTACCTTGTCACATGTGTGTATGGCAGCCATCAGCATCAACGCTCCTGTCGTCGGGCGGTACCCTGGTCCATAACGGCCTTTGAGAATGCGAGAGCGTAGGAACCTGCAAAGTACATGGTAGCAATGAGTTCATGAGGCTAAAATTAAAAAATACTATGCAGTGTACTCCAGCATTCAGTAAAATGATATTAGGGTACAGAGCAAAACAAACAGTTCATAAATTTGGGTTACATAAATATTTACTGAGGAATCAAGAAATCAACAGCGTACTTTAACCCATGGCACCTTAGGGACCCAGAAGTGGGTCCAGAGCAGCACTGTACAGCAATCAGCCATAAAGAAAAGTGCTGAGGCAAAATTGAACTGCTTTCACCATAGGTGTGGGGCTGCAATCCATAGTCCAAATCATATCGGAAAAAACAAAACTTGCAATTAAGTATGGTTAATTTCTAAAGCCCCAGTCAATCAAGGAACAGAAAATATTTGCAAGCTGCTGGAAAAAATTCTGCTTCACACTGACAAATTCAGCATTATTTGAAGCTAAAGTCCGGGCTGTGCTCAAAGAAAACAAGCTGTAAGGGCTGTGCTCTGCACGCTTGTGCTTGGCACGGAGAACAGGAAGTTCAGGACTGGACTCAGGCGCAAGGATAGAGTTGGTTGTATTTTATTAGTAAGCCTACTACAGAGCAGCAGGCATTCACAAAACAAGCAAAACAATCAGGAAGTGCAGTTCCTGGGTAGCGGTGCTGGATATAACAAACAGCACAAGGTTTAAAGAGTTAGAGTCAATACATGCAAAAAGCTGGGAGGTACGTCTTATACAAAGACAGGAATACAGCACAGACATGTGATTACGAGACTTAGTAAAGACTGAGTGCAAAGCTCAGTCTTAAATAGCACACTGCTACACCCAGTGAAAGGGATGGGCAGCTGCGGGTAATGCTGAGGAATTGAGGAATGCGGTCCGGGTCTTAATAGACTGGACAGCTGAAGGCCTGATCTTACACAAGCCTGAAGTAGTCCGTTACAGCTTGTGTCAGCCTCCATGCAATTCACAAGCCAAACTTTAAAATCTCCAAAAGGCTACAGCAGAATTTTGTGTTTATGTCCATTACTCATCAAATATTTGTCCTACCACGTCCGTCTGTTGTGTTCCAGGGTCCTGGGCCTTTGGCCAGGACAATATTTTTGGGTTTTTAACAGTTTCTTGTGCCAGGTTTCATAGTTCATAGTCATTACTCATGTCATGGTTTTAACAGTCTTTGTATTAGGATACATTCATGTTTATTGTTCATGTTTTTACTTTTCCATGTCTTTTGTTTTGCCAGGTCTACCCAGCCACTCCACTGCTTGTCTGCGTTCCGCCTAACTGATGCGAGATCAGTAGAGATTGAGCAAAATGAAAGCAGAAGAAAACAGGCCTGTTTGAATGACAAAGTTAAAACATGAACAATTAACATGAACTATGAAATGTAATATCCTAATACAAAGACTATAAAAACCATGACTATGAACTATGAAACCTGGCACAAGAAACTGCAAAAAAACCCAAAAATACTATCCTGGTCAAAGGCCCAGGACCCTGGAACACAACAGCATATGCAAAAAACCCTTAAGCTTAAGGGATTAAGAGTACGATCTGATTCTCGTAAAATGCAGTATTTCCTTTGTTTGTGTTAGCACAGCATTGACTCACCTGTTTCGGATGTACCTGATGAAGTCTGGGTGAAAAATTTTAAATTTCTTTGCCGTTGCATTTTTTCCAAAGAATGTGGGTGGTCTGAGATGACAAAAATAAAAGGCAATAAAAAATCATGACAAAAGAAATGGATGTCCATGAGGTTGAGAGAAGTCATATTTCATCAACATATTGATGCAGTAAAAAAAAATACAGTTCAAAACATAACACACACACACACGCATGCACATACATGCACGCACACTCATACACACACACAAGCGTATAATTATTACTATTATCACTACCACCACGATGGACTGAAACTAATACTACTGCTACTGCAGGAACTACAATTTTCTGTTGAAACAATTCCACACAACTGTTTCAAGAAACTCCTAAATAACTTTACTTTTGATTTTTGACCACTTAAAATAATAAAAATGATATCAGTGAAGTCAGTGACTTCACTCTGCTGTGTGGAACAATTTATCATTTTTCAGTGTACTTTCTTGTTATCCTATTCTTATTCTTGTACATATAGACATGGTAATTTGTTGATGATTGTGGCAATTTCCGATGCAAGTAGCAGGGTCATTCCTCGCCAAACTGAACAGGGCTCTCGGCCTTACCCCTTCCGATTTCAGTGAAACCTATTTTAAGAATAGCCCTTAGGACCACTAATGAGTTGCCCGATTTCAGCGCCAACGGTGCAATAGTTTTTGAGATACATGCTGTTGAAGTTTGACGACCACGCCCATAGTGCCATTTTGCGTGATCCCAGGCCAATATTTAGAGGGCCGTATCGCCGTGGGCATCAGTGCAATTTGCTAAATTTTTTCCTACGTATGACAATACATTGTTGGCTTTTGGAATTCGACATCAGGAACGTTGTCAGCAGTGTTATGTTAAAAAGGAATATTGTGGAAAATGCTAGTTAAATTTGCATACCAACATTTTCCAAAGGATTATCCAGACAGATTTTTTATACAGCATTGTTCACGATCACAAACCTGCCTTTCTCGTCACACTGTATATTGGCGTGGTAGGTACCAGAATGTATTGTGACCCTCCAGTTTATTTTGTTAAGTAAAATCGGAGGTTTGAAATGTGTCATGTCAGCAAAAGTGCTAAATTAGCATACTTTTCAAAGTGGTAAATTGCAATGTTGACAGTTAAAATTTTCTGAAAATGTTTCATACAAGTTATCTCTTTTCCTTTATGTCCATGTAAACCAAGCTCCATCGACTAGCCGAAACTCCTTCAGGTAAAAATTGTCAGGGCAACTACCCTTGGTTTGAAAATAGTTTTTCTGACCTGCAAAAACTCCCTGCGCCATTTGAAATATCTCATTAGTATTTATGAGTAAGCTAAAATGATGTCACGTGAAAGCGGATGTGTGCGATGGACGCAGATATGAGGAGAAGTTGGCCAACAGAAAATGCTGCAGCCACAGAAATATCTGACTGATTCAGCCTTAAAAGTGCTGGAAAAGGCCTGGAAGATGATTGATTGAAGAACAGGATAAATTTAAAAGGCCAAAGTGATTGCTGGCAAACTTTTCAAGCCAGGTTTGGAGATATTTCCGATAAAGATGTGGCCAAACTTTTGCTAGATACGTAAGTAAACTTGATGCCTGTTGCAAAATGCCTGATTTCTCTGTTTCCTAGAACTTCCAGATTGTTATCGTCCCATATTTGTAACAAGGCATATTTATAGTAATGAATTTCTCATGCATGAACGTAATTAATTGACTAGCAGTCGAATCTGATGACTGACCTGACGTGACTTTTCACGCAAATCGTCATGCATATTGAGTTGTAGGCACGTCGAAATGGCCACGGTCCAGCAACCAAAGAGGTTGACCGTAACAATCGAGTGATTGCTTTCCTTTGGAATTTATCCTTGTTAGGGGTCGAGGACGACATTGAAATTTACGCACAAATCTTTTTACTGGAACTGCCTGGCAAATTATATGGAAAAAAGTTGAGGATAATGAACAAACTGGTTACCTTTAAGTGCTGTGAACACATAATCATTAAGTTGGCTTACATGTTTTTTTGAGGTAAGCACTTTCCGCAAAACATTGATGCCCCACACTATCTGGGTTTACAGTGTAAATGAAGAACAACAGGCCGGTTCTCACTTTTTACTCCTTTCAGGCCCAGATAAAACGTTTGTTCCCGTAGCAACGGCTCGCAGAAGGGTGTAGTCCCGACCCTGATCAGGTATGAAAACATATCTGGTCTCCTGGGAAGGGGAAATCAGGGTGAAAACAAGCACCAGGTCAGCAGAGTCACAAGGCAGTCAGTAATAAGAAAGTAGCAAATCGTGTGGGTAAAATTGCGCAAGGGTTCTAACTGCTGAGGTTCTGTTGCTGTTCACTTGTACAGGCATTTACATTCAGAGGGCAGGGATGTTTGGGAATATAAGTCTTCCTTAAGAATGTAAGGTAGGGCAGTGTAAAAAAAAAAAAAACTTGCAAACATTTTTTAACATTTTTTTTTCTTTTCTTCTTTGGATGTCCCACCTCAGATTGTGGGGGTCCCCGGAAACCAGCCCGGCGGTAGCCCCTCATGGAGTTCCTCATAGTGTTGGTGGAAAAGATGTAGAATGAGGTGCGTGAGCCCACGTCCTCCTCGAAGCCTTCGATCACCGCACCATTCACCCTGGATAATAGCCACAATGAGCACTCCAAGAGAGACCTTCATCACTTTACTCACATGGGGTATTTCTTCAAGAAGAGCCTACCCATTTTTTTGCTATATGTTGTGGCAGAGCCCAATGTCTTATGAACAACATTAGAAATGCTTTGCCATGTTAATTTTGGTTCATTCAGTTCTGTTCAGCTCTATTTCATTAGCTTCATTTACTCAAATCATAATCTGTCTGTAAATATAGTGCAACATAACCCGTGCCAACAAATTTGTTGTGGCCTCAAAATTATTTGGTGTGTAGTGAGAACTTGTGTGATATCAAGAATTATAAATATGATAAAAATTAAGCAACTATTTAGACTCGGATACTTTTTTAAATTTGACAGTCCAGTCTGCTGCGATTGCATGGGTGTAGCCCTCGAAATCCCACTTCTCCACTTTGAAGCACATTATTTGGCCAATACTGTCGATATGGCAACCAAAGTCGATAGGCCTCTTTAGTGAAGTATAACACAAGTCCATACCAAATATGAAAGTAATCGGTCAAAAATTACAGCCTGTACAGCGTCCACAAGGAAGTGTCTACGAACGCGGACGCAGCAGACACAAGCTTGGATCCATAGTTGGCTCCCAACTTCGCCTGAGGGCTACAAGTAGGCCTATGCCTAAAATGTATTATATAATTATGTGTAACTAGTTTGCAAATGATTACATGATGACTTCGTCTATGGACGGTGCGTACAGGCACGCATACAAGCACATAGAAACAAGTACACCACATATTATCCACACATGTTACAACCCTCGTGTGCGTACCTTCCATGTCTCCTCCCATTTAGCAGCTTGCATGGCTGTTAGAAGTGTTGTCTCTTTGATTGGTTTATGGCTCACATACTTCCATTTATCCATAGTATCCCATTCGTGTTTACCCCTCCTCTCATGTGATGACATGTTTGTTCCCCATGCTTTGAGTTTGCAAGCTATTGGATTGTCACAGCTATTTCCCCTTTGGCAATCAGTCAACATTAGCAAGTAAAGCTCTTTGTCTTTTGAAATTGAATCGCAACATTTTATGATAGTAATCTGCAAAAGTTTTCTTCCTGTAATGGCTTTTGAGGTGTGCGTTTGTTTGGACTTTTCTTTGCTGCTCTCTTTCCGGGACGATATTGTTTATGGGCTATCAAATTCTTTACTCAGCTGGCTGATTGAGCCGGAGCAGTGCTTCCCTAGAATCTATATAAGCAGGATGTCCGGCAGGCCCCTTTCGCTTGAGTTTCTGTGTTTAGCTTCCCACTATAGCCGAAGATATCTTTAGTCCGGTTTTGTATGACTTTCTATCTTCTTATTTTTAGAGTTTTTTCACCCTTTTTCTATCTTGCTTTGCTTCCATGGTTCAGCTTATTATATGTCCTTTGGAAGCACGAGTACTTACGTTTGGTTTATATTATTCTCTGTGTCTGTACTGTGTCTGTGCTACTCTCTTTCTCTCTGACATTGCACTTGGCCTCCGTATACTACCGGCCATTACACTTCCAAGTTCAGTTAATAAGAACAAGCTCCCAAGCCTTACTCTCGGTCTTCAGAATTGGGTCTGTGTTCCTGTTAATCTACTCTCAGTCTGTTCCCCTGCCTAGTTTAGGAACAAGCAACCAAGCCTTTTTACGATCATCAGGATTGGAACCACATTCCTGCTGAACTTCTCCATCTTGCCTTCCGACAGTGTGGCTCTGGTAAGGTGTGCACACCGCCTGGCAGCTGTCCCAGAAAGCCACTGGCTAGGCAAGCGACAGAGGATGTGCAAGGTCATGTTTTTGCTGGAAATTCACATTTGACCTTAGCGCTGTGACCTTGAGGCAGGAAATCTTGTCCAGGCCGAGGGGTATTCAGCAACGCGTTATGTTTTTTTTTTTCCACTGGAACCGACAACATTCAGGTAGAGATGCGGGAATTATGAGCAAGAATATTATACCCAGTCAGCTGGGTAAAAACTCCGATAGAAGGAATTCAATACCGTCCCAGGATGAGAGCCACAAAGAAAAGTCCTTAACACACCACCTAAACCATGACACATAGGGAGAACTCCTTTGAAAAATGTTGTCATGCTTTTTTTTTTGACTTGCTGCCATGTCCTCTTGACAGTGCAATCAGTGTAAAACTTAATATTAAGCCACTGGGTCGGCCCCTGGGGCAGTCTTCCTGATCCTGGATCGCTTCCTCGGAGAAGCCTGTCTATGTTGCACTTGTTTGGTAGTATACCCCCCTGTACTCGGGCTGGGTGTGAGCCTGGGCCAATTGCGAAACCGCGCGCCCATGAGCAGGAAAATCGCGACCCCGAAAATAAAAAAAGAACAGAGTCGAAACAGACTCGTGGCCTTACCGGCCCGAGTAATAAACCTAACTTTTGGCCAGTTCTCCACTTCTGCGTTTGGTTTCTGGTCTGGATCATACCACACATGCCTGTGGGAATCAAACGCTGCTTCACATTCATAAAAACTGCAGATGCATAAACACGAGTGAATTTTTAACGTAAAAAAAGCATAGTAGAATATGCTTGGATGGCGATGATCAGATTATTTTATATCTCCGATTTTAATTTCCTAAGTTAAAGAGTCCCAGACTACAGTCTCTGAGTGGTTCACAAAGGACTGCAATTGTAAAATAACAAGAATATTCTAGAGGATCAGGAATATCTTCAGAGATAAGATGGAAAATGGTGAAGGCAGTGTTGTTCGTTGATGCACCTGAAGACGTAGTGGTGTTGGTCAATCTCTGAGCCCTTCTTGGATCCGTTAAGGATTCCACCATTACCGATGACTGCACATCGGATGCAACTTGACCCTTTGGACTGCAGATCCCAGTCATCAAACATGACAGTATTGGCAGACGTGTTGAGTGGAGAGAGAGTTTCCACAAGGTCTGTGAAGGCAAGCGACAGAGAACTTGCATTAGCGAGCTACTTCTATGCAGAAACTCACCACACTATTAAACATTGTACCGTACACTGTATTTTCTGATATACCATATTTCGGCTCAAGATTTTCATCTGAAGCTATCAACAGTCTAATGTACACCATCTTATTTTTACTTGCACTAACAGTCAGGTTCTTTAGTGTTTAGAAAGAGAGACCATAAAACTATTTTTGTACATTGACCCCCATATACATTTGATTTTTTTGGCCTAAAGAGGGCTTGCTCCCCCAGCAATGACAGCACTTTAGACTCCAAATTGAGCATTAATAGATTCCAAACACAACTCTAGACCTACAGTCCGGTAAATAAAATAATGGAGGATGACAAGCTCTTGGCCATGGAATAGCTCTTTTAGTTGTCCAATTACAATCAGTCCCGTAGAAATGGGTACGGGATGCACAGAAAGTGACATAAGTCCTAATCTGTTCACCCTATTTGAATGTAAATACCCTCAAATTAAAGTTGAAAGTCTGAATATTGAGCTCATTTTTTCCATCTAAATTGATATACATATATACAGTGGCTCCAATAAGTATTTGTACACTACTGTACTTCATGGAGCCGGTTACGGATGGCCTGGGCACAAACATGGCTTCCAGTTGCTTCCTCCACTTTGGTGGCAAGACTGGAGGCCGAGGACTGTCTCTCCCTCTGTACCAGCAGGGAGATGTACTGGTCAGTGCGCTGGCTGGTCTTCCTGGGACGTCCTTTCCTGGCTGCATTGGCTATGCGTTCAGACTGTTTGTACGTCTTGATGATGTACTGCACAGTTGTGTGGCGTAACGATAGCCAAGTTCCAATTTTTCTGGTGCTTTGGCCTTCTTTATGTAGCTGAAGGATTTGCTCCCGCATTCAACGGGATATCTCGCCTGTCTTAGCCACATATCACAGGAATACATTATGGGCATGGTCAGGCCATTTACATAAGCCAGTCTGTGTACAGAGGGAGTGTCCAGTATGGTCACGCTGGACCAAATCAGACCAAGTGAGTCAACCATGTCCTGTAAACATCTTGAGTCAATTTTAGGTGATTATTATAAGTTTTGTGACTCACTAATGGAACTGCACAGATACTTATTGGGTCAGATAATCGCCTTTCTGACCAAATATGCCATTTTGACATTAAATATTTGTTTAAAACATATTGATTATCAAATATTTTAATCACTTTCACACACAATAGCAAGCATTTAGCCGAATATACAAAAGCTGTTATGTAGTCGAATTTTCAAGTAGTGTACAAATACTTATTGGAGCCACAGTATATATACATGGGTTGTCCTAACTAAACTGAGTTTACATGCACTACAGTCAAAACCATAGTTATTTGAATATGGAGAGAATCATTACACAAACAGTGCACGATTTACCAGATGTCTGATGTGATGGTAGCGTAACATTTAAAGCATAAACACAGCAAATTCTATGATAAACATGTGCTATGGCAAGTGCAGCGTGTTCTGTCAGAGGTCATTTTACTGAATTTGTGAGCACAGCTATGTGATTCTAAAAATCTGTCACTTTAATCTCTTATTCAGCATTTCCTATACCGATTGAGGACACAGACAAAAAGCAAACATTGAGTCAGGGTCAAGACCATTTAAAACCAAAGCAAATCATGTACATAGCTGTTTGTCCCCTCCACTCGACAGCCGGTTGCTATTGCTTGACACTGTAAGATCAGAGAAGAACTTACCGATGAAACTGACGCCGCGCCACCCGTGAGCTCCAGGGTAATTTCGAAGACGATCATGCTCACTTTTGGAGGCGTATTTGAGCCACTGGAGAACTGGGATATCCTTCAGGAACACTGAACGGTATTGTGTTTGGTTGACCTTTGCCCGAATGCCGTCTGCGCAGTGCTGTGAGGAGTGGGTTGGTTACTCTTGAGACACTAACAAACTACTGTCAACAGCATTATATGTTTTGGCCTCTACATTCAAAGCAATCAAGTGAATTTTTCAGAACCCCCCCCACACACACGCATGCACACACACACACTCATATGCACGCACACACACAAACACACACACATGCATGCACACATACACACACACACACACACACACACATACACACATAAACCTACGTTATTCCAAACCTTACGGTATTAAATTTATTTTTTTGTGTAGCTAACTTGTTTTAATTACTTAAATGTCTTAACCATTTGTTACTATCGATGCAATTAATTTCCAGGTTTTCTACAGAAAAAGGTACTTTGAAATTGAGCTATAATGATTAATGATTATAATTGATAAATCATTTCAGTCATTCTTCAAGCAAGAATGTGAAATATTTGGTGGCTCCAAATATTTGTGCTTCTCTTTGTTATGTATGATAGTAAATGAAGATCCTTTTGGTTTCGGGCTGTTTTGGCCCAAAGAAGGAATTTAAAGAACGTATCTTGGGCTCTGGGACATTGTGATCTATATTTTTCACATTTTGTTTGACATTTTATGGAATAAACAATTGAAATGTGAGAATAAGCAGCAGATTAATTTACAATGAAAGTGATCATTAGCCGCAGCCCTACTATCAATTTATTTATTTAACCAGGGAAGTCCCGTTGAGATTGAAATCTCTTTTTCAAGGGAGCCCTGGGGGAGGAGGTGGGGAGGGACAGAGGAATTGCACAGCCAATTAGGTCAGGGGATGATTAGGCGGCAGATCGAAAGAGCCCGGTTGGGATTTTAGCCATGACACTGGGGAACCCCCTACTCTTATTGAAGAGTGTCATAGGATCTTTAATGACCACTGTGAGTCAGGACCTCGGTTTAACATCTCATCCGAAAGACGGCGTCTCCGTCAGTACAATGTCCCTGTCACTGCACTGGGGCATTGGGGATTATCCCACCAGAGGGAAGATCGCCACTTACTGGCCCACCAACACCTCTTCCAGCAGCAACCTGGTTTTCCTCAGTAGTCTCCCATCCAAGTACTGACCAAGCCCACACCTGCTTAGCTTCAGCCACACGGTTGAAGCAGATCGAATTGTGGTATGGCTGTTGGCCATACAATATCAATATCAATATCAATATCAATATCACAATATATATCAATATATTGTGACTTCTGATATTTAGTATGTTGTGTCTGCTATGATTCTCAGCACCTTTGCTCCCTCAGATGCATCATGTTTTGTTCATTCGTCTGTAGACAAAATGACAATAATGCAATGAACTTCAGGGAGTCTTGTATTCATTTTGTTACCGAAACTGATGAGGATTTAGGTTTAGCAAGAAGAGCTAATGCCTATCCCCACTGTATTTCTACTGATCCGGGCCCCTCTTATTTGTAAATAGATATTAACTTTTAACACAGCAGTTTGAACTTCACAATACAGCTGAAAGCAGCATTGACAAGTATATTTTCCTGTAGACTCCGTAAAGTTTCAATATCATGGAAACATTTCAATATACTTCCAGCATGTACCTCGCTTGTGCGTGTTGCCTGTTTGTGTGTCTGTGTGCGTGTGCGTGCGTGTGTGCGTGCGTGTGTGGTTGTGTGTGTGTGTGTGAGTGTGTGCCTGTTGGTAAATGATATGATCTCATTCCTTTATGCTCATATACACTGTTTTGTTTTTAACTTGTTTTGTTTAAGTCTGGTCATTCACACATACACACAAATTGCAGTGCCATAATAACAACAACAACAACAATAATAATAATAATAATAATAATAAAAACTAGAAGCACTCGCAGAGCGCAAACCTCCACCAAGCCAATCCCACAATGGTAAAGAATCATTCAAAAAATTACTGGATCCAGATGGTGAACCGGATCACTACCAAAATGTAATTGATTGTTCTTTGTACCATCCCAGACTCTTCAAGAAAATTTCATCAAAATCCATTCATTACTTTTTGAGAAATCCTGCTTACAAATAAACAAACAAACAAACAAAACAATGGTAACGAAAACATAACCTCCTTGGCAGAGGTAATAATATCAAGCCTCACCGTTTCCAACACTTCATCATCTCTGGCGTATGTGTCTCCAATGAAGGAGTCAACAGGACTTGACACATTTGTACCAGTGGAACTGAAGAAACAGAAAGCAGACACAAATAGATGGGAATATTAATTATTATCTGTATTTAATTTCTTTCTTCTGAATTTTATCTTTCATTGAGACTGGTAGATGTTGATCAGGTTCACCCTGAAATCAAAAAAGGGCTTGTGGTGTGTGTGTGTGTGTGTGTGTTGTTTTTTTCTGTGTGCTGTGTTGTGGCTGTTCTGCCATGCATTGGAAGGGGTCGTAGTCATAGATAGATTTTTATTAGAGTCTCATATCATCAATTCATCATAAAAATCACAATAAAACATTGAGATGATCCATTCTAGAAGAATTATAAGAGACTATAAATATACATGCATAAATCACAACAGTAAAATTACTCATATTACAACAATAAAATCACTATTTAGTTAAAAACATTTGATGCTTTGCTAAAATCATATCACAGGCCTTGGCAACATGGAAAACAATATCATTAGTTTTGAATAGCACCAGAAATTTATCACAGTTATGTAAATCGGAAAATTCAGTGACAATTGGTGTAATCTTGGCATATAACTCTGTTCTGGTGTTATTATACAAAGGACACTCAGTGATGAGATGCATCTCATCCTCAGCAGCATCATAACACACAGGGCACAGCCTCTGTTGTTCATCAATACCAGCGTACCTCCCTGTCTCTGTATGCAAGGGTGCCACACCACATCTAAATTTAGCCAAGTGTTATGTATGATAAATTTTTGTACAGCATTATATTCCATTTGTAAATGAAGATTTGTTACATGCTGTTTTGCTGCCTTGCTGGTCAGCTTTATTTATTTTGGTCATTTGGCACCTTCTGGTGGCATGTCTGTAAAATCATTAAAAAAAGACTAGTGATTTCTAGAAGCTTCTGGCACTTTCCTGCTTGGAGGGGGCGGGATTTCCCTAGAATCCTGTGGATCTTTCTAGAAGGTTGCTAGTCTATAAATGCTGTGATTTTGAGGAGAGAGCAGACAGCAGAATAGAGCAGAGCAGAAAGAGAGTTTTGTTTTGGCAACAGTTAAACAGTGGCATTGGAGTGTTATTAGAGAATTAAATAGTGGATATATTTTTTTGTACAACTTTTTTTGTGTAGAATAAATTTGTTTAAGTTGTACTTTCTGGTGTTCTTTGTTGTGATTTTTTTAAGTCATAACACCAAGGCACTTCTACATTTTCTAGACATATTCAACGATACATAGGATTCTTTACAAAACTCAGATTTAAACTTTCTATATGTTCTGAGTTTGTTCCTACCAATACCGTGAACGCCATCTACCCTACTGAGACTGGCTTTCCAGTTACAAATTTGTTGATTTTTTAACTTACTACTGACTCTATGAACAATAGATCTAACATGGTTGATGCAGTCAAAATTAATAAACTCCTCACCGATACTGGCAAACAATTCTTTTGATCTTTTGTACCAAGTGTTACCTCTCTGCTGGTTGGACCAGTCGAACACACGCTTGTTAACACGACTGCCATCAAGGTTAGTCAGCCTACACCAGAGCCTGGCTACACACATACCAGTCATATTTGCAATTAAATGTCTTTTGGAAATAATAGCTTCTGTTTAATATCCAATTATATGCCTTTCTGGTAACAACAATTTATACATCACGCAGATCAAAGTCAAAATATACCCAGTGGGAAAAAAAAAGTTTCTGTCGTGCCTAGAGTACATTTGCCGATTAGAATTTTTAAGTAACAGACGTTTCATCAAATGATTACATTTGTTTTCTCACTTGTCGCACATTAATTGTTATCTTTAGTGATTACAATGAGAGCATTTATGTTCCTCTCTGGCATTCTGATGCGAATTATCCAAATATATTGAAGTTAATGATTAACACTTCAGTTGCTCTATCAGCTGCAGCTAAATTCTTCACTTGAAAGCATTTTTTCTAAACATCAGTGTATTCTGTTCGCTTGCTGCTTTAAATGAAATATATGTCACTGGAAGAAAAAAATGTTTAACACACTTGATTTTCAAGTGCTGAGGGTACTACAGTGATACTGACTTGTGAGAAACAGGAAAAACCTGTTCAGCAGCTCTTGTTGGTAAAACTCACCTGACATTCATCACAGGATTTTTGTCATTATGGTTTGAAAGAAAGGATTAATTCCCCTGCACATACGCCTACAGATTCAAGGCATAAAAATGTCAGCCTAAATAATTACAAAGAATTTATTCTTCTTTATGCCACCTTTGTGCTTAAACATAAGGTAAATGGTAATTTTTTTCACAAACAGATTATAAACTTTATATCCCCCTCTTAAATTTCCGACTGTATGACATTGAGCAGCATTCTTTTTGCAAAGGGCTCCCAAAATAATATTAATGTACGATTTTCACAGTGATAATAAGACTGCAGTGCTTGCTGGGGGATTCTTAAATCATTGGACAGACGACCATAAATACTGAACTGAATTTGTGAAGCTCACAACGCACTGTTTTTGATAAAACTGATTAAAATATGGATTGACTGAATTCTGTGGTGATTTTTGGATCTGACTTTTAAGAGTCGATTTTGTTTTAGTTCAAATCCCCTCTCATGCGAAAAATAGCCATTGGACTGTTGCTGAATCTAAGGAAGGGAGAGATACTGGGGTACTTCACCTTATCCTTCGGATTTTCAGGTTACCGTTCCTGGTCCAGGGTACATCAAATATGCCAAAGTTTACAATCTCTATCACCAGCAGCACACAAACGCAGGCAAAGCCAAGAAGCAACCCACTTTGGAGACATCTGCGCATCGTCCTGCCCCCGGACCGTAGTCAAAACCTGAATCAGGACAATGGGAACATAAGGTAGTGAAGGGGAGAATGCTGGGGAATGAAAAAAATGTGTCCGAATCATTAGTGCCGACACGCGCTACCGCATTAATACACTCAACAACTGCCAACTTCCGGCTTGTGACAAGGTACAAAGTTTACTGCAGTGTTGGAGCAGATTATTATTTTCTTCCCGTGTGGTAAGACATTCAATTCAAACTGACATCCAGCATTTACATAAAACTTTTGTGCTCAAAAAGGAATGCAGAAGGCGACAGTTTATTCTTCCTCGCCATATTTTGCTCATATTTGTCCAGCAAGGAAGGAATTAGAAATCAACAGCAAACCAAAAAAAAAAAAAGACAAACAAAAACAAAAGTAATTTTTAAAAAAATATATAATATCCCTGCACATATGGACATCAATAGGTTAATTCAACTTCTCAAAAGATGTTTCCTCTCGCCGAATATTTGTTCTGTAAGAGTTTCTCTGAAAGAATTGATCTCTCATAAGTCAGTGGCACATGCAAGTGTTTATCTTTATCTCTTTAGTTTGGATGACATATAGAGTGGAATAAAACTCATTTTCCAGACAGAAAAATGTGCTTGAACCATGATTGTTCAGGACAATTAATTTTTTTAACATTCAATGATTTAATTAGAATTAAGCACTAATTTTAACAAAAGTTGGACACCATAAATGCTCAGGGGAACGGCAGCCCCATAAGATTGTGAGAGGTTGTAACATTCTAATTTGCATCTGCTACATAAGTTTGCCAAGAGCTGTTTGTTAACTGATGTTCTCAGATGTGCATTTCAATCACATATAGTGTGAAGCATTTAGTAGATAAAATATAAACAGTTGATAAATAAAAATACCTTCTAATTTTCCTCTTTCTTTCTCTTTCTCTTACCTGGTTTGTTTTTCCCCGTCTCTCACTGTTGGCTAACCAGAATTGTCTGTCAGAGATAAAGACAGAAGGCTGGGCTAAGTAAACAGAGCAGTGACTTCCTCAGAGTGACTGAATCTAGGTAATGCTCTAACCCTGCCCTCTCAGAATGTGGATGTAATGGGATTACCTTTCTCAGAATTGTGCCCTGCAATCAAGTGTTTTACACTTCAGAGCTGGTTACTTGCTGGAAACGGTGTGCACATGCAATTGTGCTTATATTTCTGCAATTCTGTGGTAGGCATATATTATCTAACAGAAACCAGCATACATTACGCTTGGCAGGAAGAGATGCAAAGACTTTTTTGTTGACTTTATTGGCTCTGCATAATTTGTGACAATTGCACTGACGTACGAAGCAATAAAGTTAAACAGTCTCATTGCAGGGCTGAACCGAAATTAAATACTGGAGCAGTAGCATTTGACATTGCAACTGTGGAATTAAAAAAAAAATAAATAAAATAAAACAGAATGGGTTCCAGCCATTGTTTTCAGATAAGGGATAATCAAGGCTTTGGCTTCTTTGTAAAAAGTATAGAGTACTGAGTTCCGCCTTTGGAATTCCAAAAAGTAATGTGAACCAAATGATCCACAGAGTTAGTGGCGAGATAATATTAAGATCACCGTTGTAGTTTAACTGCGATTCCAACATATGCTTCCTACCATTGCTCAAGGCTTCCATTAGCTTGGCACAATGTCCTGCTTTTGCCAACGCTGCTGGTGCCATAGATGGAGGCTGCTTATGGACTTAAGTTTCAAAGAACCAGTTTTTATTCCGTCTATACAAATGGAGGCCATCCGTACTGCAAGATGTAAATTTCTAGATATGTTTGTGGCCTGTGAATTGTAAGTCAGGTGTAATTTTTGAGGCTAACAGGGTCAGAATCAATCATTTCAGAGGAACCTGGCAGTTTGGTGGAGCTTGACATGCATGTGGCAATGATAACAGGAGTTACAGACGGCTTAAACCCCATCACCGTATAAATGTCAGGGTATGTGAAGGTATTGAATGGCTCTGGCTGTGGGTTGAGACAATGATTACTTTAACATGAACTGATGTCAGTGATAAACAAATAGAGGTGTGATCTATAACGTCAGACTGCAAATAATGAACACAAAGTATACTGAGAAACACAGTCTTAACAACAGACACTTTTAGCATTATCCTGGAACATATTCCATGCACTCATTATTTCATGCATTTTGTTATTTACCTTGCTGTATCATAACAGCCTGCCATTGTTTATTTCACAGCTTGGTATTTTCACCCGTCATTGTCTGATTTATAATCTCAGAGAGCTGAAGAAAGGCAGGCGAGGTCTCTGCCTTGAGGTGAAAGGGATGGGCACCCACTCCAAACAGCAAATTATGCAGTGTAAATTTCATCTCAGTTGTGTAATTTACAAGGATAACTTAAGTTCCTGTTTTTTGCAAAGTGCGGGAGGACTTCTAACTAAGGTTATGGACAATGAACTAATATATAGTGAGTTGCTTGCTTGTAATATCACTTTTTGCCGGGATACAGTTTGATTGATAGCTCTGAAGTTACGAGTATGATAAGATAAGATATACTTTATTGAACCCCGTGGGGTAATTTGTCCTCTGCATTTGACCCATCCTATGGTTAGGAGCAGTGGGCAGCCACAGAGCAGCGCCCGGGGACCAACTCCAGTTCTAAAGCCAGTTCCTTGGTCAGGGGTGCTGGTTGGAGTGTTCCTATGATGCATGTTTTTGTGTATGGCGGGGTATGGTGTTTAGCGAGTTCGCCGCAATTTATTTAGAATTTGTATTTGCAGAACAAATTCTTACCCGACTAGCTACATTTCATCTGGCTGTAATGTGACGGTAGAACACCCCGTGTTAGTGCTGTTGATTCATGTACTCTTGCACATATGAAGAGTTCAGGACAAAAGGAGACATATCCCATACGGACTGCTCAAAACAATGTCTTGAGGGCGAAAACTGCCCTTTCTCCATCCTCCCTTTACCTGGGGGTAAAGTGTGAGATCAGTCTGGCCAATAAGTGGAAATAACTGGTCAGTTAATTGGTTTGAAGGAGAGAAAACTAGGGCTAGTTGGGCTGAACCCAAAATATCGATATCTTCATCGATGAACTGTTAAACTCTACAGCTGGATTCACGTATTAGCTGTTCAGTCCTAATACTTGAAGATAGATGAGTTTCTGGTGGCCGTCATTTGGTGGCAAAGAGCTGCAGTGGTTTGCATGCTTTTTAAGAAATTAAGTTGGTGGTGCACCGAAAAAAAGCCAATTGGGCCCTTCAGCAAATTATTGCATCCCAAACCCCCCCCCCCCAAAAAAAAAAAGATCTTGAGGCTTTACTCCTTTTCTCTCTCTTTCTGTTCTTACTTGTAACTGTTCTTTCTGGCATGTTATCAATGAGCCTGCCCCAGTTAACTGAAGTTTTTTTAGAAAAATGAAATGACTGCAAGGTGATTGAAAACCTACAGACCCTGTCTCTCTCCAGGATATCACGGCCCTCTTGCTTTTTTTTTTCATGTGTGCGATTTGAATTATAGCCTGAGAATTGGTAAAAGTCTGTAATATTCTTTGGTCCTTTTAGACAGTTTTGTCTCACTTGGTCTTCGGGCCCACTGTGCATACAGGCCTTTGTCCCAATTGCAGTAGCAATCATAGGATTTTAACCTGTTGTTGGTTTGTCTTAAGGGCAATTCCGTGATTAGCGGACTGACATTTCAGAGAAAAATAATGGAATTTTATCTTCCAAGCCATTTCCAGGCATTGGAAAATGCAGCTGTTGTGTGAGTTTAGAAAGGGGTAGAGGGAGTTATTCATCCACAACCATGATAATAACAGTTTGTCCCATTAAGTCATTTTTTATTTGTGAAAATTCCATCAGTAACAGACCGACGCAAAAATTCAAAAATTTAAAGGGCTACTATTTCATTTCCAAAATTTTCTGAAGTCGATTACATAGTGGCCAAATATTCATTACCAAAGCATGTATGGATATTGTCTCCATGACATAAACATTTCTGATTGCATCTAGCTGCTTTCCTCTTGTTGTCAGCTTTGAAAATGGTTCAGTAATGGACTGACTTCGGGTGGTAACAGACTGACATCTCTGAAAATGACAAAGAAATGACTCTTAATTTTCATCGAATGACATTCTTTCACTCCTCTCTTGCCAGCCAGAAGATTTTTATTCTGCATGCAATGCATTAATATCAGTGCAGCAACTTTGCATGTCACGTTTCTACATCCACAGCTTTCCACAGCAGAGCTTAATACTAGTTGAGTATGGAGCATGTCATAACATTTTCCAGGTAACGGGACTGAAAACATAACCACCTTTTACCTTTGATGGTGGAGATAATTTAAAAATGGGGAGCTCAAGTACCTGCATTCAACGCATTTATGTCTGTAAAGCAACTTTGCATGTCACGTTTCTACAAGTGCACCTTTAAACTAGGGATTGAAGAAACAGCGAACCACATGAAAAACCACCTAATGCTCCATTAGCCTGGACTTGCAATAGGTAAATTTGCATGCTTCACAAAAATGCCGTACACGATAAAATAAAAATGTATTAACACCAAGGTAACCATCAAAGCAACGATGATCAAAATCTTTGACCCCTACAAAGAAGTATCTTTGCCTCCGTTTAGCATTTTACTGGGTTTTACAAAACCACTGAAGAGCACTTGTTTCATCTTACCTCTCCACTGCAGAGCTCAATTCTAAGAGGAATATCGCGAATTTGGAGGAAGTTACATTGCCAAAATGTCAAAGATCCTACAGCATTGATATAAAAATTCTACTGAACTAAAGAAAACTCCCCAAAAGAATATATGCATAGATAAGAAGAAAAGAATAATAATATTCAAACAGAAAATGATTTTTGGTGAAATGTAACATAATTGAGGCATGAAATTTAATATTAACTAATGGTTTCTGGTTGAGTTTAGCATGAATTTATCAGCGCTGTTGAACAACAGTGGTCACCAGTAACCTCTCCAAACAGAGAACATGCCTTTTCTCCGTAATAAATTTTAGCTTTGTACATTTTCTTCAAAGTCCCCCAAGCCAGCATACACACGCATTAAAGGAACTGCCTATTTGATGGTCAGAACATTCACCCTGCAATGAGAGCTAGCAGTTCCCACTTCCAAGCTCACAACCTTATTTCAACACTTGAAGGGAACAAGAACAACTCAATAACTGAGTAATATCTGATTTCTGACATATACCTTATTTTAACAAAACAGACATTACACTTTCAGGGAAAATCAAACAATATATGCCTCCCTAGATTCAACAGAATACTGCAATGACAGTACCAGGGGGTCCACTGAAATGCATGACCAGTTCATGTTTTAAACAGGAAAAAAACTACAGCATTCGATTTCGTTGAATACGGTATACATTCCGAAACAAAAAGCAAATGTAGCAGCCTAACCTTTTTCATGAATCCCTCCTCCGGAGGCCGATCATGTGTCCAGTAGAAGGAACCCTCTGGTCCTGTTGCATTCGAAATAATTCCCAGTGACCATGTTACTACCTCATTTAAATCCTGTAAATGTAACTGAACACTTCAGGCCGGTTTAGGGACTCTTTTTTTTTTTTTTTTTTAATAAATCACGTCATTCTCAGCTGCGCAATCGTGCTCAACGTTGAACGGATACAACCTACCTTGCGGATACGCCTAGGCTTGTATGCTCTTATGTTTGTCCAATAAATGTCTTTCAGTTACTGTGGAATGTTCAAACACTTGGGAATTGGATAAGAACGGAGTCAATCAATACATCGTTACAGGGGAAGTTTCACGAGGGTGTGAACTATAACTGGGCAGTTACGCAGATGAGCCTGAGTGTATAATTGAAAGATTGGCTATCAACACCAGTACTTGGGCGGATATGAGGAAGCGCTGAATTTGTCAATGGAGGAATCTATGCGTAAATCCACGGTTGGGAACTTCACATTTTTTGAAAGAGATGACTGTAATTGACAGCAGAATTTGAGAGAATCAATACCATGTTGAATTTTTTTGCTTCAGAAAACTGATTTTTCTTAACCACTAATTGGAATACCATTAGCTCACTGTAGCTAAAGTGGTTGCCACAGAGGACAATGATTTTTTTCTGTCCCAAGAGATCATTTTTTTAAACTGCTGGATCGATACTATGGGCAAGGATATTGACCAGTTTGCACATCAGGCCTAGCTGAGGAGTTTAATTCATGCAACTCTTGAAAAACAGGGATTGGAGTGAACTTCTCTATATTCTAAACCACAGTCGAACTCTGCTTGCTTGTGAATATGCTGAACTGAATATGAGATGCTCCCTCACAGGCACTGGTTGCCTCGATCTGAGAGAATGTTGCATTACTAGTTTAGATTACGACACTGTCGTCATCCTCATGGTCTACCGGGGTAGGTCAAATGGGATAATGCTTGTATTAAATCATAGCACACCCCTGAAGTGACAGGCGTGTTAAATTGCGCCTATGAGGAGGACTTGACAGGCGTTTACAGGTACCGGCGCGATCGCGCCCATCTTGTGGCATGCACTGAAATATGTAATGATCCTATATTCTTATTTAACTTGAACTATTCATGAAAAAAGTACTTAACTGGTGTGATTTATAAAGGGTAACTTCAGGATGGGACAGAATGAAATTTGTGCCTCATATAGGCCTAATATTTCAAAATTCCCTCCATGATCACTTCTGGTTTCCTGGATATCATTGCAAAAAGAAATCTGCACTGATATGACATCTTGTGGCAGATAGCTGAATTAAATGCTGTGGCTTTTACTTGTTAGAAAAATGAGAACCTGTTATATCTAGCATGATCCTCCGTTACTGAAAATCATATACTGACATCATATACTTGGATTTTCAGAAAGCATTCGATACAGTACCGCATAAGAGACTAATTTTTTTAAAATGCACTCCATTGGAGTTACAGGAGGTATTCTGGAGTGGATTCAAAACTGGTTACAGGACAGTACTCAAAGAGTAGTGGTCAGTGCTATCTCATCTGAGCTAGGTATGGTGGGGAGTGGCGTCCCCCAGGGATTGGTGTTGGGACCCCTGCTGTTCCTCATCTACATTAATGACCTTGATAGGAATATTGAGAGCAGATTGGTTAAATTTGCAGATGATGCTAAATTGGGGGTGGCAAATAGTCTAGGGTCCACTAAAGCGATTCAGGACGATTTGGATAGAATCCAGAATTGGGCAGAAATGTGGCAAATGAAATTTAATCTAGCAAAATGTAAAGTTGTACATGTAGGTAACAAAAACATTAGACGGGATTACTTCATGGGAGGTTTAAAACTGGAATGTGCTGCACACAAGAAAGATCTGGGAGTGATTGTTGACCAAGCCCTCACAGGCTCTAGCCATTGTGCTGTAGCAGTTAAAAAAGTCAATCGGATGCTGGGATACTTAGCCAAAAGTATTGAGTGCAAATCTAAGGAGGTGATGCTTCTTTTGTACAACACATTCGTCAGACAAAATCTGGAGTATTGTGTACAGTTCTGGGGACCATACTTTAAGAAAGATATAGAGGCTCTAGAAAAAGTTCAGAGAAGAGCCACTAAGCTTATTCCAGGTATAAAAGATGAAAGCTACGAGAAGAGGCTGAAGATCCTTAATCTCTTTAGTCTGAGTAAAAGGAGACTCAGGGGTGATTTGATTGAGGTCTTTAAATATGTTAAAAGGATTGACAAAGTGAATTATGTACGATTCCTTCGACCAAGTGTTGTGAGTTGAACTCGGGGTCACAAATGGAAGTTGACCAAAGGTAAATTTAGCACTGATATTCGGAAATATTTCTTCACCCAAAGAGTAATTTCAATGTGGAGTAGCTTGCTTGACCATATTGTTGAGGCAGAGACCTTGGGGCTTTTCAAGAGTAGGCTTGACTTAAAGCTAGGTACCATTGAGTCACTGAGTATCTGAAGGGATATATTCACAATATTATAAAGAAACTGGCAAGCTTAGCTGGGCTAAACGGCCTGTTCTTGCCATTCCTGTTATGTTATGTTATTTATGTTATGCTATGTTAACATGGTAACGGACTGACAAATTGTAGCGCACCAATTTTCACACCGCAGTTGTGAAAAAACCTTGGGGCAATGAATCTATCATTCATATTATTCATTATTATTATAGGAGTCAGACTAGATAACATATGGTTCAGTACCTATCCATACCATTAGGGAGAACTCTAAGCCTATGTGCTGTATGTGATTGCAAGACACAGTTGGGTTCAGTAAAAAATCTGAAATGCGTCCAAGTCGTCACGCTCGTTATTGAATCACACAACATGGTGTCAGAAGTGGAGACATTCATCAGCTGCGGACAAGAGATAGCATGTAATGTCATGATCCCGTAATCGACGATGAAGGAGAAAGCAAAGAGAAAGGATGAGTGAGGAAAACAGAAACGAACAAGAAGCTCCTCCACGCGAGCAAGAAGTTGCTAATGCTATCCCAAGTGCAACATTCACTATCAAGCCTCCAGAAGCCTTTGACTTCGCCAAGCCACACAAATGGGAGAAATGGATTCGGCGGTTTGAGCGTTTCAGACTGGCAAGTAATTTAAATAATTCCTCTGTGGCAAACCAAGTGAACACTTTAGTGTACTGTATGGGGGATGAGGCAGATGACGTGCTACGTGGGCTTGGGCTTAATGACCAGCAGCGCCAGCAATACAGTACCGTTAAAAAGGGATTTGATAACTACTTTGTTCCTCGTAAAAATGTGATTTCCGAATGAGCAAAATTTAACAAAAGAGTGCAACAGCCTTCCGAATCAGTGGACGCATTCCTCACATCATTGTATGCCTTAGCAGAGAGCTGTGCATAGGGTCAATTACATGATGAACTTATAAGAGACCAATTAGTAGTTGGAATTAAAGATTCAGCACTGTCTCAGAAAATGCAGCTTGACCGAGAGCTCACTCTTGCGAAAGCGATCACAATGGCTAGGCAGTCAGAGGAAGTTAAGCGCCAGCAGACTGATTTGAGGGGTGAGTTGAGCGCAGCTAAAGTAGCTGTTGATGCACTACATAAGGATAAAGGGAAACCACCAAATGCAAAGCAATTCAAAACAAAAGGGCATATACAGGGGAACCTGAAAACAAAGAAAATGATGCAGACGACGGCAGAACAAAAAGCATGTCACAAATGTGGAAAAACACCGTTCCATCCTGCTGTCCAGTGTCCCGCAAAGAGTGCTAGATGCCACAACTGCGGCAAAAGTGGACACTACGGAAAGGTATGTAGACTCGCCAACACGGTGAATGAGCTCGCTGAGGACGCAGAAGGACTGTTTTTAGGTGAGGTGTCATCCGGTGAGGAGCCATGGATGGCTGATGTTGACTTGAGAGGCAGCACTGTGAGTTTTAAAATAGATACAGGCGCCGATGTAACAGCTATACCAGAGCAGGTATACAAACGTGTCATACAGGGAGACAAAAGCAGTCCAAAAACAACTGTATGGCCCGGGTGGTGTGAAACTGAACGTACTGGGGTCAATCACTGAAACATCCACATACAAGGAGAGGAGCATCACAGAGAAGATCTACATCGTCAAAGACCTGCACATGGGTCTATTGAGCAGACCAGCTTCAGTGAGACTCAAACTGGTGGCTAGAGTAGATACTTAAGACTAAGAGACAGTGAGAGCAACCTACCCTAAGCTCTGCAATGGACTTGGGCTGGTCCTGAAGCCCTACACTATAAAACTTAAGCCAGACGCCAAACCCCACTCTCTCAAAGTCCTACGACGAGTGCCATTACCATTCATGGGCAAGGTGAAATAGGAGTTGGAGAGGATGGAGAGCCTGGATGTCATCAGCCGCATTGAGACACCAACCGAGTGGTGTTGTGGCATGGTTGTAGCTCCTAAGAAGAACACAAATGAGGTGAGAATCTGCGCAGACATGACACCCTTGAACCAGTCAGTGTGCAGGAAGAAGTTCATCTTACTATCGGGTGAAGACACCCTAGGCATGCTGATAGGGGCCAAGTGCTTCTCCAAACTCGATGCAAACATGGGTTTTTGGCAGATACCACTTTCAAAAGAATCAGCTCAGTACACTACCTTTATCACCCCATTCGAACCGTACCACTTTAACAGGCTTCCCTTTGGGATAAGCAGTGCCCCGGAGCACTTCCAGCACAGGATGACGTCAGAGGTCACGGCAGGCCTGGAGGGCGTTGTCTGCCACGTAGACGACATCTGGGGGGTCACAAAGGAGCAGCGCGACGCCAGGGTGCATGCAGTCCTGGAGCGGGCAGAAAGGGCGGGTGCTACGCTGAACATGTCAAAGTGTGAATTCGCAAGACAGGAGGTGAAGTTCTTGGGACACAGCATCACGGCAGAAGGGGTGAAACCAGACCCAGACAAAACTAGAGCGGTCCAGGACATGAGAGAGCCAGCGAACATCAGCAAGCTTCGCAGCTTCCTTGGAATGGTGAACCAGCTTGGGAAGTTCATCCCGAACCTGTCTGAGAAGGATAAATCACTAAGAGAGCTCCTGTCGAAAAAGAACACATGGTGCTGGGGTCACGACCAGCAGCGTGCGTTCCGCAGTCTCAAGCATGAACTCACCACCGCACCAGTTCTCCAACTGTGCGATCCTAACAGTCCACTTAAGATATCAGCGGATGACTCGTCTTATGGGCTGGGAGCCGTATTGCTGCAGAAGAAGGAAGATGTGTGGCTACCTGTTGCGTATGCTTCCAGGTCCCTGACTGAAACGGAACAGCGATATGCCCAGTTAGAGTAAGAAGCACTAGCCTTGACATGGGCCTGTGAGAGGTTTAGTGACTTCATTCTTGGACTGCACTTTGAACTAGAAACAGACCATAAACCTCTGGTGAGCTTGCTTGGAGGCCAGGCTCTTGATGCTTTGCCACCACGTATACAGAGGTTTAGAATGCGTTTAATGAGATATTCCTTCTCAATCTTCCACACACCTGGGAAAAGCCTAACCTCAGCTGATACTCTCTCACGCGCCCCACTGAAAAATGCAGTGACCAAAAGTGACAACGACTTGATTGAGGACACAAATATCTATGTAGAGTCCTTGCTGGAGAACCTCCCAACCAGCGACAGATACCTGACCGAGCTCCGCGAACAGCTACAGGATGACAGCGTCTGCACACAGGTCATGAGGTACTGTGTGGACGGATGGCCAGACAGGAATCAGCTGGAGGGGCCCGTCAAGCATTACTGGCACGAGAGGGCAGCCCTGAGTGTGCACAACGGACTACTCCTGCGTGGCTCAAGGTTAGTCATACCTGCTACTATGAGAGACACTGTGCTTGAGAAAATACACGGGGCCACCAAGGGGTAGTGAAATGTAGGGAGAGGGCTAGCCAAGCTGTATGGTGGCCTGGACTGAGTAATCAGATCAAAGAGCTGGTACTCAAATGCAGAGAATGTATCAAAGAGTGGGTCAATCCAAGAGAGCCCTTGATGCCAACCAAACTTCCAGATAGGCCTTGGTAAAAGCAGACCTTTTCATGTTAAAAGAGAAGACTTACCTTTTAGTAGTTGATTATTTCTCTTGTTATGTTGAAATAGCCCAGCTCAGCTCTAAGATCTATGAATGTCATAGTTCATCTAAAGTCAATGTTTGCTCGTCACGGTATTCCCTCTTGTAAGCGACAATGGCCCACAATTCTTGGACATGAGATGGAAGCCTTTGCAAGTGACTACTGCTTTGAGCACATAACCAGTAGTCCCAAATATCCCCAGAGTAACGGCGAGGCCGAACGCGCCGTTCAAACAGTCAAAAACTTGCTTAAGAAAGCCAGTGATGTCTACCAAGCTCTGTTGGCATATAGAGCAACGCCTCTGAGCAACGGCTACAGCCCTGCAGAGCTGCTCATGGGACGGCGCCTGCGCACCACACTGCCTATCCTGCCAGAGAGATTGCAGCCGGCACTTCCAGACCTTCACATTCTTCAGCAGAAGGAGAGGGAGAAGAGGTGGGCAGACGCAAAATGCTTCTACAGCAGACATCGAGTACGAGCCCTGGGTAAGCTGTCACCAGGAGAAGACATCTGGATCACTGATGCAGCTGAACCAGGTACAGTGACATCCGTACACAGCACCCCAGGATCATACATGGTCATGGGACCCATGAGGCACACTGCGGTGGAATCGTTGTCACCTGATTCCAATGCCAAAGTTGGGGTCAGAGAGTGAGCAACAACCTGAACAGCCACCTGAAGCAGACAGAGGTGTAGAGACTCCTCCACCAGTCACAACGTCAGTAAGCACACCTAACATCATGAAAACCAAGTCTGGCAGAGAAATAAAGAAACCGGACAGATTTGACCTGTGGAAAAAAAAAAAGGAAAACGAAAGATGTGAAAAAAAAGAACGGATTTGTACAATGTAAAACATGTGTTAATGTTGGGTTTAGTTATGTGGCTGAATGTTAAATGTTTAAGTAATAGACCACACTGCTTGATTAAGACCACACTATTATGGAATATACGACTTTTATTTAGATACGTAAAAGAAAAGTCTGTAAGGTTAAGAAGTATACAGTTTGTAAAGACTTTATGTTGAAAGAAACCTTAAAGTGGGAAACAGTTAATTTTCTCTTCAACTTTCAGTAAAGGGGATGTAGTGTAATGTAATATGGTTATACGAGTTAGACTAGATAACATATGGTTCAGTACCTATCCATACCACTAGGGAGAACTCTAAGCCTATGTGCTGTATGTGATTGCAAGACAGTTGGGTTCAGTAAAATATCTGAAATGCATCCAAGTCGTCACGCTTGTTATTGAATCACACAACAATGACCACCCAAAAGAACAAAATTACTTAAATTCATAAATTCATTTGAATTCATAAATGCAACATAATTCCCTTCTGAATGATACATTTTTCAACCATGTAGCATCAATTTGAAAAAAAAACAAAAAACTTGAGGGTGATATTTTCACGGAATTGCCCTTAATTTGATGGCAGCAGCAACTTTGTCATCTGTTCTTGAATTTCTTCAGACTATGGCGACGTGCTGCTTTTGCCAACTTCACATTGTAGGGTTGGTTCTAATTTGATGTTTACATTCAACGGGGCTGGCAGTAATAATGCTTGAAGTGTTTCTGGTGAAAATGAGCCTAGTTCTCACTTACATTGATTTGGTAACTAAGGGGGTAATTACCTTTTCACATAGGGCCAGATTGGTTGGATAGCTTTTTCCTTCAGTAAATTAAAAATTCATTTAAAATTGCATTAAGTTTTACTCGGCTTAGCTTTGTCTAATATTAAAATTAGACAGAACTATTTGGTGTATTACTGATACCTACTGGATATGCTATTTAGCAATTCCCTGCTGCTGCTTTAGACAACGATGAGCCAAAACATTAAGTCACTCTCAGGTGGAGCAACTGTTATTAATTATCTTGTCACAACAGCACATTTCAAAATCTGCAGACAGTCCTTGGACAGTAATCAAACAGTTGGTTCTCATTGTTCACGTCTTGGTTGTAGGAGAAATTAGACCAATATTGATCCATAAATGTCAGTAAAACTACGATTTTAGAGAGAATAAAAACCATAATCTCTGCATGGTCCGCACAGTTTTCACAACCAACAGCGCAGCAGGAGCTAACCATTTTGACACGTAAATCTTACGCATCCAAATTGGTTAAAGCACCACACGCTTTGTTTTGCCATGACCAGATGTTAAATCTAACTTTCATTGAGAAAGGGGGCTTCTCGCAGTCCATTTTCTTGTCTGCGTAATTGGGTATATAAGTGAGGTAACACACATTCAGTATCCCTTTGCCATCCAACACCAGAAAGAAAACAAAACAACTGTCAGTTCAAAAGAGACAGATGGTCATAGACCCTTATAAATCTGGTAAGGGTTACAAGAACATTCAAAAATGATTGAATATGCCACTGAGCACTGTCAGGGCAATTATCAAAAATTTCCAATGATATAAGTTTGTATGCTTTGTAGTCCAAGGCTCTCAAGTAGCTGGGCAAATGCTATTGAGCGGCTTGTGGTGCCTTACATCTTTTATCTTAAAAATGCATTTTACTACAATTTAAATGCCAGTCAAAATCTTATACTGGAACATTGTCTAGTTTCGAGATCCCTTTCATGAAAAACACGTTTAATGAAAATTGCCAGAAAGAAATCTCCATGAACGTTCCATTTTTGGGGCTACAGCTCTATAGGCTCCCATTCATTTCTGGATTTTCTTGCAAGCATCTGTCATGAAGAAGGGAGTTCTGAAAGTTGAGTTCACAGGGTTCTAACTATTCATGGGTTCTGTAGAGGTAAATAATTTGACCACAGCCCCCTAAGTAATACTAAATGGACTGTGAACTTTGAGACCGCTGCTATTACAGCCGAAAGAAATGTATAAGACACGTCAGTACGATAGATAGAATCGGTTATTGCTATTAATTATATTCAGTCCATTTTAATGGTATGGCTAGTGCAGTAATGGACTGTTGCTACTGCTTGCAACGTGTCTGTGCCTCCACTGGTAGGATGTTCATATAGTTGTCCAACATCCCGTACAACTTTAGGGCAATTTCTCGTGAATACAACGCGAAAAAGTAGGCTCTAGTTCAAACTTTCAACAATGTTTCTTTTTTTTTTTTTTTTTTTTTTTTTTTTAATATTTTATTTTCAAAGTTTTTCAACATTTACACAGGCCTGCAAAATGTTGCCATACAGTAATACATCAACACAGATACACACGCCATGTCAGACATTAACAATAAAGACAAACAAAAAAAAAAAAAAGCTAACATATTTGCTACATAAGCCTGCAGACATAATATGACAAACATTCAACAGGGACAAAAAGATTGTATAGCAGTACTTTAAATGGGGAATTTCCAGCCGGTCTAGTTTAGACCATCATTGCATTTTTTTTTTTTTTTTTTTAATTCTATATTAGCAGCACAAAATGGACAAACCGCAAAAAGAAAAGAAAAAAAGGGGAGGACCTCTATTCTTTCCTTAACAGACACAGGAAAGGCTTCCATGTTCGAAAAAAGGCCTCTTGAGATTTTCCCTCGCTAGAACCAATCTGCTCCATTTTAGCAATGAACAGCATCTCATTTAGCCATCTGTTAAAACATGGGGGCAGAGGGGACTTCCAGTTTAATAAAATTAACTTTTTTGCTGCAACCATGCCTGCTTTGAGAATTTGCCTCTGATGGGAAGGGATGGCTGCTAAGTTATCGGAGCATCCAAACACTGCCAGCATACAATCTGGGGGAATGTTCCTTTCCAGCTGTCTGGAAAACCAATTAAATATATCACTCCAAAAACTCTCTAGCTTTGGGCAATGCCAGAAAAGATGAGAGAGGGAACCATCAGCCGTACAGCACCTATTGCACATAGGAGATATTATTGGATACATCTTATGCAGTTTAACTTTAGAATAGTGTAGTCTATGTAGGACTTTGAATTGAATTAATCTATATCTTGAATTAATAGAACAGCTTTGTATTGCAGCCAGACATTCCTCCCAGAGTTCGTTAGATATTGAAACATCTAGCTCTGTTGCCCAGACCTCCCTAAGATGACTGGTATCAACTGAAACTGAAAGAATATCGACAAATTTAGATACAAGGTTTTTAGAATTTGGCACATTAAGTAGAAGGTCGTAGAAAGGATGACTCTTGGGTTTGGTCATAAAGAGAGGGACGCACTCTCGTATAAAATGTCTAGCCTGAAGATAGCGGAAAAAATGTGATTGGGGAAGATTATATTTAGTTTGAAGTTGAAAAAATGAAGCAAATTTATTATCTAAATAAAAATCGCCAATACAGCATAGTCCCTTCTCTCTCCAATCCAAAAACACTCCATCAGATAATGCTGGTTTAAACAAATAGTTAGAGGTTATCGGTAAGTGTACAGAAACCTCTGAAAGGCTAAGATATTGCTTAATTTGGTTGAGAATTTTCAGTGAGTCCTTAATTATAAAGTTGTGACCGATAACCTTGGAAATCTTTACTTTGCCAAAAAGCAACACTGAAGGAAAGGTCTTCAAAATTTTGGCTTCAATCTTTGCCCAAAGAGGGACAGATATGGACCAATCATTACTGGGTGTGGCTGTTCGCCAAAAGCATAGAGCCCTCATATTTGCAGCCCAATAATAATGTCTAAATACCGGGAGTCCAAGGCCTCCCTCCCTCACGTCTTTCTGTAAATGAACTTTGGAAATGCGCGAGGATTTATTTTCCCAAACAAATGAAAGGAGGATTGAGTCTAATTGTTTGAAAAAAGACACAGGTAAAAAAATTGGAATATTTTGGAAGAGGTACAGAAATCTTGGAAGTACAACCATTTTTATTGCATTTATGCGCCCAATCATAGAGAGTGGAAGTAAATTCCATTTCCTAGTAATAGCTTTTAAGTTATCTAACATATCAATAAAATTTGATTTTAGAAGTTTGGGATCTCTGAAAATCCTAAGACCTAAATAAGTAAGATGGGTCGTAGTTAGTTTAAATGGAAGAGACTTCAAAAATACTGGATTCAAGTCATCATTCAAAGGCATAAGTTCACTTTTATCCCAATTAATGGTGTAACCTGACAATCTACTGAATGATTTAATGTATGTTAAGAGATGAGGAATTGATATTTCTGGCTTGGATACAGAAATCAAAAGGTCATCAGCATAAATATTTATAAGGGTTTCAGAGTCACCAAATTTTATACCATAAATATGCGGGTGGCCCCTAATTCCTATCGCAAGAGGTTCTAAAGCGATATTAAAAAGAAGGGGAGAAAGAGGATCTCCTTGTCTAACACCCCGTTGTAAATCAAAAGGTTGAGACCTATCTGCATTGGAAAGAATAGAGGACACTGGATTTAAGTAAATAAGTTCAATCCATTCTTTAAATTTTGTCCCAAACCCAAATTTTTCCAATGTTGTAAACATATAGGCCCATTCAATCTGATCAAAAGCTTTTTGGGCATCAAGCGATAAAATAACAGCTTGAGTGTCCTTGTCAAATGCAGAATATAATGTGTTGAGAAGCAATCGAACATTACTGAAAGAGAATCTGCCTGAAATAAAACCAGTTTGATCCGGGTGAATTATTTTTGCAATGTGATTGCCCAATCTTGTGGCCAGAATCTTAGTGATTACCTTATGATCACAGTTAAGAAGTGCTATGGGTCTATAGCTTGCAGGATCAACAACGTTTCTTACGTTACAATCTAGTTTTTACCCAAATCATAGCAGCCTGCAAGAAATTGTAGGGTAAAGGTGTCCATGCGTCATACCGAAAGCGTGATTAAGCTATTCTTGCTTAGTACGCCTGCCCTGTTGGTGGCGCGAAGAGCACCGTTTAAGGTTAAAACTGTAAAACAAACAAAGAAGAACAACCGCTGCAATGTATTGGTTTTGCAGAGGGCTGCGAGTGTTGAAGTGTGACTACAGCAGCTGGTAGACTGAGCTGAAACAAGTTATCTTTAAACATGTCATGTTCGGCTATGGGTTGCAAACTTAGACCAAGAAGTGGGTCGGGGATACAGTTTTATAGATATCCCAAGGATCCTTTGAGAAAAAAGCGGTGGATTTCTGCAGTGAAACGGGAGGGATGGACGCCTAGTCCAGACAGCAGATTATGCAGCGTTCATTTCATGTCAGGTAACATACGAGGATAATGAATTTTAATTTATCGTTTTTTACGAAGCGCGGCGCCGGGAGTGATGTTTTGACTGAGGTCACTTGACTTCTGCGAATAATATCCTATTAGTATAGTTGGCTCGTAGCTCGTAATGTCACTTTTTGTTTCGGTGCAGTTCACTTGCTCTTAAGTTACATGGTGTAAGTTGGTTGTTGGCTCGGTGTCCTTGATGTGCACATGATTGTCTTCTGTATCTCCGCGATTTATTTTTAATCTTACCTGGATGTAATGTGACGGTAGGACACTCCGCATTACTGCCGTCGATGTTGCTACATGGTCTTGAACTTATTGATTTCTTCATTAATTAACAAATCAACTCTCAGTTGGTTCTTCGTTTTAACAGTTCCGACCTAAGGTTGAAAGATGGGTAAGTTTCTGATGGCCAAAATCTGGTGGAAAAGATACCGAGTTGACTTCCGTGCTGTTTAAAGTCAGTAAGTAGGTGCATTCTCAAAGAGAATTAATGTCATTTGGGCCCTTGAGCAGTCGTTAACCCAAATAGTGATCCCGGAGCTGTTTTCCCTTTCTCTCTCACTGTCCGTACTTCTAACTGTTGTCGATGAACGTGCCCTCGTAAACGAGAGGATTTTCAGATGAATGAGGTTTCTGCATGGCAATCTAAATCCCCCAGACCCAGTGTCTCCATAAAATACGGGGTCCTCTTGTTTTCTACCTGTAGGCGAATTGAATCCCCCAGACCCAGTGTCTCCATAAAATACGGGGTCCTCTTGTTTTCTACCTGTAGGCGAATTGATTTATGACCTGGAGGTTCCACAATTACGGAATTCTTTGTTCCTTTTAGCCAGTTTTGTCAGTCTCTGTCCTGGGACTCATTGTGTTTGCTGTATGTTGTTCAGATCCCAATTGAAATCGTTAGATTTTAATCTCAGCCGTTTGCTTGTCTTTAGTGAATTTTATGGATATCTATTTTGGCAATGTGTCTTACCGAACTGCTCTAAATATGGAATACACCAATTAAAGACGTTGGATAACAGCGTGTTAAAATACTTCAGGGGGCCGCCAAGCTGTCACGGAATTACATTCCCATTACATTTTGGGTTGTAACTCTCCAACTAAATAAGATAAAATCAAGTATGATATGTCATATTGAAGGTATTAACTTGTTCTATAATATTATTAAGTGAAAATATATATTTTGAGAAATTTTCATCGTAACAAGCAAAAACTACCTCGTCGCGGAATTACACAAAATTGACATGGTTTTTTTAATGTTGTGTTTAACTATCCAGAAAGTGATGTTCCTATCATAGTTAAGTTATGAAACTTCAATATGTTCATATTTAAGGTGTTTTTTGTTAATACTGTAAGTTATAGAAACAAATATTGACTTTAACCCTGCTTTATGGGCAAGAAATTTCAAAAAGTCAATGTCACGGAATTACAAGAGGCAAATTGTCACGGAATGACAACAATAGTATTAATTAGTTTCAATGTATTTATTTCAATATATTATACATGTATACATAATTATTTACATTTTTACAGTTTAGCAATATATTATAATGAGTTTTCCACTTATAATGACCAATCATAAAGCATACTTCAAAAATTTTTTTTAATCTCCATGTCAACATTGGCTTGGCGGCCCCCTTCAAGAGCAATTGACGTTGGAACCAAAACCAGCAAACGCACCAAATTTGAGAACCACTGCTGAAAGGGAGTGTCTGGTTAGTGATCATGTCAGAAGTGGTGGACCTCTGTGTTCTGTCATCATATCAGAAGCATATGATTATTGCTCTGAATGCATATGTTGCTCATGTAGTGTTAATATTTCTTATGAATGCTTGAACAGTTTTATATTGATACTCAAGCGATTGGTTCTGTTCTCAGGCAGACGGAGTGATGATCCTTCATCACCAGACTATGTACCTACATGGTTTAAGCACACAACGATGGCCGAGAAGGAAAGATCGATTGCTGCCATGAGGAGATTCAGGCGGATCCAAGGGTATCTCCACTTCTACTGATGTCATGCTACCCTGGTCCAGCATACAGCTAGTTTTTTCTCAATCCTGCATGACCCTGAGTTGCAAAAATTATATGTTTCTTTTCAGGTATGCGAGACACAAATATAGTGCACTAAAGCACATCCAAGTTCATTCGGCTCTGTGCCGCATTTCATAATTGGAATATTTTATGCGAAAGTAGAGGTTCGAAGTCCGACTTTTTTGGGCTGTTTTGCTCGAATATTGCATTGGGTCTTAGTCATGTACAAATTAGGAAGCAAAAGGCTCACAATAGTGATATGCAGGACTGATGCCTGGTGTCGCATGAGTTTAAGGCTCACAATAGTGATATGCAGGACTGATGCCTGGTGTCGCATGAGTTTAAGTGAAGGCTATGCTGGTGCTCTTTATGCCACAGTGCTTGTTTTGTAATGAAGACGATTTGAAAAATGCAGGATATAAAAATGTATAGTCACAATGGATCAACCTAGATTATAGAGACTACAAAATGGCTATGAAGAGTTTAAGACCAAAAAAGATTTATCTTCATCATGTTCAACATCTGAGTGTTTTTACCAATTGACCATTTCTGCAACTGTTCAAGCCCAGAGCTGGATTTTTACAGCATTTTCAGAAATATGCCTTGAAGCATTAAATGTGCGTGAGAGCCCTCTGACAATGAGGTTTACATTTCTATTACTACTGCCAGTAACAACAATACTTTTAACCTGGGAGCTCTGGTAAAATATGTGTGAAACGTTTGACTGGTGGTTAGTTTACGCATGTGAATTCTTGGACAAAACCCAGTATGCACAGAATTATTCTAACCATGCCTGGCAAGTTACCGCTGGATGCAAATCAACATTCAGTATGTTTACATGCACTGTTGAATTGAGCTACGGTCATAGCTCGATTAGGCAGTGTAATTAGACTACTGTCCTTGTCCCAGTATACATACATGGTAGGAAAATCGGTTTATTAACCGAAATGTGTCTATCTCCACTATGATAGGTGGTGATATGCCCCTGTTCAGTTTAATCGTGTTGGACCTTTTTCTGTTTGACCTATTTGTCATAGACCAAACCACCGACAAACAAGTTAGCTGGGGGCAAACTGGCAGCACATCGAGTGGAAAAAACATGGAAAACTTTACAGCTCTGTACATTTTGTACATGCTGTACACTATGCTTTTCGTATGGTTGAGATGTACGCTATCTCTGGTGGTTATGGTGTTAGTCGAAGGCAGGCGGCAATACTGCATGCTCCTGGAATGCTGCTACAGTGCGATCTAGGCTATGCTCCACTTTGTACCACTCCACTCTCTACTACTCTGGACTGCCTCTCCCAAAGCGTAGTTGCTACCTAAGTTAGCAACTTGCATTGTTCCTCCACTCAGTCAGTGGTTCCAACTATGTAAGTTAGCATCTGTGCTTTTTGGAAATGTATCCCCAGGAATGTATTTCTGTGCATGTTGGATGCGGATCAGGAGGAGAGAATGGTGAGAGCGTGATTTTGAAAGAGTTTTCCAATGGTGAGTGGAAGGAAAATTTTTGGATGACACGCCAGTCATTTGATAAATTACATGGATTACTGGAAGCCCCCAAAATGTGTCTCTTCGAGTACCAATAAGATTGCAGATGAAGATTGCTGTTGTCCTGTACAGAGTTGTTGCTAATCAGACAAGTGGTCACAAGTCCTCAAGAATTCTGGGTCAAAGCTCTGCATGTTGAACTACAGAGCATGCACAGGGCACATAGTCCAGTGCGGATTGATTCAAGAGTATACACGGAGGAGTGATTTGATGCGTAACCACATTATCTGGGTATGTTCCTCAGACATTGAGAAATTTGATTTGGTACGATTCATATATATATATGCATTTTCTAACATCATGTAAAGGCGTGCATTGTTGTAATGACCAATTAACGCCCCATTTTGCCAAACTAATGTAGAGTTTTCGCGTTCAGTCCTTTCACAGTTCCTGGGGTACCTAGTGCGGGATTCCTAGTTTTTTTTTTTTTTTCCTTAAAATTATAACTGTGGCAGTGTTCAGGTCCTTCACTCTTGGTCGTGATGGTTCATCCTTCATAAAATAGGGCTTTGAATATCTTTGGCTCTTAAAAATACCCTTGGAGCGAAAGGTTTACCAGAAGCCCTGAATAATAATAATAACAATAAAAATAATAATAATATTATTAAGTGTTATCGTAGTTAAACTGCATATCTGTGGATTAACAGCAACAGAACTGCTTAGAGGCGACTGTGCTTTTGTATGCAAGAGTTATAATACGACTACATCATTCGAAACTTATTTCGGAGATGGGAGACGGATAGGATTTAAAATGGAGATGAAGAACACCTGCGCGAGGAGATACCCAAGATGGCTTGCGCGTCTTTGTTTTGGGTTCAGTTCGTCCTCGCGTGACCCGGAAGTGCACCGAATTCCGCCATCTTCAAGGACTGCTCAATTCCGTATGCTTCTTGGAGGAGCGAAGAGCAAGGGCGAGGAGGCTTAATGGAGGAGTCTTCGTCGAGGATATTCAAGTTTTGTCTGTGTGGAAAGTATTCGCTTTCGGGACGGATTCTGGGCAAATGATCCATGTTTCCACATCTGGATGCTTGAAAGATGGCGGGAACACCAGTATATAAATGTAAGTGATCTTTGCTTCTCAAACGGTTGCATATTCGGCAGTGTTAAAATCCATATGATGCTTATTCGTTAGAACAGGGTAAATTCAAGCGTTTTGAATCGAGGATAAATCTTAGTTTAGCGGACTGTCTTTTTCTTGTTTAGTTGAGTTTATTTGCTACACGGTATATGAGAAATGCAGCAAAACGACCGTCGTTTTCTGTTATCGAAGCAATATTTCACTTCTTTCGCTAATGCAATTTATATCGTTTAACATTATTTTCCAAGTTGCGTGCATTCCTCACATACCTGAAATACTTGGTTCAATAATTGCGATGCATGATTTTTTTTTCTCACCACTACGATTTAAATATCCACGCTTAATAACCGCCCTTGCATGTCTGATGAATAGTAGTATTTCAGTTGATATATTTCGATTTGTTTTTTTGTTGTTGTTGTTTTAGGGCATTACCATTTTGCAAATGTGTCTGCGCTGCACGTTTGAAATGTCAGCTCATGAAGTGCCATACACTGGAATCACACGTTGCCCTCCGCTTACTGATCTGTAACGGTCTTCTTATAGGGACGGAGGAAGAAACGATCAAGCTCATTCAGACGAGGTCTAAAAATGACCACCTCTTCACAGGCAAGAAGTATGCAGCCAAAAAAGCTTGGGAGTAAGTAGGCTACTCTGAAGTCACGTGCTTGCATTTTAATGTAATCTAGATCTGAAACATTTGTCGCTTTAAAATGGTCAATAAGCGATAAGGATTCGTTTCAGATTGAATTGCCAGATGACGCTACTATAGATATTGGACATGTTGCTTCTATTTTATGATGATAACCACAGGAGGGTGTCCAGTTGGGGATTAAATAAGGTGTCACGCTGGTCGGATCACTTTCAGGTGCACCTTTTTAGAGCTGTGATTTTTATGCCGGAATATTGTTGTCCTTTAACTGGGGGAATAAAGTGAGCTCATGGGCTGCTAGTTCTTTAAACTTAAGAGCCCTGTACTTCTTGGAGAGTGCAGTTATGGAATCATTATAAGTTCTAAGGTTAGTCATTGTCTTAGTCATTGTAGTTAGTCTTGTTAATTGAACCCCCCCCCCCCCTTTTTTATTGTGCATGAAAAGCAATTGCTAATAATTGAGCAGAAAACAAACTTTAGCAACCAATTGCAAAGTAAATGAACAGGAAAAAAATGCATAAAAAAGCAATGACACAGTAAGTGAACTGCACTGATACATAACGGAGTATAAATTCTCAGATAACTGAGGCAGAGGGCGAAAGAGACTGGAAAAGAAAGGTGTGTGTTTGTGGGGGAGAGGGAGAGAATGTGAATGTGTGGGACAAATCTTAAGGGAGAATGTGTATTTGTGGTGAGATATTTAACATGTTATTTTTATTTCCTTAATTCGCATACATCATATATCCATGCAGTAATATAGTAAGGTTTGGGAAGAGGAGAAAGTGGTTGCTGCTGATAATGAAATGATAATATAGGTGATAATGATGATCATGACAGTTTTTTTTATTGTAATGCTTTGAATTTGAATTAATAAATAAAGGGGTAAATAACTGGGAGGGGGGGATCTCAGGCTCATATTGAAGTAATCGCTACTCTCCACTGAGCTGTGCCCTGTGCTCATGCTCTGGTCTGGTGTATATGTTGAAATATTCAGTTGTTACCTTGGTAGAGGCCATTTGCCGTCTCTAAAAGAGTGAGCCATTCCTGCCTGTGTCAAAAGCTAATGGATAAATATGGAATCTATGTGACTGTCATTGCTTTTTATCCCCCCCGGCATATAATGCGGGGGGATATAGCTATCGCTCTGTCCGTCCGTCTATCTGTCTGTTCATCTGTAAACATTCTTTTGTCCGGAGCATAACTTGAAAACCTTTCAGTCTTTCTTCACGAAATTTGACATGTAGGTCAGATGTCATATGTAGATGTGCCTCTTGGTATTTAGGAATTTCTTGAGCAGTTAATCCATGAATGTGGGGGGCCGGGGGGATACGCCATTGCCAGATGGCTCTTGCTTATTTATTTGTATATAACCTTTACTTCACCAGGCAAGCCACTGACAACCAATTATCTGGAGTGGTGGCCTGACATGTGACACGATCTGCATGAGGAAAGAGAAGTGATAGAAAAAAAAAATGTTGAAAGCAAAGCAGACATCAGTAGTAACAACCAAACGTAATATTGTCATCGGACATGAGGTTTTCAGCTTGTTTTATAACCTATTGTTTTCCTTAGGGAAGTACTTAAGCAGATGGATGTTAAGGTTGGCGCAAGCACCACACAGGTGAAAAAGAAGTGGGACAATCTGAAGCACAAGTATAAGGTGAGGTTGCATTTGTCAGGGCAAGTGCCCATTGCTCTGTGATGTTCCCTGTGATTAATGTTTTAATGGCTATCTCGGGTATCAACACTTTTTTTCTAAACACTGTTTAGTGGTCTCATTGCTCACCTCAGCCTTTTACCTGTAGGAACTCCGGCGCGCTGCCACTTGGACAGGGGGCGATGAAGGGGCAGTCACGGCAGCCACTTGGCCGTTTTATAACGCCATGCACGATGCCGTCAGCAGAGGGGGGTCTATCGACTCTGCTTTCCTGATTGACTCGTTTGCTGCAGAAAACGCGGTACACTCGACAGACGCAGCCTCGGACGCCAGCAGCTCGTCCCCTCGCGGATCGGTTCTGCTGACTCTCAGCGGGTCGTGTTTGGATGAGGAGGACGACGCGCATCTTAGTCACTCGTGTACGGCTTGACGAATGCGAACGCAATTTCTGGTGACGCGCAATTGCTATGTTTTTCTGTCAAAATTTATGCGTCTTAAGTCGGTAATTGTCATTTCCCGTCATTCACTCTGATATTTCATATCTGAAAAGTGGCCATATGAAGATGTTTAAAGGAGAATTCCGGTGTAAAATTGACTTGGTGTATTGAAACATGATAACGAGTACTAACTTTTGTCGAATACCCCACCTCCGTACGCATGCAGCATTTTGAAATATGCGGCTTTTTAGCCGAAGCTCCCAAGAGGCTTAGCGTTGCCATGCAAAGAAATCGCTGTTTTTTCATCATTAACAAGGCTCGAAGTAGCTCCACACTTCATTGGTAGAATTCTCGTTATCATGTTTCAATACACCCCAAGTCAATTTCACACCGGAATTCTCCTTTAACCCCTTTGTGCAGAATACAAGTAATGCCAAATTTTTCCTGTTATGCATGAGCCTATTTAGGCTTTATAACTCAGTATTAGTGTCACAGGGCCTATGGAAATTTATTCCAGTGAAGCAAGACATTTGAAAATTCAATAACAGAATTATTTAGGAATTAAATTTCGGAATTTACAGTGCCGACGTCAACATCTGGTCACAAAGGGGTTAAGGCACACAATTGTGATTAAGGTCTATATTCGGACATTTCGGGGTTGTATGTCATTTTAAGATTTGCTATGATATTCTTTGCAGGGCCGGAAAAGGACACCATGACCCTCATCCGGCTGAGGGCTGAGAACGAACACCTGTTCACTGGGAGGAGGCACACAGCCAGAAACGCTTGGGCGTGAGTCGTCAATGTAGTTTTCTCATTTTTGATGTATTTTTTTCGCTGAGCGATGCGATATTAACCCTCTCCAGGCTCATGTTGCAAATCTACAAGAATAAATCAACTGATGACTGATTATGAAATATAAAGACCACATGGGAAATGGTTTGATAAAGTTACCTTACCAGCTCAGTATTGCAAAAATACAACGTTAGTTCCACCTGCAGCCAATAGTGTATGAGAACTATTCTACATGAATAAAAGATTTTTCATATCTGAAAATAATAAATTGGGCTGGAGAGGGTTAAAGTCTGGGCTGCTGTGGCGCTGCCATTTTGATCGCATTTGCACTGCCGTGTTGGAAAAAATAGCTCTTGATAATTGCATAAATGAACGGTAATAGCTGTTAGCTGTGCCCATATTTCCCGAAGTCTGTCCTGGGGCTGTTTTCAGTATATCCCCCCCTGTTTTTTAAGGAATTATTGAATTGTGGAACAGGTTGTTTTGCTGTTTGTTATTATTGCATGCATTCACTCGATTGCTTACTGGTGGTGTATCAGAGCTGTTAGCTATTTTGGGCTGCACGGTACCTCAGTAGGTTTTTCTGTCGCCTCAGCAAGAAGGCCGTTGGTTTGAAGCTGGCTTGGGATCTTTCTGTCTGGAGTTTTTCTGTTTTTCCTGTGCTTGTGTGGGGGTACTATATTGCCCACTGGTATGAACGAATGTGCTTCAATTTACCACACATTTAGAAGAGTACTGTGGATGATGTGGGATTGCTGGAAAACTGCTGAATATGGCATTAGAGAGAGAGAAGCTGGGAAGAAACTGTCTTCTAGTTCTATTGAAGGCAGGGCTGCCCAACCCTGTTCCTGGAGAGCTGCCATCCGGTATGTTTCTGCCCCAACCCTAATTCAACACACCTGATTCAGCTCATTAGCAGCTCGTCAAGATCTGTGACTGGGAAAGCAGGTGTGGTTTGCTTTGGTTGGAGTGATGACCTTCAGTATGGTCGCTCTCCTGGAACAGGGCCGGTCAGCCCTGATTTAAGGCCTTGCGTTGCCTTTGTTTTTTTGTCATTGGCCTTGTCGCTACAACTTCGGGGCCGTATGATTTCCGCGGTCACGGAATCGCAGACGGAATCACAGAATTGGCCAAACAAAAGGAATCTACTGATAAACGCGGAATTTCTCGGAAATCGGCATAATTTGACTGAAATGTTGTTCGTCAAGGCACGTTTCCACCGAACGCTAAACAAAATATTCGCGCGTCCGGATTACATTCAGAGTCAATGTAAAGACGTGGATGCACGTGAAAATGGAACCAGCCTTCATCAAATTCACCTGCCCCGTGTGTTCGAGCAACACACCTCTTCGGTGGTACAGAAGATCTGTGGGAGGAAGTTTTTCGATGTTGTAGATGAGACCGCTGATGCCAGGGATTGCAGGGTCCTAAACATCGTCATTTATCATTTTATGTCAGCTTAACAACTTGTATAACGGTTAAATAGCCCACAATATTTCTTTTCACGGTCTACTTAGTGAATTGTGTGCTTGCAAATTATGACGTCATGTCGTCCCCCAGTGGTGAAATAATAGCTGATGCATCTTTGTGTCAGTTTGTTTATGATTAATCATTACTGCAGAACATTTTGTCCTAGGATGGAATACACAGTATTGGGATTACTGAGCAAAAGTTTCTTAAAAATAAAAAAGAATGACTTGAATATAGCTGATGCAACGGAATCAGACAACTCTTGATTCGTGGGGGAAACTGAGTGTCATTACTGCTACTCTCCTACATTCATATATATACACAACATATATACAGTAATGTTATAAATTATTAAAAAGGGGCAGTCAGAATAATACGTGTCAGTACAGCTGTTGTCTGCCTTTTTGGCTGTAGCTTACACTTCCTTTAAAGAGACAGTTTTATTTTGTAGTATTTTAGGTAAAAAAAAAAATTCTTTCATCTTAGTGCAATGTTATATTGCTTCATTATGCAGTACTTGTTCTGACTTTTAGTACTGAGGAAAATGGACAGTTGCATCAACTAATTTAAGGTTCGTTCTACTTAATTAGTGAACATTTTATTCACTAACATAAATAGCACACTGTCTCAGAATTCCAAAAAATTAAAATGGAAAAAACAGAATTTGGAAAAAAAATAATAAAACTGATTTCATCGGGCCCTAGAACTTCAGTTGTAATATTTAAAGTTATGGTGGCCATTGTAAATTTCAGGAATAAGAAGGAAGTCCGATATGTCTGCTCAACCTTTGAATTAGTGCACTGCTGAGCTCTGTAGTTACACGGGGCCTGGTAATCCAAGGAGTACCTCTGGAGTTGATGACAGAAATTCATGCCCTCTCTCTAAACGGTTGTACTACCAATCAGAATCACCTCAGGTGGCAGTTGTGGATTTGTCGATGTATGCACACAGAAAAGATCAAGAACGTAAATGGAGAGGCCACGCCATTTAATGCAAATCGCTAGTAGGTTGCAAAAACAGGATGGCCTGACTGCTCCTTGGTAAACAGTACCTGAAATGACTTGTGAGCGTCCTGGATGAAGGTTTTTATGCATAGATCTGGACGACATCTGTCCACAATTTACCAAAGCTCTGACCTGGTTGTCCTGCTTTGGCAGCCTAAGGATGAATTGCAGTTTTCTCTGATAAACGCACAAGTGCTTTATTATTAGTCTTGCTCGCGGACATTTGAAGTACAAAGTGAGAGTTACTTCACAAAGCAGGATTGCAGATTTAAAGTTGTGGTGGCGAGTGACAGTTTAGAGAGTTTAGTATGATTTCTGTTGAGGTTGACGGGCCCTTGTGAAAGCTTAATACACAATTATAAGGTATGTGATCTTAAGGTGGTTTTTCCCCTTAGGGAGATACTTCAGAAGATGGGCCTGCAGGACCTGGTGAGCCCTGCACACGCTGCCAAAAAATGGAGCAATCTGAAGCGAAAATACAAGGTGCGATGAAACTTCATTATAGGCACTCATTGCGGTGAGATGTTTTCCCTTTTGTGTATCTCCAGATGGTCTGGCACATTGGAAGGCAGGTGCACCTGTTGACTAGCCCCACGATTTACCTTCGCCCTCGCTTCTTTCTTTGTAGGAACTCCGGCGATCTACAACGGAATCAGAGCCAGATAGAGGAGAGGTCACGGCAGGCACTTGGCCGTTTTATTCGGCGATGCACGAAGCTGTCGGCGGAGAGGAATCGGGTGACTCTCCAGTTCTCATTTGCTCGGGCGTTGCCGAAGACCTCTCGGATGAGGCCTCAGGCGCCAGCGGCTCTTGTAATGGATCTGTGGCGGCTTCTGATGATGTTGTGTGCGTGGAGTTGCGGGAGGAGGAGGTGGAGGAGGAGGTGGAAGACCCACAGCCTGGCTGTGGTTGCCTCGAGCAGGTGGATGGTGAGCCAGGCTCCTCTGGATGTCCCCCAGCTCCCAAAAGGAGAAGGACCTGTCAGGGAGACATTCTCAAGTTCCTCAAGGAGGAGGCCGTCAGGGAGGAACAGCGTTTCAGGGCCGCGCTGGAGAGCACAAATCGATTCCTGGATCTTTTTGAACAGTTGGTTGACAAACTGTGAATAAACGATATTTGCAACTGAGTAATCAGCTTAAGTTTGTTCGTGCTCACTTCATTCCACAGGGCACCCTAGTTGAGTCTCCTAGAGTGTTGCCAGATCATTCTTTACAGCCATGGCATTCAGCGCCTCTGCCGTCCTTGTGATGTTATTTTTGAGATTCCACAGTACCTTTTGAGGGGTAAATTCTGGCCCCGTCCACAACGCCCAAGTATTGAGCAGCAGGATCTGCAAAGCCGAGTTTTGCAGTTTTCACAAGCAAAGAGCTTGAGTGGTGATAACTGTTGGTGCTAATGTGTTGTACAACTTGGCAGCCCAGCAAAGTAGGCACTTCATGAGGGTCTTCATGAGGGCAAAGTCCTGCTTGATCGTGGAGTGAGTCAATTTTGACTCGCTGATCCAGTAAGAGGCTTTCTTGACCCAGTAAATCAGGCCAAGAATACCCGCAAAGGTGTGGAATGCCCTCCCATTAACTGCTGCTCGCATCTATATTGTTGTAAGAGTTTACTCTCAAGTTAGACCTGGTTGCTGGTCCAAAGCTGGTTTCGTTGTAGCCATGGCAGTCCTGGATTGCAAGCTTTAGTAGATCTTGACTGACCAACCTCAAGTTCTTCTGCATTGGGTTGCCAGATGATGTCCTTGCAGCAGAATGGTATTGTACTCCAGTGTTGCCCATTCGCCACATTGTGGTCTACAGAATCTGAAGGGTTTTCTACCTCACACCAGGATGGGATGCTTTCAGGATCCTGATGTGCTGTTTTCCGCCCTATCATGCGTCAGGATTGGCTTGAAGACCTTCACCGAGCCAGGACACAGAGCTGTCTACCATGGGATCTTGGTCTGAATTACACTACAGCTGCTGGTGTCGCACAGAACCATTATTAGTGCCACACTGGTGGACCGCAGGGGTGGGGGTGCATGTTGCCTACAAGTTACTGACATGAAAGTGATCACACACAAATTTTGCTTTGGCAGATGTGTTGAGTATGTTACCATTTTTTAAACTTTGGCCTGTAGGGTTGGTCACTGAAGCCCCTGTGAGCAAAGGTCCCATATAGCTACTTGTTGCCTTTATGCATCATGGTGTATATTCATGCCCCTCTGGGTGAACCAGCCGCGCGCTAAACGCTGTGTTGTATAAATTACTGGTGAAAAATGTTCAAGTGTTTCAAAATGTTCAGTGTCTTGAATGACAAAGAGAATGTTCTTTAATGTCATTGTTCGCTTTTTTTTTTGTCCTCTGACTCATAGCCATTTTTAGGCCAGAGTGGGTTTATTTGAATTTGTTGGCAATAAAAAAAATAAGAGAACCTTATTTTGTGTTTTTCTCACGTACAGTGATGTGAAAAGTATTTGCCGCCTTCCTGATTTCTTATTTTTTGCATATTTGTCACAATTGCTTCAGATCATCAAACAAATATTAATATTAGACAAAGATAACCCAAGTAAAGGCAAAGTGGGCTTTTTGAAAGATGATTGCATTTTATCCCTCAATAAACAAAATCTAAACCTACCTGCCCCTATGTGGAAAATGTAATTGCCCCCTAAACCTAATAACTGCTTGCGCCACCCTTGCCGATAACTACTGCAATCAAACTTATGCAATAACTGGCAATTAGCCTATCAAATCGCTGTGGAGGAATTCTGGCCCACTCTTCTTTGCAGAATTGTTTTAATTCAGCCACATTGGAGGCTTTTCAAGCATGAACGGCCTGTTTGAGGTCATGCCACAACATCGCAATCGGATTTAAGTCTAGAGGTTGACTAGGCTGCTCCAAAACATTCATTTTTTTTAAGCCATTCAGAGGTGGATGTGTTTAGGATCATTGCCCTGCTGCATAACCCAAGTGCGCTTGAGCTTGAGGTCACCAACTGATGGTTGGACATTCTCCTTTAGGATTTTCTGGTGGAGAGAAGAATTCATGGTTCCATCAATTATGGTAAGTTGTCCAGATCCTGATGCAGCAAAGCAGCCCTAGACCATCACACTACCCCCCACCATGTTTGACTGTTGGTATGATGTTGTTTTGATGAAAAGCTGTATTAGTTTTATGCCAGATGAAACGAGATGCACACCTTCCAACAAGTTCAACTTTGGTCTCGTCAGTCCACAGAATGTTTTCCCAGAAGTATTTGCGATTATCATGATGCTTTTTTGTACATGTCAGACAAGGCTTTGTGTTTTTTTGGTCAGCTGTGCTTTTAGCTTTGGAACTCCCCCATGGATAACATTTTTGCCCAGTCTCCTGTTATTGAATCATGAACACTGACATTAATTAAGGCAAGTGAGGCCTGCAGGTCTTTAGATGTTGTTCTAGGTTCTTTTGTGACCTCTTGGATGAGTCGTCACTGTGGTCTTTGGAGTAATTTTGGTTGGCCAGCCACTCCTGGGAAGGTTCATCACTGTTCCAAGTTTTCTTTACTTGTGAATAATGCCTCTCACCGTGGTTCGCTGGAGTCCCAGAGCCTTATAAATGGCTTTGTAACCCTTTCCAGACTGATAGATGTCGATGACTTTGTTTCTCATCTGTTCTTGAATTTCTTTAGATCGTGGCATGAGGTGTTGCTTTTTGAGATATTTAAGCCTTTTTGTCAGACAGGTTCTATTTAAGTGATTTCTTGATTCAACAGGGCTGGCAGTAATCAGGCCTGGGTGTGGCTAGTGAAATTAACAAAAAAAAAGTGGTTAATCGTAGTTAATTTATGATTTAACAAGAGGAGGCAATTACTTTTTCACTTAAGGCCAGGTAGGTTTGGATAGTTTTTAGCTGCGACCAAGCAGCTCTATAAACGCTTCTGTCTGTCCGTTTGTCTGTGACACCTTTTTCACCATGTTCCTGTCGTCGTATCATCATGAAATTTTCAGGAGTTATTGACCTTCACCAAAGTGATGTCCATGCACAAGGTCGAGGTCAACAGTCAAGTTCAGAGGTCACGACCTTGTTTGCGGGTTTTCGCGCTGTAACTCCTGTTAGAATTCATGGATCGGTATGAAATTTTGGGAATAGCTTCTAGGCATAGAGGAGGTGTTCCCTATTGTTTTTTAACAATACAGGTCACACAGGTAAAAAAAGTGTCAATTTTGCCCGATTTGACGGTTTTCGCACCGTAACTCCAGTTTAATTCAATGAATGGCTATGAAATCTTAGAACAAGCTTCTTGGTATAGAGGAGGGGTTCCCTATTGATTTTCAAGGTCATCTGTCGAATCCCAAGGTCACACCGGTCAAAAAAGTGTCGATTTTGCCCCGATTTCACAGTTTTCGCACCGTAACTCCAGTTTAACTTGATGGATGGCTATTAAATCTTACAACAAGCTTCTTGGTACAGAGGAAGGGTTCCCTATTGATTTTCAGGGTCATTTGCCAATTTCGAGGTCACACTTGTACAAGAAACCACCAGTCATGGACACTAGGCCATATGACGGATGCTAGGCCAGGTCGCAGCTATTAGATCCCTCTGATCTACTTGTTTTCCCTTTAAATGAAATAATCATTTCAAAACTGCATTTTGTATTTACTTGGGTTATCTGTGTCTAAAATTTGTTTGATCTGAAGCATTTAAGTGTGACAAATGTGCCAAAAAATAAGGAAGTTGGAAGGGGACAAATACTTTTTCACACCATTGTATGTGTTCAATAAATCTTCTGACACCTCAATTTTTTTAGCGTCCTTATGGCTGTCATGGAGAGAAAAAAAGTCCTTTCAGAATTGTAGTATCGGTAGCATGCTCATGATGGTAATGATTTTTTTTCCTGAGCGATACTCCGCAGGAATTGATATTGTTGACCATTTTGCCATTGCTTGTACTAGAGCTTTACACTGTTCGAATACATCGGCATTCCAGATCATTCTGTTCGGGGTTTGCTCTTGCCTGTTGCAGCATGGCAGGACACTCATGTCCGGACTGAGTTTCATACATGGTTTATCAAAACTGGCATCGAAGGAATTAAATGGCTTGCAGGGAGATTTGTTTTCAGCTCTGTTGAACTCCTCTGGGTTCAACTGTAACACTGACTCAGACCCAAGCCTCATGCTTGCTTCATTTTCCAACCTCTCTAGTGCTGGCATTGGAGCAAATCCCGACAGGAATGTTCTAACATCGAGGTGAGTTCTCAGAAGAGCGGAGGCTGTGGGAGCATCAGATTGGGCATCTGCTTCATGTCAACCCCCATTATATTGAAAGTTATTGTTGGATCGATAGATGCCTGCGTACCTCTGGCTGTGCTGTTTATCCTCTGTTTGTGTGAACTCTGAAACGAGATGAAACGAGATAAGCTGGCCGACTGGGTTCTCTGACCTATGATTGTCAAGCACGCCCTAAGTATAGCCTGTAGAATCCTTCGCGGATAAACATTTTTTTTAGCATCACAGCTTCTGCAAAATAAACGGGCAACCAATGCTGTAGAATTTTATGATTTTGTATCTGTTGAGTGGCTTGCATTTAAAAAAAAATTAATTAATTGATGGCTTTTGTTGTAATCATTGAGTTTCTAGATCCTTTTGCCCATTCAGAAATTCTTGCATCACAAAAGTAGTATGTTGTAAATGTGAACATTGATCACTTGACATTGGCCGACTCGGCCCTGAGGGAAAAATACTGGAGTTCCTGAAGTATTGAACGTTAAATAAAACTCTGATTCCTTCTCTATTGATTCCATGCACACGGCCTAAAATCAACGTTCTGCCAGAGTCTTCGGGGACTGCACTGTACAAGTGAAATTACATTTTATTCCCATGATGTTCCATGTCAGGCTGGCAATGTAAATAATGGCGACATTATTGTGAAATCTAACGTGACAAATCGGTGCGTCCCATTTTCAATAAGTGCACATTAATGGGTGATACGGAGGTCTACCATAGTAGTTGACAGTGACTCAAATTGACGCTTTTCTGAGCAAAGATGGTCCGTTTGCCTCACTCGTTACATTTGAAATGGTAAACCGTTCCGTTTTGGGAGTCCAGTCCGGAAACCGTTGCTGCCCTTCGCCTACTCTGCGCAGAGCGCGGGAATTTTGTCGAAAATTTCTGCAAGTAGTATTCATTTTAATGAAGTATGTGGTTGTGGTCTCAATTCATGCTAAAACCTCCTGTCGCCATGATCACTGATGTTGTGTTTTCCATGTGTTGAAATGATAGGATGAGGAGAGCCAAAGGAGAGTTTTTGTCAGCGCAGGTGGAGGCAGTGCTGGACCTTGTGGAAGATGATGCAGTGCCAGCTGGTTTAGGCCAGTTTGCCTACTCCAGGTTCCCATCACTCTGTCAGGACTATGTGAAGAAATCTCTTGTGGAAGGCCAGATGCCCTCGGGGTATGTGTTTCCTATGTATTTTTTGCTTTTTTTCTTCCCTCCTTGGACCACCTATGACCAGATGGACCACAACTTGTGGGATGGAAATGGGGGAATTTATGGGAGGTAAGTAGGGAGGTGGACTAGCTGTTGGCTATTAGCTAGCTTTCTTTTGATTCTATGCTTCATGACAAAATAAGCTTGTTTACCCCTTTGTGCAGTTATAGAGGCCAGCCTGTGTAAATTCTGAAATTTAATTCCTAAATAATTCTGTAATTGAATTTCCAAATGTCTTGCATCACTCAAGTAATTTTTAGTAGTCTCTGTGACGCAAATACTAATTATAAAGCCTTAATAGGCTCATGCATAACGGAAAAAATAGGCATTATTTGTATGCTGCACAAAAGGGTTAATTACACTGTACTTACATGCAGATGTTTTCTGCTGTTCAGATAATTGGCATTCTTTCCCATGTCATGGTTCAATGCAAAATTGTTCAATCCAACTGTTTTTTTGTGTTCGGAGGTTCACTGCTGAATTTGTCGCTAAATGTTACTTTGTGCTCTAATATGCGCAAGTCAGCCATATCATCTAAATACACTGCCTGGCTAGAAAAAAGCGGCATGCTATAATTTTTTTTGGACCTCATTTAGTTTTGATCATGACGCAAATTTGTCTCTGCATTGTTTTGACAATCTTATGCAGTTATTTTTTTCTCTGACTGGTGTTGCATTCATTTTTGGCGGCGATCTTTTGTTGGAGATAGTTAAACCCCTCTGTAAAGCCTTCTCCCGCACATCCCAAAGACTTTAAATCGGTTAAGATCAGCACTCTTTGGTGGCATATTCATGTGTGAAAAAACTGAAAATGATTCCTTATGCTCTTCTCTTATGCCGTGGTTTGAGCCTGATGAGTCTTGGCGTTGTCATCCTGGAATATGCCTGAGCAGTCAGGTGTTAAAAAACCTATTGATGGGGTAACCTGGTAATTCAGTGCATTCAGGAAGTGTGGTGATTTCATCTGCTTGCTGCATAGCGTTGCTGAGTCTAGACCTGACCAACTGAAAGATAATACTGCCTATAAATACATAATACTGCCTATAGAGGCTTGTAATGTCGGCACTAAGCATGATGGGTGCATCACTTCAGGGGCTTCTTCTCTTACCCTGAAGCCCTGTTAGCTCATGATTACAGTGAATATGGACCCATCAGACCCCAGGACCTTTTTTTATATTGCTCGACAGTCTAATCTTGATGCCCCCTAGCAAGTGAAATAGGTTTTTTTTTTTTTTTGCCAATTAACCTCACTAACAGGTGGCTTTCTTGTGGCCATGCAGTCAAGTCAAATCCCAATCCTGCAAAGTCTTGTCACATTATTACACAATTTAACATAGCCAAGACTTTAGCAGTCAGTTTTTTATGACAGACTTGACCAAGTGTTATAGTGATTTCTGATCACGATCATCCATGATTTTTTTTCCCCACCCGTCTTCCACGAAGTTAATTGTTCGCCTCTATCCATCCAGGTTTTAATAGTGCGTTGGATAGTTCTTAACCGAATTCCAGTGATTATGGCACTCTGTTTAGATGCTTTCTTTGCTTGATGAAGCACATTAATTTGCTCCTCTGGAAAAGCAGTTACATCTTTTTTACAACCGTGGGATTGGTCTTCAGACGTGGTTGATTAAGCGATGAAAAGCTACACTCTGCATCTACCAGGGTCAGAAGAGCTGAAACGCATTAATCACTGCAATAATGATTCAATCATAACATCTGAAGTATTTTCTTATCCTAACAGCAATTTTTTTTTTGGCCACGCAGCAGTGTTTATGTTGTTATGGCCCCAATTTGTTGTTACATTTACAACATAACAGCAACAGCAAGGGATGACAGACACAGTTTTTTTATTTTTATTTTTAGTTGCTCCATTTGGAGTCTTTCTTCTCTCTCAAATTTTTCTAATTCAAAATCTCTCTGTCTCTGTCTCTCTCTTTCTGCTCTTTCCTCTTTCTCTCTCTCAAATTCTCTTTCTTTCTCATTTTCCTCCCTTTCTTTTTCTCTTTCCTCTCTTTCTTTCTCTTTTTCCTCCCTCTCAAATTCTCTTTGTTTTTCTCTTTCCTCCCTTTCAATCTCTAGCATTTTTAATTTAAGTTCCATTTCTATATTTTGATTTTCCACTGGAAACTGTTCCAGATCTCCTGGTGCAAACACATTTTCATCAATGTAATATTCAACTATCTCTCTAGCCAGTCTTGCTTTTCGCATGGTTGGTTTTACCTCTGTCAGCTCTAAATGTCTGCAAATTTCCAGCAGTTCTGTCTTTTTAAAAGACTTCAAACCCTCAACGGTTGGTGATGCCAAGAAATCATCCATTGCTGTTGATCTGTCAATATATTTATATAGGAAAATTCAAAAAAACAATTTTACAATTTGAAATGTTAGATTTTCGATAAATGACTCACACAATGTTCTATCCCGGACGAGCCCCCAATTTGTTATGGCCCCAATTTGTTATTACATTTACAACATCACAGCAACAGCAACAGCAAGGGATGACAGACACAGTTTTAAAAACTTTAACTCATTTAATGAAAAAAACAAAGACTAAACTACTATCTACACTTAAGACCAAGATTGAACGCAACAAAAACAGAAATATTTACAGTCCCCCTTTGTTGGGGTGGCTTGGTGATGTCCTGGGCAAGGAAAAATGCTCTAACACAGACAAAAATCCACAAAAGAAAACTTCACAGGTCTTGAACAGAATGACAGGTCTGGTCACACGTATCCTTCTTCTTGCAATTTCTCCTACTACTTTACTGTCTCAATTCTTTTCCTTATATACTCTTTTGCAGACCCCACCCACATTTAGACCTCTTTTTTTTAATTTTCGGGGACTTGCCCCAGACATGTCCAGGACATGTCTAAACATAGCTCAAGTCTGAGCTGAATAAAAAAAAAGGTAAATACTATACTGCCATCCAGTGGCGTATATTCACATTACACCTCCATTCCAAAAGGGAAAAATTTTGATTCATAAAGGCAAAATTTTTCTTTTCAATACAAAATGGTTAAGTGAACACTTGTCTATATATACATATCATACAATAATCAAATAAACACGTGATATATATATATAAACACGGGATAAGCAATCAGCAATTACATTGTCTGTACCCTTCACATGCTTAATTTCCAAGTCAAACTCCTGTAAAATCAAGCTCCAATTCACCAATCTCCGATTCTTGTTTTTCATCTTACTCAAAAACATTAACGGATTGTGGTCAGTGTACACAATCATTGGCTTTTGCCCTGTACAAACATAAACCTCAAAGTGTTGTAAAGAAAGGACCAGAGCCAACAGCTCCTTCTCTATTGTGGAATAGTTCCTTTGGTGGCGATTGAACTTCCTGGAGAAGTATGCCACGGGATGCTCAATGTCATCAGAGTCACTTCTCTGTAGGAGCACAGATCCACAAGCTTGGTCGCTAGCATCGACCGCGATGGAGAACGGTTTGTAGAAGTCAGGAGATTTGAGCACGGGGAAGTGACACAGCAGAGACAATCTCAGCAAAGTTCTTGCAGAACTTGCGGTAGTACCCGATCATTCCAAGGAAGCGGCGCAAAGCTTTTTTGTTGTCAGGAACTGGAAAGTCCACGATGGCTTGGACTTTAGCATTTATGGGTGCCACCTTACCCTGGCCTATGACGTAGCCAAGATAGGTGACAGTAGCACAACCAAAGTCACTCTTGTTCAGGTTAACAGTCGGGTTAGCCTGGATCAGGCGCTGGAACAATCTTTTAGATGTTCTTCCCAGGAGTCACTCCATGTGATCAGGTCATCGATGTACGCACCCGTGTGTGGCAATCCGGCGATTGTAGACTGTATCATCCTTTGGAATGTGGCTGGGGCATTTTTCATGCCAAAGGGTAGGACTTCATACTGGTACAACCCAGATAGTGTGGCAAAAGCAGAGATGCTCTTGGCCCTCTCAGTTAAAGGCACACACCAATAACCCTTCAATAAATCAATCTTGGTCAGAAACTTTGCTTGCCCTACTCTATCAATACAATCATCAATCCTAGGTATTGGAAACACATCAGTTCTAGTTACAGCATTGACTTTGCGATAATCTGTACAGAATCTAGTACTTCCATCAGGTTTTGGAACTAGCACACAGGGTGAACTCCAATCTGAGTTGGAGGGTCTGATAATATCATGTTCTAACATGTACTCAACCTCTTTCTCAGCAATCTTTCTCTTTTCAGGATTCATCCGGTACGGATGCTGTTTTATTGGTTTGGCATCACCAACATCTCCATCATGAGAGGCTATAGAAACTCTCATTGGAACATCAGGAAACAGATCCTCACACTTCCTGATCAACCTCCCAAACCGATCTCCCTGCGAGGGCTCCAAGTGCCGGAGTTCCACATCAAGACTCCGCAACACTCCAGAACCTGACAATCCACATGAAAGAACTTCAGCCTCAACTCTAGGTCCACCATCCCGAAACGCCCTCCCATCTCCACAAATCCCGGCCTTAGGGGAACCCGAAGCGAAAGCCGCAACCCCAGCACCTCCGTCACGACAAGGCTTCAGCATGTCAACGTGACACAACTGTCCTGGTTCTCTCCCATCTGGAGTCTTCACAATGTAATTGAGATCATTGAGTCTTGTCAGAATTCCACAAGGACCACGAAATGTAGCCTGCAATGGACTGGACCGCAAGGGAAACAACACAACGACCCCGTCCCCCGGTTCAAACCCACGGCCCCCAGCCCCACGATCACACCAAGCCTCTATCCCTCCCCGACTCGACCTCAAGCTCTCTTCGGCTAGGTCACAAGCTGCACGCAATCCCCCCCCGAACCCGCCAACATAGTCCAACAGACCGACGTGCGGCTCCTCCCCCTGCCATCGCTCACTCAATAAAAGCAAAGGTCCTCTCACTTCATGACCAAACACTAGCTCAAATGGACTGAATCCAGTAGACTCCTGCACTGCTTCTCTAGCTGCAAACAACAGCAAATGAACACTTTCATCCCAGTCTTTCTCATGATCATAACAATAAGTCCTCATCATTGTCTTGAGAGTGTAATGAAACCGCTCTAAGGCACCCTGACTTTCTGGATGATAGGTACTAGAAAGAATCTGCTTTGCACCTAGTTCATACACAACCTCCTGAAACAATCCTGAAGTGAAATTGCTACCTTGGTCTGACTGAATTTCCCTGGGAAGGCCAAACAACGTGAAGAACTTTATCAAAGCCTTCGAGATTGCAGTTGCCTTGATGTTACGTAGAGGTATGGCTTCGGGGAATCTGGTAGATGCACACATGATTGTCAACAAGTACTGATTTCCAGATCTAGTCTTGGGTAATGGACCAACACAATCAACAATGACCTTAGAGAATGGCTCCCCAAATGCTGGGATAGGCTGCAATGGAGCTACAGGTGGGTCTAACTGGTGTTTTCCAACTACCTGACAAGTGTGACAGGTTTTGCAAAAGTTGGAAATGTCTTTCCGAAGCCCAGGCCAAAAGAAGTGTTTCATGATCTTATCAACAGTCTTGTTAACACCAAGATGACCTCCTAAAGGTAAACTATGAGCCATTTTTAAGATCTCATTCCTGTAGACCTTCGGAACAACAATTTGCCTGACCACTGCCCAATCTGCATTGGCAGGGATATCAGGAGGGCGCCACTTCCGCATCAGCACACCATCCTTGAGATAATATCCAACTGGAACTGCGTATATTTCTTTATCAGGAAGGGCTCTCCTCCTTAGTGCACAAATTTCAGGATCGTTAGTTTGCTCCTCAATCAACCGCTTTCTGGACAGAGACAAGTCTCCAGACCCATCAGAATTACCAAACCCATCTGGCTGGCTGAACAATGAACTGATAAAAGTGTCTGATAAGTTCTCAAACGGAGAAACCATAGTAGGCCAATCAGAGTCATGAGGCGAACCACGTGAGTCCTGACTATTCAATGTGCTGGACGGCACCACAACATCTTCTTCTTTAGCCTTCTTGGCCATAGCACGAGTCACTGCGCAAGAAGGATACAGAGATGGGTCCTCATCCCCATCTTCAGTGCTCGGCTGTGAAGTAAGATGTACAGGGGGAACTACTTTGCCCCCAGCCAAGTCATTGCCTAGCAACAGAGAAACACCCTTTATAGGTAGACTTGACATAAGTCCCACCTTTACCTGTCCTGTAACTAAATCTGACTTCAAGAATATAGAGCGCAGGGGTACAGATACAGTCCTCCCTTCAATACCTTGTACAAGTATGAAATCCCCTGAAGCGGTCTCATCACGTAACTCCAAGGAGTCCATCAACAAAAGTGACTGAGAAGCTCCGGTATCCCTTAGGATATATATGGGGACAAGAGTAGTATGCTCATTCAGAGCCACAAATCCCTTTGACACAAATGGAAGAAATTCCTCCCTCACGAAGTCAGCTGTATCAGGCTTTTTAGCCCCACAAGAAGCAGGCAATTTAGCAGATCGGTAATCTACTACAGGGGTTTCTAACCTTGTTTTCACAAAGGCATTTGGTTTGGTATCCTTTTCTTTTTCTTTCTTAGCTTTTAGGAACCAACAGTTAGTTGTAACATGACCAGATTTCTTGCAATAACTGCAAACTAGACCACTTTTGTCACTGTCAGCTTTCACACTTTGATCAGACCTGTTACTGGATTTCTGAGCACCATCACCAGATTTGTCTTTGTCTTTGAGTGAGGAATCTTGGGTATCACCGTAACCCTTTTCCTGAAATTGGGACCATCTATTGTTACTGCTAGACTGAAATTTGGACTTATGTGTGAGAACATATTCATCTGCAAATTTGGCAGCTGATTGCAAATTCAGTGCTTGCTTCTCATTAAGGTAGGTCTTAACATCATCCTTATCACAGTTCTTGAATTCTTCAACTAACACCATCTCTTTTAGTGAGTTGAAATCATCCTTGACCTCCATAGAAGTACACCAGCGCTCAAAGCAAACCTTCTTCTCATAAGCAAATTCCACATAAGTCTGATTTTCAGATTTCTTCAGACCTCTGAATTTCTGTCGGTAAGCCTCTGGAACCAACTCATAAGCTCTCAAAATAACCTTTTTGACAACCTCATAATCAGAGGAATCATCTGCAGACAAAGCCGAATAGGCTTGTTGAGCTTTACCCTTGAGGACAGTTTGCAACATCAGAGGCCTGTTTTCCTTTGGCCACTGGCAACTCTTTGCTACCTTTTCAAAACACTGGAAATAGTTGTCAACATCCTTTTCTGAAAATGGAGGCACCAGTTTTACCTCCTGGCTAGCCCGAAATTTATTTTCTGTTGCTATTTTTATTTTTAGTTGCTGCATTTGGAGTCTTTCTTCTCTCTCAAATTTTTCTAATTCAAAATCTCTCTGTCTCTGTCTCTCTCTTTCTGCTCTTTCCTCTTTCTCTCTCTCAAATTCTCTTTCTTTCTCATTTTCCTCCCTTTCTTTTTCTCTTTCCTCTCTTTCTTTCTCTTTTACCTCCCTCTCAAATTCTCTTTGTTTTTCTCTTTCCTCCCTTTCAATCACTAGCATTTTTAATTTAAGTTCCATTTCTATATTTGGATTTTCCACTGGAAACTGTTCCAGATCTCCTGGTGCAAACACATTTTCATCAATGTAATATTCAACTATCTCTCTAGCCAGTCTTGCTTTTCGCATGGCTGGTTTTACCTCTGTCAGCTCTAAATGTCTGCAAATTTCCAGCAGTTCTGTCTTTTTAAAAGACTTCAAACCCTCAATGGTTGGTGATGCCAAGAAATCATCCATTGCTGTTGATCTGTCAATATATTTATATAGGAAAATTCCAAAAAACAATTTTACAATTTGAAATGTTAGATTTTCGATAAATGACTCACACAATGTTCTATCCCGGACGAGCCCCCAATTTGTTATGGCCCCAATTTGTTATTACATTTACAACATAACAGGAACAGCAACAGCAAGGGATGACAGACACAGTTTTAAAAACTTTAACACATTTAATGAAAAAAACAAAGACTAAACTACTGTCTACACTTAAGACCAAGATTGAACGCAACAAAAACAGAAATATTTACAGTCCCCCTTTGTTGGGGTGGCTTGGTGATGTCCTGGGCAAGGAAAAATGCTCTAACACAGACAAAAATCCACAAAAGAAAACTTCACAGGTCTTGAACAGAATGACAGGTCTGGTCACACGTATCCTTCTTCTTGCAATTTCTCCTACTACTTTACTGTCTCATTTCTTTTCCTTATATACTCTTTTGCAGACCCTACCCACATTTAGACCTCTTTTTTTTAATTTTCGGGGACTTGCCCCAGACATGTCCAGGACATGTCTAAACATAGCTCCAGTCTGAGCTGAATAAAAAAAAGGTAAATACTGCCATCCAGTGGCCTATATTCACATTACAATGTGCTCACTACAATGAAGAGGTGTGAAGTTACAAATGTCCTTGCAAAGTCTGGTGAGCAACATAAAAATACTAGCTGCAAAACTATAGTTATTGCAATTGGTTATTATCCCCCGCCGCCGCGCTAGCGAGCGGATTAGGGCACATAGTATTCAGCTCCCTCCGTCTGTCACGTCCCGTTTGTTGTGAACGCAATATCTCAAGAACGGTTTACCAATTTCATTCATCTTTGGCATCTATGTGTATTAGTGTGATACGCCCTCCCCAGTCGATTTCCGTGACCTGGCGGGGAACATGTCCACGTTAGTGGCAACATTTGTTCTGTCTCATGCGAATGTGTAAAATATTAAACATCCACTGTGTTTTTAAATAGTTCATTGAACAGTGGAGTTGTCTTCTGCCTGTATGTGTTTTGTCAGTGTATAACTGTGATCACCGGTTGATTTTTAGAAGATGGAGACACGTCAGTACAGATATTCAGAATGAAGTAATTGCTCGGCTTGTTTGAAAATAACCACGTGAAATTAAATCCACCCTTGTGTTCTATTCACTTTCTCAACGTGTGTGTCGGGAGGAGTATGCTTCCTTCATAAATGTATGTTAAATTGTTTGTTCTTCACAGAAAAAGGCATGGAGATTCAGAGGAAAGAATTAAAGCCTATTAAAATATTTATTGTCTCACTTTTTAATGTAGTACAAAAATGGATCAATTTTCCATTTTTTTCCAAATGGATCAACCCAAATTCAAAATAACGGTATAAATGAAATCTACATCTCTGCCACTGGTGACAGTCAGTGACCATTTCTTCTCTTTTTAAAGTCTTTTTCCTATCGACTGTTTTTTGCATAGGAATTCTGTAACACCGGCTACTGCCGCACCTGCTCACCAACCGAAAAATGATGAGCTGCCTTGCAAGACCAAAAAGATGGGACTGCGACCTGAGGTATTGTGACACTGGCTGTGTGAAAATGTTTCATGGTGCCGTTTCAGCAAGTTAGCCCATTACCGGTTAAAAAAATTAGGTGGCTGATGAAATGCCATTAAGGGTTATTATTAGGGCTGTCGCGTTAATTAATCGCGATTAATTTAAGCGCAATAAAAGTAACTGCCGCTATGAGGCAGACAGACTTTCTTGCTTTTTACTTTTTCTATGACACATATCAAATGCAGTCATTTGAAATGCTTCCGGGAAGAAAACTGTGATTTGAAGTCCACTAATTACCAGTGAGGTTGGACAGCCTCCATCGCCTTGGCATAATTAGCTCATCTTAAATCATTTCCCGTGTACTTTGCCTAACTTGCAATCAAGCCATTTATTCAGCCAACTGACTAATCAAAATCAAAATATGGCCTGTAATGATTAAGAAGTGATAATGAGAACCAGACGGACCTAACCAGGTTGCCGTGTAGATTGAAAAAATTTCTATAATCTGAATAAATAGCAGACCTCTGAATTCCACCTTTCATCAAGGAATTTTGTATGCATTATTGAAGATATTTCTAAAAAAAAAAAATGAAGTTATTCAAATATGGCCCTGGTTTTAAGAGCTTAAAAATATAGGCTACGTGAAGTGGAAAACATTTTGTGAAGCATGCCGAACACGAATGTGAGAGAGAATACGTTTGCATTGCAGGCTATAGTCAAATGCACCAAAGATTTGGCCATTAACGATTCTTTGCCGCAAATTTGAGGCATTTTTTATTGGATAATTGAACGAGAGTAATTTAAAAATAATGTAACTCATAGCACTTGATTTTATTTACCTTTGAGCATCTAAATAACCAACAGTGAAGGTGGAAAACATTTTGTTTAAGCGTATGGAACGTGACATGTAAATTGTTAACGAATTTGAAAATCTTTCAATATAACGCGACAGCCTGGTTAGGTCTGTCTGCTTCTCATTATCTCCGCTTAATCATTATAGGCCATGTGTTGTGTCCGGGCTGTATCTTTGAAAATAATTGTGATCATATTTGGCATCAAGGTGCAAAAACACATAAAGGTGTGTCATGAAAAACAATTTTGAAAATATCTTTTTTGGGTCAAAAAGCGTCAGATTTGTGGGAAATCTGTAATGTGTCCTGTCTTGGGTATAAATTTGAAACTAATCATCCGATCGTTATCATATTTCGCATCCAGGTGACGTAAAGATGAGTCATGACAACAATTTGGTATAATTTCCCGAGTTTTCTGATGCATACTCTCCGGCCTATTTTCTCGGCAAGGAAATTAACAGCTTTCCGAATAGTACAGTTCTTTAGAAATCTAAATGCATATAAACATTCTCTATTCGAAAATCCAATGCCAGTTGCGGGGGATATTGCTTGACAATGTCAGTAGCTTGTTTTTTTTTTTTTTTTTTTTTTTGCATCTGAAGTCAGTGTTGTACCTTGTGGCTCTCGCTTTCTTATGCAAATTTACAACAGTGGAGATGAATGAAAAATTGTCTGAGGATCTAATGTGTTCCCCTCCATTAGTCTGTTCTCACATTTTGCGACTGTTTGTCACGATTGAGACTCAGGAGGTCGTATAAATGCATAATGAGAAGGTGCCTTAAAAACAAAATGTGCTGCATTCAAAAATTTCCCAACTATTCTTCCCCTCCAGCTCAACCGCCAAAGAGGAGAGAACCCCTACCTGAAAGAATGGCTGAGACACAACTACGTCCCACTAAAAAAAAACATGAAATCCAGCATCGGAAAGTCCTACCTATTAACTAATGGGTAACTTGTTCATGCAGCTATTTAGACTCGCTGAAAATGTACTTGTGATCTTGATGAAAGGCGAATGCTTGCAAGCTAGTCAGTTGTGTTCTTTACAATGAAAAGTTGTGGACTGATTTTGATTGGTTCCCGTTTGTATTTTCTATGTCGTTAAGCCATTTTTGCTGGTAGAACTAGCACAAAAATAACTTATGTCAACAGTGATTTTTTGAGCAAGTCCACTATTGTTTGCTGTCCCCGGGATTTTTTTTTTCTGGTTATTAATGTGCAATTTTACTATGATGTCAAATATGATTTGTATGTTTAATTTGCCTTGAACTCCAAACTATTCGTTCGTAATCAGTGAAATTTAGAGGCTTCCATAGTGGTGCTTGGTCAACGATGAGAGAGGTCGGGCTGTGAGATGATCGTCACACAGCCTGTGTATCATCTTTTATGGTCTGGTACACGGGGCACTTTCTGTGATGCATGTTTGATGGTACCGTAACATTCAAGTCCTGATGTTTACTTGTGCTGCATCCCTTTCAAAGGAAGCTGAATATACCATCAGGCTGTGAGGTCACGTTTAATCCGACCCGTCTCCACAAAGACTACTGTGCACCAAAGGTAGGTTGGAAAAAGGAGCTGCTAGCTTGCAATGGCTAACCAAAAAACTTGGAGGTTCTTTGACATCATTAAATTATCTCATTGAAAGGAAGCCAGACAAATGAAGTAAACCTTAACTGTGACACGGCAGGACAGTTTTTAAAATGAAGTCATGTTTCAACCTATGCAATGTTAATCAGGACAATTGTTGCTTGCAAATATCTGCTTTTTAAGATTATAATTATTCCGTTGATGGGCACCCACTGCTTTCCTGTCCCGCCAGTTTGGTTGCAGTTTTTCCAATTGTGTGAACGCAGCATGGGTCCTTCTCACTGGTTCGGCTTGCCACAAGTTAAAAAGACTCCTTTTGTATTTGCTTTTCAGAGTGTGCAGTGGGCAGAGGGCGTCTGGAAAAAGGTTAGTTCACCTATTGCAGCATCTGTGCGACGCCATGCAGACCCCTGTTTATCGCCTGTGTTTGTTTTTGTTGAGCGCTAACACTCCTCCGTTTACACCTACAGGCACATTTTCTTTCAAAGCTCTCGATCAAGGTTAGTGTTTTCATCTCCTTTGCGGGTGGATGTCAGAGGGCAGGACCGGACACTTTGATTTTCAAGTTGATTCTAGCTGTTAACTTGGTCTCAACTAACTGACACAGTTTTTGTGTCGCCTGCGAAGCGTAGCGGCACATAGGGATCACTTTGTCCGGCGTCTGTCTGTCTGTCTGTCCGGTAGTCACTGTTTCAGTTGGTAGTCACACTTTCAACTAAAGCTTCGCAGGCGTCACGTGTTCACCTGAACACTCTAGTTTAATTACGATAACCCCAAATCAGAAAGAGTTGGGATGGTGTGTTAAATTATTATTTAAACTGAATGCCATGATTTGTAAGTTATCTTCAGCCTGTATTGCGTTGAAAACAATATAGCGGTGTATTATTTGCCATTTCAACTCATAAATTTTAATTGATTTTTCAAATAGACACTTATTCCAACTTTGATTCTTGCCACCGATTTCCAAGAACGTTGCACCAGCACAGTTTTAGGTAGAAATGGAAATATTGGGAATGTAAAAAAAATTTTTGGGTGTGCTGATAATTTTGTGTTAATTGAAAACGGCGCGCTGGGCCGGCGGGCGGGGGTGTGTGGGGGGAGCGGAGTGCCTTAGTGCCCCTCCGCTGTTATAAAAATCACTGTAAAAATGCTTCAAGGGGCTTATTCCTTTTATAACACGGTTACCCTACATATAGCCCATTAAATAAACACACAAGAAAAAAATTGACAATTTATTGGTAATAATGCAACAATAAAATTGAGAACTTCTTCCACCAAGCAAGACAGAGTGGACAGAATGGTTGGCAAGCAACACAGATGCTAAGATTGCTTTTTCATCTCGCACCATTATCATGTCACATCAGGCTATTTGGGCTTGCTAATGTAGATATACTATGAAACCAGGCTATTTTGAATGTCTCCTTTGGTCTCCTGAAGACCATGTTAAATAATTTTACGTTCGTTTCGGTTTTTCAAGTTTCCTTGTTCTCAACTTGCGCCGATCGGCAAAATCATTACAACCAGCAGTGAGAGTAGGAATCGATTGACTTTTGTCCTCCACACTTGCCGGTGTCCAGGAAAATATGTTGAATTGAGCATTAGTTTGCTAGCCAGCTTGTCAACTAGCATGGCCCCGTTAATGAATTTTATGTTCGTTTCGATTTTTGAGTTTCTTTGTTCTCAACTTGCGCCGATCGGCCAAATCATTACAACCAGCAGTGAGAGTAGGGGACAATTGACTTTTGTCCTCCACGCTTGCCGGTGTCTGAGAAAATATGTTGAATTGTGCATTAGTTTGCTAGCCAGCTTGTCAACTAGCTAGCGTTCACTACAGTGAATGTGGTTACCCTACACATAGCGCATACAATAAACACACAAGAAAAAAAGTCAACAATTTATCGCTAATAGGCTACTGAAATAACGAGCAAGTTGGCAACGTAGCTTGCAACGCAAAAGTGATATCGAACTCTGTAATGCAATAGATGGCTAGATAGTTAGCCAACTGGTTATTGGGTTAAAAGGCTAAACTTCGCTGACACTGAAAGAACGAACTTAAAGTCTTGAAACAAACAACCTAACGAGTTAGTTGAGTGCAGAGTAGTTCATTGCGCGCAGGGATATTTTGTGCTGTGGCCTGCCACAGTGAGTTACGAAAGGGATAATGAACAAGAAGGTGTGCATTCCACGGTTTTAATGCACGACGCGGAGGCAAATAACCACCCGATGCAAAGCGGAGGGTGGTTGCCTTTGGAAGTGCCTTAAAGGCGTGGAATGCTCGCCTTCGAGTTGATTATCCCGCTTATACCATGGACATTTGCCAGCAATATCAAATCTCAGCATTCAGAAATTTTTGGTTAAAGTTTTGTGCTAAAAAAACAAGTTGGTAATCATTAAACAGGCTCCGCGCCTTCTCATACCCAATAGGCCTACTGTAGGCCAAGCTAAATTGAACCAGCTATCGTAATTCATCTTACGTTCATGAAGAAGGAATTTTTTTCATTATGCTTACATCTAGCTGATGATTTGATACCATATTCCATCTGAAATGGAGATTATGCATAACAAAACATTATGCGCGATTATGCAGAATGAACTTATGACAGTTTCCGTAGAGTCAGCGAGCTGTAATCAGTCTGCTGGCATAGCATGTAGCTAGCGAACTGTCAGCAGTCGCTGATACATGAAGTGGACACGTTCGCTTCATTTGTAACCGTACACAGTTACAATCGTTTAATGGATAAAGCCTGATTACTTCGCTGCTATAATATTTACGGTCATTATCGCTTGAGTACCTATTGACAACTGCCCCGCAGGACGCAACTTATCTGACGCCGTCAAAATTTACTGAAGATAAATGAGCAGCTAGGTTTCTGTTGTACCCAGTCAAATACCAGCTCTAACGTTGCTATGGTTACAAGTTGGCTAGTGGATGAATTTAGAATGGTGAAACGACCTTAGCCGAACTACCTGTGCGGTTCCACGGTTTTAATGCATACCTGCCAGCCAATCAGAAAAAAGTATTCACCCAGACCATGGTATAAAGTAATTTTATACCGGCATGGAACACGGCTCAGCTAATCACATTTAAGGATGGGAAGCACCTGTTTTATAATGCATATTTAGCACGGCTTTGGTCAAGCCGTGCGCCATTTTTTTGGTCGTGTGTTTTAAAAATTATCCATACAAATCACGGCTGCACGGCTCGCTAGCTAAAATTAAGTAAACCAGTAAAGGATTTTCCAATTTGTCATGTTGCTATTCCATTTCATAATATTTAATAGGCGTTCGCAGAGTGGAGATACTGTGATTTAGTGTTTCAGGTGATATTTTGTTCCATTCTCTAGAACAACAAGTCTTCTGGTGTGTAACAGCGCTTGGTCTTTGTCACATTTTGCATTTCAAATTACACCGCATGTTCTCCTGCAGGGACGAGTCTGGACTGCAGGGAGGCCAACCCAGCACCTGCACCCAGCGCTCATGTGACTGTGCCTTTGTAATGCAGGCAGAATGGAGTTTTGTCTGGCCTTGTTGAACCATAGATGGACATTCCTGGAAAAGATGTTGTTTTGAAGGCAGTACATATTGCTGTAAATTCTCAGTGTACTTTTCAGCATTATTGGTGCCCTCCTAGAAATGCAAGTTATGCTTGCTGCACAACCCCATATCATAAGCAGAGCATGCATTTAGACCTTGTTACTGGTAAGAGTCAGGATGCTCTTTCTGTTCTGCATACAAGGCACTCATTTCTTCCTGAACAGACCTGATATACTAAATTTTTTATTTTATTTTTCTTCTGGCCATTATACATTTCCACTGTGTGATGGTTCATTGCGAATGCCTGCTGGAGAATGATGGTGCTACTGGACATTTAAGGCTTTCTTTTTGCACTGTTAAGTTTCTCTGACGTTATGTTTTTGTTACCACGTATTGCAGTACTTGGGCTGTTTTGTAACCAGAACCCGTGTGGTTTTATGATTTTTAGATAAATGATGGTTCTTGATGCAGTGTCATCGGAGTGATCAAATCTTTCAACAATGGTGTCATCGGAGTGATCAGATCTTTCAACCATGATATGCACAGTAGAGGGTGAAATATCCAAAAATCCCTTTTTACCCCTCAGCCCTGAGAGAGGCTGCGGAGTATTGTCATCACGCACAATGTCAGTCTGTCCGTCCGTCCACATTTGATTCCGTGCGATAACTGAAAAACGCCATCACCGATCATCATGATTTTTGGTGAGGACATTGGTGTACAGTTGCTGCACAAGCCTATCGATTTCAGGCGCAACCCGACTTCAAATATGGTTTCTACCGCCGCCATCTTGAATTTACATTTCGCACGATAACTCAAAAATGCCTCAGTCAATCAAAGCCATTTTCACTGTGTTGCTTGGTCTCGTGTACTTCCAGAAGCCCATCGATTTTTCGCAGTGGATGCTCAGTATGGCACAGCCACCATCTTATATTTTGTATTTCGTAGGATAACTTCCAAATGCCTTCGTCAATTTACATTCATTCAAAATAATCCAGTAGCTGAGGGGTAATGCCCACTTTGCAGGGATATTTTTATTATCCTTTTTAGGATTGTCCTAAACATTTCTATGATTTTCTCCTGCATTTTTGGGCAAATTGGTGATGTCTACCCATGTTTCCTCATGAAGAGCCTGGCCTTTTCCTGCTTTCGTACCAAGTCTTGATTTAAGTCTGCTGTTATCAGCGATTTCAAATCGAGTCATAATTCAAAAATTTTTTGATTTCACATACCAATCCCCTATTGCCCCTGTCCCAACTTTTTTGTTTGAATGCAACTCTGGCCTGAATTGTGAGAGTGGATGTATATTTAGAAATAAAATTAAGCTTACCAGACAAAACATTAAGTGTCGTGTCTTTCCATTGTTTGCAAGAAAGTGCAAATCAAAATAAAGGTAACAATCAGTGCTTTCGGCTATTGTGTAATTATCATCCCGTCCCAACTTTTTCCTAGTTGGAGTAAGAATTTCCAGACCAGCAAAAAGTTGCTTTCATTTTTACTGCACTTTTTACATCCACATAAAACTGCATCCACATAAATGTACTTACATTCTAAGCTTGAGCACCATTAGACATTTCGTGGTTAAAAAGTTCCCTTTACCCGACACGCAGGTCAATGGCAAGTGGGAGTGGCTGAGCATGGACATTAGAGGCCCCCTCCCTGAGACCCGTAAGGGGAACAGGTTCCTGCTGATCGTCATGGACCTTTACACCAAATGGACGGAGGCGTGCCCCATGAGAACGAGCTCCGCCCAGGAAGTGGCTCTGAACCTTCGTAACCTGATGTGCCAGCTGGGTCTTCCCCACGCGTTCTTCTCGCAGCTGAGCCGAATTTTCATTAGAGCGGTAAGAGTGCTGGCCTGTCTGCTCCCCAGTGATAACAGCCTCATTCTATACAGCCTTTATTTCACCTGGAAGCTCCAAGGGCTGCTGAGGTCTCTCTGGATTACGCACTGCAAGGGGGTTGGTGATGCTCACTATGGAGCACAAACTGCAAATCTCACTACGCTAAAAACTCAAGCAAAAAATTGTAATTGCAGTCTCTATAAAGTGATAAGGGGGTACCAATATCATCATGACTCTACTGGTCAGGTTGATGATTGTGATGATGATGATGATGATAGTGATAGTGGTAATGTTGATGCACACACATCTTACCAACTTTTCAAATGACGCTAAAAGAAATCTGGCACTGCTAAAAACTAAAATGATACATTGATAATCAGAAATGCCCTTACAGTACTGAAACTTAAATACAACAGAGAGTAAGTGGCAAATGATAGACGAGGACTGTCACAGACACTGGGTTATCCTAATCCAAGATTTAAGTAAATTTTCTTGGGAGATTCTCCACTGAAAGTCGTAACTTCAGGAATCTGTTTCTGACAGTGGTCTGAAAAGTGTGTTTTTAGGAAAACTGAAATTGATGAGTGGATGTGACATGAAGCAAATGCAAAATGTACTCTCCCAGTGTTCCTGAAATGTTTAGAATATTGCCACACCGTTGATGTAACGTTACAAAAATGCTTTATGTTGGATGGAGGAAGAGTTTTTGCGAGTGTTTATCGTGCAACTTTCCACCCACTCCCTGCCTGTGTTTTAGGTGAATCAGGCCTTGGGCATTTACATGGCCATGGAGGACTGCTCTCTGATGGTCTTTCACCCCACGGCCTGCAATCTGGATTACACCACGTACTATGAGGCTAACAGGTGAGGTCTGCTAAGCTCTGTGAACGGTATGTCTGCTTGTGTCATCTCTTGCATGTCTTTAGCCATGAAGCAACCCCGGACGTGCATATAATGGGGCTGGGACAATTCATCGATACAGTCCTTAATCGTGATTATTTTCGCTGAACGATACAATGTATGGTTAAAAAACTGTGACACACATAGCATTCAATGTGTTGATATTCTTTATTTGCCATCAAAAAGGCTTTTAACCTGACTATAAGAACCACGAAGGCGCAAGCATTGAAGTGTACATGGTTGTCACGGTCGCGCGAGCTGAAACCTGATTTCATTCACTGAAGGTCTAGACAGAATGCTGCTGTGTTTGTGATGGAAGACATAGCTTTGGAGTTTTTAGTTTTTTTTAGCCCACCATTGCTAAATGTAAATAAGGGAAACGCTGGTTATTGCACGTATGTCAATGACTCGTATCCTCCTCCTGGGCAAATGAATAGGATCTGAAATGTTCAGTATCACATTGCAATATGCAATGTAAAACTATGGCCCATGCCGTAGGTTCCCAAACGGTGTTCCACGGCACGTGCGGGTGTGCCGTGGGCAGAGGTCGCGTTAAACTTTCTGATTGTCCGTCATTGTGACGGACAGGGACATAAAAATTCTGTCATGATCAATTATTATCCGTCATTGTAATTTATTTTTTAAAATGATAATCGTTTATTTTTTTCATAAAATAAACAAAATAATTTATAGCATTAGCATTAGCTGATGCCGACAGTGATTAATGTAGACACACATGCTAAGCAGTCCTACGAAGCTGCTTAACAACTCGTTGTGTCAACCGGCGCTTTTCTGACCTAGATATCTGGGTTCACATAACAGAGACGGTGTTTGTAGCACATGACCAATCGTCTACCGCCTATAGTGATAAGGGGGTACTAATCGTACCAATCGTCTAAATTAAGCAAATACGCGTACAGATGAATGATTGTCATCTTACCTAATTGGGGAGAACAAGCAGCTCCTGTTAAGTGTGGAGTGCTCTCGGAGTGAACCTTCTGTTAATCACGAAAATGACTGAGAACAGGACAGGACTAATAATTGTTTAAAACGGATGTTTTGTCCACCCTAATTCTCAGCTCTACTGAATTTACCCCATTATTTCATGACACCCACCACCAATTGGACGGGGCTGTGAATTACATTCTGTCAAAATGACGGATGGCATTCAAAATTTTCAGTCATTGTTAAAAATAAAACCTGTCAATGACGGAAAATATTCGGTGAACGTGACCTCTGTTCTTTTGTCACATTTCATTTGGCATTAGTAAATAATTATGCACATTTACCAATATTTTACATGATATGAGTGATAACACGTGTTATAAAGGCTATTTGGCACAATAGGTTTGCCTGGAGATTTTTACTTGTCCTTTGGCGTGCCTTGGGCACAAGAAGTTTGGGAACCACTGGCCTATGCTATACATTCCAACACTTTTTTGTCAGTGAAAATATTTGTCTAACTAGTACAGGTGTTAATTCACTGATAGAAAATAATTTTTTTTGTTTTTAATACTGAAGATTCAATGCATTTTTTCCCTCTAAAATTTTGGACCCTGAGCTGATGTGAGACTGTGTACATAGTCAAGTTGCCCATCCCTTTTTTTTTTTTTTTTGGGTCAGCCAATGGCATTTAACAGCACTTGCTAAGTTACACTATTGAGCAGTAAACCAGTTTGGATGGCATGTACATTTGTGTTGCAGTACTTATTGTTTCTTTGAGCACATATGGAGCTGCATATGGTATCGCGAATAGAGAGTACCGTTTGACCCATAGTCTGCTTATTTGAATACATTCGCTCGACTTTACGGAAAAGTATATCCTCTTTGGCTTCGCAACTTTGCAAAATAAAATCAGCAGATACACTCCGGTTGGGAGTAAAGATTTAGTTTCAATTAGGCCTCATTCATCCAGCGTGCCGTAAGGTCTCTGCATCATCATCACGCGTGATCCGGCGCAAGTATGATGTCCGCACGGCACCACCCAGTCATCACGCACAAATAAAAATGGCTGCTATGCATTCTTCTTGTTCTTTGGACTTTTAAATATCATTGCCTGTCGCTCCTCTGTAGTAAATTCAAGCTCAGGCTGATAGGGTTTGGTCTGAAAACCGCTCTTCATTATGTGTTTTTTGTGGATTTATTGCTCGTTTTTTATCTCAATCAGTGGGTCCAAGTTATTGTTTACAATGGTAAGCTTTGTTATGGCTTGCGCGTCGGTTTATGGAAAATTTAACTCCAGCACTTGGCTGGAAGGTGGTGTACGGCAAGTTTAATTAGAAAATATCCCTAATTGGAATGGGTGTGCTGATTAACAGATGCACGTAATTACTTTTATATCAGTAAATATCTCTATCTCTAAACATGCAGTAAAATTGCGGGGTACACTTATTAGCTGCAGGTTGAGAAGAGTCTGGAGCACTGCTAACAGGCATTCACTAATTTCCCAGAAAACACCACTTGTTTATGGTTTGAATGTCAAAATGGCACGTTGGCCTTGTGCATGCACATCAGAAGATGATGCGCACAAAATTTTCTTGGTCACAGGCTCGGAATGTGACAAAGATGGTGAAGACGGTGATTCTTGCGTGCCAAGCGGTTTATTGGAGAGTCTCGAAGAATAAAACGCAACTCAGGCAATCCACTGTGGTTTGTTGTTGTAGTATCTTCACCCTCTACATCGGTATTTTCTTGTTACGAACTTTCATCTAAACCGCTTGGCACTTACAAAATTTTGTATATTTAAGTCGTTTCAATAGAAGTGGTAAACAGATAATTGGCATACAATTATATACAAGTGTATGTGGTTGTCGTTGTCAGAGTTTTTGAATGGGGGCCTTTTGTGTTGGTCGGAGCTGAGGCTGTTTTATACGAATGTATTAGTTGTATAATGCATCACAAGTCCAATCAATGTTTATTTCTCTAACACATAATTACCAATCATGTGACGGCCAGCAGCCAAGCTAAACTACAAGACACACCATGGCGTTTTTTTTTATTGTAGCTCATGCTGAAAAACTGAAGCTATCCATTGTAGCAGTCAGCATTCAGTACGTGTCAGTATGCCTAAAACTGGTGTGTTACCAAGCTTCCTGCATCGCTAACAGTAGCTGAAAAGCTAACCTGTACATCCGTGTTGTCTCTGGTGTTCAGGGTGGTGAGAAAGTTGCTGAGGGATTACCCGGAGAGCTGGGACGTGGAGCTGAACGCCTCTCTGTTCGCCATGCGCATCAAGCAGCACCCCAAAACCGGGCAGAGCCCCTTCTTTGCCCTGTACCAGCGGGACCACCGAAATAAATCGGCCCCCATTGAGCCTGAACAGCTGCCCGTCAGTCCAATCTCATTAAGTGTGCTTGAATGTCATGCTTTTTAATTCCTTCACCTCTAACTACTCTACATGACCAAAGCTCTGTGGACACCAGCTAATCCTGTATCTGACTCCAAAATCATGGGCAATTGTGTAGAGTTAGTTCCCATTTTTCTGCTATAGCTGCTTTCTACTAGATCTTAAAACATTGCTGCAGGCACTTGCTTTGATTCCTGCCTGAAAATCACCGCAGATCAGGTTATGGCGGTTAGGCCTTGGCTCGATGTTGGCTTTGCTGTGTTCGGTGAGCTGAAGGGCAGTATTCTGCACAGGCTAATTGTGCTGATTTACACTGGTCTTGTCTAACCGTGTGCACTACCTGACAAAAATACCTGGGCTCTTTACCTATTTTGTTCTACATTTTACTGAAATATATGCAGTTTTTGAGCTCAACTGGCAATATGCAAGATATGAATAGATATGCTTGTCGTGGGAAGTCAAAAAGAATCTGTAAATTTAGAACAATGTTTTACATTTTGGAGTTAAGTAAAAAATTGGTGTTCAGAAAAATGAGTGAACTAGTTGTTTCCATTTTTTAACAAAGGATATAAAATCAGGCAGTTGCTGCTTTGTATCCTTGGAGCTCCCAGAGTAGTGTGGGATGCAAACGTTTGGAGTAATATAATTGACCTTGTAGGGAAAAAATGCCTTGAATTTGCTCAACAAGTGTTTTGGCCAAAGGTGACGGCTTTGATCAGTTAAAGACTTTGTTGGACTGTTTTTTGTTAGACACAAAGTATTTAAATTTTATTAGTTCTTATCTCTTTGAAAATTGTTGGAGTCCTTTAATATTTTTGTTGGGTCATTACTGACCCTCACTCTGTACACAGGTCATGGTCATGCTGAAACAGTGACTCGTCTCCCCAAAACTGCTGGATGAACAGAATCATCTTAAATGTTAATTTTTGCAATAATCTCAGGGGGTTTCCTTTCTGGTCAGACTAGCAAAAACCATTTAAACGCATCCCCAGACTAAAAGGTGTCCACATACTTTTGGCCATATAGTGTGGTATCCTGAATTAAGAAAATCAAGAGTGATGCTCATCGCACAGTATTGTCATTCTGATGATGTCTTAAGTGCATGTTAACTTACCATCTGCTGATATGCAATTATAGCCGAACAGTATATATTTGTTGTTAATGATCTCAGTAGGCGGTTGGTGATGCCAGGCTATGACCTGTGATAGCTATGATGGTTAATCATGATGCTGAGTGATTGAGTTTTTGATTGTCCTAGGAGGAACTCGGTGAAGACCACCCAATTCGGAGAATCCTGGCGTCCAAGCCTGAGACTAACATACAGGAGCCCCATATATCAAGTGAGTGTGCGAAATCATTACGGAAGTGTTCAGCCGTTAGCAGATGGCTCAGCCGTGTTAAAGCCTGAATTGCTGAAACGGTCCGCTGTTGTACGGCAAAGGGTGTAAATCAAGTGCAGAATTGAGAGTGAGAGAATGTTTTATTTCCGTTTTTTTCCCCACTGTGAACTCCCATTAAATTCATCATTTTGCCCCAGTCTTTCTGTTTTTATTATGAAAATTAAACATTAGATTTATTGTCAATGCTTACGTTACTCAGAATGTTTAGGTTTTAAGCATTTTAGAATGCTGCTTGTTTCACCTTATCTGCCTTCATTGGTAGGCCTCCATTTTTGTGCAGGGGGTTTGCGTGCAGCTCGTATTTGTGTATAACAGTTGTGTTGTACTTCTGTTGAGAGCAGCATTACCATCTTCTGTCACCCTTTCATTCAGCTCCGACATCCCTGCCTGCGCTGATGGCTGCTAACATTTTTCTCATTGTGAGTACAAACTCATTCACCGTCCAGAGCTAGTTTAGACTTAAACCCCATTAAACCTCTGGACCCATGTATGGGTCTGGAAAATGCAGCTGCTTTATTCAAACCTGTGAAACTTCTGGCCTATTTTTAATTCTAGTGCTGATTCATTTTCCTACCATCCCAAATTTGTCCTGCTGAATTACAGGACAAGCGTGTATAAAATGATGTAAAATTTGTAGATATTTTCCATTTAATGTTGTGGCCGCAAAAATATGGCATCTTGGTTTTGAATATTTCTCTCAATATAAGTGTGATGTAACTTCAATGAAGCGCTGCAACCAGCAGATACTGAATATGTATGTGTATATATTGTCCTACAGTATGAAAAAAAGAAAAATGGGTTGTTTGTTCTGATTTTGAGGCTACTTTAGGGAAAACACAAGTGAAATTTTTGAGTTTAAAGGCTTAATATACCAAAATACTTTAGTATAGTGCATCACTTTTGTTTTGCTTGTGTACAATGGCTTCTCTGTGATCTGGAACATGCTGTGAAATTGTATTGTATTAGCACACAGAGTTTTTACAGTTCACTCAAACATCCCCCAAATACATGTAGAGAAGGGGTGAGCAATTCCAGTCATGGAGTGTATTCAGGGTTCTATTTCTTCCAATTTTACACTGACTAATTGAGCAAATTGATTGTACACAGAAACATGAATTAGCTCCAACAGTAGCTGAGATGAAAATGTTTCATTTAGGGATACGAGTACAGTATTTGTTGGTCAATTGTGAGAATTTAAAGAGATGCTGCTGAAACATCAGATTTCATAAATTCTTTAGCTAATTTTGGTAATTAACTAATTAAAGGGCAGAACTTGGTGTGAAATACAAGGACAGATACGGCCCTTGTTGCCCACCTCTGATGTAAATGAGGAGACGTCCGTGCAGGAGGGCAGCGTAACTGTGCACACCCCGTTAATGCTTTTGTCTTTGAGCTTGACATTGTAATATGGGCCTTTTTAGAAGTGATTTTAATTTACCAGAGTAGCAGTCGGGATGTGACAGCTGGTTGATAGGATTTTGGCAGGCAACGTCTGGATTTGTAGAACAGAATTTTCAATGTGTAGAAAATGTATCTTTTGGCCACATAAATACAGGTTCTATATGAATTGCATGTTTTTTTGTTTTTTTTAAGTTGTTCTCTGTTTGCATCATGGCTACTAAACGCTCCCTGTTTGGTAATGCGCGAGAAAGCATCAGGACCTGTCAGAGGCAATGGTTCAGTCCCTTTTATTGTGATGTTTTTTGCGCGCACATGGCGGCAGCATATCACTGGTCTTGTGCTTACAGCTGAGAGATTTTCATGCTCAAATCATTTATGGGAGTCTGCTGTCATCCCCTGAGGTGGAGCACTTAACCCTTTGTTTCCTGACTCTTATCCTCTTTTCGTATTCAGGGTGATGGGTGGGTTTGGTTACTTTAGCAACCTTTATGCAATAAGGGGTTAATCTGGATTGCTTGAGTGAAATATTCAGCTCTCATAATGTGTATCTTGGCAGGGCAGCTTGATAACGTGTACAGGTAAACCCGTGCGTCTGTACTGGCTGTAGAAGCCGCCCATTAAGCAGATGGATAGTGTATAGTGCTTAGTGTGTCGTTTTTTAATTCTTCAGTGAAGTTCACAATCATGGGGTGCTGGATGGTCTTCAAGTTGTCTTTCTCCTTTATTGTAGGTATAGTATAAGGGTTTCCTCGCTGAGGCACGTGGTTTCGAGGCGGGTAGAAAAAGGGCTCTGCCTACTCGTATGTGACCAGCAGGGCGGCGACAAAGAGGACAATGGCTGTTAAAGAGTGTTCCCCTTCAGAATGACCTTCAACACAGTCAGATACAGCAGGTGGCGGGTGATGAGAGAGAACAGGAAGTCTCAAGTGACGAACAGAGAACCTCTCTTCATGCCGTCATCCCTCTCTCACTCCAACTCGGCCCTTAAAATGCCAGGATATAAAGCTAAGGAAATGCCTTTTGAGTGTTATGTTACGTTCATTATTTTCTGTTCTGTTTGTGACTAGTTTACCAAATTATTTTGACTATGAATCCTTTAAACAGTGCTGACCGGACTTTTTTGTTTACCAGACTGCTCCTAGAAGACTTACTGTCTGTATAGTTTTGTCTTGTAAATAGTTTTTTTTTTTGGTTTACTTGACATTTTGTTAAAGGAAATAAAACCCACATGAAACATTTGCATACTTTATCTTGTCTCAAAATTTTTTACATTTTAATTTTTTTTTTTTGTTGGCTTATCTGTTGCTGTAAATCAGGGGTCATTAACCTTGTTTCTGTTGATCAACCATCCTGAAATTTTTCACTCGAACCCGAACAAAGCACATCTCATTCAAAAGACAGAAATTGAATTGCACTGCTGATTAGCTGGGTCAGGTGTGCTGGTCTAATGGTCCAATGAAAACCAATGGAATGGCAGATGTCTGGTAACAGGTTTGGTGACCACTTCTGTATATAATAAATTAAAGAAAATTTTTATGATTTATCACTGGAAACATTTTTCATAACTCTTCCCATTTGGAGATGACTGAATGCAGACGGATTCTCTGTGTCCTGGCATGGGAGCGTCGGGGAAGTGAAATACCCCTTCAGGACTCTTGCTCCTCAGATTATTGGCTGGATCGGGCTGCTTGCATGTGCAGGAGCTGCAGGTCCAGCCAATCTTATCCAGCAGAGGGCGACAGAGAGGCTGCACTGCTTCTGAACCTGAGACGCTCGCAGGATTCTCATGCTTCATTTACAGTGCCAAGCAAATAAGGGAGTGATTTTGGCTCCTATCGCAACTCTAAAGAACAGCATATAGATCTGCAGGTGTGATGAGGGCTGAACCTTGACTGCACATTAGGGACTTCCCCGACTACAACGAATCTTGGTCAACCACGAGTGGGTCGCGTTTTTTTTTTTTTTTTGATTGATGGAATTTTTTAAACTGCTCAGAGCTACCTCTTCATGCCGCCCCTGCAGATTGCACTTGCGAAGTTGAGGCATAACCACACAATAGGCTGATGCTTTTTTGTCAACAAAGCACTACACATTCTAATGCATAGGCTGGTTTTTATTTAAAGGTTGATTATGGAGAATGCATATTAAAAGGTTTTTTTTTTTTTTTTTCAAAAACAATACATCCACGGAGTGTTTAGATGGGTGCAGAATAAAAATATTTCTTTTCCGTAAAAAAAAAAAAATATATATATATATATATATATATATATATATATATAAAATTTACTCTGAGTTAAATAATGTAAACATTTTGACGGGTTCGACAGTGACTTCCTGTTTACGTCCTACAAGGCATTGCGGGTTGCCAAATACGGTCTCTATGCTCGGCGCAGCTAGGCTGGCAAAGGGTAAAATGGTGGAGTCTGTAAGACCTGCTGCAGCTGCTTCAGAGCACCGGCGAACGGTGCGTTATCCGTCCTAGCAGCAGTGACCGGAGAAGGGCAAAGACAAGAGTCAATATAGGCGAAGCATATGCTTGTGCTAACCGTTCACTTGACACACTCGGCAACCCGACTGCTGGAATAATTGCCAAGCGCCACACATTTATGGGAACTTCTGCAACAGAGCTGGGAAGAACTTTCTGGAGAATATTTGATTTTCATTGGTTCATAAATTGATTCCATGATTTCTTTTTTAACTTCAGTTGTTAATTTGTTCATCATGTCTATGCTTTCATTCCAGAGTACAATGAGACATTAAACTGCATCATTTTTTATTAAAAAACTGGAAAAATTGGGGTGTCCTAAAACTTCTGACCGGTAGTGTATTTGGATTATTTGCGAATAGTCGACCAAAAGAAATCTTGGTCGACTAAAGAGCCCGTTAACCAAATGATTGACTAATCGATTAAAAGGGGTCCACCCTCCTGCTCATAATGTACACTGAACAAAAATATAAACACCCCATGTCAAATTTTTGAGTTTTTATTAACAAAAAACTGGAACTGGGATTCGTCTGTGAATAGCACTCTTCTCCAGCGTGCCAAGGGCCATCGATCGTGTGCGTTTGCCCATGTGAGTCGGTTCTGACGCCGGACAGCGGTGAGACCCAGACCACGGTGAGGACATCGAGCGTGTGCGTTTGCCCATGTGAGTCGGTTCTGACGCCGGACAGCGGTGAGATCCAGACCACGGTGAGGACGCGGAGCGTGTGCGTTTGCCCATGTGAGTCGGTTCCGACGCCGGACAGCGGTGAGATCCAGACCACGGTGAGGACATCGATCGTGTGCGTTTGCCCATGTGAGTCGGTTCCGACGCCGGACAGCGGTGAGATCCAGACCACGGTGAGGACATCGAGCGTGTGCGTTTGCCCATGTGAGTCGGTTCTGACGCCGGACAGCGGTGAGACCCAGACCACGGTGAGGACATCGATCGTGTGCGTTTGCCCATGTGAGTCGGTTCTGACGCCGGACAGCGGTGAGACCCAGACCACGGTGAGGACATCGATCGTGTGTGTTTGCCCATGTGAGTCGGTTCTGACGCCGGACAGCGGTGAGACCCAGACCACGGTGAGGACATCGATCGTGTGCGTTTGCCCATGTGAGTCGGTTCTGACGCCGGACAGCGGTGAGACCCAGACCACGGTGAGGACATCGATCGTGTGCGTTTGCCCATGTGAGTCGGTTCTGACGCCGGACAGCGGTGAGATCCAGACCACGGTGAGGACATCAAACGTGTGCGTTTGCCCATGTGAGTCGGTTCTGACGCCAGACAGCGGTGAGATCCAGACCACGGTGAGGACATCGATCGTGTGCGTTTGCCCATGTGAGTCGGTTCTGACGCCGGACAGCGGTGAGATCCAGACCACGGTGAGGACATCGAACGTGTGCGTTTGCCCATGTGAGTCGGTTCTGACGCCGGACAGCGGTGAGATCCAGACCACGGTGAGGACATCGGACGTGTGCGTTTGCCCATGTGAGTCGGTTCTGACGCCGGACAGCGGTGAGATCCAGACCACGGTGAGGACGCGGAGCACGCAAGCTGGCTTCTCGCAGGCGGTTACGGACTGTCTGTGGTGTGATGCGTTGTGCAGACCAACGGTCTCATCCGCTGTGCGTGTCACTGATCTGAGCCGATCCCGCAGGTGGACGAGCCGGATGTTGCGATCTTGTGCTGGTGTGGTCACACGTGGATGAGGTCGATTTGCAGTACTGCCCATCTGTCGGAAACAAACTCTCAAACGGCCAATCGTCCGATAATTAACATTCAGCCGCACAGCCACCGCTCTGGTGGACATTCTTGCAGCCAGCATGCCAATGGCACGTTCCCGTATGACCTGAGACATCTGAGGCATGATGACTTTTGACAAAATTTGACATTTTGGGGTGGCCTTTTATTGTCCTCAGTATAAGGAGTGTCTGGGTACTGCTCATTCAGTCTGATCACCGTCTGGAAATGCCACACCCATGTACTGAGTGACATCACTGCATCACTGAGCAAATGCTCACCGACAGAGAGATGGATTAAAAAATGGTACACAAATCAAGAGAAATATCCCTATTGTACAAGTAAAAGTCAGCATATGCTCACTTAGAGTTGTTAACTCCATGTGGCATCAATATTTGACATGGGGCGTTTATATTTTTGTTCAGTGTATTTTATTAATTAGAGAGAAATTAATATGTGCTTCTAGTCTGATTTATGTAGAGGAGTTTGAGCAGCACATACTGTCACTGTTGATATGGGAGGAACTGAGAAAAGGACAAAAAAATATTGTTTGATGAGTTGGCTGGATTAACAAGACCGCAGACACTGAACATGACTATCAAGCAGCTGAGATGATTTGAAGCACTGTTACTTGGAATTGTCTCATGGGCTTACCAAAATCACCTTGGTTATGTGGACTCCATGCCTCCATAATTGGTGGGGCAGAGCAGGGAGAATAGATGAAGCTTCTGCGCACTCGGTGTACTGTCAGCTTCGCTGGTAAAATCATGAAAAAACCAGGAGCTGCCGGATAGCTCACTCGGTTAAGGCACTGCATTGCAGTGCAGAAGTGACTGTCACGTCGCGGGTTCGAGCCCTGGTCGTACCAACCGGCAGTGGTTGGCAGCTTTTTCAGCGTAGCGCACAATTGGCCATCGCGCTACAGGGTTCCAAATTGGGAAGGGACTGCCGGGTAAGGGAAATAAATAAACAGCTTTGTTCGTTGCTCAAGCGCCTCCTGTTGGCCAGAGGGGCGCTCGTCAGGAAGACTCTAAGTCTGTTCATGTCCAGGTATCCTCCGCCCTCATTCTGAACTAGCGAAGATTCAACCAATGAGTGTATAAGAATCAGTGGTTGACAGGTACGTGCTTCGTCTTCACTATCCTGAGTTGGCAGCAAGGGGTCGCATACGAGCAAGCTTTGTACAAAGTTCACTAATTGGGCATTCCAGATTCGGAATAAATAAATTAAAAAAAAAAAACCAAGAACGTTGTCCCAATGACAAAGCAGACTTCAATGTTCGTAGCAAAAGCAGGGAAAGTTTATTACACAGCTGGCCGTGGAACAAAAGCATGATGCAGAGTTCAAAATTTCATAAGAAACTTTATACATGTTAAAGTACAGATATTTGCATGTGACTTCTTTCATGTTATCTGGAGTTGTTGCTGATTGGTCCTGGGGTTTATACATTGATAAAAGGGATACTCAACAATGGGCCTCACCTGAACCTCTCAACTTAATTGGTTCAATAGACTCCCAACCCCCGGAAGTGAGCTCCATAAATGGGCATAGGGAACCTCCAACCGAAAGGCGCTAGTCCGTATTGTGTCATGTCGGAACTGAAGACAAACGGACATCTCGGAAGGAATTAGCAAATAGGTGATATGTCCTGTCAGACCCGACGGTCTGTCTTTATCTCCTAATGCACATTCAACTCCTTTTGATCAAACCGTCAGGCTCGCCTCATATTGCCAATACCCCAAAAAGCCTGTCTCCCAACAGTTTGTCGGAGAATTAATTTACAGTCTTAATTTTTCCATTGGCTGCGAAATTAATTTTATGTTTTCCATTGAAGCTAATGTAAAGTGTTCCTGAATCCCAGGGCGTAAAGTGACTACTGGTTGAAAGGACATGACAGAATGCAGTTGAGACTACAGCCACCCTGGACAACAGCTTGACACTGCACATCCTCAGACTCTTATCAATTGAGGAAAGCCTGCTGTTATTGAAGATAAAACTATAAGCAGCAATCAAATGAATCAGATACTGAACAAAAATAAGTCATTGCGTTTGTGACATGTCCTGCACAGGCTGTGTTCCATCAAACCAAACCAGGTAACCAATTACACATCCAACCAGGCAACCCATTATGTAAATTTCTATGTATTTTTCTTTTTAAACAAAACCCAGCAGGAAAATATTGAAGGTTTAAAGCACATGCTGTTCTTCAGAGACGGACATGCGGCGGACATAATTTTCGTACAATCCACTTAAATGGTTATTTATTGAAGCATACCATAAGGTGGTGGTTCCCCACACAGGAATTTAAGTCAAAACTTACCCTGGTTTTTGAACTGTTACACCTCACTTTCCCCTCATTTCATAATCACTGTCTTTCTACAGTATTATGGGGAACATTCCAAATCCTGAGAAAAGACCAAAAAAAGCCTATGCTTACTGGGGTAATCAATCACGTCCAATTAAGGTGAATGATGTAAAATTAAACTGTGAAGGCTTTTATCATATTGTACTCATGACCTTAAAATGCATTCAAATTGTTTATGCTTCAGGTGATGTATGGATCCCATGCAGGCTAAGAAATGCTTACCCTTCTTATGGCTGAATTAAAGTTCAGAAACACGAGAGATGCGCAAAAGCGCTTGGTGACAAAATATGACTTACGATTTCTCTTGAAACCAGGTGATTGGGTATAATCCATGGAGTCCATGATTATCAGAGAGGAGAGGCTGTTATCTTAAAAATTTTTCTCATTGTCAAAAGTATTGTCTAACCTCACACCTGAAACCTGCTCATTTCTCTGCTGGACAATAATTGTTGTTTACTACTGAACAATTAAGAACAATACATGACCTATAATAGGAAATGATAATGACAAAGTGAATGCCTATTGCCTACATTTATATAATTAATATGACATTGTAAAGATGGTAAAATAAATATAAAAATCCCAAACTTTCGCTGACTTGGCAGCATTTATTTACGCTATCCTTACGATTGTCACTCAATTGTGCAACGTGCCAAACAACGCCCTTTAGCCTTGACTACGTTCAGAATATAGAAAAGATTCTCATGGCTTATTGCTAAATGAGCCTCACAAACTAATTTATGCAAATCTGCGCAGCTTCACAAGCTACAGGAGCTCAGACATTATAAAGACATATTGATATTATATTACATTGTCATTTACATGTGGTAGAAACCGCTTCAGTTTTATGGTGCAATGTATAACATTAGACTGTCAACAGTTCTACCAATTAGTCAGCAATTTTTGCTATCCGGGAGAAGTTAACTGCGAGAGGTTTAGGTTACGAAGAATTGAAAGGTGAGGTTTCTGAAGGCCTTTGTTACTGCCGATGGACCGCGAGAGTTTTGGGTCTCCTTTGACGGACTTTTTGTTTAATTTGCACCACATGTTCTCAATAGGTGAAAGATCAGGACTGTAGGCAGGCCAGGTCAGCACATGGACTCTTCTACGACAACCCCAATTTCCAAAATAGATGGGACAAAGTGTAAATTGTGAATAAAATCAAAACACAATGACTTTCAAATCTCACCAGTCAGCATTTTATTCACAATAGAACAGATATAACATTGCCAATGTTGAAACAGAGAAATTTTACAATTTTACCCACGAAATGAGCTCATTTCAAAGTTGATGGCTGCCACAGGTCTCAAAAAAGTCAGGACAGGGGCCTGTTTACCATGGTGTAGCATCCCCTCTTCTTTTTAACACAGAGTGGAGGCGTTTGGACATTGAGGAGACAAGTTTCATGAGTTTAGCCACTGCAATTTGATCCCACTCGTTTAATACAGGCTTCCAGCTGCTGGAGAGTTTTGGGTCTCCTTTGACGGACTTTTGGTTAAATGATGCGCTAAATGTTCCCAATTGGTGAAATATCAGGTCTGCAGGCAGGCCAGTTCATCACACGGACTCTTTTACTACGAAGCCATGCTGTTGTAACCGCTGCAGTATGTGGTTTTGCATCGTCCTGCTGAAATACACAAGGCCTTCCCTGGAATAGATGTCGTCTGGAGGGGAGCATATGTTGCTCTAAAACCTTTATATACCTTTCAGCATTCATGGTGCTTTTTAAAACATGCACGTGTCCCACTCCGTATGCACTAATGCATCCCCATACCATCAGAGATGCTGGCTTTTGAACTGAACGCTGATAACAGGAGGGGTGGTCTTTCTCCTCTTTAGCCCTGAGGACACAACGCCCACGATTTCCAACAAGAATACCAAATTTGGACTCGTCTGACCACAGGAAACTTTGCCACAGTCCATTTTAAATGAGTCTTGGCCCACAGAACACGGCAGCGCTTCTGGATCATGCTCATCAGTTGCTTCCTTTTTGCATGACAGAGTTTTAGGTAGCATCTGTAGATGGCACAGCGGACTGTGTTGACAGACAGTGTTGGGTTTTAGGAAATGAACCAATAGCAAAAACCAGTAGAATACAAAAAAAGGAGGCTTTACTTCTGAAGGGGGAAACCCCCAAACAGAGCTGGCAACAGTACAATGTCCGCAATCCAAAATCAGAGTCCAAGGGGCGAAATCCAGAGTCATACACAGGGCACCAATCACAAAATCGTAGCCAGACAGAAGAGGTCAAAAAAAAAAAAAACACAAGAATTCGGCAAAAGTACAGGGAAATCGGCAAAACTCGGTGTCTAGGGCGGTCCAGTTAGAAAGATAAATCACTATGAAACAAGGTGAGAGAAGCGTGGCACAGGTAACAAGGAAGAACGATCTGACAAGGAAGTGAATCAAACAGACATCTTATATACACATCCGGGAGACCACATGACAAGGGAACACAGGTGCAATCAATGGAACAATAATCAAAGAGTGACACATTAGGAATAAACTAATCACATGAATTTGGCCGTAGCCAAAACGCAGACAGGAATAACAAGACAAACCTATGAACAGACAAACAGCTCCAGTCACGGAGTACTAAAGTGTATAGTTTAGAGAAAGGAAAGCACAAAGTATTTGTGGAGACCCACAGAAAATCGCAGCAGAGATAATTAGGGAAAGGCAAGGAGGCGGAGACTAGAATAGGGCGACTCCTGAGAGATCGTTAGTCAATTATTAAGTCCAGCTATACAATCGAGTACTTGTTAGTAAGTTAGTCCAAATATACAGGGTTAGTGTTGGTTAGTAATTAGCAAAAACAACAAACTGTTAGTAATAAAGTAAAAGTAAGGGGAAGAACAGGAGATAATGAAGATTGAAACCCAGAAACCAATAAATCACCCGAATGAGTGGCACGCAAGACAAGGGACCGTGAGCAAAGATACACACATGACAAGACAGGAAAGACGAAGTGCAAAGCATGGAAATGTAAACATGGCAAGGAAAATAAACATGGCATGAGGACTATGAAAACTAAAACATGAATATAAAACAACCAAATACGCAATACATAATCAAAGAATGGTCAGACAAAGTCAGTGGTCACTAAACACAAGAATCAATCATGGCACTAGGCACAGAACTTGAACTAGACATGGGCAAAAAAAAAAAAAAAAAAAAAAAAAAAAAAAGGGTGCATGGCATGGCAAAGACAGAAAAATGCAGGATCACAACAGACAGTGGTTTCTTGAAGTATTCCTGGGCCCCATTTAGTAATGACAATGACAGAATCATGCCGGTGAGTGATGCAGTGGCGACTGAGGCCCGAAGATCACGGGCATCCAGTAAAGGTCTTCGGCCTTGTCCCTTATGCACAGAGATTTTTACAGTTTCTCTGAATCTTTTGATGATGTTCTGCACTGTCGATGATAACACCTTCAAAGCCTTTGCAATTTGACGTTGACGAACATTGTTTTCCACGTTTTTTTTACGCAAACCTTCAGGGGAGAGAGTCTCTGGTCATCTTTACTTCAGAGAGACTCAACCTCTCTAAGACATCCCTTTTATAGCCAATCATGTTACACACCTGATGCCAGTTAATTTACTTGCTAAATGTTCTTTCAGCTGATTCTCTTATAAATTGCTTTCTCAGCCCTTTTTGTCCTGTGTCCCAACTTTGAGACCAGATGCTGCCAGAAGATTTGAAGTGAGCTCATTCTGTGCATAAAAATGTAAAATGTCTCAGTTTTAATATTTGAAATGTTATCTATGCTCTATTATAAATACCATATTGGCTCATGTTGTGAGGTAGCGATCTGGAACCAAATGCGAGGACACAGGATTGCAAAAATAGAGTTGAGCGAGGGGGGTAACCCCCGCAGGGCAGAAGACAACAGTACAGAGTCCGCAATCCAAAAGTCAAATTCCAGTGGGACAGAAAAGGGTTCGTAACCAGGGCAGCAAACAAAAATCGTAGTCGACAAAAATAGATCCGGTACACAGGCAGAGGTTTGTGGGAGAAGCAAACTCATAAGCCAGAGGACAATCCGAATCGTAAACAGGGCAGCAATCCACAAAATCGAAGTCGGGCAGAAATGGGTCAAAAAACACAGATGCAACAAGTAATCAAAAAAGGCAAACCAAAAATCGGTAGTCAGGCAATCCAGTCACAATCAGAAACTCGCTGAATACAAGGCGAAGGAGACAGCAGCACGGGAAACGATCTGACAGAGAATGGCTGTGAGAAGACAGCTAATATACACTTCTCTGAAGATCACATGGGGAGAATCACAGGTGCAGGAAGTCAGACTGATTACAAGGGGAAGGCACATGAGGAAGAACCTAATCACATGAAATTTGGCAAAAGCCAAAACGCGGACAGGGAACACGAGACATTCCTATAAACAAACATACGGCTCCAGTCACTAGAGTTCTAACATGCATAGATAATGAGAAACAGGACAGCGGTGATCAGGTGTGGAGCTTCCACAGAAAATGCAGCAAAGGAGTCTAGGGAGAGAAAAGAGGCGGAGACTAGAATAGAGCGAGTGCGGAGAGCTTGTTAATCAATTAGTAAGTGAAACTAAACAAATCCTTGGTGCTCGTTAGTAAGTTAGTATTATATACAAGGTTAGTTGTTGTTAGTAACTTCTAGAGAAAACAATAAACTGCTAGTATTGTTAGTAGATAGAAAAGTAGAGTGAAGCCAGCAAACGAGATCGGAAGGAAGTTTGAAAACCAGAATCCAATAAATCACCCGAAGAGTGACACATAAGACTGGGGCTGTAAGTGTAGGCGAGACGAGAGACCAGACAGGGGAGACAAAGTGAAATGCAAAATGGAAAACATGAACCGGAATGAAACTATGGTGAAATGCCAAATGTGGAAAAGTAAACTAAGACAAAACATGAACAAATTGAGGCAGCCAAATCACAATACATAATCCAAAGAATGGTCAGGCATGACAGAGAATCAGATAAACAATAAAACAAATATCAAAACAAGGCATGAACATGGCTGACATGGCAGATCATAACACGTGATCTGAAAGTAATTGCGTTTTGATTTTATTCATAATTTACTCTTCATCCCAACTATTTTGAAATTTGGGTTGTACAAGTGCCACTCATTTATGGGAACTTCTGCAGTGGAGTTGGGTAGACCTTTCTAAAGAATATTTGATTTCCATTGTAGAAAGAATGTCACCAGTTCAGCTGTTATATCTGCCAAAGGTGGCTACTTTGAGTCAAAAGTTTAAAATAAATTTTGGTTCATAAATTGATTCCATGATTTATTTATTTTTTTACTACGATTGTTAATTTGTTCTATAATGTCTATGCTTTCTTTTCAGAGTACAAAGAGACATTAAACTGCATGATTTTCGATTAAACAACTGGAAAAATGGGGGTGTCTTAAAACTTTTGACCGGCAGTGTATATGTAAGGGATAATCAACTCGTAGGTGTGCATTACACGGTTTTAAGGCACGACGCGGAGGGGAATAACCACCTGAAGTGAAGTGGAGGTTCTATTTCGTTTCTCCTGACCGCCAGAGGCGGTGCTTTCAGCACATGGATATCCATCACACGAACGTGCAGGTCGAGTAATAGTAACAACAAAGTCACGTGTGACCTGGGTGACGTCACCCCGTGACCCCGGCATAAAAGACCGGTGAACCCAGGAAGTGACCTCTTTCATCTTCTCGCGTTTTGCAGGTTGCGAGTTGGAAATGGGATTCTGGACCAAACGCGTGTTGGTTTCGTTACCCGTGGGGTTGGGGCTGTGCGTTACGCATCCCCCAAGAAACTGCGTTGAATCCGTAGATTCCTTTTCTTATTGTTTTGTTAGTATTACACCGTTAGCTGAGTGCTCTCGCTCGGTGGAGTTAGCTGTATAGCCCTCAGAGGCGGCGCCCTCGCCGCTGGAGGCCGGCTTGTTTCCTTCAAGTAAGTGGTTTTCATTTCATTTCGCTTAAAGCGGTGTTTCTCGCCGCTGATTTGTTAATCGGTTCTGTGGCGCACGGCGCCTATTTTTCGTTAGTATTACACCGTCAGCTGAGTGCTCTCGCTCGGTGGAGTTAGCTGTATAGCCCTCAGAGGCGGCGTCCTCGCCGCTGGAGGCCGGCTCGTTTCCTTCAGGTAAGTGGTTTTCATTTGGCTTAAAGCGGTGTTTCTCGCCGCTGATTTGTTAATCGGTTCTGTGGCGCACGGCGCCTATTTTCGTTAGTATCACACCGTTAGCTGAGTGCTCTCGCTCGGTGGAGTTAGCTGTATAGCCCTCAGAGGCGGCGTCCTCGCCGCTGGAGGCCGGCTCGTTTCCTTCAAGTAAGTGGTTTTCATTACATTTGGCTTAAAGCGGTGTTTCTCGCCGCTGATTTGTTAATCGGTTCTATGGCGCACGGCGCCTATTTTCGTTAAGTATTACACCGTTAGCTGAGTGCTCTCGCTCGGTGGAGTTAGCTGTATAGCCCTCAGAGGCGGCGTCCTCGCCGCTGGAGGCCGGCTCGTTTCCTTCAGGTAAGTGGTTTTCATTACATTTGGCTTAAAGCGGTGTTTCTCGCCGCTGATTTGTTAATCGGTTCTGTGGCGCACGGCGCCTATTTTCGTTAAGTATTACACCGTTCGCTGAGTGCTCTCGCTCGGTGGAGTTAGTAGTGTAGCCCTCAGAGGCGGCGTCCTCGCCGCTGGAGGCCGGCTTGTGTTCCTTCAAGTAAATGGCTTTCATTTTTATTCACTTAGCGGTGTTTCTCACCGCTGATTTGTTAATCGGTTCTGGGGCGCATGGGCCTATTTCGTTAGTATTGTCGACCGCCTTGTTTTGGGTAGCCTTGCCTCCGGCCTGTTCACGGGCTGGCTGCCTTGAGTGTTTTGCGGTGTGTGATGTCTTCTCACGCTAGTGAGTGACTGTTTAATTCCGGCCCCTCGAGCCGGAGGACGACCACCGCGAGTGCCCCTCCTGCCTGGGTATTGAGTACCTGCGGCAGGGGCTGACTGACATGGCCTGCGCAGACTGCATGTGCCTGAGCGAGGCTGCACGGACCGCCAGGCTGGCTAGGATGGATTCCCCATCCGACATCCCCCGGGTCTCGGGAGGATAGGATGTGGTGCCGGCTGCAGCAGCGGGGCCCGGCAAGCGCCGTGGGGCTCCCCCACGTTTCGCCGCTCCCAAGGCGATGTAGGCCCTGCTGGCGAATCTCCAGCCTCCGCCACGGGGCAGCAGTGTTCCCGCAGCCACCCCGCCTCCCTGGCAGCCCGACCGATCGCCATCACCACCCGTTCTGTCGCCAGCCGTTGATGCACGCGGCCTCGATAAGCTGTGGGTCCAGGCGTCGGAGAGCTTTGACTGCGGTGGGTCTGACGGTCACGACTCCGCCTCTCCGGCCGGTTCCCAGGCCACCAGCCATGGCACCGTGACAGCGAAGGCGGACGCTCATCCATCCAGCTAACGCTGAGAGCTGCATTGGCCCTTCTGGGTTTGGACACGCCCCCGGTGGCCCAGTATCAGAGCACTTTTTTCAGAGGCTCCACACAGCCCTCCTCGCTGTCTGTTGGGCGGACCCCAGGCACCTTTCCCACCTCCCTGGTGACTGCAGGACCCTGGTAGCAATGCAGGATGTCCCCACCTACGGCCTCCAGCGGATGCCCAACACTGAGCCCTCCGTGGCTGCCCTCGTCCGTTCGCCCAATGAGGCTCTGCGGCCTGACGCCCGATGCCCCCGCGCTCAATGCCGTGTGACCCACGACCTCTTCGTGCGAGGATACGACACGGCGGCACGAATGGGCCGTATCGACAACTCCTTGTCCCACCTGCTGCTGGCCCTTGCCCAGACGCTGGAGGGGACGAGCGTGGCATCAAGGGAATTGTGCAACGCGGCGCTCCAGGCCTTTGCCTACTCGCCGCGGGAACTGGGCCGGCTGATGTCGTTCTCACCCTCGGCCGCCGGCGGATATGGCTGGCGCAGTTCTCTCTGGCCGAGCCCGACCGGCGCGTGCTGCGCTCTCTCTCTGTTGTCCCCGGGGAGCTGTCTGGTGAGGCCGCCCAACAGGCCCTGGACCGGAGTGCCCCGACTCCGTCTCGGCCACGCACCCACCAGGAGACCAGAGGGGCTGCTGACTTTCGTCGCCCCACCATCTCCTGTACCCGCGGCGCTGCCCCCTACACCCAGTCCACTACCCGTCGCCCCCTGGTGACCGACGGGGGCAGTCTGGGCGGCGCTGACATCAGCGCGCCAGCGGTCGGCCGCTTTTCCAGCGGACAGCCCTAACGCTGGAGAGCATTGACCCCAGACCCCCACCGAGGGTTACCGCATCTAGTTCTGCCAACGACCGCCGCGTTTTCATGGGGTCAAATATACCACAGTGAGCCATCTGGGGAAGTCCCTCGTCCTCAGGCAGGAAATCACCACTCTCCTGGAGGAAGGAGCAATCTCTCCCGTCGACAGGAAGGGACAGCAATGTGGGTTCTACTCCAGGTATTTTCTGGTTCCAAGAAGGACGGCGGTATCCGCCCGATCCTAGACCTGAGGTCTCTCAAGTCCCACTTGAAGACCATGAGATTCCGCATGCTGCGTACGGTGGATGTCTTGCACCACATCCAGGCCGGCGGCTGGTTTGCCACCATCGACCTGAAAGACACCTACTTTCATGTTCCCATTGCGCCACACCACAGGCAGTTCCTGCGGTTTGCTTCGAGGGCCAGGCCTTGGAGTTCAATGTTCTGCCCTATGGGATATCGCTGGCACCCGTGTGTTCACCAGGTGTGTGGCAGCGGCATTGGCATCACTTCAGGCATGAGGTTTGCGTGTCCTGCCTAACCTAGACGACTGGCTCGTCTGTTCACGATCGGAAGCTCAGGCCCACACTGACATCGCGATTGTGCTCTCACATGTCGCAGAGCTGGGGCTCAGGGTGAATTACCAGAAGAGCTCACTGGTGCCCAGCCAGGAGACGATCTTCTTGGGCATGCACCTGGATTTGAGGTCCTCGATAGCAACCCCCTCCCTGACCAGGGTCCACAACATCTGCCTGCTGTTTGGCCGCTTCAGACGGGGCAGGTCACTCCCCCTGAAGACCTTTCAGCGCCTGATGGGCATGCTTACGGCGGCCTCCTCTCTGGTCCCGTTGGGGCTCCTGGACTTACGTCCGCTTCAGAGGTGGGTCAACGGTCTCCACCTCCACCCGGCGCTGCACGGGTACAGGTTTGTGCAGGTAAAAGATTCCTTTTGCAGACTCCTCCGTCCACGGAGGAGGAGGGCGTGCTTTTTGCGGGGTGTTCCACTGGCCGCTATCCCCTTCCGGAGGGAGGCCTTCACCACGGACGCCTCCCTGGGAGGTTGGGGTGCAGTCTGGCAATGCTGGACCGTCAGAGGCTGCTGGAGTCCAGGGCAGCGACAGCAGCACATCAACGTGCTGGAGTTACGGGCTGTTTTTCTCAGCCTACGGCACTTCCTCTCAGGTCTGGCTGGCAGACACGTTCTGGTGCGGACAGACAACGCTACAGTGGTGTATAACATCAACCACCAAGGAGGCACCAAGTCCCTCCAGTGCTTAGAAGTGGTCAGGCAACTTCTGCGGTGGGCCCATTGGCATCTCTTGAGCCTGCGTGCCATGTACTTGCCAGGCACTGCCAAAAAGGGCAGCGGATCTGCTGTCCCGCCAGGACCCCGATTCTGGGGAATGGAGACTCAACCCAGCGGTGGTTCTCGCCATCTGGGAACGTTTTGGCAGGGCAGAGGTGAACATCTTTGCCTGCCCGGAGTCAACTCACTGCCGTCTGTGGTTCAGCCTCCACGGCACCAGCTCCCTGGGCCAGGACGCGCTGGCGCATGCTTGGCCGAGGCAACTGCTGTATGCCTTCCCCCCTCTGCCACTTCCCCCCTCTGCCACATCGTACCCACCCTGCACAGGGATGCGATGGACCACCACGAGCTGCTGCTCGTCGCCCCTTGGTGGGCGGGCAAAGTGTGGTTCCCCAAGTGGTTGCAACTAAACGGCGACCTCTGGTGCCTACCAGTGAGGACGGACCTGCTATCACAGCTGGGAGGGCAGATCTGGCACCCGGATCCAGCCCGTCTGTAGCTCTGGGTGTGGCGGCTGAAGGGCCAGACCACCTGCTAGGTCTTTGTGAGCCGTCAGTGGTCAACACTATTGCAAGCTCTCGGGCACCCTCCACCAATGCCCTCTACGCCAACAGTTGGAGGCTTTTCTCCAACTGGTGCTTGACTCGGGGGCGAGGAGACTACATGCTGCCCCCTGCCGACCATTCTACTGTTCCCCAGTCTCTGTTTGACAAGGGTGTTACTCCTTCCACCATTAAGGTCTATGCAGCTGCCATCTCTGCTCAGCATGCCAGAATTGAGGGAAGGACCATGGGGTCCCACCCCTTGGTGGCACATTTCTTGAAGGGTGCTCTCCGGTTGAGACCCCCCCCGACAGGGGCGGATACCCACGTGGGATCTTCACTTAGTGCTGCAGGCTCTCTGCGATGCACCATTTGAGCCCATGCTCACGGCAGACATTTCATGGCTCTCCCTGAAGACTGCCTTTCTTCTGGCCATTACATCGACGAGGCGCGTCGGGGAATTACACGCGCTATCAGTCAGTGGGGAGTGCCTGCAGTGGCACCTCGGCGGCAGTGGGGTCACTCTGTGGCCTAACCCCTCTTTCCTCCCGAAGACCCTCTCTGCTACCTTCGTAAACCAGCCCCTTAGCCTTGCGGCGTTCGAGGCAGGCTATGGTGAGAGGTCGGAACTTTTGTGCCCAGTTCGCGCCCTCAGGGTGTACGTGTCCCGTACGAAAAGCTTCCGTAGGAGTGACACCCTGTTTCTGTGCCACACAGGGCCGAGGAAAGGTCTAGCGCTCTCTAAACAGAGGCTTTCCAAGTGGGTAGTCGAGGCCATATTGCATGCCTACAGACACGGTGGCTTCCCGGTTCCTCCGGCTATTCGGGCGCACTCTGCACGGGGCGAGGCGGCCTCATGGGCATCACTGAAGGGCGTACCCCATTCAGACATATGCAGCGCAGCCTCCTGGGCGTCCAGCTGCACCTTCACCAGGTTTTACCGTCTTAATGTCGTCCCACATAACCCCGTGGCGACGGCTGTCATTCCAGGCCCGTCGCAGCAACACTGAGTACGGGTAGGCACTTCTCATGACCTGGTTGGTATTGGTCATCCATGTGCTGAAAGCACCGCCTCTGGCGGTCAGGAGAAACGAAATAGAACGAGGGTTATGTATATAACCGCGGTTCTATGAGTTTCGGATGACCGCCAGACCTTGGCAGTCACTCGGAGTGTACACGAGAAGATTTGCCAAGAGGTCACTTCCTGGGTTCACCGGTCTTTTATGCCGGGGTCACGGGGTGACGTCACCCAGGTCACACGTGACTTTGTTGTTACTATTACTCGACCTGCACGTTCGTGTGATGGATATCCATGTGCTGAAAGCACCGCCTCTGGCGGTCATCCGAAACTCATAGAACCGCGGTTATATACATAACCCTCGTTCTGAATTATTGTTGAATGTTTGTTCTTCATGGCATGGATGGAAATTTCAGCCAAAATGTAGCTTAAGAGGGTAAATTACCGCTCAAAATATAAAATGTTCATAAATACAAATAATGGAAAGCTTGTAAAAATCCTACAACTACAGTTGTGTTTGGTACAAAAACCAGCACACAGACCCAGGGTTGAGTTTGGAAACCACTTCTTTGGCATTATATTGAATTAAATTTTATAAATTGCCAGTTGAATCAACTAAAGACTGTATGATAGGCAACTGCTATAGTGAACTAAATAACAGAGATTTACCTTTGCTGTTTTTTTTCCCCCAACTGATTCAGTTTTATATTGCTTGTAAAAAAATTGCGCAGAAAGAGCAGAAAGAAAAAATGTCATTAGATTTTTCAGTCACATCATTCAGCAAAAATATTCTTTGCTAAGGTAGACCGCAAATGTCATTTCTTTTTCTTCGTAGGATATACTGCTGGACAAAAAGAAAGGTCCTCTCTGCTTTATTTTGCCTGTGGATGTTATTTTTATGCATAATGTGTGTTTGAAACATTAAATAGACACTCATCCATTTAACAAGCCTAATACCTTAAATGTTCTGTTTTCCAGACCCATCTCTCCCTGCACCTGCCCTCTCTCTCCTGCCTCCATCCAGTGAGGAGCTGCAGACAGAAAAGGCCACAATGGTGTGTCTGGTGCAGATGTCTGTTGGGTTCGCTGATGTCAGCTGGACATCTGGTGGGAGTCCAGTTACTGATGGGATTATTACCAGCACCGCCCAACAGAAACCTGATAAAACCTTCGGTTTGAGCAGCTTCTTAACCATCAAACCCGCTGAATGGATCAGTAACCGTGTTTATACCTGTAAAGTGTCTCTCGGGTCTAAAGCCACAGAGAAAAGTATCAAACAGTCTGACTGTAGTGAATAAAGTGCAGCTGTTGATACAGTTCCTGTTTAAAATTTATTTTTGATCAGAATATTAAAATTTATTTTTGATCAGAATTCTTTTCCATCTGTTCCAGTCATGTAATGCATTAAACATACATTGAATTTCCACAACTCATTCCCTGAAGTACATTTCAGGAATAGATTTAAAAGTTTATTATTTGATTATCCTCATTAAGAAAAGCGTTCTTTTGATTTTTATATTTGTGTGATGAGTACAGATTCAATAAATATGGTTTCAAGTGCTGCATGTCTGTGTGCTGTTGCAAAACGCTCAAGTCCATATTTTTGTCCGCTAGTTTGAGTTTACCAATTTCATCTTCCTCTGAAAACTAAATTATAAACATTATCAAACAACACAGTTTATTTTATTTATCAGTATTAAATTATGCCATGCTGGAGATGGAGAGCCTCAAACTCTGCTGGTCTTGTCGCTGTTTAGATTAAAGAAGTCAGAGGATCACTCATCTAGGTAACGCCACTCAACTAATTTCCCTTATGAAAAATTACCACAAAATACTACAGTAAAAATATTATAGTTTTCTATAGTAACTATGGTATTTTTGTGGAATTACTATAGATATACTGTAGTAACTGTAGTTTACTATAGTAATGCTAAAGTAAATCACAAAAGAAACTCTACTGTAGTAAACTATAGCAATGATATTTAATTACTATAGTATATTTGTAACAAACTGTAGTGTAGTTTACCATAGTTTTCATCAACTTTACTGTAGTAAACTATAGTAAATTTTTTATAAGGGTTCCACTGGGTCTGCATTGGTTGCTGATTTTACAGTGGAAACAAAAGTCTGCTGGTCCATGATTTTCTTTGAAAATGATGGCAGACTGTACAGCACAGAGTTAAAATTTAAAAATAAAACAGGGTTTTACTGATCATTTGTTTCCATAATCAAACTAAAACCAGTGATGTTATGATTCATACGCTGTAGGAATTATAAAGTACCATATCACATACCTCTGGGGAACAGAGGAAAGCAGGGACATTTGGGTTTTAGAAGATATACTTGATTGAACCCCATGGGGTAATTTGTCCTTTACATTTAATCCATCCTATAGTTAGGAGCACTGGGCAGCCACAGAGCAGCGCCCGGGGACCAACTCCAGTTCTAAAGCCAGTTCCATGGTCGGGGGTGCTGGTAGGAGTGTTCCAATGATACGTTTTTTTTTCTTCTTCTTCAACGATTCAACGTAATCCTGCAGTATTCACACAGCCACCTTCTCGTGAAAATGTCAGTATAACATTACACATTGGCTGTGCTCGGATGTCCTGAAACTGCCCGTCCAGCCAAACTGATCCAGCAGAGGGCGACAGAGACGCACCTGTAACTGAAACTGAGAAGCACCTGCAGGATTTACATTCCTTATTTTTAGCGCCATGCAAATAAGGGAGTGATTTTATCTCCTTTCATATCTCCGAGGAGGAACAGCCCAATGTCAGCATGTAACCGCACAGATGTGAAGAAAACTAAATCAGACAGTACACATCTGCAGCAACACCATAATTTACACACAGAAATCTTACAATGATTCTGTTTGTAACAGAGATTGTGTGGGTGAGAGAGAAAAGGCGCAGGCAAGCATTCTCACAATGTATCTCACATGATAAAACAACATTACTGCACTGAGAAACATAAAATGAATGTGGTGCCTGTTCCACAAACAGGATTTCCGAGATAACCAGATCCAGTTTGTGCGCAGAGTAAAACCCACAATGGCTTTGGTTATTCACTTTTTTCCATGTTCCATACTGGAGTACTGTCCAGGGTTTTCAGAGTTATCCTGATGACTCAGGAATCTTTCTGTCTTGAGCACAGCTTTTCTGGTGTAGCAGCAGGTATACCGTATCTGCTGTGATGGAGGTGAGGGAGCACAGACACAGGAAGCTGTGCCCATCACATCTCAGGTTTTACAGTCATTTAAGGGACTGTGGTTTCCACCCTCATAGATACAATCATAAATCCCTCATATATCAGCTAATTTTGTCTTTTTAGTGCTGGTTTCTTGGTGATTTTCTCCTTGAGTGTGAATGTAAGATTATTGGGGTCACTCCTGTCTGGTCTTGCTGATTGTATGCCATCATAATGAGTGGGAGGGTCTCATTAACATCAGTCACAGAGTCTTTTTTTTTTTTAAACAAGTTGGTCAGAGAGCAGATAATATAGAAAGTGCAAACGCTTTACATAGCCATCAACTCTTTAGAGAGCAATTTATTCACAATCTTTACAATTTGTGATATCAATGCTGTCATTAAAATCATGATTATAATCATAGTTGAGCTGATGTGATTGGTAATTCACTTTGTAAAAATTTATGATTTGCTTGATATTGATGGACCAAAGTTTATTCCCAGACATTATTTCCAGAAATGTTTTCTGGGCTGTGATATCAACATTCTAATCAGATAATCACTAGTAGAATGTAGGTGGAAAGAATCATTAGCAGCTGTGATTGGCTGAGTGCAGAAGCTCCTCCCCCTCCATCTCGCTGACCAGCCCCTTTTATCTGGGTCCTGCAGCCTCTCCTCTCCTCACACTCCAACCTGCTCTTCTCTCAGCTGGACAGTAAGGGCTGTTCACACCTCACACTGACAACATGCTGGGGACTCTCTGCTCTCTCATCTCTGTGCTCTCATGTAAGAGACATTAATTGATCATTAATGAAAATTCTGCATGTGATGTAAATATTTCTTACCTGAGCTTCTTATTTCCCAGGTGTGAGTGGAGTAACAGTGGTGACACAGAAGTCTGTTCTGACAGTCAGTAAAGGAGATACAGCCACTATGGACTGTGGTGTTGGGACTGGGGACAGAGCTAACTGGGATAAGCAGGTTCCAGGCAGTGTTCCTCAGCATGTCCTGCGTTTCTATCATAGTTGGAGCTCTCCCAGCTATGGAGCTGGTTTCTCCTCTCCCCGCTTCACTTCCACTCATCAGAGTAAATCTGATTATCGATTAATAATTAAAAATGTAGAGACAGGAGACTCAGCAGTGTATTACTGTAGCACATGGGATGACTCTGCTAAAGAGTGGGTATCACAGTGATTCAGACCATAACAAAAACCTCTGAGCTTCACTTCTGCTTTAATGCTGCTACAGAATAAAGAGAACTTAACACTCAGAGTAGAGAGTTGAATTCACTCAAGCTGAGTCAGGACTACTCAACCATGTCAGAAACACCACAGCCTCGATCACAGGCATCAGAATCACCTCCTGATGCACCATCTCATAATTACGCTGGTTTGCTGGTTTTTTTACGTGTGTACCACCCTTTTTGGGACTGAAATGGAAGGTCACTGAAAGGTTATCTGCATATACAGTCACAGCTCACTTTAGCTGCTTCATCATCAGACAGTGATGGTGGTTTCAGGAGAAGAGCAACTATCCTGCATTTAATAACCTCCCGCACCAGGAGTCACACATCTCCCATCAGCCTTTACCCATGGAGGAAGTGAGTGACTCTCTCATACACTGTAATGTTTGTGCTGTATACATCTGTAGAGCCTTTAAAAAGAAACTTAACAATAACCAGTCATAGCAGAGCAGCACACACTACCATTTACAGCCTCATTTGGAGAGTGAGTTCATTAGTGCGCTGATAAAGTGAGCTGCTGGTGAAAGGTCAGTTAACACCGTCCTTTACATCTCAGTCCCATACTCAATTCATCATCAGCATATTACAATGCCCCTCAAAAACTCTCTGCAAATGCAGCAAAAGCCCATATATACTTTTCATTTTTATGAATTGTCCTGAAAGCCATCCTCTCTGCAGAGGAGAACACATTTGAACACAACTGAACACAGTCTTTTGAATTTCAAATCAATTATGCTTCCCCACATCCATTAGTCTCTAACTTCAATCACATTAAAAAATTCCTGGCAATGAAAATGGCTTCCATTTGTACGGAGTCAAAATCCATTATTTAATGGTGAGGATGGTGAATCTAAAAAAATACTGAAGCAAAAAAGAATATATAAGAATTAAAATTTACAGGGAAAAAATCCTGAAGGTCGTCTGGAGAAATGAATTGTGCTAAAAGCGAACCAGAATAATACCGTGGAAAATAACGGTGTTTCTGAGCTCATATATATTGTCCCGCATCCACATGTAACAACTACCTTTCTAAATGAGAAACACAATTACCCGGAAAATAAAGAGGTTTGTTCCCCAAGCTTGTGATTGGCTGAGTCCGGAAGCTCCTCCCTCTACATCTCCTTGACTGGCTTTGTAATGATCTCCAAAAACAATAAACTTTTACCCAGAAATACTGACTCCTTGCTGAGGAGCATATATGGGCAAATGACAATCTAGCATGTCTTCAAGAAAGTAGTGAAACCAAGGCACCCTTCTTCTAATAAAAGCTTTAATCAATAGGCTAGTTCATAATGGAACTTATTTAAAAAAAAAAAAAAAAAAAAAAACTGCCAACATGTTTCAGCCAAACACACAGGCCTTCCTCAGGACTCGAGTATTAGACAATGTTACAAACAGAGTAATATAAAACAGCAAGTAGTCAGCTAATCACTTCCAGTTGGAGTAGGCGGGGTAAAACTCTACCTTCAAAATGAATAATTCTGCAACTTAAAATATAACATCATAAATATTGTAATTTAAATTACAGTTAGTTTTTACCGGAAAATGATGCCAACGAATGTTAATTAAACATGCTCGCTAGTTTCAACTAGCGAACACTAAACTTGGTTTCTGTCCCATGTTGGTTAGTAATGGGGTTGCTAGCAGTAGTACCAGGTGGATATGTCAAATTATGACGTGAATTTCAGTGGAGAAATCCCTCGAAGGTGCCATTATTAATGAATTATATGCAGGAACCACAGCAGCAAGCAAGGAAAACAGAGCAAGCTGATGAGGATACAGGTGTATCAGGGCTTCGGGCGAGGTCATGGAATTAGAGGGAAAGTTAGTCTCAAGATGTTCAGCAAATATAACCTTTGAAAGACAAAATGTCCAACCAACTTTGGCTCAGTGGGGGAAATTAAAGAAACACGTAATCCTAAAATCTAACACGATCCAGTCCGATTAACGCTCGGTTTGCGCCAAGTCCAATTCAAAGTCGGTGTTCCATTTGTGTTTGTCGTGGCTGCAATCGCGTTACCGCACATTAAGATGCTTAATAGCGAGGATTGCGAGCTGACTTGCAAACGTAATTACATATCCCCTCACTTGGTATTAATGTCCAGGTTACTAGATCTGAGCGGGTTTCCTGAGTGCGCTGAGATGGTTTGCAGCTGTCAGGTAAGGTTGTGGCAAGTCTATGTTTGTGGCATCTTTGTATGAAAATTTTGGAGTTACCTTGCGTAGCATTAAAAAAAAAAGCCGGAGAAACACTCATTCGGATAGTCTCTGCATACAGTAAAGGCAGTATCTGCAGTCTGCACTCAGATTTACAAAAATTTTCCGACGCGTTCGCATCACATAGGTGTCCCTACCAATTCCCACATTAAACCTACGCCCTTGCATGAAAATCATCAACAGAATGTGCCGCCCGAGACGTGTTGAAGTAGATTTTAGTGCGCTGGACAAACGTTACCATTTGTAGTAGGCTTACCGTGATATGTTGCGACTTTAGGCAGTCTACACTCTACATTGTAATGTTAATCCAATGGTATTGACTCGAGTGCTGTGGATTTTTGCAGACAGCATTGAGCAGTCGTTTTTGCAATAAAAAAAAGAAAAATCCACAATGAATAAACCGTGAGGTTTCACGATTAACAATCTATCATGCGAGCGAGTAGTCCACCACTCACTTCCGCAAACAAACACATACGGAAAGTGGGAACACTCAATGCGCTCTTTTGATTGGCTGCTGGTTGCCTAGGTGATGCAAGGCTGGGTGCTGGGGGTCGCGTGCATCCTTTAGACAGGGAACGGTAAAACACAACTTGTTCAAAATGCAAAGAAAAATTGATTGCATGTTTAAAAGAGAGATATGATAAAACGGTGGCAGTTGAGGAACAGATGGAGGAAGATGCAGAAGAACAACATGGAGCCGGTAGGCTGTGCAGACAGAGCAGAGATGGGCGGCTGACAATGCATAGAATTTAAGAATCTCAAAGTCAGAAAAGAGCAGTCTTTGATATCTTTAATATGATGCCAGCGCGAAGTGCGAAGGCAAAACATTTTTTAAGTTGCACAGTTCCTGCAAGAATCTAATCTTACTTTCAACCCTGATTGGAGGAGACACAAAGAGTCGGGACTTAACTCTGCTGCTCAAACTGCAGGGTCTTAAGATCGTTGGCCTGAGCTTCTGATATGAGGGTCATTCATAAAGTTCTAAGCCTCGCCCAGAAGGAAGAGCAATAGCTGAAACTTTTTGTTGTGGTAAAATACTACAACTTCACACAAGACTAGAAACAAGTTATCAGAATATTGTCTTCATTTCAGAGCAAGTGAGACCTTTTTAAAGTTGTCAAGTGCTAGGTAAATGTGAAAATGGACAAAAAAGAAGTCCGAGCTGTGATGAAGTATCTGCAAAAGAAAAGTAACTCAAATCCCACCTGCATGGTCACCATTATGGAAGCAATGATGAAGTCATTAGAGCTGTGGAGGAGGTTTTGGAGGACCAGGATGCTACCTTCTTCTGTGATGGGATAGCAATGCTTGGGCATCGTTGGACCAAGTGCATTGATGTTAAAGGAGACTATATTAAAAAATAATGAAAAAAATGTCTTTTTTCTGTGACTCTTTCTAGGCGAGGCTTAGAACTTTTTGAACGACTCTTGTAGTACAAGTGAGTGCTGCAGTACTAGGAGTCTCCATCCCTCCATCTATTATCTATCCCACTTCTTCCTCACGAGGGTCAGGAGAGAGCTGGACCCTATCCCTACTGACTATGGGGAAAGAGAGGGACGCACCCTGGACAGCTCACCAATCCATCACAGGACACACACACACACCATTCACTCACACACTCATGCCTATTGATACGGGATCAGTAAGACACCAGATGCAGGGAGATGGGAATGAGGATTTTATTTAAAACAAAACAAAACAGGCACGAGGGCCAACGAAAAACTTGGCCCAAAGGGTTGCAAAAGGACAAACTAAAGTACGCTACACAGAGCTATAAACAAAGAATGCAAAATGACAAAAAAAGGCACTGGAAACTCCAGGCAAGAAGATCAAGAAAAATAAATAACAAGGAAGGACACGGACACACGGACACACACGGACACACACGGACACACACGGACACACACGGACACACACGGACACACACGGACACACACAAGACAAGACAAGAGCTATAATCACGAGACTTGACAAGAGGCTAGAACAAGACTTGAAACTTGACATGCAAGGGAACTTGAGACACTGTCTGCCAGCCAACTTCCACCGCATCCAGATAAAGGCTAAGTAATCAAGGACACATGAGGGGCAACACCTGGAGAAGCAGAAACAAGAGGCATGGCAAGATCAAGACATGGACAGAGATTGGATGACATGACCTGCTCATTAAGAGAATGAGCGTGCTCAGCTTAAGTACCAATTAAGTATGCAGTTTGGAAGCAAGCATGAATGTTAAGAACAGAAAAGCACAGCAAGATCTTGAAATAGCAAAGCAGGAATCATGACAATAAACTCCCTGTCTAAATTAGTAATATCAGTAATGTGCCTATCTAAGAATTACACCACCCAGTGAGTGTTAGTAAATTTTAGTAACTTAAAAACAGTTAATTGCCAATTAAGCTTAGAGAGCCCCGAATCAGCACAGCACAGAAGGAAGAGGGAAACCACAAAGCCAACCAGAGCTCTGAAATGTGCAACAACGAAGGCACGGGGCGGAACGCAGACAAGCGGTGGAGTGGCATGGCAGACCTGGCGAAAACAAAAACATAGAAAAGTAAAAACATGGACATGGAATGTGAAATCCTGAAACAAGAAACTGTTAAAACTATGACATGAACATGAACTATGAACTATGGAATCTTGGAACATGAAACTGTTAAAACCATAAACAATACTGTTCTGGCCAAAGGCCAGAACCCCGGAACACAACACCTATGGGCAAATTAGAGTCTTCAAGTAGGCTGTTATGCATAACTTTTGACTGTGGGAGGAAACTGGAGTACCCTGAGGAAACCCATGCGAACACGGGGGGAACTTGCAAACTCCACACAGAAAGGGCCCGGCCAGAATTGAACCAAAGACCATCTTGCAGTGAAGTGGCAGTGCTACCCAGTGTGTGGCCCACAAGGGAGACTGATTTCATAAGAAATATACCCAATATTATTCCATTGATCTCATGTAAACTATTTGCATGGGTGATACAGAGAGTATACTTCACAGTGCTACCTCACAGCAAATAAATAAATCAATAAAATATATAAATAATAAAAAAATAAATCGTGCTTTTCAGCCCTGGGCTTTTCAGTTCATGTGCTCTGGTTTCCTCCCGCAGTCAATAGAAATGGGCGTCATGTTAACTGGATTCCCAAAACAGCCCATAGAAATGATACTGTGAGTGATTGGTGAGTCGTCCATGCAGTGGATTGACAAACGGTCCAGGCCGAGGTCCTGCCTTTCAACACCAATTGAAGCACCTATTACTAAAACCCCATAAGTCACACTTGACTTGACTTGACCTGTGGGGTTTTAGTAATCAGTGCTTCAATTGTATGATGGGATTGGAAAATAAAAGGATACTGCGATGATGATCAACCGTGTTCCTGACTGCCTACGGTCTCCATGGTTTTTACTCCAATCCTCAAAAAAGAAATAGAAGATCAGAGCAGCTGTTGGGGGCCCCTCACCCCACATTTACTAAATAACTGCAAATCGCTTTGTATAAAAGTGTCAGAAAGGATGAAGAAGATTAAAAAAAAAAAATCACAGAATGGGTTTGACTTTTTTCCAGAGACCAGCTGACTTGGACTAAAAGCTCCATCAGCTCTATCAGAGTCATGCAGGTCAGTGCTGAGGGCTTTAGATGAACAGGAGCTCTAAGTGTAGAAAGGGCCTCATCAGACCAGATGTGTGAGAGTTTTACAGATGTATGGTACATGATGAAACAAGATGATTTAGAGCTCTCGCATTGAGATTTCTGTGCATAAATATAGTGGAGACAGGGAGTCTCTTATTGATTGGTTTTTGCTGCCAAATGGAATATATAGCTTTGGGTGCAATTTAAACTTCTATACAATTCTATACAAAAACTGGGTTTTCTGTTGGGCCCTTGTGCACGCATGTGTTGCTCACATAGACGGCGTCAAACGTTACTTGCGCTCACCCTCAATCGTCTCGGACCCCTCATCTCATGATCAGTTTCGGTTGCTGTCCGGAATCTGTCACGTACAGGCTGTAACCAGATGTGGCGCTCTTGAGCTGCCATCGTCACTCGTGGCTGCCCTAAGCGGGCCAGTCAGTGACAGGGCCTGTGTTCCATTCTCGGATAGACAGCTGACTGATTGTTGAACGGTGACAGTGTCAAATGTCACCTCCTCTCGGCGGGTGAGACCTGCCCATAGCATGTCAAAGGCTCTTTTTCTCTCTCCTGTGTCATAAGCTTTTCCATTTTCTCGATGCCGTAGCATTTTTCATTTTTTTGTTGGCTTTATGTAGGCTATTGACCACACCAAAAAGAACAAGTCAAGTGTCACTGTACACATCACGAACAGCTCAATGTTTGTTATTACTGAAGTGCTTGGCGTGTGCACGTGGTGCGCGTCAGGATTACAATACCACACACTTTTCTTTATTTCCACTCGTGCCTCACTGGAAAAGCAGTAAAAATCAATCGATTCTTCAATTTGCCACAAATACAGCACATACCTCACCTGTGTGTTTTTAATGGCACTGAGTATATTTTATTTTCTCTGCCAATTTTTGCTTTCATTTGAACATCACACAGTTTGAATCAGACAGGATTGAGTCACATCACTGTAAGATAATTGTGTGAATTATAGAGCTCAATGAAGGACATCAGTTCAGAATTTTCTCCACAGTGTTTCAGTTCCCTTTAGTTGAGTTCAGACTGATGTGAGGTTTTTGTACGGGAGTGAACACCGTTTGTATCACTGTGGTATTCGGCCAAGGAACAAAACTGAATGTCGCTGGTAAGTCTCTTTTCTTTGTGAACGGTTTGTGATTTGCGGATTTCCGTAGATGCCTTAAATATTCATTTGTTGAGACAGCAAACAAAGTCTGAAGCCATTTTTTACTGTTTAAATTATTTTGTAGTTACTGCACTTAGCCTTTGTAGGGCAGTATCATCCTAGATAAAATGGTTTCAGTGATAACATGAGTGCAGTTACAACGATGTAATAGTGTTTTTTGATTAAACTGAAATTTCCCAAATCAGGAGGGTCTCAGTGGGGAAATAAAGGGGCACAGTGACAGTGTCCAGATGTTGAATGAACGAGTGCAGTGACAGTGGGTCCAGTTGAGGTCACTGTGGCACTAATCAGGGAGAGAGCAGAGGTCACGCCCTGCTATGAGGGAAACTCCTTCCAGCAACCAAGCCAGGGTGTGTTGCCTTTCCCACTTTTGATGTGCTCAAGACACACACACACACACACACACATGCCGAAGTTGTCATGGTTTGGTCCTGCCGGCAGAAGGCAATAAGCCGGCGGGCACTGGGACCATGTACCCAAACCAAACTGCTTCCTTTTTATTTTGTATTTGCCTTTTTCTACCTTTGCTGACCCGCTGCAAAGGCTTAATCAAACCCACTTCATCTTTTCATCTGAATCCAGTTCCATGTTTGCGGTTTTTCAGTGCACTCTATCTGGTGCACAGAAAAATTCATTACACATATCCAGTGAGATTAGCATTGCTTCCCTTTTTTAAAAATAATTCCCTGTATAAAGCTCAATGTGTACAGAGTTAAAATTTCTTCCTAGTTAGTAAATCCAGTTTGGGTTTAAAATGAAGCTTCACAATCTGCATGCTGCAACAAATCTGAAAGTAGCATTTCTTCACTCAAGCATTTATGGGGCAATTCCATCATTCTTCAGGAATGTGAGGAAAAATCTAAAAAGGTCACTGAATGTTAGAATTAAAAAAAATCCTTTTGAATTTTTACTTCGATGTGATTTAAACTATTAAATAAACATGCTCCACAAAAAGATTTAAAAAGTAGATTAAATGTCACTTCTTTGTTTCCCAAAACTTTTGATTGGCTGAGTGCAGAAGCTCCTCCCCCTCCATCTCCCTGACCGGCCCCTTATATCTGGGTCCTGCAGCCTCTCCTCTCCTCACACTCCAACCTGCTCATCTCTCAGCTGGACAGTAAGGGCTGTTCACACCTCACACTGACAACATGCTGGGGACACTCTGCTCTCTCATCTCTGTGCTCTCATGTAAGAAAATAAGAGTGAGCTTTTCATTGCTGCAGTATTGGTCCTGTTTTGTACCATTTAAAAATATATGCTGTAAATATGTTCTTTTCCCAGGTGTCAGCGGCCAGAAGGTTTTGACTCAGAAACCCACAGTGCTGAGTGTTAATGCGCAGCAGAAAGCCACGATGGACTGTAATATTGCCACAGATCAAAACCAATATGTCTCCTGGTACAAGCAGGTCCCAGGCAGTGCTCCTCAGTTTGTGCTGAGTTTCTATCACTCACACAGCTCTCCTAATCAGTATGGAGCTGGTTTCTCCTCTAGCCGGTTTACCTCCACTGCTCAGGGTAGTATAGATTATCAGTTAATAATTAGTAATGTGGAGGCAGGAGACTCTGCAGTGTATTACTGTGGTACATGGGACAGCTCTGCTAGTGCAGCTGTATCACAGTGATTCACACCATAACAAAAACCTCTGAGCTTCACTTCTGCTTTAGAGCTGCTTCTGCATTCTCATAGATATTAGAAGCTAGTCCATCAGTAAGAATAGTAAGAGTGTGCAGTAAAATGACGCCACCCCCCCCCCCCCCCTCCCATAAAGTATATATACAACAAAAAAATTAATACAATTATAAATAAAATAAAGCATCAAGTCACATCCCAACAGGTAACAGAAGTATCTTTGTTTAATCAAAGGGATTTTTGCTAATTATTTTTTCTTGAAACGTTAGTTTGTACTGTTAATGTTGTCAAGCCGTCAAGCATCTATAATTAAAACAGTTGGATGATAGAGCAGCAAAATTACATTTAATATTATTGATTTGTTTTCACACATAAAGTAAATCAGATTGGCATAGTGGCACAGTATCACCCAAAACTCCCAGCAAGAGAGCTGCATAGTTGAATCCAGCCTTTTAGTGTGGCCTTTCAGTTCATGTGGTATGATTTCCTTTCAGTCAAAACACATATAAATCATTCTCATTATATACTCTACATGGCCTATGTGAATGAGTTTGGGAGTGAATAGTTTGTCATCCATGTTCTACATATGTAAATTGGGTTACACTTTACTTGAGGGTACCGTCATAAGAGTGACATGACACTGTCATATGATGGTGTCATGTCTGTAATGTGAATATAGGCCACTAGATGGCAGTATTTACCTTTTTTTTTGTTAAGCTCAGACTGGAGTCATGTTTAGACATGTCCTGGACATGTCTGGGGCAAGTCCCCGAAAAGTAAAAAAAAAGAGGTCTAAATGTGGGTGGGGTCTGCAAAAGAGTATATAAGGAAAAGAATTGAGACAGTGAAGTAGTAGGAGAAATTGCAAGAAGATGACCAGACCTGCCATTCTGTTCAAGACCTGTGACGTTTCTTTTGTGGATTTCTTTGCCCGTGTTTGAGCATTTTCATTATCCAGGACATCACCAAGCCACCCCACAAAAAGGGACAGTAAATATTTCTGGTTTTTTTTCATTCAATCTTGGTCATTAGTTGTTAGTTAGTTGTTATTGTCTTTGTCTGTTGATTAAATGTGTTTAATATTTTAAAACAGTTTCTGTCATCCCTTGCTGTTGCTGTTGCTGTTTTTGTTGTTAATGTAATAACAAATTGGGGCCATAACAAATTGGGGGCTCAAGGTCCGGGATAGACCATTTTGTGAGTCATTTATTAAAAATCTAACATTTCAAATTGTAAAATTAATTTTTTTTATTGAATACATATATATATTGACAACAGCAATGGATGATTTCTTGGCATCACCAACCGTAGGGGTTTTGAAGTCTTTTAAAAAGACAGAACTGCTAGAAATATGCAGACATTTGGAGCTGACAGAGGTAAAACCAGCCATGCGAAAAGCAAGCCTGGCTAGAGAGATAGTTGAATATTACATTGATGAAAATGTGTTTGCACCAGGAGATCTGGAACAGTTTCCAGTGGAAAATCCAAATATAGAAATGGAACTTAAATTAAAAATGATAGAGATTGAAAGGGAAGAAAAAGAAAAACAAAGGCAGTTTGAGTTGGAAAAATTAGCAAGAGAAGAGAAAAAAGAAAAGGAGGAAAGAGAAAAAGAAAGGGGGGAAAAAGAGAAACAAAGAGAATTTGAGAGGGAAGAAAAAGAGAAACAAAGAGAATTTGAGAGAGAGAAAGAGGAAAGAGCAGAAAGAGAGAGACAGAGACAGAGAGATTTTGAATTAAAGAAATTCGATAGAGAAGAAAGACTCCAAATGGAGCAACTAAAAATAAAAATTCAAACTGAAAATAAATTTCGGGCTAGCCAGGAGGTAAAACTGGTGCCTCCATTTTCGGAAAAGGATGTTGACAACTATTTCCAGTGTTTTGAAAAGGTAGCAAAGAGTTGCCAGTGGCCAAAGGAACACTGGCCTCTGATGTTGCAAACTGTCCTCAAGGGTAAAGCTCAACAAGCCTATTCGGCTTTGTCTGCAGATGATTCCTCTGATTATAAGGTTGTCAAAAAGGTTATTTTGAGAGCTTATGAGTTGGTTCCAGAGGCTTACCGACAGAAATTCAGAGGTCTGAAGAAATCTGAAAATCAGACTTATGTTGAATTTGCTAATGAAAAGCAGGTTTGCTTTGAGCGCTGGTGTACTTCTATGGAGGTCAAGGATGATTTCAACTCACTAAAAGAGATGGTGTTAGTTGAAGAATTCAAGAACTGTGTTAAAGATGATGTTAAGACCTACCTTAATGAGAAGCAAGCACTGAATTTGCAATCAGCTGCCAAATTTGCAGATGAATATGTTCTCACACATAAGTCCAAATTTCAGTCTAGCAGTAATAATAGATGGTCCCAATTTCAGAAAAAGGGTTATGGTGATACCCAAGATTCCTCACCCAAAGACAAAGACAAATCTGGTGATGGTGCTCAGAAATCCAGTAACAGGTCTGATCAAAGTGTGAAAGCTGACAGTGACAAAAGTGGTCTAGTTTGCAGTTATTGCAAGAAATCTGGTCATGTTACAACTAACTGTTGGTTCCTTAAAGCTAAGAAAGAAAAAGAAAAGGATACCAAACCAAATGCCTTTGTGAAAACAAGGTTAGAAGCCCCTGTAGTAGATGACCGATCTGCTAAATGGCCTGCTTCTTGTGGGGCTAAAAAGCCTGATACAGCTGACTTCGTGAGGGAGGAATTTCTTCCATTTGTGTCAGAGGGATTTGTGGCTCTGAATGAGCATACTACTCCTGTCCCCATATATATCCTAAGGGATACCGGAGCTTCTCAGTCACTTTTGTTGATGGACTCCTTGGAGTTACGTGATGAGACCGCTTCAGGGGATTTCATACTTGTACAAGGTATTGAAGGGAGGACTGTATCTGTACCCCTGCGCTCTATATTCTTGAAGTCAGATTTAGTTACAGGACAGGTAAAGGTGGGACTTATGTCAAGTCTACCTATAAAGGGTGTTTCTCTGTTGCTGGGCAATGACCTGGCTGGGGGCAAAGTAATTCCCCCTGTTCATCTTACTTCACAGCCGAGCACTGAAGATGGGGATGAGGACCCATCTCTGTATCCTTCTTGCGCAGTGACTCGTGCTATGGCCAAGAAGGCTAAAGAAGAAGATGATGTGGTGCCGTCCAGTACATTGAATAGTCAGGACTCAGGTGGTTCGCCTCATGACTCTGATTGGCCTACTATGGTTTCTCCATTTGAGGACTTATCAGATACTTTTATCAGTTCGCTATTCAGCCAGCCGGATGGGTCTGGTGATTCTGATGTGTCTGGAGACTTGTCTCTGTCCAGAAAGCGGTTGATTGAGGAGCAAACTAATGATCCTGAAATTTGTGTACTAAAGAGGAGAGCCCTTCCTGATAAAGAAATAGACGCAGTTCCAGTTGGGTATTATCTCAAGGATGGTGTGTTGATGCGGAAGTGGCGCCCTCCTGATTGCCTGACCACTGCCCAATCTGCATTGGCAGGTATAATTGTTGTTCCGAAGGTCTACAGGAATGAGATCTTAACAATGGCTCATAGTTTACCTTTAGGAGGTCATCTTGGTGTTAACAAGACTGTTGATAAGATCATGAAACACTTCTTTTGGCCTGGGCTTCGGAAAGACGTTTCCAACTTTTGCAAAACCTGTCACACTTGTCAGGTAGTTGGAAAACACCAGTTAGACCCACCTGTAGCTCCTTTGCAGCCTATCCCAGCATTTGGGGAGCCATTCTCTAGGGTCATTGTTGATTGCGTTGGTCCATTACCCAAGACTAGATCTGGAAATCAGTACTTGTTGACAATCATGTGTGCATCTACCAGATTCCCCGAAGCCATACCTCTACGTAACATCAAGGCAACTGCAATCTCAAAGGCTTTGATAAAGTTCTTCACGTTGTTTGGCCTTCCCAGGGAAATTCAGTCAGACCAGGGTAGCAATTTCACTTCAGGATTGTTTCAGCAGGTTGTGTATGAACTAGGTGCAAAGCAGATTCTTTCGAGTGCCTATCATCCAGAAAGTCAGGGTGCCTTAGAGCGGTTTCATTCCACTCTCAAGACAATGATGAGGACTTATTGTTATGACCATGAGAAAGACTGGGATGAAGGGGTTCATTTGCTGTTGTTTGCAGCTAGAGAAGCAGTGCAGGAGTCTACTGGATTCAGTCCATTTGAGCTAGTGTTTGGTCATGAAGTGAGAGGACCTTTGCTATTATTGAGTGAACAATGGCAAGAGAAAGAGCCGCATATCAGTCTGTTAGACTATGTTAGCAAGCTCAAGGAAAGATTGCGTGCAGCTTGTGACCTTGCCAAAGAGAACTTGAAATCAAGTCAGGGAAAAATGAAAACTTGGTATGATCATAAGGCTAGAAGCCGTGAGTTTAAACCAGGAGACAAGGTCCTTGTGTTGTTTCCCTTGCAGTCCAATCCATTGCAGGCTAGATTTCATGGTCCTTATGAAATTCTGACAAAACTCAATGATCTCAATTACATTGTGAAGACTCCAGATAGGAGAAAACCAAAACAATTGTGTCATATTAACATGCTAAAGCCTTATCATGACAGAAATGCTAGGGTTGCAGCTGTCACTTCAGATTCTCCAATGGTCGAAACGTGTGAAGATGAGGGGGAGTTTCAAGATGATGAACCAAGAATTAAAGCTGAAGTTCTTTCATGTAAATTGTCAAACACTGAAGTGTTGCAAAATCTTGATGTAAAACTCCAGCACTTAGAACCCTCACAGAGAGATCAGTTTGAAAGGTTGATCAAGAAATATGAGGATTTGTTTCCTGATGTTCCAAAGAGAGTTACTATAGCCTCTCATGATGTAGATGTTGGTGATGCCAAACCAATAAAACAGCATCCATACCGGATGAATCCTGAAAAGAGAAAGATTGCTGAGAAAGAGGTTGAGTACATGTTAAAACATGATATTATCAGACCCTCCAACTCCGATTGGAGTTCACCCTGTGTGCTAGTTCCAAAACCTGATGGAAGTACTAGATTCTGTACAGATTATCGCAAAGTCAATGCTGTAAGTAGAACTGATGTGTTTCCAATACCTAAGATTGATGATTGTATTGATAGTGTAGGGCAAGCAAAGTTTCTGACTAAGATTGATTTATTGAAGGGTTATTGGTGTGTGCCTTTAACTGAGAGGGCCAAGAGCATCTCTGCTTTTGCCATACCATCTGGATTGTACCAGTATGAAGTCCTACCCTTTGGCATGAAAAATGCCCCAGCCACGTTCCAAAGGATGATACAGTCTACAATCGCCGGATTGCCACACACGGGTGCGTACATCGATGACCTGATCACATGGAGTGACTCCTGGAAAGAACATCTAAAAGATGTAGAGACGTTGTTCCAGCGCCTGACCCAGGCTAACCTGACTGTTAACCTGAGCAAGAGTGACTTTGGTTGTGCTACTGTCACCTATCTTGGCTACGTCATAGGCCAGGGTAAGGTGGCACCCATAAATGCTAAAGTCCAAGCCATCATGGACTTTCCAGTTCCCGACAACAAAAAAGCTTTGCGCCGCTTCCTTGGAATGATCGGGTACTACCGCAAGTTCTGCAAGAACTTTGCTGAGATTGCTCTCAGTCTAACTAACCAACTGAAGAAAGGCGTAAAGTTCACCTGGGATGATGCATGCCAGAGAGCCGTCGATCACCTGAAGTCTCTGCTGTGTCACTTCCCCGTGCTCAAATCTCCTGACTTCAACAAACCGTTCTCCATCGCGGTCGATGCTAGCGACCAAGCTTGTGGATCTGTGCTCCTACAGAGAAGTGACTCTGATGACATTGAGCATCCCGTGGCATACTTCTCCAGGAAGTTCAATCACCACCAAAGGAACTATTCCACAATAGAGAAGGAACTGTTGGCTCTGGTCCTGTCTTTACAACACTTTGAGGTTTATGTTTGTACAGGACAAAAGCCAATGATTGTGTACACTGACCACAATCCGTTAATGTTTTTGAGTAAGATGAAAAACAAGAATCAGAGATTGTTGAATTGGAGTTTGATTTTACAGGAGTTTGACTTGGAAATTAAGCATGTGAAGGGTACAGACAATGTAATTGCTGATTGCTTATCCCGTGTTTGAATGTGTATATATATATCATGTGTTTGAATATTGTATGATATGTATATATAGACAAGTGTTCACTTAACCATTTTGTATTGAAAAGAAAAATTTTGCCTTTATGAGTCAAAATTGTTCCCTTTTGGAATGGAGGTGTAATGTGAATATAGGCCACTAGATGGCAGTATTTTCCTTTTTTTTTGTTAAGCTCAGACTGGAGTCATGTTTAGACATGTCCTGGACATGTCTGGGGCAAGTCCCCGAAAAGTAAAAAAAAAGAGGTCTAAATGTGGGTGGGGTCTGCAAAAGAGTATATAAGGAAAATAATTGAGACAGTGAAGTTGTAGGAGAAATTGCAAGAAGATGACCAGACCTGCCATTCAAGTGTAAGACCTGTGACGTTTCTTTTGTGGATTTCTTTGCCCGTGTTTGAGCATTTTCATTATCCAGGACATCACCAAGCCACCCCACAAAAAGGGACAGTAAATATTTCTGTTTTTTTTTCATTCAATCTTGGTCATTAGTTGTTAGTTAGTTGTTATTGTCTTTGTCTGTTGATTAAATGTGTTTAAGTTTTTAAAACAGTTTCTGCCATCCCTTGCTGTTGCTGTTTGTGTTGTAAATGTAATAACAAATTGGGGCCATAACATGTCACTCTTATGACGAAGTTGTCATAATCAAGACAACCCAAATAATGTAAACTTGTCATCTCAAAAACCGAATAACACTTAATGACAATGTTTATGACATTGGCATAATGTTTAGGACATGTTCATGACTGTGTCATGTCACTCTTATGACGATACCTTCAAGTAAAGTGTTAGGATAAGGTCCTGCAAGTAAACAGTCCATGCAGTGATGATGAACCCAGTTGCTGAGGCCCTACTGCACTGCTGGTTTTCACTCTAATCCTTATATGAGATCTGAGTGGCTGTTGGGTCCTTCAGCCAAAGCCCTTCACCCCACATTCACTAAATAATAGTAATTCCATTTGTAAGTGTCCACAAAAATACAGATGGTAAACAATGTTATTTCACAGAATGGACTCAACTCGCTGCCGTTAGTCAAGCTGACTTGGACTCTAAGCTCCATCAGAGTCATGCAGGTCAGTGCTGAGGACTTTAGATGAACAGGAGCTCTAAGTGGAGAGAGGGCCTCATCAGACCTGATGTGTGATAGTTTTACATTTGGGCTCTGATAAGAGTAACAGATGTGTTGTACATGATGAAACATGATGATGTAAAGCTCTCAAACTGAGATTCATTTTGATGAAAATACTGGAAACAGGGAGTCTGTCTTTGGTTTTTTTGGCTGCCAAATGAAATATATAACTGGAATTTGTTGCCTTGCGTGCAACATCTGCAAAGTTTCAATAAAACTTTGTTCTTTTCTACTCCATTAATTTTTTTTAGACATTTAGACTAATTAGACTGGTTTTGAATGATTTCACTGATGTAAAATCTAGATGCTGTGTAGAATGTTCTGTGACAGATCCCTGCTCAGAATTTCCTCCACAGTGTGTTTCAGTTCCCTTTAGCTGTGTTCAGACTGATGTGAGGTTTTTGTACGGGTGTGAACACCGTTTGTATCACTGTGGTATTCGGCCAAGGAACAAAACTGATTGTCGCTGGTAAGTCTCTTTTCTTTTCTATGTAAACTAGTTATAATATGCAGATTTTATTGCCACTTTGCTTTTTCTTCCTTTTTTTAGTCCTGCCAAAAAAGTGAATTTTTGAAGTTAGATGCTTTACTGTTCACTGTTTACATACTAGTTATATGCTTCATGACAGAGAGAAAAGTAATTCCCTGGTGCTCAGTTTTTTTAATTAAATTTTTAATTAAATGTAAAAAATTTTATGCCCATTGAATATTATTTGACATTCTCCTTGATCGTCATGGACATATAATAATATGTCCCGATTCTTGGTCACTGAGTGTTGTAATATGGAATTTACTGCATGGCTTTAATATAATGGATCCCACAGGGTCCCCATGAGAGTGTTTATTTTTGCTCTAACTGTAACTTCAATCTTATAGTATTAACGGCAGATCATTTCTCTTGATTTGGTGCATCATCATGTTTTGAGTGGTTGATTACCCTCCTAAGCCATAGTTTGAGGCAAATCCACATGCCAACCATGAAGAATGAGATACTTGAACATTTTGTTTTATTTTTCAATATTTCAATTCACTTTGGGCTATGAAATTTTTTCTAACAATCTAATTTTTCCGTAGACCATCCGTGGGGTCCAAATAATGTTGGAGAAGGGTTTTTGGTTTCTGATTAATTGGCTTGAACTTAATCCCATGAACATGACACAAAACTGCTTTGATTCCTTGTCATTTCTGTTGTGTTCCAGGGTTCTGGCCTTTGGCCAGAACAGTAGCATTTATGGTTTTAACAGTTTCATGTATCAAGATTTCATAGTTTCATAGTTCATGCTCATAGTTCATTGTCACAGTTTTTGCATTTCATGTTTCCATGTCCATGTTTTTACTTTTCCACGTTTTTGTTTTTGCCAGGTCTGCCATGCCACTCCACCGCTTGTCTGCGTTCCGCCCCGTGCCTTCGTTGTTGTACATTTCTGAGCTCTGGTTGGCTTTGGTATTTCCCTCTTCCTTCTGTGCTGTGCTGATTCGGGGCTCTCTAAGCTTAATTGGCAATTAACTGTTTTTAAGTTACTAACATTTACTAACACTCACTGGGTTGGTGTAATTCTTAGATAGGCACATTACTAATACTACTAATTTAGACAGGGAGTTTATTGTCATGATTCCTGCTTTGCTATTTCAAGATCTTGCTGTGCTTTTCTGTTCTTAACATTCATGCTTGCTTCCAAACTGCATACTTAATTGGTACTTAAGCTGAGCACGCTCATTCTCTTAATGAGCAAGTCTTGTCAACCAATCTTGTCCATGTCTTGATCTTGCCATGCCTCTTGTTTCTCTCTCTCCAGGTGTTACCCCTCATGTCATGATTTCCAAGCCTTTATCTGGATGCGGTGGAAGTTGGCTGGCAGACAGTGTCTCAAGTTTTGTTTCTCGCGTCTCATTGCATGTGCAAGTGTAGCCAAGTTCTTGTCAGGATTCCCCAGCATTTCTAGTTTCAAGTCTTGTCCCAGCCTCTTGTTTTTCGAATTTATATATAGTCTTGTTGTTTATTTTTCTTGATCTCTTGCCTGGAGTTTCCAGTGCCTTTTGTTTTTTGCCGTTTTGCATTCTTTATTTATAGCTCTGTGCAGCATACTTTAGTTTGTCTTTTGCAACCCTTTGGGCCAAGTTTTTCATTGGCCCTCGTGCCTGTTTTGTTTTTTGTTTAATAAATCCTCATTTCCCTTCACCCCGCTTTTGGTGTCTAACTGATTCCATATCAATTTCTTTGCCAAAACAGTTTATTTTTGTCAATAATGCTGCAATACTTTATCACTTATAAGCCAACTGATTATCTAGTTTGGCAAGTTCAGTTTTCCCTCTTTTTATGAAGTTGTCTCCAATACATCACAGTGTGGATATCGGATTATTGTTCTTTATGGCATGGATAGAAATTTTAGTCAAAATATAGCGTAAGAGGGTAAATTACTGCTCAAAATATAAAATGCTCATGAATGTAAGACATGGACAGCTTGTTAAAATCCTACAAGTTCAGTTGTGTTTGGTACAAAAACCAGCACACAGACCCAGGGCTGAGTTTGTGAACCACTTCTTTGATGTTATATTGAATGAAAGTTGTCAGTTGAATCAACTAAAGACAGAATATTGGCCGACTGCTTTTGTGAACTAAATAACAAAGATTTACATTTCCTGACTCATTTATAAATTGATTTATATTCATATTGTTTTTAAAAAATGTGCAGAAATGAGCAGTCAGGAGAAATGATTTTTCTGTCACTTTGTGCGGTGAAAATACAAATTTTCTACCAAGGGTAGACTGCAAATGTCATTTATTTTCCTTACTAGGATCTGTTGCCAGAAAGAAAAAGATCCTTTTTATTTTGCTTGTGGCAGTTATAGACACTCATCCTGTTAACAAGCCTAATACCTTGAATGTTCTGTTGTCCAGACCCATCTCTGCCTGCACCCGCCCTCTCTCTCCTGCCTCCATCCAGTGAGGAACTGCAGACAGAAAAGGCCACACTGGTGTGTCTGGTGCAGATGTCTGTTGGGTTTGCTGATGTCAGCTGGACATCTGGTGGGAGTCCAGTTACTGATGGGATTATTACCAGCACCGCCCAACAGAAACCTGATAAAACCTTCGGTTTGAGCAGCTACTTAACCATCAAACCCTCTGAATGGATCAGTAACCGTGTTTATACCTGTAAAGTGTCTCTCGGGTCTAAAGCCACAGAGAAAAGTATCAAACAGTCTGACTGCAGTGAATAAAGTGCAGCTGTTGATACAATTACTGCTAAAAATTAATTTTTAATCGGAATTCTTTGCTTTCTGTTCCAGTAATGTAATGCATTAAACATACAATTAATTTTCACAACTGTTTCTCTGATGAATAATTCAAGAATAGATGTTGAAATTTATCATTAGGTTACTGTAATTAAAGAAAGCTTTCTTTTGTAATTTTTGTGTGTTGTGTTCCGGGGTTCTGGCCTTTGGCCAGAACAGTATTGCTTATGGTTTTAACAGTTTCTTGTTTAGGATTACTCATTTCATGATTCATGTCCATGTCCATGTTTTTACTTTTCCATGTTTTTGTTTTTGCCAGGTCTGCCATGCCACTCCACCGCTTGTCTGCGTTCCGCCCCGTGCCTTCGTTGTTGCACATTTCTGAGCTATGGTTGGCTTTGGTATTTCCCCTTCCTTCTGTGCTGTGCTGATTCGGGCCTTTCTAAGCTTAATTGGCAATTAACTGTTTAAGTTACTAACATTTACTAACACTCACTGGGTGGTGTAATTCTTAGATAGGCACATTACTAATACTACTAATTTAGACAGGGTGTTTATTGTCACGATTCCTGCTTTGCTATTTCAAGATCTTGCTGTGCTTTTCTGTTCTTAACATTCATGCTTGCTTCCAAGCTGCATACTTAATTGGTACTTAAGCTGAGCACGCTCATTCTCTTAATGAGCAGGTCATGTCATCCACTCTCTGTCCATGTCTTGATCTTGCCATGCCTCTTGTTTCTGCTTCTCCAGGTGTTGCCCCTCATGTCTTTGATTTCCAAGCCTTTATCTGGATGCGGTGGAAGTTGGCTGGCAGACAGTGTCTCGCGTCTCATTGCATGTGCAAGTGTAGCCAAGTTCTTGTTGTCAAGATTCCCTAGCATTTCTAGTTTCAAGTCTTGTCCCAGCCTCTTGTTTTGTGTATATATTTAGTCTTGTTATTTATTTTTCTTGATCTTCTCGCCTGGAGTTTCCAGTGCCTTTTTGTTTTTTGCCTTTTTGCATTTATTGTTTATTGCTCTGTGTAGCTTACCTTAGTTTGTTTTTGCAACCCTTTGGGCCAAGTTTTTTGTTGGCCCTCGTGCCTGTTTTGTTTTGTTTAAAATAAATCCTCATTCCCTTTTCCCGCATCTGGTGTCAACTGATTCCATATCAGTAGACACTGTCGCCTTGACACCAGCGGGATGGAGTGCAGGATCGCCCAGCGAGAGGCTGAGCTGCTGCATCAACGGCAGCAGATCCAGGAGCTGACAGCTGCGCTGGCCACACTGAAGGCCAGCCTTCCCTGGGCAAGTCCCAGCCAGGGTCCCATCATGCCAGCTGTCCAGCCCTGTGCTCCTGCAGCACACCAGCCACCCATCACCCCTGTGCGCCAGCCCGGCGCAGAAGCACCTCAGCTGCAGCCAGCTGTCCACCCTGGTCCTGAGCCCTGCCTTCCACCGCCCGAAAGGTACGGTGGAGAACCAGGGTTCTGCAGGGCTTTTCTCACCTCCTGTGAGATGTGTTTCGCTCTGCAGCCCTCCACCTTCGCCTCAGAGCCGGCCCGAGTCGCCTTCGTCCTCTCCCAGCTGACGGGGCGGGCTCGCTTGTGGGGAACTGCCGCATGGCAGGCTCGGCAGCCCTGCACTACCACCTACCAGGCCTTGGCGGAGGAGCTACTGCGTATCTTTGACCGCTCCAAGCAGGGGAGAGCCGCAGGACGGGAGCTGCTGAGGATGAGGCAGGGGAGGAGATCGGTGGCGGACTACGCCATCGAGTTTCAGACGGTGGCAGCCACGTCGGGCTGGAGCAGGGAGGCGCTGTGTGACGTGTTCCTCCAGGGGCTGTCCGAACCAGTCAAAGACCGACTGCTCTTCTGTGAGATCCCTGAGTCTCCAGAGGCCCTTATAGACCTGGCCCTGCGCATCGACAGCCGCCTGGAGGAGAGGGCGCTCACTCTTAGCCCTGGCCGACGTTCTACCCCTTCTGGCCAGATCCAACCCCCGTGCCCTGATCGCGCGTCGCCTCAGGACCAGCTGAGGGGGGACGCCACCGCACTCTCTCCTGGAGAGGCATCTCCCCTGGAGATCGGGAGGTCCCGGCTCACCCAGGAGGAGCGCCAACGGAGAAGGAGGTCGGGGGCGTGTTTTTACTGCGGCCAGCAGGGTCATGCGGTCCGAGGCTGTCCAACAAGACAACGCCCACTAGCGTCTGGAGGAGTACTAGTGGGCGCTTCAGCCAAGGAAACCTCCTCCTACCGCCGGACCTGCATCCCGGTGACCCTGACCTGGGAGGGCTGCTCCCGCAAAACCACCGCCCTCATTGACTCAGGAGCTGAGGAGAGCTTCATTGACGCCTGAGCTGCCGCCGAGTGGGGGGTTCCCCTCTCCCAACTTCCCAGCCCATTGTCCATCTCAGGGCTGGGTGGGCAACCCCTTGCTAAGGTGTGCTACCAGACCATTGCCATCCAGCTGCTGGCGTCAGGCAATCACCACGAACAGGTCCAGCTGTTCGTGACCGAGACACCCCGCTCTCCCATTGTCCTGGGTCACCCGTGGTTGGCGTTACATGGGCCGGTGATCGACTGGGCCCGCCATGAGGTGCGGGAGTGGAGTCCCTCCTGTTCGGCCAGCTGCCTCCTCGACTCCCGACCCTCCTGTTCGGCGGGTGGACCAGCTTCCGAGGGGAAGCCGGACGTCTCCAGAGTGCCCCCTGAATACCATGACCTGGCGGCTGTCTTTAGCAAGTCCCGGGCGGTGTCGCTGCCCCCGCACCGCCCGTATGACTGTGCTATTGACCTCCAGCCTGGGACAGCGCCTCCTAGGGGCAGAGTCTTTGCCTTGTCCGAGCCAGAGAGGGGGGCCATGGACAAGTACATCCGGGAGTCCCTGGCGGCAGGCATCATCCGTCCATCCTCCTCTCCTGCGGGGGCAGGCTTCTTCTTCGTCAAGAAGGATGGCTCCCTGCGCCCCTGCATCGATTACCGAGGGCTCAATAAGATCACGATCAGGAACCGCTACCCGCTTCCACTGATGTCCTCGGCGTTTGATGTTATCCAGGGGGCGGCCATCTTCACCAAGCTGGACCTGCGGAATGCCTACCACCTCTTGCGCATCAGGGAGGGCGACGAATGGAAGACCGCTTTCAACACCCCTAGCGGCCACTGGGAGTACCTGGTGGTTCCATTCGGCCTGACCAACGCGCCCGCAGTGTTCCAGAACTTGGTGAATGATGTGCTTGGAGACATGATCGGGAGGTTCGTCTACGTCTACCTTGACGACATCCTGATCTTCTCCCGGGACAAGACGGAGCACACTAACCATGTTCGCCAGGTGCTCCGCCGCCTCCTCGAGAACCGCCTCTTCGTCAAGGCTGAAAAGTGCGAGTTCAGCACCACCACTACCTCCTTCCTGGGGCACGTCATCTCCCCTAACCACCTGGGCATGGACGAGGAGAAGGTCAAGGCTGTGGTGGACTGGCCCGCACCCAAGGACCGCAAGGCCCTACAGAGCTTCCTAGGATTCGCTAATTTCTATAGGCGATTCGTCAGGAACTATAGCACCGTGGCAGCTCCCCTAACGGCCCTTACCTCCATCAAGGTGCCATTCCGTTGGACTCCGCAAGCCGAGGTGACCTTCTGTGAGCTGAAGAGGCGCTTCACCACCGCGCCCATCCTCACCACCCCCGACCCCGCCAAGCAGTTCATTGTGGAGGTGGATGCCTCCAATGTCGGGGTTGGTGCGGTGCTATCCCAAAGATCCAGCAATGATCAGAAGGTACACCCGTGCGCGTTCTACTCCCACCGACTGACGCCTGCGGAGTCCAACTACGACGTCGGGAACCGGGAGCTGCTGGCGGTGAAGCTGGCCCTGGAGGAGTGGAGGCACTGGCTTGAGGGGGCAAGGGTTCCGTTCCTGGTCTGGACGGACCATAAAAACCTAGAGTACCTCCGTTCAGCCAAGAGGTTGACACCCAGACAAGCCAGATGGGCCCTCTTTTTCGACCGGTTCAACTTCTCCCTGGCCTACAGGCCAGGGTCCAAGAATACCAAGGCTGACGCGCTCTCCAGGCGTTTCGACGCTTCCTCGTCCAAGGGAGAGCCCAGCTCCATCCTGCCAAGAACCTGCTTCGTTAACAACGTGTGCCTCCGGATCGAGGAGCTGGTCCGCAACGCTCAGAACGGCGCAGCTACGCCCAGTGCCTGCCCTGCCAACTGCCTGTATGTCCCTGCAGCTGCCCGGTCTGACGTTCTCCAGTGGGGCCACTCCTCCAACCTGTCATGCCATCCTGGGGTCGGCCGGACCCTGCGGTTCATCCAGCGCCGTTTCTGGTGGCCCAAGATGGCAGCAGAGGTCCGGGGGTTCGTTTCTGCCTGCTCAGTCTGTTCCCGCGCCAAGTCCTCCCACGCACCTCCCTCTGGTCTGCTCCAACCACTGCCCATTCCTCACCGTCCCTGGTCCCACATAGCTCTGGACTTCGTCACTGGCCTGCCCGTCTCCCATGGAAACACCACTGTCCTCACCATAGTTGACCGGTTCTCCAAGTCTGCCCACTTCGTGCCCCTTCCCAAGCTCCCCTCTGCTAAAACCACAGCTGACCTTCTTATCCAGCATGTTGTCCGTCCCCATGGCATTCCTGTGGATATTGTGTCAGATCGTGGTCCCCAATTCACCTCCCAGTTCTGGAAAGCATTCTGCACATCCCTTGGCACCTCCTTCAGCCTCAGTTCCGGTTACCACCCACAGACCAATGGACAGACTGAGCGGGCCAACCAAACCCTGGAGACGGTCCTCCGATGCGTGTGCTCGACCAACCCAAGATCCTGGTCTACCATGCTACCCTGGGTCGAGTACGCCGTAAACTCCCACGCCGCCTCTGCCTCCGGCCTCTCCCCCTTCGAGTGCTGTATGGGCTACCAGCCTCCATTGTTCCCCAGCCAGGAGGAGGAAGTCGGGGTGCCTTCAGCCGGGGCATTCATCCGGCGGTGTCGCCGTGTGTGGCTGTCTGCTCGCCGCGCCTTGGTCCGGGCGGGCAAGACCATGAAGACCACGGCAGACAAGCGTCGGCGCCCAGCCCCTCACTATCGGGTCGGCCAGAAGGTCTGGTTAGCGGCACAAGACATCCCACTCCGGGTGGAGAGCCGCAAGCTGGCTCCTCGCTTCCTGGGTCCTTTCCCCATCCAGAGGATCATCAGCCCCACGGCTGTCCGGCTCAACCTCCCATCCACCATGCGACGTCTCCACCCAGTGTTCCACGTCTCACGCCTGAGGCCTGTTGCCACCTCCCCCCTCATGCCCCCACCTGAGCCTCCGCCTCCTCCTCGGCTCATCGATGGAGGGGAGGCCTACACTGTCAAAGCTCTGTTGGATTGCCGACGGAGGGGCCGGGGCCTCCAGTACCTCGTGGATTGGGAGGGGTACGGCCCAGAGGAGCGTTCCTGGGTCCCGGCCAGGCACATTCTCGATAAATCTCTCATCCGTGATTACCATCAGTCACACCCCAAGCCATAGCCCCAAGCCATAGCCATAGCCCATAGCCATTGCCATCCATAGCCACAGTCCCAAGCCATAGTCATAGCCATCACCCTAAGCCATAGTTCCAAGCCATAGCCTCAAGCCAAGCCAAGCCATAGCCATAGTCCCAAGTCCAAGCCCAAGCCAAGCCATAGCCATAGTCCCAAACCATAGCCTCAAGCCATAACCATCACCCCATTGCCATAGCCTAAGCCTTAGCCCCAGCTTGCTGGAGACCTAGTTATCTTGTTTGTGTTTAGTGTTTCTTGTTGTACTGTTTCTTGGTTAGGTGTTTTGTGTCTTAGGGTTTTTGTCCATAGTATTTACTTGGTTATTAGTCTTGTAGGATTTGTATTTAGTTTTGTGCGGCTTCATGTATTTTAGTTATTGGTGGTTTTTTTTTTTTTTTTTTGTCAGCGTCAGGTGCCGCTTTTGTAAGGGGGGGGTACTGTTGTGTTCCGGGGTTCTGGCCTTTGGCCAGAACAGTATTGCTTATGGTTTTAACAGTTTCTTGTTTAGGATTACTCATTTCATGATTCATGTCCATGTTTTTACTTTTCCATGTTTTTGTTTTTGCCAGGTCTGCCATGCCACTCCACCGCTTGTCTGCGTTCCGCCCCGTGCCTTCGTTGTTGCACATTTCTGAGCTATGGTTGGCTTTGGTATTTCCCCTTCCTTCTGTGCTGTGCTGATTCGGGCCTTTCTAAGCTTAATTGGCAATTAACTGTTTAAGTTACTAACATTTACTAACACTCACTGGGTGGTGTAATTCTTAGATAGGCACATTACTAATACTACTAATTTAGACAGGGTGTTTATTGTCACGATTCCTGCTTTGCTATTTCAAGATCTTGCTGTGCTTTTCTGTTCTTAACATTCATGCTTGCTTCCAAGCTGCATACTTAATTGGTACTTAAGCTGAGCACGCTCATTCTCTTAATGAGCAGGTCATGTCATCCACTCTCTGTCCATGTCTTGATCTTGCCATGCCTCTTGTTTCTGCTTCTCCAGGTGTTGCCCCTCATGTCTTTGATTTCCAAGCCTTTATCTGGATGCGGTGGAAGTTGGCTGGCAGACAGTGTCTCGCGTCTCATTGCATGTGCAAGTGTAGCCAAGTTCTTGTTGTCAAGATTCCCTAGCATTTCTAGTTTCAAGTCTTGTCCCAGCCTCTTGTTTTGTGTATATATTTAGTCTTGTTATTTATTTTTCTTGATCTTCTCGCCTGGAGTTTCCAGTGCCTTTTTGTTTTTTGCCTTTTTGCATTTATTGTTTATTGCTCTGTGTAGCTTACCTTAGTTTGTTTTTGCAACCCTTTGGGCCAAGTTTTTTGTTGGCCCTCGTGCCTGTTTTGTTTTGTTTAAAATAAATCCTCATTCCCTTTTCCCGCATCTGGTGTCAACTGATTCCATATCATTGTGTTTGTGTAATGTGTAGAGATGTAATAAATATGATTGCAAGAGCTGTATTGTTCCTTAAGTTCGTATGCTGTGACAAAAGTATCTAGTCTGTGCATTTGTTGACAAGACTCTGTTCACCAATTTCATATTTCTCTCTGAAAACTGGATTATAGGCATTCTCAAACAGCACAGTTTATTTGATTTATCAGTATTAAAACCATGATTGTGCCACACTGGTGATGGAGAGCCTCAGACTCTGCTGGTCTTCAGTGTTGCTGTTCTAAACAGAAACACAGCTAAGTAACGCCACACTGTAGTTTCCATTGGGTCTGAGTCATTTGCTGATTTTAGGGTGAAAAAAAAAAACCAGCAGTTCTGTGACTCTCCTGGAAAATGATGGCAGACGCTCCTGAAATGTGACCCCACAGCACACAGTTCAAATTCAGGAATTAAACTGGGTTGTACAGTTATTTGTTCATACAATCAAACTAAAATCACTGATAATACAGTTGAGGTTCTGTAACACGTTAAAATTACCATAATCACAGGCCTCTGGGGAACAGAGGGGTGCAGAGGCATTTGGGATTTAGCCCTGAGTCCTCCACACCAGTACAGGCCTGACACAGTGCAACATGTCAACATAATCTTGCAACATTCACGCGCCACAGTTTCATGAAAATGTTTGTATAACATTGCACAATGGCTGATCTTGAGTATTCTGGAGCTGCCCGCCCAGCCAAGCAGAGGGCGACAGAGAGGCTGCTTTACAACTGAAACTGAGACGCACCTGCAGAATTTACATATTTTATTTATGACTCCTTGCAAATGAGGGAGTGATTTTATCTCTTTTCAAACATCCTACCCAATGTCATCTTATATACCTGAAGATGTGAAGAGCGGTAAATCAGACTGTACATAACTGCAGAAACTCCATCATTATTTCCACACAGAGATCAAAAAATGATTGCGTTTGTAACAGAGACTGTGTGGCTGAGAGAGAATAAGCCCAAACAAGCATTCTCACAATGTATCTCGCATGGTTAAACAATATTAACACACATTCAAAACGAAAACAAAATAAAATGAATTTGGTGCCCATTCTTCAAGGATTTCAGAATTAGCCAGATACAGTTTGTGCAGCTCTGAACACAGCTCTGTTGGTGTGGCACCTGCTATCAAGAGCGCATGATAGTTGCAGTGTACTCGTGTGACATTTCTGAAGCTTTGCAGTGTTTCACATCAATTAAAATAAAAAGAGAGACAAAAATGTCAAGTGATAGATTTTTAGGTGTGGCAAAGGGCCCTGGTTTTCACGTTTGCATTTCTGATCACTCTGTGACTTTGTGACAGTAACATTATGAGGGTGGGGGTTTGTAGGGTTTGGGTGGAGTCACAGGCGTAGCTCAGTATCTCTCCATCACTGTTTGGGTTTCAGTTGCAATGAAGCGAAGATACAGGAAGCTGTGTCCATCGTATACAGGGCTTTATAGTTACTGGAGGGAATGTGGATTCTACACTCATAACTCCTGTATAAATCTTCTGGCTGTGTCTGTGTGTGTTGGTGTGTTGGTGATTTTCTCCTTGAGTGTGAATGTGGGATTATTGGGGTCACTCCTGGCTGGCCTTACTGATTCTGTGCACCATTATGAATGGGAGGGTCTCATGAACATCAGTCACTGAGATACTTCTGTCAAACAGGAGGGTCAAAGTGCAGAGAAGAGACAGTACAAATGCAGCAACATATCTGAGGAGCCATTAACTCACTGGAGGATAATTTTCTCACAATTTTTACCATGTGACATCAATGCTTTCATCAAAAAAAAAATCATAGACAAAATTATGGTGAGCTGATTGGGTTGGTAAAGTGCAAAGACTCCTCACACACAGTATATATTGTGTTATACAATATCTGACATGTAAAATTGATGTTAGATTTTATATTAGTGGACCAAAGTTTATTTCTGACCTGGAATATTTTCTTGGCTGTGATATCAGCATTATAATCACATGACCACTGGTAGATGTCTGCGCTGTTATGATTGGCTGAGTGCAGAAGCTCCTCCCCCTCCATCTCCCTGACCGGCCCCTTATATCTGGGTCCTGCAGCCTCTCCTCTCCTCATGAGCCCAGAGTAACACGGATTATCAGTTAATAATAACTAATGTGGAGGCTGCAGACTCTGCTGTGTATTACTGTGGTAAATGGGTGAGCTCCGTGAGTGAACGAGTATCACAGTGATTCACACCATGACAAAAACCTCTGAGTTTCACTTCTGCTTTAAAGCTGCTATAAGTTCAGAGAGGAGAAGATGTGCATTTATTCAAGCCGGATGAAAATCTCTCATCCAAAAAACCATTTAATCTTCAAAAAACATGGCAAAAATGGTACGTGAAAGCCAGAAAAATTACAGAAAAACAAAACAACTCAGTACTGCGGTCATGTATTTGGCTCTGTGTCAGACACAATCTGATTAGTCGATCCGTAACATGCATCTATATGCTACATGTCAATGTCGTATGTCCCACCAATGAAAAGTTCACCTTTGGAGTCAGACCCCAGTTTTGTAGCCATTACGTGACATGAGCCATCTGCATAAAAAATGTTCTTTCTCTCTAGAATGTTCTACAGAACATTCAGACATGAGGCCCTGCCTTACACAGGGAGCAGCAGGGTGGTTCATTGGCACTGTTACCTCCCAGAAAAAAAAAAGAAAAAAAAAGTAAAAAATTGTGGCTGAATCTGGCCGGGGCCTTTCAATGTGGACTTAGAATATTCTCCAGTTGTTAGCACGATTTTCTCAAAGTGCTCCACTTTCCTCCCACAGTTCAAATATATGCATATTAGGCTGATTGTAGACTTTAAACTGGGCTTATGCCATCGGAGGCGACGGCTTGGGGTATATCCCCGAACGCCCCCAATCCTCCAATTCCCCAATCCTCGAATAGACCCAATACAATATAATGCCCCTCAGGTCATCACCTTTCATTTGAACTTAATTTCAGGTCAATCGGACAAATGGTTCTGAAGATATTGCCAAAATGGTAATTTTCCATCACAAAGCTCCACCTGGTGGCAAAATATTGAACCAAACAGGAATGATGTCATCATGTGACACATTGTGAGGTCATGACCTTGCAGTTGAAAATAGTTCAATGTCAATTGGACAAATGTTTCCAAAGATATGGCAAAAATGGCGAATTTTATGTGACAAAGCTCCACCTTGTGTCAAAATTTTGAACTAAACAGGTAAAATGTCATTGTGGGACACATCCTCAGGTCATGACTTTTCATTTGCACTTGATTTGAGGTCAATCGGACAAAAATTTTTAGAGATATGATAAAAACAGTGATTTTTCAGTTTTTGGCCCCTGCTGGCCAATCTAGAAATTGTAAATTGTCCAAAATCGAATCAGTTCTTCCTCTTTATGATACTTACGTATGTGCGAAACATGAAATTTCTAATAGAAATATTACTGAAGTTATCGCATTAACACGTAGGGCGGCGCGGCAGCGGCAATGGTCGGACCAAAAACATATCCCTGAAACGCCATTCGGGGATATAATTGGACATCAGAATGGCTGTGTGAGTGAATGGTCTCTGTGCCCTGTGATGGATTTGTGCATTTGCCCATTGAATGCTGGTTAAAGCTCCAGCTTCCCTGCAACCCAGACCAGGAATAAGCTGGTTAGATAATGGTGATGAAGGATATATTACACTGGGTGAGAAACTTTTTTATTAACTATAACATACAATACAGCAGTTTAAATCGAGACACCAGCACATAAGACATAAAAACAAAGTGACTCGATCCAAGCAATGTCCTCAGTGCTGAGTGAGAACATACAGCACAGAGGCACAGTGGGAAACTGTGTACTTTGGAATGAAGGAGTCCCAGGCTGTGCTGCATGTCCATGCACTAGCTGAGGACATTCTGCATTCTTCTCACTGCTCTCTCCTCCAAGAAGTGTCCTGTTTGGGCTGGTAGAATACAGGATACACATCAGGACTGTAGCCTATAGTGCTGTCCTCTGGTACAAGCAGGTTCCAGGTGAAGGTCCTCAGTATGTATTGTATTACCTCTGCATTATCAGCTCTCTATATATTGAGCTGGAGTCTCCTCCAGTCACTCCTCATGTAAATGTCAGACTGATTCTGACTGCCTATTACTGCCTATTATTACGATTAACTGAATGTTGCTAAGTACTATGAAATGGTTGAAAAACCTTGCCTCATTCATTTCGTATTGAATAATTGGAAGAAATAAAGTCTCTCATCAACCTTTCTCTGAGGGACATATCAAATCTGAACCAAAAAATGATAGATATGGTTTGATTTTATTAACATATGCATTTTAATTTACATTGGAGGGAGTCATCTTTATTTTTGAAAAAATGCTTTCAGGACATGTATTTCTGATTGTCTGTATGAAGGTAATCTCTCGTTCTGTAATTGGCTGAGTGCAGAAGCTCCTCCCCCTCCATCTCGCTGACCAGCCCCTTTTATCTGGGTCCTGCAGCCTCTCCTCTCCTCACACTCCAACCTGCTCATCTCTCAGCTGTTCACACCTCACACAGACAACATGCTGGGGACTCTCTGCACTCTCATCTCTGTGCTCTCATGTAAGACGTTCATTGATCCTTAATGAAAATTCTGCCTGTGATGTAAATATTTCTTACCTGAGCTTCTTATTTCCCAGGTGTGAGTGGAGTAACAGTGGTGACACAGAAGCCTCCTGTTCTGACAGTCAGTAAAGGAGACACAGCCACTATGGACTGTAACCTGGGGTCTGTGACTAATTATCCTGCTTACTGGTACAAGCATGTTCCCGGAAGAGTTACTAATTTTGTGCTACGACTCTATCAAGGTGAACAGTCTCCAGATAGATATGGGACAGGATTCTCATCCAGTCGTTTCACATCAACCCGTCAGAGTAGTACAGACTCCCGGTTTATAATTAAAAATGTGGAGGCAGGAGACTCTGCAGTGTATTACTGTAGCACATGGGACAGCTCTGCTAATGCAGCTGTATCACAGTGATTCACACTGCAACAAAAACCCCAGAGCTTCACTTCTGCTTTAAAGCTGCTTTATGTTCAGAGAGGAGAAGATGCGCATTTATTCAAGCTGAACCAAAATCTCCCATCCATGCAGAAATTTAATCTCCCCAACAAACAGTAAAAATGAGATGAGAAAGTCAGAAAAATTACAGCAAACAAAATCATTCAGTACAGTGATGAAATATTTGGCTCAGTGTCTGACTCAGTCCAACTAGTCAACCCTTAACATGCTTCTGTTTGTCACTGCTACATGTCCCATAAATGAAAAGTTTATCTTTGAAGCCTCAAGTCCGGTGTCATGGACATGATGCAACCTGACCCGTCTGCATAGAACATAATCATGAGGTCCTGCATTATACAGGAGGCGGTATAGTGAGGCACTGGAACTGTTGCCTCCCATCAAAAGATATTCAGAGAATGAAAAATCTGGCTAAATCTGGTCACAGCCTTTTAATTTGGAGTTTGCACATTTTCTTCCTGTCATTGATTTTCCCTAGTTGCTCCAGTTTCCTCCTTTAGTCCAAAAATATGCATATCAGGTTAATTGGAGACTTTAAATTAGACATAGGAATGATTATGTGAGCGAATGGTGCGTGTGTCCTGAGATGGGTTAGTGGACCGGCATTGCATGCCAGGATCCAGCACCCCCACTGAGACCCAAACCAAGTCACTGTAACCCCTAAGAGCCAGTCTTAGGTTCCGTGGCAGACTTTTGGGTCAGAATCTAGGCTCGATAGGTAGCTGGTGTAATTTAAAGGCAAACCAAGAAATGGACTACTGGAGGCAGATGAGGTAAGGGGATTGGATGTAATGGATTGAAAACAGGATTTTACATCCTAATAGCTGGCATGTGTCTGTGCACTACCCAACACTGAACCAACACAACTGACCTGGGTAATACATAAAAATGTCAAAATTAAAAGAAAAAATTGTGTACAGTCTCCTTTGGTTTCTTAGTGCAGTTCAATACTGTCCTGAGATTTCAGTCAAAAGTAGTGTCGTCTTACATCAGTACTTCCAGTTCAGTCAGTGTTTCTTCTCGGTTCGTGTCTCTTCTCGGCCATGTCCATTCTTGGGTGCACCTTTACCAATTATCAATGTTGTAAGGCTTTTTTAATCCTTCCGCACTGGGACAGTTCATCGGGGGCATTGATGAATTCCTCCTCGGCGTGCAGTTCAGGTTCAAGGTGGCTCGCCATCTCCTCGGTTAAAGAGAGAATCCAATGATTCTAAGGGAAAATAAAACCCCGGCCACAACGGTTCAATGTTATTGAACTTTGTCATAAAGATCCCCAAAAAGCTTCTTTTTCCCGGTTATTGGTCACGAACAAAATGATACACAACAGCAAGTTAAAATCACTCTATACATCTTATTTTTCTTTCCAAGGTCAAACAAGTTGTTTGTCTCTGTGTGCTTCTCTCGTTTTTCTCTAGCTTCATTATTTTTTCACTTGCAAGGTGAAAAGGCGGCCCAAAATCCAGCATCCAATAAAAATTTATGCATCATCACTATTAACCAATAAAAGAAAATCTTAACCAAACAAAGTCAACGGGCACATAATTCACCCAATGGCTTGAAGTTGGTGAGACCAAAGTAGATACCAAAATTTTACAGTTATTCTTGCGCATTACACACACTTTTTAAGAAAAAAGTTTCGTTTCAGCACCTTTTACGGGTGCGCACATTTGCTACAATAGCAGCACCTTTTTAAATGAGCTCATGAGCATCCTAAAAAGGGGTGAACAAAAGCACCCCAAAAAAGGCGTTAATGAGCTCCCTTGCATGAGGTGAACGCGACAACCCTGAAAGGTGCTAACGACATCTCTATAAGGGGGTAACGCAAGAACCTCAAAAGGTACAGATGAGGACCCTTATCAGGAAAGACCACGCGCACCTCTGTAGAGGGTGACTCACAGGGTGTACATATCAGAGATGCCAAGTGTCACGCATTCGCCGTAGGTCTTACACATTTTTTAGGCTTATTCACCGTAGTCTGTGATTATTCATTGAATGCTTAATGAGATTCTCATGCGGAATTAAAATCCTTGTGCATTAAAGTTTCCGTTACACTTGCGTAAAGGTGGACCTCATCACAAGTAACAAGGAAAGCGATTATGACTCCGGAATTCCCGTGCTTCTCTTTACTCAGGGATTGGAAACATTGCATGTGCTTCATGATCGTTTGAATTGTTTTAATGAAATAGGACCATTTGAAATGTTTCTACGCAATTCCATTGCTTTCAATCCCTCAGTAAACACAAGCCTGGGAATTCCCTGAGTCATAATCGATTTCCGTGTCATTAGTGGGAAAATCCACCGTAATGCATGTGAAACTGATGAACTTGATGCACAATGACTTAAATTCCGCGAGTGAATTTCTTCAGTGCGCTTTGACAGAATAATTGCTGACTACGGCACAGAAACATGAATGCCACTAAGAGGAGAAACTCAGGCCTAAGACGTAAGCCTTGGCATCTCTGACATATGCACCTCTTCTAATGGATGCTTGTATGCACCTACGTAGGTTTTCACTGATACCTTTGTTTAAGCACCCAAAAGGTGCTTGCAGCCTCAGAGAGGGTGATCTTTTTCCACCCTTACAGATTCTGACACTGGTTAAAGCACCCATGTGCACGGGCATACACACACCCTCAACATAATCCTTAGCTTCCGCACATGTATCAATCATTGTTTTTACACTGAAAAAGGGCCAAACAAGTACATGTAAATGACAATCACATTACTGCCCAGTTTTGAATGTATGAAGATTTATTTTATTTTATTTATTAATTTTTTGTCATGTGCATTCATCCTCTGTTGGCTCCTCCATACTGACACTGGGAACAAATTGAAAATAAGAATCTGAATTTCATGTAAAGTATATGCATTTGTTTATAGACCAGATATCAAAGCAGCTGCATAAAAGATGTGATGAGAAGAAATGGCAAAACATTTGCTAAAATTCATTTTAGTACTTAAACGATCTTCTCGTTGTGGGATGTCGGAAGCCACAAAACAAAGTGAGCTATCGTACATAGTTTGATGAACAAAGCCATCTTGAACGTGACAAACGCCACTTATTGTCCATGTCGATTATCCTCCTTCATACAAGTGTTGCGCTGCCATTGGTTGTTGTACACTCAACAAAAAGATAAACGCAACACTTTTGTTTTTGCTCCCATTTGTCATGAGATGGACTCAAAGATCTAAAATTCATTCCAGATACACAATATTACCATTTCTCTCAAACATTGTTCACAAATCTGTCTAAATGTGTGATAGTGAGCACTTTTGCTTTGCTGAGACAATCCATCCCACCTCACAGGTGTGCCACATCAAGATGCTCATTAGACACCATGATTAGTGCACAGGTGTACCTTATACTGCCCACAATAAAAGACCACTCTGAAATGTGCAGTTTTTGCTTTATTGGGGGTCTGATATGATGAGATATGATAAAAACAGTGATTTTTCAGTTTTTGGCCCCTGCTGGCCAATCTAGAAATTGTAAATTGTCCAAAATCGAATCAGTTCTTCCTCTTTATGATACTTACGTATGTGCGAAACATGAAATTTCTAATAGAAATATTACTGAAGTTATCGCATTAACACGTAGGGCGGCGCGGCAGCGGCAATGGTCGGACCAAAAACATATCCCTGAAACGCCATTCGGGGATATAATTGGACATCAGAATGGCTGTGTGAGTGAATGGTCTCTGTGCCCTGTGATGGATTTGTGCATTTGCCCATTGAATGCTGGTTAAAGCTCCAGCTTCCCTGCAACCCAGACCAGGAATAAGCTGGTTAGATAATGGTGATGAAGGATATATTACACTGGGTGAGAAACTTTTTTATTAACTATAACATACAATACAGCAGTTTAAATCGAGACACCAGCACATAAGACATAAAAACAAAGTGACTCGATCCAAGCAATGTCCTCAGTGCTGAGTGAGAACATACAGCACAGAGGCACAGTGGGAAACTGTGTACTTTGGAATGAAGGAGTCCCAGACTGTGCTGCATGTCCATGCACTAGCTGAGGACCTTCTGCATTCTTCTCACTGCTCTCTCCTCCAAGAAGTGTCCTGTTTGGGCTGGTAGAATACAGGATACACATCGAACTGTAGCCTATAGTGCTGTTCTCTGGTACAAGCAGGTTCCTGGTGAAGGTCCTCAGTATATATTGTATTACCTCCGCATTATCAGCTCTCTATATATTGAGCTGGAGTCTCCTCCAGTCACTCCTCATGTAAATGTCAGACTGATTCTGACTGCCTATTACTGCCTATTATTACGATTAACTGAATGTTGCTAAGTACTATGAAATGGTTGAAAAACCTTGCCTCATTCATTTCGTATTGAATAATTGGAAGAAATAAAGTCTCTCATCAACCTTTCTCTGAGGGACATATCAAATCTGAACCAAAAAATGATAGATATGGTTTGATTTTATTAACATATGCATTTTAATTTACATTGGAGGGAGTCATCTTTATTTTTGAAAAAATGCTTTCAGGACATGTATTTCTGATTGTCTGTATGAAGGTAATCTCTCGTTCTGTAATTGGCTGAGTGCAGAAGCTCCTCCCCCTCCATCTCGCTGACCAGCCCCTTTTATCTGGGTCCTGCAGCCTCTCCTCTCCTCACACTCCAACCTGCTCATCTCTCAGCTGTTCACACCTCACACAGACAACATGCTGGGGACTCTCTGCACTCTCATCTCTGTGCTCTCATGTAAGACGTTCATTGATCCTTAATGAAAATTCTGCCTGTGATGTAAATATTTCTTACCTGAGCTTCTTATTTCCCAGGTGTGAGTGGAGTAACAGTGGTGACACAGAAGCCTCCTGTTCTGACAGTCAGTAAAGGAGACACAGCCACTATGGACTGTAACCTGGGGTCTGTGACTAATTATCCTGCTTACTGGTACAAGCATGTTCCCGGAAGAGTTACTAATTTTGTGCTACGACTCTATCAAGGTGAACAGTCTCCAGATAGATATGGGACAGGATTCTCATCCAGTCGTTTCACATCAACCCGTCAGAGTAGTACAGACTCCCGGTTTATAATTAAAAATGTGGAGGCAGGAGACTCTGCAGTGTATTACTGTAGCACATGGGACAGCTCTGCTAATGCAGCTGTATCACAGTGATTCACACTGCAACAAAAACCCCAGAGCTTCACTTCTGCTTTAAAGCTGCTTTATGTTCAGAGAGGAGAAGATGCGCATTTATTCAAGCTGAACCAAAATCTCCCATCCATGCAGAAATTTAATCTCCCCAACAAACAGTAAAAATGAGATGAGAAAGTCAGAAAAATTACACTAAATAAAATCATTCAGTACAGTGGTCATATATTTGGCTCAGTGTCAGACTAAGTCCAACTAGTCAACCCTTAACATGCTTCTGTTTGTCACTGCTACATGTCCCATAAATGAAAAGTTTATCTTTGAAGCCTCAAGTCCGGTGTCATGGACATGATGCAACCTGACCCGTCTGCATAGAACATAATCATGAGGTCCTGCATTATACAGGAGGCGGTATAGTGAGGCACTGGAACTGTTGCCTCCCATCAAAAGATATTCAGAGAATGAAAAATCTGGCTAAATCTGGTCACAGCCTTTTAATTTGGAGTTTGCACATTTTCTTCCTGTCATTGATTTTCCCTAGTTGCTCCAGTTTCCTCCTTTAGTCCAAAAATATGCATATCAGGTTAATTGGAGACTTTAAATTAGACATAGGAATGATTATGTGAGCGAATGGTGCGTGTGTCCTGAGATGGGTTAGTGGACCGGCATTGCATGCCAGGATCCAGCACCCCCACTGAGACCCAAACCAAGTCACTGTAACCCCTAAGAGCCAGTCTTAGGTTCCGTGGCAGACTTTTGGGTCAGAATCTAGGCTCGATAGGTAGCTGGTGTAATTTAAAGGCAAACCAAGAAATGGACTACTGGAGGCAGATGAGGTAAGGGGATTGGATGTAATGGATTGAAAACAGGATTTTACATCCTAATAGCTGGCATGTGTCTGTGCACTACCCAACACTGAACCAACACAACTGACCTGGGTAATACATAAAAATGTCAAAATTAAAAGAAAAAATTGTGTACAGTCTCCTTTGGTTTCTTAGTGCAGTTCAATACTGTCCTGAGATTTCAGTCAAAAGTAGTGTCGTCTTACATCAGTACTTCCAGTTCAGTCAGTGTTTCTTCTCGGTTCGTGTCTCTTCTCGGCCATGTCCATTCTTGGGTGCACCTTTACCAATTATCAATGTTGTAAGGCTTTTTTAATCCTTCCGCACTGGGACAGTTCATCGGGGGCATTGATGAATTCCTCCTCGGCGTGCAGTTCAGGTTCAAGGTGGCTCGCCATCTCCTCGGTTAAAGAGAGAATCCAATGATTCTAAGGGAAAATAAAACCCCGGCCACAACGGTTCAATGTTATTGAACTTTGTCATAAAGATCCCCAAAAAGCTTCTTTTTCCCGGTTATTGGTCACGAACAAAATGATACACAACAGCAAGTTAAAATCACTCTATACATCTTATTTTTCTTTCCAAGGTCAAACAAGTTGTTTGTCTCTGTGTGCTTCTCTCGTTTTTCTCTAGCTTCATTATTTTTTCACTTGCAAGGTGAAAAGGCGGCCCAAAATCCAGCATCCAATAAAAATTTATGCATCATCACTATTAACCAATAAAAGAAAATCTTAACCAAACAAAGTCAACGGGCACATAATTCACCCAATGGCTTGAAGTTGGTGAGACCAAAGTAGATACCAAAATTTTACAGTTATTCTTGCGCATTACACACACTTTTTAAGAAAAAAGTTTCGTTTCAGCACCTTTTACGGGTGCGCACATTTGCTACAATAGCAGCACCTTTTTAAATGAGCTCATGAGCATCCTAAAAAGGGGTGAACAAAAGCACCCCAAAAAAGGCGTTAATGAGCTCCCTTGCATGAGGTGAACGCGACAACCCTGAAAGGTGCTAACGACATCTCTATAAGGGGGTAACGCAAGAACCTCAAAAGGTACAGATGAGGACCCTTATCAGGAAAGACCACGCGCACCTCTGTAGAGGGTGACTCACAGGGTGTACATATCAGAGATGCCAAGTGTCACGCATTCGCCGTAGGTCTTACACATTTTTTAGGCTTATTCACCGTAGTCTGTGATTATTCATTGAATGCTTAATGAGATTCTCATGCGGAATTAAAATCCTTGTGCATTAAAGTTTCCGTTACACTTGCGTAAAGGTGGACCTCATCACAAGTAACAAGGAAAGCGATTATGACTCCGGAATTCCCGTGCTTCTCTTTACTCAGGGATTGGAAACATTGCATGTGCTTCATGATCGTTTGAATTGTTTTAATGAAATAGGACCATTTGAAATGTTTCTACGCAATTCCATTGCTTTCAATCCCTCAGTAAACACAAGCCTGGGAATTCCCTGAGTCATAATCGATTTCCGTGTCATTAGTGGGAAAATCCACCGTAATGCATGTGAAACTGATGAACTTGATGCACAATGACTTAAATTCCGCGAGTGAATTTCTTCAGTGCGCTTTGACAGAATAATTGCTGACTACGGCACAGAAACATGAATGCCACTAAGAGGAGAAACTCAGGCCTAAGACGTAAGCCTTGGCATCTCTGACATATGCACCTCTTCTAATGGATGCTTGTATGCACCTACGTAGGTTTTCACTGATACCTTTGTTTAAGCACCCAAAAGGTGCTTGCAGCCTCAGAGAGGGTGATCTTTTTCCACCCTTACAGATTCTGACACTGGTTAAAGCACCCATGTGCACGGGCATACACACACCCTCAACATAATCCTTAGCTTCCGCACATGTATCAATCATTGTTTTTACACTGAAAAAGGGCCAAACAAGTACATGTAAATGACAACCACATTACTGCCCAGTTTTGAATGTATGAAGATTTATTTTATTTTATTTATTAATTTTTTGTCATGTGCATTCATCCTCTGTTGGCTCCTCCATACTGACACTGGGAACAAATTGAAAATAAGAATCTGAATTTCATGTAAAGTATATGCATTTGTTTATAGACCAGATATCAAAGCAGCTGCATAAAAGATGTGATGAGAAGAAATGGCAAAACATTTGCTAAAATTCATTTTAGTACTTAAACGATCTTCTCGTTGTGGGATGTCGGAAGCCACAAAACAAAGTGAGCTATCGTACATAGTTTGATGAACAAAGCCATCTTGAACGTGACAAACGCCACTTATTGTCCATGTCGATTATCCTCCTTCATACAAGTGTTGCGCTGCCATTGGTTGTTGTACACTCAACAAAAAGATAAACACAACACTTTTGTTTTTGCTCCCATTTGTCATGAGATGGACTCAAAGATCTAAAATTCATTCCAGATACACAATATTACCATTTCTCTCAAACATTGTTCACAAATCTGTCTAAATGTGTGATAGTGAGCACTTTTGCTTTGCTGAGACAATCCATCCCACCTCACAGGTGTGCCACATCAAGATGCTCATTAGACACCATGATTAGTGCACAGGTGTACCTTATACTGCCCACAATAAAAGACCACTCTGAAATGTGCAGTTTTTGCTTTATTGGGGGTCTGGGGACTCAGAACCAGTCAGTATCTGGTGTGACCACCATTTTCATGGTGACAAATGGGAGCAAAAACAAAAGTGTTGCGTTTATATTTATGTTGAGTATATTTTTTGAGGAGTAGTCTGATCGAAAAGTCCGTAATATCAGTTGAAATTTTTGTGTCCCAGTTTATTTTATTAGAATAAGTAAGTTTAAAAATGTGGCAGCGTAGCATTCTACTAATTTTGTACAATAAAAAAATACTATACAAGAAGTTCAACACAAAATAGGTCTGAAGTGTTAATTAAAGGGAGTCCCTGATAACGTACGTTAATAAACAGGACCACTCCCAATGCCCCTTCCTTACACCTGTATAGACCACCTACAATCCCACAATCCTCGCTCGTCTTGCTTTTACGTCATTTATTCGCAAACCAGACAGCCAGCGCACAGCAAGAGTTCACTTACCCGAAGCTCGAAATCCGAAATCTTACTAAGCAGTGGCGTAGCCAGTGGGGTGGGCACAGACACGTCACTGGGGCTTGAATAACATCACTATAAAAAATCGATACCTACTTCCATTGACGAACTCTGCGTTTGAATGGCTGCAGGAGGCGTCTTTTTTTTATCAAGCTAGACCTCCAGAATGCTTATAACTTGGTTCGGATCTATGAGGGGGACGGGTGAAAAATGGTATTTAATAAGCATGACGGGTACTACAAATATTTGGTCATGCTGTTTAGATTAGTTGACGCCCCCTCTGTGTTCCAGGCACTCGTTAATGAAGTCCTCCAAGAGATGTTGGAGAGATTTGTCTTTGTCTACCTTGACAATATTTTGATTTTCTCTTCAACTCTTTTGGAGCATAAACAACATTTCAGACAAGTGCTTGAAGCCCTCCCCAAAGCCAAGCTTTTTGTCAATGCTGAGAAATGCGTTTTTCATGCCAAGACAGTTTCGTTTCTTAGCTTCATTGTTTCAGAAGGGTCAGTCCGCATGGATCCTAACAAAGTGGCAGCGGTCAGGGATTAGCCTGCCCCTAAAAATGTTAATGAGGTGCAACGGTTTTTGGGGTTTGCTAATTTTTATAGGAGGTTTATCCGTAATTTTAGTGCGGTAGCTGCCCCCATTATTGCGCTCTCAAAGAAGAATACCTCCTCGTCATTTGCTTGGTCTCTAGCAGCTGAGGCTGCTTTTCAGGAGTTAAAGAAACAACTTAGCTCAGAACCCATTCTCATTTTGCCTGACTCCTCCCTCCCATTAGTTGTGGAGGTGGATGCATCGAAAGTCGGGGTTAGTGCTATTTTGTCTCCACGCCCCCTTCGGGACAGTAAGTTGCACCCATGTGCCTACTTCTCCCGGTCGTTGTCGGCAGCCGAACAGAATTACAGCATTGGTGACCAGGAGTTGTTGGCTGTCAAGTTGGCATGAGAAGAGTGGCGCCATTGGTTGGAGGGGGCTGAACATCCATTTGTGAAAATCTCCAAATACATCCAACAAACAAAACGAAGTAAATCTCGGCAGGCGTGGTGGTCGTTGCTTTTCAACGACTTTAACTTTACGTTAACCTATCGCCCGGGGTCTAAAAACATCAAGCCCAACGCTTTGTTGCAGATTCATGATCGCTCTGGTCGCGACCCCATTCCTGAGCCGGTTATCACGGCAGCTCAGATTGTGGCTCCCATGCAGTGGGACTTTGAGTCTGTTGTGCGGGAGGCGTTGAGAAATGATCCCGGTCCTGGTGGGGAACCGCCTGGTTGTTTGTTTGTTCCTTTGGCAGTGCGGTCCCAAGTTCTCCAGTGGGGTCACTATTCCCGTCTGGCGGGTCACCGGGGGTTAATCGGAGCAAGCAGGTCTTGGATTGATGTTTCTGGTGGCCCAGTATGATTGAGGACATCCGGGAGTTTGTAGCGGCGTGCTGTATTTGCTCTAGGAACAAAACTTCCCACCTCCCCCCCACTGGTCTGCTGCGGCTGTTGCTCATCCCTAGGCGCCCGTGGAGCCATATTGATTTTGATTCGCTCTTGATTTTGTTACGGGGCTGCCTGTTTCGGAAGGGAACGCGGTCATCCTGGTCGTGGTTGACCGTTTTTCTAAGGCCGCCCCATTTATCGCGCTGCCCAAGCTGCCTTCGGCACGGCAGACGGCCCTTCTTGTTGTGGGCCATGTTTTCCAGCTGCATGGCATCCCTCAAGATGTGGTTTCTGACCGGGGCCTCAATTTACAGCCAAATTTTGGTGTGCATTTTGCAACCAGTTGGGGGCCACTGTGAGCCTTTCCTCTGGTTTTCATCCAGAGGCTATCGGGCAGACTGAGTTAACCAACCAGTCCTTGGAGAATACTCTTCCATGTTTAGCGGCTGACAACCCATCTTTGTGGAGTCAATTTTTAGCATGGGCCGAATATTCCCAGAATTCACTGGGTAACTCCTCCTCGGGCCTTTCCCCATTTGAGGATCAGTTGGGTTATCGGCCTCCGCTGTTTACTGAGAATGACAGGGATTCAGAGGTTCCGTCGGTTAATCACTTTGTTTTGCAACAAACTATTGTTGCATGAAGAATGTGATGATTGGAAACAGCACTTTCTATCCAACACCTTGGACTGGCTGAGTGCAGAAGCTCCTCCCCCTCCATCTCCCTGACCGGCCCCTTATATCTGGGTCCTGCAGCCACTCCTCTCCTCACACTCCAACCTGCTCATCTCTCAGCTGGACAGTAAGGGCAGTTCACACCTCACACTGACAACATGTTGGGGACACTCTGCGCTCTCATCTCTGTGCTCTCATGTAAGAAACTTGAATTAGTCTTAAATTAAAATTCTGCATTTAATGTTTCTTACATGAGCTTCTTATTTCCCAGGTGTGAGTGGAGTAACAGTGGTGACACAGAAGCCTCCTGTTCTGACAGAGAGTAAAGGAGATACAGCCACTATGGACTGTAACCTGGGGACTGTGACTAATCGAGCAGTTTGGTGGTACAAGCAGGTTCCAGGCAGTGCTCCTCAGCATGTGCTGCGTTTCTATCACTCTTGGAGTGCCCCTAAATATGGGGCTGGGTTCTCGTCCAGCCGCTTTACATCCACTAATCAGGGTACATCTGATTATCAATTGATAATCAAAAATGTGGAGGCAGGAGACTTTGCATTGTATTGCTGTAATACATGGGACACCAATGCGGAGGAGTTCATATCACAGTGATTTGCCTCATGACAAAAACCTCTGAGCATCACTTCTGCTTTATAGCAGTTTTAGAAAGGAGAGAACTTTACTCTCAGTACAGGATGTGCTGTCAATTAAGCTGAGCCAGGACCTCTGAACCATGACAGTAACGTCACAGGGCCTGGAGCCCATCTGATAGAAACCCAGTCCTGCAGGACCACAACATCTGCATCCTTTCACTTTGTTTCACCAGCAGTGATTCATTTCAACATAAAGTGAACTGTTTAAATTCAGGGGAATATTGTCAAATTCTGATGTAACTTTGATATAAGAGCTGAGAGAGCTGAGCTGAGTGGACACTCTGCACTCTCATTACTTTACTCTCATTTTGGATACCAGGGTTAGATCATCAGTGTCAAATGTTTTTTATGCTCCGCGCACTGATCACCATTGACTGAGTTTTATTTAAGAGCAAACAACGCGTTTTGCCATCGCTTTGTCAGGTTCGCTCTTTGCTTTCCCCATGACACCCACAGGTGAAATAATCAAATCCAGTGTCACTTGACCTTCTCGTGTTTTTTTTTTCATATAAACATTTTTCTTTTATAAATAATAAAATAATAATAACTATGAAAGCACTCAGAGAGCGCAGACCTCCGCCAGGGGGCAGCAAACCCAAAAGCACGGTGATCGGAACTCCGGCCCATTGGAAAGACTTGAAATCTTGAACTTTGGCGTATATCTCAGCAGTACTTTGGCCTAGATATGCCAAAATTTAATCACCTCTTCCTTAACTTAATACCCACCTACCCTGATAAATTTTATCAAAATCTGGCCATAAGTTTTTGAGTTATGTTGTACACAAACAAACCAAGAAACAAGCAAACCAACAAACAAACTAGAACAGGCACTCGGTAGAGCGCATACCTTCGCCGACGCCACTGAATCCCTCGCCACTGGCGTTGGTTTCATGCCGATCGGATAAAAATTGACCGAGATATGGCCGAAAGTCGGTTTTGACCTTTTCGTGGCCTTGACCTTGACCTTTGACCCGATCACTCCCAAAATCTAATCGATTGATCCTCAGGTCATGCCAAATCAACCCACCAAATTTTATGAAACTCCGTTTGGTACTTTTTGAGTTATTCGATACACATACACACAGACAGACAGACAGACACACAAACAAATAAATACACGGGGATCAAAACATTACCTTCGTCAGCGAAGTCGCTGGCGAAGGTAACAAACAGCACCAAAAACATAACCTCCTTAGCGGAGGTAATAATAAAATAATAAATAATATACAAGGCTGACTGTATAATACAGAATGGGAGCATAGCATTGATTAATATTTTAAATAGGTTCGAAGGAAATACTAATGAACTACCACCTAAATCCGAAGCTGGATACATAATAGCTTTCATGTATGGGCCGGGATACTTAACAGCAAGTCAGCAACAGACAGCAAACATATTTACATTATGTAGACGTCAGTGACGTGTGGTGGATGTTAGTTTGGTGAGGCAGAAATCACCCCTTTGCTTGATTAGCAATCAGAAGATTAACTAGTTTAGTAAGAATATTCGGCAAAATGATGGGCCAGTTTAAGTTTCCGCGGCGTTATTGCTCAGTACATCGAACCTGAAATGCTAAACAGCAGATTTGCGCGTACTTGCTTCCAGGAAGCCGAAGCAACGTCATCAAAAAATATTAACACAGTTCGACAAATGCAGAGTTCAATGCTTAAACAGCAGCTTATTCAATGTATTATCCTTTAAATACGCGCTTTTACACCTAAACAAAAAGCGCACGTTTATTTTCAGTCTTCTTTCTTAATCTGATGAACAAAATGTTTGAACGATGTACAGAATTACCAAGAGAATTTTTCCTAATTTATTATTCAGATTTCCATCCTTGCAGTCTGGAATTGCAGCATATACGTGAATGAAGTCATTATCTCCTCTATCAGTGTCAGGCTTCCTACAGGCTTGGTCTTAATTGTTTTCATTGTCAATTAGGAATAGTACAGGTTCACAAAATCCTGTGATAAAAGTTTGGGTCACGGCTTCACCTCACCGCACGTCTCTGGCTTCCTGTAGCTAAGCAAATACTCGCAAATCTGCAGTTTCATGAGCATTTCAAGTTCGATGTAGCCTACTGAGTAATAACGCTGTGGAAACTTAAACTGCCCGTCATTCTACCAAATAGTCTTACTAAACTAGTTAATCGTCAGATTGTTATTCAAGCAAAGGGGAGGTTTTTGCCTCACCAAACTAACCTCCGACTGCACGTCACGGGTAAACATGTACATGGCGTCTGAAGAGAACCAGTGTTTTGTTTTTTTTAAATAAAACTTACTGGCAGAGTCTGACGCGGACAGATCTTTTTTTTTTTTTGGATGGCGCGGTCATGGCTGGGGGGGAAGGCCTATATAAACTTGTTAATTTTTGGCATTTGGCCGCATCAACCTTGAGTGCCTTCCTCTATTTATCTCTCTCCTTCTCTGCGCCGTCCTTCCTCTTTTTAGGTGGGTCCATTCACAAGTCGTCCTCCTCTCCTCTTCTCAGCAGCAGGTACCACACAGACACACCTCCTCCTCCACACACACACTGTCTATGTGGTTGACAAGGACTGTTGGGGTGAGTGTTAATCAAAACAAACCAATCGTCTTGTTGTCCTCCTCACATGCTACTGGCCTGAGTGGCCTCTGATTGGCCTGAAAAAAGTCAGACAGCTGCGAGTTGCGACGCCGGCCGGCCGGCAGTCTGTAGAAGTAAAAAAAAAACACCCCGACATGCAGGCGGCAGCCAGCAGTCCAGCAGGCCAAGCACATACCGGCGCTTCGGGATGACTCCTGTATCTCCCTTTGGCCAGTCCGGGCCTGAGCCCCGGACAGAGTGCCCGGGGGTACTATGGATTTCCGATGGTCGCGCATTTGCGTCCTGGCCCAGAAGTACCTCTGCGTGAGGGAAACGATAGAAGATAAATGATAGTGATAGAAGAATAACAGTATGAATTTCGTGTCAAAATTTTCTTCAGAAAATCAATTTTTCTTAACTACTAATTTGAATACCACTGGTTCTCGATAGATGAAGTGGCTGCTACAGAGGACAACAAATTTTTCAGTCACGAGAGCATTTTTGGAATTGCTGGATAGATAGTATGGCCAAGTATATTCAGCAGTTTGCACAGAAGGCTTAGCTGAGGAGTTTCATTTATACAAGTCTTGAAAAACAGGGTTGGCTAATATTGTAAACTGTGTTCGAGGTTGGCTTGCTGGTGAATGTTCAATAACTGGTCCGGGTGTGCTATCTAGTGAGAGAATACTGTAACTGCGTAAATAAATTGACCAGCTCCATGTCCGCTGGCATCAACATCTGCACTGACGGGTTATGGGTCGGACCGGAACGTGTCTCGCTCTCGCACGTACGAACTGTAGACATAAAAACCACCATTGAAAACCAGTGACCACAAAAATGGTCAAGTGTTATTTCAATTGTATTTCATTGTGATTCCACATTAGTTCTTTGTAAATTTTCTTGATGCAAATGAAATTACTTCAGTTTATTTATTCATGCACTCATTATTGTGCGTAAATTATGTACGGCACGACAGGCGGAGCCATGAAGTGATGTACGCGAATATTCCTCGGAGGTTTAGCTTAACGGTGACGCTGGGAAACAGATGCCGATGACCTAGCGAGCCTGTATTGTACTTAGTGAAGACATAATGTTTGCTATTGAACCTTGCACAAGGCAAACACTAGCTCTGCCAAGCAGTAATTCCATTTAAGGTAGACTGCAAACAGAGGCATATCGCATTCATGAACATATGTTTCTCTTTTTAACGTTACATTTCTATCAAATGCTTCTTTGCGTTTGATAAAGAGGGCAACGTTTTAAAATAGTGCTGTATTAGCTTGGACCTGGCAGTGAAAATAAACAGCCGGGAAAATGAGGTAGGTTACCTTTTTAAGACTGGGAATTCATAGCATTGGGCGAATTTCAATAAGCGCAAAATCACTGGCTGGTTTAACTTTGTTCTGATGATGACACACGGAATGCACAGTTGTCCACTCGCTCACTCATTGTCTTTATATTGTTTTCAATGTAGAACATTCATAACATAATGCCGTACATGGTGGGTGAGTGTACATTTGGATCGCGGCCAGTATCTTAACCAAATCATCTCCATGGAAACAGCTGAGCTGTTGGATATCAAATCAGTCAATCACAGAGGGCCATGGCAGGACTGGATCCCCACGCATAGAGAATCGCTGAGTTACTTAGTGAAAGAAATCCTTGGTTGCGCACACCTCAAACTCTTGCTTCTAATGCAAAATACAGTAATATAATTTTGGAATTACAGTGATCTAAAAACTCTGTGTGCTTGCTGTTCTCCCAAAAATTTTTGGGTATTTTGGGTGATTGAAAAAGCGAGGGAAATTAGACGTGCCTCATGTCCTTTGACTGCTCCCTGAGGCAAAACTATGTACTTCTGTACTACAAAAACTATAGTACTGTGACAACAGCCAATTTTCCTCTGTTGTTGGGAAATTTCATGAAGAGGGATTTAAATTTGTGGAAGTTATAGTGATATGAAAAGTATTTTTTGCAGCCTCTGTGCTCCCAGCTCCCACTCCAGGTGTGACATCACGCACTCTAGCAATGAGAACCCAACTCCAATTCTTTCCAATGGGAAAATTTTTGTTGGTTTTTTGGGAATATTTCGCACAAAGCATGACGAAACTCAACCAAAATCGATAGGCTTCATCCACTAACCACTATCAATGAGCATGTGAAATATCAAAAGGATTGGAAAAGAATTGCAGTCTGTAGAGCGTTCACAAGAAAATCTCTACAGACGCGCGACGATCGCAAATCCATAGAACCCCCGGCCACTCCATCCGGGGCTACAATAAGTAACACCTCTAAAAATTAATTAGTTATCACAATATCAAGACATGGCGTCATACTACACATTGATTATCTATTGGCCTATGGGTAAATATATTCTGTGCAAAATATTAACAGTAAAAATAGCTGAAATGTTCAAAAATAAAAAGATATAATTACATTGGCCTCACAAAATTACGTTTTGCATTCAAATCATTGCACACATTGTCATCTATCACAAAAATACACTCAGCTCCAGTTTTTCATTGAGTCCATATGGTTCAACTGTATTCAACTCATGAATCCAAAAAGCCTCCCTTTTCAACAGTTGCTCAATCAAATTACCCCCTCTTGGGTGTGACTCTAACCTCTCAATGCCAATACATTTAGGTGTGGTGGCTAGTCCATGGTTTTTCTCCGTATAGTGTCAATAACATGATCAATATTGTCATTTCTGATTGCAGCTTTGTGTTCAGCAATTCTTAGTTTTAAAATCCTTTTTGTTTGACCTATGTATATTAGCCGCATGTGTTGGATAGGCAATTGATAAACTGTTTAATGCTGTATTTCTTACCTAAATGAGAATCACTGAATATTTTAGTGTCAAATGTATCTGATCAATGAGCACAGTTACCACACCTGTAATTTCCATACACTTGCTTTTTAAGCCAATTTGTGCCTGAAGGTACTTTATAAATGGCGCTGACCATTACATCTCCTATGTTGATGCCTCTTATAAAGCAACAACGAGGCTCCTCAGTTTGCGTTGCGGCTGTATCACAGAAAAAATTCTCCAGATAGATATAGACTTAATTCACATCCAATCGCTTCACTTCAACCTGCCAAAGCCGCACAGTCTCAGTTTCTCACTAACTCCCTAAAGCCCAACATCCCCCCGGCGGTAACGCAGGTGTTATGCGATTTTCAAATGAGTTGCTGTAAGTCTCTGACCCTTATACGCATAATTGCTTTTAAGCTGACCTTGTTTATGATCGCTTGACTAATAATCACACAATTTATTTATGGAATAATCAAGACCACTACATAAGCCTGAAATTATTAAGAAAGAATTAAGAAATGACAGATCAAGGTAACATCTGCATCCATACATCTATCCATAAGTTCAAACTTTGGTCTTTACCAAAATGTAGTCCATAAAATCTGCATTGTATTATGCAATATAATCAATACTGACTAACATTTAATGTCTAACATTATTCACATTGGAAAGAGATTGGGATAGAATCTGTTAGGTAACTTTACTTCAGTAAGTATGGATGCAGTAAATATGCATGTGAACTCAAAATCTGTCATTGGTTGTGTGCAGAAGCTCCTCTCCCTCCATCACCCTGACTGGCCCCTTATATCTGGGTCCTGCAGCCTCTCCTCTCCTCACACTCCAACCTGCTCATCTCTCAGCTGGACAGTAAGGGCTGTTCACACCTCACACTGACAACATGCTGGGGACACTCTGCATGTTAGTTCAATCAACTGAACAACCAAGAACCATCCATGGCCTAAAATATGAATGATAATGAAAAAACTGAATGCCAACTGCCTACATTTATATAATTGATATGGCATCGTAAGGACGGCAACGGCAACATAAATGAAAAAAAATTTGAAATTCCCGCTGGCTTAGCAGCGTTTATTTTCGTCATCACTGAGTTGTGCAGAGTGCCAAGCAATGCCCTTTAGCGCGACCGGTCCTACCAGTTAGTCTGGGCAACTGTTGGTGATCGGGAAAAGTAATCTGCCAGAGGTTTGCGTTAATAAGCATTGAAGGGCGAGGTTTCTGAAGGCCTTTGTAACGGCCAACGGACCACCATTGGTCATCAGTGTATATTTGTATTACCTCCGCATTATCAGCTCTCCTCCAGTCACTCCTCATGTAAATGTCAGACTGATTCTGACTGCCTATTATAATATTTAACTGAGTGCTGCTGAGTACTATGGAATGGTTGAATGGAGTCTGTCATCAACCTTTCTCAGGGGGCTAATCAAATCTGAATTAAAAAATGTCAGACAAGCTTTAATTCTATTAACATATGCAATTTAATCTTTATTTTTGAAAAAACATTTTCAGGACTTGAATTTGCGAGTCTGTCTCTATGAAGGTGAACTCTCCTGCCATCTGTTTCTGACAGTTTGTTTGATATCAATATTTAAAGCTGAATTTTGCAATGCTGGTGATGGAGAGCCACAGACTGTGCTGGTCTTTACCGTTGCTGTTCTATACAGATTAAATGAAGCAGAAGATTATCATGCCAGTTAACGCCACTCAACTAGTTTCCAATGACTCAAAGTTGGTTGCTAATTTTACATTGAGAAAAAAAACAGCAGCCCTGTAACCCTCCAGGAAAATGATTGCAGACTTTTCCTGTAATGTGACCCCACAGCACTGAATTTTCTGAGATCCTCCCATAATTATGGAGCAGCCTGAAGAACGACAAAGGATTTAATTATATATATGATCATTTAACTTTAAATGTTAGCTCTGCCACCACATGGCAAGAAGGTTGTGGGTTCGAATTTGGCCTGGGGAGTTTCACACACTTTCTGGGTGGAGTTTACTTGTTTTCACCGCGCTTGTGTGGGCTTCCTCCAGTGCTCTGGTTTCCTTCCACAGTCCAGATACATGCACATCAGGCTAATCGGAGTTATTAAATTGCCCATAGGTATGAGTGAGTGCCCTTGTGCCTTCTGATAGATTGATGTGTTGTCCAGGGTGGGTCCCTGCCGTTTGGTCCCTTGTCATCTGGAATAGACTTCAGCTCCTGCTGGACCCTAGTGAGGAAGAAGCAGGTATAGAGACTGGACGGTGGATGAAGTGCAACAGCACAGTTAGGAATCACTCTGGGTAGGAATCACTCATTTAGATGTTTCCACTTGCAATAATAAAGCAGTCCATTGGGGGGCTTTCCACACCACCATTCCACACCATTACAAACCTGACATATTGCAACATTTACATCACTATCCTGCCTCATTTGCATTGTTCATGTCCATAAGATCATGAAAATGTTCGGATAATACCACACATTAGCTATTCGAGGGGCTGCTTACATGTGCAGGTCCTGCTGGTCCAGCCAAGCTGATCCAGCAGGGGGCGACAGAGAGACACCCTGCTCACTGGCACTGAAGTGAGATGCACCTGCAGGATTTACGTACTGTATTTATAGCGCCATGCAAATGAGGGAGTGATTTTATCTCATTTCACAGCTCTGAAGAACAGTCCCATGTCAGTTCATGGACCTGCAGGTGTGATGAGATCTCAACCAGACTGTATCTAACTGCAGCAATACTATCCTTTCACAGCAGAAATCCAAAGATACTGTTTCTTACTGAGATTGTGTGATGGTGAGATTTGACACCAACATTAACATTCTATTAATGTTCCTCACATGTTACAACAACATTATCTCTCAACTACGGCCAAAGAAAAACATTGTGGCTGTAGGGTCTGTTTCACAAAGCAGTATTTCTGAGTTATCTGGATATAATGCAGTGACTGAAACCTCAAATTACTTTTATGAACTTCCATATATATGCAGCTGATTTGGTTCTGAGTGTTACTGAGCTACCCTGCTGATTCAATAAACCTGTTTTGGGTCAGAAGCAGCTGCATGCAAGTAAAAAAAATGTTCTCACAATATTTATGTAACATTGCAGTGTTCTGCATTAATTGGCAGTAACAAGGGGACAATAATATCTACTTATAGAATTAAAAGAGTCGGGTGGATTCTTGGTCTTTGCTGATGACAGTGTGACTCTGTGCTGGGTTATAATGAGGGTGGGGTTAGTCGTACAGTTTGGAGTAACAGGTGTAACACTGCATCACTCCTTCACTTTTTCAGTTCCAGTTGTGATAGAGCTGATGGAGCAGAGTCACTGGAACAGAGAGCAGAGATACAGGAAGCTGTGCTCATCACATCTGGGGCTGTACAGTCACTGGAGGGACTGTGGATTCTACACTAAATACTTCATCTATCACAGCTTTGTCTCAGTGTGTGCTGAAGTGTTGTAGATTTTCTCACTGAGTGTGGATGTGGGATTATAGGGGTCTCTCCTGCCCTCTGTTTCTGACTCCATAATGAGTGGGAGGGTCACAGTAACATCAGACTCTGAATCCTTATTAAACAGGAGGGACAGAGAGCAGAGAGAATAGAGGAAACACAGTTTGTACAGGTGTGAGGAGCCATCAGCTCATTGGAGAAGAATTTATTCATGATCTTTAATAACATCAATAACATCATCACATACTTATGGATGGAATGATAGGAGAGAGATTCCTGAGTTGTTCATGATTGGCTGAGTGCAGAAGCTCCTCCCCCTCCATCTCCCTGACCGGCCCCTTATATCTGGGTCCTGCAGCCTCTCCTCTCCTCACACTCCAACCTGCTCATCTCTCAGCTGGACAGTAAGGGCTGTTCACACCTCACACTGACAACATGCTGGGGACTCTCTGCTCTCTCATCTCTGTGCTCTCATGTAAGAAAATTATATTCATCTGTATTTCAGAATAAGAATATGAGGTGAAAGTTTCTTACATGAGGATCTTATTTCCCAGGTGTGAGTGGAGTAACAGTGGTGACACAGAAGCCTCCTGTTCTGACAGTCAGTAAAGGAGATACAGCCACTATGGACTGTAACCTGGGGACTGTGACCAATGACGCTGCTCGCTGGTATAAGCAGGTTCCAGGAGAAGTTCCTCAGTTTGTGCTGCTTCATCAACGCACTCGGAGTTCTCCCACATACGGAGCTGGATTCTCCTCCAGTCACTTCTCTTCTAAATGTCAGACTAATTCTGACTGCCAGTTAATAATTAGTAATGTGGAGGCAGGAGACTCAGCAGTGTATTACTGTCATACGTGGGACAGCTCTGTCAGTGAATATGTATCACAGTGATTCACACCATAACAAAAACCTCTGAGCTTCACTTCTGCTTTCAAGCTTGATAAGACTGAATTTCACACTCAGTGCAGGAAATGCATTTCATCAAGCTGCTGTCTGTCAGTTACTCAGAGTATAATTTAACCATTGCAGTAACAGACCGGTACCAGTCTGTTAATGTCTTTGGTCATTATGATAAGGCTGGATGTGAAGCTGCTAGAGGACATTCCAGCTCCTTACCTGTCAGCAGAGCTCTAATAGTGTTAGAAATGCACTAGATTCTGAGGGAAAATGCCAGGAACCTTCTGCATGAATGGTGCTTTAACCTTGTTTTGGCACAAAACATGCCATCACCTTGAAAAATTAATTTAAGAAAATGTGGTTATATCCAACAGTTTTAAGACAAGATGTGAATTTACTAAAACAAGGCCAGACTCTCTCAACTATGGAGGCATTCTATCCACGGCAGGGGCCTAAACCTCAAATCCTGAAGAGCTGCTGTATCTGTGGCTTCGTTCCTCAACATAATGAGCTTAATTTAAGCCAATGTAGAACTATTCAAGAGGCCTAAATAGGATGCTGATTGAAATGAAGTGAATGAACTCTGTAGAGACTTCAGCCCACCTGGACCAGAGTTGGAGACAGTCAATCGTCAGGCTCATATCAACCGAGGAAAGTCTGAAGTCATTAAATTTGAATAAGACAACAAACAGCAAAACCAAAAGCATCTAATTATTGTTTTTGTGTTGATTTCTCCTCCCCCTTCATTATATCTCGCTCTGTCATCACTGATAACTGACTGATAATTATAAAAGCAAAGGGCGGAGACTCTTCGGTGTGTGACTGTAACTCATGGGATGGCTCTGCTATAGAGTCAGTATCACAGTGGTTCACACCATGTCAAGAGTTAAGAATCTTCCCTCATGACTCAGTCCCACATTAGAGTCATGACCTTAGATTCCTCTCCTCCCAAACAAAGTCCATCACCTTCCTTAGGCAATATATTTTACGGAGGAGACGGCACGTCGGCAAAGTACATTTCAGCAGAAAGTAGAATTCTTGAAGTGTCTAGAACGCTTATGGCCAGTTTCACCGATACAGATTAAGCTTAATCCTAGACTCAATAAAATTTTCAACAGAGAATGTCCATACAAAACTCTGCTTAATCCAGGACTATGCTTAAGCCACTTCTGTGAAACTGGCCCATAGTGTTATAAATTTTAATTTGGTAATGATCCAGCGTGACACATTTTTAACCCATTTTTTAACCTTCAAATTAGCATCAATATTAGGGGGATCTCCGGAAACCTAATTTTAAAGATGCTTAATAACCTTTACCTTTTGAAGTTTACATCTCCCGATTAGCCACAGTTGCTCAGACTAATTGGTAAAAAATGACGACAGTCTGATTTACTTTTAATAGCATTGTTATGCATTGCACCACATGAGGCATCTTCTGTGCATAAATGACGACGTAAAATATCAATATGTCTTTATAATTTCAGCGCTCGTTAAGCAGCACAGATTTGCAAAAATTAGCTTGCGAGGCTGCGAGCTTTCGTTCTATATTCTGAATGTTGTCACTGCTAAAGGGTGCTGTAAGGCAAGTTGCACAGCTGTGTGACAATCCCAAGGACGGCGAAAATAAATGGTGCAAAGTAAGCGAAAGTTTTGGATTTACAAGGCCATATCAATTATATAAATGCAGGCAATGGGAATTCACTTTTTAATAACCATTTCTAATTATTAGGTGATGTCTTGATCGGTCAGTTGATAAATAGTTTGATTGTTAACCCCTTAAGAAGCATAGTATTACGCATTATACAGTAAATACAGCATTTTTCCAAATCACGACATTGTCAAGCAGCATGTCCACATTTTGCGAAGAAACTCGGCCAAAAGCTCATGTAAACCATTTTTACCTCAACTGAACACAATTCAAGCTCCAAGCAAGTAAATAAGCATGCAGCAGAACATAGGATAAAATCATATCAGTGCTGAATCGCCAGGATTTCTGCTGAATACTTGCTATGCATAAAAACGATACCTCAAATAAAAGAGGAAAGTCCATAGAATGATATGAGCCCTGTCATTTTAAACCGACACCACATTGAAAGAACAGCAGGCATACACTTTACAGTCTACAGAGATGAGCAGAAAAAAATTCTTACCTTTGATATTTTGCAATAAAAAAACTGCTCGAGGGTAAATCTGCGCTTGCTATTGTTAGCCCAATGTGTTCGTGTTATAACGAAACCAGATCTGCCCGGATCCCAGCATGTTCTTTCCCAGGGTGTTGCTTCAAAGAATTCAGCTCTGTAGCATTCAGCTTCCTTGCAATGTATTTTCCTGTTTGCCATTGGCATGTGATGCTGTCAGGAAGACTATTCCAGTAAGAATTTGATTGTATGAGTCCTGATGATTCTAACAAACTCTAAACCACCTTAAGTTCCAAGTGCGTCAAACTGAGTCCATGGGACATATGCATGTTCTTGAATAGCGCGACAATATAAATGCATAACTAGTTTGTTTGAGGTATTGTCCGAATAATTATCCGCTAAATATTCAACATTCATTTTCAAAGTCGTTTTCTGACAGAATCTTTGCAGTATTCCGCACTTCTGAGACTACAACCATACAGTACGTATTTTCCTTACACATTCCTTGAATGGGAAATTTGACCATAGACTGTTGTCGATTGGCGCAGCCTATTGGATAAAATGCTGCACTGCAGAAAGGAAATTGTGAAGGTACGATTCCTGATCAGGGTACCTTTTTTTAATTTAATTTAATTTTTTTTTTTTTTTTTGGAGGTAATCGCAGTTGCCTTCTACAAATAATTGCTGGGCTTTTTGTTATTCTTACTTTTCTTTAACATATTTTCACATTGCCGTTGTATTTATCATTTTACTTATTTGTTTTGTTTTTTAATAAATATGCTCCAGTGGAGTCAAACTTAATTTTCATTGTATGTATTATTTTTGAATAGGAAATTGTATAGGCAACAAAACTGGCAGAAATAATAATATATTTTGTTTTTATTTTAAAACTTTAAAAATGTTGTACTTGGATGGAATGGATGCCTGTAGTGATATATAAGTGAAATTTTATGGGTTTTACAGCTTGGTATCTGAGAAATCTGAAAAAGATCACAAGGTACCTAAATTGCTAAAATGGAGAAGCCATCTAGACATTCCTCTCTAATTTTGCTCTGATTGACCTGATCAGAATAAACTTTGGCACAGATAACAATGACATTCTGTGCTGTCATTTTTTAGGTTTCACGCTGCAACCCAACAAATTTACAAGGGCAACAAATTTACAAGGGATCGAAGTAAAACTTTGTTAGGTGCAAAATGAGATCTTTCATTTACGCTGTGTTCCATCTCCATTTACTCTGACTCAGTGACATATATAGTGATTTTTACAGGTTTACAGGTATGAAATCCCAAATGGTTTTACCTTTATTACGATACCAAGATTATTCAAATGGACCAAGCAGTCGCAGAGATATACTCATTTCATTTTGGGCTTGCCATTTTCAAAAAAGAGGCTCAGGGCTTAAGGGGTTAATCAGGCCTGCCTCAATGAAAACAGCTTGCGGGCAGCCAAGCCGTAAAGGGAGAGCTTACTGAAGGCCCTTTGAACTACTCCATGGCCTGGATGAAAGGAAAGAGAACAAGTGACGTCACGAAAGACAATAACTGATGCCACCAGCACTGCGGCTCTGGTGTTTGATTGGATAATGCTTTCGTAATGCACACTCACCCACTATATAGGGCACTATGTAGTGAATGTTCTACATTAAAAACAATATCGAGAGTGAATGAGCGAATGGACAAGTGCGAATTCCGAAAGCAGCCTTAGATTCCCCAAGTAAAAAAGTCTGCCGCCTGATATTGACACTGATTTGAAGACTTGCCCCTTTAAAAATGCGTCACACTGGATCATTACTGTCGCGATACACACACGTTCTGTGTTTCTAATCGTGGGTTTTTATTAATAACTGAAACAGCACATTACAGCAAACTCACTCGTGTCTGCGGATAGCATAACTTGTTAACCAACATAACCAGACTTACGTCACTCCCCCATATGTTCAAGGGCACGCATTATTGGGCACGTTCGTGCATCACATTACATCTCCCCCTTTAGAGACAATAACTAAAAGTCATTTACCAGTACTCACTTTCTTCAGAGTATCCTTAAACATATATTCAAATAAACAACACCTATCCTATTTTAGATAAAGGTTAAAGTAAACTAGGTCCTATTCAAAACAAAATCTATTTTCCCAAAAAGCAGTTTTTTTCCAGAAACCATTCATACTACTGTACTGTAGTATTTGCAACATTTCCACATGTAACATGTAACATTCTCTTGAAGTGCATTTAGAACATTAACTGCAGAAACCTTTTTTTTCCTCCTTCTTCTCCTCTATTTTTTTCACACCTGAATCATTTGCTGTAAATCAGACGTTGAACCCTGAAAAGAGAATGAGCAACAAATCAGTTAACAAAAATCAGTCCTTAAGTCTGAATAGGAGAGGTGGTCTGATTTCACGGCCCCTGGAGGTCAGTCTGGCTGTGCCACCAGACAGAGTAGGCCGTGCCGGTGTTCTCTGTGTAGTCTCTGGTGCATAGGGCCGCGGGGATGCGCCGTGGCCCCTGGTGACCATCACCGGAGGTGGACTGCTGGGACGTGTTGGGCTGGTCTCAGGCTGTAGCTGTGGTTCTGCAGGTCCGGTAGTCTCAGGAACCGCCTGCAGGTGTTTCCTGTTGCGCCGCAACCCTGTGCCGTTGTCCATCTTGATCATGTAGGATCGGGGTTGTTCCGCCTTTCCCACCACCTGTGCAGGAGTTTTCCTCCCCTTTCCTGTGTCCAGCTTGACACGCACTGGCTGGCCTGTCGGCAGCTCTGGGAGACGGTGGGTGGAGAAGTTGGGGAAGTACTCGTAAGATTTCTTGGCTTTAGAGTCATTTAGTCTTACTTGTTCAGGGCTTATTGGAGTCATCCGCAAGTTTTGCTCCAATGTGGGGACTGTGGTACGAATCTGTCGTCCCATCATCAGTTGAGCCGGACTGGCCCCTGTTGCAGCGTGGGCGTTGCTAGGTGACTCATCAGGGCGAGGTACGGGTCTGGTTGTTTCAGCAGTCTTTTTGCAGTCTGAACTGCTCTCTCGGCCGCCCCGTTAGCCTGTGGGTAGTGGGGGCTCGAGGTTGTGTGTGTGAACCCGTACTGTTTGCTAAAGTCAGTCAATTCTGCAGACGTGAACTGCAGGCCGTTATCGCTGACTAGTTCGAGAGGTACATCCCATCTGCTGAAGATGCCTTTGAGGCGCGTGATGACCTGCGGGCTTGATGTAGAGGGTAAGTGTGCCATCCGCAGCAGTGTCAGCAGCGATCCTCTGCTATGCCCCCTCTGGTAGGGCCGTTGTGATGAGAGGCTCACGCCTCTGCTTGGGCTTGTGCTCTATGCAGAACTTGCACTGCATCACTGTTGTTTTAATGTCGCCACCAATGCCGGGCCACCAGACGGACATTTTGGCACGCTCACGGCACTTTGTCAGTCCTTGGTGACCTGTGTGGATTCTTTTCAGAATGTCTTCTCTCAGCTGTTTTGGAATCACAATTCTGTCATCATACACAATTAGTCCCTTGGCTTCAGACAAATGATGCCTGGCAGGATAGAATGCAGAGAAGGTGGGAAAGTTGTGAGTCTTACGCCAGCCGTTTCGCACGCTGGAGATGACCACCTGAAGGTCTGGATCCATCTGCGTTGCTCCTCTTATCTCCTCCAACTTCTCTGGTGACATGGGCTTGTTTTTCACCACTGCATCGACGTACGCCTTGACGTGGTGCTCTGTCTCTGACTCTGTCTTGTGAGCCAGGGGGCTCCTGGACAGCGCATCTGCTACGATCAGCTGTTTACCTGGAACATGGACAGCTGTCACACTGAATCGCATCAGGCGCATTAAAAGTCTCTGGCACCGCACCAGCGCTTTGTCCAGGTCACATGCATTTATCAATGGGACAAGCGGCTTGTGGTCTGTCTGGAGGCAAAAACTGTCTAGCCCCTGTACGTAGCGTACAAATCGTTCTCACGACCACACCGCTGCCAAGCACTCCTTTTCTATTTGGGAGTAACGTTTCTCTGACTCTGTGAGTGTGCGTGAGCAGAAAGCAACTGGTCTCAACTCACCGCTGTGCTCCAGAAGTAGTGTGGCGCCCAGGCCATAGCTGCTGGCGTCCACGCTGATGACTGTGCGGCGGTTGGAGTCGTAGTAGGCCAGTGCTGGGGCTGATGAGAGCATGTCTTTAGCTTTCTGCAGCGCTCTCTCCTGTTGGTCACCCCATGCCCACACACTGTCCTTCTTGAGCAGGTCAGTGACTGGGTGTAGCACAGTTGAGAGGCCTGGCAGGAACCTCCCCAGGTAGTTTATCATGCCCAGGACCTGGCGCAGCTCTCCCACATTGTTTGGGCTGGGCATCTCAGTGATTGCGCTCACCTTACTTTTGTCGGGTTTCATGATTATGTGTCCGAAGTAGTCTATCTCCGACTTGTTGAAACGGCACTTTGCTTTGTTCAATTTCAGTCCAGACCGCCTGATGGTCTGGAGGACTGCATTCAGCCGCCTGTTGTGTTCCTCCTCGTCCGCGCTATAGACGAGTATGTCGTTCATCACGACGACGACACCGTCGTGGCCCCTGAGCAGGTCGGTCATCAGCCTCTGAAAGATTTCAGGGGCTGAAGAGATGCCAAATGGGAGCCGCCTGTAGCAGAACCTGCCCATGGGTGTGATGAAGGTGGTCAGTTTTTGGCTGTCGGGGTCCAGGGGAATTTGCCAGAAGCCACTGGAGGCATCTAATGTGGAGAATACCTTGGCTCCAGCTAACTTGGAAGCGATGTCCTCCAGCGTCGGCAGTACGTACCTTTCCCTCTTGACAGCCTTGTTGAGCCGCTTCAGATCGACACACACCCTGACCTGATCCTTGTTCTTCTCTGCTGGCACCATGGGTGCGCACCAGTCAGTGGGCACTGTCACATGCTCGATGACGCCAAGCGCTAGCATGCGCTCCAGCTCTGCTTCGACCTTGGGCTGGAGGGGAAACGGCACTCGGCGGGGCGTTGTGATGGCGTAGGGGTCGACGTCAGGTTTCAGTTCAATTTTGACTGGATCGCACTGTAAGAGCAGGATTTCCCCAAATATGTTGTCATCCGCCACAGTGCTGACTGCATTAAGTCTGTTCACTAGGCCCATTCTTTTGGCCACTCGTCCCCCCAGTAGGTTTTGTGTGAACTGTCCTTTGATTACAGTGACCCAGAAGGCATACTTTTGGCTCTTGTGCCGGCTCGTGGCCAAGAATTTGCCTATGCACTCCACTTCCCCTCCTGGGCTTGTGGCACTGACTGTAGTCTTGGCTAATCGGGGCTTGTTTGGCAGTTTGTTGTCCGTTTTCTCAGTCATTACTGTAATGTCTGCCCCCATATCAATTTTAAAGTCAACTAGACTATCATTAATGGGAAGTGTGACGCGCCAATCATCACTGAAATCTGGCAGCTTAACTAATGCATGGGCCTGATTTGTTACTGCTCCAATGAAGAAAGCTTGAACATCATCATCATCCATTTCGTGTGTCACTGCTGTAGAACCTGAAAGTTTGATTTGGCTGGATTTTACTCAAAATACGTGTCAATTCATATTGTTGGAACACAGGCACATTCCATGTGTAAAATTTGGTTGATTTAACAGCAAGCTTATACGACCTGGATGCTCTGTTGCCTGCCTCGAATCTCCTTTGTTCTGCCCAGCAGGGGGTTTGGAGCCATTTGCTCTGGCCCTCTGAAACTCACAGACCTCTTCTCAATTAAAGTCAGGATCAGTTACTTTTAAGCTGCTTAAAACGATCTTAACCTCTATCAAATTCATAATATATTTCTGTTCAATATCCTAGGAAGGAACCTGTTATATATTGATAACGCAATTGGGCTATAATATTCCATCTTAAGGCTTTTCCATGACAACTGCATCATTTTAATACATATTCATATCATGTTTGGTCTCTTTATTCTCGGGGGAGTCCAAGGAGTTGAATGGAACATGTTTCATTTCCCTTGGAATTATGGTTCGTTTGTAAGATTCATTCAAGCAACTACCCTAGTCTCCCTGTGCAAATTATCTTATCACCTAGGCCAGTAAAACTCTGATTCGGCCAACCTTCCTTCTACCTTTTCGGAGGCGTGGTTTGGAGTCTTTAAAGGTACGAGATCCTGAGGGGGCGGGCTCTTCTCTTCTTTCTGGGCTTCTTTTTCTGTCTCTTCTTGGGGTAAGTCACCTGTTGCCTTGCTCTGCGGAGCGGGGGAATATTTGAGTTCTCCCCGACCACGTGGAGCGACTTATAGCTCCACGTGGTCATTCATCTTTTCCAGGTATGAAAATACTCTAAATCCTTCTAAATTATATGTAACGGTAATTGGCTTATCATTTATTTCTTTGATTCAAGTTGTGCCTACCTGGTGAATTAAATTATTGTTATTCCTTTTCTAGCTTGCGTGGTCTCGTATCTTTTAATCTTTTTATTCTTCTTAGCCCCGTCTCGGCGAATACCTAGGGGAATAGTTTAGCCCCACTGAGGAACGACTGGCCAGCGGCCCGGTGTGGGAATCGGTTGGTTAAGTTGATTTAGGCAGCCAGGATCTACCAATATACGGATTCATAGCCCAAGTGTGGAGTGAATCTGGGTTCACTGTAATTCAAGCCAAAAGATGCTGTTGCAGTGCTGGTTGACTTCAACCTCTAACCTAACCAACGAACCTAGGATTCGAACATGGTGTTAATTAATGGAACATTAATGTAGCGGCGGTGGTTGTCTGTTTGGAATTCAAGGTAAAGTCACGTCATGTTTGTCCTTAGAGTTTAAGTTACTGTTATCACTGTTTCGAGATTCACGCAGGTGTTCCCTAAATTATCAATTCTAATTCTAATTTGGAGTCAGATTTCTAACTAGGATTATAGCTAAATTTTGTATTCTAACTGTTATATGGAGTCAGATATCGTAACCATTGCGCTTTCATGCCCCGTCCTCGGACGGTGAATAAATATCCATTATATTGTGATTCACACCAGCCAGAAGAATGCTCTAATTCAAGTTAGACTAAGAGAACACGTAAGGCCTTCACCCCGGCAACATCCGCCTTTTGGTTATTGCTTTTTTGGGGTTTTACAGCTGGTGACCCCGCGTAAATAGTCTAATAATTATTTAAACTGTAATTTGTCGTTTTGAAAACCTTTGCATCTTGCGGCGTAATGGCTTGCGTACCATACTGGCGAAGCCTATGGTCGTGAGTGCATGGTTCTGTTTTCAAACGCGTTCTGAGGTGTTCTGCCTTCCGCTGGCTGATGTGTGAATCTACATCCGAAGTGATCCTGGTTTGTGCGATCCGGACGGCTCTACCAGTCATCCGAATTCGGTAAGTAATGCAGTGTTTTTTGCTTCGTTAAAATTCACCGCATAAAAGACCGATGCTAAGGGATCGAGATATCCCCCATAGGCCTGGGACCGTAGAAACCAGACACGTTTTAATTTTATCTTTCCGGGATCAGAGAATGAGGTGAAATAGAGGAAATGTTTGTATAAACTACGTTGTTTTCCGTTATCTCTTGACTACTGTGTCTTCAGAATCATTTGGGCCATTTGGTATTTTCGTGCTTTTGTAGAAGGTTTAATGGCAAGTTGGAAGTGATTGGATTTCTGTGTGCAGTCGGAGGGGATCGACTACTCTTGGCTTGTACCAGGAAATTGTGTATATTGGCTTTGAAGGTTTACGTAGGTGTACTGAAAGCAATCGGCAGTTGTATATATTTGAGGGATTTGGTGCAAGGTCCCGCGGGAATTGTTCAGGTAATCTTGACCCAATATTGGAAGTTATTGTTTGAATGAATCTTGTTTGTAGGGGAAGCGAAGTGAGCTTCGAAATATCATTGATTTTTCCGTATTTTTCTCGTAATAATCGCGTGGTAGTGGCAGGTGTGTTTGTTAGTGCTTTAACTCGCCTCATTGGTTCGGCTGAGTTGGCGAATGTTTTCCATTCTCTTGTCTTGCTAAACTTTGTGCAAAGTTAATACGATTTCACTGCCCCGTGGGTGCGCTCCTTTGACTAGCGCCTTGAGAGCTGCAAACGGCATTCCGAAAATTGTAATTACGATTCAAAGTCTAAATTAGGTTGCAGCCTGCACCATATGGGCTTTTGAAGTTAAGTAAATTCGATAAGTTTTCATGCCGACAGTCTTTCGGGACACGGACAGTGAATAGATTTAATTCTTGAATAGGTTTGTTATGCGGCTTTCCGCAAGCAAGATATTCAGCAGCTTCCGTGTGAGCTAAAGCTTGTTGTGCTGTGACACGTCGATTTTCAGGTCGCCGAGTGTTTGTGCTTATGCGACTGGGCTAGGCGGTTTGGGCATTTGTGTTAGGCACAGCGACGCAGGGGCTTATCATTGGAGATGTTGAATATTTTTGCAATTTACGCCAAATTGAGCATTTGAAATGGCAGCTTTGAAATTCGCTTTAAATTTTAGCTTCTCTGTAGTATACATTGAAGCTACCATATTGCCTTTGCACAAAGGGTTATCAAGTTGAACGGCCCGCCATTTTGGCTCGAATTCCTGGGGAATATGACGTGGTTTCATCTGGGAGTCGCCATTGGTCGAGTTTGCATGTGGGCTGGTTCTTCCTCAGAGGGGGAAGTCCTAGCCGGCCCACGGGGTCACGTGACTATTCGCCGGTGAGCTGGTTGGCTGGTACAGCCCCCATGCCAATCCGTGTAATAGGGTGACGTGACCCGTAGCCTGTTAGCTGGTTGGTTGACACAGTCCTCACTCTGAATACGAGCAAAATGGCGCCCTTCAAATCGGCCAATGACTGCCGCGGTTTAATGTTGACTTCCGACCTTCCTTCCGAAAGGAGGGCGGAACCAGTGTTATGTTGCATGGGGTACAATCAAGTGCCTGCCTGTGACCGCCATCTTGAGAGTGGCTTTTCCACTAACAAGCTTACTTGCCTTCTAACCTTATGTTTGAAGTAACCGGTTAATTTGATTGCGTTTTGTGTGGATCTTACGAACCACCAAATGCATTGCTCTAAATTAATATTTTTTGACCATTTGTATATCGTCATTGCCTCTGTGTATCAAATAACATCTGAAGTTTTAAATACCCAATGGGACTTTAAGTCTATATTGTCTGCCTTCACTGGAAGAGCAATTTATAACTTTACTAGAGTAAGTAATTGAATTTTCAATTGCTTGCAATGTATTATCTTTTGGGAGATGAATTTTCCTCCTGTTTTAAAATTCATTTTATTTAATTTATATTCTTCCTAAGGTATTGGAACCAGATGATTTTGGTCACTCTTGGCAATGATTGATATATTTCTATTAATTACGTTATTTCTTTATAGCATGCCATTCCTCTAATTGTACTCTCTCTCTGATCCCCTTCACTCTTTTTCAGAGTCAGCTATGTTCAACAAGGACATAGTGGACGTAAAGTTTGGGCCTGCGTTCTGACAAAACGCATGATTTGATTTCTTTTTTTTGTTTTTCAACCATTTCAGGCTTAACTATGCAGACAGTCACCCTGCATAGCTCTTTCTTTTACAGTCTTCACACCCGAGAGCATCAGGGGGTGGACGAACATCCCTATTGCGGGGCCATAAAACACCCGCTCTTGGCAACGGGCCCCCTCAGACCCACTTTACAGCTGTCATTCACACCCCCATGCGCGCGCGCCCACACACACGCCCACACACACACACACACACACACACAAGGGTACCCTCATCTGCACCACTTACTCTTCCCCATGTTTGTCTGTGGTTCGTCCTGGTGTGAAAGGAAGGTCATAAAGCATTGTTTCATTTAAAATTGTATTAACTACATCTGTTTTTCCTCTCGAGAAGCAGGGGTGATGGGATTTCTGGTGCCACTCACACCTCCTCAGTCACTGTTCTCCTTGAAGCATCCTAAGGTTGCACGACGGGGGAGACGTGAATTGTGGGGTGACGACAGGCATTGGGTCTAACTTATCTATTGCTTCCCTACAGGACAGTTTGCTGGCTCAGGGAGATTTCAACTCGCACTGAGCACCTCACACCCAAAAGTTTTCAATTAACTAACATTTTCTGATTCTTACAGGTGGAGTAATAACATTGCTTTGGTCATGTCGTGTTTTGATCTTGTTGTGTATGTGGCGGGATGCTTCTCCAAGTTTCTCTATACAGGCACCAAAGATTCAATGACCGGACTTGGCCAGACTCACCTAAGGAACAGAAACTCCATAATGCTTTCGACTAACTTTGATATCAGGATCTTCATCTCAGACAAAACACAACCCATTCCTCCTCTGCTCAACTGAAAGGACACACACTCTAATCTCAACTAACATGTGCACCACCGTGAGCGGCCGCTGAAGATTTGGACAACATCTTCACAACGGAACAGTATAGAGGACATTTTCATATGGACGTACTGCAGTTGTGTTTGTGGTTGATTTGTGAACTACTTGTAAAGAGTGCGGGTTGGTACAAAAATGGGTCGTGAGGAATCAATTAAATTCTATTTTATAATCTGGCAACTAATTGGGCTGGGGCATATAGGTTCCTTACACTTAAGGCCAAAGATGGTGCGCCTTATGTTCATTAAAGTAAGGTAAAACTACATATGCAATGATCCAAATTAGCCTAAGTCTTCTTTCTAATGTTTTTCATAATTTTATCGGAAATTCTTTAAAACTGCTTCTGAGCAGCCTATTATGTGTGTCAACCCCACTCTCTCAGTTGATCGCAAGATCATATCATGTAACAAAATTGCTGAATGTCTATATGATTTGCAAGTTCTCATTTTACCATATTTCATCATTTACCTCATGTAAATATTCATTGTTTCTTGTCTGCAACTGTGTACGTTTAAATGGCACTTTAATGATACCCCATAATGATTTAATATTGTAACCTCCATTGGATTTTTTCCCACTGGGTTTTTCTAATTGGATGGTTACTTAGTTTTAGCAGCACATATAATCTTTTTGCTTTCCCTAGTCAAAAATGGGAAAGTTTTTGGTTTGTGTGCTGGTTTGTTCTGCGATCTCTATTGTTCATGATTTTAGGAAAAAGTACTTTTCAAATTTTCATTTATTTAGCAGAATAACATTGATTTGGTTAGTACACCAACTAATTTCAGAACATAGACTCATAGAACAAACCTAGATATTACTTTTAATTAAAATGCTTCGTTCTTGTCTTGTGCCAATTTTTCCATGTTTTATGTTAAACTCCCCGGTGGTATCTCTTTCTTTTGGGGTCCCAAACCACACTTCTCTAAATTTTCAATTACATTGCATTAAACGGAAACAATCCATTTTTATTAAGTGATGCAACTGTCATGAAAAACTCAATCACACTCAAATCTGGAGTCAAATTTCTTCTATAGTTTTAAATATACTTAATACTCACGTTTTTAATCTATCGACCATTCAAATAATCCTTTGTGGCCCCATGGGTGGATTTGTGTCCCCTGGGGCCAGGGGGTGGATTTGTAGAACCTGAAAGTTTGATTTGGCTGGATTTTACTCAAAATACGTGTCAATTCATATTGTTGGAACACAGGCACATTCCATGTGTAAAATTTGGTTGATTTAACAGCAAGCTTATACGACCTGGATGCTCTGTTGCCTGCCTCGAATCTCCTTTGTTCTGCCCAGCAGGGGGTTTGGAGCCATTTGCTCTGGCCCTCTGAAACTCACAGACCTCTTCTCAATTAAAGTCAGGATCAGTTACTTTTAAGCTGCTTAAAACGATCTTAACCTCTATCAAATTCATAATATATTTCTGTTCAATATCCTAGGAAGGAACCTGTTATATATTGATAACGCAATTGGGCTATAATATTCCATCTTAAGGCTTTTCCATGACAACTGCATCATTTTAATACATATTCATATCATGTTTGGTCTCTTTATTCTCGGGGGAGTCCAAGGAGTTGAATGGAACATGTTTCATTTCCCTTGGAATTATGGTTCGTTTGTAAGATTCATTCAAGCAACTACCCTAGTCTCCCTGTGCAAATTATCTTATCACCTAGGCCAGTAAAACTCTGATTCGGCCAACCTTCCCTCTACCTTTTCGGAGGCGTGGTTTGGAGTCTTTAAAGGTACGAGATCCTGAGGGGGCGGGCTCTTCTTTCTGGGCTTCTTTTTCTGTCTCTTCTTGGGGTAAGTCACCTGTTGCCTTGCTCTGCGGAGCGGGGGAATATTTGAGTTCTCCCCGACCACGTGGAGCGACTTATAGCTCCACGTGGTCATTCATCTTTTCCAGGTATGAAAATACTCTAAATCCTTCTAAATTATATGTAACGGTAATTGGCTTATCATTTATTTCTTTGATTCAAGTTGTGCCTACCTGGTGAATTAAATTATTGTTATTCCTTTTCTAGCTTGCGTGGTCTCGTATCTTTTAATCTTTTTATTCTTCTTAGCCCCGTCTCGGCGAATACCTAGGGGAATAGTTTAGCCCCACTGAGGAACGACTGGCCAGCGGCCCGGTGTGGGAATCGGTTGGTTAAGTTGATTTAGGCAGCCAGGATCTACCAATATACGGATTCATAGCCCAAGTGTGGAGTGAATCTGGGTTCACTGTAATTCAAGCCAAAAGATGCTGTTGCAGTGCTGGTTGACTTCAACCTCTAACCTAACCAACGAACCTAGGATTCGAACATGGTGTTAATTAATGGAACATTAATGTAGCGGCGGTGGTTGTCTGTTTGGAATTCAAGGTAAAGTCACGTCATGTTTGTCCTTAGAGTTTAAGTTACTGTTATCACTGTTTCGAGATTCACGCAGGTGTTCCCTAAATTATCAATTCTAATTCTAATTTGGAGTCAGATTTCTAACTAGGATTATAGCTAAATTTTGTATTCTAATTGTTATATGGAGTCAGATAAATCGTAACCATTGCGCTTTCATGCCCCGTCCTCGGACGGTGAATAAATATCCATTATATTGTGATTCACACCAGCCAGAAGAATGCTCTAATTCAAGTTAGACTAAGAGAACACGTAAGGCCTTCACCCCGGCAACATCCGCCTTTTGGTTATTGCTTTTTTGGGGTTTTACACTGCCATTAGCTGTTTAGTCATTTTGGTTTTACACAACAGTTCAAAGTGTCCAAGCTTGCCTTATCGTCGGCATTTCTTGTCACGTGCAGGGTAACGTTCACCTTTCTCATGTGTTCTGCCGCACCGTGAGAATCCATTTTGTTGATAGGACTCATCTCGTTTCGGACCGTTGTGTCCATCTCGCTGGCGCCTGCCTTTGCCGCGCTTCCAGCCTGCTTGTCCTCTCCCCACAGCATTCACGGAGCACTCGCCTCGCTCCACGCTCTGATTCTTGATCAGCTCACTCTGTCGAGCTAGCTGGATAGCTTTCTCCAGCGTGAGATCCACCTCGAGCTGTAGCATTTGTTATGGCCCCGATTTGTTATTACAATTTACAACACAACAGCAACAGCAAGGGATGACAGACACAGTTTTAAAAACTTAAACACATTAATTTTTAACAAAGACAATAACGACTAAACTAATATTCTGACCAAGATTGAATACAAAAAACAGAAATATTTACAGTTTCCTGGTGATGTGCTGGGTGAGGAAAAAAAAACTCAAACACAGGCAAAAATCCACAAAAGAAACTTCGCAGGTCTTGAACAGAAATGACAGGTCTGGTCACATGTATCCTTCTTCTTGCAATTTCTCCTACTACTTTACTGTCTCAATTCTTTTCCTTATATACTCTTTTGCAGACCCCACCCACATTTAGACCTCTTTTTTTTTATTTTCGGGGACTTGCCCCAGACATGTCCAGGACATGTCTAAACATAGCTCCAGTCTGAGCTGAATAAAAAAAAAGGTAAATACTGCCATCCAGTGGCCTATATTCACATTACACCTCCATTCCAAAAGGGAAAAATTTTGACTCATAAGGGCAAACTTTTTCTTTTCAATACTAAATGGTTAAGTGAACACTTGTCTATATATACATATCATACAATATTAAAATAAACAAGTGATATATATATATATACACATTTTCAAACACGGGATAAGCAATCAGCAATTACATTGTCTGTACCCTTCACATGCTTAATTTCCAAGTCAAACTCCTGTAAAATCAAACTCCAATTCAACAATCTCCGATTCTTGTTTTTCATCTTACTCAAAAACATTAACGGATTGTGGTCTGTGTACACAACCATTGGCTTTTGTCCTGAACAAACATAAACCTCAAAGTGTTGTAAAGAAAGGACCAGAGCCAACAGCTCCTTCTCTATTGTGGAATAGTTCCTTTGGTGGCGATTGAACTTCCTGGAGAAGTATGCCACGGGATGCTCAATGTCATCAGAGTCACTTCTCTGTAGGAGCACAGATCCAAAAGCTTGGTCGCTAGCATCGACCGCGATGGAGAACGGTTTGTTGAAGTCAGGAGATTTGAGCACGGGGAAGTGACACAGCAGAGACTTCAGGCGATCGAAGGCTCTCTGGCATGCATCATCCCAAGTGAACTTTACGCCTTTCTTCAGTTGGTTAGTTAGACTGAGAGCAATCTCAGCAAAGTTCTTGCAGAACTTGCGGTAGTACCCGATCATTCCAAGGAAGCGGCGCAAAGCTTTTTTGTTGTCAGGAACTGGAAAGTCCATGATGGCTTGGACTTTAGCATTTATGGGTGCCACCTTACCCTGGCCTATGACGTAGCCAAGATAGGTGACAGTAGCACAACCAAAGTCACTCTTGTTCAGGTTAACAGTCAGGTTAGCCTGGGTCAGGCGCTGGAACAACGTCTCTACATCTTTTAGATGTTCTTCCCAGGAGTCACTCCATGTGATCAGGTCATCGACGTATGCACCCGTGTGTGGCAATTCGGCGATTGTAGACTGTATCATCCTTTGGAACGTGGCTGGGGCATTTTTCATGCCAAAGGGTAGGACTTCATACTGGTACAATCCAGATGGTGTGGCAAAAGCAGAGATGCTCTTGGCCCTCTCAGTTAAAGGCACACACCAATAACCCTTCAATAAATCAATCTTGGTCAGAAACTTTGCTTGCCCTACTCTATCAATACAATCATCAATCCTAGGTATTGGAAACACATCAGTTCTAGTTACAGCATTGACTTTGCGATAATCTGTGCAGAATCTAGTACTTCCATCAGGTTTTGGAACTAGCACACAGAGTGAACTCCAATCTGAGTTGGAGGGTCTGATAATATCATGTTCTAACATGTACTCAACCTCTTTCTCAGCAATCTTTCTCTTTTCAGGATTCATCCGGTACGGATGCTGTTTTATTGGTTTGGCATCACCAACATCTACATCATGAGAGGCTATAGAAACTCTTTTTGGAACATCAGGAAACAGATCCTCATATTTCTTGATCAACCTCTTAAACTGATCTCTCTGTGAGGGTTCTAAGTGCTGGAGTTTTACATCAAGATTTTGCAACACTTCAGAATTTGACAATTTACATGAAAGAACTTCAGCTTTAATTCTTGGTTCATCATCTTGAAACTCCCCTGCAACCCTAGCATTTCTGTCATGATAAGGCTTCAGCATGTTGATGTGACACAATTGTTTTGGTTTTCTCCTATCTGGAGTCTTCACAATGTAATTGAGATCATTGAGTTTTGTCAGAATTTCAAAAGGACCATGAAATCTTGCCTGCAATGGATTGGACTGCAAGGGAAACAACACAAGGACCTTATCTCCTGGTTTAAACTCACGGCTTCTAGCCCTATGATCATACCAAGTTTTCATTTTTCCCTGACTTGATTTCAAGTTCTCTTTGGCTAGGTCACAAGCTGCACGCAATCTGTCCTTGAACTTGCTAACATAGTCTAACAGACTGATGTGCGGCTCTTCCATTTGCCATTGTTCACTCAATAATAGCAAAGGTCCTCTCACTTCATGGCCAAACACTAGCTCAAATGGATTAAATCCAGTAGACTCCTGCACTGCTTCTCTAGCTGCAAACAACAGCATATGAACACCTTCATCCCAGTTTTTCTCATGGTCATAACAATAAGTCCTCATCATTGTCTTGAGAGTGGAATGAAACCGCTCTAAGGCACCCTGACTCTCTGGATGATAGGCACTAGAAAGAAACTGCTTTGCACCTAGTTCATACACAACCTGCTGAAACAATCATGAAGTGAAATTGCTACCTTGGTCTGACTGAATTTCCCTGGGAAGGCCAAACAACGTGAAGAACTTTATCAAAGCCTTTGAGATTGCAGTTGCCTTGATGTTACGTAGAGGTATGGCTTCAGGGAGTCTGGTAGATGCACACATGATTGTCAACAAGTACTGATTTCCAGATCTAATCTTGGGTAATGGACCAACACAATCAACAATGACCTTAGAGAATGGCTCCCCAAATGCTGGGATAGGCTGCAATGGAGCTACAGGTGGGTCTAACTGGTGTTTTCCAACTACCTGACAGGTGTGACAGGTTTTGCAAAAGTTGGAAACGTCTTTCCGAAGCCCAGGCCAAAAGAAGTGTTTCATGATCTTATAAACAGTCTTGTGAACACCAAGATGACCTCCTAAAGGTAAACTATGAGCCATTGTTAAGATCTCATTCCTATAGACCTTCGGAACAACAATTTGCCTGACCACTGCCCAATCTGCATTGGCAGGGATATCAGGAGGGCGCCACTTCCGCATCAACACACCATCCTTGAGATAATACCCAACTGGAACTGCGTCTATTTCTTTATCAGGAAGGGCTCTCCTCTTTAGTGCACAAATTTCAGGATCATTAGTTTGCTCCTCAATCAACCGCTTTCTGGACAGACACAAGTCTCCAGACACATCAAAATCACCAGACCCATCCGGCTGGCTGAATAGAGAACTGATAAAAGTATCTGATAAATCCTCAAACGGAGAAACCATAGTAGGCCAATCAGAGTCATGAGGCGAACCACCTGAGTCCTGACTATTCAATGTGCTGGACGGCACCACAACATCTTCTTCTTTAGCCTTCTTGGCCATAGCACGAGTCACTGCACAAGAAGGATACAGAGATGGGTCCTCATCCCCATCTTCAGTGCTCGGCTGTGAAGTAAGATGTACAGGGGGAACTACTTTGCCCCCAGCCAGGTCATTGCCTAGCAACAGAGAAACACCCTTTATAGGTAGACTTGACATAAGTCCCACCTTTACCTGTCCTGTAACTAAATCTGACTTCAAGAATATAGAGCGCAGGGGTACAGATACAGTCCTCCCTTCAATACCTTGTACAAGTATGAAATCCCCTGAAGCGGTCTCATCACGTAACTCCAAGGAGTCCATCAACAAAAGTGACTGAGAAGCTCCGGTATCCCTTAGGATATATATGGGGACAGGAGTAGTATGCTCATTCAGAGCCACAAATCCCTTTGACACAAATGGAAGAAATTCCTCCCTCACGAAGTCAGCTGTATCAGGCTTTTTAGCAAGAAGCAGGCAATTTAGCAGATCGGTTATCTACTACAGGGGTTTCTAACCTTGTTTTCACAAAGGCATTTGGTTTGGTATCCTTTTCTTTTTCTTTTTTAGCTTTAAGGAACCAACAGTTAGTTGTAACATGACCAGATTTCTTGCAATAACTGCAAACTAGACCACTTTTGTCACTGTCAGCTTTCACACTTTGATCAGACCTGTTACTGGATTTCTGAGCACCATCACCAGATTTGTCTTTGTCTTTGGGTGAGGAATCTTGGGTATCACTATAACCCTTTTTCTGAAATTGGGACCATCTATTGTTACTGCTAGACTGAAATTTAGACTTATGTGTGAGAACATATTCATCTGCAAATTTGGCAGCTGACTGCAAATTCAGTGCTTGCTTCTCATTAAGGTAGGTCTTAACATCATCCTTAACACAGTTCTTGAATTCTTCAACTAACACCATCTCTTTTAGTGAGTTGAAATCATCCTTGACCTCCATAGAAGTACACCAGCGCTCAAAGCAAACCTGCTTCTCATTAGCAAATTCAACATAAGTCTGATTTTCAGATTTCTTCAAACCTCTGAATTTCTGTCGGTAAGCCTCTGGAACCAACTCATAAGCTCTCAAAATAACCTTTTTGACAACCTCATAATCAGAGGAATCATCTGCAGACAAAGCCGAATAGGCTTGTTGAGCTTTACCCTTGAGGACAGTTTGCAACATCAGAGGCCAGTGTTCCTTTGACCACTGGCAACTCTTTGCTACCTTTTCAAAACACTGGAAATAGTTGTCAACATCCTTTTCCGAAAATGGAGGCACCAATTTTACCTCCTGGCTAGCCCGAAATTTATTTTCAGTTTGAATTTTAATTTTTAGATGCTCCATTTGGAGTCTTTCTTCTCTATCGAATTTCTCTAATTCAAAATCTCTCTGTCTTGCAAATTTTTCTTACTCAAATTCTCTTTGTTCCCTTTCTTTCTTCTCTTCTCTAGCTAATTTTTCCAACTCAAACTGCCTTTGTTTTTCTTTTTCTTCCCTTTCAATCTCTAGCATTTTTAATTTAAGTTCCATTTCTATATTTGGATTTTTCACTGGAAACTGTTCCAGATCTCCTGGTGCAAACACATTTTCATCAATGTAATATTCAACTATCTCTCTAGCCAGTCTTGCTTTTCGCATGGCTGGTTTTACCTCTGTCAGCTCCAAATGTCTGCATATTTCCAACAGTTCGGTCTTTTTAAAAGACTTCAAAACCCCTATGGTTGGTGATGCCAAGAAATCATCCATTGCTGTTGTCAATATATTTATATAGGAAAATTCACAAACACAATTTTACAATCTGAAATGTTAGATTTTTAATAAATGACTCACAAAATGGTCTATCCCGGACCTTGAGCCGCCAATTTGTTATGGCCCCAATTTGTTATTACAATTTACAACACAACAGCAACAGCAAGGGATGACAGACACAGTTTTAAAAACTTAAACACATTTAATTTTTAACAAAGACAATAACGACTAAAATAATATTCTGACCAAGATTGAATACAAAAAACAGAAATATTTACAGTTTCCTGGTGATGTCCTGGGTGAGAAAAAATGCTCAAACACAGGCAAAAATCCACAAAACAAACTTCACAGGTCTTGAACAGAAATGACAGGTCTGGTCACATGTGTCCTTCTCCTTGCAATTTCTCCTACTACTTTACTGTCTCAATTCTTTTCCTTATATACTCTTTTGCAGACCCCACCCACATTTAGACCTCTTTTTTTTTATTTTTCGGGGACTTGCCCCAGACATGTCCAGGACATGTCTAAACATAGCTCCAGTCTGAGCTGAATAAAAAAAAAGGTAAATACTGCCATTCAGTGGCCTATATTCACATTACACTTTTTTGAGACCTCGCTAGGATGCCAATGACGAGTCGATCTCTAATTTGTTCATCCTTTGTTATGCCGAATTCACAATATTGTGCTCGCTCATAAAGGCTTCTCACGAAAGATTCCACAGTCTCCCCCGCCTTCTGTACACGCCTGTGGAAGCATGCCCGGTCATGGATTAAGTTTCGCTTAGGAATGAAGTCATTGGCAAACTTTGATACAACTATTTCATAATCAAGTTGTGGGTTATCACTTTCGTCGTCCGATGTATACACAAACGCTTCATAAATTGGCCCTGCTTCTTTCCCCATCGAATACAGAAGAGAGTTGACTTGTACCTCACCGCTCTCTTTGTTGAGCTTGGAAGCCGCTCGAAATCTGTCGAATCAGCGCCTCCACACTGGCCACTCCGCTGGCCGGGTGAAGTCAAACTGTTCTGGCGGTCCGAACTTGGCCATCTTTGTTTCTTTCAGGATTCAGTCCGTGACTTCTGACACCATGTCACGATACACACGCGTTCTGTGTTTCTAATCATGGGTTTTTATTAATAACTGAAACAGCACATTACAGCGAACTCACTCGTGTCTGCTGATAGCATAACTTGTTAACCAACATAACCGGAATTACGTCACTTCCCCATATGTTCAAGGGCACGCATTATTGGGCACGTTCGTGCATCACATTACAATTACCAAATTAAAAGTTATAAAACTGTGCATTTTAGACACTTCAAGAATTCTTCTTTCTGGTGAAATATACTTTGCCGAGGTGTGGTCTCCTCCTTTTAAAGCTAAAAAGCATTATTTCATCAACTGAATCTGAAGAGTTATATAGGCCGGTTCAACTGCAGAGACAAACTATGTAATAACAAAAAAAAAAAACAAACTTTATTTTCTATTTTGAACTGCCCTATTCTAGGCATGTCTCTAATCTTCTCTGAAATCGTACTCCAGAAGACAGTGGTACTCAGGGTGACTTGCTTTGCTTCCCTTCTTTCGCTGGTTTCCCCTCAATAGCAGATCTTAATTAAGGCCCTAAATCTGTATGTCACACCACTGTCATCTGACTGCAACATTGGGAACATTAGACATTTCTTCACTGAAGCTCTGTCATGAGGGGTTATTCCTTTCTTAAAGAAGAAAAAATGTAAAACTTACTTTAGATTTTTTTATTTTGAAACTTTTGGATAATTAAGTGATGAGCAAATGCACTCCAAAAACACAGTTCTACTTCTCATTATATTGTTTCGTAAAAACTTTTGATTGGCTGAGTGCAGAAGCTCCTCCCCCTCCATCTCCCTGACCGGCCCCTTATATCTGGGTCCTGCAGCCTCTCCTCTCCTCACACTCCAACCTGCTCATCTCTCAGCTGGACAGTAAGGGCTGTTCACACCTCACACTGACAACATGCTGGGGACACTCTGCACTCTCATCTCTGTGCTCTCATGTAAGAAAATCATATTCATTTGTAATTCAAATTATGAACGCAAAGTGAATGTTTCTTACCTGAGCTTCTTATTTCCCAGGTGTGAGTGGAGTAACAGTGGTGACACAGAAGCCTCCTGTTCTGACAGTCAGTAAAGGAGACACAGCCACTATGGACTGTAACCTGGGGACTGTGACAGATCATGTTGCTTACTGGTATAAGCAGGTTCCAGCTGGAGCTCCTCAGTTTGCGCTGCTTCATCACCGCACTCACAGCTCTCCTACATATGGAGCTGGAGTCCCCTGCCGTCACTTCTAAATGTCAGAATGATTCTGACTGTCAGTTGAAAATTTGCACTGTGGAGACAGAAGACTCAGCAGTGTATTACTGTAAGACATGGGACAAGTCTGTAAATACATTCTTATCACAGTGATTCACACCATAACAAAAACCAATTTGCTTCACACCTGCTCTATAGCTGCCAAATAAATGAGAGAACGTGTCGCGCAAAACATGAAGTGAATTCACCCTGAGCCAGGATCTCAAACAGGTCAAAACCATCATAAGAGACAGAGGTCACAGGAGTCATTTATCATCGGCCTGCTGATAAAACCTCGTATCTCCAAATTGAAAAGAAACAAAAACTTGTATGTCCACTATTCCTACATGCAAAATTAAGCATTTTTTATTTGATTTATATTTTAAATAATATTTATATATTTATATATATTTTTATTTTATATTTATTTTTTATTTCCTGTAAAGTTTATCATTTTGAAGATTCAAGGTTTTATCAGCAGGCCGACGATATATCCATCCTGCATGACCACGTCGACAGCATCTGCTGCTCTTTGGAAGCACTGTCAGTGACTTATGTATTCTGGCCAAAAAAAAATCACCTCTCATTGCCCCCTCATGACTCTGCACACCAGGTTTTAATTTGAAGAAAGTTCAGAAAAATTGCCCAGAGAAACTAAAGGCCAATGCCCACTGGCCGCGAAGCGGCGCGGTGCGTCAAACTTCGAACTTTGCCTTGACGCTTTTAAACACCCTCTGAAAGCGTCAGCCACTTGATAGAGAGGCCATGAGTGTCAATCTCAAAATATTTTAACGTTTAATTTATTTATTTATTTTTTTGGTGGGGGGGGAACCCACCTATCAAGCTTATTTGAAGTGATGGCAAAGTGCGACGGTCAGGTTACTATGCACTATACGTTATATACAGGCATAATTTTCTTCCTAAATTTAGACGTCAGTTAAATTAAGATTATGATTCATTTTACTTTACCCAGCAACAAATTAAATAGCTAGCTAACTTAGCAGTGTAAAGTTCTCACCAGTGTACCTTGGGTTAGGTCCTGTCTAACTGTAGATCGCTTGATAACTTAAATGCCCGCAAAATAACGGATTTCCTTTCAAAACTGCGACTAGGTTAAAAAGCGAGTTGACAACTGCATGAGAGGTTGCCGCAAAATGTTTGACTAACAATGACAAGGCAAAATAGTTAAATGATCTAAAAGACAAATGCTTTTTTATTATGTTGACGCTTCAGAAATTCAGCAGTGGCGCAAATTAAAATCGCTGCCAGTGGGCGTTGCTCCATTGAAATTAATGTAACCAATTTTTTGACGCGCGTCTTACGCTTCCAGTGGGCGTTGGCCTTAATGCTTGGAAGTTGCTCTATATGACCCACTAGTATCAACCATGAGAACCGTTTAAAAATTCCAAAGCAAATTTTTGATAAAATCAACTGTTTATTCAATTTCACAAATTGACATACAAAAACTACTATTTCATGATGGAACATTTCATGACCATCTGGATGAAATCTTTTCTAGAGATCCTTCCCCACTTGTCTTTAAATTGCCAAACACTTTTTTTTTTTCAAAAAAAAAAAAAAAAAAAAAAACCTTTTGCCAAAATTAACATTGGATAGTCCAAAACTAGGTAGAAAAGGATCACCAATTAGAATTGCACCTGAAACTTTTTAAGCATTAGCTGTATTAAACCCTGTTTCAATCTTTGTCCATAGTTTGGATGTTTGCTGTCTTTAACGAGATGTCGTTTCCAGTCATTCGCAAATGAGGCATGAACCGCCTCGAATGCTTGCTCAGTATAGCGCCCTAGCCCACAATTGTGTTCAAGGCAAAATGATGCAAGATGGCATATGACCAAGTGTACTTTTATAGTTATTGAGCATCCTGTTTTGTAGTAGGCTGTCATGGTTTAGCCCCCACCGGCAGAAGGCATGAAGCTGGCGGGCACAGGGACCATGCACCCAAAAGCAGATTTAGGGACCCAAAAGCACAGGCTGAGTAAAAATATAAAATTCTTTAATTAAAGAAAAAGAACATGAACTAGAAAAGCACTCAGAGCTCAGAACCTCCGCCAGGGGGCAGCAAAGCCAAAAGCACGGCGATTGGAACTCCGGCCCATTGGAAAGACTTAAAATCTTGAACTCTGGCGTATATCTCGGCAGTACTTTGGCCTAGATATGCCAAAATTTAATCACCTCTTTCTTGAGTTAATACCCACCTACCCTGAACATTTTGTCAAAATTTGGCCATAAGTTTTTGAGTTATGTTGTTCACAAACAAACCAACAAACAAACGGCACCGAAAACATAAACCTCCTCGGTGGAGGTTAATAAACCAGAGGGGAGCAGCAGCATGACAAAACATAGCAGGGCTCAGGAACACAATCAGAATACTGCTGCACCAAGATAGGTGCAGCCAACCCTTAAATACTAATACTTTACCTCCACCTTAACGAGCAACAGGTATGGCTCGTTAAGGTGGAGGCGAAGAATGCAGCAGGGGGAAGGGCCTGTTGGCCAACACCATGACATAGTCATCCTCGAACAAAGCTATCTTCTCCTGCCAATTTTCTCCAAAATGCTTCCCAAGGCATGCACCCACAACGTTATTAAAGGTTCTCCTCAGACAAGGCATTCAGAGTCCTTATGCGTGTTTGAACATAATCCACATGGCAAATGAATATCATCAATATTGTAATCAGTCAAAATGTGTTCATGAATTTTATCAAGCAAATTTTCGGTGACCTTGAAATTTCCTTTTTGGAAACAAACCAGGCAAACTTTCTCTCAGCATTCAACATGCAACATCTTTTAAGTAACTGGGCACTTGAAGTGGTTGACTCCAAATTTTGTTCACCTTTATTATGTAACATCATTACATCCTGGTGCAATCTATTGATTCCATGTCCTTACCTGTACCTAATGCGTAACATGCAATTCAAAATAGGCCTTTTCAGATGAAATAAGTGTGGGTGGAATTTTATAATGCAGTTAGAACTTTCCTTGAAACCATTTATCCCAAGCAGGTCATTGTCCTGCAATGAGGTGTCAACTATACTGATGGACTTTAAAAACTTATTAGTCTAACTAGACAGAAATAGTAGACTTGGGTTAGGGGAACTTTGAATAGACTTTAAACTTTAAAATTTTATTTAAAAAAAAGTTTTTAAAGTCCATCAGTGTATTTGGTTCTTACATAATTATTTGATCATACAAACAAAATGGAGGGGGTTTTTGAATTGATAAATAGGCAATGCTTGAGGAAAATTGTTAGTTACATTCCAAAAATAAAAGAAATATATCTCAGAATTCACGATTTTCTAAAAATACAGATTTCTCAAAAAATTTTTCTTTGGAATTTTTAAACGGTTCCATGGTTGATACTAGTGGACCGTATAGAACAACTTTGAAACGTTAATTTTCTCTGGGCAATGTTTATCAACTTTCTTCAAGTTAAAACCTGGTGTGTCTGTCCTGTCGTTATTGGCAGACTTGCCCTTACAAAACAGACGGAAACTTCAAGTATATTTCATTCGTAAACTTCAGTTATATTTCCCAAGTATACAAGTAGTATATTTTTAAATACACTACTTCAATAATTCCTGGGACTAAGCTGGCCCTTTTTAAGTTTATGAAAGTACATACCTAAGCATACTTTGAGTGTAAGAGTAGTAAACTTTGAGCACACAGCTAGTTTACTTCATTCAAGCTTTAGTTAATGAAAGTATACTTTGAAGTATTCTGCGAGGAAACTTAGAGGCATGATTAGAGACAAAATTATAATATAATAATGACACTGCCACGGTTGGCAAACACTAAAAACAGTGTTAGTATCCTCAGCAGACAACAACTAGACAATCCTAAGTGAAGGACATGTCACCTCGAACAAGGACGTTAATGAATTCAATTCAATTCAATTTTATTTTGTATAGCGCTTTTTCCAGATACACTGTCACAAAGACGCTTTACAGTCAGAGATGGGTTACTGAAGGGCAGTGCCCAATCCCTATTCCCACTACAGCGAGGCAAAAAAAAACTCCCAGGAGGGAGAAAAAATCCTCAAAAAGTGGTGAGAAAAAACTCCCCAGTGGGAAGAAATCTCAGGAGGAACCCGGCTATAGTGGGAAAGCCCATTCTCCGCGGGCTAGCTAGTTGATAACAAGATAATGACAAGAGTTCCATTGAAATCCATCTAATCAGTGCTAAAATAATTTGTATATTTAAAACTGTCCAACAGATGTCTTGGCTAATGTAAAACGATTAGCAATGGAGGTCATCATGAGGCAGGAAGACCCACTTGGTCCTGTAGCTGAAACAAGATGGTAACAGCTGGTCTTAGGCTGGAGCTCCGGGCCAGGGGGTGTTCGGTGAAGCTTAATCTGGAGCTCAGGGCAAGTGCCCAGAGCAGGAGGAGGAGAAAAAAAATATTGTTAGGGAGGTGGAGTTGTATGGCGAGCACACAGAGCAGGAGAGACAGAGGTGCCTGTGTGCGATAAGGAAACCCCAGCAGAATAAGACTATGGCAGCATAGTTATGAGAAACAGGGGCAGGGGCCAACACAGCCACGAGGGCAGGTTGAGACAGTCACCACCAGACCATGACCAGCTCAGCAGAATAGGGCACCACCAGCAATGATCCAGTGACAGCACTGACTGCTCAGTCCACCAAATATTCTATAGCTTATGCCAGCCACCCACTCCTGTCCCTCAACTATAGGACAGACTAAAGAGATATGTTTTGAGCCTAACTTTAAATATACTGATAGTGTCTGCACCCCGAATATGAGCAGGCAATTCGTTCCATAAGAGGGGAGCACGATAGGAAAAAGCTGTACCACCTATGGTAATTTTAGCTATTTTTGGAACAACAAGGAGGCCTGCGCTCTGCGAACGGAGTGTTCTGGAGGGAATGTAGGGTAAAAGTAAATCACTTAGGTACAATGGACCAAGCCCATGTAAGGCTTTAAAGGTAAGAAGTAGTATCTTACAGTCTATTCGGAATTTAACTGGTAACCAGTGAAGTGAAGCTAACACTGGGCTGATATGCTCGTGTCTCCGTGTTCTAGTGAGAATACGAGCAGCTGCATTTTGAATTTGCTGGAGCCCCTTTAGAGAGGATTTTGCACAACCAGACAAAAGAGCATTACAGTAATCTAATCTTGAAGTAACAAAGGCATGGACAAGCTTTTCTGCATCATGTAATGACAGCATTTTCCGAATTTTGGAAATATTCCTCAAGTGGTAAAATGCAACTCTTGAGATGTTCTTTATATGTGTATCAAGTGCGAGATCAGGGTCAAGAGTAACACCAAGATCTTTAATAATGGCACTTGAAGCGATTGAAATTCCATCAATGTTAAGCATGTAATCTGAGATTTTGCATCTCTGGGATTTGGGACCCACTACGATTATTTCTGTCTAATTGGCTACAGTATATGGAATTCTGCTGTCATTGTCACTGCAGGAAACTCATTTTCAAAATGAGAAATCTGATTGTGGGGGAAAAAAATGGTGTTCACAGGTCAAGCTTTTGATTGGCTGAGTGCAGAAGCTCCTCCCTCTTCATCTCCCTGACCGGCCCCTTATATCTGGGTCCTGCAGCCTCTCCTCTCCTCACACTCCAACCTGCTCATCTCTCAGCTGGACAGTAAGGGCTGTTCACACCTCACACTGACAACATGCTGGGGACACTCTGCTCTCTCATCTCTCTGCTCTCATGTAAGATAAAGTGTTGCTTTGTCTTTTGATCAGTTTGTGTTTGACATTAAAAAATAAATGAATTGATTAAGTTATTTTTTATTTATTTCCTTTCACAGGTATCAATGGCCAGAAGGTTTTGACACAGACGCCCTCAGTCCTGAGTGTAAATGAACAGCAGAAAGCCACAATGGACTGTAATATTGCCCGTCCAGAACAATATTATGTTCTATGGTACAAGCAGGTACCAGGCAGTGCTCCTCAGTTTGTGCAGCGTTTCTATCACTCACACAGCTCTCCTGATAAATATGGAGATGGTTTCTCCTCCAGTCGCTTTACTTCAACAGCTAAAAGTAACATAGATTATCAGTTGATTATTACTAATGCAGAGGCAGGAGACTCAGCAGTGTATTACTGTCACACATATGATAACTCTACTAAAGAGCAGGTATCACAGTGATTCACACCATAACAAAAACCTCTGAGCTTCACTTCTGCTTTGATGCTGCTTCAGAAAGGACAGAAATTCACAAAAAGGTTGTGATTCACTCATGCTTAGCCAGGAGTGCCCAACCATGCCTGACACAGTGAGAGGCCTAGGCCGCAGGCCTGTAAGAAAGTCACTCTGTCAGACCACCATTTCAGCTGGTTTCCAGTGTGGACCACACCAGTAACTACTATGTAATTTATATCAATTACTGAGACTGAATCAACATGAATTTTATGGAAACCAAAGTGCCAATATTGTCCCCAATAGCTGTTCCTCCATCCTCAGACAAGTCAGAAGAAAAATAAAAAGTATTGCCCCTTTCTGAGACTCCAAAACCCAGAATCACACAGCGTCCATCAGCATTCACTCATGGAGGAAGTGCGTGACTCTCTGGAGCTCCGTAATGTCACTAATATAGATGTCCGTCAAGTCTATATGAGGAGACTCAATAATAACTCGAAAAGTCCAGAGGAAACCGTGTGGGCTGGAAGCTGCTGATAATGTGAGGTTCAAGCTGTGGAAAATGAGTTTAAAGATTCTGAAAATTAAAATTATTTTTGACAGAAGGATATTTTATCCTTTAGCTGAGATAGAAAAAAATGAGGAAAAAAATCTCCACACTTGGAATGGTATGAAAATGCTGAAAGGAAATACTAGTTAAAGTGGTTTTGTACATAAAAGAAAGTAAAGGGGTTGAAGTGCTTCAAGTAGTGCTGTATCGACATTTTGAAAGATTCACATGCAAACACTACTCCTGTAATTGAGATGAATGTGACAGATCAAACTGCCATGAAGACTTGTCAGCTATTTGACTGTAAATAGTAACGGTAAACATAAATAGCTACATTTTATGTTGCATGAATTTTTAGAAACTGTCAAAATGATCCTAAATATTTAGTAGGAGCAAAGAACCCCATATGTGCCATGAACACTTAACATATTGGAGTATCAACAGCAGAAAATTCAGCTGGAGGGATTAACTAATATGCTGGTGCCGGTTGCACGCACTTACTGGACTTACTACAGAAACATCAAGTCCAATAAATATTTTTACCATTGTCATGAACAGGCATTTAAATTCTTAAATCCATTTATTTTAGTTAAAGTGAGCTTTCACTGTTATAAATTGACTGAATTTAACTGTTAATGCACAATATCTCCTTGTTATTGTTATGATTCTGCTCTGCCTGTTCATGCCTTGTTTTGATTATTGTTTTATTGTTTATTTAATTCCTTGCTATGCCTGACTATTCTTTGGATTATGCATTGTGATTTGGCTGCCTCGATTTGTTCATGTACTGTTTTGTCTTAGTTTACTTTTCCACATTTTGCATTTCACCATAGTTTCATTCCGGTTCATGTTTTCCATTTTGCATTTCACTTTGTCCCCCCAGTCTGGTCTCTCGTCTCGCCTACACTTACAGTCCCAGTCTTATGTGTCACTCTTCGGGTGATTTATTGGATTCTGGTTATCAAACTTCCTTCCGATCTCGTTTGCTGGCTTCACTCTACTTTTCTATCTACTAACAGTACTAACAGTTTATTGTTTTCTCTAGAAGTTACTAACAACAACTAACCTTGCTAACTTACTAACGAGCACCAAGGATTTGTATAGTTTCACTTACTAATCGATTAACAAGCTCTCCGCAGTCGCCTTATTCTAGTCTCCGCCTCTTTTCTCTCCCTAAACTCCTTTGCTGCAATTTCTGTGGAAGCTCCACACCTGATCGCGCTGTCCTGTTTGTCATTATCTATGCACGTTAGAACTGGAGCCGTATGTTTGTTTATAGGAATGTCTCGTATTTCCTATAAACATGACCCATTTCTGCCCGACTTCGATTTTGTGGATTGCTGCCCTGTTTACAATTCGGATTGTCCTCCGGCTTATGAGCCGTTTGCATCTCCCACAAACCTCTGCCTGTGTACCGAATCTGTTTTTGTCGACTACGATTTTTGTGTTTGCTGCCCTGGTTACAAACCCTTTTCTGTCCCACTGGAATTTGACTTTTGGATTGCAGACTCTGTACTGTCACCTTCTGCCCTGCAGGGGTTACCCCCCTCGCTCAATGAAACTCTTTATTTTTGCAATCCTGTGTCCTCGTATTTGGTTCCAGATCGCAACCTCACAGTTATTTTAACTGTAACTGAGTAAGTGAGAACATGTCCCAACTTCACCAATGCTAGTTTGACTCTGAGGAAGACACTGTGCGTCTTGGCATTTCAATAAACTGATGCAAGTAATTTGAGTGGTCCAGTCTGTTCCTTCATTGGAGACTTTACTTTCTATCCAGCTCCTTTGATCGGCTGAGTGCCGAAGCTCCTCCCCCTTCCATCTCCCTGACCCGCCCCTTATATCTGGGTCCTGCAGCCTCTCCTCTCCTCACACTCCAACCTGCTCATCTCTCAGCTGGACAGTAAGGGCTGTTCACACCTCACACTGACAACATGCTGGGGACTCTCTGCTCTCTCATCTCTGTGCTCTCATGTAAGAAAACAAGTGTGTTTGTCTTTGCTGAGGTATGGATCTGTTTTTTTTTTTTTTTTTGTACCACATAAAATATGCTCTGCTTTTGTTGCTTTTCTAGGTATCAGCGGCCAGAAGGTTTTGACACAGAAACCCTCAGTCCTGAGTGTTAATGCACAGCAGAAAGTCACAATGGACTGTAATATTGCCACAGATCATGGAAATCATGTCCTGATTCAAGCAGGTCCCAGGCAGTGCTCCTCAGTATGTGTTACGTATGCACCCCTCTCACAGTGCCCCTGATGAATATGGAGCTGGTTTCTCCGCCAGCCGCTTCACCTCCACAGTACAGAGTAGAATAGATTTTCAGTTGATAATAACTAATATGGAGGCAGGAGACTCTGCAGTGTATTACTGTAGCACATGGGATGACGCTGCCAGTGCAGCTGTATCACAGTGATTCACATCATGACAAAAACCTCTGAGCTTCACTTCTGCTTTAGAGTTAGAGCTTCTTCAGTAAAATCATTGAAACGAGAACTCACTCCATCAGAAGAACTGTAAGTATGCATATAGGGGATGGGAACGTGACGTCACGGCTGCAGCGCCACAGGGGTTGATGGGAGAGACGCCATACTGTGAGGCCACGTCTTGTTGTTGCGCTGAGAAGCCAAAGCCATGGGAAGAACCTGCCATGTGGTCAGATACAGCCAGTTTTCATTTAGCCTATACTGCATACCGATTACGACTCCGGACTTCTCACGCTTTTCTTTACTCAGGGGTTGGAAGCAATGCATGCATTTCGTGATTGTTTAAATGAAATAAGATCATTTGAGACGTCTTTAAGCAATTCCATTGCTTCCAACCCGTCCACGCACAAGGACTTCAGTTCCGCGCCAGAATCTCTTACATGTTGAATGAATAATTGCTGACTATTGCAGATGAACGTAAATATGCCACTTAAACGTAATATCGAATCAGTGGGAGTCGACAGGTTTGCGTTATGAATGAAAACTGGCCACACCAGTGTTGAGAGTTTTCGGGGTTTCTGTAATGGTAATTTAAATGAATGACTAGAAACGGGTTGTGACCAGTTATTCATTTTAAGGGATTGTTTGCGCTTCCCCTGTTGCCAGTTCACGAGCCGCCACTGAGTAGCCTAATAATGTATGCCTCACTAATCACAGGTAGGTAAGCAAGCAAGATGATACACACCTTTGTGCAAACGAAGCTGTTTTCACAGTTCGGTGGTTTTCAGACCTTCAAATCATGGACCCAGCCATTTGTGAATTGTACATGGGCTTCCATAGATTTATAATTCCGAAATTCATCCTCGGTATATGCACTGACACCACAGACTTAGTACACAAAAATATCGAGAAACGTCAAAGGGGGTAAAGCAGTTTCGACTGCAGTTTCTCACTGGCACCTCATGCGGATCCAAATTTCCGATCAACGCAATTTTTTTAATGTTCCATTTTCTTGCGTTCGATAGAAGTTTGTCTCTTTATATTGTGTTTCTTTCGTTTAATCGACTTCTTAGCATCGCTTTATCAGAGATGCCAAGTCTCACGCATTACGTGAGAGTCTCTCCTCTTAGTGGCAGAGTTGTGACCAAGTCATCATATCCAAGTCAAATCAAGTCACAAACTCAAAGCAGACGAGGGAGAGCAGTGAGGAGTGAAGGGGCAGGGGAACAAATTAGACAATGAGCTAACTAATTTACAAGCAGAGAGGGGAAAGCTGAGAGAGCCATGAGCTGCATTTCATGTTGTCATTGACCCCTCTCTGATCCTAAATGTATCTAAGCTTCTAAATCTCTCAGCTTTCCCCACACTGCTTGTTAATTAGTTAGCTCATTGTCTAATTCGTTCCCCTGCCCCCTTCACTCCTCACTGCTCTCCCTCGTCTGCTTTGAGTTTGAGCTAATGACCAGTGACTTGATTTGACTTGGACATGATGACTTGGTCACAACTCTGCTTAGTGGCATTCACGTTCCTGTGTCAGCAATTATTCAACCAAAGCGCACTGAAGAAATTCACTCACGGAATTTAAATCATTGTGCATGAAGTTACTCAGTTTCACGTTCATTATGGTGGATTTCCTAAACAGTGACAAGGAAATCGATTATGACTTGGGAATTCTCAGGCTTGTCTTTACTGAGGGATTGAAAGCAATGGAACTGCATTAAGACATTTCAAATGGTCTTATTTCATTAAAACAATTCAAACGATCATGAAACACATGCACTGTTTCCAATCCCTGAGTAAAGAGAAGCACGGGAAATCCGGCGTCATAATCGCTCCCCATGTTACTTGTGATGAGGTCCACCTTTACGCAAGTGAAACGGAAACTTCAGTGCACAAGGATTTTAATTCCGCATGAGAATCTCATTAAGCGTTCAATGAATAAATGCAGAATACGCTGAATTAGCCTAAAAAATGCACGAGGCTTACGCCGAATGCGTGAGACTTGGCATCTCAGCGCTTTCGACAAATTTACACCTAGTTACTGTGTCTCTTCAGCTCTGTTTTAATTTATTCTCGCACGATATGGCCTCACAATATGGTGGCGCGCTATTGTTTACATCCCAGAATGCATTGCGCAGTGACGTCGGTTGCCAAGCTCTATATCAATATTCACCTGCCACACAAATATAAATCCAACAATTTAAAATAAAAAAATAAATAAAAAATAACATAAAATATCCTGTAACTTCACAAATAGTTGCCCACAATTACTCTGTGTGATTTATGTAATTTATAATTATGCAATTTAGGTAGTTCAACCTAATGCAGAGTCAGAGTACAATTCAATAGTTAGGATTATTGATAGTAATACAGAAGTGACTGAATGATGGAGCGCAGAGCGGAAAGACACAGTTCAGGTCATATTGTACAGGCTTGGGTGCAAGAGGCGTATCCATGCCCTGCCAGTGGCGATCCGGAACAGCTGTCAGATAGAGTGTACACTGTCCCAGAGCAGAACTGTAAGATGGCAGGACCAGGGAGTTTTGCAGGATTATAATTCCAATCTTATGACTGCAGAGGGCCTGGGAAGTGTTCCCAATAAATTGGGCAGATGAACAGACTGAGGGTTGATGAATGGGATCACGGTCCCAATCTTGGAGACTAAGAACAAGGTTTGAGAGCTCCCTCCTGTTAATACTAGGAAGAGAACTACCGCAGTATGCCATCATTAAAGATTACAAATCATTTCTGAAAACGATGAACTTCTTCGAAGAAATACTGACTGGTTGCTAAAGGGCATTTAGTAAGTGACAATCCAGCTACTTGCACTCTTAAAGTAAGGAATGTTTGTACACAAACACATGCATGAGGAAATGAGAAACACAAATGGAAAACAGCTGGTGGGAGGGTATGTGGGATGTACAACCCCAATTCCAAAATAGTTGGGACAAAGTGTAAATTGTGAATAAAATCAAAATGCAATGACTTTCAGATCACATGAACCAACATATTATTTTCAAATACAACATAAATAACATGTAAAATGGTGAAACTGAGACATTTTACATTTTTATCCAGAAAATAAGCTTACTTCAAATTTCCTGGTTGCAACAGGTCTCAAAAAAGTTGGGACACAGGCAAAAAAGGGCTGAAAAAGCAATTAATATACAAGAGAATCAGCTGAAAGAACATTTAGCAAGTAATTGAGTTAACTGGCATCAGGTTTGTAACATGATTGGCTATAAAAGGGGTGTCACAGGGGGGCTGAGTCTCTCAGAAGTAAAGATGGCCAGAGGCTCTCCAACCTGTGAAGGCTTACGTAAAAAAATTGTACTTTAAAAACAATGTTCCTCAACATCAAATTGCAAAGGTTTTTAAGGTCTCATCATCGATAGTGCATAACATCATCAAAATATTCAGAGAAACTGGAAAAATCTTTGTGCATAAAGGACAAGGCCCAAGACCTTTACTGGATGCTCATGATCTTTGGGCCCCCAGGCACCACTGCATCACTCACTGGCATAATTCTGTCATTGACATTACTAAATGGGCTCAGGAATACTTCAAAAAACCACTGTCTTTAAACACAGTCCGCCGTGCCATCCACAGATGCCACCTAAAACTCTTTCATGCCAAAAGGAAGCCATTGCTGAGCATGATCCAAAAGCGCCGCTGTGTTCTGTGGGCCAAAGCTCATTTAAAATGCACTTTAGCAAAGTGGCAAAGTGTCCTCTGGTCAGACGAGTCCAAATTTGACATTCTTGTTGGAAATCATGGGCATCGTGCCCTCTGGACTAAAGAGGAGAAAGACCCTCCTCCTGTTATCAGCATTCAGTTCAAAAGCCAGCATCTCTGATGGTATGGGGATGCATTAGTGCATATGGTGTGGGACACTTGCATGTTGTAAAAAGCACCATGAATGCTGAAAAGTATATAAAGGTTTTAGAGCAACATATGCTCCCCTCCAGACAACATATATTCCAGAGAAGGCCTTGTGTATTTCAGCAGGATGCAAAATCACATACTGCAGCTATTAAACAGCATGGTAGTAGAAGAGACTGTGTGCTGAACTGGCCTACCTGCAGTCCTGATCTTTCACCGATTGAAAAAATTTGGTGCATAATTAAAAGAAAAGTCCATCAAAGGAGACCAAAAACTCTCCAGCAGCTGGAAGCTTGTATTAAACAAGAGTGGGATCAAATTCCAATGGCTTAACTCAAGAAACTTGTCTCCTCAATGCCCAAACGCCTCCACTCTGCGTTATAAAGAAGAGGGGATGCTACACCATGGTAAATAGGCCCCTGTCGTAACTTTTTTGAAACCTGTAGCAGCCATCAAATTTGAAATGAGGTTATTTTGTGGACAAAATTGTAAAATTTCTCAGTTTGAACATTTGCTTTGTTATCTCTGTTCTATTGTGAACAAAGAAACATTGTCACCAATATCCCCCGCCACGGTAAGAATGGTCACGGGAGATTCACCCATACGCCAAGTCAAGGGCCATAAATCTAAAAATAAATGTCTCAGAATCAATTGTCAAACTCATTCAATAGGGTCATTAGTACTGGCCACACACAAAATTTCACCCATGAAGGTGCAATAGTTGCCGAGAAAACTTGTCCCCATAGCAAATCCCATGCGCCAAGTTGACGAACAGAATCAAGGACCATCACTCCATAAAAATACATTTCTCGGAATCAACTGTCAAACTCATTCAAAAGGATCATTAGTTCTGATCACCCAAAAAATGTCATCCATATAGGCGCAATAGTTGCATAAAAATAAACCCTGAATCAATTGAAGCACCTATTGCTAAAACCCCATAAGTCACACTTGACTTGACTTGACTTGTGGGGTTTTAGTAATCAGGGCTTCAATTGTCAAACTCATTCAGTAGGGGCATCAGTACTAGCCACATACAAAATTTGATTCATGTAGATGCAATGGTTTCCGAGAAAACTTGTCCCCATTGAACCCGGATGGATGGACAGATGGACGGACGGACGAGCACTATTATAGTCACACACAAAATTTCAGCCACGTAGGTGCAATAGTTACCGAGAGAACTTGCCTCATTGCTATTCGGCCAAGGAACAAAACTGATTGTTGCAGGTAAGTCTCTTTTCTTTGTGAACGGTTTGTGATATGCGGATTTTCGTAGATGCCTTAAATATTCATTTGTTGAGACAGCAAACAAAGTCTGAAGCCATTTTTTACTGTTTAAATTATTTTGTAGTTACTGCACTTAGCCTTTGTAGGGCAGTATTATCCTAGATAAAATACAGTAATTCAGTGATAGCATGAGTGCAGTTAGAACAATGTAATAGTGTTTTTTGATTAAACTGAAATGTCTCAAATCAGGAGGGTCTCAGTGGGGAAATGATGGGGCACAGTAACAGTGTCCAGATGTTGAATGAACGAGTGCAGTGACAGTAGGTCCAGATGAGGTCACTGTGGCACTAATCAGGGAGAGAGCAGAGGTCACGCCCTGCTATGAGGGAAACTCCTTCCAGCAACCAAGCCAGGGTGTGTTGCCTTTCCCACTTTTGATGTGCTCAAGACACACACACACACACACACACACACACAGACACACCCATGCTGAAGTGTCCAGTTCCAGGCCCCCTTATCTCAGTGGTAGAATTGTGGGGTGCAGCTGTAGAGGGTGTCTGGACCCTGATGACTTTACTACCCCACTGTTCCCAGCCCTGCTTGACTGGAGACGATGCCAGTTGAGGAGGAAGTATGGGCTCTTATGCCTTTATTACCCCACTATGTTAAGAACTGAGGGCAAAAAGGCACTTCTGGTCACATGTCCCTGTTATCTCCTTGCTTCCTTCTTACAACAGTCTTCGTTTTCAAGGATGGCTCCGATGGGATGTTCTGGGGGAAGTCGCATGACATGTCCGTACCAGTGGACTCGACGCATTGGCACTATAAGGGAGGCAAGTGGCTGTTGGGTACGCTTTCTGAGCTCTTTATTGGGCATGTGGTCGTACCAATGAACGCATCCTACTGAGAAATCTGCTGTCGAGTTTATCAATCCTGGCTGCCAGGGTGTTGTTCAGGGGCCAGGTCTCAGAACCGTACCTGGTTATAATTAAGGACGGCACGGACCCATCAGTGAGTTAATATAACAACATGTGACAGCTCTGCTAGAGTCAGTATTGCAGGGATTCACACCATGTCAAGCGTTAAAAATCTTCCCTCATGACTCAGTCCCACATGAGAGTCATTTGGTTCGATTCCACTCCATCCACTCCATAAGTGCACATAATTTATTAAAAAGCAAAAATGTATGATTTCATAAACTGAATCCAAAAGGTCATAAAGTCCTGTTCAACTGAAGAGACAAAATAAGTTAAAAAAAAAAAAGTTTCTTTTCCACTTTCAACGGTTCTCTTCAAGTTTAGACACTTATCTTTTCTGATATTGGACTTAGGGTAACAGTCATATTGTCATGTCACACCTCCAGCGCTCCCAATCACCAGCCTACTAAGACCTGGCCTGCATTCCACGCTCCACCTTAACCAGCCACATCTGTTTCTCATGGTCCTCATGTCATTGATATCCCTATATAAACGTAAGCCTTTGTCAGCACATTGTCAGTGTGAAGTCTCGTAAGCCTGTTGTTTGTCTTGAATTAAGACTTTACCTCTGTGTATTTGCATCCCTCTGTAGAACTAGTAATAAGTGCTGTCACTATTAATCCAGCGCACTCTTGTTTGGAACACTGCTTCCTATCTATTTTTTATTTGCCTTTTTCTACCTTTGCTGTCCTGCAGCAAAGGCTTAATCAAACCCACTTCATCTTTTCATCTGAATCCAGTTCCATGTTTGCAGTTTTTCAGTGCACTCTATCTGGTGCACAGAAAAATTCATTACACATATCCAGTGAGACTAGCATTGCTTCCCTTTTTTAAAAATAATTCCCTGTATAAAGCTCAATGTGTACTGAGTTAAAATTTTCTCCTAGTTAGTAAATCCAGTTTGGGTTTAAAATGAAGCTTCACAATCTGCATGCTGCAACAAATCTGAAAGTAGCACTTCTTCACTCAAGCATTTATGGGGCAATTCCATCATTCTTCAGGAATGTGAGGAAAAATCTAAAAAGGTCACTGAATGTTAGAATTTTAAAAAATTCCTTTTGAATTTTTACTTTGATGTGATTTAAACTATTAAATAAACATGCTCCACAAAAAGATTTAAAAAGTAGATTAAATGTCACTTCTTTGTTTCCCAAAACTTTTGATTGGCTGAGTGCAGAAGCTCCCCCCCCTCCATCTCCCTGACCAGCCCCTTATATCTGGGTCCTGCAGCCTCTCCTCTCCTCACACTCCAACCTGCTCATCTCTCAGCTGGACAGTAAGGGCTGTTCACACCTCACACTGACAACATGCTGGGGACACTCTGCGCTCTCATCTCTGTGCTCTCCTGTAAGAAAATAAGAGTGAGCTTTTCATTGCTGCAGTATTGGTCCTGTTTTGTACCATTTAAAAATATATGCTGTAAATATGTTCTTTTCCCAGGTGTCAGCGGCCAGAAGGTTTTGACTCAGAAACCCACAGTGCTGAGTGTTAATGCGCAGCAGAAAGTCACAATGGACTGTAATATTGCCATAGATTATGATTATGTCTCCTGGTACAAGCTGGTCCCAGGCAGTGCTCCTCAGTTTGTGCTGCGTTTCTATCACTCACACAGCTCTCCTGATCAGTATGGAGCTGGTTTCTCCTCTAGCCGGTTTACCTCCACTGCTCAGGGTAGTATAGATTATCAGTTAATAATTAATAATGTGGAGGCAGGAGACTCTGCAGTGTATTACTGTGGTACATGGGACAGCTCTGCTAGTGCAGCTGTATCACAGTGATTAACATCATGACAAAAACCTCTGAGCTTCACTTCTGCTTTAGAGCTGCTTCTGCATTCTCATAGATATTAGAAGCTAGTCCATCAGTAGATTAGTAAGAATTTTAAGAGTGTGCAGTAAAATGACTCCAACCCCCCCCCCCTCCCATAAAAAAGTATATATACAACAAAAAAATTAATACAATTATAAATAAAATAAAGCATCCAGTCACATCCCAACAGGTAACAGAAGTATCTTTGCTTAGTCAAAGGGATTTTTGCAAATTATTTTTTCTTGAAATGTTAGTTTGAACTGTTAATGTTGTCAAGCCGTCAAGCATCTATAATTAAAACAGTTGGATGATAGAGCAGCAAAATTACATTTAATATTATTGATTTGTTTCCACACATAAAGTAAATCAGACTGGCATAGTGGCACAGTATCACCCAAAACTCCCAGCAAGAGAGTTGCATGTTTGAATCCAGCCTTTTAGTGTGGCCTTTCAGTTCATGTGGTATGATTTCCTTTCGCAGTCAAAACGCATATAAATCATACTCATTATATATTCTACATGGCCTATGTGAATGAGTTTGGGAGTGAATAGTTTGTCATCCATGTTCTAAATAGGTAAATTGGGTTACACTTTACTTGAAGGTACCGTCATAAGAGTGACATGACACTGTCATATGTTGGTGTCATGTCACTCTTATGACGAAGTTGTCATAATCAAGACAACCCAAATAATGTCAACTTGTCATCTCAAAAACTGAATAACACTTAATGACAATGTTTATGACATTGGCATAATGTTTAGGACATGTTCATGACTGTGTCATGTCACTCTTATGACGATACCTTCAAGTAAAGTGTTAGGATGAGGTCCTGCAAGTAGACAGTCCATGCAGTGATGATGAACCCAGTTGCTGAGGCCCTACTGCACTGCTGGTTTTCACTCTAATCCTTATATGAGATCAGAGTGGCTGTTGGGTCCTTCAGCCAAAGCCCTTCACCCCACATTCACTAAATAATTGTAATTCCATTTGTAAGTGTCCACAAATTACAGATGGTAAACAATGTTATTTCACAGAATGGACTCAACTCGCTGCCTTTAGACAAGCTGACTTGGACTCTAAGCTCCATCAGAGTCATGCAGGTCAGTGCTGAGGGCTTTAGATGAACAGGAGCTCTAAGTGGAGAGAGGGCCTCATCAGACCTGATGTGTGATAGAGTTTTACATTTGGGCTCTGATAAGAGTAACAGATGTGTTGTACATGATGAAACATGATGTAAAACTCTCAAACTGAGATTCGTTTTGATGAAAATACTGGAAACAGGGAGTCTGTCTTTGGTTTTTTTGGCTGCCAAATGAAATATATAACTGGAATTTGTTGCGTTGCGTGCAACATCTGCAACGTTTCAATAAAATTTTGTTCTTTTCTACTCCATTAATTTTTTTTAGACATTTAGACTAATTAGACTGGTTTTGAATCATTTCACTGATATAAAATCTAAATGCTCTGTCAGAATGTTCTGTGACAGATCTCAGCACAGAATTTTCTCCACAGTGTGTTTCAGTTCCCTTTAGTTGTCTTCAGACTGATGTGAGGTTTTTGTACGGAAGTGAACACCGTTTGTATCACTGTGGTATTCGGCCAAGGAACAAAACTGAATGTCGCTGGTAAGTCTCTTTTCTTTTCTATGTAAACTAGTTATAATATGCAGATTTTATTTCCACTATGTTTTTTCTTCCTTTTTTTAGTCCTGCCAAAAAAGTGAATTTTTGCAGTTAGATGCTTTACTGTTCATTGTTTACATACTAGTTATATGCTTCATGACAGAGAGAAAAGTAATTCCCTGGTGCTGTTTTTTTAATTAAATTTTTGATTAAATGTAAAAAATTTTATGCCCATTAAATATTATTTGTCATTCTCCTTGATCGTCATGGACATAATAATATGTCCCGATTCTTGGTCACTGAGTGTTGTAATATGGAATTTACTGCATGGCTTTAATATAATGGATCCCACAGGGTCCCCATGAGTGTGTTTACTTTTGCTCTAACTGTAACTTCAATCTTATAGTATTAACGGCAGATCATTTCTCTTGATTTGGTGCATCATCATGTTTTGAGTGGTTAATTACCCTCCTAAGCCATAGTTTGAGGCAAATCCACATGCCAACCATGAAGAATTAGATACTTGAACATTTTGTTTTATTTTTCAATATTTCAATTCACTTTGGGCTATGAAATTTTTTCTAACAATCTAATTTTTCCGGAGACCATCCGTGGGGTCCAAATAATGTTGGACAAGGGTTTTTGGTTTCAGATTAATTGGCGTGAACTTAATCCCATGAACATGACACAAAACTGCTTTGATTCCTTGTCATTTCAGTTTTTTTTTATTTGCCAATAATGCTGCAATACTTTATCATTTATAAGCCAACTGATTATCTAGTTTGGCAAGTTCAATTTTCCCTCTTTTTATGAAGTTGTCTCCAATATATCACAGTGTGGATATCGGATTATTGTTCTTTATGTCATGGATAGAAATTTTAGTCAAAATACAGCTTAAGAGGGTAAATTACTGCTCAAAACATAAAATGCTCATGAATGTAAGACATGGACAGCTTGTTAAAATTCTACAAGTCCAGTTGTGTTTGGTACAAAAACCAGCTCACAGACCCAGGGCTGAGTTTGTGAACCACTTCTTTGATGTTATATTGAATGAAAGTTGTCAGTTGAATCAACTAAAGACAGAATATTGGCCGACTGCTTTTGTGAACTAAATAACAAAGATTTACATTTCCTGACTCATTTATAAATTGATTTATATTCATATTATTTTTAAAAAATGTGCAGAAATGAGCAGTCAGGAGAAATGACATTAGATTTTTCTGTCACTTTGTGAGGCGAAAATACAGATTCTCTGCCAAGGGTAGACTGCAAATGTCATTTATTTTCCTTACTAGTATCTGTTGCCAGAAAAAAAAAGATCCTTTTTATTTTGCTTGTAGCAGTTATAGACACTCATCCTGTTAACAAGCCTAATACCTCAGATGTTCTGTTTTCCAGACCCATCTCTCCCTGCACCTGCCCTCTCTCTCCTGCCCCCATCCAGTGAGGAGCTGCAGACAGAAAAGGCCACACTGGTGTGTCTGGTGCAGATGTCTGTTGGGTTTGCTGATGTCAGCTGGACATCTGGTGGGAGTCCAGTTACTGATGGGATTATTACCAGCACCGCCCAACAGAAACCTGATAAAACCTTCGGTTTGAGCAGCTTCTTAACCATCAAACCCTCTGAATGGATCAGTAACCGTGTTTATACCTGTAAAGTGTCTCTCGGGTCTAAAGCCACAGAGAAAAGTATCAAACAGTCTGACTGCAGTGAATAAAGTGCAGCTGTTGATACAATTACTGCTTAAAATTAATATTTAATCAGAATTCTTTGCTTTCTGTACCAGTTATGTAATGCATTCAACATACAATTAATTTTCACAACTATTTCTCTGATGAATATTTCAAGAATAGATGTTGAAATTTATTATTAGGTTACTGTAATTAAAGAAAGCTTTCTTTTGTAATTTTTGTGTTTGTGTAACGTGTAGAGATGTAATAAATATGATTGCAAGAGCTGTATTGTTCCTTATGTTCGTATGCTGTGACAAAAGTATCTAGTCTGTGCATTTGTTGACAAGACTCTGTTCACCAATTTCATATTTCTCTCTGAAAACTGGATTATAGACATTATCAAACAGCACAGATTGTTTGATTTATCAGTGTTAAAACCATGATTGTGCCACACTGGTGATGGAGAGCCTCAGACTCTGCTGGTCTTCACCGTTGCTGTTCTAAACAGAAACACAGCTAAGTAACACCACACTGTAGTTTCCACTGGGTCTGAGTCATTTGCTGATTTTAGGGTGAAAAAAAAACCAGCAGTTCTGTGACTCTCCTGGAAAATGATGGCAGACGCTCCTGAAATGTGACCTCATAGCACACAGTTCAAATTTAGGAATTAAACTGGGTTGTACAGTTATTTGTTCATACAATCAAACTAAAATCACTGATAATACAGTTGAGGTTCTGTAACACGTTAAAAGTACCATAATCACAGGCCTCTGGGGCACAGAGGGGTGCATAGGCATTGGGGTTTTAGGCCCGAGTCCTCCACACCAGTACAGGCCCGACACACTACAACATGTCAACATAATCTTGCAACATTCACAGTTTCATGAAAATGTTTGTATTATGCTGCACATTGGCTGATCTCGCATGTTCTGGAGCTGCCCGCCCAGCCAAGCTGATCCAGCAGAGGGCGACAGAGAGGCTGCTTTGCAACTGAAACTGAGATGCACCTGCAGAATTTACATATTTTATTTATGACTCCATGCAAATGAGGGAGTGATTTTATCTCCTTTCAAACATCCAAAGAGCAACCCAATGTCATCTTATAGACCTGAAGATGTGAAGAGCGGTAAATCAGACTGTACATAACTGCAGAAACACCATCATTATTTCCACAGAGATCAAAAGATGATTCTGTTTGTAACAGAGACTGTGTGGTTGAAGGAGATTAAGCCCAAACAAGCATTCTCACAATGTATATCACATGATTAAGCAATATTATCACACTTTCATAACGAAAGCAAAATAAAATGAATTTGGTGCCCATTCTTCAAGGATTTCAGAATTAGCCAGATACAGTTTGTGCAGCTCTGAACACAGCTCTGTTGGTGTAGCACCTGCAATTAAGAGCGCATGATAGTTTGAGTGTCCTTGTGAAACATTTCTGAAGCTTTACAGTGTTTCACATCAATTAACATAAAAAGAGAGACAAAATGTCTGGTGATAGATTTTTAGGTTCGGTCATGGGCCCTCGTTTTCACGTTTGCATTCCTGATCACACTGTTACTTTGTGACAGTAACATGATGAGGGTGGGGGTTTACAGGGTTTGGGTGGAGTCACAGGTGTAGCTCAGTATCTCTCCATCACTGTTTGGGTTTCAGCTGTGATGGAGCTGAGGGAGCAGAGTTACAGGAAGTAGAAGCAAAGATACAGGAAGCTGTGTCCATCCTATACGGGGCTTTATAGTTACTGGAGGGAATGTGGATTCTACACTCATAAATCCTGTATAACTCACCTGACTGTGTCTGTGTGTGCTGGTGTGTCAGTCCTTGAGTATGAAAGTGGGATTATTGGGGTCACTCCTGGCTGGCCTTACTGATTCTGTGCACCATTATGAATGGGAGGGTCTCATGAACATCAGTCACTGAGATACTTCTGTAAAACAGGAGGGTCAGAGTGCAGAGAAGAGTCAATGGCTGAAGAGAATGCAACCATATATCTGAGGAGCCATTCACTCACTGGAGATAAATTCATCAATGACGTCAATGCTGTCATCTAAAACCATGAACAAAATGATGACGAGGCTCATGTGATTGGTAAAGTACAGAGACTTCTCCCACACATTGTATTATAAAATATCTGCCATGTAAAATTAATGGAAGATTTTATACTAGTGCAAGTTTTATTTCTGATGTCCAATGCTTTCTAGGATGTGATATCAACATTGTAATCACATAATCACTGTATGATTGAGCTGCTGCGATTGGCTGAGTACAGAAGCTCCTCCCCCTCCATCTCCCTGACCGGCCCCTTATATCTGGGTCCTGCAGCCTCTCCTCTCCTCACACTCCAACCTGCTCATCTCTCAGCTGGACAGTAAGGGCTGTTCACACCTCACACTGACAACATGCTGGGGACTCTCTGCTCTCTCATCTCCGTGCTGTCATGTAAGAAAATTATATTCATCATTTGTTTAAATGTTGAGTGTAATGTAAATATTTCTTACATGAGCTTCTTATTTCCCAGGTGTGAGTGGAGTAACAGTGGTGACACAGAAGCCTCCTGTTCTGACAGTCAGTAAAGGAGACACAGCCACTATGGACTGTAACCTGGGGACTGTGACTGGTCATGTTGCTCGCTGGTATAAGCAGGTTCCAGCTGGAGTTCCTCAGTTTGTGTTGTATCACCACCTCTCTCACAGCTCTCCTACATATGGAGCTGGATTCTCCTCCAGTCACTTCTCTTCTAAATGTCAGACTAATTCTGACTGTCAGTTAATAATTAGTAATGTGGAGGCAGGAGACTCAGCAGTGTATTACTGTAGCACATGGGACAGCTCTGAATGCATATGTATCACAGTGATTCACACCATAACAAAAACCTGTTTGCATCACATCTGCTCTATAGCTGCCAAAGAAATGAGAGAACTTCACACCCAGAACAGGAAGTGAATTCACCAAAGCTGAGCCAGGACTTCTCAAACATGTCAAAAACATCACAATGGACGATGGTCACAGGTGTCACATAAACCCATCCTGCATGACCACATGTCCACAGCATGTCCTGCTCCTTGGGAGCCCTGTCAGTGACATGTATTTTGGCCAAAAATGGTCTCATTGCCATCTCATGACTCTGTCCTGTCATTATTTGCAGACTTGCTCTTACAAAACAGAGGGAAATTTGAAATATATTTCATTTGTAAACCTCAGTTGTATTTCCCAAGTATACTAGTAGCATATTTTTAAATGCACTTCTTCAATACTTCCTGGGACTAAATTGGCTCTTTTTAAATCTATGAAAGCACAACCCCAATTCCGAAATAGTTGGGCTAAAGTGTGAATTGTGAATGAAATCAAAATGCAATGACTTTCAGATCACACGAGCCAATATGTTATTTACAATAGAACATAGATAACTGAGACGTTTTACAATTTTTATCCACAAAATGAGCTTATTTCAAATTTTCTGGTTGCAACAGGTCTCCAAAAAGTTGGGACACAGGCAAAAAAAAGGGATGAAAAAGCAATTAATATATAAGGGAATCAGCTGAAAGAACATTTTGCAAGTAATTACATCAACCGGCATCAGGTGTGTAACATGAATGACTATAAAAGGGACGTCTTAGAGAGGCTGAGTCTCTCAGAAGTAAAGATGGGCAGAGGCTCTCCAACCTGTGAAGGTTTGCGTAAAAAAATAGTGGAATAGTCTACACTTTTGGAAATACAAAAAGTACCACAGATCATTTGAGGTGCAATTTTGTCAGTATTTCTCCCAAAGCTACTTGTCTGTTAACTTTTGGACGTGAAAAAAAAACAAATACTTCTTTTCCAAAAGACGATGCCACCAGAAATCAGTGGGTAGCTTTCATGGCCAAAGGGAACGTTAGCTGTTTGTGCTCAGCATTTCACCAAGGACAGTTTTGTCAATAAAGGATAACTCGACACAGGATAAGCGTTTCAGCTGCTTCTCAAACCTGAAGCAGTGGCATCGATCAAGCCCTCGGAGCCACAAGCTGTGAGTAACCATATAACAGCAAATAATGTAAGTGAAGCTAACATGTTACAGGTGGCTAGCAGGACCACTAGCGATAGTTAGCACTAACAATTGGCCTCAAACACAGGCTTTGCAAAATATTTGAAGATAAAGCCTGTATCGGTCGTGACTGTCCGTGACTCACGGACACAGAAGCTGTGAGTTGCTTTTACAGCATAAGCCAACCTGACATGATAGCCAGTTGATTGTGGCTGTAGTACAACAGCTAACGTAGCCAAGTTACTGTTGCTAATGTCCATCCATCCATCCATCCATCTTCTACCGCTTATCCGGGGCCGGGTCGCGGGGGCAGAAGTCTAAGCAGGGATGCCCAGACTTTCCTCTCCCTGAACACTTCTTCCAGTTCTTCCGGGGCTTTCCCGCGGCGTTCCCAGGCCAGCCGAGTGACATAGTCCCTCCAGCGTGTCCTGGGTCTTCCCCGGGGCCTCCTCCCAGTGGGGCATGCCTCTGAGCTCCTCCCAGGTGACAGAGCTCCTCACCCTATCTCTAAGGGAGCGCCCCGCCACCCTGCGGAGGAAACCCATTTCAGCCGCTTGTACCCGAGATCTCGTTCTTTCGGGCATGATCAAAGTTCATGACCATGGTTGAGGGTAGGAATGTAGATTGACTGGTAAATCGAGAGCTTTGCCTTTCGACTCAACTCCTTCTTCACCACGACAGATCGGTACAATGATCGCATTACTGCTGCCGCTGCACCGATCCGTCTGTCAATCTCACGCTCCATCCTTCCCTCACTCCTGAACAAGACCCCAAGGTACTTAGACTCCTCCACTTGAGGCAAGAGCTCTCCTCTAACTCAGAGGGGGCAAGCCACTTTTTTCCGGTCGAGAACCATAGCCTCGGACTTGGAGGTGCTGATTCTCATCCCAGCCACTTTGCACTCGGCTGCAAACCGCCCCAGTGCGTGCTGAAGGTCCTGGTTCGAAGGAGCTAACAGGGCAACATCATCCGCAAAAAGCAGAGATGAGATCCTGTGGTCCCCAAACCGAATTCCATCCAGCCCCTGGCTGCGCCTAGAAATTCTGTCCATAAAGATAATGAACAGAACCGGTGACAGAGGGCAGCCCTGCCGGAGTCCAACACGCAACGGGAACAGGTCTGACTTACTGCCGGCAATGCGAACCAAGCTCCTGCTCCGGTCATACAGAGACCGCACGGCCCTTAGTAGAGGGTCCTGGACTCCATACTCCCGAAGCACCTCCCACAGAATGCCACGAGGGACACGGTTGAATTCATTCTCCAACTCCACAAAACACATGTGAACTGGTTGGGCAAACTCCCATGCACCCTCAAGCACCCTGCAGAGGGTATAGAGCTGGTCCAGAGTTCCACGACCAGGGCGAAAACCGCATTATTCCTCCTGGATCCGAGGTTCGACTATCGGCTGAATTCTCCTCTCCAGCACCCTGGAATAGACTTTACCCGGGAGGCTGAGGAGTGTGATCCCCCTATAGTTGGAACACACCCTCCGGTCCCCCTTCTTAAATAGAGGGACCACCACCCCGGTCTGCCAATCCAGAGGCACTGTCCCCGACTGCCACGCGATGCTGCAGAGGCGTGTCAACCAAGACAGCCCTACACCATCCAGGGACTTGAGGTACTCAGGGCGGATCTCGTCCACCCCCGGTGCCTTACCACCGAGGAACTTCCGAACTACCTCAGTGACTTCAGCTCGAGTGATGGACGAGTCAGCCTCTGAGTCCCCAGCCTCTGCTTCCTCTATGGAAGGCGTATTAGTGGGATTGAGGAGATCCTAGAAGTATTCCTTCCACCGGCCGACAATATCCCCAGTCAAAGTCAACAACTCCCCACCGCCACTGTAAACAGTGTTGGCAGGGTACTGTTTACCCTTCCTGAGGCGCCGGACGGTTTGCCAGAATCTCTTCGGGGCCGACCGATAGTCCTCCTCCATGGCCTCCCCAAACTTTTCCCATACCCAAGTTTTAGCTTCCGCTATCGCCCGGGCTGCAGCACGCTTAGCCTGCTGGTACCGGTCAGCTGCCTCAGGAGTCCCACGAGCCAATCAAACTCATTAGGATTCCTTCTTCAGCTTGACGGCATCCCTTACTTCCGGTGTCCACCACCGGGTTCGGGGATTGCCGCGACGACAGGCGCCGGAAACCTTTCGACCACTGTTGCTAATGTTTGTGTCCTAAATATGCATATGATATCAGAGGAAATTCTACAGAAGGTGTGTGAACATAAACCTCATTTGAAGCTAACTTTTAATGCTTGTTTGTAATTTGGATGCTTGGTACAACTGTTCACAGTAACAGAACTTGCTGTCTGTAAAACCTGTATTGCAAGGGTTTGCCTCTGTGGTTATGACCGCTCGGTTACCAGCTACTGCATGTTAGTTTGCGTGTCGTGCTAATTAAAAATGCTCCTAGTTAACTTATATACAGTAATTCTGATCGGTATGCTTGTGTTACTTCGGTAAGCATCAATGCGGCAGTTTCATCATAAAGTTGCCCGATTGTAGCCACTACAGTTAGTGATCGCTTCACTTATCCATGACTGGGATCAGCCGGATACTTCACGAATGTCTGAGCAAGCTCAATGTGAAACGCAGAAGCTCTAACGGCTTACAAATGATTTCTCTGCACTACCTTGACATAATTTCATCCCCCTTTAGAAATTGTTGTGGCTAATAAAAAGCTGAAAAAGGTGGAGATTAAATAGGTAATTCTTTCCTGTAAAAGTGATCGATTCACTAACTCCACATAAGCAACGGTTCATGCAGACGGAACTTGCGGTCTGTAAAACCTGTATTATGTTCATGACATAACCGGAGCTCTGTCGAGCTCTCGCACGCTATCCATAATGCGCCCATTTTCAGCGAGGAAAAGCTCGTCATTCCGAAGCAATAAGTAAACCACTACCACAGGCGATTTCCGAAGAGGCCGTTTAGCTTGGAGCTTTCGCCCCTCCGTCATATACCATCGCGGAAGCTGTTCTTTCTCCGCACTAACAACACACCACAGCTATGCACACAAACCAGCAGGTCCCAATACACACCGAAGCAGTCCATAAGCTGTTGGTCCACTTTTAGCTGCTCCTCACTGTCCATGTTTCCCTCTAAACTCAGACCCCCCGGATTTCTACGGTCTCCGGTCTACACTTGGCCATGTCGACCCGTTCAAATGTGTCTATATGGGGCTGATACTAGCTTTCCCTGCATCCGAGCTACAGAGTAGTAAAACCACCGTACTCACCAACTGTTGCCGTAGCAAACTGTAGCCGATAGCAAATTCGTGCTTGAGCTGCCAGACTTTCGCACTGCGTTCTCCTCTTTGGCCGTTGCGTTTATCAGAACAGGTTAATTTCATGAGATCTATACTCATGTACTGCGTTAGATTGCAGAATATGCCCGTCGAGTCCCCTCAGTTTCACTCTTTTTGCCGGACCAGGAAAACTGCGTTCTGCTGCCTCGTCCCGCCAGATCCGCCCTCCACAGAGCTGGCCAGTCAGAAGAAAGTGGGCTCACGGAGAGTGGGGGCCATAGCGGAAGAGCCACCCCAATGAGGCGTTTCAGGCAGAGACTACAATGGACTACAAATGGGGCTTTTTGAGGATGGCAGTATGAGCGAAATAAGTACCATTTCTTTACTTTGCACGATCAGTACTCTAGACCAAAATATAAACTTGGAAAAATAGCATATTAGGTCCCCTTTAAAAACCCTGAGAAAGGGTTATCAATAGAAATAATATTAACCTATTACAAACCTGGGGTAATCAAAGTTTGCATCATGTCTGACTACCGTGAATTAATTAAAAAGGTGAATTAATGCAAGATTAAACCATGGAGGCTCTGATCATATTGTACTCATGACCTAAAAATACACTCAAATATTCTCTTCTTCTCGTGATGTTAGGATCTGATGCAGGCAGAGAAATTCTCACCCTTCTTTTGGCTGAATTAAAGTTCAGTAACATGAGAGATGTGTTAATAGCTTGTCTGCAAAATATGACTTCAGAAGTGTGCTGAATGCAGGTGATTGGGCAAAATCCATGGAGTCAATTAGTGTCAGAGTCGAGAGGCTGATACCCTTACAATTCCTCTCATAGCCAATATTATTGTCTCACGTCACTGTCTAACCTGTTAATTTCTTCACTGTACACAATAAATCTCGTTCACTCCAGACACTAACACAATAGACACTCAGCTCTCATGTAATTTCTATCAGGAGAGACCAGTGAATGACAAGGATAATCATTTATCACAGATTACACAGTGTACGGATTAACTGATGATGAGATGATAGCCTTGGCAAAAAGTCTTCAGTGCTTGTACTCAACAAGGATATTTTGTATTTGAGGAGCATCTGCCCTGAGCTGCGGCAGGATAAATCCCCCCATGGAGTCCAGATCATGGTGGAGGCAGTTTGAATTAGAAATAAACTACAGGCCGGAGCATGTGAAAGACTAGTCTTCCTGACTGAACTTTTGCTCGAGCCTCGTGTGCTCTAATTATTTTTTAAAAAGACTGGAGCGCATGTTTTTCCAGCTGAAACTCATATGCCCCAGTTGTGAATGGAGTGACAGTCGGTGACACAGAAGTATCCAGTGAGTAAAGAGATACGGCCTGTATGGACTGTAACCTCAAGGCTGAGACTAATAGAGGGGTTTGCTGGTGTCAGTGGGTTCTGGGCAGAGATCCTGAGCTTGTGCTGCTGTTTGATCACAGGTGGAGATCTGCTGACTGGTGTAGTGCTGATTCCTGTGGTGCAGACGAATTAGTAACACATTCAGATTAAACATCTTTTTTTTGTTTGACCAAAACTTTTGATTGGCTGAGTGCAGAAGCTCCTCCCTCTCCATATCCCTGACCGGCCCCTTATATCTGGGTCCTGCAGCCTCTCCTCTCCTCACACTCCACCCTGCTCATCTCTCAGCTGGACAGTAAGGGCTGTTCACACCTCACACTGACAACATGCTGGTGACTCTCTGCTCTCTCATCTCTGTGCTCTCATGTAAGAAGCCCAAATCCATTTTAAATCAAATTTCTGCATGTAATGTAAATATTTCTTACCTGAGCCTCTTATTTCCCAGGTGTGAGTGGAGTAACAGTGGTGACACAGAAGCCTCCTGTTCTGACAGTCAGTAAAAGAGATACAGCCACTATGGACTGTAACCTGGGGACTGTGACCGGTCATGTTGCTCGCTGGTATAAGCAGGTTCCAGGAGAAGTTCCTCAGTTTGTGTTGTATCATCACCGCACTCACAGCTCTCCTACATATGGAGCTGGATTCTCCTACAGTCACTTCTCTTCTGAATGTCAGACTGATTCTGACTGCCAGTTAATAATCAGCAATGTAGAGGCAGGAGACTCAGCAGTGTATTACTGTAGCACTTGGGATGACTCTGCTGAAGAGGAGGTATCACAGTGATTCACACCATAACAAAAACCTCTGAGCTTCACTTCTGCTTTAAAGCTGATTTATAAGGCAGATGTTCATCGACAAAAGCAGACACTTATAAATAAGTATGATTTTATTACACAGCTGTATTTCTTCTGTGGTTCTATAAAAGCGGCAAAATAAAATGACTGTATCAAAGACTAAAGAAAAAAAAAAAAACAAAGGTCAGTAAAGTGATCAAACTGGTTTCTGCAGTCATGCAAACTCTACACAGACAGGAAACTGACGATGTGCGTCAGCTTATACATGCTACATATCTCTTTATAGAAAACATGAATTCCCATCTGCTAAGAGTACCATTTACGTTTTAATGTTCAGCCTAGTTAAAAAAGCTCACTACATTGCATTTCTATGTATGGGAGTTAATATGTGCCTCGTCCCTGAGCAACTCATACACTTTCGATTCAGTGCCTCCAGTCCATTTTGAAATGATTGTCAGGAGGCTGGGAATCCATCCTGTAACTCTGATGACACTGACAGTGTATTCATACCATGACAATAAACCGTCCTTCAGTTCTTAAACTCTGTCTGCTTGCAGTGTTGCAGAGAACATTCATCATAAATGGCAGCATTACCCAGGACACACACATGAGCACCACTGCATGAAATTGTCCATTGTTCTCCATTTGAAAGACAGTAATGTACGATATTGTAACTGCATAATTAATTAAATCAATGCCTGCCTGCTTGTAAAATGAGCAAAATGTACATTTGGATTCTCACCATTGAAATTTTACCTGACAACAATTTCATCACAAGAAAAAGGCAGTAAATGAAACAATTGTTAACTTTTTAACCAAAACATCTAACAGAAAAATAAATTAATTAATAATAAAAATTGTTGGCTTGAATTCAGCCTTGGGCCTTTCAGTTCAGGTGCTCTGGTTTCCTCCCACAGTCAAAATACATGCGTATCATGTGAAGTACAAAGCCTAAACAGCCCGTATCAGTGATATACTGTGAGTGAGGGGTGAGTCGTCCATGCAGTGGATTGACAAACGGTCCAGGCTGAGGTCCTGCCTTTCAACATCAATTGAATGATGGGATTGGAAAATAAAAGGAAACTGAAGATAATCATCCCTGTTCCTGACTACCTTCTGTTTCATTAATTTTTACTCCAAACATAAGATCAGAGCAGCTCTTAGGTCCTTGAGGAAGACCATTCACACCTCATTGACTAAATAATTGCAAATTCCTTCATATAAAAGTGTCAGAAAGAATAAAAATGATTAAAAAGAATATTATTTCACAGAATGTGTTTGACTGTTTTCCAGAGACAAGCTGACTTGGACTCTAAGCTCCATCAGAGTCATGCAGGTCAGTGCTGAGGGCTTTAGATGAACAGGAGCTCTAAGTGGAGAAAGGGCCTCATCAGACCTGATGTGTGATAGAGTTCTACATTTGGGCTCCGATAAGAGTAACAGATGTGTTGTACATGATGAAACATGATGATGTAAAGCTCTAACACTGAGATTTCTGTATATGAATATCGTGGAGACAGGGAGTCTCTCATTAATTGTTTTTTTGCTGCCAAATGAAATTTATCACTGGAATATATAGCTTTGTGTTCAATGTCATTTAAACTTCTATGCAATTCTGCTACATTTATTTTAAGTTCTCTGCCAATTTTTACTTTCATTTGGACATCACACAGTTTGAATCAGACAGGTTTGAGTCACATCACTGTAAGATAATTATGTGAATTATAGAGTTCTATGGAGGGCATCAGTTCAGAATTTTCTCCACAGTGTGTTTCAGTTCCCTTTAGTTGAGTTCAGACTGATGTGAGGTTTTTGTACGGGTGTGAACACTATTTGTATCACTGTGGTATTTGGCCAAGGAACAAAACTGATTGTCTCTGGTAAGTCTCTTTTCTTTTCTATGTAAACTATGTGCGATATGCAGATTTCTGTGCCGATTTTCATTTTAGTTTTTTAATTCTGCCAAAAATTTAGCAATGTGCTGCTTTTATGTAACTGGTCACTGTTTATATTCAAGGTAAAGGCTTCACGACTGAGGCATAAATATTTCCCTGGTGTTCAGTATTTTTTCTAATATACAAATTTTAAACATTTTTATGTTCTTTGAATATTATTTGCCATTCTCTGTGGTTGTCATGGAATCAGGACATATACTTTTTGACTCAATGTTTTTTGTAAAATGAAATTTGCTGCATGGCTTTAATACGGTGGTTCCCACAGGGCCACCCTGTGTATAATTATTTTTGCACCAAAAATCAATTTTAGTATATTTAAAAGTTGTTAATTTGTCTTAATTAGGTGCACTTCATGTTTCAGTGGTTGTTTACCCCATTAAGCCACATTTTTAGGGAAATACATGCACTGTAAACCCTGACAAGTGTCATGAACTCAAATGTTTTGTGGAAACCAATTACCTAAAAAGATTGTGGATTCCAACTTAATGATCTTGTGTCCACAGCTCGTAAAAACATGTAAAAAAATTATCTGATTTATCTGATTTTTATAAGTTTCTATCACTCAATGCAATTAAGTTGACAGAGACAATTTTTTTGAGATGATCGGTTTCCACAAAACTTTTGAGTTCACTGCACTATCGGCGTTTACAGTGTCTGCTGATCATGAAGAATAACATACTTGAACATATAATGTTCATTATTCACCATTTCAATTAATTACAGGTAATGAAAATTCCCGACCTGTCAATTCTGGCTCTTTGAACATCATTTGGCTCTAAATTAGATCGTTATGCAGAAATGTTTGGGTTTCTATCAAAATAGCTTCCCTGAGCTTAATCGAATGAATTTGAGACAAAACTGGTTTGACTCATTCTTTCCTTGTAATAGACATTAATTGTATTTGTAACACTGGCTGCACTATTTTGTCATGTATGAGCCGACTGATTAATTTGACAAGTTATATTTTCACCCCCTTTTTTCATAATGTTTCCAATATATTAGAACATGCGTGTTGAATTGAAGCACTGATTACTAAAACCCCACAAGTCAAGTCAAGTGTGACTTATGGGGTTTTAGTAATAGGTGCTTCAATTATTATTGCTCATGACATGCATGAATATTTCCTTGAAATTACAACTTAAGAGGGTAAATAATGGCCCAAGACATGAAATGCTCATAAATTCAAGCAACTGAAAACTTGTTAAAATTAAAGATTTGCACTTGCAATTGCAATTGGAACAAAAATGAGCACACAAACCAAGGACCAAGTTTGAGAACCACCTCTTTGATATGAGACAGTCAGAAATGTTATAAATTGTCTATTGAAACAACTAAAGACAGTATAATGGCCAACCACTATCATGAACAAAATGACAAAATTTGCTTTTTTTTTTTGATTGATTAGGATTTATATTGCTTGTAAAATAATTATGCCGAAATGAAAAAAAAAAAACTTTAAAAAATAGTATCCTTTGTTTTGTTTTGTTTTGCTTTTAGCACTTATGGTTTTACAAAGTGTGGTTGTAGCCTTTGGTACACAAACATCCAATTAACGAACCCAATGCATCAAATGTTCTGTTGTCCAGACCCATCTCTGCCTGCACCTGCCCTCTCTCTCCTGCCTCCATCCAGTGAGGAGCTGCAGACAGAAAAGGCCACACTGGTGTGTCTGGTGCAGATGTCTGTTGGGTTTGCTGATGTCAGCTGGACATCTGGTGGGAGTCCAGTTACTGATGGGATTATTACCAGCACCGCCCAACAGAAACCTGATAAAACCTTCGGTTTGAGCAGCTTCTTAACCATCAAACCCTCTGAATGGATCAGTAACCGTGTTTATACCTGTAAAGTGTCTCTCGGGTCTAAAGCCACAGAGAAAAGTATCAAACAGTCTGACTGCAGTGAATAAAGTGCAGCTGTTGATACAGATACTGCTTAAAATTAATATTTAATCAGAATTCTTTGCTTTCTGTTCCAGTCATGTAATGCATTAAACATACAATTAATTTTCACAACTATTTCTCTGATGAATATTTCAAGAATAGATGTTGAAATTTATCATTAGGTTACTGTAATTAAAGAAAGCTTTCTTTTGTAATTTTTGTGTTTGTGTAACGTGTAGAGATGTAATAAATATGATTGCAAGTGCTGTATTGTTCCTTATGTTCGTATGCTGTGACAAAAGTACCTAGTCTGTGCATTTGTTGACAAGACTCTGTTCACCAATTTCATATTTCTCTCTGAAAACTGGATTATAGGCATTCTCAAACAGCACAGTTTGTTTGATTTATCAGTATTAAAACCATGATTGTGCCACACTGGTGATGGAGAGCCTCAGACTCTGCTGGTCTTCACTGTTGCTGTTCTAAACAGAAACACAGCTAAGTAACACCACACTGTAGTTTCCACTGGGTCTGAGTCATTTGCTGATTTTAGGGTGAAAACAAAAACCAGCAGTTCTGTGACTCTCCGGGAAAATGATGGCAGACGCTCCTGAAATGTGACCCCACAGCACACAGTTCAAATTCAGGAATTAAACAGGGTTTTGCAGATTATTTGTTTTCACAATCAAACTAAAAACACTGATTATACAATTCATGAACTGCAACGCATTAAAAAAAAAACAAAAAAACCCATATGACAGACCTCTGGGGAACAGAGGAGTGCACACACGTTTGGGCTTCAGACATGCGGCACAGAGTCCTCCGCACCAGCAGACACCTGACACACTACAACATTTCAACATAATCTTGCAACATTCGCTTTGCAACTGAAACCGAGAAGCACCTGCAGGGTTTACATTCTTTATTTATATCTCGATGCAAATGAGGGAGTGATTTTATCTCCTTTTAATTCTCAGAAGGAAACCCACTGTCAGCTTATAGACCTGAAGATGTGAAGAGAGCTAAATCAGACTGTACATAACTGCAGAAAATCCATTTCCACACAAAAATCATTCGATAATTTCATTTAAATTAGAGATTTCGTGGTTGAGAAAGATGAGGCCCAAGCAAGCATTCTCAGGATGCATCCCACATGATAAAACAATATTATCACACTGCTGTAAACCAAAGCAAAATAAAATGAAAGTGGTGCCTGTTCAAGTATTTCGGAATTAGCCAGATTCAGTTTGTGCGCAGTACTGAGAAATAGTTTTTTCACCTTTAGCCATAAACTCTATTAGGATTATTTCTGAGATTTACAGAGTTACCCGGCTGACTCAATCACCTTGCTTTTGTGAACACAGCCCTGCTGATGTAGTAATCCGGACCGCTTGCCTTTTGGATTGTATTCTTGCTACATGTCTGTAGCTTTGCAGCATTTCACATCTATTAACATCAAAAGAGAAACAACAATGTCTGGTAATAAATGTTTAGGTGTGGTTAGGGGCCCTGGTTTTCACATTTGTGTTACTGATCAAACTGTGACTGTGTGACAGTAACATTATGAGGGTGGGGGTTTGTGGGGTTTGGGTGGAGTAGCAGGTGTAGCTCAGTATCTCTCCATCACTGTTTGGGTTTCAGTTGTGTTGGAGCTGAGGGAGCAGAGTCACTGGAACAGGGCGCAGAGATACAGGAAGCTGTGTCCATCCTATACGGGGCTTTATAGTTACTGGAAGGAATGTGGATTCCAGACTCACAACTCCTGTATAACTCATCTGGCTGTGTCTGTGTATGTTGGTGTGTTGGTGATTTTCTCCTTGAGTGTGAATGTGGGATTATTGGGGTCACTCCTGGCTGGCCTTACTGATTCTGTGCACCATTATGAATGGGAGGGTCTCATGAACATCAGTCACTGAGCTACCTCTGTAAAACAGGAGGGTCAAAGTGCAGAGAAGAGACAGTACAAATGCAGCTACATATCTGAGGAGCCATTAACTCACTGGAGGATAATTCTTTCACAATTTTTACCTTGTGACATCAATGTTTTCATCAAAAAAAAAAATCATAGACAAAATTATGGTGAGCTGATTGGATTGGTAAAGTGCAAAGACTCCTCACACACAGTATATATTGTGTTATACAATATCTGACATGTAAAATTGATGTTAGATTTTATATTGGTGGACCAAAGTTTATTTCTGACCTGGAATATTTTCTTGGCTGTGATATCAGCATTATAATCACAAAACCACTGGTAGATAGCAAGATGTCCGCGCTGTTTTGATTGGCTGAGTACAGAAGCTCCTCCCCCTCCATCTCCCTGACCGGCCCCTTATATCTGGTTCCTGCAGCCTCTCCTCTCCTCACACTCCAACCTGCTCATCTCTCAGCTGGACAGTAAGGGCTGTTCACACCTCACACTGACAACATGCTGGGGACTCTCTGCGCTCTCATCTCTGTGCTCTCATGTAAGAAGCCTATATCCATTTTAAAGCGAAATTCTGCATGTAATGTAAATATTTCCTACATGATCTTCTTATTTCCCAGGTGTGAGTGGAGTAACAGTGGTGACACAGAAGCCTCCTGTTCTGACAGTCGGTAAAGGAGACACAGCCACTATGGACTGTAACCTGGGGACTAATGATGCTGCTCGCTGGTATAAACAAGTTCCAGGCAGTTCTCCTCAATTTGTGCTGTTTCACAATCAGGCTCACAGCTCTCCCAAATATGGAGCCGGTTTTTCCTCCAGCCGCTTTACATCCACTCACCAGACATCATCAGATTACCGATTAATAATTACAAATATGGAATTAGGAGACTCAGCGATGTATTTTTGTTATACATGGGTCAGCACTGCTAAAGAGGAGGTATCACAGTGATTGAGACCACAACAAAAACCCACTGTGCTTCGCCTCTGCTTTCAAACGGCTTCAGAAATGTCTGAAAGTGAATTTGCAAGAATTCTAGTTTTGTTTGTTTTTTTTTCTTAGAATGTTAAAAAAAAACCTACCACTTTACAGGATTTTTTTCAAATAGAGTAAACTTGACTAAACTAAACTAATTTTTCAACCACAGGGTTAACAGTCCAGTTCCCTCCCTATTACATGCTATGAACATTATGTATGAAATCTGTCTTTCTCTATAATGAAACAAAAAACAGTTTCTTATGTGAGTTTGCATTAATAATTTTTCACATTCATGATATTAATTCACATAATTTAAAAATCAAGGTATCAATTAGTGGAATGTCATAATTGATAAGAGTTTTAAACGGCAAAAGTTTATATTCTATAAATAACAACAATCAAATGAACCTGATTCTGATGCCAGTTAATAACTAGGGACGAGACTTAGCGTCGTATTACTGGAATGAATGGAACTGTCATGGTTTTATGGGGCTGCTGCTTGCTGTGCATTTTCTTCACCACCTGAGGGCGATCCTGCTCTCTGATCAGGGGGTTGTTTGCTTGTTGTTTGCAGCAGTGGGGAGTTTATTTAAGAGGCTCATCCAGCACTGCCTGCTGCTTTTGTGTCTCTCTTGCGAGGCCTGCTAAGCCCTTAGCATTAGCCAGAGAAAACTCCTGGAAAGAGTTTAGGATGCTTGAGAATAAATATAAACATTTGAACATTTGAGCTGACTGTGTATATCTCTGTAACTGTGTGAGTTTTTGAGAATTCACCCATAGCCATAGAATAGATTGAAAATTCAGTACTACTCAGATATTTCCCAGTCCAGTCCAGTCCAGTCCTTTTTTTTTTTTTTTTTTTGCATTTTGTAATCATCTGGATAACTTTCCCCCCAGAAGAAGATAGTGGCCAAATGTATGACTCGTCTGGTTCCCATTTCATCAACAAACAGGGTTAGCCCACAGGATTAGTTGTGTGGGAGTTTATGCGAACAGGGTGACAGTGGCCGGGGATTGAGTCCAAACTCCTGGCCTGAATTATTGTCTCAGACCGCCACTGCACAGACCTACTGAGCCTTATGCTCATGTGTCCCATTAAATGTCCGAGCGAGTAAGTGACCACAATTTGCAATGCAAAGACAAAGGTGGAAGTTTGTGTTCTAAGGGGAAAAAAAGATAAGCCACTGGAAGGAATAGGACTGAGTCCCATATCTTTAATTTAACCTGCTGTCTGAAGTCTCCTGAGATCAGCTTATTGACTGAATCCCTCAGTTGGAGAACTGTGATTGGCTGAGTGTAGAAGCTCCTCCCCCTCCATCTCCCTGACCGGCCCCTTATATCTGGGTCCTGCAGCCTCTCCTCTCCTCACAGTCCAACCTGCTCATCTCTCAGCTGGACAGTAAGGGCTGTTCACACCTCACACTGACAACATGCTGGGGACACTCTGCATTCTCATCTCTGTGCTCACATGTGAGGACTTTCAAATTTCATTTATACTGTGTAACTGAGTGGGACATGAGCCTTACACAAGATTTTATTATTTTCATCTTTCTGTGTTATTTTGCCTTCACAGGTGTCAGCTGTCAAACCCTGTTGACACAGAGGCCTCCAATACTGAGTTTAACTGAAGGACAAAAGGCCACCATGGACTGTAACATCGGCCCAGAAGATACTTACAATATTTACTTTTATAAGCAGGTTCCAGGCAGTACTCCTCAGTTTGTGCTGTATTTCTACAGAACACACAGCTCTCCCACATATGGAGCTGGTTTCTCCTCCAGCCGCTTTACCTCCAGAGCCCAGAGTAACACGGATTATCAGTTAATAATAACTAATGTGGAGGCTGCAGACTCTGCTGTGTATTACTGTGGTAAATGGGTGAGCTCCGTGAGTGAAGTAGTATCACAGTGATTCACATCATGACAAAAACCTCTGAGTTTCACTTCTGCTTTAAAGCTGCTTTAAGTTCAGAGAGGAGAAGATGTGCATTTATTCAAGCCGGATGAAAATCTCTCATCCAAAAAACCATTTAATCTTCACAACACATGGCAAAAATGGTACGTGAAAGCCAGAAAACTTACAGCAAAACAAAGTAACTCAGTACTATGTTCATGTATTTGACTCTGTGTCAGACACAATCTGATTAGTCGACCCGTAACATGCATCTATATGCTACATGCCAATGTTGTATGTCCCACCAATGAAAAGTTCACCTTTGGAGTCAGACCCCAGTTTTGTAGCCATTACGTGACATGAGCCATCTGCATAAAAAATATTCTGTCTCTCTAGAATGTTCTACAGAACATTCAGACATGAGGCCCTGCGTTACACAGGGAGCAGCAGGGTGATCCATTGGCACTGTTACCTCCCAGAAAAAAAAAGAAAAAGAAAAAAAACGTAAAAAATTGTGGCTGAATCTGGCCGGGGCCTTTCAATGTGGACTTAGAATATTCTCCAGTTGTCAGCACGATTTTCTCAAAGTACTCCACTTTCCTCCCACAGTTCAAATATATGCATATTAGGCTGATTGTAGACTTTAAACTGGGCTTATGCCATCGGAGGCGACGGCTTGGGGTATATCCCCGAACGCCCCCAATCCTCGAATAGACCCAATACAATATAATGCCCCTCAGGTCATCACCTTTCATTTGAACTTAATTTTAGGTCAATCGGACAAATGGTTCTGAAGATATTGCCAAAATGGTAATTTTCCATCACAAAGCTCCACCTGGTGGCAAAATATCGAACCAAACAGGTATGATGTCATCATGTGACACGTTGTGAGGTCATGACCTTGCAGTTGCACATAGTTTCATGTCAATTGGACAAATGTCTCCAAAGATATGGCAAAAATGGTGAATTTTATGTGACAAAGCTCCACCTTGTGTCAAAATTTTGAACCAAACAGGAATAATGTCATCGTGGGACACATCCTCAGGTCATGACTTTTCATTTGCACTTGATTTGAGGTCAATCGGACAAATATTTCCAGAGATATGATAAAAACAGTGATTTTTCCGTTTTTGGCCCCTGCTGGCCAATCTAGAAATTGTAAATTGTCCAAAATCGATTCAGTTCTTCCTCTTTATGATACTTACGTATGTGCAAAACATGAAATTTCTAATTGAAATATTACTGAAGTTATCGCATTAACACATAGGGCGGCGCAGCGGTGGCGACGGTCGGACCAAAAACATATCCCTGAAACGCCATTCGGGGATATAATTGGACATCAGAATGACTGTGTGAGTGAATGGTGTCTGTGCCCTGTGATGGATTTGTGCATTTGCCCATTGAATGCTGGTTAAAGCTCCAGCTTCCCTGCAACCCAGACCAGGAATGAACTGGTTAGATAATGGTGATGGAGGATAAATTACACTGGGTGAGAAATGTTTTATTTACTACAACATACAATACAGCAGTTTAAATCGAGACACCAGCACATAAGACATAATAACAAAGTGACTCGATCCAAGCAATGTCCTCAGAGCTGAGAGAGAACATACAGCACAGAGGCACAGTGGAAAACTGTGTAGTTTGGAATGAAGGAGTCCCAGGCTGTGCTGCATGTCCATGCACTAGCTGAGGACCTTCTGCACTCTTCTCACTGCTCTCTCCTCCAAGAAGTGTCCTGTTTGGGCTGGTAGAATACAGGATACACATCAGGACTGTAGCCTATAGTGCTGTTCTCTGGTACAAGCAGGTTCCAGGTGAAGGTCCTCAGTATATATTGTATTACCTCCGCATTATCAGCTCTCATATATTGAGCTGGAGTCTCCTCCAGTCACTCCTCATGTAAATGTCAGACTGATTCTGACTGCCTATTACTGCCTATTATAACGATTAACTGAATGTTGCTGAGTACAACGAAATGGTTGAAAAACCTTGCCTCATTCATTTCGTACTGAATAATTGGAAGAAATAAAGTCTCTCATCAACCTTTCTCTGAGGGACATATCAAATCAGAACCAAAAAATGATAGATATGGTTTAATTTTATTAACATATGCAATTTAATTTACATTGGAGGGAGTCATCTTTATTTTTGAAAAAATGCTTTCCGGACATGAATTTCTGATTGTCTGTATGAAGGTAATCTCTCGTTCTGTAATTGGCTGAGTGCAGAAGCTCCTCCCCCTCCATCTCCCTGACCGGCCCCTTATATCTGGGTCCTGCAGCCTCTCCTCTCCTCACACTCCAACCTGCTCATCTCTCAGCTGGACAGTAAGGGCTGTTCACACCTCACACTGACAACATGCTGGGGACTCTCTGCTCTCTCATCTCTGTGCTCTCATGTAAGAGACATTCATTGATCATTAATGAAAATTCTGCCTGTGATGTAAATATTTCTTACATGAGCTTCTTATTTCCCAGGTGTGAGTGGAGTAACAGTGGTGACACAGAAGCCTCCTGTTCTGACAGTCAGTAAAGGAGATACAGCCACTATGGACTGTAACCTGGGGACTGTGACTAATGCTCATGCTTACTGGTACAAGCAGGTTCCAGGAGGAGTTCCTAACTTCGTGTTACGACTCTATCGTGGGGAACAGTCTCCAGATACTTATGGTACGGGATTCTCATCCAGTCGTTTCACATCAACCCGTCAGAGTAGTACAGACTCCCGGTTTATAATTAAAAATGTGGAGGCAGGAGACTCAGCAGTGTATTACTGTAGCACATGGGACAGCTCTGCTAATGCAGCTGTATCACAGTGATTCACACCGTAACAAAAACCTCTGAGCTTTACTTCTGCTTTAAAGCTGCTGTATGTTCAGAGAGGAAAAGATGTGCATTTATTCAAGCTGAACCAAAATCTCCCATCCATGCAGAAATTTAATCTCCCCAACAAACAGTAAAAATGAGATGAGAAAGTAAGAAAAATTACAGCAAACATAATCATTCTGTACAGTGATGAAATATTTGGCTCGGTGTCTGACTCAATCCAACCAGTCAACCCATAACATGCTTCTATTTGTCAATGATACATGTCCCATAAATGAAAAGTTTATCTTTGAAGCCTCAAGTCCGGTTTCATGGCCTTGATGCAACCTGACCCGTCTGCATAGAACATAATCATGAGGTCCTGCATTATACAGGAGGCGGTATTGTGAGACACTGGAACTGTTGCCTCCCATCAAAAGATATTCAGAGAATGAAAAATCTGGCTAAATCTGGTCACAGCCTTTTAATTTGGAGTCTGCACATTTTCTTCCTGTCATTGATTTTCCCTAGTTGCTCCAGTTTCCTCCTTTAGTCCAAAAATATGCATATCAGGTTAATTGGAGACTTTAAATTAGACATAGGAATGATTATGTGAGCGAATGGTGCGTGTGTCCTGAGATGGATTACTGGACCAGCATTGCATGCCAGGATCCAGCACCCCCACTGAGACCCAAACCAGGCCAGTCTTAGGTTCCGTGGCAGACTTTTGGGTCAGAATCTAGGCTCGATAGGTAGCTGGTGTAATTTAAAGGCAAACGAAGAAATGGACTACTGGAGGTAGATGAGGTAAGGGGATTGAATGTAATGGATTGAAAACAGGATTTTACATCCTAATAGCTGGCATGTGTCTGTGTACTACCCAACACTGTACCAACACAACTGACCTGGGTAATACATAAAAATATCAAAATTAAAAGAAAAAATTGTGTACAGTCTCCTTTGGTTTCTTAGTGCAGTTCAATACTGTCCTTAGATTTCAGTCAAAAGTAGTGTCGTCTTACATCAGTACTTCCAGTTCAGTCAGTGTTTCTTCTCGGTTCGTGTCTCTTCTCGGTTCGTGTCTCTTCTTGGCCATGTCCATTCTTGGGTGCACCTTTAACAATTTTCAATGTTGTAAGGCTTTTTTAATCCTTCTGCACTGGGACAGTTCATCGGGGGCATTGATGAATTCCTCCTCGGTGTGCAGTTCAGGTTGAAGGTGGCTCGCCATCTCCTCGGTTAAAGAGAGAATCCAATGATTCTAAGGGAAAATAAAACCCTGGCCACAACGGTTCAATGTTATTGAACTTTGTCATAAAGATCCCCAAAAGCTTCTTTTTCCCGGTTATTGTTCACGAACAAAATGATACACAACAGCAAGTTAAAATCACTCTATACATCTTATTTTCTTTCCAAGGTCAAACAAATTGTTTGTCTCTGTGTGCTTCTCTCGTTTTTCTCTAGCTTCATTATTTTTTCACTTGCAAGGTGAAAAGGCGGCCAAAATCCAGCATCCAATAAAAATTTATGCATCATCACTATTAACCAATAAAAGAAAATCTTAACCAAACAAAGTCAACGGGCACATAATTCACCCAATGGCTTGAAGTTGGTGAGACCAAAGTAAATACCAAAATTTTACAGATATTCTTGCGCATTACACACTAAGAAAAAAGTTTCGTTTCAGCACCTTTTACGGGTGCGCACATTTGCTACAATAGCAGAACCTTTTTAAAGGAGCTCATGAGCATCCTAAAAAGGGGTGAACAAAAGCACCCCAAAAAAGGCTTTAATGAACTCCCTTGCATGAGGTGAACGCGACAACCCTGAAAGGTGCTAACAAAATCTCTATAAAGGGGTAACGCAAGAACCTCAAAAGGTACAGATGAGGACCCTTATCAGGGGAGACTACGCGCACCTTTGTAGAGGGTGACTCACAGGGTGTACATATCAGAGATGCCAAGTCTCACGCATTCGCCGTAGGTCTTACGCATTTTTTAGGCTTATTCACCACAGCCCGTAATTATTCATTGAATGCTTAATGAGATTCTCATGCGGAATTTAAATCCTTGTGCATTGAAGTTTCCGTTTCACTTGCGTAAAGATGCACAAGTAACATGGAAAGCGATTATGACTCCGGACTTCCCGTGCTTCTTTTTACTCAGGGATAGGAAACAGTGCATTTGTTTCATGATCGTTTAAATTGTTTTAATGAAATAAGACCATTTGAAATGTTTCTACGCAATTCCATTGCTGTCAATCCCTCAGGAAACACAAGCATAATCGTCATAATCAGTCATAATCGATTTCTGTGTCATTAGTGGGAAAATCCACCGTAATGCATGTGAAACTGATTAACTTGATGCACAATGACTTAAATTCCGTGAATGAATTTCTTCAGTGCGCTTTGATAGAATAATTGCTGACTATGGCACAGAAACGTGACGCCACTAAGAGGAGAAACTCATGCCTAAGACGTAAGCCTTGGCATCTCTGAGATATGCACCTCTTCTAATGGATGCTTGTATGCACCTACATAGGTTTTCACTGATACCTTTGTTTAAGCAGCCAAAAGGTGCTTGCAGCCTCAGAGAGGGTGATCTTTTTCCACCCTTACAGATTCTTACACTGGTTAAAACACCCATGTGCACGCGCACATAAGCAAACACACTCATACACACACCCTCAACATAATCCTTAGCTTCCGCACATGTATCAATCATTGTTTTTACACTTAAAAGGGGCAAACAAGTACATGTAAATGACAATCACATTACTGCCCAGTTTTGCATGTATGAAGATTTATTTTATTTAATTTATTAATTTTTTGTCATGTGCATTCATCCTCTGTTGGCTCCTCCATACTGACACTGGGAACAAATTGAAAATAAGAATCTGAATTTCATGTAAAGTAAATGCATTTGTTTATAGACCAGATATCAAAGCAGCTGCATAAAAGATGTGATGAGAAGAAATGGCAAAACATTTGCTAAAATTCATTTTAGTACTGAAACGATCTTCTCGTTGTGGGATGTCGGAAACCACAAAACAAAGTGAGCTATCATACATAGCTTGATGAACAAAGCCATCTTGAACGTGACAAACGCCACTTATTGTCCATGTCAATTATCCTCCTTCATACAAGTGTCGCGCTGCCATTGGTTGTTGTATTTTTTGAGGAGTAGTCTGATCAAAAAGTCGGTAATATCAGTACAAATTTTTGTGTCCCAGTTTATTTTATTAGAATAAGTAAGTTTAAAAATGCGGCAGCGTAGCATTCTACTAATTTTGTACAATAAAAAAATACTATACAAGAAGTTCAACACAAAATAGGTCTGAAGTGTTAATTAAAGGGAGTCGTACGTTAATAAACAGGACCACTCCCAATGCGCCTTCCTATTCCTCCTTACGCCTGTATATACCACCTACAATCCCACAATCCCCGCTCGTCTTGCTTCTACGTCATTTATTCGCTAACCACACAGCCAGCGCACGGCAAGAGTTCACTTACCAGAAGCTCGAAATCCGAAATCCTGCTGAGCAGTGGCGTAGCCAGTGGGGTGGGCACAGACACGTCACAGGAGCTTGAATAACATCACTATAAAAAATCGATACCTACTTCCATTGACAAACTCTGCGTTTGAATGGCTGCAGGAGGCGTCTTTTTTTACCAAGCTAGACCTCCAGAATGCTTATAACTTGGTTCGGATCCGTGAGGGGGACGGGTGAAAAATGGTATTTAATATGCATGACGGGTACTACAAATATTTGGTCATGCTGTTTGGATTAGTTGACGCCCCCTCTGTGTTCCAGGCACTCGTTAATGAAGTCCTCCAAGAGATGTTGGAGAGATTTGTCTTTGTCTACCTTGACGATATTTTGATTTTCTCTTCAACTCTGTTGGAGCATAAACAACATGTCAGACAATTGCTTGAGGCCCTCCCCAAAGCCAAGCTTTTTGTCAATGCGGAGAAATGCATTTTTCATGCCAAGACAGTTTTGTTTCTTAGCTTCATTGTTTCAGAAGGGTCAGTCCGCATGGATCCTAACAAAGTGGCAGCGGTCAGAGATTAGCCTGCCCCTAAAAATGTTAATGAGGTGCAACGGTTTTTGGGGTTTGCTAATTTTTATAGGAGGTTTATCCGTAATTTTAGTGCGGTAGCTGCCCCCATTATTGCGCTCACAAAGAAGAATACCTCCTCGTCGTTTGCTTGGTCTCTAGCAGCTGAGGCTGCTTTTCAGGAGTTAAAGAAACAACTTAGCTCAGAACCCATTCTCATTTTGCCTGACTCCTCCCTCCCATTAGTTCTGGAGGTGGATGCATCGAAAGTCGGGGTAGGTGCCATTTCGTCTCAGCGCCCCCTTTGGGACAGTAAGTTGCACCCATGTGCCTACCTTCTCCCGGTCGTTGTCGGCGGGCGAACAGAATTACAGCATTGGTGACCAGGAGTTGTTGGCTGTCAAGTTGGCATTAGAAGAGTGGCGCCATTGGTTGGAGGGGGCTGAACATCCATTTGTGGTTTGGACGGATCATAAAAATCTCCAATACATCCAACAAACTAAATGAAGTAAATCTCAGCAGGCGCGGTGGTCGTTGCTTTTCAACTACTTTAACTTTATGTTAACCTATCGCCCGGGGTCAAAAAACATCAAGCCCGATGCTTTGTTGCAGATTCATGATCGCTCCGGTCGCGACCCCATTCCTGAGCCGGTTATCCCGGCAGCTCAGATTGTGGCTCCCATTCAGTGGGACTTTGAGTCTGTTGTGCGGGAGGCATTGAGAAATGATCCCGGTCCTGGTGGGGAACCGCCTGGTTGTTTGTTTGTTCCTTTGGCATTGCGGTCCCAAGTTCTCCAGTGGGGTCACTATTCCCGTCTGGCGGGTCACCCGGGGGTTAATCGGAGCAAGCAGTTCTTGGATTGATGTTTCTGGTGGCCCAGTATGATTGAGGACATCCGGGAGTTTGTAGCGGCGTGCTGTATTTGCTCTAGGAACAAAACTTCCCACCTCCCCCCCTCTGGTCTGCTGCGGCTGTTGCTCATCCCTAGGCGCCCGTGGAGCCATATTGATTTTGATTCGCTCTTGATTTTGTTACGGGGCTGCCTGTTTCGGAAGGGAACACAGTCATCCTGGTCGTGGTTGACCGTTTTTCTAAGGCCGCCCACTTTATCGCGCTGCCCAAGCTGCCTTCGGCACGGCAGACGGCCCTTCTTGTTGTGGGCCATGTTTTCCAGCTGCATGTCATCCCTCAAGATGTGGTTTCTGACCGGGGCCTCAATTTACAGCCAAATTTTGATGTGCATTTTGCAACCAGTTGGGGGCCACTGTGAGCCTTTCCTCTGGTTTTCATCCAGAGGCTATCGGGCAGACTGAGTTAACCAACCAGTCCTTGGAGAATACTCTTCGATGTTTAGCGGCTGACAACCCATCTTTGTGGAGTCGATTTTTAACATGGGCCGAATATTCCCAGAATTCACTGGGTAACTCCTCCTCGGGCCTTTCCCCATTTGAGGATCAGTTGGGTTATCGGCCTCCGCTGTTTACTGAGAATGACAGGGATTCAGAGGTTCCGTCGGTTAATCACTTTGTTTTGCAACAAACTACTGTTGCATGAAGAATGTAATGATTGGAAACAACACTTTCTATCCAACACCTTGGACTGGCTGAGTGCAGAAGCTCCCCCCCCTCCATCTCCCTGACCGGCCCCTTATATCTGGGTCCTGCAGCCTCTCCTCTCCTCACACTCCAACCTGCACATCTCTCAGCTGTTCACACCTCACACTGACAACATGTTGGGGACTCTCTGCACTCTCATCTCTGTGCTCTCATGTAAGAAACTTGAATTAGTCTTAAATTAAAATTCTGCATTTAATGTTTCTTACATGATCTTCTTATTTCCCAGGTGTGAGTGGAGTAACAGTGGTGACACAGAAGCCTCCTGTTCTGACAGAGAGTAAAGGAGATACAGCCACTATGGACTGTAACCTGGGGACTGTGACTAATCGAGCAGTTTGGTGGTACAAGCAGGTTCCAGGCAGTGCTCCTCAGCATGTGCTGCGTTTCTATCACTCTTGGAGTGCCCCTAAATATGGGGCTGGGTTCTCGTCCAGCCGCTTTACATCCACTAATCAGAGTACATCTGATTATCAATTGATAATCAAAAATGTGGAGGCAGGAGACTTTGCAGTGTATTGCTGTAATACATGGGACACCAATGCGGAGGAGTTCATATCACAGTGATTTGCCTCATGACAAAAACCTCTGAGCATCACTTCTGCTTTATAGCAGTTTTAGAAAGGAGAGAACTTTACTCTCAGTACAGGATGTGCTGTCACTTAAGCTGAGCCAGGACCTCTGAACCATGACAGTAACGTCACAGGGCCTGGAGCCCATCTGATAGAAACCCAGTTCTGCAGGACCACAACATCTGCATCCTTTCACTTTGTTTCACCAGCAGTGATTAATTTCAACATAAAGTGAACTGTTTAAATTCAGGGGAATATTGTCAAATTCTGATGTAACTTTGATATAAGAGCTGAGAGAGCTGAGCTGAGGGGACACTCTGCACTCTCATTACTTTACTCTCATTTTGGATACCAGGGTTAGATCATCAGTGTCAAATGTTTTTTATGCTCCGCGCACTGATCACCATTGACTGAGTTTTATTTAAGAGCGAACGACGCGTTTTGCCATCGCTTCGTCAGGTTCGCTCTTTGCTTTCCCCATGACACCCACAGGTGAAATAATCAAATCCAGTGTCACTTGACCTTATCGTGTTTTTTTTACATATAAACATTTTTCTTTTATAAATAATAAAATAATAATAACTAGAAAAGCACTCAGAGAGCGCAGACCTCCGCCAGGGGGCAGCAAACCCAAAAGCACGGCGATCGGAACTCCGGACCATTGGAAAGACTTGAAATCTTGAACTTTGGCGTATATCTCAGCAGTACTTTGGCCTAGGTATGCCAACATTTAATCAGCTGTTTCTTGACTTAATACCCACCCACCCTGATAAATTTTATCAAAATCCGGCCATAAGTTTTTGAGTTATGTTGTACACAAACAAACCAACAAACAAACAAACGGCACCAAAAACATAACCTCCTTGGCGGAGGTAATAATAAAATAATAAATAATATACAAGGCTGACTGTATAATACAGAATGGGAGTAGAGCATTGATTAATATTTTAAATAGGTTCTAAGGAAATACTAATGAACTACAACCTAAATCCGAAGCTGGATACATAATAGCTTTCATGTATGGGCCGGGATACTTAACAGCAAGTCAGCAACAGACAGCAAACATATTTACATTATGTAGACGTCAGTGACGTGTGGTGGATGTTAGTTTGGTGAGGCAGAAATCACCCCTTTGCTTGATTAGCAATCAGAAGATTAACTAGTTTAGTAAGACTATTTGGCAAAATGATGGGCCAGTTTAAGTTTCCGTGGCGTTATTGCTCAGTACATCGAACCTGAAATGCTAAACAGCAGATTTGCGCGTACTTGCTTCCAGGAAGCCGAAGCAACGTCATCAAAAAATATTAACACAGTTCGACAAATGCAGAGTTCAATGCTTAATCAGCAGCTTATACAATGTATTGTCCTTTAAATACGCGCTTTTACACCTAAACAAAAAGCAGACGTTTATTTGCAGTCTTCTTTCTTAATCCGATGAACAAAATGTTTGAACGATATACAGAATTACCAAGAGAATTTTTCCTAATTTATTATTCAGATTTCCATCTTTGCAGTCTTGAATCGCAGCATATACGTGAATGAAGTCATTATCTCCTCTATCAGTGTCAGGCTTCCTACAGGCTTGGTCTTAATTGTTTTCATTGTCAATAAGGAATAGTACGTGGGAACAGGGTCTCAAAATTCTGTGATAAAAGTTTGGGTCACGGCTTCACCTCACTGTACGTCTCTGGCTTCCTGTCAGCAAATACTCGCAAATCTGCAGTTTCGTGAGCATTTCAAGTTCGATGTAGCCTACTGAGTAATAACGCCGCAGAAACTTAAACTGCCCCTCATTCTACCAAATAGTCTTACTAAACTAGTTAATCGTCTAATTGTTATTCAAGCAAAGGGGAAGTTTTTGCCTCACCAAACTAACCTCCGACTGCACGTCACGGGTAAACGTGTACATGGCGTCTGAAGAGAACCAGTGTTTTGTTTTTTTTTAAAATAAAACTTACTGGCAGAGTCTGACGCGGACAGATCTTTTTTTTTTTTTGGATGGCGCGGTCATGGCTAGGGGGGAAGGCCTATATAAACTTGTTAATTTTTGGCATTTGGCCGCATCAACCTTGAGTGCCTTCCTCTATTTATCTCTCTCCTTCTCTGCGCCGTCCTTCCTCTTTTTAGGTGGGTCCATTCACAAGTCGTCCTCCTCTCCTCTTCTCAGCAGCAGGTACCACACAGACACACCTCCTCCTCCACACACACACTGTCTGTGTGGTTGACACGGACTGTTGGGGTGAGTGTTAATCAAAACAAACCAATCGTCTTGTTGTCCTCCTCACATGCTACTGGCCTGAGTGGCCTCTGATTGGCCTGAAAAAAGTCAGACAGCTGCGAGTTGCGACGCCGGTCGGCCGGCAGTCTGTAGAAGTAAAAAAAAAACACCCCGACATGCAGGCGGCAGCCAGCAGTCCAGCAGGCCAAGCACATACCGGCGCTTCGGGATGACTCCTGTATCTCCCTTTGGCCAGTCCGGGCCTGAGCCCCGGACAGAGTGCCCGGGGGTACAATGGATTTCCGATGGTCGCGCATTTGCGTCCTGGCCCAGAAGTACCTCTGCGTGAGGGAAACGATAGAAGATAAATGATAGTGATAGAAGAATAACAGTATGAATATCGTGTCAAAATTTTCTTCAGAAAATCGATTTTTCTTAACTACTAATTTGAATACCACTGGTTCTCGATAGATGAAGTGGCTGCTACAGAGGACAACAAATTTTTCAGTCACGAGAGCATTTTTGGAATTGCTGGATAGATAGTATGGCCAAGTATATTCAGCAGTTTGCACAGAAGGCTTAGCTGAGGAGTTTCATTTATACAAGTCTTGAAAAACAGGGTTGGCTAATATTGTAAACTGTGTTCGAGGTTGGCTTGCTGGTGAATGTTCAATAACTGGTCCGGGTGTGCTATCTAGTGAGAGAATACTGTAACTGCGTAAATAAATAGACCAGCTCCATGTCCGCTGGCATCAACATCTGCACTGACGGGTTATGGGTCGGACCGGAACGTGTCTCGCGCTCGCACGTACGAACTGAAGACATAAAAACCACCATTGAAAACCAGTGACCACAAAAATGGTCAAGTGTTATTTCAATTGTATTTCATTGTGATTCCACATTAGTTCTTTGTAAATTTTCTTGATGCAAATGAAATTACTTCAGTTTATTTATTCATGCACTCATTATTGTGTGTAAATTATGTACGGCACGACAGGCTGAGCCATGAAGTGATGTACGCGAATATTCCTCGGAGGTTTAGCTTAACGGTGACGCTGGGAACCAGATGCTGATGACCTAGCGAGCCTGTATTGTAATTAGTGAAGACATAATGTTTGCTCATGAACCTTGCACAAGGCAACCACTAGCTAGCTCTGCCAAGCAGTAATTCCATTTAAGGTAGACTGCAAACAGAGGCATATCGCATTCATGAACATATGTTTCTCTTTTTAACGTTACATTTCTATCAAATGCTTCTTTGCGTTTGATAAAGAGGGCAACGTTTTAAAATTGTGCTGTATTAGCTTGGACCTGGCAGTGAAAATAAACAGCCGGGAAAATGAGGTAGGTTACCTTTTTAAGACTGGAAATTCATAGCATTGGGCGAATTTCAATAAGCGCAAAATCACTGGCTGGTTTAACTTTGTTCTGATGATGACACACGGAATGCACAGTTGTCCACTCGCTCACTCGTTGTCTTTATATTGTTTTCAATGTAGGACATTCATAACATAATGCCGTACATGGAGTGTACATTTGGAACGCGGCCAATATCTTAACCAAATCATCTCCATGGAAACAGCTGAGCTGTTAGATATCAAATCAGTGAATCACAGAGGGCCATGGCAGGACTGGATCCCCACGCACAGAGAATCGCTGAGTTACTTAGTGAAAGAAATCCTTGGTTGCGCACACCTCAAACTCTTGCTTCTAATGCAAAATATAGTAATATAATTTTGGAATTACAGTGATCTAAAAACTCTGTGTGCTTGCTGTTCTCCCAAAATTTTTTGGGTAATTTGGGTGATTGAAAAAGATAGAGAAATTAGACGTGCCTCATGTCCTTTGACTGCTCCCTGAGGCAAAACTATGTACTTCTGTACTACAAAAACTATAGTACTGTGACAACAACCAATTTTCCTCTGTTGTTGGGAAATTTCATGAAGAGGGATTTAAATTTGTGGAAGTTATAGTGATATGAAAAGTATTTTTTGCAGCCTCTGTGCTCCCAGCTCCCACTCTAGGTGTGACATCACGCACTCTAGCAATGAGAACCCAACTCCCATTCTTTCCAATGGGAAAATTTTTGTTGGTTTTTTGGGAATATTTCGGACAAACCATGACGAAACTCAACCAAAATCGATAGGCTTCATCCACTAACCGCTATCAACGTGCATGTGAAATATCAAAAGGATTGGAAAAGAATTGCAGTCTGTAGAGCGTTCACAAGAAAATCTCTACAGACGCGGACGCGCGATGATCGCAAATCCATAGAACCCCCGGCCACTCCATCCGGGGCTGCAATAAATAACACCTCTAAAAATAAATTAGTTATCAAAATATCAAGACATGGCGTCATACTACACATTGATTATCTATTGGCCTGTGGATAAATATATTCTGCGCAAAATATTAACAGTAAAAATAGCTGAAATGTTCAAAAATAAAAAGATATTATTACATTGGCCTCACAAAATTACGTTGTGCATTCAAATCATTGCACACATTGTCATCTATCACAAAAATACACTCAGCTCCTGTTTTTCATTGAGTCCATATGGTTCAACTGTATTCAACTCATGAATCCAAAAAGCCTCCCTTTTCAACAGTTGCTCAATCAAATTACCCCCTCTTGGGTGAGACTCTAACCTCTCAATGCCAATACATTTAGGTGTGGTGGCTAGTCCATGGTTTTTCTCCGTATAGTGTCAATAACATGATCAATATTGTCATTTCTGATTGCAGCTTTGTGTTCAGCAATTCTTAGTTTTAAAATCCTTTTTGTTTGACCTATGTATATTTAGCCGCATGTGTTGGATAGGCAATTGATAAACTGTTTAATGCTGTATTTCTTACCTAAATGAGAATCACTGAATGTTTTAGTGTCAAATGTATCTGATCAATGAGCACAGTTACCACACCTGTAATTTCCATACACTTGCTTTTTAAGCCAATTTGTGCCTGAAGGTACTTTATAAATGGCGCTGACCATTACATCTCCTATGTTTATGCCTCTTATAAAGCAACAACGAGGCTCCTCAGTTTGCGTTACGGCTGTATCACAGAAAAAATTCTCCAGATAGATATAGGACTTAATTCACATCCAATCGCTTCACTTCAACCTGCCAAAGCCGCACAGTCTCAGTTTCTCACTAACTCCCTAAAGCCCAACATCCCCCCGGCGGTAACGCAGGTGTTATGCGATTTTCAAATGAGTTGCTGTAAGTCTCTGACCCTTATACGCATAATTGCTTTTAAGCTGACCTTGTTTATGATCGCTTGACTAATAATCACACAATTTATTTATGGAATAATCAAGACCACTACATAAGCCTGAAATTATTAAGAAAGAATTAAGAAATGACAGATCAAGGTAACATCTGCATCCATACATCTATCCATAAGTTCAAACTTTGGTCTTTACCAAAATGTAGTCCATAAAATCTGCATTGTATTATGCAATATAATCAATACTGACTAACATTTAATGTCTAACATTATTCACATTGGAAAGAGATTGGGATAGAATCTGTTAGGTAACTTTACTTCAGTAAGTATGGATGCAGTAAATATGCATGTGAACTCAAAATCTGTCATTGGTTGTGTGCTTAAGCTCCTCCCCCTCCATCTCCCTGACCGGCCCCTTATATCTGGGTCCTGCAGCCTCTCCTCTCCTCACACTCCAACCTGCTCATCTCTCAGCTGGACAGTAAGGGCTGTTCACACCTCACACTGACAACATGCTGGGGACACTCTGCATGTTAGTTCAATCAACTGAACAACCAAGAACCATCCATGGCCTAAAATATGAATGATAATGAAAAAACTGAATGCCAACTGCCTACATTTATATAATTGATATGGCATCGTAAGGACGGCAACGGCAACATAAATGAAAAAAATTTGAAATTCCCGCTGGCTTAGCAGCGTTTATTTTCGTCATCACTGAGTTGTGCAGAGTGCCAAGCAATGCCCTTTAGCGCGACCGGTCCTACCAGTTAGTCTGGGCAACTGTTGGTGATCGGGAAAAGTAATCTGCCAGAGGTTTGGGTTAATAAGCATTGAAGGGCGAGGTTTCTGAAGGCCTTTGTAACGGCCAACGGACCACCATTGGTCATCAGTGTATATTTGTATTACCTCCGCATTATCAGCTCTCCTCCAGTCACTCCTCATGTAAATGTCAGACTGATTCTGACTGCCTATTATAATATTTAACTGAGTGCTGCTGAGTACTATGGAATGGTTGAATGGAGTCTGTCATCAACCTTTCTCAGGGGGCTAATCAAATCTGAATTAAAAAATGTCAGACAAGCTTTAATTCTATTAACATATGCAATTTAATCTTTATTTTTGAAAAAACATTTTCAGGACTTGAATTTGCGAGTCTGTCTCTATGAAGGTGAACTCTCCTGCCATCTGTTTCTGACAGTTTGTTTGATATCAATATTTCAAGCTGAATTTTGCAATGCTGGTGATGGAGAGCCACAGACTGTGCTGGTCTTTACCGTTGCTGTTCTATACAGATTAAATGAAGCAGAAGATTATCATGCCAGTTAACGCCACTCAACTAGTTTCCAATGACTCAAAGTTGGTTGCTAATTTTACATTGTGAAAAATAACAGCAGCCCTGTAACCCTCCAGGAAAATGATTGCAGACTTTTCCTGTAATGTGACCCCACAGCACTGAATTTTCTGAGATCCTCCCATAATTATGGAGCAGCCTGAAGAACGACAAAGGATTTAATTATATATATGATCATTTAACTTTAAATGTTAGCTCTGCCACCACATGGCAAGAAGGTTGTGGGTTCGAATTTGGCCTGGGGAGTTTCACACACTTTCTGGGTGGAGTTTACTTGTTTTCACCGCGCTTGTGTGGGCTTCCTCCAGTGCTCTGGTTTCCTCCCACAGTCCAGATACATGCACATCAGGCTAATCGGAGTTATTAAATTGCCCATAGGTATGAGTGAGTGCCCTTGTGCCTTCTGATAGATTGATGTGTTGTCCAGGGTGGGTCCCTGCCATTTGGTCCCTTGTCATCTGGAATAGACTTCAGCTCCTGCTGGACCCTAGTGAGGAAGAAGCAGGTATAGAGACTGGACGGTGGATGAAGTGCAATAGCACAGTTAGGAATCACTCTGGGTAGGAATCACTCATTTAGATGTTTCCACTTGCAATAATAAAGCAGTCCATTGGGGGGCTTTCCACACCACCATTCCACACCATTACAAACCTGACATATTGCAACATTTACATCACTTTCCTGCCTCATTTGCATTGTTCATGTCCATAAGATCATGAAAATGTTCGGACAATACCACACATTAGCTATTCGAGGGGCTGCTTACATGTGCAGGTCCTGCTGGTCCAGCCAAGCTGATCCAGCAGGGGGCGACAGAGAGACACCCTGCTCACTGGCACTGAAGTGAGATGCACCTGCAGGATTTACATACTGTATTTATAGCGCCATGCAAATGAGGGAGTGATTTTATCTCATTTCACAGCTCTGAAGAACAGTCCCATGTCAGTTCATGGACCTGCAGGTGAAATGAGATCTCAACCAGACCTTATCTAACTGCAGCAATACTATCCTTTCACCACAGAAATCCAAAGATACTGTTTCTTACTGAGATTGTGTGATGGTGAGATTTGACACCAACATAAACATTCTATTAATGTTCCTCACATGTTACAACAACATTATCTCTCAACTACGGCCAAAGAAAAACATTGTGGCTGTAGGGTCTGTTTCACAAAGCAGTATTTCTGAGTTATCTGGATATAATGCAGTGACTGAAACCTCAAATTACTTTTATGAACTTCCATATATATGCAGCTGATTTGGTTCTGAGAGTTACTGAGCTACCCTGCTGATTCAATAAACCTGTTTTTTGGGTCAGAAGCAGCTGCATGCAAGTAAAAAAATGTTCTCACAATATTTATGTAACATTGCAGTGTTCTGCATTAATTGGCAGTAACAAGGGGACAATAATATCTACTTATAGAATTAAAAGAGTCGGGTGGATTCTTGGTCTTTGCTGATGACAGTGTGACTCTGTGCTGGGTTATAATGAGGGTGGGGTTAGTCGTACAGTGTGGAGTAACAGGTGTAGCACTGCATCACTCCTTCACTTTTTCAGTTCCAGTTGTGATAGAGCTGATGGAGCAGAGTCACTGGAACAGGGAGCAGAGATACAGGAAGCTGTGCTCATCACATCTGGGGCTTTACAGTCAGTGGAGGGAATGTGGATTCTACACTAAATACTTCATCTATCACAGCTTTGTCTCAGTGTGTGCTGAAGTGTTGTAGATTTTCTCACTGAGTGTGGATGTGGGATTATAGGGGTCACTCCTGCCCTCTGTTTCTGACTCCATAATGAGTGGGAGGATCTCGTTAACATCAGGCTCTGAATCCTTATTAGAACAGGAGGGACAGGGAGCAGAGAGAATAGAGGAAACACAGTTTGTACAGGTGTGAGGAGCCATCAGCTCATTGGAGAAGAATTTATTCATGATCTTTAATAACATCAATAACATCATCACATGCTTATGGATGGAATGATAGGAGAGAGATTCCTGAGTTGTTCATGATTGGCTGAGTGCAGAAGCTCCTCCCCCTCCATCTCCCTGACCGGCCCCTTATATCTGGGTCCTGCAGCCTCTCCTCTCCTCACACTCCAACCTGCTCATCTCTCAGCTGGACAGTAAGGGCTGTTCACACCTCACACTGACAACATGCTGGGGACACTCTGCACTCTCATCTCTGTGCTCTCATGTAAGAAAATTATATTCATCTGTATTTCAGAATAAGAATATGAAATGAAAGTTTCTTACTTGAGCTTCTTATTTCCCAGGTGTGAGTGGAGTAACAGTGGTGACACAGAAGCCTCCTGTTCTGACAGTCAGTAAAGGAGATACAGCCACTATGGACTGTAACCTGGGGTCTGTGACCAATGACGCTGCTCGCTGGTATAAGCAGGTTCCAGGAGAAGTTCCTCAGTTTGTGCTGCTTTATCACCGCACTTGGAGTTCTCCCACATACGGAGCTGGATTCTCCTCCAGTCACTTCTCTTCTAAATGTCAGACTAATTCCGACTGCCAGTTAATAATTAGTAATGTGGAGGCAGGAGACTCAGCAGTGTATTACTGTCATACATGGGACAGCTCTGCTAATGAGTGGGTATCACAGTGATTCACACCATAACAAAAACCTCTGAGCTTCACTTCTGCTTTCAAGCTTGAGAAGACTGAATTTCACACTCAGTGCAGGAAATGCATTTCATCAAGCTGCTGTCTGTCAGTAACTCAGAGTATAATTTAACCATTGCAGTAACAGACCGGTACCAGTCTGTTAATGTCTTTGGTCATTATCATAAGGCTGGATGTGAAGCTGCTAGAGGACATTCCAGCTCCTTACCTGTCAGCAGAGCTCTAATAGTGTTAGAAATGCACTAGATTCTGAGGGAAAATGCCAGGAACCTTCTGCATGAATGGTGCTTTAACCTTGTTTTGGCACAAAACATGCCATCACCTTGAAAAATTAATTTAAGAAAAATTGGTTATATCCAACAGTTTTAAGACAAGATGTGAATTTACTAAAATAAGGCCAGACTCTCTCAACTATGGAGCCATTTTATCCACAGCAGGGGTCTAAACCTCAAATCCTGAAGAGCTGCTGTATCTGTGGCTTCGTTCCTCAACATAATGCGCTTAATTTAAGCCAATGTAGAACTATTTGTTGTGTTTTGGGGTCCTGGCCTTTGGCCAGGACAGCATTTATGGCTTAACAGTTTCATGTTTCCAGATTTCATAGTTCATAGTTTCATGTTCCATAGTCATGTTCATTGTCATAGTTTTAACAGTTTCTTGTATCAGGTTTTTGCATTTCAAGTTTCATTCCATGTCCATGTTTTTACTTTTCCATGTTTTTGTTTTCGCCAGGTCTGCCATGCCACTCCACCGCTTGTCTGCGTTCCGCCCCGTGCCTTCGTTGTTGCACATTTCTGAGCTATGGTTGGCTTTGGTATTTCCCCTTCCTTCCATGCTGTGCTGATTCGGGGCTTTCTAAGCTTAATTGGCAATTAACTGTTTTTAAGTTACTAACATTTACTAACACTCACTGGGTGGTGTAATTCTTAGATAGGCACATTACTAATACTACTAATGTAGACAGGGAGTTTATTGTCATGATTCCTGCTTTGCTATTTCAAGATCTTGCTGTGCTTTTCTGTTCTGAACATTCATGCTTGCTTCCAGGCTGCATACTTAATTGGTACTTAAGCTGAGCACGCTCATTCTCTTAATGAGCAAAGTCTTGTCATCCAATCTCTGTCCATGTCTTGATCTTGCCCTGCCTCTTGTTTCTCTCTCTCTCCAGGTGTTACTCCTCATGTCATGATTTCCAAGCCTTTATCTGGATGCGGTGGAAGTTGGCTGGCAGACAGTGTCTCGCGTCTCATTGCATGTGCAAGTTTAGCCAAGTTCTTATTGCCAAGATTCCCTAGCATTTCTAGTTTCAGGTCTTGTCCCAACCTCTTGTTTTTCGAATATATACATAGTCTGGTTATTTATTTTTCTTGTGCTTCTTGCCTGGAGTTTCCAGTGCCTTTTTGTTTTTTGCCTTTTGCATTTATTGTTTTATAGCTCTGTGTAGCTTACCTCAGTTTGTTTTTTGCAACCCTTTGGGCCAAGTTTTTTGTTGGCCCTCGTGCCTGTTTTGTTTTGTTTATTAATAAATCCTCATTCCCTTTTCCCGCTTCTGGTGTCGACTGATTCCCTATCACTATTCAAGAGGCCTAAATAGGATGCTGATTGAAACGAAGTGAATGAACTCTGTTGAGACTTCAGCCCACCTGGACCAGAGTTGGAGACAGTCAATCGTCAGGCTCATATCAACCGAGGAAAGTCTGAACTCATTATATTTGAATAAGACAACAGACAGCAAAACCAAAAGCATCTAATTATTGTTTTTGTGTTGATTTCTCCTCCCCCTTCATTATATCTCGCTCTGTCATCACTGATAACTGACTGATAATTATAAAAGCAAAGGGCGGAGACTCTTCGGTGTGTGACTGTAACTCATGAGATGGCTCTGCTAAAGAGTCGGTATCACAGTGATTCACACCATGTCAAGAGTTAAAAATCTTCCCTCATGACTCAGTCCCACATTAGAGTCATGACCTGTGTTTAGATTCCTCTCCTCCCAAACAAAGTCCATCACCTTCCTTAGGCCATATATTTTAAGGAGGAGACGGCACGTTGGCAAAGTATATTTCAGCAGAAAGTAGAATTCTTGAAGTGTTTACAACGCTTATGGCCAGTTTCACAGATACAGATTAAGCTTAATCCTAGACTAAATAAAATTTTCAACAGAGAGTCTCTATACAAAACTCTGCTTAATCCAGGACTATGCTTAAGCCATTTCTGTGAAACTGGCCCATAGTGTTATAAATTTCAATTTGGTAATGATCCAGTGTGACGCATTTTGAAACCATTTTTAAACCTTCAAATTAGCTTCAATATTAGGGTCAGACATTTTTACTCGAGGGATCTCCGGAAACCTCACCTTTAAAGATGCTTAATTACCTTTACCTTATGCAGTTTACATCTCCCGATTAGCCACAGTTGCTCAGACTAATTGATAAAAAACGTCGACAGTCTGATTTACTTTTATTAGCATTGTTATGCATTGCACCACAAAACTATGAGGCATCTTCTGTGCATAAATGACGATGTAAAATATCAATGTCTTTATAATTTCAGCGCTCATTAAACAGCACAGATTTGCAGAAATTAGCTTCCGAGGCTGCGAGATTTTGTTCTATATTCTGAATGTTGTCACTGCTTAAGGCAAGTTGCACAGCTGTGTGACAATCCCAAGGACGGCGAAAATAAATGGTGCAAAGTCAGCGAAAGTTTTGGATTTACAAGGCCATATAAATTATATAAATACAGGCAATGGGAATTCACCTTTTCATAACCATTTCTAATTATAGGTGATGTCTTGATCGGTCAGTTGATAAATAGTTTGATTGTTAACCCTTTAAGAAGCATAGTATTACGCATTATACAGTAAATACAGCATTTTTCCAAATCACGACATTGTCAAGCAGCATATCCACATTTTGCGAAGAAACTCGGCCAAAAGCTCATGTAAACCATTTTTACCTCAACTGAACACAATTCAAGCTCCAAGCAAGTAAATAAGCATGCAGCAGAACATAGGATAAAATCATATCAGCGCTGAATCGCCAGGATTTCTGCTGAATTCTTGCTATGCATAAAAACGATACCTCAAATAAAAGAGGAAAGTCCATAGAATGATATGAGCCCTGTCATTTTAAACCGACACCACATTGAAAGAACAGCAGGCATACACTTTACAGTCTACAGAGATGAGCAGAAAAAAATTCTTACCTTTGATATTTTTCGATAAAAAAACTGCTCGAGGGTAAATCTGCGCTTGCTATTGTTAGCCCAATGTGTTCGTGTTTTAACGAAACCAGATCTGCCCGGATCCCAGCATGTTCTTTCCCAGGGCGTTGCTTCAAAGAATTCAGCTTCCTTGCAATGTATTTTCCTGTTTGCCATTGGCTTGTGATGCTGTCAGGCAGACTATTCCAGTAAGAATTTGATTGTATGAACCCTGATGATTCTAACAAACTCTAAACCACCTTAATCGTAGGATCCTAGCCTGAGCAACAGCCTTGCGTTCCAAGTGCGTCAAACTGAGTCCATGGGACATATGCATGTTCTTGAATAGCGCAACAATATAAATGCATAACTAGTTTGTTTGAGGTATTGTCCGAATAATTATCCCCTAAATATTCAACATTCATTTTCAAAGTCGTTTTCTGACAGAATCTTTGCAGTATTCCGCACTTCTGAGACTACAACCGTACAGTACGTATTTTCCTTACACATTCCTTGAATGGGAAATTTGACCATAGACTGTTGTCGATTGGCGCAGCCTATTGGATAAAATGCTGCACTGCAGAAAGGAAATTGTGACGGTACGATTCCTGATCAGGGTACCTTTTTTTAATTTAATTTAATTTTTTTTTTTTTTTTTTTGGAAGTAATCGCAGTTGCCTTCTACAAATAATCGCTGGGCTTTTTGTTATTCTTACTTTTCTTTCACATATTTTCACATTACCTTTGTATTTATCATTTCACATATTTGTTTTGTTTTTTAATAAATATGCTCCAGTGGAGTCAAACTTAATTTTCATTTTATGTATTATTTTTGAATAGGAAATTGTATAGGCAACAAAACTGGCAGAAATAATAATATATATATTTTTTTATTTTAAAAATTAAAAAATGTTGTACTTGGATGGAATGGATGCCTGTAGTGATATATAAGTAAAATTTAATGGGTTTTACTGCTTGGTATCTGAGAAATCTGAAATGGATCACAAGGTACCTAAATTGCCAAAATGGAGAAGCCACCTAGACTTTCCTCTCTAATTTTGCTCTGATTGACGTGATCAGAATAAACTTTGGCACAGATAACAATGACATTCTGTGCTGTCATTTTTTAGGTTTCACGCTGCAACCCAACAAATTTACAAGGGCAACAAATTTACAAGGGATCGAAGTGAAACTTTGTTAGGTGCAAAATGAGATCTTTCATTTACGCTGTGTTCCATCTCCATTTACTCTGACTCAGTGACATATATAGTGATTTTTACACCAGGTATGAAATCCCAAATGGTTTTACCTTTATTACGATACCAAGATTATTCAAATGGACCAAGCAGTCGCAGAGACATACTCATTTCATTTTGGGCTTTCCATTTTCAAAAAAGAGGCTCAGGGCTTAAGGGGTTAATCAGGCCAGCCTAAATGAAAACAGCTTGCGGGCAGCCAAGCCATCAAGGGAGAGCTTACTGAAGGCCCTTTGAACTACTCCATGGCCTGGATGAAAGGAAAGAGAACAAGTGACGTCACGAAAGACAATAACTGATGCCACCAGCGCTGCGGCTCTGGTGTTTGATTGGATAATGCTTTCGAAATGCACACTCACCCACTATATAGGGCACTATGTAGTGAATGTTCTACATTAAAAACAATATCGAGAGTGAATGAGCGAATGGACAAGTGCGAATTCCGAAAGCAGCCTTAGATTCCCCTAGTAAAAAAGTCTGCCGCCTGATATTGACACTGATTTGAAGACTTGCCCCTTTAAAAATGCGTCACACTGGATCATTACTGTCGCGATACACACACGTTCTGTGTTTCTAATCGTGGGTTTTTATTAATAACTGAAACAGCACATTACAGCGAACTCACTCGTGTCTGCGGATAGCATAACTTGTTTATGCAGTTTTTTTCCAGAAACCATTCATACTACTGTACTGTAGTATTTGCAACATTTCCACATGTAACATGTAACATTCTCTTGAAGTGCATTTAGAACATTAACTGCAGAAACCTTTTTTTTTCCTCCTTCTTCTCCTCTATTTTTTTCACACCTGAATCATTTGCTGTAAATCAGACGTTGAACCTGAAAAGAGAATGAGCAACAAATCAGTTAACATAAATCAGTCCTTAAGTCTGAATAGGAGAGGTGGTCTGATTTCACGGCCCCTGGAGGTCAGTCTGGCTGTGCCTCCAGACAGAGTAGGCCGTGCCGGTGTTCTCTGTGTAGTCTCTGGTGCATAGGGCCGCGGGGATGCGCCGTGGCCCCTGGTGACCATCACCGGAGGTGGACTGCTGGGACGTGTTGGGCTGGTCTCAGGCTGTAGCTGTGGTTCTGCAGGTCCGGTAGTCTCAGGAACCGCCTGCAGGTGTCTCCTGTTGCGCCGCAACACTGTGCCGTTGTCCATCTTGATCATGTAGGATCGGGGTTGTTCCGCCTTTCCCACCACCTGTGCAGGAGTTTTCCACCCCTTTTCTGTGTCCAGCTTGACACGCACTGGCTGGCCTGTCGGCAGCTCTGGGAGACGGTGGGTGGAGAAGTTGGGGAAGTACTCGTAAGATTTCTTGGCTTTAGAGTCATTTAGTCTTACTTGTTCAGGGCTTATTGGAGTCATCTGCAAGTTTTGCTCCAATGTGGGGACTGTGGTACGAATCTGTCGTCCCATCATCAGTTGAGCCGGACTGGCCCCTGTTGCAGCGATGGGTGTTGCTAGGTGACTCATCAGGGCGAGTTAAGGGTCTGGTTGTTTCAGCAGTCTTTTTGCAGTCTGAACTGCTCTCTCGGCCGCCCCGTTAGCCTGTGGGTAGTGGGGGCTCGAGGTTGTGTGTGTGAACCCGTACTGTTTGCTAAAGTCAGTCAATTCTGCAGACGTGAACTGCAGGCCGTTATCGCTGACTAGTTCGAGAGGTACATCCCATCTGCTGAAGATGCCTTTGAGGCGCGTGATGACCTGCGGGCTTGATGTAGAGGGTAAGTGTGCCATCCGCAGCAGTGTCAGCAGCGATCCTCTGCCATGGCCCCTCTGGTAGGGCCGTTATGATGAGAGGCTCACGCCTCTGCTTGGGCTTGTGCTTTATGCAGAACTTGCACTGCATCACTGTTTTGATGTCGCCACCAATGCCGGGCCACCAGACGGACATTTTGGCACACTCACGGAACTTTGTCAGTCCTTGGTGACCTGTGTGGATTCTTTTCAGAATGTCTTCTCTCTGCTGTTTTGGAATCACAATTCTGTCATCATACACAACTAGTCCCTTGGCTTCAGACAGATGATGCCTGGCAGGATAGAATGCAGAGAAGGTGGGAAAGTTGTGAGTCTTACGCCAGCCGTTTCGCACGCTGGAGATGACCACCTGAAGGTCTGGATCCATCTGCGTTGCTCCTCTTATCTCCTCCAACTTCTCTGGTGACATGGGCTTGTTTTACACCACTGCATCGACGTACGCCTTGACGTGGTGCTCTGTCTCTGACTCTGTCTTGTGAGCCAGGGGGCTCCTGGACAGCGCATCTGCCACGATCAGCTGTTTACCTGGAACATGGACAGCTGTCACACTGAATCGCATCAGGCGCATTAAAAGTCTCTGGCACCGCACCAGCGCTTTATCCAGGTCACATGCATTTATCAATGGGACAAGCGGCTTGTGGTCTGTCTGGAGGCAAAAAATGTCTGGCCCCTGTACGTAGCGCACAAATCGTTCTCACGACCACACCGCTGCCAAGCACTCCTTTTCTATTCGGGAGTAACGTTTCTCTGACTCTGTGAGTGTGCGTGAGCAGAAAGCAACTGGTCTCAACTCACCGCTGTGCTCCAGAAGTAGTGTGGCGCCCAGGCCATAGCTGCTGGCGTCCACGCTGATGACTGTGCGGCGGTTGGAGTCGTAGTAGGCCAGTGCTGGGGCTGATGAGAGCATGTCTTTAGCTTTCTGCAGCGCTCTCTCCTGTTGGTCACCCCATGCCCACACACTGTCCTTCTTGAGCAGGTCAGTGACTGGGTGTAGCACAGTTGAGAGGCCTGGCAGGAACCTCCCCAGGTAGTTTATCATGCCCAGGACCTGGCGCAGCTCTCCCACATTGTTTGGGCTGGGCATCTCAGTGATTGCACTCACCTTACTTTTGTCGGGTTTCATGCCCTCAGCGCTGATTATGTGTCCGAAGTAGTCTATCTCCGACTTGTTGAAACGGCACTTTGCTTAGTTCAATTTCAGTCCAGACCGCCTGATGGTCTGGAGGACTGCATTCAGCCGCCTGTTGTGTTCCTCCTCGTCCGCGCCATAGACGAGTATGTCGTTCATCACGACGACGACACCGTCGTGGCCCCTGAGCAGGTCGGTCATCAGCCTCTGAAAGATTTCAGGGGCTGAAGAGATGCCAAATGGGAGCCGCCTGTAGCAGAACCTGCCCATGGGTGTGATGAAGGTGGTCAGTTTTTGGCTGTCGGGGTCTAGGGGAATTTGCCAGAAGCCACTGGAGGCATCTAATGTGGAGAATACCTTGGCTCCAGCTAACTTGGAAGCGATGTCCTCCAGCGTCGGCAGTACGTACCTTTCCCTCTTGACAGCCTTGTTGAGCCGCTTCAGATCGACACACACCCTGACCTGATCCTTGTTCTTCTCTGCTGGCACCATGGGTGCGCACCAGTCAGTGGGCTCTGTCACATGCTCGATGACGCCAAGCGCTAGCATGCGCTCCAGCTCCACTTCGACCTTGGGCAGGAGGGGAAACGGCACTCGGCGGGGCGTTGTGATGGCGTAGGGGTCGACGTCAGGTTTCAGTTCAATTTTAACTGGATCGCACTGTAAGAGCCCGATTTCCCCAAATATGTTGTCATCCGCCACAGTGCTGACTGCATTAAGTCTTTTCACTAGGCCCATTCTTTTGGCCACTCCTCCCCCCAGTAGGTTCTGTGCGAACTGTCCTTTGATGACAGTGACCCAGAAGGCATACTTTTGGCCCTTGTGCCGGCTCGTGGCCAAGAATTTGCCTATGCTCTCCACTTCCCTTCCTGGGCTTGTGGCACTGACTGTAGTCTTGGCTAATTGGGGCTTGTTTGGCAGTTTGTTGTACGTTTTCTCAGTCATTACTGTAATGTCTGCCCCCGTATCAATTTTAAAGTCAACTAGACTATCATTAATGGGAAGTGTGACGCGCAAATCATCACTGAAATCCGGCTGCTTAACTACTGCATGGGCCTGATTTGTTACTGCTCCAATGAAGAAAGCTTGATCATCATCATCATCCATTTCGTGTGTCACTGCCATTAGCTGTTTAGTCATTTTGGTTTTACACAAAAGTTCAAAGTGTCCAAGCTTGCCTTATTGTCGGCATTTCTTGTCACGTGCAGGGTAACGTTCACCTTTCTCATGTGTTCTGCCGCACCGTGAGAATCCATTTTGTTGATAGGACTCATCTCGTTTCGGACCGTTGTGTCCATCTCGCTGGCGCCTGCCTTTGCCGCGCTTCCAGCCTGCTTGTCCTCTCCCCACAGCATTCACGGAGCACTCGCCTCGCTCCACGCTCTGATTCTTGATCAGCTCACTCTGTCGAGCTAGCTGGATAGCTTTCTCCAGCGTGAGATCCACCTCGAGCTGTAGCTTTTGCGAGACCTCGCTAGGATGCCAATGACGAGTCGATCTCTAATTTGTTCATCCTTTGTTATGCAGAATTCACAATATTGTGCTCACTCATAAAGGCTTCTCACGAAAGATTCCACAGTCTCCCCCGCCTTCTGTACACGCCTGTGGAAGCATGCCCGGTCATGGATTAAGTTTCGCTTAGGAATGAAGTCATCGGCAAACTTTGATACAACTATTTCATAATCAAGTTGTGGGTTATCACTTTCGTCGTCCGATGTATACACAAACGCTTCATAAATTGGCTCTGCTTCTTTCCCCATCGAATACAGAAGAGAGTTGACTTGTACCTCACCGCTCTCTTTGTTGAGCTCGGAAGCCACTCGAAATCTGTCGAATCGGCGCCTCCACACTGGCCACTCCGCTGGCCGGGTGAAGTCAAACTGTTCTGGTGGTCCGAACTTGGCCATCTTTGTTTCTTTCAGGATTCAGTCCGTGATTTCTAACACCATGTCACGATACACACGCGTTCTGTGTTTCTAATCGTGGGTTTTTATTAATAACTGAAACAGCACATTACAGCGAACTCACTCGTGTCTGCTGATAGCATAACTTGTTAACCAACATGACCGGAATTACGTCACTCCCCCATATGTTCAAGGGCACGCATTATTGGGCACGTTCGTGCATCACATTACAATTACCAAATTAAAATTTATAAAACTGTGCATTTTAGACACTTCAAGAATTCTTCTTTCTGCTGAAATATACTTTGCCGAGGTGTGGTCTCCTCCTTTCAAAGCTAAAAAGCATTATTTCATCAACTGAATCTGAAGAGTTATATAGGCCGGTTCAACTGCAGAGACAAACTATGTAAAAACAAAAAAAAAAAACAACTTTATTTTCTATTTTGAACTGCTCTATTCTAGGCATGTCTCTTATCTTCTCTGAAATCGGATTCGAGAAGACAGTGGTACTCAGTGTGACTTGCTTTGCTTCCCTTCTTTCGCTGGTTTTCCCTCAATAGCAGATCTTAATTAAGGCCCTAAATCTGTATGTCACACCACTGTCATCTGACTGCAGCATTGGGAACATTCCAGATTTCTTCACCGAAGCTCTGTCATGAGGGGTTATTCCTTTCATGAAGAAGAAAAAATGTAAAACTTACTTTAGATTTTTTTTTTTTTGAAACTTTTGGATAATTAAATGATAAGCAAATGCACTCCAAAAACACAATTCTACTTCTCATTATTTTGTTTCGTAAAAACCTTTGATTGGCTGAGTGCGGAAGCTCCTCCCCCTCCATCTCCATGACCGGCCCCTTATATCTGGGTCCTGCAGCCTCTCCTCTCCTCACACTCCAACCTGCTCATCTCTCAGCTGGACAGTAAGGGCTGTTCACACCTCACACTGACAACATGCTGGGGACTCTCTGCTCTCTCATCTCTGTGCTCTCATGTAAGAAAATCATATTCATTTGTAATTCAAATTATGAACGCAAAGTGAATGTTTCTTACCTGAGCTTCTTATTTCCCAGGTGTGAGTGGAGTAACAGTGGTGACACAGAAGCCTCCTGTTCTGACAGAGAGTAAAGGAGACACAGCCACTATGGACTGTAACCTGGGGACTGTGACAGATCATGTTGCTTACCGGTATAAGCAGGTTCCAGCTGGAGCTCCTCAGTTTGCGCTGCTTCATCACCCCACTCACAGCCCTCCTACATATGGAGCTGGAGTCCCCTGCCGTCACTTCTAAATGTCAGAATGATTCTGACTGTCAGTTGAAAATTTGCACTGTGGAGACAGAAGACTCAGCAGTGTATTACTGTAAGACATGGGACAAGTCTGTGAATGCATTCGTATCACAGTGATTCACACCATAACAAAAACCAATTTGCTTCACACCTGCTCTATAGCTGCCAAATAAATGAGAGAACGTGTCGCGCAAAACATGAAGTGAATTCACCCAGAGCCAGGATCTCAAACAGGTCAAAAACATCATAAGAGACAGAGGTCACAGGAGTCATATATCATCGGCCTGCTGATAAAACCTCGTATCTCCGAATTGAAAAGAAACAAAAACTTGTATGTCCACTATTCCTACATGCAAAATTAAACATTTTAATATTTTATTTATATTTTAAATAATATTTATATATTTTTTTATTTTATATTTATTTTTTATTTCCTGTAAAGTTTATCATTTTGAAGATACAAGGTTTTATCAGCAGGCCGACGATATATCCATCCTGCATGACCACGTCGACAGCATCTGCTGCTCTTTTTTTTTTTTTTCCTTTTTATTTCGGCATGATTGTAGAATAATTTCATGACAATTTCAACACAACACAACATGTATCATGACCGACAGGGTCACGGGGGAAGCGAAATCGCTTATCAGAGTCCTGCCCCCAGCTTCCAGAAAAACAGTTTGATTATGGTTAAGATATCATAAGGATTATAAATCACAGCAGAGCTAATGTCCATATGTGCTACGTTTTAAACGTCAGAAAGTAAGATCGTGAAATTTATGGATATCATGAGAATTATAGATTAGCAATTAGGTGAGTGTTCATATAACTTAGATTCAAATGCCACTCTTGATCCAAAGTGACATTGTCCCGAAACCCCATTCTTGATCATTTGGTTTGTTCTGGCTAATTTGGAGTAGATGAGAGGGAGCAATAATAGATCATCCATGCCTTCCCAGATGTTTTTACCTTTTGGTCAATCAAAAGCAGTCCAAACCCCAATGATAGCAGACCCGCTATCATGAATCCAGTTAGATAGACATCCTCTACATCCTCGATGTCCAGGACTGTCAAACACAGCGAACGCCACTTTCCCCATGAATCCATGATATAACCGGCCGGGAATGTCCCATCCGGGCATGTCGGTTCTCCAGAACCTGTCCGCCTCCTGGAAATAATTTTGTCGATTGCATTAAACGACCAGCTTATAAGATCCATTTTGGTTCAGCTGTCTGTAATAATGTGCTGTGAGTTGTCTTTCGGACAGATAGTCTGAAGTGTCCAGGAAATACAAGATACAGAATTAACAATATTGAACATGTTTATAGTTACTCAGATATGCACATTTCAACAAATATTTGAAGTCTTCTGCCATTCTTTGGAAGCACTGTCAGTGACTTATGAATTCTGGCCAAAAAAATCACCTCTCATTGCCCCCTCATGACTCTGCACACCAGATTTTAATTTGAAGAAAGTTCAGAAAAGTTGCCCAGAGAAACTAAAGGCCAATGCCCACTGGCCGCGAAGCGGCGCGGCGCGTCAAACTTCGAATGTTGCCTTGACACTTTTAAACGTCCACTGAAAGCGTCAGCCGCTTGACCAAGAGGCCATGAGTGTCAATCTCAAAATATTTAAACATTTAATTTTTTGGGGGGGGACCTACCTATCAAGTTTATTTTAAGTGACGGCAAAGTGCGACGGTCAGGTTACTATGCACTATATATTACATACAGGCATAATTTTCCTCTTAAATTTAGACGTTAAGTAAATTAAGATTATGATTCATTTTACTTTACCCAGCAACCAATTAATTAGCTAGCTAACTTAGCTGTGGAAAGTTCTCACCAGTGTACCTTGGGTTAGGTACTGTCTAACTGTAGATCGCTTGATAACTTAAATGCCCGCAAAATAACGGATTTCCTTTCAAAACTGCGACTTGTTTAAAAAGCAGGTTGACAACTGCATGTGAGGTTGCTGCTAGATGTGTGACTAACCACGACAAGGCAAAATAGGTAAATAATCTAAAAGACGAATGCGTTTTTATTGTGTTGACGCTTCAGAAATTCAGCAGCGGCGAAAATTTAAATCGCTGCCAGTGGGCGTTGCTCCATTGAAATTAATGTAACCAATTTTTTGACCCGCGTCTCACGCTTCCAGTGGACGTTGGCCTTAATGCTCGGAAGTTGTTCTATATGGCCCACTAGTATCAACCATGGGAACCGTTTAAAAATTCCAAAGCAAATTTTTGATAAAATCAACTGTTTATTCAATCTCGCAAATTGACATACAAAAACTACAATTTCCTGATATTGATGGAACATTTCATGACCATCTGGATGAAATCTTTTCTAGAGATCCTTTGCCACTTGTCTTTAAATTACCAAAAAAAAAAAAAAAAACCTTTTGCAAAAATCAATGTTGGATAGTCCAAAACTAGTAGGAAAGGATCACCAATTAGAATTGCACCTGAAACTTTTTAATCATTAGCTGTATTAAATCCTGTTTCAATCTTTGTCTATAGTCTGGATGTTTGCTGTCTTTAACGAGATGTCGTTTCCAGTAATTCGCAAATGAGGCATGATCCGCCTCGAATGCTTGCTCAGTATAGCGCTCCAGCCCACAATTGTGTTCAAGGCAAAATGATGCAAGATGGCATATGACCAAGTGTACTTTTATAGTTATTGAGCATCCTGTTTCGTAGTAGGCTGTCATGGTTTAGCCCCCGCCGGCAGAAGGCATGAAGCCGGCGGGCACAGGGACCATGTACCCAAAAGCAGGTTTAGGGACCCAAAAGCACAGGCTGAGTAAAAATATAAAATTCTTTAATTAAAGAAAAAAGAACATAAATAAACCAGAGGGGAGCAGCAGCATGACAAAACACAGCAGGGCTCAGGAACACAATCAGAATACTGCTGCACCAAGATAGGTGCAGCCAACCCTTAAATACTAATACTTTACCTCCACCTTAACAAGCAAAAGGTATGGCTCGTTAAGGTGGAGGCGAAGAATGCAACAGGGGGAAGGGCCTGTTGGCCAACACCATGACATAGCTTTGTTCGAGGATGCCTATCTTCTGCCAATTTTCTCCAAAATGCTTCCTAAGGCATGCACCCACAACGTTGTTCAAGGTTTTCCTCTGACAAGGCATTCAGAGTCCTTATGCGTGTTGAACATAATCCACACGGCAAATGAATATCATGAATATCGTAATCAGTCAAAATGTGTTCATGAATTTTATCAAGCAAATTTTCGGTGACCTTGAAATTTCCTTTTTGGAAACAAACCAGGCAAACTTTCTCTCGGCATTCAACGTGCAACATCTTTCAAGTTGAACCACTTGAAGTGGTTGACTCCAAATTTTGTTCACCTTTATTATGTAACATCATTACATCCTGGTGCAATCTATTGATTCCATGTCCTTACCTGTACCTAATGCGTAACATGCAATTCAAAATAGGCCTTTTCAGATGAAATAAGTGTGGGTGGAATTTATGTAATACAGTTAGAACTTTCCTTGAAACCATTTATCCCAAGCAGGTCATTGTCCTGCAATGAGGTGTCAACTATACTGATGGACTTTAAAAACTTATTAGTCTAACTAGACAGAAATAGTACACTTGGGTTAGGTGAACTTTAATTAGATGATTACATAATTGATATGCAGTTTGGCTACAATTCTGGTTACAAGTTTTTAAAGTCCATCAGTGTAGTTGGTTCTTACATAATTATTTGACCATACAAACAAAATGGAGGGGGTTTTTGAATTGATAAATAGGCAATGCTTGAGGAAAATTGTTAATTACATTCCGAAAATAAAAGAAATATATCTCAGAATTCACGATTTTCTAAAAATACAGATTTCTCAAAAAATTTTTCTTTGGAATTTTTAAACGGTTCCATGGTTGATACTAGTGGACCATATAGAACAACTTTGAAACGTTAATTTTCTCTGGGCAATGTTTATCAACTTTCTTCAAGTTAAAACCTGGTGTGTCTGTCCTGTCGTTATTGGCAGACTTGCCCTTACAAAACAGACGGAAACTTCAAGTATATTTCATTCGTAAACTTCAGTTATATTTCCCAAGTATACAAGTAGTATATTTTTAAATACACTTGTAGGGTTTAGCTCATCAGTGGAGAGAGTGAGACAGACACAGGTTCTTCTCATGGAGTTTTTTCTTTTTATTGTCCTTCACCAATGCGAGGAAGTGCAGTTTGTGCAGGATAAAAACTATATTTACAAAAAATGAAAAAGACAAAAAAAAGGAAGAAAACAAAAAAGAATTATTCAACTTTAACAAAACAAACTTAGCTCCAACAAACAAAAGAAAAAGGACCAAAACTAGGCCCCCTGGCTCATGGGGCACTAGCTGTTTCCGCCTTCCAGGCCCAAGCCACACTGAGGAGTGGAGCTTCTACTCCTGGTTTTATGCAGGAAGCCCCTCCTACAAGACAGTACCACAATTAATATAAATTAATCAAGCACACCATACCACAATAACACACATCCATATTCCTGTATACTCCTACCTAGTATTAAGTCTACACTGACCCAGAAATATCACATTTCACAACTTGTCTAGCCTAACCAAATACCTATATAGAACTAAGGGCCAAGACCCCCCTCTAAATGGGCCCACACATGGTACCTCCCGGGTCCCGCTTCCTATATAGCCACGTGGACTCCCCCACTTCTGGTTTGCCACTCTAACCAGGAACTGCAGGAGACAAAAGGTACAGAAACCAACAAACGACACAAACAGCTTGGCAATCCACCAATATCCCAATAAATGATGTTTAAGATATTAGGCCTATATGTGTTTAATGCCTGTCAATGAAGAAATGAATGTTTATGAACCCCACATGCTTGTGAGCCATATGCCATGAACAGCCCTGTAAATGTTTGAAATGATACTTAGCACTAGTTATCCATGCTATCACATATGCTAAACTGAAGGGCACACCATGAGGCCAAAATGTATAAATGAGGTGCAACAATGATGCCCACTACAATACACCACAAGTAACCACAATCCTACATGCCGGCCAGATGGAAAAAAGGTAGAACTGTGTGTCTCTTGGCTGTATGTAGAAGCAGTGTGTCACCTACTTATCCCAGGCATGGGTTACCCCCATGACAACACTACTTCAATAATTCCTGGGACTAAGCTGGCCCTTTTTAAGTTTATGAAAGTACATACCTAAGCATACTTTGAGTGAAAGAGTAGTAAACTTTGAGCACACAGCTAGTTTACTTCATTCAAGCTTTAGTTAATGAAAGTATACTTTAAGTTTCCTCGCAGAATACTTCAGAGGCATAATTAGAGACAAAATTATAATATAATAATGACACTGCCATGGTTGGCAAACACTAAAAACAGTGTTAGTATCCTCAGCAGACAACAACTAGACAATCCTAAGTGAAGGACATGTCACCTCGAACAAGGACGTTAATGAATTCAATTCAATTCAATTCAATTTTATTTTGTATAGCGCTTTTTACAGATACACTGTCACAAAGACGCTTTACAGTCAGAGATGGGTTACTGAAGGGCAGTGCCCAATCCCTATTCCCACTACAGCGAGGCAAAAAAAAACTCCCAGTAGGGAGAAAAAATCCTCAAAAAGTGGGAAGAAAAAACTATCCAGTGGAAAGAAATCTCAGGAGGAACCCGGCTATAGTGGGGAAGCCCATCCTCCGCGGGCTAGCTAGTTGATAACAAGATAATGACAAGAGTTCCATTGAAACCCACCTAATCAGTGCTAAAATAATTTGTATATTTAAAACTGTCCAACAGATGTCTTGGCTAATGTAAAACGATTAGCAATGGAGGTCATCATGAGGCAGGAAGACCCACTTGGTCCTGTAGCTGAAACAAGATGGTAACAGCTGGTCTTAGGCTGGAGCTCCGGGCCAGGGGGTGTTCGGTGAAGCTTAATCTGGAGCTCAGGGCAAGTGCCCAGAGCAGGAGGAGGAGAAAAAAAAATATTGTTAGGGAGGTGGAGTTGTATGGCGAGCACACAGAGCAGGAGAGACAGAGGTGCCTGTGTGCGATAAGGAAACCCCAGCAGAATAAGACTATGGCAGCATAGTTATGAGAAACAGGGGCAGGGGCCAACACAGCCACGAGGGCAGGTTGAGATAGTCACCACCAGACCATGACCAGTTCAGCAGAATAGGGCACCACCAGCAATGATCCAGTGACAGCACTGACTGCTCAGTCCACCAAATATTCTATAGCTTATGCCAGCCACCAACTCCTGTCCCTCAACTATAGGACAGACTAAAGAGATATGTTTTGAGCCTAACTTTAAATATACTGATAGTGTCTGCACCCCGAATATGAGCAGGCAATTCGTTCCATAAGAGGGGAGCACGATAGGAAAAAGCTCTACCGCCTATGGTAATTTTAGCTATTTTTGGAACAACAAGGAGGCCTGCGCTCTGCGAATGGAGTGTTCTGGAGGGAATGTAGGGTAAAAGTAAATCACTTAGGTACAATGGACCAAGCCCATGTAAGGCTTTAAAGGTAAGAAGTAGTATCTTATAGTCTATTCGGAATTTAACTGGTAACCAGTGAAGTGAAGCTAACACTGGGCTGATATGCTCGTGTCTCCGTGTTCTAGTGAGAATACGAGCAGCTGCATTTTGAATTTGCTGGAGCCCCTTTAGAGAGGATTTTGCACAACCAGACAAAAGAGCATTACAGTAATCTAATCTTGAAGTAACAAAGGCATGGAAAAGCTTTTCTGCATCATGTAATGACAGCATTTTCCGAATTTTGGAAATATTCCTCAAGTGGTAAAATGCAACTCTTGAGATGTTCTTTATATGTGTATCAAGTGCGAGATCAGGGTCAAGAGTAACACCAAGATCTTTAATAATGGCACTTGAAGCCATTGAAATTCCATCAATGTTAAGCATGTAATCGGAGATTTTGCATCTCTGGGATTTGGGACCCACTACGATTATTTCTGCCTAATTGGCTACAGTATATGGAATTCTGCTGTTATTGTCACTGCAGGAAACTCATTTTCAAAATGAGAAATCTGATTGTGGGGGAAAAAAATGGTGTTCACAGGTCAAGCTTTTGATTGGCTGAGTGCAGAAGCTCCTCCCCCTCCATCTCCCTGACCGGCCCCTTATATCCGGGTGCTGCAGCCTCTCCTCTCCTCACACTCCAACCTGCTCATCTCTCAGCTGGACAGTAAGGGCTGTTCACACCTCACACTGACAACATGCTGGGGACTCTCTGCTCTCTCATCTCTGTGCTCTCATGTAAGATAAAGTGTTGCTTTGTCTTTTGATCAGTTTGTGTTTGACATTAAAAAATAAATGTATTGATTAAGTTATTTTTTATTTATTTCCTTTCACAGGTATCAATGGCCAGAAGGTTTTGACACAGACGCCCTCAGTCCTGAGTGTAAATGAACAGCAGAAAGCCACAATGGACTGTAATATCGCCCGTCCAGAACAATATTATGTTCGATGGTACAAGCAGGTATCAAGCAGTGCGCCTCAGTTTGTACTGCGTTTCTATCACTCACACAGCTCTCCTGATAAATATGGAGATGGTTTCTCCTCCAGTCGCTTTACTTCAACAGCTTCGAGTAACATCGATTATCAGTTAATAATTACTAATGCAGAGGCAGGAGACTCAGCAGTGTATTACTGTAGCACATATGATAACTCTACTAAAGAGGAGGTATCACAGTGATTCACACCATAACAAAAACCTCTGAGCTTCACTTCTGCTTTCATGCTGCTTCAGAAAGGACAGAAATTCACAAAAAGGTTGTGATTCACTCATGCTGAGCCAGGAGTGCCCAACCATGTCAGACACAGTGAGACGCCTCGGCCGCAGGCCTGTAAGAAACTCATTCTGTCAGACCTGCATGGTTTCCAGTGTGGACCACAGCAGTAACTACTATGTAATTTATATTGATTACTTGGACTGAATCAACATGAATTTTATGGAAACCAAAGTGCCAATATTGTCCCCTATAGCTGTTCCTCCATCCTCAGACAAGTCAGAGGAAAAATAAAAGTATTGCCCCTTTCTGAGACTCCAAAACCCGGAATCACTCAGCGTCCATCAGCATTCACTCATGGAGGAAGTGAGTGACTCTCTGGAGCTCCGTAATGTCACTAATATAGATGTCCGTCAAGTCTAGGTGAGGAGTATATAATATACTAATGACACTGCCACAGTGGGCAAACACTAAAAACAGTGTTAGTATCCTCAGCAGACAACAACAAGACAATCCTAAGTGAAGGAGATGTCATGTCGAACAAGGACGTTAATGAATGCCTAATTGGGTACAGTATATGGAATTCTGCTGTTATTGTCACTGCAGGAAACTCATTTTCAAAATGAGAAATGTGATTGTGGGGAAAAAAAATAGTGTTCACTGCCCAAGCTTTTGATTGGCTGCGGGCAGAAGCTCCTCCCCCTCCATCTCCCTGACCAGCCCCTTATATCTGGTTCCTGCAGCCTCTCCTCTCCTCACACTCCAACCTGCTCATCTCTCAGCTGGACAGTAAGGGCTGTTCACACCTCACACTGACAACATGCTGGGGACTCTCTGCTCTCTCATCTCTGTGCTCTCATGTAAGAAGCCAATATCCATTTTAAAGCAAAATTCTACATGTATTGTAATGGTTCTTACCTGATCTTCTTAAATCCCAGGTGTGAGTGGAGTAACAGTGGTGACACAGAAGCCTCCTGTTCTGACAGTCAGTAAAGGAGATACAGCCACTATGGACTGTAACCTGGGGACTGTGACCAATTGGCCAGCTATCTGGTATAAGCAGGTTCCAGCTGGAGCTCCTCAGTTTGTGCTGAGTCATCACCGCACTTGGAGTTCCCCCACATACGGAGCTGGATTCTCCTCCAGTCACTTCTCTTCTAAATGTCAGACTAATTCCGACTGCCAGATAATAATTAGTAATGTGGAGGCAGGAGACTCTGCAGTGTATTACTGTAGCACATGGGACAGCTCTGCTAATGCAGCTGTATCACAGTGATTCACACCATAACAAAAACCTCTGAGCTTCACTTCTGCTTTAAAGCTGATTTATAAGGCAGATGTTCATCGACAAAAGCAGACACCGTATTGTTTATTCTACCCGATCATTAGTATGATTTTATTACACAGCTGTATTTCTTCTGTGGTTCTATAAAAGCGGCAAAATAAAATGACTGTATCAAAGACTCAAAAAAAAAAAAGGTCAGTTAAGTGATCAAACTGGTTTCTGCAGTCATGCAAACTCTACACAGACAGGAAACTGACGATGTGCGCCAGCGTATACATGCTACATATCTCTTTATAGAAAACATGAATTCCCATCTGCTAAGAGTACCATTTACGTCTTAATGTTCAGCCTAGTTAAAAAAGCTCACTGCATTGCATTTCTATGTGTGGGAGTTAATATGTGCCTCGTCCCTGAGCAACTCATACACTTTCGATTCAGTGCCTCCAGTCCAATTTGCAATGATTGTCAGGAGGCTGGGAATCCATCCTGTAACTCTGATGACACTGACAGTGTATTCATACCATGACAATAAACCGTCCTTCAGTTCTTAATCTCTGTCTGCTTGCAGTGTTTCAGAGAACATTCATCATAAATGGCAGCATTACCCAGGACACACACATGAGCACCACTGCATGAAATTGTCCATTGTTCTCCATTTGAAAGACAGTAATGTATGATATTGTAACTGCATAATTAATTAAATCAATGCCTGCCTGCTTGTAAAATGAGCAAAATGTACATTTGGATTCTCACCTTTGAAATTTTACCTGAGAACAATTTCATCACAAGAAAAAGGCAGTAAATGAAACAATCTTTAACTTTTTAACCAAAACATCTAATAGAAAAATAAATTAATTAATAATAAAAATTGTTGGCTTGAATTCAGCCTTGGGTCTTTCAGTTCAGGTGCTCTGGTTTCCTCCCACAGTCAAAATACACGCGTATCATGTGAAGTACAAAGCCTAAACAGCCCGTATCAGTGATATACTGTGAGTGAGGGGTGAGTCGTCCATGCAGTGGATTGACAAACGGTCCAGGCTGAGGTCCTGCCTTTCAATATCAACTGTATGATGGGATTGGAAAATAATAGGAAACTGAATCATCCCTGTTCCTGACTACCTTCTGTTTCATTAATTTTTACTCCAAACATAAGATCAGAGCAGGTCTCTGATCTCTTCAGTCCTTGAGGAAGACCATTCACACCTCATGGACTAAATAATTGCAAATTCCTTCATACAAAAGTGTCAGAAAGAATAAAAATGATTAAAAAGAATTTTATTTCACAGAATGTGTTTGACTGTTTTCCAGAGACAAGCCGACTTGGACTCTAAGCTCCATCAGAGTCATGCAGGTCAGTGCTGAGGGCTTTAGATGAACAGGAGCTCTAAGTGGAGAAAGGGCCTCATCAGACCTGATGTGATAGAGTTTTACATTTGGGCTCTGATAAGAGTAACAGATGTGTTGTACATGATGAAACATGATGATGTAAAGCTCTAACACTGAGATTTCTGTATATGAATATTGTGGAAACAGGGAGTCTCTCATTAATTGTTTTTTGCTGCCAAATGAAATTTATCATTGGAATATAAGGCTTTGTGTGCAATGTCATTTAAACTTCAATACAATTTTGTTATTTTTTTATTTTCTCTGCCTATTTTAACTTTCATTTGGACATCACACAGTTCAGACATGTTTGAATCACATCACTGTAAGATAATAATTGTGAGAATTATAGAGTTCAATGAAGGACATCAGTTCAGAATTTTCTCCACAGTGTTTCAGTTCCCTTTAGTTGAGTTCAGACTGATGTGAGGTTTTTGTACGGGTGTGAACACCATTTGTATCACTGTGGTATTCGGCCAAGGAACAAAACTGATTGTCGCAGGTAAGTCTCTTTTAATTTCTATGTAAACTATGTGCGATAGGAAGATTTCCGAGCCAATTTTCATTTTAGTTTTATCATCCTGCCAAAAATTTTGCAATGTGCTGCTTTTCAGTAACTGGTCACTGTTTATATTCAAGGTAAAGGCTTCACGACTGAGGCATAAATATTTCCTTGGTGTTCAGTATTTTTTCTAATATACAAATTTTAAACATTTTTATGTTCTTTGAATATTATTTGCCATTCTCTGTGGTTGTCATGGAATCAGGACATATACTTTTTGACTCAATGCTTTTTTGTAAAATGAAATTTGCTGCATGGCTTTAATACGGTGGTTCTAACAGGGCCACCCTGTGTGTAATTATTTTTGCTCCAAACTTCAATTTTAGTATTCTTTTCAAGCTTTAAATTTGTCTCAATTAGGTGTACTTCATGTTTTAGTGGTTATTTACCCCATTAAGCCACATTTTTAGGGAAATACATACACTGTAATCCCTGACAAGTGTAATGAACTCAAATGTTTTGTGGAAACCGATTATCTCAAAAAAATTGTGGATGCCAACTAAATGATCTTGTGTCCACAGCTCGTAAAAACATGCAAAAAAATCACTTTATCGAATTTTTCATAAGTTTCTATCACACAATGCAATTAAGTTGACTGACAATTTTTTTAGATGATCAGTCTCCACGAAACATTTGAGCTCACTTCACTATCGGCGTTTACAGTGTCTGCTGACCATGAAGAATAATGTACTTGAACATATAATGTTTATTATTCACCATTTCAATTAATTACAGGTGATGAAAATTTCCAACCTGTCAAATCTGGCTCTTTGAGCATCATTTGGCTCTAAATTAGATTGTTATGCAGAAATATTTGGGTTTCTATCAAAATAGCTTCCCTGAGCTTAATCAAATGAATTTGAGACAAAACTGGTTTGACTCATTCTTTCCTTGTAATAGACATTAATTGTCTTTGTAACCCTGGCTGCATTATTTTGTCATGTATGAGCCGATTGATTAATTTGACAAGTTATATTTTCACCCCGTTTTTTGATAATGTTTCCAATATATTTAAACATGGATGTTGAACTATTATTGCTCATGACATAAGCTGTAATTTCATGGAAATATCAATTTAAGAGGGTAAATAATGGCCCAAGACATGAAATGCTCATAATATCAAGCAACTGAAAACTTGTTAAAATTCAACATTTGCACTTGCAATTGGAACAAAAATCAGCACACAAACCGAGGACCAGGTTTGAGAACCACTTCTTTGATATTAAACAGACTGAAATGTTATAAATTGTCCATTGAATCAACTAAAGACAGTATAATGGTCAACCACTATTATGAACAAAATGAAAAACTTTGCTTTTTTTTTTTGATTAATTAGGATTTATATTGCTTGTAAATAATTATGCCAAAATGAAAAAAAAAATAGTGTCCATTGTTTTGTTTTTTGTTTTGCTTTGCTTTTAGCACTTATGGGTTTTACATAGTGTGCTTGGAGCCTTTTGTACACAAGCATCCATTTAACAAGCCTAATACCTTGAATGTTCTGTTTTCCAGACCCATCTCTGCCTGCACCTGCCCTCTCTCTCCTGCCTCCATCCAGTGAGGAACTGAAGACAGAAAAGGCCACACTGGTGTGTCTGGTGCAGATGTCTGTTGGGTTTGGTGCAGATGTCAGCTGGACATCTGGTGGGAGTCCAGTTACTGATGGGATTATTACCAGCACCGCCCAACAGAAACCTGATAAAACCTTCGGTTTGAGCAGCTTCTTAACCATCAAACCCTCTGAATGGATCAGTAACCGTGTTTATACCTGTAAAGTGTCTCTCGGGTCTAAAGCCGCAGAGAAAAGTATCAAACAGTCTGACTGCAGTGAATAAAGTGCAGCTGTTGATACAATTACTGCTAAAAATCTATTTTTAAACAACTTTCTTCCACATCTGTTCCAGTTATGTAATGCATTAAACATACATTGAATTCTCACAACTGGTTCCCTGAAGTACATTTCAGGAATAGATTTCAAAGTTTATCATTTGATTATCCTAATTTAGAAAAGCGTTCTTTTGTTATTTTTGTGTTTGTATAAAGAATAGAGGTTCAATAAATATGATTGCAAGTGCTGTATTGTTCCTTATATTCTTATGCAGTAACAAAAGTATCTAGTCTGTGCATTTGTCTGCATGACAAAGTTTACCAATTTTATTTTTCTCTCTGAAAAATGGATTGTAGACATTATCAAACAGCGAAGATCGTTTGATTTATCAGTGTTAAAACGATGATTATACAACACTGGTGTTGAAGGGCCTCAGACTCTGCTGGTCTTCACTGTTGCTGTTCTAAACAGAAACACAGCTAAGTAACGCCACACTGCTAGTTTCCACTGGGTCTGAGGCATTTGCTGATTTTATGGTGAAAACAAAAACCAGCAGTTCTGTGACTCTGAGAAAATGATGGCAGACGCTCCTGAAATGTGACCCCACAGCACACAGTTCAAATTCAGGAATTAAACAGGGTTTTGCAGATAATTTGTTTTCACAATCAAACTAAAAACACTGATTGGACAATTCATGAATAGCAATGCATTAAAAAAAAAAACCCATATCACAGACCTCTGGGGAACAGAGGAGTGCACACACATTTGGGCTTCCGACATGGGGTACAGAGTCCTCCGCACCAGCACACACCTGACACACTACAACATTTCAACATAATCTTGCAACATTCACATGGCCATAGAGTCATGAAAATGTTTGTATAACGTTGCACATTGGCTGTGCTTGCATGATCAAGAGCTGTGCGTCCAGCCATGATGATCCAGCAGAGGGCGATAGAGAGGCTTTGCTACTGAAACCGAGAAGCACCTGCAGGATTTACATACTTTATTTATAACTCCATGCAAATGAGGGAGTGATTTTATTTCCTTTTAATTCTCAGAAGGAAACCCACCGTCAGCTTATAGACCTGAAGAGAGAGATAAATCAGACTGTACATAACTGCAGAAACTCCATTTCCAGACAGAAATCATTAGATAATTTCATTTATATCAGAGATTTCATGATTGAGAAAGAACAGGCCCAAGCAAGCATTCTCACAATGATATGGGATCAGGTAGACACCAGAAGCGAGGTGAAGGGCAATGAGGATTTATTGAAAAACAAAACAAAACAGGCACGAGGGCCAACGAAAAATTTGGCCCAAAGGGTTGCAAAAGGACAAACTAAAGTACGCTACACAGAGCTATAAATAAAGAATGCAAATGACAAAAAACAAAAGGCACTGGAAACTCCAGGCAAGAAGATCAAGAAAAATAAATAACAAGACTATATATACACAAGGCAAGAGGCTAGAACAAGACTTGAAACTAGAAATGCAAGGGAACTTGACAACAAGAACTTGGGACACTGTCTGCCAGCCAACTTCCACCGCAACCAGATAAAGGCTTAGTAATCAAGGACACATGAGGGGCAACACCTGGAGAAGCAGAAACAAGAGGCAGGGCAAGATCAAGACATGGACAAGATTGGATGACATGACCTGCTCATTAAGAGAATGAGCGTGCTCAGCTTAAGTGCCAATTAAGTATGCAGTTTGGAAGCAAGCATGAATATTCAGAACAGAAAAGCACAGCAAGACTTGAAATAGCAAAGCAGGAATCATGACAATAAACTCCCTGTCTAAATTAGTAGTATTAGTAATGTGCCTATCTAAGAATTACACCACCCAGTGAGCGTTAGTAAATGTTAGTAACTTAAAAACAGTTAATTGCCAATTAAGCTTAGACAGCCCCGAATCAGCACAGCACAGAAGGAAGGGGAAATACCAAAGCCAACCAGAGCTCAGAAATGTGCAACAACGAAGGCACGGGGCGGAACGCAGACAAGCGGTGGAGTGGCATGGCAGACCTGGCATGAACAAAAACATGGAAAAGTAAAAACATGGACATGGAATGAAACTTGAAATGTAAAATCCTGAAACAAGAAACTGTTAAAACTATGACATGAACATGACTATGGAACATGAAACTATGAACTATGAAATCTTGAAACATGAAACTGTCAAAACCATAAATGCTGTCCTGGCCAAAGGCCAGAACACAACACACAATGTATCTCACATGTGAAAACAACATTATCACACTGATATCACTAAAGCAAAATAAAATGAAAGTGGTGCCTGTTCAAGTACAAAACCCAAAACCATTGAAGTTGGCACGTTGTGTAAATCGTAAATAAAAACAGACTACAATGATTTGCAAATCCTTTTAAACCTATATTCAATTGAATACACTGCAAAGACAGGTTACTTAATGTTCGAACAGGTAAACTTTGTAATTTTTTGCAAATACTCGCTCATTTGGAATTTGATGCCTGCAACATGTTTTAAAAAAAGCTGGCACAAGTGGCAAAAAAGACTGAGAGAGTTGAGGAATGCTCATCAAACACTTACTTGGAACATCCCACAGGTGAACGGGCTAATTGGGAACAGGTGGGTGCCATGATTGGGTATAAAAGCAGCTTCCCTGAAGCGCTCAGTCATTCACAAAGAAGGATGGGGCGAGGGTCACCACTTAGTGAACAAATGCGTGAGCTGATTGTTGAACAGTTTAAAGACAACATTCCTCAACTAGCTATTGCAAGAAATTTAGGGATTTCATCATCTACGGTACGTAATATCGTCAAAAGCATCAGAGAATCTGGAGAAATCACTGCACGTAAGCGACAAGGCCGAAAACCAACATTGAATGCCTGTGACCTTCGATCCCTCAGGCGGTACTGCATCAAAAACTGACATCAGTGTGTAAAGGACATCATCACATGGGCTCAGGAACACTTCAGAAAACCACTGTCAGCAACTACAGTTCGTCGGTACATCTGCAAGTGCAAGTTAAAACTCTACAATGCAAAGCGAAAGCCATTTATCAACAGCACCCAGAAACGCCGCCGGTTTCGCTGGGCCCAAGCTCATCTAAGATGGACTGATGCAAAGTGGAAAAGTGTTCTGTGGTCTGACGAGTCCACATTTCAAATTGTTTTTGGAAACTGTGGACGTTGTGTCCTCTGGACGAAAGAGGAAAAGCACCATCCAGACTGTTATAGGCGCAAAGTTCAAAAGCCAGCATCTGTGATGGTATGGGGGTGTATTAGTGCCCAAGGCATGGGCAACTTACACATATGTGAAGGCACCATTAATGCTGAAAGGTACATACAGGTTTTGGAGCAACATAATTTGAAAAGGATTTGCAAATCATTGTATTCTGTTTTTATCTTCAATTTACATAACGTGCCAACTTGAAAACGCACCACTCACAAAATCTGGAATAGCTCCACGGATTGATATGTGAAGTATATACGTATGATGCATTTGAGATAATGAATGATTTAAGAAGACATGTCAAAATCATTCAATTTCATTCACGATAATGTTAATGCGCGAGAGAGGTTTAACTGGTGTAGGGGTCAAACAGGAAAGTCAATAACGGGTGTGACCGCCATTTGCATTGACACATGCGGTGCATCGTCGTCGCATGGAGTTGATCAGTCTCTGGATAGTGTTCTGAGGGATAGCATTCCACTCCTGAACAAGGGCTACCTCAAGTTCTCGGATGTTGTCCATCTAGTGTCGACGCGAAAGACGTCGTCCAATTTCATCCCATAAGTGCTCGATAGGGGAGAGGTCAGGTGACATAGCTGGCCACTGAAGCACAGGGATGTTCTGCTGTGCAAGGTACTGCATGGACACCCTTGCAGTGTGTGCCCTAGCGTTGTCCTGTTGGAACGTGTGGACATCGTGGTGTTGGTCGAAGAATGGCACTACATGGTTCTGCAGCACCTGGTCCCGGTAGTAGACGCTGTTCACCCTTCCTCTGCAGATATGGAGAGGGGTTCTGTGAAGGTAGCTTATTCCACCCCACACCATAACGCTGCCACCACCCCAACGGTCCGTTTGAATGACACAATCGGCGTTATAACGTTCACCACGTCTCCGCCAAACACGTATTCGGCCATCTGCGTTCCTTAAGTGAAATCGTGACTTGTCAGAAAAGATGACACTGTGCCATTGTCGTAGTAGCCAATTCTGGTGCTTGTTTGCCCAATGTAGACGCTGGTTTCGGTGACGATCCGTAAATATGGGGCCGAAATAAGGACGTTGTGCACGCAGGCCTGCAGCTCGCAGACGGTTCCATACGGTGTTGGGGTGAATGAATCCACGTCGTCCTTGGACTTGAGCAGCCGTTTTTGTCGCTGGTAGTGTTCGGTCTCGGACATGATCCCGTACGATCTGATGGTCCTGACGTGCCGTTGTCACACGTTGTTGACCCGGTTGAGGACGGTCCCGAGTGCTCCCCGTTTGCAGAAACCTTTGATGGAGTCTTGCGATCGTTGTGTGTGCGCAGTGTAGTCGTCTGGCAATTCCCCTGGTGCTGGCGCCAATTTGAAGCATGCCTATGGCACGTTCCCGTTCAGGGGCTGTAAGTCGCGGCATATTGTCGACGTTTCACAAGTGTCAGTGAAGAAGTGAAATTTTATTCGGATTCACATGCTTTTAAAGGCAATGTGTGCACAAATTCAGAGTGAAATTCATTTTTCCCGTGGTGTGCGTGCAAGATGTTGCGTTTTTGCAAAAAATTTCTTAGCGTTACAGTTAACTTGAAATTCTCGCATTTCTTGCACCTGGCATGTCGGGTGATGTCACTGTAGTGTTGTTGTTGTATAAAAATTATATTGAAGTTCATTTGAACTTAAATATTGACTTTTTTCAAGTGGTGCGTTTTCATTTGTACTCGGTATAGTAATCAGGACCGCTTGCTTTTTGGATTGTATTCTTGCTACATATCTGTAGCTTTGCAGCATTTCACATCAATTAACATCAAAAGAGAAACAAAAATGTCTAGTAATAGATTCTTAGGTGTGGTTAGGGGCCCTGGTTTTCACATTTGTGTTACTGATCAAACTGTGACTGTGTCACAGCAACATTATGAGGGTGGGGGTTTGTGGGGTTTGGGTGGAGTTGCAGGTGTAGCTCAGTATCTCTCTGTCACTGTTTTGGTTTCAGTTGTGATTGAGCTGAGGGAGCAGAGTTACAGGAAGTAGAAGCAAAGATACAGGAAGCTGTGTCCACCGTATACAGGGCTTTATACAAAAGTTACAGGAGGGAAAGTGGATTCTACACTCATAAATCCTGTATAAATCATCTGACTGTGTCTTTATGTGCTGGTGTGTTGGTGATTTTCTCCTTGAGTGTGATTCTGGGATTATTGGAGCCACTCCTGGCTGGTCTTACTGATTCTGTGCACCATTATGAATGGGAGGGTCTCATGAACATCAGTCACTGAGATACTTCTGTAAAACAGGAGGGTCAGACTGCAGAGATTCTCGAAATTGAACATTCCTTGTCCTGTGAAGATATCTGGGTCAGGGTCATTGGCAAACACGAGACAGGTTTAAACATAGGAGTATGCTATCGACCGCCAGCTTTGGACAGTACAATCAATGAAATGCTTTTTAGGAGGATTACGCAAGCTTGTAGAGGTGGTAGGACTATTATTATGGGAGACTTAAATTATCCTGGTATCAATTGGGGAATGGTGAAAGGACAGGGTAGGGGTTAGATGTTATAAATGATCATTTCTTGGTGCAGTATATTAATAAACCTTCCAGAGAGAAGGCAATTTTAGATTTAGTGCTCTGTAATGACCCCGACAGAATTAGTAATGTTGAGGTACTGGAGCCACTTGGGACAAGTGATCACTCTGCTGTTAATTTTGATGTTTCATGGGAAGTTTAAATGGTGTATTCTAAAACAAAAATTTTCCATTTTCGGCGAGCAAACTTTGACAGGATGCACTCATATCTAGTGAAATAAAATGGGACACACTCTGGGACTGTGAGTCCGTAAATGAGATGTGGGAAAGATTTAAGGGGGTTTTACTTGACTCAAAATGCAGGTTCATTCCGAAGGTATCCAAAAGTAAGCTGAAAAAGCAGAATCCTCAGTGGATGACCAAAAGTATTCATAGGATTTTGAGGGAAAAGAGGAATCTTTATAAGATGTACATAGAGGATAACAACGAGAACACTAAGACTGAATACTGTAAAATGCGGGCTGTGGTCAAAAAAGAGCTGAGGAATGCTAGAAGACTGTATGAAAGACAAATTGCAGAGGGGGCAAAAACTAGCCCTAAGTGCTTCTTTCAGTACTGTAGCAGAAAAAAGAAAGTTAAAGAGCAGGTTGAGTGCATAAAGAATAAAAATGGATCGCTGCTATATGATAACAAGCATATTGCGGATGCCTTAAACAGTTACTTTGTTGAGAATTTTACCTCAAAGGGGGTCTTTATTTGGGCAGAGGGCATGTCAAATGCTCAAGATTATTTAGCGGAAATTGAGGTTTGGGATAACGAAGTATTAGACAAATTGCATAAACTAAAGGCAGATAAGGCAGCAGGTCCTAATGGCTGATATCCCAGAGTGTTCAGGGAAGTTGGTGAGATCATCTTTAATCCGCTATCCGCCATCTTCAGACAGTCTTTAGAAACTGGAGAAATACCAAATGATTGGAAACAGGGCAATATAATACCAATATATAAGAAAGGGGACCGTAGTCAGCCAGGAAACTACAGGCCAGTCAGTTTAACTTGCATTGCAAGCAAAATATTGGAATCTTTCATAAAATATGAGCTGGACTTATTTCTTGAACATAACAGTATCTTGAGGGATAGCCAACATGGTTTTCGGAAGGGAAGGTCATGCCTGACAAACCTTCTGGAATTTTTTTAAGAGGCCATCAGGACTTATGACCAGAGCAGGGCTGATGACATCTTATACTTAGATTTTCAGAAAGCATTCGATACAGTACAGCATAAGAGACTAATTTTTTAAATGAGCTCCATTGGAGTTACAGGAGGTATTCTGAAGTGGATTCAAAACTGGTTACAGGACAGAACACAAAGAGTGATGGGCAGTGATATCTCATCTGAGCTAGGCATGGTGGGAAGTGGCGTCCCCCAGGGATCGGTGTTGGGACCCCTGCTGTTCCTCATCTACATTAATGACCTTGATAGGAATATTGAGAGCAGATTGGTTAAATTTGCAGATGATACTAAATTGGGGGGTTTGGCAAATAGTTTAGGGTCAACTAAAGTGATTCAGGACGATTTGGATAGATTCCAGAATTGGGCAGAAATGTGGCAAATGAAATTTAATCTAGCAAAATGCAAAGTTGTACATGTAGGTAATGAAAACATTAGACAGGATTACTTCATGGGAGGTTTAAAACTGGAATGTGCTGCACACGAGAAAGATCTGGGAGTGATTGTTGACCAAACCCTCACAGGTTCAAGCCATTGTGCTGTAGCAGTTAAAAAAGCTAATTGGATGCTGGAATACATTGCCAAAAGTATTGAGTACAAATCTAAGGAGGTGAATCTTCTTTTGTACAACACATTCGTTAGAACACATCTGGAGCATTGTGTACAGTTCTGGGGACCATACTTTCAGAAGGATATAGAGACTCTAGAGAAAGTTAAGAGAAGAGCCACTAAGCTTATTCCAGGTATAAAAGATGAAAGCTATGAGAAGAGGCTGAAGATCCTTAATCTCTTTAGTCTTTGGAAAAAGAGACTCAGGGGTGATTTGATTGAGGTCTTTAAATATGTAAAAGGGATTAACAAAGTAAATTATGTAGGATTCGACCAAGTGTTGTGAGTAGAACTCATGGTCACAAATGGAAGTTAACCAAAGGTAAATTTAGCACTGATATTCGGAAATATTTCTTCACCCAAAGAGTAATTTCAATGTGGAATAGCTTGCCTGACCATATTGTTGAGGCAGAGACCTTGGGGGTTTTCAAGAGCAGGCTTGACCTCAAGCTAGATACCATTGAGTCATTCAGTATCTTAAGGGATATATTCACAATAGTATAAAGTAACTGGTGAGCTTAGTTGGGCTGAAAGATATGTTGGTTCTTGGTTCAAGTTGGTTCTTGCCATTCATGTTATGTTATGTTATGTTATGTTATGTTATGTTCGATGAAACTGCAAATGCAGCCATATATCTGAGGAGCCATTAACTCACTGGAGGATAATTCTTTCACAATTTTTACCTTGTGACATCAATGCTTTCATCAAAAAAATCATAGACAAAATTATGGTGAGCTGATTGGATTGGTAAAGTGCAAAGACTCCTCACACACAGTATATATTGTGTTATACAATATCTGCCATGTAAAATTGATGTCAGATTTTATATTAGTGGACCAAAGTTTATTTCTGACCTGGAATATTTTCTTGGCTGTGATATCAGCATTATAATCACATGACCACTGGTAGATGTCTGCGCTGTTATGATTGGCTGAGTGCAGAAGCTCCCCCCCCCTCCATCTCCCTGACCGGCCCCTTATATCTGGATCCTGCAGCCTCTCCTCTCCTCACACTCCAACCTGCTCATCTCTCAGCTGGACAGTAAGGGCTGTTCACACCTCACACTGACAACATGCTGGGGACTCTCTGCTCTCTGTGCTCTCATGTAAGAGACATTCATTTATCATTAATGAAAATTCTGCATGTGATGTAAATACTTCTTACCTGATCTTCTTATTTCCCAGGTGTGAGTGGAGTAACTGTGGTGACACAGAAGCCTCCTGTTCTGACAGTCAGTAAAGGAGACACAGCCACTATGGACTGTAACTTGGGGACTAATGATGCTGCTCGCTGGTATAAACAAGTTCCAGGCAGTTCTCCTCAATTTGTGCTGTTTCACAATCAGGCTCACAGCTCTCCCAAATATGGAGCCGGTTTTTCCTCCAGCCGCTTTACATCCACTCACCAGACATCATCAGATTACCGATTAATAATTACAAATATGGAATTAGGAGACTCAGCGATGTATTTTTGTTTTACATGGGACAGCACTGCTAAAGAGGAGGTATCACAGTGATTGAGACCACAACAAAAACCCATTGTGCTTTGCCTCTGCTTTCAAACGGCTTCAGAAATGTCTGAAAGTGAATTTGCAAGAATTCTAGTTTTGTTTGTTTTTTTTTTTTTCTTGGAATGTAAAAAAAAAAACCTACCACTTTACAGAATTTTTTTCAGAAAGAGTAAACTTGACTAAACTTCACTAATTTTTCAACCACAGGGTTAAAAGTCCAGTTCCCTCCCTATTACATGCTATGAACATTATATATGAAATCTGTCTTTCTCTATAATGAATCAAAAAACAGTTTCTTATGTGAGTTTGCATTAATAATTTTTCACATTCATGATATTAATGCACATAATTTAAAAATCAAGGGATCAATCAGTGGAGTGCCATAATTGATAAGAGTTTTAAACGGCAAAAGTTTATATTCTATAAATAACAATCTAATGAACCTGATTCTGATGCCAGTTAATAACTAGGGACGAGACTTAGCCTTGTATTACTGGAATGAATGGAACTGTCATGGTTTTATGGGGCTGCTGCTTGCTGTGCATTTTCTTCACCACCTGAGGGCGATCCTGCTCTCTGATCAGGGGGTTGTTTGCTTGTTGTTTGCAGCAGTGGGGAGTTTCTTTAAGAGGCTCATCCAGCACTGCCTGCTGCTTTTGTGTCTCTCTTGCGAGGCCTGCTAAGCCCTTAGCATTAGCCAGAGAAAACTCCTGGAAAGAGTTTAGGATGCTTGAAAATAAATATAAACATTTGAACATTTGAGCTGACTGTGTATATCTCTGTAACTGTGTGAGTTTTTGAGAGTTCACCCATAGCCATAGAATAGATTGAAAATTCAGTACTACTCAGATTTTTCCCAGTCCAGTCCTTTTTTTTTTTTTTGCATTTTGTAATCATCTGGGTAACTTTCCTCCCTAAAGAAGATAGTGGCCAAATGTATGACTCGTCTGGTTCCCATTTCATCAACAAACAGGGTTAGCCCACAGGATTAGCGGTGTGGTAGTTTATGTGAACAGGGTGACAGTGGCCGGGGATTGAGTCCAAACTCCTGGCCTGAATTATTGTCTCAGACCGCCACTGCACAGACCTACTGAGCACAATGCTCATGTGTCCCATTAAATGTCCGAGCGAGTAAGTGACCACAATTTGCAATGCAAAGACAAAGGTGGAAGTTTGTGTTCTGAGGGGAAAAAAAGATGAGCCACTGGAAGGAATAGGACTGAGTCCCATATCTCTAATTTAACCTGCTGTCTGAAGTCTGCTGAGATCAGGTTATTGACTGAATCCCTCAGTTGGAAAACTGTGATTGGCTGAGTACAGAAGCTCCTCCCCCTCCATCTCCCTGACCGGCCCCTTATATCTGGGTCCTGCAGCCTCTCCTCTCCTCACACTCCAACCTGCTCATCTCTCAGCTGTTCACACCTCACACTGACAACATGCTGGGGACTCTCTGCTCTCTCATCTCTGTGCTCTTAAGTGAGGACTTTCAAATTACATTTATACTGTGTAACTGAGTGTGACATGAGCCTTACACAAGATTTTATTCTTTTCATCTTTCTGTGTTATTTTACCTTCACAGGTGTCAGCGGTCAAACCCAGTTGACACAGAAGCCTCCAATACTGAGTTTAACTAAAGGACAAAAGGCCACCATGGACTGTAACATCGGCCCAGAAGATACATACAATATTTACTGGTACAAGCAGGTTCCAGGCAGTGCTCCTCAGTTTGTGCTGTATTTCTACAGAACACACAGCTCTCCCACATATGGAGCTGGTTTCTCCTCCAGCCGCTTTACCTCCAGAGCCCAGAGTAACACAGATTATCAGTTAATAATAACTAATGTGGAGGCTGGAGACTCTGCTGTGTATTACTGTGGTAAATGGGTGCAGTCTGTGAGTGAAGGAGTATCACAGTGATTCACACCATGACAAAAACCTCTGAGTTTCACTTCTGCTTTAAAGCTGCTTTAAGTTCAGAGAGGAGAAGATGTGCATTTATTCAAGCCGGATGAAAATCTCTCATCCAAAAAACCATTTAATCTTCACAAAACATGGCAAAAATGGTACGTGAAAGCAAGAAAAATTACAGCAAAACAAAATAACTCAGTACTGTGGTCATGTATTTGGCTCTGTGTCAGACACAATCTGATTAGTCGACCCGTAACATGCATCTATATGCTACATGCCAATGTCGTTTGTCCCACCAATGAAAAGTTCACCTTTGGAGTCAGACCCCAGTTTTGTAGCCATTACGTAACATGAGCCATCCGCATGAAAAATATTCTGTCTCTCTAGAATGTTCTACAGAACATTCAGACATGAGGCCCTGCGTTACACAGGGAGCAGCAGGATGATTCATTGGCACTGTTACCTCCCAGAAAAAAAAAGAAAAAGAAAAATAAAAGTAAAAAATTGTGGCTGAATCTTGCCGGGGCCTTTCAATGTGGACTTAGAATGTTCTCCAGTTGTCAGCACGATTTTCTCAAAGTACCCCACTTTCCTCCCACAGTTCAAATATGTGCATATTAGGCTGATTGTAGACTTTAAACTGGGCTTATGCCATCGGAGGCGACGACTTGGGGTATATCCCCGAACGCCCCCAATCCTCCAATATCCCAATCCTCGAATAGACCCAATACAATATAATGCCCCTCAGGTCATCACCTTTCATTTGAACTTGATTTCAGGTCAATCGGACAAATTGTCCAAAATCGAATCAGTTCTTCCTCTTTATGATACTTACTTATATGCAAAACATAACATTTCGAATTGAAATATTACTGAAGTTATCTCGTTAACACGTAGGGCGGCGCGGCGGCGGCGCATATCCCTGAAACGCCATTTGGCATTCGGGGATATAATTGGAGATCAGAATGACTGTGTGAGTGAATGGTGTCTGTGCCCTGTGATGGATTGCTGGATTAGCCCATTGAATGCTGGTTAAAGCTCCAGCTTCCCTGCAACCCAGACCAGGAATAAGCTGGTTAGATAATGGTGATGAAGGATATATTACACTGGGTGAGAAACTTTTTTATTAACTATAACATACAATACAGCAGTTTAAATCGAGACACCAGCACATAAGACATAATAACAAAGTGACTCGATCCAAGCAATGTCCTCAGTGCTGAGTGAGAACATACAGCACAGAGGCACAGTGGGAAACTGTGTACTTTGGAATGAACGAGTCCCAGGCTGTGCTGCATGTCCATGCACTAGCTGAGGACCTTCTGCATTCTTCTCACTGCTCTCTCCTCCAAGAAGTGTCCTGTTTGGGCTGGTAGAATACAGGATACGCATCAGAACTGTAGCCTATAGTGCTGTCCTCTGGTACAAGCAGGTTCCTGGTGAAGGTCCTCAGTATATATTGTATTACCTCCGCATTATCAGCTCTTTATATATTGAGCTGGAGTCTCCTCCAGTCACTCCTCATGTAAATGTCAGACTGATTCTGACTGCCTATTACTGCCTATTATTACGATTAACTGAATGTTGCTGAGTACTATGAAATGGTTGAAAAACCTTGCCTCATTCATTTCGTTTTGAATAATTGGAAGAAATAAAGTCTCTCATCAACCTTTCTCTGAGGGACATATCAAATCTGAACCAAAAAATGATAGATATAGTTTGATTTTATTAACATATGCATTTTAATTTACATTGGAGGGAGTCATCTTTATTTTTGAAAAAATGCTTTCAGGACATGTATTTCTGATTGTCTGTATGAAGGTAATCTCTCGTTCTGTAATTGGCTGAGTGCAGAAGCTCCTCCCCCTCCATCTCGCTGACCAGCCCCTTTTATCTGGGTCCTGCAGCCTCTCCTCTCCTCACACTCCAACCTGCTCATCTGTCAGCTGTTCACACCTCACACTGACAACATGCTGGGGACTCTCTGCTCTCTCATCTCTGTGCTCTCATGTAAGACGTTCATTGATCCTTAATGAAAATTCTGCCTGTGATGTAAATATTTCTTACCTGAGCTTCTTATTTCCCAGGTGTGAGTGGAGTAACAGTGGTGACACAGAAGCCTCCTGTTCTGACAGTCAGTAAAGGAGATACAGCCACTATGGACTGTAACCTGGGGTCTGTGACTAATTATCCTGCTTACTGGTACAAGCAGGTTCCCGGAGGAGTTACTAATTTTGTGCTACGACTCTATCAAGGTGAACAGTCTCCAGATAGATATGGGACAGGATTCTCATCCAGTCGTTTCACATCAACCCGTCAGAGTAGTACAGACTCCCAGTTTATAATTAAAAATGTGGAGGCAGGAGACTCTGCAGTGTATTACTGTAGCACATGGGACAGCTCTGCTAATGCAGCTGTAGCACAGTGATTCACACCATAACAAAAACCCCAGAGCTTCACTTCTGCTTTAAAGCTGCTTTATGTTCAGAGAGGAGAAGATGCGCATTTATTCAAGCTGAACCAAAATCTCCCATCCATGCAGAAATTTAATCTCCCCAACAAACAGTAAAAATGAGATGAGAAAGTCAGAAAAATTACAGCAAACATAATCATTCTGTACAGTGATGAAATATTTGGCTCGGTGTCTGACTCAGTCCAACTAGTCAACCCATAACATGCTTCTGTTTGTCACTGCTACATGTCCCATAAATGAAAAGTTAATCCTTGGAGCCTCAAGTCCGGTGTCATGGACATGATGCAACCTGACCAGTCTGCATAGACCATAATCATGAGGTCCTGCATTATACAGGAGGCGGTATAGTGAGGCACTGGAACTGTTGCCTCCCATCAAAAGATATTCAGAGAATGAAAAATCTGGCTAAATCTGGTCACAGCCTTTTAATTTGGAGTTTGCACATTTTGGTGGCTCGCCATCTCCTCGGTTAAAGAGAGAATCCAATGATTCTAAGGGAAAATAAAACCCCGGCCACAACAGTTCAATGTTATTGAACTTTGTCATAAAGATCCCCAAAAAGCTTCTTTTTCCCGGTTATTGGTCACGAACAAAATGATACACAACAGCAAGTTAAAATCACTCTATACATCTTATTTTTCTTTCCATGGTCAAACAAATTGTTTGTCTCTGTGTGCTTCTCTCGTTTTTCTCTAGCTTCATTATTTTTTCACTTGCAAGGTGAAAAGGCGGCCCAAAATCCAGCATACAATAAAAATTTATGCATCATCACTATTAACCAATAAAAGAAATTCTTAACCAAACAAAGTCAACGGGCACATAATTCACCCAATGGCTTGAAGTTGGTGAGACCAAAGTAAATACCAAAATTTTACAGTTATTCTTGCGCATTACACACTAAGAAAAAAGTTTCGTTTCAGCACCTTTTACGGGTGCGCACATTTGCTACAATAGCAGCACCTTTTTAAATGAGCTCATGAGCATCCTAAAAAGGGGTGAACAAAAGCACCCCAAAAAAGGCGTTAATGAGCTCCCTTGCATGAGGTGAACGCGACAACCCTGAAAGGTGCTAACGACATCTCTATAAGGGGGTAACGCAAGAACCTCAAAAGGTACAGATGAGGACCCTTATCAGGGGAGACCACGCGTACCTTTGTAGAGGGTGACTCACAGGGTGTACATATCAGAGATGCCAAGTCTCACGCATTCGCCGTAGGTCTTACGCATTTTTTAGGCTTATTCACCGTAGTCCGCAATTATTCATTGAATTTTTAATGAGATTCTCATGCGGAATTAAAATCCTTGTGCATTGAAGTTTCCGTTTCACTTGCGTAAAGGTGCACCTCTCATCACAAGTAACATGGAAAGCGATTATGACTCCGGACTTCCCGTGCTTCTCTTTACTCAGGGATTGGAAACAGTGCATGTGTTTCATGATCGTTTAAATTGTTTTAATGAAATAAGACCATTTGAAATGTTTCTACGCAATTCCATTGCTGTCAATCCCTCAGGAAACACAAGCATAATCGTCATAATCAGTCATAATCGATTTCTGTGTCATTAGTGGGAAAATCCACCGTAATGCATGTGAAACTGATTAACTTGATGCACAATGACTTAAATTCCGTGAATGAATTTCTTCAGTGCGCTTTGATAGAATAATTGCTGACTATGGCACAGAAACGTGACTCTACTAAGAGGAGAAACTCATGCTTAAGACGTAAGCCTTGGCATCTCTGAGATATGCACCTCTTCTAATGGATGCTTGTCTGTACCTCTAAAGGTTCTCATTTATACCTTTTTTAAGCACCCAAAAGGCGCTTGCAGCCTCAGAGAGGGTGTTCTTTTTCCACCCTCACAGATCCTTACCCTGGTTAAAACACCCATATGCACGCACACATAAAGCAAACACACACCCTCAACATAATCCTTCGCTTCCACACATGTATAAATCATTGTTTTTACACTTAAAAGGGCCAAACAAGTGTGTGTCAATGACAATCACATTACTGCCCAGTTTTGCATGTATGAAGACTTATTTATTTATTTATTTATTGCCATGTTCATTTATCCTCTGTGGGCTCCTCCATACTGACACTGGGAGCAAATTGAAAATAAGACGTCTGAATTTCATGTAAAGTAAATGCACGTGTTTTTCAACCAGATATCAAAGCAGCTGCATAAAAGATGTGATGAAAAGAAATGGCAAAACATTTGCAAAAATTCAATTTAGTACTTAAACAATCTTCTCGTTGTGGGATGTCGGAAGCCACAAAACAAAGTGAGCTATCGTATATAGCTTGATGAACAAAGCCATCTTGAACGTGACAAACGCCACTTATTGTCCATGTCGATTATCCTCCTTCATACAAGTGTTGCGCTGCCATTGGTTGTTGTATTTTTTGAGGAGTAGTCTGATCGATCGTCGGTAATATCAGTTGAAATTTTTGTGTCCCAGTTTATTTTATTAGAATAAGTAAGTTTAAAAATGCGGCAGCGTAGCATTCTACTAATTTTGTACAATAGAAAAAATACTATACAAGAAGTTCAACACAAAATAGGTCTGAAGTGTTAATTAAAGGGAGTCCCTGATAACGTACGTTAATAAACGGGACCACTCCCAATGCGCCTTCCTATTCCTCCTTACGCCTGTATATACCACCTACAATCCCACAATCCCCGCTCGTCTTGCTTCTACGTCATTTATTCGCTAACCACACAGCCAGCGTATGGCAAGAGTTCACTTACCCGAAGCTCGAAATCCGAAATCCTGCTGAGCAGTGGCGTAGCCAGTGGGGTGGGCACAGACACGTCACAGGAGCCTGAATAACAGCACTATAAAAAATCGATACCTACTTCCATTTACGAACTCTGCGTTTGAATGGCTGCAGGAGGCGTCGTTTTTTACCAAGCTAGACCTCCAGAATGCTTATAACCTGGTTCGGATTCGTGAGGGGGACAGGTGAAAAATGGTATTTAATATGAATGACGGGTACTACAAATATTTGGTCATGCTGTTTGGATTAGTTGACGCCCCCTCTGTGTTCCAGGCTCTCGTTAATGAAGTCCTCCAAGAGATGTTGGAGAGATTTGTTTTTGTCTACCTTGACGATATTTTGATTTTCTCTTCAACTCTGTTGGAGCATTAACAACATGTCAGACAAGTGCTTGAGGCCCTCCCCAAAGCCAAGCTTTTTGTCAATGCGGAGAAATGCGTTTTTCATGCCAAGACAGTTTTGTTTCTTAGCTTCATTGTTTCAGAAGGGTCAGTCCGCATGGATCCTAACAAAGTGGCAGCGGTCAGAGATTAGCCTGCCCCTAAAAATGTTAATGAGGTGCAACGGTTTTTGGGGTTTGCTAATTTTTATAGGAGGTTTATCCGTAATTTTAGTGCGGTAGCTGCCCCCATTATTGCGCTCACAAAGAAGAATACCTCCTCGTCGTTTGCTTGGTCTCTAGCAGCTGAGGCTGCTTTTCAGGAGTTAAAGAAACAACTTAGCTCAGAACCCATTCTCATTTTGCCTGACTCCTCCCTCCCATTAGTTCTGGAGGTGGATGCATCGAAAGTCGGGGTAGGTGCCATTTTGTCTCAGCGCCCCCTTTGGGACAGTAAGTTGCACCCATGTGCCTACTTCTCCCGGTCGTTGTCGGCGGGCGAACAGAATTACAGCATTGGTGACCAGGAGTTGTTGGCTGTCAAGTTGGCATTAGAAGAGTGGCACTATTGGTTGGAGGGGGCTGAACATCCATTTGTGGTTTGGACGGATCATAAAAATCTCCAATACATCCAACAAACTAAACGAAGTAAATCTCGGCAGGCGCGGTGGTCGTTGCTTTTCAACGACTTTAACTTTACGTTAACCTATCGCCCGGGGTCAAAAAACATCAAGCCCGACGCTTTGTTGCAGATTCATGATCGCGCCGGTCGCGACCCCATTCCTGAGCCGGTTATCCCGGCAGCTCAGATTGTGGCTCCCATTCAGTGGGACTTTGAGTCAGTTGTGAGGGAGGCGTTGAGAAATGATCCCGGTCCTGGTGGGGCACCGCCTGGTTGTTTGTTTGTTCCTTTGGCAGTGCGGTCCCCAGTTCTCCAGTGGGGTCACTATTCCCGTCTGGCGGGTCACCCGGGGGTTAATCGGAGCAAGAAGTTCTTGGATTGATGTTTCTGGTGGCCCAGTATGATTGAGGACATCCGGGAGTTTGTAGCGGCGTGCTGTATTTGCTCTAGGAACAAAACTTCCCACCTCCCCCCCTCTGGTCTGCTGCGGCTGTTGCTCATCCCTAGGCGCCCGTGGAGCCATATTGATTTTGATTCGCTCTTGATTTTGTTATGGGGCTGCCTGTTTCGGAAGGGAACGCAGTCATCCTGGTCGTGGTTGACCGTTTTTCTGAGGCCGCCCACTTTATCGCGCTGCCCAAGCTGCCTTCGGCACGGCAGACGGCCCTTCTTGTTGTGGGCCATGTTTTCCAGCTGCATGGCATCCCTCAAGATATGGCTTCTGACCGGGGTCCTCTATTTACAGCCAAATTTTGGTGTGCATTTTGAAACCAGTTGGGGGCCACTGTGAGCCTTTCCTCTGGTTTTCATCCAGAGACTATCGGGCAGACTGAGTGAACCAACCAGTCCTTGGAGAATACTCTTCGATGTTTAGCGGCTGACAACCCATCTTTGTGGAGTCGATTTTTAGCATGGGCCGAATATTCCCAGAATTCACTGGGTAACTCCTCCACAGGCCTTTCCCCATTTGAGGATCAGTTGGGTTATCGGCCTCCGCTGTTTACTGAGAATGACAGGGATTCAGAGGTTCCGTCGGTTAATCACTTTGTTTTGCAACAAACTACTGTTGCATGAAGAATGTGATGATTGGAAACAGCACTTTCTATCTAACACCTTGGACTGGCTGAGTGCAGAAGCTCCCCCCCCTCCATCTCCCTGACCGGCCCCTTATATCTGGGTCCTGCAGCCTCTCCTCTCCTCACACTCCAACCTGCTCATCTCTCAGCTGTTCACACCTCACACTGACAACATGTTGGGGACTCTCTGCACTCTCATCTCTGTGCTCTCATGTAAGAAACTTGAATTGGTCTTAAATTAAAATTCTGCATTTAATGTTTCTTACATGATCTTCTTATTTTTCAGGTGTGAGTGGAGTAACAGTGGTGACACAGAAGCCTCCTGTTCTGACAGAGAGTAAAGGAGATACAGCCACTATGGACTGTAACCTGGGGACTGTGACTAATCGAGCAGTTTGGTGGTACAAGCAGGTTCCAGGCAGTGCTCCTCAGCATGTGCTGCATTTCTATCACTCTTGGAGTGCCCCTAAATATGGGGCTGGGTTCTCGTCCAGCCGCTTTACATCCACTAATCAGAGTACATCTGATTATCAATTGATAATCAAAAATGTGGAGGCAGGAGACTTTGCAGTGTATTACTGTAATACATGGGACACCAATGCGGAGGAGTTCATATCACAGTGATTTGCCTCATGACAAAAACCTCTGAGCATCACTTCTGCTTTATAGCAGTTTTAGAAAGGAGAGAACTTTACTCTCAGTACAGGATGTGCTGTCACTTAAGCTGAGCCAGGACCTCTGAACCATGACAGTAACGTCACAGGGCCTGGAGCCCATCTGATAGAAACCCAGTCCTGCAGGACCACAACATCTGCTTCCTTTCCCTTTGTTTCACCAGCAGTGATTCATTTCAACATAAAGTGAACTGTTTAAATTCAGGGGAATATTGTCAAATTCTGAAGTAACTTTGATATAAGAGCTGAGAGAGCTGAGCTGAGGGGACACTCTGCACTCTCATTACTTTACTCTCATGCACTGATCACCATTGACTGAGTTTTATTTAAGAGCAAACAACGCGTTTTGCCATCGCTTCGTCAGGTTCGCTCTTTGCTTTCTCCATGACACCCACAGGTGAAATAATCAAATCCAGTGTCACTTGACCTTATCGTGTTTTTTTTTTCATATAAACATTTTTCTTTTATAAATAATAAAATAATAATAACTATGAAAGCACTCAGAGAGCGCAGACCTCCGCCAGGGGGCAGCAAACCCAAAAGCACGGTGATCGGAACTCCGGCCCATTGGAAAGACTTGAAATCTTGAACTTTGGCATATATCTCAGCAGTACTTTGGCCTAGATATGCCAAAATTTAATCACCTCTTCCTTAACTTAATACCCACGTACCCTGATAAATTTTATCAAAATCCGGCCATAAGTTTTTGAGTTATGTTGAACACAAACAAACCAACAAACAAGCAAACCAACAAACAAACAAACAGCACCAAAAACATAACCTCCTTGGCGGAGGTAATAATAAAATAATAAATAATATACAAGGCTGACTGTATAATACAGAATGGGAGCATAGCATTGATTAATATTTTAAATAGGTTCTAAGGAAATACTAATGAACTACAACCTAAATCCGAAGCTGGATACATAATAGCTTTCATGTATGGGCTGGGATACTTAACAGCAAGTCAGCAACAGACAGCAAACATATTTACATTATGTAGACGTCAGTGACGTGTGGTAGATGTTAGTTTGGTGAGGCAGAAATCACCCCTTTGCTTGATTAGCAATCAGAAGATTAACTAGTTTAGTAAGACAATTCGGCAAAATGATGGGCCAGTTTAAGTTTCCGTGGCGTTATTGCTCAGTACATCGAACCTGAAATGCTAAACAGCAGATTTGCGCGTACTTGCTTCCAGGAAGCCGAAGCAACGTCATCAAAAAATATTAACACAGTTCGACAAATGCAGAGTTCAATGCTTAAACAGCAGCTTATACAATGTATTATCCTTTAAATACGCGCTTTTACACCTAAACAAAAAGCGGACGTTTATTTTCAGTCTTCTTTCTTAATCCGATGAACAAAATGTTTGAACGATATACAGAATTACCAAGAGAATTTTTCCTAATTTATTATTCAGATTTCCATCTTTGCAGTCTTGAATCGCAGCGTATACGTGAATGAAGTCATTATCTCCTCTATCAGTGTCAGGCTTCCTACAGGCTTGGTCTTAATTGTTTTCATTGTCAATTAGGAACAGTACGTGGGAACAGGTTCACAAAATCCTGTGATAAAAGTTTGGGTCACTGCCTCACCTCACTGTACGTCTCTGGCTTCCTGTCAGCAAATACTCGCAAATCTGCAGTTTCGTGAACATTTCAAGTTCCATGTAGCCCACTGAGTAATAACGCCGCAGAAACTAAAACTGCCCGTCATTCTACCAAATAGTCTTACTAAACTAGTTAATCGTCTAATTGTTATTCAAGCAAAGGGGAAGTTTTTGCCTCACCAAACTAACCTCCGACTGCACGTCACGGGTAAACGTGTACATGGCGTCTGAAGAGAACCAGTGTTTTGTTTTTTTTTAAAATAAAACTTACTGGCAGAGTCTGACGCGGACAGATCTTTTTTTTTTTTTGGATGGCGCGGTCATGGCTGGGGGGGAAGGCCTATATAAACTTGTTAATTTTTGGCATTTGGCCGCATCAACCTTGAGTGCCTTCCTCTATTTATCTCTCTCCTTCTCTGCGCCGTCCTTCCTCTTTTTAGGTGGGTCCATTCACAAGTCGTCCTCCTCTCCTCTTCTCAGCAGCAGGTACCACACAGACACACCTCCTCCTCCACACACACGCTGTCTGTGTGGTTGACACGGACTGTTGGGGTGGGTGTTAATCAAAACAAACCCATCGTCTTGTTGTCCTCCTCACATGCTACTGGCCTGAATGGCCTCTGATTGGCCTGAAAAAAGTCAAACAGCTGTGAGTTGCGACGCCGGCCGACCGGCAGTCTGTAGAAGTAAAAAAAAAAACACCCCGACATGCAGGCGGCAGCCAGCAGTCCAGCAGGCCAAGCACATACCGGCGCTTCGGGATGACTCCTGTATCTCCCTTTGGCCAGTCCGGGCCTGAGCCCCGGACAGAGTGCCCGGGGGTACTATGGATTTCCGATGGTCGCGCATTTGCATCCTGGCCCCTCTGCGTGAGGGAAATGATAGAAGATAAATGATAGTGATAGAAGAATAACAGTATGAATTTCGTGTCAAAATTTTCTTCAGAAAATTGATTTTTCTTAACTACTAATTTGAATACCACTGGTTCTCGATAGATGAAGTGGCTGCTACAGAGGACAACAAATTTTTCAGTCACGAGAGCATTTTTGGAATTGCTGGATAGATAGTATGGCCAAGTATATTCAGCAGTTTGCACAGAAGGCTTAGCTGAGGAGTTCATTTATACAAGTCTTGAAAAACAGGGTTGGCTAATATTGTAAACTGTGTTCGAGGTTGGCTTGCTGGTGAATGTTCAATAACTGGTCCGGGTGTGCTATCTAGTGAGAGAATACTGTAACTGCGTAAATAAATAGACCAGCTCCATGTCCGCTGGCATCAACATCTGCACTGACGGGTTATGGGTCGGACCGGAACGTGTCTCGCGCTCGCACGTACGAACTGAAGACATAAAAACCACCATTGAAAACCAGTGACCACAAAAATGGTCAAGTGTTATTTCAATTGTATTTCATTGTGATTCCACATTAGTTCTTTGTAAATTTTCTTGATGCAAATGAAATTACTTCAGTTTATTTATTCATGCACTCATTATTGTGCGTAAATTATGTACGGCATGACAGGCTGAGCCATGAAGTGATGTACGCGAATATTCCTCGGAGGTTTAGCTTAACAGTGACGCTGGGAAACAGATGCTGATGACCTAGCGAGCCTGTATTGTAATTAGTGAAGACATAATGTTTGCTCATGAACCTTGCACAAGGCAACCACTAGCTCTGCCAAGCAGTAATTCCATTTAAGGTAGACTGCAAACAGAGGCATATCGCATTCATGAACATATGTTTCTCTTTTTAACGTTACATTTCTATCAAATGCTTCTTTGCGTTTGATAAAGAGGGCAACGTTTTAAAATAGTGCTGTATTAGCTTGGACCTGGCAGTGAAAATAAACAGCCGGGAAAATGAGGTAGGTTACCTTTTTAAGACTGGGAATTCATAGCATTGGGCGAATTTCAATAAGCGCAAAATCACTGGCTGGTTTAACTTTGTTCTGATGATGACACACAGAATGCACAGTTGTCCACTCGCTCACTCATTGTCTTTATATTGTTTTCAATGTAGAACATTCATAACATAATGCCGTACATGGTGGGTGAGTGTACATTTGGATCGCGGCCAATATCTTAACCAAATCATCTCCATGGAAACAGCTGAGCTGTTGTATATCAAATCAGTCAATCACAGAGGGCCATGGCAGGACTGGATCCCCACGCACAGAGAATCGCTGAGTTACTTAGTGAAAGAAATCCTTGGTTGCGCACACCTCAAACTCTTGCTTCTAATGCAAAATATAGTAATATAATTTTGGAATTACAGTGATCTAAAAACTCTGTGTGCTTGCTGTTCTCCCAAAAACTTTTGGGTATTTTGGGTGATTGAAAAAGCTAGGGAAATTAGACGTGCCTCATGTCCTTTGACTGCTCCCTGAGGCAAAACTATGTACTTCTGTACTACAAAAACTATAGTACTGTGACAACAGCCAATTTTCCTCTGTTGTTGGGAAATTTCATGAAGAGGGATATAAATTTGTGGAAGTTATAGTGATATGAAAAGTATTTTTTGCAGCCTCTGTGCTCCCAGCTCCCACTCTAGGTGTGACTTCACGCACTCTAGCAATGAGAACCCAACTCCCATTCTTTCCAATGGGAAAATTTTTGTTGGTTTTTTGGGAATATTTCGGACAAAGCATGACGAAACTCAACCAAAATCGATTGGCTTCATCCACTAACCGCTATCAACGTGCATGTGAAATATCAAAAGGATTTGAAAAGAATTGCAGTCTGTAGAGCGTTCACAAGAAAATCTCTGCAGACGCGCGACGATCGCAAATCCATAGAACCCCGGCCACTCCATCTGGGGCTACAATAAATAACACCTCTAAAAAATTAGTTATCACAATATCAAGACATGGCGTCATACTACACATTAATTATCTATTGGCCTGTGGATAAATATATTATGTGCAAAACATTGACAGTAAAAATAGCTGAAATGTTCAAAAATAAAAAGATATTATTACATTGGCCTCACAAAATTACGTTGTGCATTCAAATCATTGCACACATTGTCGTCTATCACAAAAATACACTCAGCTCCTGTTTTTCATTGAGTCCATATGGTTCAACTGTATTCAACTCATGAATCCAAAAAGCCTCTCTTTTCAACAGTTGCTCAATCAAATTACCCCCTCTTGGGTGTGAGTCTAACCTCTCAATGCCAATACATTTAGGTGTGGTGGCTGGTCCATGGTTTTTCTCCGTATAGTGTCTAGCAATAACATGATCAATATTGTCATTTCTGATTGCAGCTTTGTGTTCAGCAATTCTTAGTTTTAAATTCCTTTTTGTTTGATCTATGTATATTCAGCCACATGTGTTGGATAGGCAATTGATAAACTGTTTCATGCTGTACTTCTTACCTAAATTAGAATCACTGAATGTTTTAGTGTCAAATGTATCTGATCAATGAGCACAGTTACCACACCTGTAATTTCCATACACTTGCTTTTTAAGCCAATTTGTGCCTGAAGGTACTTTATAAATGGCGCTGACCATTACATCTCCTATGTTTATGCCTCTTTTAAAGCAATAACGAGGCTCCTCACTTTGCGTTGCGGCTGTATCACAGAAAAAATTCTCCAGATAGATATAGGACTTAATTCACATCCAATCGCTTCACTTCAACCTGCCAAAGCCGCACAGTCTCAGTTTCTCACTAACTCCCTTAAGCCCAACATCCCCCCGGCGGTAACGCAGGTGTTATGCAATTTTCAAATGAGTTGCTGTAAGTCTCTGACCCTTATACGCATAATTGTTTTCAAGCTGACCTGGTTTATGATCGCTTGATTAATAATCACACAATTTATTTATGGAATAATCAAGACCACTACATAAGCCTGAAATTATAAAGAAATAATTAAGAAATGACAGATCAAGGTAACATCTGCATCCATACATCTATCCATAAGTTCAAACTTTGGTCTTGACCAAAATGTAGTCCATAAAATCTGCATTGTATTATGCAATATAATCAATACTGACTAACATTTAATGTCTAAGATTATTCACATTGGAAAGAGATTGGTATAGAATCTGTTAGGTAACTTTACTTCAGTAAGTATGGATGCAGTAAATATGCATGTGAACTCAAAATCTGTCATTGGTTGTGTGCAGAAGCTCCTCTCCCTCCATCACCCAGACTGGCCCCTTATATCTGGGTCCTGCAGCCTCTCCTCTCCTTACACTCCAACCTGCTCATCTCTCAGCTGGACAGTAAGGGCTGTTCACACCTCACAGTGACAACATGCTGGGGACACTCTGCATGTTAGTTCAATCAACTGAACAACCAAGAACCATCCATGGCCTAAAATATGAATGATAATGAAAAAACTGAATGCCAACTGCCTACATTTATATAATTGATATGGCATCGTAAGGACGGCAACGGCAACATAAATGCAAAAAATTCGAAATTCCCGCTGGCTTAGCAGCGTTTATTTTCGTCATCACTGAGTTGTGCAGCGTGCCAAGCAATGCCCTTTAGCGCGACCGGTCCTACCAGTTAGTCTGGGCAACTGTTGGTGATCGGGAAAAGTAATCTGCGAGAGGTTTGGGTTAATAAGCATTGAAGGGCGAGGTTTCTGAAGGCCTTTGTAACGGCCAACGGACCACCATTGGTCATCAGTGTACATTTGTATTACCTCCGCATTATCAGCTCTCCTCCAGTCACTCCTCATGTAAATGTCAGACTGATTCTGACTGCCTATTATAATATTTAACTGAGTGCTGCTGAGTACTATGGAATGGTTGAATAGAGTCTGTCATCAACCTTTCTCAGGGGGCTAATCAAATCTGAATTAAAAAATGTCAGACACGCTTTAATTCTATTAACATATGCAATTTAATCTTTATTTTTGAAAAAACATTTTCAGGGCTTGAATTTGCGAGTCTGTCTCTATGAAGGTGAACTCTCCTGCCATCTGTTTCTGACAGTTTGTTTGATATCAATATTTAAAGCTAAATTTTGCAATGCTGGTGATGGAGAGCCACAGACTGTGCTGGTCTTTACCGTTGCTGTTCTATACAGATTAAATGAAGTAGAAGATTATCATGCCAGTTAACGCCACTCAACTAGTTTCCAATGGCTCTAAGTTGGTTGCTAATTTTACATTGAGAAAAAAAAACAGCAGCCCTGTAACCCTCCAGGAAAATGATTGCAGACTTTTCCTGAAATGTGACCCCACAGCACTGAATTTTCTGAGATCCTCCCATAATTATGGAGCAGCCTGAAGAATGACAAAGGATTTAATTATATATATGATCATTTAACTTTAAATGTTAGCTCTGCCACCACATGGCAAGAAGGTTGTGGGTTCGAATCTGGCCTGGGGAGTTTCACACACTTTCTGGGTGGAGTTTACTTGTTTTCACCGCGCTTGTGTGGGCTTCCTCCAGTGCTCTGGTTTCCTCCCACAGTCCAGATACATGCACATCAGGCTAATCGGAGTTATTAAATTGCCCATAGGTATGAGTGAGAGTGCCCTTGTGCCTTCTGACAGATTGATGTATTGCTCAGGGTGGGTCCCTGCCTTTCGTCCCTTGTCAGCTGGAACAGACCTCAGCTCCTGCTGGACCCTAGTGAGGAAGAAGCAGGTATAGAGACTGGATGGTGGATGAAGTGCAACAGCACAGTTAGGAATCACTCTGGGTAGGAATCACTCATTTAGATGTTTCCACTTGCAATAATAAAGCAGTCCATTGGGGGGGCAGAGGAGTACACCATTCCACACCATTACAAACCTGACATATTGCAACATTTACATCACTATCCTGCCTCATTTGCATTGCCATAAGTTCATGAAAATGTTCGGATAATACCACACATTAGCTATTCGAGGGGCTGCTTACATGTGCAGGTCCTGCTGGTCCAGCCAAGCTGATCCAGCAGGGGGCGACAGAGAGACACCCTGCTCACTGGCACTGAAGTGAGATGCACCTGCAGGATTTACATACTGTATTTATAGCGCCATGCAAATGAGGGAGCAATTTTAGCTCCTTTCACAGCTCTGAAGAACAGCCCCATGTCAGTTCATGGACCTGCAGGTGTGATGAGATCTCAACCAGACTGTATCTAACTGCAGCAATACTTTCACCACAGAAATCCAAAGATACTGTTTCTTACTGAGATTGTGTGATGGTGAGATTTGACACCAACATAAACATTCTATTAATGTTCCTCACATGTTACAACAACATTATCTCTCAACTTCGGCCAAAGAAAAACATTGTGGCTGTAGGGTCTGTTTCACAAAGCAGTATTTCTGAGTTATCCGGATATAATGCAGTGACTGAAACCTGGAATTACTTTAATGAACTTCCATATATATGCAGCTGATTTGGTTCTGAGTGATACTGAGCTACCCTGCTGATTCAATAAACCTGTTTTTTGGGTCAGAAGCAGCTGCATGCAAGTAAAAAAATGTTTTCACAATATTTATGTAACATTGCAGTGTTCTGCATTAATTGGCAGTAACAAATGGACAATAATGTCTACTTATAGATATATGAGAGTCGGGTGGATTCTTGGTCTTTGTTGATGACAGTGTGACTCTGTGCTGGATTATAATGAGGGTGGGGTTAGTCGTACAGTGTGGAGTAACAGGTGTAGCACTGCATCACTCCTTCACTTTTTCAGTTCCAGTTGTGATAGAGCTGATGGAGCAGAGTCACTGGAACAGGGAGCAGAGATACAGGAAGCTGTGCTCATCACATCTGGGGCTGTACAGTCACTGGAGGGAATGTGGATTCTACACCCATAAATCCTTCATAAAAATATTTCATCAATTTTATCTTGAGTGTGTGCTAAATTGTTGTAGATTTTCCGCTTGAGTGTGAATGTGGGGTTATAGGGGTCACTCCTGCCCTCTGTTTCTGACTCCATAATGAGTGGGAGGGTCACAGTAACATCAGACTCTGAATCCTTATTAAAACAGGAGGGACAGAGAGCAGAGAGAATAGAGGAAACACAATTTGTACAGGTGTGAGGAGCCATCAGCTCATTGGAGAAGAATTTATTCATGATCTTTAATAACATCAATAACATCATCACATGCTTATGGATGGAATGATAGGAGAGAGATTCCTGAGTTGTTCATGATTGGCTGAGTGCAGAAGCTCCTCCCCCTCCATCTCCCTGACCGGCCCCTTATATCTGGGTCCTGCAGCCTCTCCTCTCCTCACACTCCAACCTGCTCATCTCTCAGCTGTTCACACCTCACACTGACAACATGCTGGGGACTCTCTGCACTCTCATCTCTGTGCTCTCATGTAAGAAATATATATTCATCTGTATTTCAGAATAAGAATATGAGGTGAAAGTTTCTTACATGAGGATCTTATTTCCCAGGTGTGAGTGGAGTAACAGTGGTGACACAGAAGCCTCCTGTTCTGACAGTCAGTAAAGGAGATACAGCCACTATGGACTGTAACCTGGGGACTGTGACCAATGACGCTGCTCGCTGGTATAAGCAGGTTCCAGGAGAAGTTCCTCAGTTTGTGCTGCTTTATCACCGCACTGACAGCTCTCCTACATATGGAGCTGGATTCTCCTCCAGTCACTTCTCTTCTAAATGTCAGACTAATTCCGACTGCCAGATAATAATTAGTAATGTGGAGGCAGGAGACTCCGCAGTGTATTACTGTCATACATGGGACGGCTCTGCCAGTGAACATGTATCACAGTGATTCACACCATAACAAAAACCTCTGAGCTTCACTTCTGCTTTCAAGCTTGATAAGACTGAATTTCACACTCAGTGCAGGAAATGCATTTCATCAAGCTGCTGTCTGTCAGTAACTCAGAGTATAATTTAACCATTGCAGTAACAGACCGGTACCAGTCTGTTAATGTCTTTGGTCATTATGATAAGGCTGGATGTGAAGCTGCTAGAGGACATTCCAGCTCCTTACCTGTCAGCAGAGCTCTAATAGTGTTAGAAATGCACTAGATTCTGAGGGAAAATGCCAGGAACCTTCTGCATGAATGGTGCTTTAACCTTGTTTTGGCACAAAACATGCCATCACCTTGAAAAATTAATTTAAGAAAATGTGGTTATATCCAACAGTTTTAAGACAAGATGTGAATTTACTAAAACAAGGCCAGACTCTCTCAACTATGGAGCCATTTTATCCACAGCAGGGGTCTAAACCTCAAATCCTGAAGAGCTGCTGTATCTGTGGCTTCGTTCCTCAACATAATGAGCTTAATTTAAGCCAATGTAGAACTATTCAAGAAGCCTAAATAGGATGCTGATTGAAACGAAGTGAATGAACTCTGTAGAGACTTCAGCCCACCTGGACCAGAGTTGGAGACAGTCAATCGTCAGGCTCATATCAACCGAGGAAAGTCTGAAGTCATCATATTTGAATAAGACAACAGACAGCAAAACCAAAAGCATCTAATTATTGTTTTTGTGTTGATTTCTCCTCCCCCTTCATTATATCTCGCTCTGTCATCACTGATAACTGACTGATAATTATAAAAGCAAAGGGCGGAGACTCTTCAGTGTGTGACTGTAACTCATGGGATGGCTCTGCTAAAGAGTCAGTATCACAGTGATTCACACTATGTCAAGAGTGTTATGTATGATAATTTTTTGTACAGCTTTATATTCCATTTGTAAATGAAGATTTGTTACATGCTGTTTTGCTGCCCTGCTGGTCAGCTATATTTATTTTATTCATTGGCACCATCTGGTGGCGTGTTTGTAAAATCATTAAGAAAAGTCTAGTAATTTCTAGAAGCTTCTGGCACTTTCCTGCTTGGAGGGGGCGGGATTTCCCTAGAATCCTGTGGATCTTTCTGGAAGGTTGCTAGACTATAAAAAGGCTGTGATTTTAAGCACAGCAGAGACAGACAACAAAGGGAGAGACAGCAGAAGAGAGCAGACCAGAGTTTTGTTTTGGCAACAGTCAAATAGTGGCAGAGTGTTATTAGAGAATTTAAATAGTGGATCATTTTTTGTACAACTTTTTTATTAAAGAATAAATTTGTTTTAGTTGTACTTTTCAGTTTTCTTTGTTGTGATTTTTCCAAGTCATAACAAATTGGAGGTTCTACCGAGATTGGATTCACCGAAGATTATTATTTTAAATCTTTTGACTAGTTTAAAAACCAGCAATCATGACTTTTGATGTGGAAAGTTTTTTGAAAACTCCAACCCAGGAATTAATTTTGTTGGCAAAGAAGAAGGACTTGCTACAAATAGCCTCAACCCTTGGATTATCTGATGTGAGGTCATCAATGAAGAAACAAGAAATATTCAACATTTTGGTGCAACATTTCATCGATGAAGATATCTTTGGGGAAGAAGCAGCAGAATTAATTAAAGCCGTGGAAGTGCCTGCAACGGAGCTGCAAAGACTTGAATTTCAGCTGCGCCTGAAAGAGCTGGAAGAGAGAAGGTTGGAGAAGGAAAGAGAGCTGGAAGAGAGAAGGTTGGAGAAGGAAAGAGAACAGGAGGAAAGAAGGATGGAGAAAGAAATGGAAGAAAGAAGGTCAGAAAGGGAGAGAGAACTAGAAGAAAGAAGATTGGAGAAAGAACTAGAAGAAAAAAGAATGCAGTACGAATTGGAAATGAAGAAAATAGAAGCAGGTACTGTTCCAAAATCTTCTGGACTTTCTGATCATTTTGATGTGGTTAAACATATCAGACTTGTTCCTCCTTTCTTAGAAAATGATGTTGACCAATACTTTACCCATTTTGAAAAAATTGCTGAAAATTTGAAATGGCCAAAAGAGCATTGGACAATGATGTTACAAAGTGTTCTTACTGGTAAAGCTAGAAAAATCTATAACCAGTTATCTGTCCAACAGTGTGCTGATTATGATTTTGTCAAATCTGCCATTCTGAAGGGTTATGAATTAGTCCCTGAGGCTTACAGGCAAAAATTCAGGAATTCTTGCAAGGAAGCCAGTCAAACTCATGTTGAATTTGGCAGGTTAAAGGAACAGTTGTTTGATCAGTGGTGTAATTCCATGAATGTTGAAAAAGATTTTGATAGAATGAGGCAACTTATTCTGGTTGAGGAATTCAAAAGGTGTGTCCAGCCTGATATTAAGACTTTCCTTGAAGAAAAACAAGCCATTACTTTGCAAGATGTTTCTACGCTAGCTGATAGTTATGCATTGACTCACAAGACATCTTTTGTCCAAAAATCTACTTTTTCTAAATTTCAAAGCAAGTTTCAGTCCAAGACTTCTTCTAATAACACTTCTAATGATTCTAAGGCCACTTCAGAGAGGAAACCTTCCGGTGAAAAGCAATCCTCTGATTCTTTACCCTCTGTGTCTTGCCATTACTGCAAAAAGCAAGGTCACCTTATTTCTGAGTGTTATGCTCTCAAGAAAAAACAACAACGAGAAGAAACCAAGCCAACTGCTTTGACAAAGAGAGAATCTCTTGTATCAATGGTCAGTTCACCTGATCTTCTACCTTCTGTGTCTGATCCGGTTATGGAGGGTTTTGAGCCATTCATCACTGATGGTTCTGTCTCACTTTCACATGATTTTTCCTCATCTGCTCCTGTTCGAATTCTAAGGGATACTGGGTCTTCCCAATCTCTAATTCTTGCAGATATTCTGCCTTTCTCGGACAAATCGTCTACTCAGGCTAATGTCCTTATTCAAGGAGTAGAATGTGGTTTTACAAGTGTACCTCTCCATAATGTTCATCTCAAATCAGACTTGGTCTCTGGACCTGTTACTGTTGGTGTTAGGTCTTCTCTTCCTTTCAAAGGCATTCATTTGCTTCTTGGTAATGATCTTGCTGGGGATAAGGTTGTGCCCTACCCTATTGTAACTGACACTCCTTTGATTCATCAAGAATCTGACTCTATAGAGGAGGAAATTCCAGACCTCTATCCTTCATGTGCAGTTACTCGTTCTATGGCCAAAAAGGCTATTCAGGATGTTGCTGACCTGGACTTTAACCTGGCTGACACCTTCATTGGGCAGTCTTTTCATCAGGAACCTTCCAGTCCTGAGATGTCTGGGAAATCTTCAGACTTGTCCTTGTCAGGTCATTCTAATGACATTTTGTCTCGTAAACAACTTATTCATGAGCAACAACAAGCTCATGATCTAGCGCATCTTCTACCACAGGCTGCAAGTGAACAAGAGGCTACTCAAGTTCCTGTCTGTTTTTACTACAAAAATGGTGTGCTTATGAGAAAGTGGCGTCCACCCGATGTTCCTGCAGATGAAGAGTGGATGATCACCCATCAAATTGTTCTTCCAAAGCCGTACCGTCAAGAAACTCTTAGTCTGGCCCATGACAATCCTATGTCAGGTCATTTGGGTATCAAGAAGACCCTTCAACGTGTCAGAAACCACTTCTTCTGGCCTTCTATGAGGTCTGATGTACAGGAGTACTGCAAATCCTGTCATACTTGTCAAATGGTTGGGAAGCCGAACCAGAATATTCCAAAGGCTCGACTTAAGCCCATTCCTGCTTTTGAAGAACCTTTCAGTCGGATCATCATTGACTGTGTTGGACCATTGCCGAAGACTAGATCTGGTTGTGAGTACTTACTGACTATCATGTGTGCTTCCACCCGGTTTCCTGAGGCAATTCCACTTCGTAATATCAAGGCGAAGACTATCATCAAGGCTCTAACCAAGTTTTTCTGCTTAGTTGGTCTTCCTAAGTCTATTCAGTCTGATCAAGGATCAAATTTCATGTCTGGCATATTTCAACAAGTTATGCATGAGCTTGGTATTAAACAATACAGGTCATCAGCTTACCATCCTGAGAGTCAAGGTGCTTTGGAGAGGTTCCATCAAACCCTGAAGAACATGATAAGGACCTACTGCCTTGACACAGAGAAAGATTGGGATGAAGGTGTCCATCTTCTTCTGTTTGCTGCCCGTGAAGCTGTTCAGGAGTCTCTTGGGTTCAGTCCTTTTGAGCTCGTTTTTGGGCATACAGTCCGTGGACCTCTGAAGCTACTGAAGGAAAAGTTGCTCGCTGAAGATGATGTCCCAATGAACTTGCTTCAGTATGTCTCTGACTTCCGTAATCGTCTCTCTAAAGCCTGTGACTTTGCTAAGTCTAATCTCAAAGAAGCTCAGGGCAAAATGAAAGCCAGATATGACCTTCATTCAAAAGATAGAAGTTTTAAAACTGGTGACAAAGTTCTTGCACTTTTGCCAGTTCCTGGAAACCCTCTAAGAGCCCGATATTTCGGCCCTTACACTGTCCTCAAAAAGGTCAGTGATCTAAATTACATAATTTCAACTCCTGGAAGGAGGAAACAAAAACAAATGTGTCACATCAACATGCTGAAAGAATACATTGATAGAGACACACAGCAAAAGCCAGTCAATGTGGTAAATACAGTTGAACTGGAAAATTCCGAAGATTGTGACTGCCCCTTAGAAAATGAACCTGGTCCAGTCAAACTTGAAAATTCAGACATTCTTGAAAATATTGACAGCAAGTTGTCCCACCTGGACCCTTTTCAACAACAGCAGCTAAAGCAGCTCATATTTGAATATAGTCACATTTTCCCTGACGTTCCATCAAGGACTGATTTGGTTTACCATGATGTCATCCTACAAGACGATGCCAAGCCTGTAAAACAGCATCCCTACAGAATGAATCCAGAGAAGCAGGAATACCTTAAACAAGAAGTCAAATATCTGCTTGAAAATGACTTTGTTGAACCAAGTTACAGTGACTGGAGTTCTCCATGCATCCTAGTTCCCAAACCCAATGGAACATATAGAATGGTGACAGACTACAGAAAAGCGAATGCTTTATCAAAAACGGACTCATATCCTATTCCCAGGATTGATGACTGCATTGACAAAGTTGGACAGTCAAAGTATGTCACAAAATTTGATCTCCTCAAGGGCTTCTGGCAGATCCCTCTAACAGAGAGAGCAAAGGAGATCTCTGCCTTCGTCACGCCAGATGGATTATACCAATACAAGGTCATGCCATTTGGAATGAAAAATTCTCCAGCCACCTTCCAACGTCTGGTAAACAGAGTGATTGCTGGACTGCCAGGATGTGAGGCCTATATCGATGATATTATCATCACCAGTGACAGCTTCCAAGAGCACCTCACCTACATCAGAAACTTCTTTCAGAGAGTGAGTGATGCCAAGCTGACTATCAACCTTGTTAAAAGTGACTTTTGTAAAGCTTCAGTTGTTTACTTAGGTCATGTTGTAGGACAGGGTCAAGTCAAACCAGTTGATGCAAAAGTCAAAGTTATCACTGAATTTCCTGAGCCAACAACTAAAAGACAGCTCATGAGATTTCTAGGGATGGCTGGCTACTACAGAAAATTCTGTAAAAATTTCTCTATCATCTCTGAACCTTTGACAAATTTACTGAAGAAAAATGCAAAATTTGTTTGGGATGAAAAATGTCAAAATTCATTTGACCAGCTGAAAGCGATTCTCAAAAATGCACCAGTTCTCTTATCTCCCAATTTCAAAAAGGAGTTCAAGTTGGCAGTTGATGCCAGTGACATTGGTGCAGGTGCAGTTTTACTGCAAGAAGACACTGATGGAGTAGATCATCCTGTTTGTTACTTTTCCAAAAAGTTTGATAAACATCAGAAAAACTACTCAACAATTGAAAAAGAATGTTTGGCACTTGTTTTGGCTTTACAACATTTTGAAGTCTATTTGACTTGTTCAGCTACTTCCATCAAGGTCTTCAGTGATCACAAACCCCTCACATTCTTGCACAAGATCAAAAACAAGAATCAAAGATTACTGAGATGGAGTTTACTTTTGCAAGAGTATGATTTGGACATTTCTCACATCAGGGGAAAAGATAATGTAATCCCAGATACACTTTCACGCATGTAATTTTATTTCTTTTCGTGATTGTGAAAAACGTAATTTTACTTTTCTATTTAATTGTGAGACTTACACTGTTTGTTATGTATATGATTGTTATCATGATCAATAATACGTTTGTGTAAAGTTCAATATTGTTCTGATTATAAAACTGTGTTAATTTTAACAAAAGAAAGCTTTTAGCAAACCTTTCTTTTCTTAAAGAGGGGAGGTGTTATGTATGATAATTTTTTGTACAGCTTTATATTCCATTTGTAAATGAAGATTTGTTACATGCTGTTTTGCTGCCCTGCTGGTCAGCTATATTTATTTTATTCATTGGCACCATCTGGTGGCGTGTTTGTAAAATCATTAAGAAAAGTCTAGTAATTTCTAGAAGCTTCTGGCACTTTCCTGCTTGGAGGGGGCGGGATTTCCCTAGAATCCTGTGGATCTTTCTGGAAGGTTGCTAGACTATAAAAAGGCTGTGATTTTAAGCACAGCAGAGACAGACAACAAAGGGAGAGACAGCAGAAGAGAGCAGACCAGAGTTTTGTTTTGGCAACAGTCAAATAGTGGCAGAGTGTTATTAGAGAATTTAAATAGTGGATCATTTTTTGTACAACTTTTTTATTAAAGAATAAATTTGTTTTAGTTGTACTTTTCAGTTTTCTTTGTTGTGATTTTTCCAAGTCATAACAAGAGTTAAAAATCTTCCCTCATGACTCAGTCCCACATTAGAGTCATGACCTGTGTTTAGATTCCTCTCCTCCCAAACAAAGTCCATCACCTTCCTTAGGCCATATATTTTAAGGAGGAGACGGCACGTTGGCAAAGTATATTTCAGCAGAAAGTAGAATTCTTGAAGTGTTTACAACGCTTATGGCCAGTTTCACAGATACAGATTAAGCTTAATCCTAGACTAAATAAAATTTTCAACAGAGAGTCTCTATACAAAACTCTGCTTAATCCAGGACTATGCTTAAGCCATTTCTGTGAAACTGGCCCATAGTGTTATAAATTTCAATTTGGTAATGATCCAGTGTGACGCATTTTGAAACCATTTTTAAACCTTCAAATTAGCTTCAATATTAGGGTCAGACATTTTTACTCGAGGGATCTCCGGAAACCTCACCTTTAAAGATGCTTAATAACCTTTACCTTATGCAGTTTACATCTCCCGATTAGCCACAGTTGCTCAGACTAATTGATAAAAAACGACGACAGTCTGATTTACTTTTATTAGCATTGTTATGCATTGCACCACAAAACTATGAGGCATCTTCTGTGCATAAATGACGACGTAAAATATCAATATGTCTTTATAATTTCAGCGCTCATTAAACAGCACAGATTTGCAGAAATTAGCTTCCGAGGCTGCGAGATTTTGTTCTATATTCTGAATGTTGTCACTGCTTAAGGCAAGTTGCACAGCTGTGTGACAATCCCAAGGACGGCGAAAATAAATGGTGCAAAGTCAGCGAAAGTTTTGGATTTACAAGGCCATATAAATTATATAAATACAGGCAATGGGAACTCACCTTTTCATAACCATTTCTAATTATAGGTGATGTCTTGATCGGTCAGTTGATAAATAGTTTGATTGTTAACCCCTTAAGAAGCATAGTATTCTGCATTATACAGTAAATACAGCATTTTTCCAAATCACAACATTGTCAAGCAGCATATCCACATTTTGCGAAGAAACTCGGCCAAAAGCTCATGTAAACCATTTTTACCTCAACTGAACACAATTCAAGCTCCAAGCAAGTAAATAAGCATGCAGCAGAACATAGGATAAAATCATATCAGCGCTGAATCGCCAGGATTTCTGCTGAATTCTTGCTATGCATAAAAACGATACCTCAAATAAAAGAGGAAAGTCCATAGAATGATATGAGCCCTGTCATTTTAAACCGACACCACATTGAAAGAACAGCAGGCATACACTTTACAGTCTACAGAGATGAGCAGAAAAAAATTCTTACCTTTGATATTTTTCAATAAAAAAACTGCTCGAGGGTAAATCTGCGCTTGCTATTGTTAGCCCAATGTGTTCGTGTTTTAACGAAACCAGATCTGCCCGGATCCCAGCATGTTCTTTCCCAGGGCGTTGCTTCAAAGAATTCAGCTCTGTAGCATTCAGCTTCCTTGCAATGTATTTTCCTGTTTGCCATTGGCTTGTGATGCTGTCAGGCAGACTATTCCAGTAAGAATTTGATTGTATGAACCCTGATGATTCTAACAAACTCTAAACCACCTTAATCGTAGGATCCTAGCCTGAGCAACAGCCTTGCGTTCCAAGTGCGTCAAACTGAGTCCATGGGACATATGCATGTTCTTGAATAGCGCGACAATATAAATGCATAACTAGTTTGTTTGAGGTATTGTCCAAATAATTATCCGCTAAATATTCAACATTCATTTTCAAAGTCGTTTTCTGACAGAATCTTTGCAGTATTCCGCACTTCTGAGACTACAACCATACAGTACGTACTTTCCTTACACATTCCTTGAATGGGAAATTTGACCATAGACTGTTGTCGATTGGCGCAGCCTATTGGATAAAATGCTGCACTGCAGAAAGGAAATTGTGAAGGTACGATTCCTGATCAGGGTACCTTTTTTTAATTTAATTTAATTTTTTTTTTTTTTTTTGGAAGTAATCGCAGTCGCCTTCTACAAATAATTGCTGAGCTTTTTGTTATTCTTACTTTTCTTTCACATATTTTCACATTACCTTTGTATTTATCATTTTACTTATTTGTTTTGTTTTTAAATAAATATGCTCCAGTGGAGTCAAACTTAATTTTCATTTTATGTATTATTTTTGAATAGGAAATTGTATAGGCAACAAAACTGGCAGAAATAATAATATATTTTGTTTTTATTTTAAAACTTTAAAAATGTTGTACTTGGATGGAATGGATGCCTGTAGTGATATATAAGTGAAATTTTATGGGTTTTACAGCTTGGTATCTGAGAAATCTGAAATGGATCACAAGGTACCTAAATTGCCAAAATGGAGAAGCCACCTAGACATTCCTCTCTAATTTTGCTCTGATTGACCTGATCAGAATAAACTTTGGCACAGATAACAATGACATTCTGTGCTGTCATTTTTTAGGTTTCACGCTGCAACCCAACAAATTTACAAGGGCAACAAATTTACAAGGGATCGAAGTAAAACTTTGTTAGGTGCAAAATGAGATCTTTCATTTACACTGTGTTCCATCTCCATTTACTCTGACTCAGTGACATATATAGTGATTTTAACACCAGGTATGAAATCCCAAATGGTTTTACCTTTATTACGATACCAAGATTATTCAAATGGACCAAGCAGTCGCAGAGATATACTCATTTCATTTTGGGCTTTCCATTTTCAAAAAAGAGGCTCAGGGCTTAAGGGGTTAATCAGGCCAGCCTAAATTAAAACAGCTTGCCGGCAGCCAAGCCATCAAGGGAGAGCTTACTGAAGGCCCTTTGAACTACTCCATGGCCTGGATGAAAGGAAAGAGAACAAGTGACGTCACGAAAGACAATAACTGATGCCACCAGCAGTGCGGCTCTGGTGTTTGATTGGATAATGCTTTCGGAATGCACACTCACCCACTATATAGGGCACTATGTAGTGAATGTTCTACATTATAAACAATATCGAGAGTGAATGAGCGAATGGACAAGTGCGAATTCCGAAAGCAGCCTTAGATTCCCCAAGTAAAAAAGTCTGCCGCCTGATATTGACACTGATTTGAAGACTTGCCCCTTTAAAAATGCGTCACACTGGATCATTACTGTCGCGATACACACACGTTCTGTGTTTCTAATCGTGGGTTTTTATTAATAACTGAAACAGCACATTACAGCGAACTCACTCGTGTCTGCGGATAGCATAACTTGTTAACCAACATAACCAGACTTACGTCACTCCCCCATATGTTCAAGGGCACGCATTATTGGGCACGTTCGTGCATCACATTACATCTCCCCCTTTAGAGACAATAACAAAAAGTCATTTACCAGTACTCACTTTCTTCAAAGTATCCTTAAACATATATTCAAATAAACAATACCTATCCTATTGTAGATAAAGGTTAAAGTAAACTAGGTCCTATTCAAAACAAAATCTATTTTCCCCAAAAGCATTTTTTTTCCAGAAACCATTCATACTACTGTACTGTAGTATTTGCAACATTTCCACATGTAACATGTAACATTCTCTTGAAGTGCATTTAGAACATTAACTGCAGAAACCTTTTTTTTTCCTCCTTCTTCTCCTCTATTTTTTTCACACCTGAATCATTTGCTGTAAATCAGACGTTGAACCTGAAAAGAGAATGAGCAACAAATCAGTTAACATAAATCAGTCCTTAAGTCTGAATAGGAGAGGTGGTCTGATTTCACGGCCCCTGGAGGTCAGTCTGGCTGTGCCACCAGACAGAGTAGGCCGTGCCGGTGTTCTCTGTGTAGTCTCTGGTGCATAGGGCCGCGGGGATGCGCCGTGGCCCCTGGTGACCATCACCGGAGGTGGACTGCTGGGACGTGTTGGGCTGGTCTCAGGCTGTAGCTGTGGTTCTGCAGGTCCGGTAGTCTCAGGAACCGCCTGCAGGTGTTTCCTGTTGCGCCGCAACACTGTGCCGTTGTCCATCTTGATCATGTAGGATCGGGGTTGTTCCGCCTTTCCCACCACCTGTGCAGGAGTTTTCCACCCCTTTTCTGTGTCCAGCTTGACACGCACTGGCTGGCCTGTCTGCAGCTCTGGGAGACGGTGGGTGGAGAAGTTGGGGAAGTACTCGTAAGATTTCTTGGCTTTAGAGTCATTTAGTCTTACTTGTTCAGGGCTTATTGGAGTCATCCGCAAGTTTTGCTCCAATGTGGGGACTGTGGTACGAATCTGTCGTCCCATCATCAGTTGAGCCGGACTGGCCCCTGTTGCAGCGTGGGTGTTGCTAGGTGACTCATCAGGGCGAGGTACGGGTCTGGTTGTTTCAGCAGTCTTTTTGCAGTCTGAACTGCTCTCTCGGCCGCCCCGTTAGCCTGTGGGTAGTGGGAGCTCGAGGTTGTGTGTGTGAACCCGTACTGTTTGCTAAAGTCAGTCAATTCTGCAGACGTGAACTGCAGGCCGTTATCGCTGACTAGTTCGAGAGGTACATCCCATCTGCTGAAGATGCCTTTGAGGCGCGTGATGACCTGCGGGCTTGATGTAGAGGGTAAGTGTGCCATCCGCAGCAGTGTCAGCAGCGATCCTCTGCCATGGCCCCTCTGGTAGGGCCGTTGTGATGAGAGGCTCACGCCTCTGCTTGGGCTTGTGCTCTATGCAGAACTTGCACTGCATCACTGTTATGATGTCGCCACCAATGCCGGGCCACCAGACGGACATTTTGGCACACTCACGGAACTTTGTCAGTCCTTGGTGACCTGTGTGGATTCTTTTCAGAACGTCTTCTCTCAGCTGTTTTGGAATCACAATTCTGTCATCATACACAACTAGTCCCTTGGCTTCAGACAGATGATGCCTGGCAGGATAGAATGCAGAGAAGGTGGGAAAGTTGTGAGTCTTACGCCAGCCGTTTCGCACGCTGGAGATGACCGCCTGAAGGTCTGGATCCATCTGCGTTGCTCCTCTTATCTCCTCCAACTTCTCTGGTGACATGGGCTTGTTTTACACCACTGCATCGACGTACGCCTTGACGTGACGCTCTGAGTCTGACTCTGACTTGTGAGCCAGGGGGCTCCTGGACAGCGCATCTGCCACGATCAGCTGTTTACCTGGAACATGGACAGCTGTCACACTGAATCGCATCAGGCGCATTAAAAGTCTCTGGCACCGCACCGGCGCTTTGTCCAGGTCACATGCATTTATCAATGGGACAAGCGGCTTGTGGTCTGTCTGGAGGCAAAAACTGTCTATCCCCTGTACGTAGCGCACAAATCGTTCACACGACCACACCGCTGCCAAGCACTCCTTTTCTATTCGGGAGTAACGTTTCTCTGACTCTGTGAGCGTGCGTGAGCAGAAAGCAACTGGTCTCAACTCACCGCTGTGCTCCAGAAGTAGTGTGGCGCCCAGGCCGTAGCTGCTGGCGTCCGCGCTGATGACTGTGCGGCGGTTGGAGTCGTAGTAGGCCAGTGCTGGGGCTGATGAGAGCATGTCTTTGGCTTTCTGCAGCGCTCTCTCCTGTTGGTCACCCCATGCCCACACACTGTCCTTCTTGCAGGTCAGTGACTGGGTGTAGCACAGTTGAGAGGCCTGGCAGGAACCTCCCCAGGTAGTTTATCATGCCCAGGACCTGGCGCAGCTCTCCCACATTGTTTGGGCTGGGCATCTCAGTGATTGCGCTCACCTTACTTTTGTCGGGTTTCATGCCCTCAGCGCTGATTATGTGTCCGAAGTAGTCTATCTCCGACTAGTTGAAACGGCACTTTGCTTTGTTCAATTTCAGTCCAGACCGCCTGATGGTGTGGAGGACTGCATTCAGCCGCCTGTTGTGTTCCTCCTCGTCCGCGCCATAGACGAGTATGTCGTTCATCACGACGACGACACCGTCGTGGCCCCTGAGCAGGTCGGTCATCAGCCTCTGAAAGATTTCAGGGGCTGAAGAGATGCCAAATGGGAGCCGCCTGTAGCAGAACCTGCCCATGGGTGTGATGAAGGTGGTCAGTTTTTGGCTGTCGGGGTCCAGGGGAATTTGCCACAAGCCACTGGAGGCATCTAATGTGGAGAATACCTTGGCTCCAGCTAACTTGGGAGCGATGTCCTCCAGCGTTGGCAGTACGTACCTTTCCCTCTTGACAGCCTTGTTGAGCCGCTTCAGATCGACACACACCCTGACCTGATCCTTGTTCTTCTCTGCTGGCACCATGGGTGCGCACCAGTCAGTGGGCACTGTCACATGCTCGATGACGCCAAGCGCTAGCATGCGCTCCAGCTCCACTTTCTACCTTGGGCAGGAGGGGAAACGGCACTCGGCGGGGCGTTGTGATGGCGTAGGGGTCGACGTCAGGTTTCAGTCCAATTTTGACTGGATCGGACTGTAAGAGCAGGATTTCCCCAAATATGTCGTCATCCCCCACAGTGCTGACTGCATTAAGTCTTTTCACTAGGCCCATTCTTTTGGCCACTCCTCCCCCCAGTAGGTTCTGTGCGAACTGTCCTTTGATGACAGTGACCCAGAAGGCATACTTTTGGCCCTTGTGCTGGCTCGTGGCCAAGAATTTGCCTATGCACTCCACTTACCCTCCTGGGCTTGTGGCACTGACTGTAGTCTTGGCTAATTGGGGCTTGTTTGGCAGTTTGTTGTACGTTTTCTCAGTCATTACTGTAATGTCTGCCCCCGTATCAATTTTAAAGTCAACTAGACTATCATTAATGGGAAGTGTGACGCGCAAATCATCACTGAAATCTGGCAGCTTAACTAATGCATGGGCCTGATTTGTTACTGCTCCAATGAAGAAAGCTTGATCATCATCATCATCCATTTCGTGTGTCACTGCCATTAGCTGTTTAGTCATTTTGGTTTTACACAAAAGTTCAAAGTGTCCAAGCTTGCCTTATCGTCGGCATTTCTTGTCACGTGCAGGGTAACGTTCACCTTTCTCATGTGTTCTGCCGCACCGTGAGAATCCATTTTGTTGATAGGACTCATCTCGTTTCGGACCGTTGTGTCCATCTCGCTGGCGCCTGCCTTTGCCGCGCTTCCAGCCTGCTTGTCCTCTCCCCACAGCATTCACGGAGCACTCGCCTCGCTCCACGCTCTGATTCTTGATCAGCTCACTCTGTCGAGCTAGCTGGATAGCTTTCTCCAGCGTGAGATCCACCTCGAGCTGTAACTTTTGCGAGACCTCGCTAGGATGCCAATGACGAGTCGATCTCTAATTTGTTCATCCTTTGTTATGCAGAATTCACAATATTGTGCTCACTCATAAAGGCTTCTCACGAAAGATTCCACAGTCTCCCCCGCCTTCTGTACACGCCTGTGGAAGCATGCCCAGTCATGGATTAAGTTTCGCTTAGGAATGAAGTCATCGGCAAACTTTGATACAACTATTTCATAATCAAGTTGTGGGTTATCACTTTCGTCGTCCGATGTATACACAAATGCTTCATAAATTGGCTCTGCTTCTTTCCCCATTGAATACAGAAGAGAGTTGACTTGTACCTCACCGCTCTCTATGTTGAGCTCGGAAGCCGCTCGAAATCTGTCGAATCGGCGCCTCCACACTGGCCACTCCGCTGGCCGGGTGAAGTCAAACTGTTCTGGCGGTCCGAACTTGGCCATCTTTGTTTCTTTCAGGATTCAGTCCGTGATTTCTGACACCATGTAACGATACACACGCGTTCTGTGTTTCTAATCGTGGGTTTTTATTAATAACTCAAACAGCACATTACAGCGAACTCACTCGTGTCTGCTGATAGCATAACTTGTTGACCAACATAACCGGAATTACGTCACTCCCCCATATGTTCAAGGGCACGCATTATTGGGCACGTTCGTGCATCACATTACAATTACCAAATTAAAATTTATAAAACTGTGCATTTTAGACACTTCAAGAATTCTTCTTTCTGGTGAAATATACTTTGCCGAGGTGTGGTCTCCTCCTTTAAAAGCTAAAAAGCATTATTTCATCAACTGAATCTGAAGAGTTATATAGGCCGGTTCAACTGCAGAGACAAACTATGTAATAACAAATAAAAAAAAAACTTTATTTTCTATTTTGAACTGCCCTATTCTAGACATGTCTCTAATCTTCTCTGAAATCGGACTGGAGAAGACAGTGGTACTCAGGGTGACTTGCTTTGCTTCCCTTCTTTCGCTGGTTTCCCCTCAATAGCAGATCTTAATTAAGGCCCTAAATCTGTATGTCACACCACTGTCATCTGACTGCAACATAAGACATTTCTTCACTGAAGCTCTGTCATGAGGGGTTATTCCTTTCTTAAAGAAGAAAAAATGTAAAACTTACTTTAGATTTTTTTATTTTGAAACTTTATATCACCCATAATATAATTAAGTGATGAGCAAATGCAGTCCAAAAACACAATTCTACTTCTCATTATATTGTTTCGTAAAAGCTTTTGATTGGCTGAGGGCAGAAGCTCCTCCCCCTCCATCCTCCTGACCGGCCCCTTATATCTGGGTCCTGCAGCCTCTCCTCTCCTCACACTCCAACCTGCTCATCTCTCAGCTGGACAGTAAGGGCTGTTCACACCTCACACTGACAACATGCTGGGGACACTCTGCATTCTCATCTCTGTGCTCTCATGTAAGATAAAGTGTTGCTTTGTCTTTTGATCATTTTGTGTTTGACATTAAAAAATAAATGAATTGATTAAGTTATTTTTTATTTATTTCCTTTCACAGGTATCAATGGCCAGAAGGTTTTGACACAGAAACCCTCAGTCCTGAGTGTTAATGCACAGCAGAAAGCCACAATGGACTGTAATATCGCCCGTCCAGAACAATATTATGTTCGATGGTACAAGCAGGTACCAAGCAGTGCGCCTCAGTTTGTACTGCGTTTCTATCACTCACACAGCTCTCCTGATAAATATGGAGATGGTTTCTCCTCCAGTCGCTTTACTTCAACAGCTTCGAGTAACATAGATTATCAGTTAATAATTACTAATGCAGAGGCAGGAGACTCAGCAGTGTATTACTGTAGCACATGGGATAACTCTACTAAAGAGGAGGTATCACAGTGATTCACACCATAACAAAAACCTCTGAGCTTCACTTCTGCTTTCATGCTGCTTCAGAAAGGACAGAAATTCACAAAAAGGTTGTGATTCACTCATGCTGAGCCAGGAGTGCCCAACCATGTCAGACACAGTGAGACGCCTCGGCCACAGGCCTGTAAGAAAGTCACTCTGTCAGACCTGAATGGTTTCCAGTGTGGACCACAGCAGTAACTACTATGTAATTTATATTGATTACTTGGACTGAATCAACATGAATTTTATGGAAACCAAAGTGCCAATATTGTCCCCTATAGCTGTTCCTCCATCCTCAGACAAGTCAGAGGAAAAATAAAAGTATTGCCCCTTTCTGAGACTCCAAAACCCGGAATCACTCAGCGCCCATCAGCATTCACTCATGGAGGAAGTGAGTGACTCTCTGGAGCTCCGTAATGTCACTAATATAGATGTCCGTCAAGTCTATATGAGGAGTATATAATATACTAATGACACTGCCACAGTGGGCAAACACTAAAAACAGTGTTAGTATCCTCAGCAGACAACAACAAGACAATCCTAAGTGAAGGAGATGTCATGTCGAACAAGGACGTTAATGAATGCCTAATTGGGTACAGTATATGGAATTCTGCTGTTATTGTCACTGCAGGAAACTCATTTTCAAAATGAGAAATGTGATTGTGGGGAAAAAAAATAGTGTTCACTGCCCAAGCTTTTGATTGGCTGAGTACAGAAGCTCCTCCCCCTCCATCTCCCTGACCGGCCCCTTATATCTGGGTCCTGCAGCCTCTCCTCTCCTCACACTCCAACCTGCTCATCTCTCAGCTGGACAGTAAGGGCTGTTCACACCTCACACTGACAACATGCTGGGGACTCTCTGCACTCTCATCTCTGGGCTCTCATGTAAGAAGCCCATATCCATTTTAAATCAAAATTCTGCCTGTGATGTAAATATTTCTTACCTGAGCTTCTTATTCTCCAGATGTGAGTGGAGTAACAGTGGTGACACAGAAGCCTCCTGTTCTGACAGTCAGTAAAGGAGACACAGCCACTATGGACTGTAACCTGGGGACTGTGACCAATCAAGCTGCTCGCTGGTATAAGCAGGTTCCAGCTGGAGCTCCTCAGTTTGTGTTGTATCATCACCGCACTCACAGCTCTCCCACATACGGAGCTGGATTCTCCTCCAGTCACTTCTCTTCTAAATGTCAGACTAATTCTGACTGCCAGTTAATAATTAGTAATGTAGTGGCAGAAGACTCAGCAGTGTATTACTGTAGCACATGGGACAGCTCTGCTAGTGAGTGGGTATCACAGTGATTCACACCATAACAAAAACCTCCGGGCTTCACTTTTGCTTTCAAGCTGATATATAAGGCAGATGTTCATCAACAAAAGCAGACACTTATAATTAGTATGATTTTATTACACAGCTGTATTTCTTCTGTGGTTCTATAAAAGCGGCAAAATAAAATGACTGTATCAAAGACTCAAAAAAAAAAAAAAAAACAAAGGTCAGTAAAGTGATCAAACTGGTTTCTGCAGTCATGCAAACTCTACACAGACAGGAAACTGACGATGTGCATCAGCTTATACATGCTACATATCTCTTTATAGAAAACATGAATTCCCATCTGCTAAGAGTACCACTTACGTTTGAATGTTCAGCCTAGTTTAAAAAGCTCACTACATTGCATTTCTATGTATGGGAGTTAATATGTGCCTCGTCCCTGAGCAACTCATACACTTTCGATTCAGTGCCTCCAGTCCAATTTGCAATGATTGTCAGGAGGCTGGGAATCCATCCTGTAACTCTGATGACACTGACAGTGTATTCATACGATGATATTCAACCGTGCTTCAGTTCCTGATCTGTGTCTGCTTGCAGTGTTGCAGAGAGCATTCATCATAAATGGCACATTACCCAGGATGCACCACTGCATGCAATTGTCCATTGTTCTCCATTTGAAAGACAGTAATGTATGATATTGTAACTGCATAATTAATTAAATCAATGCCTGCCTGCTTGTAAAATGAGCAAAATGTACATTTGGATTCTCACCATTGAAATTTTACCTGAGGACAATTTCATCACAAGCAAAAAGCAGTAAATGAAACAATCGTTAACTTTTTAACCAAAACATCTAACAGAAAAATAAATAAATTAATAATAAAAATTGTTGGCTTGAATTCAGCCTTGGGCCTTTCAGTTCAGGTGCTCTGGTTTCCTCCCACAGTCAAAATACATGCGTATCATGTGAAGTACAAAGCCTAAACAGCCCATATCAGTGATATACTGTGAGTGAGGGGTGAGTCGTCCATGCAGTGGATTGACAAACGGTCCAGGCTGAGGTCCTGCCTTTCAATATCAACTGTATGATGGGATTGGAAAATAATAGGAAACTGAAGATAATCATCCCTGTTCCAGACTACCTTCTGTTTCATTAATTTTTACTCCAAACATAAGATCAGAGCAGGTCTCTGATCTCTTCGGTCCTTGAGGAAGACTATTCACACCTCATGGACTAAATAATTGCAAATTCCTTCATACAAAAGTGTCAGAAAGAATAAAAATGATTAAAAAGAATATTATTTCACAGAATGTGTTTGACTGTTTTCCAGAGACAAGCCGACTTGGACTCTAAGCTCCATCAGAGTCATGCAGGTCAGTGCTGAGGGCTTTAGATGAACAGGAGCTCTAAGTGGAGAAAGGGTCTCATCAGACCAGATGTGTGATAGAGTTTTACATTTGGGCTCCGATAAGAGTAACAGATGTGTTGTACATGATGAAACATGATGATGTAAAACTCTAACACTGAGATTTCTGTATATGAATATCGTGGAAACAGGGAATCTCTCATTAATTGTTTTTTTGCTGTCAAATGAAATTTATCACTGGAATATGTAGCTTTGTGTTCAATGTCATTTAAACTTCTATGCAATTCTGTTATATTTATTTTATGTTCTCTGCCAATTTTTACTTTCATTTGGACATCACTCAGTTTGAATCAGACAGGTTTGAATCACATCACTGTAAGATAATTGTGTGAATTATAGAGTTCAATGAGAGGGACATCAGTTCAGAATTTTCTCCACAGTGTGTTTCAGTTCCCTTTAGTTGAGTTCAGACTGATGTGAGGTTTTTGTACGGGTGTGAACACTATTTGTATCACTGTGGTATTCGGCCAAGGAACAAAACTGATTGTCGCTGGTAAGTCTCTTTTCATTTCTTTGTAAACTACATGCGATATGCAGATTTCTGTGCCAATGTTCATTTTAGTTTTTTCATCCTGCCAAAAATTTAGCAATGTGCTGCTTTTATGTAACTGGTCACTGTTTATATTCAAGGTAAAGGCTTCATGACTGAGGCATAAATATTTCCCTGGTGTTCAGTATTTTTTCTAATATTCAAATTTTAAACATTTTTATGTTCTTTGAATATTATTTGCCATTCTCTGTGGTTGTCATGGAATCAGGACATATACTTTTTAACTCACTGTTTTTTGTAAAATGAAATTTGCTGCGCGGCTTTAATACGGTGGTTCTCACAGGGCCACCCTGTGTGTAATTATTTTTGCCCCAAACTTCAATTTTAGTATTCTTTTCAAGCTTTAAATTTGTCTCAATTAGGTGTACTTCATGTATTAGTGGTTATTTACCCCATTAAGTCACATCTTTAGGGAAATACATGCACTGTAAACCCTGACAAGTGTAATGAACTCAAATGTTTTGTGGAAACCGATTATCTCAAAAAAATTGTGGATGCCAACTTAATGATCTTCTGTCCGCAGCTCTTACAAACATGAAAATTAAATTTATTTCTTATTTTCTTTAAGTTTTACACAATGCAATTAAGTTGACTGACAATTTTTTGAGATGATCAGTCTCCACGAAACGTTTGAGCTCACTACACTATCGGCGTTTACAGTGTCTGCTGACCATGACGAATAACATACTTGAACATATAATGTTTATTATTCACCATTTCAATTAATTACAGGTCATGAAAATTTCCAACCTGTCAAATCTGGCTCTTTGAGCATCATTTGGCTCTAAATTAGATAGCTTCCCTGAGCTTAATCAAATGAATTTGAGACAAAACTGGTTTGACTTATTATTTTCTTGTAATAGACATTAATTGTCTTTGTAACCCTGGCTGCATTATTTTGTCATGTATGAGCCGACTGATTAATTTGACAAGTTATATTTTCACCCCGTTTTTTGATAATGTTTCCAATATATTTAAACATGGATGTTGAACTATTATTGCTCATGACATAAATTGATATTTCCATGAAATTACAGCTTAAGAGGGTAAATAATGGCCCAAGACATGAAATGCTCATAAATTCAAGCAACTGAAAACTTGTTAAAATTCAACATTTGCACTTGCAATTGGAACAAAAACCAGCACACAAACCGAGGACCAGGTTTGAGAACCACTTCTTTGATATTAAACAGACTGAAATGTTATAAATTGTCCATTGAATCAACTAAAGACAGTATAATGGTCAACCACAATTATGAACAAAATGAAAAACTTTGCTTTTTTTATTTGATTGATTAGGATTTATATTGCTTGTAAATAATTATGCCAAAATGAAAAATAAAAAAATACTGTCCATTGTTTTGTTTTTTGTTTTGTTTTGCTTTTAGCACTTATGGTTTTACATAGTGTGCTTGTAGCCTTTGGTACACAAACATCCATTTAACAAGCCTAATACCTAAAATGTTCTGTTGTCCAGACCCATCTCTCCCTGCACCTGCCCTCTCTCTCCTGCCTCCATCCAGTGAGGAGCTGCAGACAGAAAAGGCCACACTGGTGTGTCTGGTGCAGATGTCTGTTGGGTTTGCTGATGTCAGCTGGACATCTGGTGGGAGTCCAGTTACTGATGGGATTATTACCAGCACCGCCCATCAGAAACCTGATAAAACCTTCGGTTTGAGCAGCTTCTTAACCATCAAACCCTCTGAATGGATCAGTAACCCTGTTTATACCTGTAAAGTGTCTCTCGGGTCTAAAGCCACAGAGAAAAGTATCAAACAGTCTGACTGCAGTGAATAAAGTGCAGCTGTTGATACTGTGACTGCTAAAAATCTATTTTTAAACAACTTTCTTCCACATCTGTTCCAGTTATGTAATGCATTAAACATACATTGAATTCTCACAACTGGTTCCCTGAAGTACATTTCAGGAATAGATTTCAAAGTTTATCATTTGATTATCCTAATTTAGAAAAGTGTTCTTTTGTTATTTTTGTGTTTGTGTAATGAATAGAGGTTCAATAAATATGATTGCAAGAGCTGTATTGTTCCTTATATTCTTATGCAGTAACAAAAGTATCTAGTCTGTGCATTTGTCTGCATGACAAAGTTTACCAATTTTATTTTTCTCTCTGAAAAATGGATTGTAGACATTATCAAATAGTGAAGATTGTTTGATTTATCAGTGTTAAAACCATGATTATACAACACTGGTGATGGAGAGCCTCAGACTCTGCTGGTCTTCACTGTTGCTGTTCTAAACAGAAACACAGCTAAGTAACGCCACACTGCTAGTTTCCACTGGGTCTGAGTCATTTGCTGATTTTAGGGTGAAAACAAAAACCAGCAGTTCTGTGACTCTCCTAGAAAATGATGGCAGACGCTCCTAAAATGTGACCCCACAGCACACAGTTCAAATTCAGGAATTAAACAGGGTTTTGCAGATAATTTGTTTTCACAATCAAACTAAAAACACTGATTGGACAATTCATGAATAGCAATGCATTAAAAAAAAAACCCATATCACAGACCTCTGGGGAACAGAGGAGTGCACACACGTTTGGGCTTCCGACATGAGGTACAGAGTCCTCCGCACCAGCACACACCTGACACACTTCAACATTTCAACATAATCTTGCAACATTCACTTGGCCATAGAGTCATGAAAATGTTTGTATAACGTTGCACATTGGCTGTGCTTGCATGATCAAGAGCTGTGCGTCCAGCCATGATGATCCAGCAGAGGGCGATAGAGAGGCTTTGCTACTGAAACCGAGAAGCACCTGCAGGATTTACATACTTTATAACTCCATGCAAATGAGGGAGTGATTTTATTTCCTTTTAATTCTCAGAAGGAAACCCACCGTCAGCTTATAGACCTGAAGAGAGAGATAAATCAGACTGTACATAACTGCAGAAACTCCATTTCCAGACAGAAATCATTAGATAATTTCATTTATATCAGAGATTTCATGATTGAGAAAGAACAGGCCCAAGCAAGCATTCTCACAATGATATGGGATCAGGTAGACACCAGAAGCGAGGTGAAGGGCAATGAGGATTTATTGAAAAACAAAACAAAACAGGCACGAGGGCCAACGAAAAATTTGGCCCAAAGGGTTGCAAAAGGACAAACTAAAGTACGCTACACAGAGCTATAAATAAAGAATGCAAATGACAAAAAACAAAAGGCACTGGAAACTCCAGGCAAGAAGATCAAGAAAAATAAATAACAAGACTATATATACACAAGGCAAGAGGCTAGAACAAGACTTGAAACTAGAAATGCAAGGGAACTTGACAACAAGAACTTGGGACACTGTCTGCCAGCCAACTTCCACCGCATCCAGATAAAGGCTTAGTAATCAAGGACACATGAGGGGCAACACCTGGAGAAGCAGAAACAAGAGGCAGGGCAAGATCAAGACATGGACAAGATTGGATGACATGACCTGCTCATTAAGAGAATGAGCGTGCTCAGCTTAAGTGCCAATTAAGTATGCAGTTTGGAAGCAAGCATGAATATTCAGAACAGAAAAGCACAGCAAGACTTGAAATAGCAAAGCAGGAATCATGACAATAAACTCCCTGTCTAAATTAGTAGTATTAGTAATGTGCCTATCTAAGAATTACACCACCCAGTGAGCGTTAGTAAATGTTAGTAACTTAAAAACAGTTAATTGCCAATTAAGCTTAGACAGCCCCGAATCAGCACAGCACAGAAGGAAGGGGAAATACCAAAGCCAACCAGAGCTCAGAAATGTGCAACAACGAAGGCACGGGGCGGAACGCAGACAAGCGGTGGAGTGGCATGGCAGACCTGGCATGAACAAAAACATGGAAAAGTAAAAACATGGACATGGAATGAAACTTGAAATGTAAAATCCTGAAACAAGAAACTGTTAAAACTATGACATGAACATGACTATGGAACATGAAACTATGAACTATGAAATCTTGAAACATGAAACTGTTAAAACCATAAATGCTGTCCTGGCCAAAGGCCAGAACACAACACACAATGTATCTCACATGTGAAAACAACATTATCACACTGATATCACTAAAGCAAAATAAAATGAAAGTGGTGCCTGTTCAAGTACAAAACCCAAAACCAGTGAAGTTGGCACGTTGTGTAAATCGTAAATAAAAACAGACTACAATGATTTGCAAATCCTTTTAAACCTATATTCAATTGAACACACTGCAAAGACAGGTTACTTAATGTTCGAACAGGTAAACTTTGTAATTTTTGGCAAATACTCGCTCATTTGGAATTTGATGCCTGCAACATGTTTTAAAAAAAGCTGGCACAAGTGGCAAAAAAGACTGAGAGAGTTGAGGAATGCTCATCAAACACTTATTTGGAACATCCCACAGGTGAACGGGCTAATTGGGAACAGGTTGGTACCATGATTGGGTATAAAAGCAGCTTCCCTGAAGCGCTCAGTCATTCACAAAGAAGGATGGGGCGAGGGTCACCACTTAGTGAACAAATGCATGAGCTGATTGTTGAACAGTTTAAAAACAACATTCCTCAACTAGCTATTGCAAGAAATTTAGGGATTTCATCATCTACGGTACGTAATATCGTCAAAAGCATCAGAGAATCTGGAGAAATCACTGCACGTAAGCGACAAGGCCGAAAACCAACATTGAATGCCTGTGACCTTCGATCCCTCAGGCGGTACTGCATCAAAAACCGACATCAGTGTGAAAAGGACATCATCACATGGGCTCAGGAACACTTCAGAAAACCACTGTCAGCAACTACAGTTCGTCGGTACATCTGCAAGTGCAAGTTAAAACTCTACAATGCAAAGCGAAAGCCATTTATCAACAGCACCCAGAAACGCCGCCGGCTTCGCTGGGCCCAAGCTCATCTAAGATGGACTGATGCAAAGTGGAAAAGTGTTCTGTGGTCTGACGAGTCCACATTTCAAATTGTTTTTGGAAACTGTGGACGTTGTGTCCTCTGGACGAAAGAGGAAAAGCACCATCCAGACTGTTATAGGCGCAAAGTTCAAAAGCCAGGATCTGTGATGGTATGGGGGTGTATTAGTGCCCAAGGCATGGGCAACTTACACATATGTGAAGGCACCATTAATGCTGAAAGGTACATACAGGTTTTGGAGCAACATAATTTGAAAAGGATTTGCAAATCATTGTATTCTGTTTTTATCTTCAATTTACATAACGTGCCAACTTGAAAACGCACCACTCAAAAAATCTGGAATAGCTCCACGGATTGATATGTGAAGTATATACGTATGATGCATTTGAGATAATGAATGATTTAAGAAGACATGTCAAAATCATTCAATTTCATTCACGATAATGTTAATGCGCGAGAGAGGTTTAACTGGTGTAGGGGTCAAACAGGAAAGTCAATAACGGGTGTGACCGCCATTTGCATTGACACATGCGGTGCATCGTCGTCGCATGGAGTTGATCAGTCTCTGGATAGTGTTCTGAGGGATAGCATTCCACTCCTGAACAAGGGCTACCTCAAGTTCTCGGATGTTGTCCATCTAGTGTCGACGCGAAAGACATCGTCCAATTTCATCCCATAAGTGCTCGATAGGGGAGAGGTCAGGTGACATAGCTGGCCACTGAAGCACAGGGATGTTCTGCTGTGCAAGGTACTGCATGGACACCCTTGCAGTGTGTGCCCTAGCGTTGTCCTGTTGGAACGTGTGGACATCGTGGTGTTGGTCGAAGAATGGCACTACATGGTTCTGCAGCACCTGGTCCCGGTAGTAGACGCCGTTCACCCTTCCTCTGCAGATATGGAGAGGGGTTCTGTGAAGGTAGCTTATTCCACCCCACACCATAACGCTGCCACCACCCCAACGGTCCGTTTGAATGACACAATCGGCGTTATAACGTTCACCACGTCTCCGCCAAACACGTATTCGGCCATCTGCGTTCCTTAAGTGAAATCGTGACTTGTCAGAAAAGATGACACTGTGCCATTGTCGTAGTAGCCAATTCTGGTGCTTGTTTGCCCAATGTAGACGCTGGTTTCGGTGACGATCCGTAAATATGGGGCCGAAATAAGGACGTTGTGCACGCAGGCCTGCAGCTCGCAGACGGTTCCGTACGGTGTTGGGGTGAATGAATCCACGTCGTCCTTGGACTTGAGCAGCCGTTTTTGTCGCTGGTAGTGTTCGGTCTCGGACATGATCCCGTACGATCTGATGGTCCTGACGTGCCGTTGTCACACGTTGTTGACCCGGTTGAGGACGGTCCCGAGTGCTCCCCGTTTGCAGAAATTTGATGGAGTCTTGCGATCGTTGTGTGTGCGCAGTGTAGTCGTCTGGCAATTCCCCTGGTGCTGGCGCCAATTTGAAGCATGCCTATGGCACGTTCCCGTTCAGGGGCTGTAAGTCGCGGCATATTGTCGACGTTTCACAAGTGTCAGTGAAGAAGTGAAATTTTATTCGGATTCACATGCTTTTAAAGGCAATGTGTGCACAAATTCAGAGTGAAATTCATTTTTCCCGTGGTGTGCGTGCAAGATGTTGCGTTTTTGCAAAAAATTTCTTAGCGTTACAGTTAACTTGAAATTCTCGCATTTCTTGCACCTGGCATGTCGGGTGATGTCACTGTAGTGTTGTTGTTGTATAAAAATTATATTGAAGTTCATTTGAACTTAAATATTGACTTTTTTCAAGTGGTGCGTTTTCATTTGTACTCAGTATAGTAATCAGGACCGCTTGCTTTTTGGATTGTATTCTTGCTACATATCCGTAGCTTTGCAGCATTTCACATCAATTAACATCAAAAGAGAAACAAAAATGTCTAGTAATAGATTCTTAGGTGTGGTCAGGGGCCCTGGTTTTCACATTTGTGTTACTGATCAAACTGTGACTGTGTCACAGCAACATTATGAGGGTGGGGTTTTGTGGGGTTTGGGTGGAGTCACAGGTGTAGCTCAGTATCTCTCTGTCACTGTTTTGGTTTCAGTTGTGATTGAGCTGAGGGAGCAGAGTTACAGGAAGTAGAAGCAAAGATACAGGAAGCTGTGTCCACCGTATACAGGGCTTTATAGTTACTGGGGGAATGTGGATTCTACACTCATAAATCCTGTATAAATCATCTGACTGTGTCTTTATGTGCTGGTGTGTTGGTGATTTTCTCCTTGAGTGTGAATGTGGGATTATTGGAGCCACTCCTGGCTGGTCTTACTGATTCTGTGCACCATTATGAATGGGAGGGTCTCATTAACATCAGTCACTGAAATGCTTCTGTAAAACAGGAGGGTCAGAGTGCAGAGATTCTCGAAATTGAACATTCATTTTCCTGTGAAGATATCTGGGTCAGGGTCATTGGCAAACACGAGGCAGGTTTAAACATAGGAGTATGCTATCGACCACCAGCTTTGGACAGTACAATCAATGAAATGCTTTTTAGGAGGATTACGCAAGCTTGTAGAGGTGGTAGGACTATTATTATGGGAGACTTAAATTATCCTGGTATCAATTGGGGATTGATGAAAGGACAGGGTAGGGGTTAGATGTTATAAATGATAATTTCTTGGTGCAGTATGTTAATAAACCTACCAGAGAGAAGGCAATTTTAGACTTAGTGCTCTGTAATGACCCCGACAGAATTAGCAATGTTGAGGTACTGGAGCCACTTGGGACAAGTGATCACTCTGCTGTTAATTTTGATGTTTCATGGGAAGTTTAAAAGGTGTATTCTAAAACAAAAATTTTCAATTTTCGGCGAGCAAACTTTGACAGGATGCGCTCATATCTAGTTGAAATAAATTGGGAGACACTCCTGGACTGTGAGTCCGTAAATGAGATGTGGGAAAGATTTAAGGGGGTTTTACTTGACTCACAATGCAGATTCATTCAGAAGGTATCCAAAAGTAGGCTAAAAAAGCAGAATCCTCAGTGGATGACCAGAAGTATTCGTAGGATTTTGAGGGAAAAGAGGAATCTTTATAAGATGTACATAAAGGATAACAACGAGAACACTAAGACTGAATACTGTAAAATGCGGGCTGTGGTCAAAAAAGAGCTGAGGAATGCTAGAAGACTGTATGAAAGACAAATTGCAGAGGGGGCAAAAACTAGCCCCAAGCGCTTCTTTCAGTACTGTAGCAGAAAAAGGAAAGTTAAAGAGCAGGTTAAGTGCATAAAGAATAAAAATGGATCGCTGCTATATGATAACAAGCATATTGCGGATGCCTTAAACAGTTACTTTGTTGAGAATTTTACCTCAAAGGGGGTCTTTATTTAGGCAGAGGGCATGTCAAATGCTCAAGATTATTTAGCGGAAATTGAGGTTCGGGATAACGAAGTATTAGACAAATTGCATAAACTAAAGGCAGATAAGGCAGCAGGTCCTAATGGCTGATATCCAAGAGTGCACAGGGAAGTTGGTGAGATCATCTTTAAGACGGTCTTTAGAAACTGGAGAAATACCAAATAATTGGAAACAGGGCAATATGATACCAATATATAAGAAAGGGGACCGTACCGAGCCATGAAACTACAGGCCAGTCAGTTTAACTTGCATTGCATGCAAAATATTGGAATCTATCATAAAATATGAGCTGGACTTATTTCTTGAACATAACAGTATCTTGAGGGATAGTGAACATGGTTTTCGGAAGGGAAGGTCATGCCTAACAAACCTTCTGGAATTTTTTGAAGAGGCCACCAGGACTTATGACCAGAGCAGGGCTTATGACATCATATACTTGGATTTTCAGAAAGCATTCGATACAGTACCGCATAAGAGACTAATTTTTAAAATGAGCTCCATTGGAGTTACAGGAGGTATTCTGAAGTGAATTCAAAACTGGTTACAGGACAGAACACAAAGAGTGATGGGCAGTGATATCTCATCTGAGCTAGGCATGGTGGGAAGTGGCGTCCCCCAGGGATCGGTGTTGGGACCCCTGCTGTTCCTCATCTACATTAATGACCTTGATAGGAATATTGAGAGCAGATTGGTTAAATTTGCAGATGATACTAAATTGGGGGGTTTGGCAAATAGTTTAGGGTCAACTAAAGTGATTCAGGACGATTTGGATAAAATCCAGAATTGGGCAGAAATGTGGCAAATGAAATTTAATCTAGCAAAATGCAAAGTTGTACATGGAAGTAATGAAAACAATAGACGGGATTACTTCATGGGAGGTTTAAAACTGGAATGTGCTGCACACGAGAAAGATCTGGGAGTGATTGTTGACCAAACCCTCACAGGTTCTAGCCATTGTGCTGTAGCAGTTAAAAAAGCTAATTGGATGCTGGGATACATTCCCAAAAGTATTGAGTACAATTCTAAGGAGGTGAATCTTCTTTTGTACAACACGTTCGTTAGAACACATCTGGAGTATTGTGTACAGTTCTGGGGACCATACTTTCAGAAGGATATAGAGGCTCTAGAGAGAGTTCAGAGAAGAGCCACCAAGCTCATTCCAGGTATAAAAGATGAAAGCTACGAGAAGAGGCTGAAGATCCTTAATCTCTTTAGTCTTAGGAAAAAGAGACTCAGGGGTGATTTGATTGAGGTCTTTAAATATGTTAAAGGGATTAACAAAGTAAATTATGTAGGATTCGACCAAGTGTTGTGAGTAGAACTCGGGGTCACAAATGGAAGTTGACCAAAGGTAAATTTAGCACTGATATTCAGAAATATTTCTTCACCCAAAGAGTAATTTCAATGTGGAATAGCTTGCCTGACCATATTGTTGAGGCAGAGACCTTGGGGGTTTTCAAGAGCAGGCTTGACCTCAAGCTAGATACCATTGAGTCATTCAGTATCTGAAGGGATATATTCACAATAGTATAAAGTAACTGGTGAGCTTAGTTGGGCTGAAAGGCCTGTTCTTGCCATTCATGTTATGTTATGTTATGTTTTGTTATGTTATGTTAGATGAAACTGCAAATGCAGCCATATATCTGAGGAGCCATTAACTCACTAGAGGATAATTCTTTCACAATTTTTACCTTGTGACATCAATGCTTTCATCAAAAAAATCATAGACAAAATTATGGTGAGCTGATTGGATTGGTAAAGTGCAAAGACTCCTCACACACAGTATATATTGTGTTATACAATATCTGACGTGTAAAATTGATGTTAGATTTTATATTAGTGGACCAAAGTTTATTTCTGACCTGGAATATTTTCTTGGCTGTGATATCAGCATTATAATCACATGACCACTGGTAAATGTCTGCGCTGTTATGATTGGCTGAGTGCAGAAGCTCCTCCCCCTCCATCTCCCTGACCGGCCCCTTATATCTGGGTCCTGCAGCCTCTCCTCTCCTCACACTCCAACCTGCTCATCTCTCAGCTGGACAGTAAGGGCTGTTCACACCTCACATTGACAACGTGCTGGGGACTCTCTACTCTCTCATCTCTGTGCTCTCATGTAAGAGACATTCATACATCATTAATGAAAATCCTGCATGTGATGTAAATATTTCTTACCTGATCTTCTTATTTCCCAGGTGTGAGTGGAGTAACAGTGGTGACACAGAAGCCTCCTGTTCTGACAGTCAGTAAAGGAGACACAGCCACTATGGACTGTAACCTGGGGACTAATGATGCTGCTCGCTGGTATAAACAAGTTCCAGGCAGTTCTCCTCAATTTGTGCTGTTTCACAATCAGGCTCACAGCTCTCCCAAATATGGAGCCGGTTTTTATCCAGCCGCTTTACATCCACTCACCAGACATCATCAGATTACCGATTAATAATTACAAATATGGAATTAGGAGACTCAGCGGTGTATTTTTGTTATACATGGGACAGTACTGCTAAAGAGGAGGTATCACAGTGATTGAGACCACAACAAAAACCCACTGTGCTTCGCATCTGCATTCAAACTGCTTCAGAAATGTCTGAAAGTGAATTTGCAAGAATTCACGTTTTGTTTGTTTTTTTTTTTTTTTCTTGCAATGTTAAAAAAAAAACCTACCACTTTACAGGATTTTTTTTCAGAAAGAGTAAACTTGACTAAACTTCACTAATTTTTCAACCACAGGGTTAAAAGTCCAGTTCCCTCCCTATTACATGCTATGAACATTATATATGAAATCTGTCTTTCTCTATAATGAAACAAAAAACAGTTTCTTATGTGAGTTTGTATTAATCATTTCTCACAGTCATGATATCAATGCACATACTTTAAAATCAAGGGATCAATCAGTGGAGTGCCATAATTGATAAGAGTTTTAAACAGCAAAAGTTTATATTCTATAAATAACAACAATCTAATGAACCTGATTCTGATGCCAGTTAATAACTAGGGACGAGAGTTAGCGTTGTATTACTGGAATGAATGGAACTGTCATGGTTTTATGGGGCTGCTGCTTGCTGTGCATGTTCTTCACCACCTGAGGGCGATCCTGCTCTCTGATCAGTGGGTTGTTTGCTTGTTGTTTGCAGCAGTGGGGAGTTTATTTAAGAGGCTCATCCAGCACTGCCTGTTGCTTTTGTGTCTCTCTTACGAGGCCTGCTAAGCCCTGAGCATTAGCCAGAGAAAACTCCTGGAAAGAGTTTAGGATGCTTGAAAATAAATATAAACATTTGAACATTTGAGCTGACTGTGTATATCTCTGTAACTGTGTGAGTTTTTGAGAATTCACCCATAGCCATAGAATAGATTGAAAATTCAGTAACTACTCAGATATTTCCCAGTCCAGTCCAGTCCTTTTTTTTTTTTTTTTTGCATTTTGTAATCATCTGGATAACTTTCCTCCCAGAAGAAGATAGTGGCCAAATGTATGACTCGTCTGGTTCCCATTTCATCAACAAACAGGGTTAGCCCACAGGATTAGCGGTGTGGGAGTTTATGTGAACAGGGTGACAGTGGCCGGGGATTGAGTCCAAACTCCTGGCCTGAATTATTGTCTCAGACCGCCACTGCACAGACCTACTGAGCACAATGCTCATGTGTCCCATTAAATGTCCGAGCGAGTAAGTGACCACAATTTGCAATGCAAAGACAAAGGTGGAAGTTTGTGTTCTGAGGGGAAAAAAAGATGAGCCACTGGAATGAATAGGACTTAGTCCCATATCTTTAATTTAACCTACTGTCTGAAGTCTGCTGAGATCAGCTTATTGACTGAATCCCTCAGTTGGAAAACTGTGATTGGCTGAGTGCAGAAGCTCCTCCCCCTCCATCTCCCTGACCGGCCCCTTATATCTGGGTCCTGCAGCCTCTCCTCTCCTCACACTCCAACCTGCTCATCTCTCAGCTGGACAGTAAGGGTTGTTCACACCTCACACTGAAAACATGTTGGGGACACTCTGCTCTCTCATCTCTGTGCTCTCATGTAAGAAGCCTATATCCATTTTAAAGCAAAATTCTGCATGTGATGTAAATATTTCTTACCTGAGCTTCTTATTTCCCAGGTGTGAGTGGAGTAACAGTGGTGACACAGAAGCCTCCTGTTCTGACAGTCAGTAAAGGAGACACAGCCACTATGGACTGTAACCTGGGGACTAATGATGCTGCTCGCTGGTATAAACAAGTTCCAGGCAGTTCTCCTCAATTTGTGCTGTTTCACAATCAGGCTCACAGCTCTCCCAAATATGGAGCCGGTTTTTCCTCCAGCCGCTTTACATCCACTCACCAGACATCATCAGATTACCGATTAATAATTACAAATATGGAATTAGGAGACTCAGCGATGTATTTTTGTTATACATGGGACAGCACTGCTAAAGAGGAGGTATCACAGTGATTGAGACCACAACAAAAACCCATTGTGCTTTGCCTCTGCTTTCAAACGGCTTCAGAAATGTCTGAAAGTGAATTTGCAAGAATTCTAGTTTTGTTTGTTTTTTTTTTTTTCTTGGAATGTAAAAAAAAAAAACCTACCACTTTACAGAATTTTTTTCAGAAAGAGTAAACTTGACTAAACTTCACTAATTTTTCAACCACAGGGTTAAAAGTCCAGTTCCCTCCCTATTACATGCTATGAACATTATATATGAAATCTGTCTTTCTCTATAATGAAACAAAAAACAGTTTCTTATGTGAGTTTGCATTAATAATTTTTCACATTCATGATATTAATCCACATAATTTAAAAATCAAGTGATCAATCAGTGGAGTGCCATAATTGATAAGAGTTTTAAACGGCAAAAGTTTATATTCTATAAATAACAACAATCTAATGAACCTGATTCTGATGCCAGTTAATAACTAGGGACGAGAGTTAGCGTTGTATTACTGGAATGAATGGAACTGTCATGGTTTTATGGGGCTGCTGCTTGCTGTGCATTTTCTTCACCACCTGAGGGCGATCCTGCTCTCTGATCAGGGGGTTGTTCGCTTGTTGTTTGCAGCAGTGGGGAGTTTATTTAAGAGGCTCATCCAGCACTGCCTGCTGCTTTTGTGTCTCTCTTGCGAGGCCTGCTAAGCCCTTAGCATTAGCCAGAGAAAACTCCTGGAAAGAGTTTAGGATGCTTGAAAATAAATAAAAACATTTGAACATTTGAGCTGACTGTGTATATATATATGTAACTGTCTGAGTTTTTGAGAGTTCACCCATAGCCATATTATAGATTGAAAATTCAGTGCTATTCAGATTTTTCCCAGTCCAGTCCCTTTTTTTTTTTTGCATTTTGTAATCATCTGGATAACTTTCCTCCCAGAAGAAGATAGTGGCCAAATGTATGACTCGTCTGGTTCCCATTTCATCAACAAACAGGGTTAGCCCACAGGATTAGCGGTGTGGTAGTTTATGTGATCAGGGTGATAGTGGCCGGGGATTGAGTCCAAACTCCTGGCCTGAATTATTGTCTCAGACCGCCACTGCACAGACCTACTGAGCCTTATGCTCATGTGTCCCATTAAATGTCCGAGCGAGTAAGTGACCACAATTTGCAATGCAAAGACAAAGGTGGAAGTTTGTGTTCTCAGGGAGAAAAAAGATGAGCCACTGGAAGGAATAGGACTGAGTCCCATATCTTTAATTTAACCTGCTGTCTGAAGTCTGCTGAGATCAGCTTATTGACTGAATCTCTCAGTTGGAAAACTGTGATTGGCTGAGTACAGAAGCTCCTCCCCCTCCATCTCCCTGACCGGCCCCTTATATCTGGGTCCTGCAGCCTCTCCTCTCCTCACACTCCAACCTGCTTATCTCTCAGCTGTTCACACCTCACACTGACAACATGCTGGGGACTCTCTGCTCTCTTATCTCTGTGCTCTTAAGTGAGGACTTTCAAATTACATTTATACTGTGTAACTGAGTGTGACATAAGCCTTACACAAGATTTTATTATTTTCATCTTTCTGTGTTATTTTGCCTTCACAGGTGTCAGCTGTCAAACCCTGTTGACACAGAGGCCTCCAATACTGAGTTTAACTGAAGGACAAAAGGCCACCATGGACTGTAACATCGGCCCAGAAGATACTTACAATATTTACTGGTACAAGCAGGTTCCAGGCAGTGCTCCTCAGTTTGTGCTGTATTTCTACAGAACACACAGCTCTCCCACATATGGAGCTGGTTTCTCCTCCAGCCGCTTTACCTCCAGAGCCCAGAGTAACACAGATTATCAGTTAATAATAACTAATGTGGAGGCTGGAGACTCTGCTGAGTATTACTGTGGTAAATGGGTGAGCTCTGTGAGTGAAGTAGTATCACAGTGATTCACATCATGACAAAAACCTCTTTGTTTCAGTTCTGCTTTAAAGCAGCTTTAAGTTCAGAGAGGAGATGATGTGCATTTTTTCAAGCCGGATGAAAATCTCTCATCCAAAAAACCATTTAATCTTTACAACACATGACAAAAATGGTACGAGAAAGCCAGAAAAATTACAGCAAAACAAAATAACTCAGTACTGTGGTCATGTATTTGGCTCTGTGTCAGACAAAATCTGATTAGTCGACCCGTAACATGCATCTATATGCTACATGTCAATGTCGTATGTCCCACCAATGAAAAGTTCACCTTTGGAGTCAGACCCCAGTTTTGTAGCCATTACGTGACATGAGCCATCTGCATACAAAATGTTCTTTCTCTCTAGAATGTTCTACAGAACATTCAGACATGAGGCCCTGCCTTACACAGGGAGCAGCAGGGTGATTCATTGGCACTGTTACCTCCCAGAAAAAAAAAAGAAAAAGAAAAAAAAAAGGTTAAAAATTGTGGCTGAATCTGGCTGGGGACTTTCAATGTGGACTTAGAATATTCTCCAGTTGTCAGCACGATTTTCTCAAAGTACTTCACTTTCCTCCCACAGTTCAAATATTTGCATATTAGGCTGATTGTAGACTTTAAACTGGGCTTATGCCATCGGAGGCGACGGCTTGGGGTATATCCCCGAACGCCCCCAATCCTCGAATAGACCCAATACAATATAATGCCTCTCAGGTCATCGCCTTTCATTTGAACTTAATTTCAGGTCAATCGGACAAATGGTTCTGAAGATATTACCAAAATGGTCATTTTCCATCACAAAGCTCCACCTGGTGGCAAAATATCAAACCAAACAGGTATGATGTCATTATGTGACACGTTGTGAGGTCATGACCTTGCAGTTGCACATAGTTTCATGTCAATTGGACAAATGTTTCCAAAGGTTTTGCAAAAATGGTGAATTTTATGTGACAAAGCTCCACCTTGTGTCAAAATTTTGAACTAAACAGGTAAAATGTCATCGTGGGACACATCCTCAGGTCATGACCTTTCATTTGCACTTGATTTGAGGTCAATCGGACAAAAATTTCCAGAGAGATGATACAAACAGTGATTTTTCAGCTTTTGGCCCCTGGTGGCCAATCTAGAAATTGTAAATTGTCCAAAATCGAATCAGTTCTTCCTCTTTATGATACTTACTTACACTCAACAAAAATATAAACGCAACACTTTTGTTTTTGCTCCCATTTGTCATGAGATGGACTCAAAGATCTAAAATTCATTCCAGATACACAATATTACCATTTCTCTCAAACATTGTTCACAAATCTGTCTAAATGTGTGATAGTGAGCATTTTTGCTTTGCTGAGACAATCCATCCCACCTCACAGGTGTGCTACATCAAGGTGTGTTCTCTGGTACAAGCAGGTTCCTGGTAAAGGTCCTCAGTATATATTGTATTACCTCCGCATTATCAGCTCTCTATATATTGAGCTGGAGTCTCCTCCAGTCACTCCTCATGTAAATGTCAGACTGATTCTGACTGCCTATTACTGCCTATTATAACGTTTAACTGAATGTTGCTGAGTACTATGAAATGGTTGAAAAACCTTGCCTCATTCATTTCGTATTGAATAATTGGAAGAAATAAAGTCTCTCATCAACCTTTCTCTGAGGGACATATCAAATCAGAACCAAAAAATGATAGATATGGTTTAATTTTATTAACATATGCAATTTAATTTACATTGGAGGGAGTCATCTTTATTTTTGAAAAAATGCTTTCAGGACATGAATTTCTGATTGTCTGTATGAAGGTAATCTCTCGTTCTGTAATTGGCTGAGTGCAGAAGCTCCTCCCCCTCCATCTCGCTGACCAGCCCCTTTTATCTGGGTCCTGCAGCCTCTCCTCTCCTCACACTCCAACCTGCTCATCTCTCAGCTGGACAGTAAGGGCTGTTCACACCTCACACTGACAACATGCTGGGGACTCTCTGCTCTCTCATCTCTGTGCTCTCATGTAAGACGTTCATTGATCCTTAATGAAAATTCTGCCTGTGATGTAAATATTTCTTACCTGAGCTTCTTATTTCCCAGGTGTGAGTGGAGTAACAGTGGTGACACAGAAGCCTCCTGTTCTGACAGTCAGTAAAGGAGATACAGCCACTATGGACTGTAACCTGGGGTCTGTGACTAATCAACCTGCTTACTGGTACAAGCAGGTTCCCGGAGGAGTTACTAATTTTGTGCTACGACTCTATCAAGGTGAACAGTCTCCAGATAGATATGGGACAGGATTCTCATCCAGTCGTTTCACATCAACCCGTCAGAGTAGTACAGACTCCCGGTTTATAATTAAAAATGTGGAGGCAGGAGACTCAGCAGTGTATTACTGCAGCACATGGGACAGCTCTGCTAAAGAGTGGGTATCACAGTGATTCACACCATAACAAAAACCTCTGAGCTTCACTTCTGCTTTAAAGCTTGAGAAGACTGAATTTCACCCTCAGTGCAGGAAGTGAGTTTGATCAAGCTGTGACACTGATTCAGCTCATAACTCTACTATTTTAGCCACAGACTGGTCACAGTCTATTCATGCCTTTTGTAATTAAATTTTATTTTGTATTTAACAGGGAAGGTACACAGAAAATGGGAAACTGTGATGCATATAAGGCCTTTAGCTTCAGCCAATTTGCAGTCTTTGCACCTGGTCAGGCTTTAGAATAAAATAAAATATACTGAATAAAACTTTAAAAATGCAATGATACAAATACAGTGAATAATCCAATGAATACAATGGATAAGTACCATAAATAAATAAACACAGTTGCAATTGTCAATTAAAGTGCTGTTGTATTGACAATGACTTGTGAGAAATTAATGTTGACATTTCTGCTGCTACTTGAGCCAATGTTTAACTTTCACACTAAACCTCTAATGTTCTGTTTGGAATTTAACCTTGCACAGAGAGGGATGATTGGCCAAATGTTGTCCTGCACCGTCAAATTTTACAGTTTTGCTTGGTTATGCTCCTTGTCATTGTCCTAGAGTTGTTTGTGTTTTAAAACATCTGAGACATCACTTGATGGGCCAGTCCATTTATGCACTTAAAAACAACTTTCAGAAAGGAGAATTTTATAAAATTGGAAAAAAGTAAACAAATTTTGCAGTGGTGCCATTTTTATGGCTTCTGGTCTAAAATTTTCAAAGCTTCTGAGAATAGATTTCTAGTAGCTGATTCAATGGCCCCCAGCAGCAGTGCAATAGGTCAAATGTGAAAGAACCATGGCATGCAGGTATAAATGAGACATAACCTGATAAGTCTAAAGCAGTTCAGACTGGTTTTTACAGTTTTTGATAGCTTCTTTATATGTGCGTCAAACTTAAATTGAGGATCCAGAGTTATACCTAAACATTTAAACTCATTTATCACCCCAATTTCTTTAGTATCAGTGGTGATGTGAAATTTCTCAGGGACTTTCTCTCTTATTGAAAAACACATTGATACTGCTTTTTTGTTATTAAGTGTTAAAGCTGCAGTTGGTAAATTTTAGAAAAGTAACTTTTTGTCATTTTTGCTAAAACTGTCACTGTGTACAGACAGTGTTACATAAAACTAGTACTCTGTAATTAAAAAAAGGCTCATTTAAACCCACCTAATGCTCCTACTGCAATGTAAAAGAATCGTTCGGACCGACCAAAAAGAACCAATTAGGGCCAGGATGGTGTCTGACAGCCGTCAAACAGTGCACATGCACGCGCTGCAGACAGCCCCTCCCCCTTCCTTCTCAGTTCACGCCAGTGCTCAGTCAAGTTCAAATCTCCCAGAGCGGGTTCAGGAGCTTAGAACCATCAGCAAGGAAAAAAATACCGATTCCTATATTACCGGCAACAGCATACATGGCTAAGACAAGTAAATAAAGGAAACCAGAAGGAAAAAAATCACAAAAAGAAAAGATTTTACTAAACCCAGGATAAAACCAGAGTGAACATCGGAGTGGATTTTTAGAGGTGGAAGGAACTCCGTGATCTGGAAGGATTAAAAACTGACGCAGCGTTTGCGAATTTTCCCCTTGACAGGTAAACCCCTACTTTATTTATTGGTTAATTTTTGCTTTGCAAATAAGCGAGTGAACGTTGCTTACAAGCACAGTCGCTGTTCGTATAGCCAGTGTCTTGTAATTGTTACAGTACTCCGCAGTGCATGTGATGTTACAACGATGCTGTAGTCAAACTCACGTTAGCTTGTTTCAGATGCTAGGGCTAACGTTAGTGGCGTTGTTTTATTAGAAAGCAGCAGAAAATCTCTTTATGAAGTGACCTGGCAGTCTTATCAGTTGTGTTGTTGTCTTTATAAATATGTGTAACGTTTCTGTGCTCTCACAGCTAAATGCTGACATACATGATTTACTGGCCATTCAGCTGGATTCATGACAGTTTCTGTACTCAAAAAACGAGTAACTTACTGAAATAAGTGTGTGCTGGGTTTTTAGTGAATACATACTGCTGTAGATTACTTTTCATGTCGACATGATTTATTTCTGCTTGTTTGTTGGCAGGCGTGTCGTTGGACCTGAAAAATCTGGGGCTAATATCCCTCCTTTTTTTTAAATAATTAATCCTGGCTAATTCTAGATGGGTTTCCGTTATTAACACGTTTTTCAATTCACGAATAATCAAGTGGCAATCGAAGAGACGGCTTCTCTTCCTCATGCAATCTGAAAGCGACAAAATAATGGGCTGCATTCAGGACAAAAAAAAATTTAATTATAATTAGGTCTATGCACCTGCACTGGGCGACGGCATTTTAGACTAGTAAGCGGTTTCGTCAGTTTACATTTTCCAATCGGACGGCTGTCTATTTTTTTTTTACTACGAATTGAGCGACCGTGCTGCAAAAACAGGTGTATGTACTTGTCTCCGAAATTACCTTCATTCGCTGAAGAGTTATGAAATGCCATCGCCAAGTGATGGTGCATAGACCGAATTATAATCAAATAATTTTTCGGTACTGAATATAGCCCATTATTTTGTCGCTTTTGGATCGCATAGGGGAGGGAAGCCGTGTCTTCAACTGCCACTTAATTATTCTGGAATAGGAAAACGTGTGAATGAAGGTAAACCATCTAGAATTAGCCAGGACTAATTATTATCCCTCTCCACGCGATTAGTGCGAAGCGGGGGATACAGCATTGGGCTCCGTCCATACGGACACATAAAATTGAGGCAGCGGGGGATATTGCCATGTTAGTGGCAAAGACTTGTTTTCAATAAAAGGAGGAATATTAGCCCCGGTGTTCAGTGCCTAAAAACCTCACCGTACCGAAAAGCCTCGTCCCATTATGAGACGTCTGGGCAAACGAGGCTTTTTGGCACGTGAAGCTTTTGTCCACGGGATGTTGTGTGTGCCGATATACCTCGAGGTTTTCCAGCACGAGGTTTTTCGGCTCGGAACACCCCGAAATTTTCAGGTCTAATGACGCGCTGGTTTGTTGGCCAGCAGTGTTGACTGTTCGGAACAGTAACGTCTCGCCTCAGGAACTTGGCCGCTTTCAAAATGTGAACGTGCAAAATCTCTCCGCAGTTGCATGCATACAGCTCGCGTGCCTTCGCGTGCACAGTAGCCATCTGTGGGAGGGTCTTAGGAGTGCAGTGGAGAGGGAGGGGGAGGGATCTCAAAGTTGCTTTTTTCACATTTTGGTGCGAAGTCCTCTCTCTTCAAAGTTACCGACTGCAGCTTTAAGTGATTCCTTTGTAGCCATTCTGAAACAGTAACCATCTGTCTGCTTCAAGGGCATCTAAAGTCGATTCCTATTGTTTTTGTTTATCGGCCAATCAGCGAGTCGCACCTGCGCAAACTAACCAAAATAGAAGGATTATCTGTGCATGGACACAAAATATTGGTTTATATGAATGAAATTAGTCAAGTGACAATGCAAGATGTAGACAAAAGCGTGATTTGTTTGTAAATATTGAATGTTCAACGTCCCGTCTGAGAATCGACGGTAGATGCCCTTTAAGATCTCAGACACTTGATAGGGATTTTTTGCTTAAATATAAAGCAATGTGTCATCAGCATACATCTGACATTCAGTGTCAAAAATGGTACAAATGGTAGGCAAATCATTTATGTCAAAGCAAAGAAGAATAGGACCTAAAACTGATCCCTGTGGCAGACCAGTCTTACTGTTCAGAAGAGATGTTTTCACATTCTGAAAGCGAACGCACTGTCGATATTCAAAATATGAGCTAAGCCAACTAACAGCATTATCAGTTAATGATCTGATTAGACTGGCTGTGAAGGGTCTGGAGGACAGCTCCTTTGCTATCAGAAGAGCTCCAATAGTCATAGAAATGCACTACAGACTGTGTAAAAATGCCAGGTTCCTTCTGCTTAAAAGCTGCCTCAACAACTTCAGACATAAAACATGCCAGCACTGTGGAAAATGAATTTTAATAAATTGGTGAAATTCAACAGGTTAAAGAGAAGATGTACATTCACTCAAGCAGGACCAGACTCTCTTAACCATGAAGGCATCTCATCCATAGCAGGGGTCTCAACCTGAGTCTGCTGCCAAAGCATTTAGTTTAATCCTCCTGTTATCCTCAAATATTACTAACACATTTTATCCTTGAGGTCAATTTGACCCCAGCGATAACTGCCTTCAGAAAACGATTTAATTAAAATTGTTAACCAAGTTTTTGTGTCAGGCACTTTGTTTATTTGTGGAATATCTACATAGCCCTTTGAATAAAACATACCCCCCCCCCCGACAAGCCACCCCACCCCATACCTATTATACAACAATGGAAAATATGCAAATCTTCTTGACATAAAATTGTAAACAAAGATGTTTTTGAGGTTTAAATAGCTTTTTCAAAATTCTATCTCCAAGTGATGAATCAAGGATATTACGGTTTTACTCAGACAGCCACTGCCGGCACCATTTTGTTGCAGTCACCACCAAGTTTTTGCGTTAGCACGATAACTCCAGCAGCTTTCATTAAAATCTTTTCAAACTTCGTGGACATACTGATAACCCCTAGATAATAAACCCCATTAATTTTGGTAACCCCATGACCTTTCCTCTCGCTCCACCGAATCTTTTTTCTAACTCGTGTTATGGCCCCAATTTGTTATGACATATCGGACTGCAAGGGATGACAGACAAAATTTTAAAACTTGAGCAGATTTAACAAAACAAAGACTAACCAAGATTAGAATATAAAAAATGAGATAGTTACAGTCCCTTGGTAATGGAGATGGGGTTGCTATGTTGCAATGTCTTGGGACAAGAAAATGCTCAAACACAGGCAAAAATCCACAAAAAGAGCTTCACAGGTCTTGAAAATAGTGACAGGTCTGGTCAAATGTATCCTTCCACTATTTCTCCTTGCAATTTCTCCTACTACTTTACTCTCTCAACTTCTCTCCTTATATACTCTTTTCCAGCCCCCTCCCACCTTCCAGACTTTTTTCCAATTCTCTGGGACTTTCCCCTCTGAGACATGCCCAGGACATGCCCAAAACCCTAGCTCCAAACTGGGCACAACAAAAAAAATGTCAATACTGCCATCTAGTGGCTTTTCTCCCCCCCACATGACTCATTCTTGTTGGAAATCATGGGCGTTGTGTCCTCCTGGCTAAAGAGGAGAAAGACGACCCCTCCTGTTATCAGCATTCAGTTAAAAAGCCAGCATCTCTCTGCTCCTAACTATAGGATGGGTCAAATGCAGAAGACAAGTTACACCACGGGGTTCAATGAAGTATATCTTATCTTATCTTATCTTTTCTAATCTCTGATGGTATGAGGATGCATTAGTGCATATGGTGTGGTACACTTGCATGTTTGAAAAAGTACCATGAATGCTGAAAGGTATTTTAAGGTTTTAGAGCAACATGCTCCCCTCCAGACAAAATCTATTCCGGGGAAGGCCTTGTGTATTTCAGCAGGACAATGCAAAACCACATACTGCAGCTATTACAACATGATGGCTTCGTAGTCGAAGAGTCCATATGCTGAACTGGCCTGCCTGCAGTCCTGATCTTTCACTGATTGAGAACATTTGGCGCATAATTACACAAAATGTCTATCAAAAGAGACCCAAAACTCTTCAGCAGCTGAAAGCCTGTATTAAACAAGAGTGGGATCAAATTCCAAGCGCTAAATTCAAGAAACTTTTCTCCTCAATGCCCAGATGCTTCCACTCTGTGTTAAAAAGAAATGGGGAGCTAACAAGGCTTCAGTGTCTTGGTATTTGCCTGCAGGCCCTTCCCCCTGTTGCATTCTTCACCTCCACCTTAACGAGCCTCACCTATTGCTCGTTAAAGTGGAGGTGAAGTATTAGTATTTAAGGGTTGGCTGCACCTATCTTGGTGCAGCAGTATTTTGTTTGTGTTCCTGAGCCCTGCTGTGCTTCGTTCTGCTGCTGCTCCCCTCTGGAACTGTTGTCATCTCTATAATTTAAATTAAAGATTTTCTATTTTCACTCAGCCTGCGCGTTTGGGTCCCTCACTGCTTTTTGGGGAACGTGGTCCCAGCCCCCGCCTGCTTTGTCTCTTTCCACAATCCATGACATTCAGTTCACCTTCAATGACCGAAGTATTCTCAAATAATTACGCCGACAAAATAAGGCTACAGTTTGCCTGCACTGTCATGCGAGCTAGTTAGCTACCTAGCTAAAGTGATATTGAGTGTGGGTCGTATAATGATAATAACCGGTTACAGCTTTCTTGTGTTTGACAAGTGCTTATGGTGTCCTTTTCGCAGGCTGCAAAAAGCAAATACTTCCATAGTTCACATTGCTCCTGAAATCCAATGTGAGTAAAGTTGAGCACGAAAGATTTTTATCATTGAATTGATGATAATGATTCCCTGTAACAGTCACTGTAAATGCCCTCCTGAAATGAGGAAAGTTGGGATGTTGGCATGCAAGCAGTAACATTATAGATTTCGATGTCACTTCATCTTGATAACTAGACAGACAATTAGCTCGCTCACGAGAATTTCATTAAAGGCGAACTGATATTTTTAGCTCACTAGCCAGTTGGCATGTAGCCAAATACATTGGCATGCTAGCTATAACATTATACTGTTCATCGCTTCAGTTTTCTAGCTAGATAGCTAACCAGCTCGCTAGCGAGTAAGGCAGCGCGCATTCTGTCGGCGTAATCAAGACGCAAACTGATGCGATTATGGGACGCAAGTGAAGTAGGGGGACCATTAATGGTACGGAAAAAGATATCGCAGCCAATACACGTAAGGAAATGGCCATCTGTATGGCTGTTGCCAAATCTTGGCTTATACACATGTAGCCATTTCTCGCTAATGTGCTGTTGACTCCTCGCTCGAACTGTCTTCACTCTTAAGTCACGACCCACAGTACAGCAATGCTAAGCTGACAGTGCCATCTGCTGGCGAACAGGTAAAATCTAAATCTAAATCATATATATAATTATATATTATATAAATATAATTTAGACTTATATTTAGCCATTTGATTTATATTTAACATTTAGATTTCGTATTTAATGTCCTCTTTTTCCTTCTACAAAAAGTTATACTACAAAAAACGATCTCACCTTTTCTACACCAATTTACATATATCTGTGCATAAATGTGTGAAAAAGAGACGGTTTAAATGGCAACAATCTTTTTTTTCCCAGTTTTTGAGGCTAAATGTGCAAAAACTGTACGGTATAAAACAGCACACCATATTTTACAAATGGCGCCCCATAGACCAGCAGTTGCCCAGTGTCAGTCAGCATTCACACACAGAGGAAGTCAGTGACTCTCTGCTGCTCTGTCATGTCTGTACTACAGACGTCTGTACAGCCTTTCAGAGGTGACTCACCATTACACCGGTAAAGCAGAGCAGCACATGCCGATCATAGCATCATGTACTGAGAGGTGATCAAAGGCAAGAGTTCAACACCCTACTTCACAAATCAGCAACATAGTTCAGTCATCATCAGTCCATGATAATGGCTCTCAAAAACTCTTCCCAAATATCACATCTATAGGCCCAGATAAATTATTTAATTTAAAGGAATTTTTGGAGCAGAGTCAAACACCTTCTGAATACAGTCTTCAATTTCAAATTCCTATGCAATCACACTTCACCACCACCATCATTGAGTACCATCAACCACATTTGGAAATTCTTAGCAGTGAAAATTATTCTTTTGTCCTGAGTCAATGTCTCTTATTTCATGATGAAGGTGCTGAAAAAAAAAATACAAGGAACACAATTCAAATCCTGGGGGTCAGCTGCTATTCCATGTATTGTTCATCAGATTTGATGTTATGAGTGCGCAGGTAGAGCTTGTCGAAACATACAAAAAATATCAAACTTCTTGCATTGTCTGCCCCACATGGATGCGACCATGTTCTTACATTCTGTCTTGACCCCCTGCGAAGATAAGACGTAGCTGATGTTGATCTAGAAAGTATGCCTAATCTCTCTAGCTCATGTGGACGTGTTTACATGCGATCATCATGGTTTGCTGCCGAGCGTACAAGTACAAATGCCAGCATTAAAAGCAGAGGAAAGAGTTTTCATGCCGTGATTGATCCTAATGTAACTTTGTATATAACAGCTGACGTATGAAAACATTGATCAATCAAGGGCTGAAAAACACATTTATGCTCAGCATTTGGGGAGTTTCAAAATGATGGCAACCTGTAGTGTGCATTGAGAGGGCTGGAATTATGACAGGAAAATCATGATTTATATCTCTCTGGTGTGTTTTGGTAGTGGGTTCCAAAGATCATTCTAATGGGTGAAAATAACTTTTTATAATTTAAAGTTCTTTGTTATTTGGGGTAAGGTTCCCTTTAGGTAGAATACCACAGACAGTTTAGCCTTGTAATAGGTTTTGACTAAGTCTTGTTTATATTGGCAAGTCCTGTTTGTTTGGTGACGTTTATTCTCTCATTTTCACATTTCCATCACTGATCACACTGTTACTTTGTGACAGTAACACGATGAATGTGGGGATTTGTGGGGTTTGGGTGGAGTTACAGGTGTAGCTCAGTATCTCTCCATCACTGTTTGGGTTTCAGTTGTGTTGGAGCTGAGGGAGCAGAGTCACTGGAACAGGGAACAAAGATACAGGAAACTGAGTCCATCACACCTGGGGATTTACTGTTACTGGAAAGATTGTGGATTCCACACTTATAATCCTTGTATCAATCATCTGACTGTGTCTGAGTATTTTACTGGTGTGTTGGTGATTTTCTGCTTGAGAGTGAAAGTGGGATTATTGGGGCCACTCCTGACTGAGTGTATGCCATCACTATGAGTGTAAAGTTAAAGTTAATTTTTTTGTCAAAGGACCAAGGTTTATTTCTGACCTTAAATGTTTTCTTGGCTGTGATATCAGCATTGCAAAAGATGTCTGAGCTGTTTTGATTGGCTGAGTGCAGAAGCTCCTCCCCCTCCATCTCCCTGACTGGCCCCTTATATCTGGGTCCTGCAGCCTCTCCTCTCCTCACACTCCAACCTGCTCATCTCTCAGCTGGACAGTAAGGGCTGTTCACACCTCACACTGACAACATGCTGGGGACTCTCTGCTCTCTCATCTCTGTGCTCTCATGTGAGGACTTTCAAATTACATTTATACTATGAGTGTAACTGAGTATCATAATCCTAACACAAGATGTGCTTTACACCTCTCTGTGTTGTTTTACCTTCACAGGTGTCAGCTGTCAAACCCTGTTGACACAGAAGCCTCCAATACTGAGTTTAACTGAAGGACAAAAGGCCACCATGGACTGTAACATCGGCCCAGAAGATACTTACAATATTTACTGGTACAAGCAGGTTCCAGGCAGTGCTCCTCAGTTTGTGCTGTATTTCTACAGAACACACAGCTCTCCCACATATGGAGCTGGTTTCTCCTCCAGCCGCTTTACCTCCAGATCCCAGAGTAACACGGATTATCAGTTAATAATAACTAATGTGGAGGCTGGAGACTCTGCTGTGTATTACTGTGGTAAATGGGTGGACTCTGCAAAGGAAAGAGTATCACAGTGATTCACACCATGACAAAAACTACCGCACAGAATGTCTGCACTTCTGCTTTCAATGATGAGTAAACATGTGCTGCTGCCTTCTTTATAGACATGAATGCAACTGGAACAGGGGTATTGAAATAATGACAGTATTTCTCATATACTCTCACTATCCCTCGGTGAGAAAGACAAATCAACCAGGCATTGATTTACAACAGAAATTAAATGTATGTGGTCATGTATCACAATCTGTGCGTTAAGTTTCATTTAAACATTTTAAGAAAGAGAAACATGTTCTGACCAAATTGTGGTCAACTGAATTTGAATTATATTATATATTATCAATTCTTGTTTGCATTTAATGTGTAGCTTTAACATCCCAGGATATCTGTGTTTGAGTAAGTGACTGATGAAGTCACACCATTGGTTGTCCAGCTGAGCGGCCTTTCCCCATTGGCCATTGCTCTGTCAAACTGTTTTCACGTAAAAAATGAGTGTGATGTCACCAGGGGGTGTTGAAAGCGGATCCACACAGATCCCATACCATTGACAATCTTTGTCCAAAAATGTCAGCAAATTAATCAGTAGACCATAAACAGTCCAGACTTATAATAGGTTTTGGCATAATCTTGTTTTTATTGGGAAGTTCTTGGTACATTATTAGTTTGATGACTTTTCTTCTGTGGGTATGAATTTGAACTCTAGTTCTGTAATTGGCTGAGTGCAGAAGCTCCTCCCCCTCCATCTCGCTGACCGGCCCCTTATATCTGGGTCCTGCAGCCTCTCCTCTCCTCACACTCCAACCTGCTCATCTCTCAGCTGGACAGTAAGGGCTGTTCACACCTCACACTGACAACATGCTGGGGACTCTCTGCTCTCTCATCTCTGTGCTCTCATGTAAGAGACATTCATGCATCATTAATGGAAAATTCTGCCTGTGATGTAAATATTTCTTACCTGAGCTTCTTATTTCCCAGGTGTGAGTGGAGTAACAGTGGTGACACAGAAGCCTCCTGTTCTGACAGTCAGTAAAGGAGATACAGCCACTATGGACTGTAACCTGGGGACTGTGACTAATTATCCTGCTCACTGGTACAAGCAGGTTCCAGGAGGAGTTCCTAAGTTCGTGTTACGACTCTATCATGGTGAACAGTCTCCAGATAGATATGGGACGGGATTTTCATCCGATCGCTTCACATCAACCCGTCAGAGTAGTACAGACTCCCGGTTTATAATTAAAAATGTGGAGGCAGGAGACTCTGCAGTGTATTACTGTAGCACATGGGACAGCTCTGCTAGTGCAGCTGTATCACAGTGATTCACACCATAACAAAAACCTCTGAGGTTCACTTCCGCTTTAAAGCTGCTTGACGTTCACAGGGGAGAAGATGTGCATTTATTCAAGCTGAACCAAAATCTCCCATCCATGCAGAAATGTAATCTCCCCACCAAACAGCAAAAATAAAATGAGAAAAATTACAACATCTGATCAAAAAATATATAAAAAAGGAAAATCTGGCTTAACCTGGTCACAGCTTCTTTATATGGAGTTTACACATTCTCATCAGCTTCATTTTCCCTAGTTGCTTCAGTTTCTTCCTGTAGTCCAAAAAATATGATTATCAGGCTAATTGGAGACTTTAATGAAGACCTGTGTGAAAGAAGTACTTAAGTCAAAACTGGTACTGTACTGTTTAGCAAATCCATGTGGAACCGGTGGCACTGAGCATGCATTCACGGTGCCAGTAGGGCTTGCTACAGCCTTAGTCACCGGGGAGGTCCATATGGTACTAGTGTCTAGAAAATCTAAAGTGATCTTCCTGGAATAAGTGTAGGGCCTCTGTGCTGCTGGAAGTGGATGGAGCGGTGTTGACTGTTTCCTGACCAGTCAGCTCCTAAACTCTCACTTAGCACATGACACAGGACTGTATTTTTATTAATACGTAGTCGTTTATCCAGTGCCTCACCCCACTTTTTTCTGTCTCTCTCCGAGGATCTTTCCCTCCACAACCCTGAGTCCTGGATCATCCGAGCCCTGTCCCTCACCATGAGCTCTGGCTGCTGCTGTCCTGATGCGGTCCTGATCCAGTTCTGCACCATCCTTGGCATACCACATCCTCGAGCAACTGATAGCACTGTTTAGATGGACTTTAATGGAACTGTATTGTCTTTATCTTGTTATTAACTAGCTAGCCCGCGGAGGATGGGCTTCCCCACTATAGCCGGGTTCCTCCTGAGATTTCTTCCCACTGGGGAGTTTTTTCTCACCACTGTTTGAGGATTTTTCTCCCGACTGGGAGTTTTTTCCCTCATTTGCTGTAGTGGGGAATAGGCTGGGCACTGCCCTTTCAGTAACTCAGTAACTCATCTCTGACTGTCTTTGTGACAGTTTATCTGTGAAAAGTGCTATACAAATAAATTGAAATTGAGAAAAAATTGAAAGTCACAAATCGCAAAAAATGAGCTGACACTATCATTAAAAGCCACAATGGCCAGAGCATCACCTGAAAGATTTCTGCAACAAAGCACTCAAGTCTTGTGTACTGCTGCATTTCCATGGTCCATTGTCATGATCTGCAACATGTTTTGAAAACTTTGACCCCCAAAATCTCAAATGTAGCCAGAGGAGGACTGGACGTTTTATTTGATTCCGCTGCTCACCCTTAAGGCCTGCAGTGCATTTATAGCTTTGGATCCTGAGAGCAAGCTGAACTACGAACTTCTAAAAGAAGCAGTGCTCAAAAAGTACAAAATCAGTTCAGAGTCTTACTGCCGCCAGTTCCGGGCAATGGAAAGCAGACCGGATGAGACTCCTCAGGAGCTATATGTGCGGCTAAAGGACTTATTCCGCAAATGGACCAACTATGAGACGAGCACCAAGGAGAACATCATGGTCCTGGAACAGTACCTGCGTGTCCTCTACTCAGAAGTGAGGACGTGGGTCAAGGAGCACAACCCGGAAAAAGAGGCCGGCAAGTTGGGAGAGAATTTCGTGGCAGCACACAAAGGCCTGAGGAACTGCCATATGCTGCCGTTTTGGGGTAAGCTTGGGGTAAGTCTGATGGTGGTGGTAGGGGAGTTGGTTCTGATAGTAAACGTAGCTTTATTAGTAATGCCTCACCCAATCCTCCAAATAGGCCCAAAGACTTAATTTGTTTTAATTGTGGCAGAGGTCATAAGAGCCCAGCATGCCCCCTTAGGAAGCCCAAAGACCCCCACCTCTGTTATGTCCCCAACCCCACCCCTTACATTGAAACCAGTCAGCCCAGAGACCCAGCCTCAGTGGCCAGAAGGTTTTGACACGGACACCCTCAGTCCTGAGTGTAATTCAACAGCAGAATGCCAAAATGGACTGTAATATCGCCTGCCTTGAAGAATACTATGTTCTATGGTACAAGCAGGTACCAAGCTTCTATTAATCACAGCTCTCCTAATAAATATGGAGATGGTTTCTCCACCAGTTGCTTCACTTCAACAGCTAAAAGTGACAGATTATCAGTTAATAATTACTAATGTGGAGGAAGGAAACTCAGCAGTGTATTACTGTTACACATATGACAACTCTACTAAAGAGCAGGTATCACTGTAAGAAGAGGTCAGGGGAACACCAGAGGTGTTTATTAAACAAAAGGCACTGGGGGGGAATTGGCAGACACGCCAGAAACAAAACACCGTGAACAAGCACTGAACAAATGGGAGAACTGAAGTACACACTCCAAGAGTGGATAAACTACGAAAACAAAAACTGAACCTAACTAACTGAGGGATACACTAGGAGACTTAAACACGGGGAAGACAAGACAAGGGCGCAGCAAACAAGACTCGGGAATCATACAAGGAGAAACTTGGAAGGCACAATGAACTGCGATTTCACCAAGCAGAACAGAGTCAGTACAAGGATCCGTCTGACATCCGCTCTCCCAACTCTGCTACATATAGTCACGAGAGGAGGCGGGGACTCGAAATGCAATCTCGGAAGGAAACAGAAACACATGGGATTAATAAACAATTACACGAGAACCGGGTTAACAATAATGACTCGAGACAAGACGCTGAGACCATCAATCAAGCGAGACAGTTTAGATTAGGGTGATCTAAACGTGACAAGTAAAAAGCACCGCAAGAAAAGCGAAGGAAAGCACAGGTTTTTACATGCAGTTAATCAGAGACAGCTCAGGCGGAATATACTGAAGCCAGAAATGCAAGCACTCGCTAATGAGTTAATAAGGTTAATACTGTAATGTGAATATAGGCCACTAGATGGCAGTATTTACCTTTTTTTGTTAAGCTCAGACTGGAGTCATGTTTAGACATGTCCTGGACATGTCTGGGGCAAGTCTCAGAAAATTAAAAAAAAGAGGTCTAAATGTGGGTGGGGTCTGCAAAAGAGTATATAAGGAAAAGAATTGAGACAGTAAAGTAGTAGGAGAAATTGCAAGAAGATGACCAGACCTGCCATTCTGTTCAAGACCTGTGACATTTCTTTTGTGGATTTCTTTGCCTGTGATTGAGCATTTTCATTATCCAGGACATCACCAAGCCACCCCACAAAAAGGGACTGTAAATATTTCTTTTTTTTTCTCCTAATCAATCTTGGTCTTTAGGTTCATTAGTTGTTAGTTAGTTGTTATTGTCTTTGTCTGTTAAATTAAATGTGTTTAAGTTTTAAAAACTGTGTGTCATCCCTTGCTGTTGCTGTTCTGTTGTTTTAAATGTAATAACAAATTGGGGCCATAACAAATTGGGGGCTCAGGTCCGGGATAGACCATTTTGTGAGTCATTTATTAAAAATCTAACATTTCAAATTGTAAAAAATTTTTTTTTAATTGAATACATATATATTGACAACAGCAATGGATGATTTCTTGGCATCACCAACCGTAGGGGTTTTGAAGTCTTTTAAAAAGACAGAACTGCTAGAAATTTGCAGACATTTAGAGCTGACAGAGGTGAAACCAGCCATGCGAAAAGCAAGACTGGCTAGAGAGATAGTTGAATATTACATTGATGAAAATGTGTTTGCACCAGGAGATCTGGAACAGTTTCCAGTGGAAAATCCAAATATAGAAATGGAACTTAAATTAAAAATGCTACAGATTGAAAGGGAGGAAAAAGAAAAACAAAGGCAATTTGAGTTAGAAAAATTAGCAAGAGAAGAGAAAATTGAGAGGGAAGAAAAAGAAAAACAAAGAGAATTTGTGAGGGAAGAAAAAGAAAAACAAAGGCAGTTTGAGTTAGAAAAATTAGCAAGAGAAGAAAAACAAAGAGAATTTGCGAGAGAGAAAGAGGAAAGAGCAGAAAGAGAGAGACAGAGAGATTTTGAATTAGAGAAATTCGATAGAGAAGAAAGACTCCAAATGGAGCAACTAAAAATTAAAATTGAAACTAAAGATAAATTTTGTGCCAGTCAGGAGGTAAAACTGGTGCCTCCATTTTCAGAAAAGGATGTTGACAACTATTTCCAGTGTTTTGAAAAGGTAGCAAAGAGTTGCCAGTGGCCAAAGGAACACTGGCCTCTGATGTTGCAAACTGTCCTCAAGGGTAAAGCTCAACAAGCCTATTCGGCTTTGTCTGCAGATGATTCCTCTGATTATGAGGTTGTCAAAAAGGTTATTTTGAGAGCTTATGAGTTGGTTCCAGAGGCTTACCGACAGAAATTCAGAGGTCTGAAGAAATCTGAAAATCAGACTTATGTTGAATTTGCTAATGAGAAGCAGGTTTGCTTTGAGCGCTGGTGTACTTCTATGGAGGTCAAGGATGATTTCAACTCACTAAAAGAGATGGTGTTAGTTGAAGAATTCAAGAACTGTGTTAAGGATGATCTTAAGACCTACCTTAATGAGAAGCAAGCACTGAACTTGCAATCAGCTGCCAAATTTGCAGATGAATATGTTCTCACACATAAGTCCAAATTTCAGTCTAGCAGTAACAATAAATGGTCCCAATTTCAGAAAAAGGGTTATGGTGATACCCAAGATTCCTCACCCAAAGACAAAGACAAATCTGGTGATGCTGCTCAGAAATCCAGTAACAGGTCTGATCAAAGTGTGAAAGCTGACAGTGACAAAAGTGGTCTAGTTTGCAGTTATTGCAAGAAATCTGGTCATGTTACAACTAACTGTTGGTTCCTTAAAGCTAAGAAAGAAAAAGAAAAGGATACCAAACCAAATGCCTTTGTGAAAACAAGGTTAGAAACCCCTGTAGTAGATAACCAATCTGCTAAATTGCCTGCTTCTTGTGGGGCTAAAAAGCCTAATACAGCTGACTTTGTGAGGGAGGAATTTCTTCCATTTGTGTCAGAGGGATTTGTGGCTCTGAATGAGCATACTACTCCTGTCCCCATATATATCCTAAGGGATACCGGAGCTTCTCAGTCACTTTTGTTGATGGACTCCTTGGAGTTACGTGATGAGACCGCTTCAGGGGATTTCATACTTGTACAAGGTATTGAAGGGAGGACTGCATCTGTACCCCTGCGCTCTATATTCTTGAAGTCAGATTTAGTTACAGGACAGGTAAAGGTGGGACTTATGTCAAGTCTACCTATAAAGGGTGTTTCTCTGTTGCTAGGCAATGACCTGGCTGGGGGCAAAGTAGTTCCCCCTGTACATCTTACTTCACAGCCGAGCACTGAAAATGGGGATGAGGACCCATCTCTGTATCCTTCTTGCGCAGTGACTCGTGCTATGGCCAAGAAGGCTAAAGAAGATGATGTTGTGGTGCAGTCCAGTACATTGAATAGTCAGGACTCAGGTGGTTCGCCTCATGACTCTGATTGGCCTACTATGGTTTCTCCGTTTGAGGACTTATCAGATACTTTTATCAGTTCTCTATTCAGCCAGCCGGATGGGTCTGGTGATTCTGATGTGTCTGGAGACTTGTCTCTGTCCAGAAAGCGGTTGATTGAGGAGCAAACTAATGATCCTGAAATTGGTGTACTAAAGTGGAGAGCCCTTCCTGATAAAGAAATAGACGCAGTTCCAGTTGGGTATTATCTCAAGGATGGTGTGTTGATGCGGAAGTGGCGCCCTCCTGATATCCCTGCCAATGCAGATTGGGCAGTGGTCAGGCAAATTGTTGTTCCGAAGGTCTATAGGAATGAGATCTTAACAATGGCTCATAGTTTACCTTTAGGAGGTCATCTTGGTGTTAACAAGACTGTTGATAAGATCATGAAACACTTCTTTTGGCCTGGGCTTCGGAAAGACGTTTCCAACTTTTGCAAAACCTGTCACACTTGTCAGGTAGTTGGAAAACACCAGTTAGACCCACCTGTAGCTCCATTGCAGCCTATCCCAGCATTTGGGGAGCCATTCTCTAGGGTCATTGTTGATTGCGTTGGTCCATTGCCCAAGACGAGATCTGGAAATCAGTACTTGTTGACAATCATGTGTGCATCTACCAGATTCCCCGAAGCCATACCTCTACGTAACATCAAGGCAACTGCAATCTCGAAGGCTTTGATAAAGTTCTTCACGTTGTTTGGTCTTCCCAGGGAAATTCAGTCTGACCAAGGTAGCAATTTCACTTCTGGTTTGTTTCAGCAGGTTGTGTATGAACTAGGTGCAAAACAGATTCTTTCTAGTGCCTATCATCCAGAAAGTCAGGGTGCCTTAGAGCGGTTTCATTCCACTCTCAAGACAATGATGAGGACTTATTGTTATGACCATGAGAAAGACTGGGATGAAGGGGTTCATTTGCTGTTGTTTGCAGTTAGAGAAGCAGTGCAGGAGTCTACTGGATTCAGTCCATTTGAGCTAGTGTTTGGTCATGAAGTGAGAGGACCTTTGCTATTATTGAGTGAACAATGGCAAGAGAAAGAGCCGCATATCAGTCTGTTAGACTATGTTAGCAAGTTCAAGGAAAGATTGCGTGCAGCTTGTGACCTTGCCAAAGAGAACTTGAAATCAAGTCAGGGAAAAATGAAAGCTTGGTATGATCATAAGGCTAGAAGCCGTGAGTTTAAACCAGGAGAAAAGGTCCTTGTGTTGTTTCCCTTGCAGTCCAATCCATTGCAGGCTAGATTTCATGGTCCTTATGAAATTCTGACAAAACTCAATGATCTCAATTACATTGTGAAGACTCCAGATAGGAGAAAACCAAAACAATTGTGTCATATTAACATGCTAAAGCCTTATCATGACAGAAATGCTAGGGTTGCAGCTGTCACTTAAGATTCTCCAATGGTCGAAACGTGTGAAGATGAGGGGGAGTTTCAAGATGATGAACCAAGAATTAAAGCTGAAGTTCTTTCATGTAAATTGTCAAACACTGAAGTGTTGCAAAATCTTGATGTAAAACTCCAGCACTTAGAACCCTCACAGAGAGATCAGTTTGAAAGGTTGATCAAGAAATATGAGGATTTGTTTCCTGATGTTCCAAAGAGAGTTACTATAGCCTCTCATGATGAAGATGTTGGTGATGCCAAACCAATAAAACAGCATCCATACCGGATGAATCCTGAAAAGAGAAAGATTGCTGAGAAAGAGGTTGAGTACATGTTAAAACATGATATTATCAGACCCTCCAACTCAGATTGGAGTTCACCCTGTGTGCTAGTTCCAAAACCTGATGGAAGTACTAGATTCTGTACAGATTATCGCAAAGTCAATGCTGTAACTAGAACTGATGTGTTTCCAATACCTAGGATTGATGATTGTATTGATAGTGTAGGGCAAGCAAAGTTTCTGACCAAGATTGATTTATTGAAGGGTTATTGGTGTGTGCCTTTAACTGAGAGGGCCAAGAGCATCTCTGCTTTTGCCACACCATCTGGATTGTACCAGTATGAAGTCCTACCCTTTGGCATGAAAAATGCCCCAGCCACGTTCCAAAGGATGATACAGTCTACAATCGCCGGATTGCCACACACGGGTGCATACATCGATGACCTGATCACATGGAGTGACTCCTGGGAAGAACATCTAAAAGATGTAGAGACGTTGTTCCAGCGCCTGACCCAGGCTAACCTGACTGTTAACCTGAGCAAGAGTGACTTTGGTTGTGCTACTGTCACCTATCTTGGCTACGTCATAGGCCAGGGTAAGGTGGCACCCATAAATGCTAAAGTCCAAGCCATCATGGACTTTCCAGTTCCTGACAACAAAAAAGCTTTGCGCCGCTTCCTTGGAATGATCAGGTACTACCGCAAGTTCTGCAAGAACTTTGCTGAGATTGCTCTCAGTCTAACTAACCAACTGAAGAAAGGCGTAAAGTTCACCTGGGATGATGCATGCCAGAGAGCCTTCGATCACCTGAAGTCTCTGCTGTGTCACTTCCCCGTGCTCAAATCTCCTGACTTCAACAAACCGTTCTCCATCGCGGTCGATGCTAGCGACCAAGCTTGTGGATCTGTGCTCCTACAGAGAAGTGACTCTGATGACATTGAGCATCCCGTGGCATACTTCTCCAGGAAGTTCAATCGCCACCAAAGGAACTATTCCACAATAGAGAAGGAACTGTTGGCTCTGGTCCTTTCTTTACAACACTTTGAGGTTTATGTTTGTACAGGACAAAAGCCAATGATTGTGTACACTGACCACAATCCGTTAATGTTTTTGAGTAAGATGAAAAACAAGAATCGGAGATTGTTGAATTGGAGTTTGATTTTACAGGAGTTTGACTTGGAAATTAAGCATGTGAAGGGTACAGACAATGTAATTGCTGGTTGCTTATCCCGTGTTTGAATGTGTATATCATGTGTTTGAATATTGTATGATATGTATATATAGACAAGTGTTCACTTAACCATTTTGTATTGAAAAGAAAAATTTTGCCTTTATGAGTCAAAATTTTTCCCTTTTGGGATGGAGGTGTAATGTGAATATAGGCCACTAGATGGCAGTATTTACCTTTTTTTGTTAAGCTCAGACTGGAGTCATGTTTAGACATGTCCTGGACATGTCTGGGGCAAGTCTCAGAAAATTAAAAAAAAGAGGTCTAAATGTGGGTGGGGTCTGCAAAAGAGTATATAAGGAAAAGAATTGAGACAGTAAAGTAGTAGGAGAAATTGCAAGAAGATGACCAGACCTGCCATTCTGTTCAAGACCTGTGACATTTCTTTTGTGGATTTCTTTGCCTGTGATTGAGCATTTTCATTATCCAGGACATCACCAAGCCACCCCACAAAAAGGGACTGTAAATATTTCTTTTTTTTTCTCCTTATCAATCTTGGTCTTTAGGTTCATTAGTTGTTAGTTAGTTGTTATTGTCTTTGTCTGTTAAATTAAATGTGTTTAAGTTTTAAAAACTGTGTGTCATCCCTTGCTGTTGCTGTTGTGTTGTTTTAAATGTAATAACAAATTGGGGCCATAACAATACTATGTGACGAAATATTTACAAGCACCCTCAAATAAGTGCTGGTTAGTACGGGTTAGAAATATCCCATCCGAGAACGCATCCACTCAGAGTTTCCCGAGACCCAGAATTAAACACAGCTGGAAGCAATGAATGAAATACCAAAGCCAAAACCGAAAGAGGAAACGTGATTGGACGACGAGACACAGGCACGCTGAAGGCAGTCACGCGACATCACTGAAGGCAGATTGGGAGCGGACTGTCAGACGGCCGAACTTAAAGCTGAAAAATAAAACGAAAGTAAGGTGTAGAACCTGAAATTTTCATTTTGCTTGATTTAACTCAAAACATATGCCAAAAATCATATTGTTGGAACACATGCCCATTATGCATGTAAAATCTGAATGTTTGGTTAATCTGGTGCAGCTCAAAAAGTCAGCAGTAAAGTTTTATAACCCTAGAATGGTCTTTTTGCCTGCCTGCGAGAGTGGCATCCTTTGTTCCCCACGGCAGGGGGTGAGAGCCATCAAGTCTAGCAGGCCCAGCATCTCTGGAACTCAAATTCACTGGTTTCATCGAAGTTAAAGCGCAGCTACTTCAATTGGCTTAAAACAACTTAAACCTCTACCAAATTCATAATATATTTCTGTTCAATATCCTAGGAAGGAACCTCTTATATATTGATAACGCAATTGGGCTATAATATTCCATTTTAAGGCTTTCCATGACAACTGCATCATTTTAGCTCACATTCCTATCATGTTTAGTCTCTTTATTCTCGGGGGAGTCCAAGGAGTTGAATGGAACATGTTTCATTTCCCTTGGAATTATGGTTCGTTTGTAAGATTCATTCAAGCAACTACCCTAGTCTCCCTGTGGAAATTATCTTATCACCTAGGCCAGTAAAACTCTGATTCGGCCAACCTTCCCTCTACCTTGTTCGGAGGTGTGGTTTGGAGCCTTTAAAGGTATGAGATCCTGAGGGGGGGGGGGGGGTCTTCTCTTCTTTCTTGGCTTCTTTTCTGGCTTCTTGGGGTAAGTGACATGTCACCTTGTTCCGGAGCGGGGAGGCATGTGAATTCTCCCCGACCACGTGGGGCGACTTTAGCTCCACGTGGTCGTTCATCTTTTCCAGGTATGAAAATACTCTAAATTCCTCTAAATTATATGTAACGGTAATTGGCTTATCATTTATTTCTTTGATTCAAGTTGTGCCTACCTGGTGAATTAAATTATTGTTATTCCTTTTCCAGCTTGCGTGTTCTCATTGTATATTCTTTCTGGCCTTGTTGCGATTGGGACTTAAGGGGAGACTCCTACCAAGACATGTGTAGGTAGCGATACTTCTAAGTTAGATTGAGATTGGGTTCTACCTATTAAGGGGTTATGAAATTACCGGCTCTTAAGATTTAGCTATTGGTTAATCTTTCTAAGGGGCCCTTTGATATACATAAACCTAGGTTCGTGGTACGTTCATACTCAGAGCTATTTGCCTGATGTTGCTACCGTGCCAGTCTCCTCTATCCAATGGATTTATCGTCGAATTAGACCAGGCAGAGACGCCTATTTTAACCCTAGGGGGTGTTCTGCTTAGTAACAATGGTTTTCGCAGACAGAGTTTGGGTGCGTAGCTGCCCTGAGATTCACGCATGCTGTTTCAAAATTATCAATTCTAATTCTAATTTGGAGTCAGATTTCTAACGAGATTATTGCTAAATTTTGTATTCTAACTGTTATATGGAGTCAGATAAATCGTAACCATTGCGCTTTCATGCCCCGTCCTCGGACGGTGAATAATATCCATTACATTGTGATTCACACCAGCCAGAAGAATGCGCTAATTAAAGTTAGACTAAGAGACCACGTGAGGCCTTCAACCCGGGCAATATCCGCCGTTTTGGTTATTGCTCTTTTGGGGTTTTACAGCTGGTGACCCCGCGTAAATAGTCTAATAATTATTTAAACTGTAATTTGTCGTTTTGAGAACCTTTGCATCTTGCGGCGTAATGGCTTGCGTACCATACTGGCGAAGCCTATGGTCGTGAGTGCATGGTTCTGTTTTCAAACGCGTTCTGAGGTGTTCTGCCTTCCACTGGCTGATGTGTGAATCTACATCCGAAGTGATCCTGGTTTGTGCGATCCGGACGGCTCTACCAGTCATCCGAATTCGGTAAGTAATGCTGTGATTTTTGCCTCGTTAAAATTCACCGCATAAAAGACCGATGCTAAGGGATCGAGATATCCCCCATAGGCCTGGGACCGTAGAAACCAGACACGTTTTAATTTTATCTTTCCGGGATCAGAGAATGAGGTGAAATAGAGGAAATGTTTGTATGAACTACGTTGTTTTCCGTTATCTCTTGACTACTGTGTCTTCAGAATCATTTGGGCCATTTGGTATTTTCGTGCTTTTGTAGAAGGTTTAATGGCAAGTTGGAAGTGATTGGATTTCTGTGTGCAGTCGGTGGGGATTGAATACTCTTGGCTTGTACCAGGAAATTGGGTATATTGGCTTTGAAGGTTTACGTAGGTGTACTGAAAGCAATCGGCAGTTGTATATATTTGATGGATTTGGTGCAAGGTCCTGCGGGAATTGTTCAGGTAATCTTGACCCAATATTGGAAGTTATTGTTTGAATGAATCTTGTTTGTAGGGGAAGCGAAGTGAGCTTCGAAATATCATTGATTTTCCGTATTTTTCTTGTAGTAATCGCGTGGTAGTGGCAAGTATGTTTGTTAGTGCTTTGACTCGCTCATTAGTTCGGCTGAGTTGGCGAATGTTTTCCATTCTCTTGTCTTGCTAAACTTTGTGCAAAGTTAATTCGGTTTCACTGCCCCGTGGGTGCGCTCCTTTGACTAGCGCCTTGAGAGCTGCAACGGCATTCCGAAAATTGTAATTCGGATTCAAAGTCTAAATTAGGTTGCAGCCTGCATCATGAGGGCTTTTGAAGTTGAGTAAATTCGATAAGTTTTCATGCCGACAGTCTTTCGGGACACGGACAGTGAATAGATTTAATTCTTGAATAGGTTTGTTATGCGGCTTTCCGCAAGCAAGATATTCAGCAGCTTCCATGTGAGCTAAAGCTTGTTCTGCTGTGACACGTCGATTTTCAGGTCGCCGAGTGTTTGTGCTTATGCAACTGGGCTAGGCGGTTTGGGCATTTGTGTTAGGCATAGCGACGCAGGGGCTTATCATTGGAGATGTTGAATATTTTTGCAATTTACGCCATATTGAGCATTTGAAATGGCAGCTTTGAAATTCGCTTTAAATTTGAGCTTCTCTTTAGTATACATTGAAGCTGCCATATTGCCTTTGCACAAAGGGTTATCAAGTTGAACGGCCCGCCATTTTGGCTCGAATTCCTGGGGAATATGACGTGTTTTCATCTGGGAGTCGCCATTGGTCGAGTTTGCATGTGGGCTGGTTCTTCCTCAGAGGGGGAAGTCCTAGCCGGCCCACGGGGTCACGTGACTATTCGCCGGTGAGCTGGTTGGCTGGTACAGCCCCCATGCCAATCCGTGTAATAGGGTGACGTGACCCGTAGCCTGTTAGCTGGTTGGTTGACACAGTCCTCACACTGAATACGAGTAGAATGGCGCCCTTCAAATCGGCCAATGACTGCCGCGGTTTAATGTTGACTTCCGACCTTCCTCCCTTCCGAAAGGAGGGCGGAACCAATGTTGCATGTGGTACAATCAAGTGCCTGCCTGTGACCGCCATCTTGAGAGTGGCTTTTCCACTAACAAGCTTACTTGCCTTCTAACCTTATGTTTGAAGTAACCGGTTAATTTGATTGCGTTTTGTGTGGATCTAACGAACCACCCAATGAATTGCTCTAAATTAATATTTTTTTGACCATTTGTATATCGTCATTGCCTCTGTGTATCAAATAACATCTGAAGTTTTAAATACCTAATGGGACTTTAAGTCTATATTGTCTGCCTTCACTGGAAGAGCAATTTATAGCCTTACTAGAGTAAGTAATTGAATTTTCAATTGCTTGCAATATACTATCTTTTGGGAGATGAGTTTTCCTCCCATTTTAAAATTCATTTTACTTAATTTACATTCTTCCTAAGGTATTGGAACCAGATGATTTTGGTCACTTTTGGCAATGATTGATATATTTCTATTAATTACTTTATTTCTTTATAGCATGCCTTTCCTCTACTTCTGCCTTCTCTCTGATCCCCTTCACCCTTTTTCAGAGTCAGCTATGTTCAACAAGAACATAGTAGACGTAAAGTTTGGGCCTGCGTTCTGACAAAACGCATGATTTGATTTCTTTTTTTTTAACCATTTCAGGCTTAACTATGCAGACAGTCACCCTGCATAGCTCTTTCTTTTACAGTCTTCACACCAGAGAGCATCAGGGGGTGGACGAACATCCCTATTGCGGGGCCATAAAACACCAGCTCTTGGTAACAGGCCCCCTCAGACCCACTTTACAGCAGTCATTCACATCCCCACACACGTGCGCGCGCCCACACACACACACACACACACCCACGCCCACACACAAGGGTACCCTTATCAACATCATTTGCTCTTCCCCATGTTTGTCTGTGGTTCGTCCTGGTGTGAAAGGAAGGTCGTAAAGCATTGTTTCATTTAAAATTGTATTAACTACATCTGTTTTTCCTCTCTAGAAGCAGGGGTGATGGGATTTCTGGTGCCACTCACACCTCCTCAGTCACTGTTCTCCTTGAAGCATCGTAAGGTTGCACGACGGGGGAGACGTGAATTGTGGGGTGACGACAGGCATTGGGTCTAACTTATCTATTGCTTCCCTACAGGACAGTGTGCTGGCTCAGGGAGATTTCAACTCTCACTGAGCACCTCACACCCAAAAGTTTTCAATTAACTAACATTTTCTGATTCTTACAGGTGGAGTAATAACATTGCTTTGGTCATGTCGTGTTTTGATCTTGTTGTGTATGTGGCGGGATGCTTCTCCAAGTTTCTCTATACAGGCACCAAAGATTCAATGACCGGACTTGGCCAGACTCACCTAAGGAACAGAAACTCCATAATGCTTTCGACTAACTTTGATATCAGGATCTTCATCTCAGACAAAACACAACCCATTCCTCCTCTGCTCAACTGAAAGGACACACACTCTAATCTCAACTAACATGTGCACCACCGTGAGCGGCCGCTGAAGATTTGGACAACATCTTCACAACGGAACAGTATAGAGGACATTTTCATATGGACGTACTGCAGTTGTGTTTGTGGCTGATTTGTGAACTACTTGTAAAGAGTGCGGGTTGGTACAAAAATGGGTCGTGAGGAATCAATTAAATTCTATTTTATAATCTGGCAACTAATTGGGCTGGGGCATATAGGTTCCTTACACTTAAGGCCAAAGATGGTGTGCCTTATGTTCATTAAAGTAAGGTAAAACTACATATGCAATGATCCAAATTAGCCTAAGTCTTCTTTCTAATGTTTTTCATAATTTTATCGGAAATTCTTTAAAATTGCTTCTGAGCAGCCTATTATGTGTGTCAACCCCACTCTCTCAGTTGATCGCAAGATCATATCATGTAACAAAATTGCTGAATGTCTATATGATTTGCAAGTTCTCATTTTACCATATTTCATCATTTACCTCATGTAAATATTCATTGTTTCTTGTCTGCAACTGTGTACGTTTAAATGGCACTTTAATGATACCCCATAATGATTTAATATTGTAACCTCCATTGGATTTTTTCCCACTGGGTTTTTCTAATTGGATGGTTACTTAGTTTTAGCAGCACATATAATCTTTTTGCTTTCCCTAGTTAAGAATGGGAAAGTTTTTGGTTTATGTGCTGGTTTGTTCTGCGATCTCTATTGTTCATGATTTTAGGAAAAAGTACTTTTCAAATTTTCATTTATTTAGCAGAATAACATTGATTCGGTTAGTACATCAACTAATTTCAAAACATAGACTCATAGAACAAACCTAGATATTACTTTTAATTAAAATACTTCGTTCTTGTCTTGTGCCAGCTTTTCTATGTTTTATGTTAAATTCCCCGGTGGTCTCTTTCTTTTGAGGTCCCAAACCAAACTTCTCTAAATTTTGTATTATATTGCATTGAGAGGAAGAGGTTCAAAGGATCAAAGTAACAATCCATTTTTATCAAGTGATGCAACTGTAATGGAAAACTCAAGTACTGTAATATCTGTAATATCTCAAATTTCTTCCATGGTATTCTTTAGCACTCAAGTCATCAATCAGAGACTATTTGAATAATCCTTTGTGGCCCCATGGGTGGATTTGTGTCCCCTGGGGCCAGGGGGTGGATTGTAGAACCTGAAATTTTCATTTTGCTTGATTTAACTCAAAACATATGCCAAAAATCATATTGTTGGAACACATGCCCATTATGCATGTAAAATCTGAATGTTTGGTTAATCTGGTGCAGCTCAAAAAGTCAGCAGTAAAGTTTTATAACCCTAGAATGGTCTTTTTGCCTGCCTGCGAGAGTGGCATCCTTTGTTCCCCACGGCAGGGGGTGAGAGCCATCAAGTCTAGCAGGCCCAGCATCTCTGGAACTCAAATTCACTGGTTTCATCGAAGTTAAAGCGCAGCTACTTCAATTGGCTTAAAACAACTTAAACCTCTACCAAATTCATAATATATTTCTGTTCAATATCCTAGGAAGGAACCTCTTATATATTGATAACGCAATTGGGCTATAATATTCCATTTTAAGGCTTTCCATGACAACTGCATCATTTTAGCTCACATTCCTATCATGTTTAGTCTCTTTATTCTCGGGGGAGTCCAAGGAGTTGAATGGAACATGTTTCATTTCCCTTGGAATTATGGTTCGTTTGTAAGATTCATTCAAGCAACTACCCTAGTCTCCCTGTGGAAATTATCTTATCACCTAGGCCAGTAAAACTCTGATTCGGCCAACCTTCCCTCTACCTTGTTCGGAGGTGTGGTTTGGAGCCTTTAAAGGTATGAGATCCTGAGGGGGGGGGGGGGTCTTCTCTTCTTTCTTGGCTTCTTTTCTGGCTTCTTGGGGTAAGTGACATGTCACCTTGTTCCGGAGCGGGGAGGCATGTGAATTCTCCCCGACCACGTGGGGCGACTTTAGCTCCACGTGGTCGTTCATCTTTTCCAGGTATGAAAATACTCTAAATTCCTCTAAATTATATGTAACGGTAATTGGCTTATCATTTATTTCTTTGATTCAAGTTGTGCCTACCTGGTGAATTAAATTATTGTTATTCCTTTTCCAGCTTGCGTGTTCTCATTGTATATTCTTTCTGGCCTTGTTGCGATTGGGACTTAAGGGGAGACTCCTACCAAGACATGTGTAGGTAGCGATACTTCTAAGTTAGATTGAGATTGGGTTCTACCTATTAAGGGGTTATGAAATTACCGGCTCTTAAGATTTAGCTATTGGTTAATCTTTCTAAGGGGCCCTTTGATATACATAAACCTAGGTTCGTGGTACGTTCATACTCAGAGCTATTTGCCTGATGTTGCTACCGTGCCAGTCTCCTCTATCCAATGGATTTATCGTCGAATTAGACCAGGCAGAGACGCCTATTTTAACCCTAGGGGGTGTTCTGCTTAGTAACAATGGTTTTCGCAGACAGAGTTTGGGTGCGTAGCTGCCCTGAGATTCACGCATGCTGTTTCAAAATTATCAATTCTAATTCTAATTTGGAGTCAGATTTCTAACGAGATTATTGCTAAATTTTGTATTCTAACTGTTATATGGAGTCAGATAAATCGTAACCATTGCGCTTTCATGCCCCGTCCTCGGACGGTGAATAATATCCATTACATTGTGATTCACACCAGCCAGAAGAATGCGCTAATTAAAGTTAGACTAAGAGACCACGTGAGGCCTTCAACCCGGGCAATATCCGCCGTTTTGGTTATTGCTCTTTTGGGGTTTTACAAAGGCACAAGCACAAATAAGCACGAGACAACACACGAAAGGGCAGAATCACAACACACACAGTGATTCACACCATGACGAAAACGTCTGAGCTTCACGCCTGCTTTGATGCTGCTTCAGAAAGGACAGAAATTCACAAAAAGGTTGTGATTCACTCATGCTGAGCCAGGAGTGCCCAACCATGTCAAACACAGTGAGAGGCCTCTGCCGCAGGCCTGTTAGAAAATCATTCTGTAGGAGCAACACTTCAGCTGGTTTCCAGTGAGGACCACACCAGTAACTACTATGTAATTTATATCAGTTACTGGGACTGAATTTATCTGAATTTTAAGGGAACCAAATCGCCAATACAGGCCCCTGTAGCTGTTCCTCCATCCTCAGACAAGTCAGAAAGGAAAAAGTATCTCCCCTTTCAGAGACTCCATCACCTCGAGTCACACAGCGTCCATCAGCATTCACTCATGGAGGAAATGAGTGACTCTCTGGAGCTTTGTAATGCCATTAATGCTGATGTCTGTCCAGTCTTATTGAAGAGACTCAATATTGGATAGCCAAAGCAGAGTGGAACCACTGCAATTGACAGCTTCAGTTCTAGAGTGATCAATAATGTCAAGCATCATTATTTGAACAGATTAGAGTGTTTTTCAGTTGGATCTGAATAGTCATGGGATCAAACCTGACTCCCTAAACCGTGGATTCATTTCATCCACAGCCTGGGTCTCAACCTCAGGTCCTGTAGAGCTGCTGAGTCTGTTGCCTCAGTCTTTAATTTAAAGCCTTTAGTTTGAGCTGATGAAGGATTCTTCCTGAGGTGTAAATAGGTTGCTGATTAAATTGAAGTAACATAATCCAGTAGAGATCACAGCCCTGATGGACCTGAGTCTGAAACTGTTCACCGGGCTCATGTCAAATGAGGAAAGTCTGAAGTCATTGAAGCTGAATAAAGCTACACGCTGCAATCAAATGATTTTTGTGGTGGTGGTCCCTGCTCCCCCCATATCCAGTCATTATTGATCACTGATTGATAACTAAAGATGGCACAGACTTATCAGTGAGGTAATGTAACAACATGTGACAGCCCTGCCAAAGAGTCAGTATTACAGTGATTCACACTATGTCAAGAGTTAAAAATCTTCCTTCATGACTCAGTCCCACATGAGAGTCATTTCCTGTGGTTCGGTTCCTCTCCAGCCAATCAGACTCCACCCACTCCCTAACGGTAAATATTAAAAAGCAAAAATGTATGATTTCATCAACTGAATCCAAAAGGTCATTAAGTCCTGTTTTCATGCAGAAACAAAATTCATTTAAAAAAATGTTTCTTTTCCACTTTCAATAGTTCTCTTATCTTTTCTGTAATTGGACTTGGGGTGACAGTCATATTGTCATGTCACACCTCCAGCGCCCCCAATCACCAGTCTACAAAGACCAGACCTGCATTCCACGCTCCACCTTAACCAGCCACAACTGTTACTCATTAATCTCATGTCATTGATATGCCTATATAAACACAAGCTTCGCACATTGTCTGTGTGAAGTCATGTTAGCCTGTTGTTAAGCCTTTGTCTTTTATAAGACTTAAATGAAGCTTAGCGGAAATTCAAGCAGGAAGACTTTCTCTTTGTGCATGCCCACTATGCCTTTGTATAGATCCTGCTTGCTCTTTAAAAATGACTCTGCCTCACTTATGAGCCAATCGAAATCCTATTCCAAGTCTCTGGACCAATCATTCGCTAGCTGTCAACTTTAAAAGTACTCTCTCTCCCTGCAGTTAACCAGCTGTCAAACGCCTGATCTGCTCTGCAACCCTCCTCCCCAACACCATCCTCTGAGGTCGGCCAAGACTCCTCTTCAGCTCTCCAATCACTCTGGTCCCAGGACTCATCCCAGCTGCTGCCTCTCACCACCACCACCAGTGTTTAGACCCCGGGGGGGAAATTCATCTCTACGAAGCATCTAATCCTCAGATTCTATAAATGGTTTATTTGTTCAATGCCGGGATCTAACCGACAAAGTTCTTGTTCATAAATAAATACTTTGTTAAATTTCTCAGCAACAAAAGTTTCTGTGACACCATTTATGTGTATGTTATAAATGACACGCAAAGATCTCAATGCAATCAATATGTTTATTTAACAGGAGAAACACTGACTTTTCAGTGCCAACGTCACTCAAAACGAAAAATGTCATTTTCATGCGTCATGAAGCACTTGTCTGACGTCTAACCAATTGTGACCTTCACACTTCAATACCGGGTGTGACTTCATCGTGCCATGATGCAAGCAACGCATCTCCGGCGCATGGACCGAATCAGATGTGCCAGAAATTGCTGTGGGATGTCATTCCAAATCTGACGTAGACGTTGTCGCAATCCCTGGAGTGTAGCTGGCGGGTTATCCAACCGCCGCAAACGTCGATCCATCTCGTCCCAAAGATGCTCGATTGGGGACATGTCTGGGGATCTGGCTGGCCATGGCAGGACATTGACATGTTGTTGCATCAGATACTGCTGTACAATCCTTGCAACGTGTGGTCTGGCGTTATCATGTTGCAGCGTTATTCCGGGACCATGTTGCATCAAAAACGGTACCACTAATGGCCGTAGCACTTCATCGCGATATTTTTGACCTGTCAGATTTCCATCAATAACAAGCAAATCTGTTCTGTTTCTAGCCGTGATCCCTCCCCAAATCATGACACTACCACCCCCAAAACGATCAAATTCCTGAACACAGTTGTTGGCATAACGTTCTCCACGTCGACGGTATACACGTAAACGACCATCACATCGGTTAAGCATGAATCTTGATTCATCAGTGAAGAGTACAAGATCCCACTGACGTTGTGCCCACTGTAGACGCAGTCGTCGGTGTTGTACTGTGAGTATTGGACGTCTTGCTGGCCGACGTGGGACAATGCCAAAATGACGGAGACGGCGACGGATTGTCTGTGCAGACAGTCGCCTCAAACCAGGTATCCTTCTTGCAGTTATGGTTGCAGGTTGGAATCGATTTCGGAGATGGGTTGTTCGAATCCAGTTGTCCTGTCTGGGAGTGGTTACTAGTGGACGGCCGCTGCGAGGACGGTCTCTGACATGTCTTGTCTGCTGATGATGCTGCCATAAGTTCCAAATGGTGTTTCAGTGGACATTCAGGCGATGAGCAACTTCCCTCTGCGAGGTTCCGGATTCAATCATCCCAATGGCCCTCCACCGATCATTTTCAGACAGTCTTGGCATTTAGAGGGTAGAGTTCCTGATCCGAAATGGCTGTGTTTTCGATAAGTGATGCTTCCGTCGTTCATCAGGCACAATGTGAACATTCCAAAAAATTCTCCTCTTTTATTGCCATCCACAAGCATGATTTACGCACATTTTCACGTGCAAAGTCATTTTCTCGCATTTTCATGATTTCCATTTCAATGTTGTGTTTACGTGTACTGTTTCAGTCTGATATCACCATGTATGACAATTTCATAATTGCGTTATGAAAAATAATTAACAATATTGGTGTCACAGAAACTTTTGTTCCTGAGTATATCATATCTCATTGTTTTCTAGACCTTTCTGATTGAACTACTGTTTGCATCCCTCTGTAGATCTAGTAATGAGTGCTGTCACTATTAATCCAGCGCACTCTTGTTTGGAACACTGCTTCCTATATATTTTGCATTTGCCTTTTTCTACCTTTGCTGACCCGCAGCAAAGGCTTAATCAAACCCACTTCATCTTTTCATCTGAATCCAGCTCCATGTTTGCTGTTTTTCAGTGCACTCTATCTGGTGCACGGAAAAATTCATCACACAAATTCAGTGAGACTAGCATTGCTTCCCTTCTTTAAAATAATTTCCTGTATAAAGCTGAACGTGTATACAGTTAAAATTTCCGGTTTCACTTTACTTTAAGGTACCGTCATAAGAGTGACGAGACACTGTCGTGTCATGTGACAGTTATGACAGTGTCACGTCACTCTCATGACGAAGTTGTCATAATCAAGACAACCCAAACAATGTCAACTTCTCATCTCAAAAACCAAATGACACTTAATGACAACGTTTATGAGATTTATATAATGTTTATGACACGTTCATGACTGTGTCATGTTTCTCTCATGAAGATACCTTCAAGTAAAGTGTTACCAAATTTCCTCCCAGTAAATGAATCCAGTTTTGGGTTGAAAGTGAAGCTTCACAATCTGCATGCTGCGACAAATCTGAGAGTAGCGTTTCTTCACTCGAGCATTGAAGGGGCAATTCTTCAGGAAACTTGAAGGCGCATCTTTCTTCAGGAACATGAGGAAATTTTGACAATCTAAAAAGGTCAATGAATGTCAGAAAAAATTTACTTTGATATAATGTAAACAATTAAATAATTGGCAAACATACTTCAGAGAAGCACGGGAAGTCCAAAGTCATAATCGCTTTCCATGTGACTTGTGATGAGGTGCATCTTAACGCAAGTGAAACGGAAACTTAAATGCAGGAGGATTTTAATTCCGCAATGAGAATCTCATTAAGCATTCAGTGAATAATTACAGACTAAGGTGAATAACCCTAAAAAATGCGAAAGACCTACGCTGAATGCGTGAGACTTGGCATCTCTGTGTACGACGCATGGGTTATAATAAAAATAAATAAACAGAAAACTACATCCTGACAGCTAATTGTACCTGCATGGCAGGCTAAATATTATTTTGTATTGTTGGCTTGCTAGCTAGCGAGTTTGACTGCGTAGTTGTCACGCAAACATGAAATCTGCTTCGGTTTACCATTATTCTCACATATTTCATTTAATGTCTGTAACCGTGAGACGCGCGTCAAAAAATTGGTTACATTAATTTCAATGGAGCAAAGCCCACTGACAGCGCGTGACGCGCTTCAGATTTTTACTTTTTGCCATTGCTCAATTTCTTGAGCGTCAACTCAATAGAAACGCATTTGTCTTTGAGGTTAGCTATTTAACTATTTCGCCTTGTCATAGTTGGTGACACACACGGAAACCTCACATGCAGTTGTCGAAACCGATATACCTACTTTTTAACCAAGTGGCAGTTTTGAGAGAAAATCCATGATTTTGTACGCATTTAAATTATCAAGCGATTTAGTGTTAGACAGAACCTAACTCAAGGTACACTGGTAAGAATTTAACACTGCTAAGTTAGCTAGCTAGCTAATTTGCTGCTGGGTGAAGTAAAGTGAATCATTAGGAGGAAAATTATGCCTGTATATAACATATAGTGCGCAGTAGCCTGGACGTCGCACTTTTTCATCACTTAAAATAAACTTTATCGGTGGGTGCTTTCAAAATTAGACGTTATCATGTTGAATATTTAGAGAGTGACACCCATGGCTTCTCGGTCTAGTTGATAGCTGTCAATGTTGATGCGGCTGATGCTTTCAGTGGGTGTTTAAAAGCATCAAGGCAACGTTCAGAGTTTGACTTGATGCTTCGCTTGTGGCCAGTGGGCATTATATGGATGTGATCTTCTTGGAATCCTGTAAAACTTGAGTCCACCAACAAATTATCAATTCTGACAGCCGTACATGTAACAACCAGACATTTCAGTGCCGGTAAAATATCTAATTCAAGGTTTGTAGATTCATAACTCGTCAGACTGAATTGGGGAGACCGCTACTTCCATTGCCAAGATGCGCACGCATCTTTTTGATGACGTGGCTTTAAATGGGTCTATAGAGTGGCGAAGTCACGCCCCTTCCGGTGAACCCCATGCAACCTTATTTTGAAAAAAATTTGTATGGTAATCAATGGTAGGAAATAAATTATTTTTTGATCCCGTCTAAATTATACCATGAATTACACATATGATGTTTGTTGATTTAAAAGATAATTTTGCAAGCCAATAAATTAGCAGTTTGTTGTATAAGTGTTTAAATATACGACTGAAAATCCATAAATAAAAAAACTACTGACCTAAAATGTCACGTAAATGATGTAGTTGATTTCCCTGGTTCTCAAGATTCCCTCAGCCACTGTAGCTACGATGCCTTCGTGTTTCGTAGCGGAATGATCCCACTCGAAAGGTATTACTTATCCAATAGTAGCTGAATAAAAAGTATCAGGTAAGATGATGTTAAATATGTGCTTGGAACATTGCTAACTTAACAAACTACCTGGTAACCCAACTAGCAAATTGTCACCTAGCTAGCCAGCTAATGTTCACTAATAGCGTGAGGCCTGCCATTTACCTTTCAAATACAGTCATTTAAATGGATGGACCTTGAAACACATCTCTAAGTGTTAAACAACAACAGTTATCACACCGCGATCATACATGGGTAAATGAAACAGTTCATTTAACGTAGAGATTGTAATTTTTTATGTTAATATGCAAAAAAAAACAAAAAAAAAAAAAAAACGCTTAGGCGATGGAAGTAAGACAGCCCTGAATGAATCTTTTAATGTTTTTCATGCGTTGGATGCGTTAGCTTTTTTGTTTTTTTTTTTTTTTGCAAGATTGTAGTCTGATAATTACAAAGTCTGAATGAACGAATCTGCTGGGGAGGACACAGGCAAGTGTTTTAAGTACAGTTGCCGACCTTTTTTGGATTTTCTTTTTTACATCTCCAGCATCTGAGACATTGAGGAACTCGTACCCTTAAATGTAAATGACCAATACAGTTTAGTAGTAATAAACTGGAGTCCAAAAATCTGTGGCGTTGTCTGTGACCAGGAGGCTCCATGTCTTCTCATACTGTGGGTACAGTCTAGACATCAGTTGGATGACCTTGGAATTTCCAGCGTTCCTCCATTGGAACTCTTCTATTCATCAAGCTGATCTCCTACAAGGCAGCATGGCTATGCTTGAACTGCCCGAGTACACAATCTCAGGCAGTGATGAATGATTTAGTGTCATCTCCCATTCACGTTAACAGAAAAAGAAAATTACCATTTCTTAACATTATATAACTGATTGAGTAAGCAATAATATAAAGATGGGCAGGACATATGTACCAGTTTGTATTAGTAAGGTTGAAAGTATGATGTGCCTGAATAGTACACATGCTAGTGACAGGAAAATTACTGAACACTGGATTTGGCTGAGAGCTGTACTGATAGCTAAAACTGCCCGTCTCAAACAAACTGCAGAGTATTGGATTGAAATGAGGTCCCAGGCTGGTTTATGATGGTTCTATCCAGCCTGTTGGTAAAACCTATTAATTCTGGATAAAGCAGGTGAACCTGGTCATGCAAGCTGATGGACCAGCTGACAACAGCCTGGCTAGCTGCCCAACTAGCTTACATTAAGGCTTGTGGTATCTTACAAAATATTGAAATTTGGCCTCACTCAAGTTATTCAAAAGTTTTTTTTTTTTTTTTAAATCCAATATTAGCAAGCATTATCTAAATTGGGTATTACGAGCTAACCCTGTGTGCGCTTATTTTATTTTAGTATGAATCAGCATCTCATTGTGAACACACTAGCTAGTCAAGTTATCCGGGAGCTCTAAATTTAGGGCTTCTTTGTGTATTCATAATCTTTGTAAACTTACCACTATATTTTTGGAAATTCACGTCATTTCCCAACGAATCATCAGCGACTAAAACTGATTTGCATCCAAGTTTTTGGATTGAAGTATACATTTTTTACAGATACCAGTTGAACTCACAAGTTGGTTAACTGACAAAAGCTATAATGATCCATAGTTTTTAATGCTTAACAATATTATAACATTAGCCAGCTGGCACTCCAGTGTTTTCAAGCTCACTGAAAACGGTCCCGTACACTAGCTCTTACAGAATCTACTCGCTATCTCTTCAGAACAGCTGTCGCTTCCCACATAGCTACTAGCAACGAGCTAAATATTTAGCTTGTTGGCTATTAGCTAGAAGTGTGCCAAGCAGATGGCTATGCTGGCGTTGGTGACGTACATTCTGTTAGACGAGAGATGTTGTTCACTGAGCGGTCTCACACAAAATTAAATATATCTCACAATCTTTACAACAAACTGCTCATTTATTGGCTTGCAAAATCATCTTTTAAATCAACAAACATATGTGTAATACATGGAGTAATACAAACGGGATCAAAAACTAGTTTGTCTCTTGCTATTGACTACCGTGTAAATTTTTTAAAAAGGTCCCATGGGGTCCACCGGAAGCGGCGTGACTTCGCCACTCTATATCTGGGTCCTGCAGCCTCTCTTCACCTCACACTCCAACTTACTCATCTCTCAGCTGGACAGTAAGGGCTGTTCACACCTCACACTGACAACATGCTGGGGACTCTCTGCTCTCTCATCTCTGTGCTGTCATGTAAGAAAATATGTTGACTGGTCTTTCTTGAGGTACAGATCAGTTTGTGTAATTCTTCAGGAAAAATATACTCTCATATTTTTTGTTTTTACAGGTGTCAGCGGCCAGAAGGTTTTGACTCAGATGCCCTCAATGCTGAGTGTAAATGTACAGCTGAATGCAACAATGGACTGTAATATCGCCCGTGCCGATAATCACAATGTTTATTGGTTTAAGCAGGTTCCAGGCTGTGCTCCGAAAGTTGTACTGCGTTTCCACCACTCTAAAAGCTCTCCTGATAACTATGGAGATGGTTTCTCCTCCAGCCGTTTCACATCAAAAGCTCAGAGTAACACAGATTATCAGTTAATAATTATTAATGCGGAGGCAGGAGACTCAGCAGTGTATTACTGTGGCACATGGGACAGCTCTGCTAAAGAGTATGTATCACAGTGATTCACACCATGAAAAAAACCTCTGAGCTTCACTTCTGCTTTTGAGCAGAAAAATAAATTCAATTAAAGGTTGTGATTCACTCATGCTGAGCCAGGAGTGCCCAACCATGTCAGACAGCATCAGGCCTCGGCCTCAAGCCTGTAAGAAACCTATTTTGGAGGAGCATCATCTAGACTGGTTCTCAGAGAGTTACTACCATGTAGCCTAATTAAAGTCCATAATGGGGCATGAATTGACCTGAACTTTAAGTAAGTTACCATGTTCCAATGCAGTCCTCTGTAGCTGCCTCTCCATCCGCAGAAAATAAGGGGAAAATACGATCAATTATCTATTTCCAAAACTCCCACACAGGAGTCAGGGCTGCACTGGTAATCTGGAATATCAGGCAATGCCTGGTGGGCCGACGCGCATTTTTGGCTGGTGCAATCATAGTTTTTAAAATTGTAAAAATATAAATATATATATATTTTTTAAAGATAGTTGTTTTGGGAATTTTTCCTTTATTTGACAGTAATACAGTATAGAGAGACAGGAAGATTGGGGAGAAGAATGGGGGAAGACATGCAGCAAATGATCTGAGCTGGAGTCAAACCCAGGTCACTACTTGAAGGATATATATTTGGCGCCCCAAAATATAAATAATTTTTAACCACAGCGCCCGCCTTGTAGATCTGTAGATTTAGAAAGTAGACGTGATCTCGCTAGCTCGTGTGGATGTTTACACGCGATCATCATGGTTTACTGCCAGGCATAAGGGTGTAAAAATGCTCGCATTAAAAGCAAATGAAAGACTTTTCATGCCATTCTTGATCCTTTAAAGAGTAAACAAAGAAACAGCTGTCATGCAAAAACATCGACTCATAAAGGGCTGAAAAATGCATTTACGCACAATAATTGGGAGAAGTTTCAAAATGCTGGCGACCTGTAGTCCGCATCGAAAGGAATTGAATTATGACAGGAAAATAATGTTTTATGTCTCTCTGGTGTATCTTGGTAAGAGGGTTCCAAAGATCATAATAATGGGTGAAAATACCTAATTTCATTTAAAGTTCTTTGTTATATCTGGTAAGTTTCCTTCAAGCAAAATGCCACAAACAGTTCAGCCTTATAATGGGTTTTGACCATGTCTTGTTTATATTGGCAAATCCTTGGAATAATGTTTGTTTGATGACGTTTCTTCTGTAGGTCTGAATTTGAACTCCAGTTCAGCGATTGGCTGGGTGCAGAAGCTCCTCCCCCTCCATCTCCTTGACCGGCCCCCTATATCTGGGTCCTGCAGCCTCTCCTCTCCTCACACTCCAACCTGCTCATCTCTCAGCTGGACAGTAAGGGCTGTTCACACCTCACACTGACAACATGCTGGGGACACTCTGCACTCTCATCTCTGTGCTCTCATGTAAGAAAATAAGTGTGTGTTTGTCATTGCTGAGGCATATAGCTGTTTTGGTTCCATTTAAACATTTTGCTGTACTTTTTTTTGTTTTCCCAGGTGTCAGCGGCCAGAAGGTTTTGACACAGAAACCCACAGTGCTGAGTATTAATGCGCAGCAGAAAGTCACAATGGACTGTAATATTGGCAGAGATGAAAACAAATATGTCTACTGGTACAAGCAGGTCCCAGGCAGTGCTCCTCAGTATGTGTTACGTTTCTATCACTCACACAGCTCTCCTGATCAGTATGGAGCTGGTTTCTCTTCCAGCCGCTTTACTTCCACAGCTCAGGGTAAAGTAGATTATCAGTTAATAATTAGTAATGTTGAGACAGGAGACTCAGCAGTGTATTACTGTAGCACATGGGATGACTCTGCTAAAGAGAGGGTATCACAGTGATTCACACCATAACAAAAACCTCTGAGCTTCACTTCTGCTTTAATGCTGCTACAGAAATGAGAGAACTTAACACTCAGAGCAGAGAGTTGAATTCACTCAAGCTGACTCAGGACTTCTGAACCATGTCAGAAACACCACAGCCTCGATCACAGGCATCAGAATCACTTCCTGATGCACCATCTCATAATTATGCTGGTTTGCTGGTTTTTTTACGTGTGTACCACCCTTTTTGGGACTGAAATGGAAGGTCACTGAAAGGTTATCTGCATATACAGTCACAGCTCTCTTTAGCTCTTTCATCTTCAGACAGTGATGGTGGTTTCAGGAGAAGAGCAATAATCCTGCATTTAATAACCTCCCGCACCAGGAGTCACACATCACCCATCAGCCTTTACCCATGGAGGACGTGAGTGACTCTCTCATACACTGTAATGTTTGTGCTGTATACTTCTGTGGAGCCTTAAAAAAGAAACTTAACATTAACCAGTCATAGCAGAGCAGCACACACTACCATTTACAGCCTCATTTGGAGAGTGAGTTCATTAGTGACCTAATAAAGTGAGCTGCTGGTGAAAGGTTGGTTAACACCCTCCTCTACATCTCAGTCCCATACTTGAGTCATTATCAGTGCATCGCAGTGTCCCTCAAAAACTCTCCACTAATGCTGCAAAAACCCAGATATAAGGTTTAATTATTATGAATTATTTCATGGTGAAGATTCTGAAGAAGCAAAAAAAATCCTTGGGAAAAAATCCTGAAGGTCAGCTGCAGAAATGTCAGATATCAAATGTTAACCAGTTTGTTGCTTTGGAAAATAACTGGACTTCTGAGCTCTTACAGATTGTCCTGCATCCACATGTGAAAACTGCCTTCCTAAATGAGAAACACAATTACAGTTAAAAAAATAGGATTGTTCCCCAAGCCTTTAATTGGCTGAGTGCAGAAGCTCCTCCCCCTCCATCTCCCTGACCAGCCCCTTATATCTGGGTCCTGCAGCCTCTCCTCTCCTCACACTCCAACCTGCTCATCTCTCAGCTGGACAGTAAGGGCTGTTCACACCCACAACATGCTGGGGACTCTCTGCTCTCTCATCTCTGTGCTCTTATGTAAGAAAATAAGTGTGTGTTTGTCATTGCTCAGGCATGTATCTGTCTTTTTACCATTTTACTTTATTTTGCTTTCCCCAGGTGTCAGTGGCCAGAATGTTTTGACTCAGAAACCCACAGTGCTGAGTGTTAATGCACAGCAGAAAGTCACAATGGACTGTAATATTGCCTCAGATGAAGGATATTACGTCTCCTGGTACAAGCAGGTCCCAAGCAGTGCTCCTCAGTTTGTGCTGCGTTTCTATCACTCACACAGCTCTCCTGATCAGTATGGAGCTGGTTTCTCCTCCAGCCGCTTTACTTCCACAGCTCAGAGTAACACAGTTTACCAGTTAATTATTAATAATGCAGAGGCAGGAGACTCTGCAGTGTATTACTGTGAAACATGGGACACCTCTGTTGATGCACCTGTATCACAGTGATTAACATCATGACAAAAACCTCTGTGCTTCTGCTCTAGAGCTGATTCAGTAAAATCATAGAAATGAGAACCTCTTCTATCAATTAAATGGTAAAAATGTGCTGCAGAATTTCCCCCTTCTATACAAATCCAAATTGAAGCTGCATTTAAAAATTAAGATATGAACATCATGTAACGGCACAACAGAAGTATCCATGTTTAATCAAAGGGATTTTTAGGAAAAAAAAAACTGAGCCTGTGTAGAAGACATAAATTACGGTTAATCCTTGACTAAATTCACTTTTTGAGCAGAGAGTCTGGGAGACTCAGTCAGGTATAATAAGAGGGTGTTGGCTGGTGTTTCGAGACGCCAAATGCAGTGGCCTGAACGAAGGGAATCACAGCAAAAAGACAAACACAGATAAAACAAGAGAGAGGGGCTTGCGCTTCCAAAGGACGTGAATCTCATCCGAATAATAAACAGGACTCAGGCGAGCGGGACAGTACGAAATATGGAAAAAAGTCTCGGAAACCGAGATCAAACGATTAAGCCCCAGACGGTGCACAGACAGAGGAAAGGGAAGAGAAAGATTCCCTTTACTAACACTTTCCTTTTTGCAACTTATTCCTCAACACTTCTCTAGCTGGAGATCTTGTGGGCTACACTGCAAAGGTAACACTGACACTCTAGCAAGGGCAGTGAGGCGAAACTTGGGCTTAAATAGAGTCCGGGCACCGCCCACAATTAATGCCAGCAGGCCAAAGAATCCAATATGGGCAAAACGATATCGTCCCGGACGAGAGTAACAAAGAAACCTCCCAAACCAATGCCAACCTCCAAAACCATGACAAAGAGTCTGTAAAACCAAACAAAAAAAACCTTGTGATTAAATAGCAGCAAAAAATGTTGGCCTGAACTGTCCATAGTGCTGTGTGTCATGCAGCTGTTATAAAACGGTTGGAATATAGAGCTTCAAAATGACATTTAACTTTACTTAAAACAATATTGGCATAGTGGCACAGTAAGTAGCACCCAAAACTCCCAGCAAAAGGGCTGTCGATTTGAAACCAGCCTGTTAGTGTGGCCTTTCAGTTCATGTGGCATGATTTCCTCCCACAGTGAAAAGATGTTTAAATCATGTTCTCTGGATTCTCTACATGGCCCATATAAATGAGTTTGTGAATGAATGGCTCGTAATCCACTCCACGGACAGTCAAAGTATTCGGGGTAAAGTCTTGTAAGTAAAGAGTCAAATAAAGAGATATTAAGCCCAGTTCCTGAGTACGTCCTGCACTGTTGGTTTTCATTCTGATCCCTGTATGAGGTCAGAGTTGCTGTTGGATCCATGAGCAAAACCATTCGCCCCACATCGACTAAACTACTGTAGCTCACAAAAGGTCCCACAAAAATTTAAATAATAAAAAATGCGATTTTACAGAATTAACTCAACTCTTTGCCATGAGGCCAACTGACTTGGACTCTAAGCTCCATCAGAGTCATGTAGGTCAGTGCTGAGGGCTTTAGATGAACAGGAGTTCTAAGTGTAGAAAGGGTCTCATCAGACGTGATGTGTGATAGAGTTTTACATTTGGGCTCTGATAAGAGTAACAGATGTGTTGTACATGATGAAACATGATGTAAAGCTCTCAAACTGAGATTCATTTTAATAAAAATACTGGAAACAGGGAGTCTGTCTTTGTTTGTTTCAGATGCCAAATGAAATGTATCAATGGAATTTATTGCTCTGTGTGCAACGCCACTAAAGCTGTGATACATTCTATTCTACTCTGTTTTCTTTTCTAAATTTTAATTAGTTCGACATCACACGGTTTGAATCAGGCAGAATCATTTCTCTGCGATGTAAAATCTAAATGCTCTGTCAATATGTTCTGTGACAGATCTCAGCACAGAATTTTCTCCACAGTGTTTCAGTTCCCTTTAGTTGTGTTCAGACTGATGTGAGGTTTTTGTACGGGTGTGAACGCCATTTGTATCACTGTGGTATTCGGCCAAGGAACAAAACTGATTGTCGCTGGTAAGTCTCTTCTTTTTTCTTTGTAAACTATAGGCGTTATGCAGATTTCCAAGCCAATTTTCATTTTATTAATTTCATCGTGCCTAACATTTAGCATTTTGCTGCTTTTCAGTAACTGGTCACTGTTTATATTCAAGGTAATGGCTTCATGACTGAGACATAAATATTTCCCTGGTGTTCAGTTTTTTTTCCCTAATATACGAATTTTAAAAATTTTGATGTTCTTTGAATATTATTTGCCATTCTCCTTGGTTGTCATGGAATCAGGACATATACTTTTTGACTCAATGTTTTTTTGTAAAATGAAATTTGCTGCATGGCTTTAATATGGTGGTTCCAATAGGGCCACCCTGTTTATACATATTTTTGCTCTAAACTTCAATATTAGTATTTTTACTAGCTGCTAATTTGTCTTAATTAGGTGCACTTCATGTTTCAGTGGTTATTTACCCCATTTAGCCACATTTTTAGGGAAATACGTACACTGTAAACCCTGACAAGTGTAATGAACTCAAATGTTTTGTGGAAACCGATTACCTAAAAAAATTGTGCCAACAATTATGCCAACTTAATGATCTTGTGTCCACAGCTCTTAAAAACATGTTAAAAAAAATTACTTTATCTAATTTTTATAAGTTTCTATCACACAATGCAATTAAGTTGACTGACAATTTTTTTGAGATGATCGGTTTCCACAAAACGTTTGAGTTCACTGCACTATCGGCGTTTACAGTGTCTGCTGACCATGAAGAATAAGACTCTTGAACATATAATGTTCATTATTCACCATTTCAATTAATTACAGGTGATGAAAATTCCCAACCTGTCAAATCTGGCTCTTTGAACATCATTTGGCTCTAAATTAGATCGTTATGCAGAAATGTTTGGGTTTCTATCAAAATAGCTTCCCCGAGCTTAATCAAATTTATTTGAGACAAAACTGGTTTGACTCATTCTTTCCTTGTAATAAACACTAATTGTATTTGTAACACTGGCTGCACTATTTTGTCATGTATGAGCCGACTGATTAATTTGACAAGTTATATTTTCACCCCCTTTTTTGATAATGTTTCCAATATATTAGAACATGCGTGTTGAGTTATTATTGCTCAGGACATGCATGGATATTTCCGTGAAAATAAAGCTTAAGAGAGTGCTCGTTATAATAATGCTCATTAATTCAAACATCTGACAGCTCGTTAAGATCTTACCATCACACTTGCAGTTGCAAATGGAACAAAAATCAGCACACAAATCGAGGACCAAGTTTGAGAACCACTACTTTGATATTAAACACACTGAAATGTTATAAATTGTCCGTTGAATCAACTCAAAATCAAAAGACAGTATAATGTCCACTATCATGAACAAAATGACAAAAATGTGCTTTTTTAATTGATTGATTAGTATTTATATTGCTCGTAAAATAATTATGCTGAAATGAAAAAAAAAAAAAAAAATAGTGTTCTTTATTTTGTTTTGCTTTTAGCACTTATGGTTTTACATAGTGTGCTTGTAGCCTTTGGTACACAAACATCCAATTTACAAGCCTAATCCATAAAATTCGCTTTTTTCCAGACCCATCTCTCCCTGCACCTGCCCTCTCTCTCCTGCCTCCATCCAGTGAGGAGCTGCAGACAGAAAAGGCCACACTGGTGTGTCTGGTGCAGATGTCTGTTTGGTTTGGCGCAGATGTCAGCTGGACATCTGGTGGGAGTCCAGTTACTGATGGGATTATTACCAGCACCGCCCAACAGAAACCTGATAAAACCTTCGGTTTGAGCAGCTTCTTAACCATCAAACCCTCTGAATGGTTTAGTAACCGTGTTTATACCTGTAAAGTGTCTCTCGGGTCTAAAGCCACAGAGAAAAGTATCAAACAGTCTGACTGCAGTGAATAAAGTGCAGCTGTTGATGTCATTCCTACTTACAATTTATTTTTTATCAGCATTCTTCTCGATCTGTGCCCGTTATGTAAAGCATTAAATATGCTTTGAATTTTTATCACAGGTTCCCTGATGAACTTTTTAAGAGTAGACTTTGTAGCTCTTCATTAGGTTATAGTAATTTAGAAAACATTCTTTTGTTATTTTTGTGTTTGTGTAATGTGTAGAGATTCAATAAATATGATTGCAAGTGCTGTATTGTTCCTTATATTTAAATGCTGTAACAAAAGTACTTTTGGATATAGTCTGTCCATTAGTCTACACGACCATTTCTCTTTCCTTGAAAACTAGATTGTTGATCAAATTGTGGATGTGTGGATGTGAAATTGTGGAACAGTGAAGACTTTCCTGAAATGTATGATCTCGCTGAACACCACTCAAATTTATAAATTTGTAATCATTTGTTTTCACAATCAAACTAAAACCACTGATTGTGCAATTCATGCACTGTAAGGCATAAAAATACCATATCACAGTCCACTGGAGAACAGAGGGATGCAGGGACATTTGGGTTTTAGGCATGAGATACAGAGTCCTCCACACCAGCACACACCTGACACACTATAACTTTTCAACGGAATCGTGCAACATTCACACGGCCACAGTTTAATTAAAATGCTTGTATAACATTGCACATTGGCTGATCTTGAGTGTTCTGGAGTTGTCCTCCCGTGCAGCCAAGCTGATCCAGCAGAGGGCGACAGAGAGGCGACTTTGCAACTGAAACTGAGAAGCACCTGCAGGATTTACATACTTTATTTATAACTCAATGCAAATGAGGGAGTAATTTTATCAACTTTTAAAACATCTGAAGAACAGCCCACTGTTAGCATATAGACCTGAAGATGGAAACAGAGCTAAAACAGACCGTACTTCACTGCAGAAACACCATTATTCTCGGCTGCACAGATGTCAAAAGTTAGTTTCATTTATAACAGGGATTGTGTGCTTGAGAGACACCAGGCTCAAGAAATCATTCTCACAATGTATCCCGCATGGTAAAATAACATTTTCGCACTTCTATTACCGCAGAAAAATAAAATGAATGTGGTGCCTGTTCTACAAGGATTTCTGAATTACCCAGATAACAGCTTCCGTACAGAGGACTATGGCTTCGTTTTTTCACTTTTGTCCAGATTCCATACTGGGGGAATGTTGGAGTTTTACTGAGTTATCCAGTTGACTCAATCACCCATCTTTCAAGAACGCAGCTCTGCTGGTGTAGCACCAGTAATCAAGAGCACAAGCCAGTTGGATTGTATTCTTGTGACATTTCTGAATCCTTTCAGCGTTTCACATTTATTAATATCAAAAGAGAGACAAAAATGTCTGGTCATAGATTTTTTGGTGTGGTTATGGGCCCTGGCTTTCACATTTGCATTTCTGATCACAGTGTGACTTTGAAACAGTAATATTATGAGGGTGGGGTTTGTGGGGTTTGGGTGGAGTCACAGGTGTAGCTCAGTATCTCTCCATCACTGTTTGGGTTTCAGTTGTGATGGAGCTGAGGGAGCAGAGTCACTGGAACAGGGAGCAAAGATACAGGAAACTGAGTCCATCACATCTGGGGATTTACTGTTACTGGAGGGAATGTGGATTCCAAACTCATAAATCCTGTATAAATCTTCTGACTGTGTCTGTGTGTGCTGGTGTGTTGGTAATTTTCTCCTCAAGTATGAATATGGGATTATTGGGGTCACTCCTGACTGGTCTTACTGATTCTGTGCACCAATTTGAATGGGAGGGTCTCATTAACACAGTGGTTCTCAGACTCGGTCCTGGCGCCCCACCGTGTACGCTGGGTTTTTTTCCAATCATAATTGCGATCTTAGGATTTTAAAAAGCTGTTGATTTGTCTTAATGAGGTGCAATAATCTTTAGAGCAGTTATTTATCCTCTTCAGCCACATTTGACAAATCTATATATGCCATGAATGATAAAAATTGCATATCCAAGTTAAGATATTAAAGACTAGTACAAATAACTGCTGAGGGAAACAATTTAACCAAACATTTAATCAATGTAAACAGTTGGTTACTCAACAAACAGTAGGTTCTCATCGGTAAAGCTGTAGACATACGGTCGCAAACACTAATTATTTACTGGCAAACATTAGAGTCAGGCCAGTTTTGTGTCATGTTTATTACGTTCAGGCAAATTATTTCAAGAGAACTCAAAACACCACTGGCAGCCACCTAATTTGGAGATGACTGATTTTGTCAATCTTATTTGATCTGTTTAATAATGTTTTCACCTGAAAGCCCAATATATTTTAGGGGTTTTATTCTTCATGGCACAATAGATATGTCCATAATAACATGGGTTAAGATGGTAAATAACTGCTTTTAACATGGAATGCCGCAGATTATGACAAATAAACAGATTGTTAAAATCTAACAACTGCAATTGTGGTTGGAACAAAAACCAGCATACACAGTGGGGCGCCAGGACAGAGTTTGAGAACCTCTGCTTTAACATCAGTCACTGAGATACTTCTGTAAAACAGGAGGGTCAGAGTGCAGAGAAGAAACGGTGAAAATGCAGCTACATATCTGAGGAGCCATTAACTCACTGGAGATAAATTAATCAATGCTGTCATCAAAAAACCATGAACAAAATGATGGTGAGGCTGATGTGATTGGTAAAGTACAGAGACTCCTCCCACACGGTACATTCCGTATTATAAAATATCTGCCATGTAAAATTAATGGAATATTTTATATCAGGGCAAGGTTTATCTCTGACGTCAAATGCTTTCTAGGATGTGATATCAACATTGTAATCCAAGGGAGTTGGAATACACCCGGAAGATGAAGCTCAACTGAACGCTCTAGAAGACAGCAGATGATCAACTAGCGGTAGCTTCTCCATTCACCCCCATTCATTTTGCCTAAATTTCGACATCGAATACACTAAAAACATTATGAGCCTTCATGTCAGCGATAATATTTTTTACAGAGAAACTTCTTTTTGTAGCAGACGTCTTTACTTTGTATGTTGCATTATGGTCTAATATACTGAATACAAATGAAAACGCACCACTCACGAAATCTGGAATAGCTCCACTGATTGGTATGTGAAGTATACACGTATGATGCATTTGAGATAATGAATGATTTAAGAAGACATGTAAACATCATTCAATTTCATTCACAAAAATGTTAATGCGCGAGAGAGGTTTAACTGGTGTAGGGGTCAAACAGGAAAGTCAATAACGGGTGTGACCGCCATTTGCATTGACACATGCGGTGCATCGTTGTCGCATGGAGTTGATCAGTCTCTGGATAGTGTTCTGAGGGATAGCATTCCACTCCTGAACAAGGGCAACCTCAAGTTCTCGGATGTTGTCCATCTGGCGTCGACGTGAAAGACGTCGTCCAATTTCATCCCATAAGTGCTCGATAGGGGAGAGGTCGGGTGACAGAGCTGGCCACTGAAGCACGGGGATGTTCTGCTGTGCAAGGTGCTGCATGGACACCCTTGCAGTGTGTGCCCTAGCATTGTCCTGTTGGAACGTGTGGACATCGTGGTGTTGGTTAAAGAACGGCACAACATGGTTCTGCAGCACCTGGTCCCGGTAGCAGACGCCGTTCACCCTTCCTCTGCAGATATGGAGAGGGGTTCTGTGACGGTAGCTTATTCTACCCCACACCATAACGCTGCCACCACCTCAACGGTCCGTTTAAACGACACAATCGGTGTTATAACGTGCACCACGTCTCCGCCAAACACGTATACGGCCATCTGCGTTCCTTAAGTGAAATCGTGACTCATCAGAAAAGATGACACCGTGCCATTGTCGTAGTCGCCAATTCTGGTGCCTGTTTGCCCACTGTAGACGCTGGTTTCGGTGACGATCCGTCAATATGGGGCCAAAATAAAGACGTTGTGCACGCAGGCCTGCAGCTCGCAGACGGTTCCGTACGGTGTTGGGGTGAATGAATCCATGTCGTCCTTGGACTTGAGCAGCCGTTCTTGTTGCTGGTAGTGTTCGGTCTCGAACATGATCCCGTACGATCTGACGGTCCTGACGTGCCTTCATCACACGTTGTTGACTCGGTCGAGGACGGTCCCGAGTGCTCCCCGTTTGCAGAAACCTTTGATGGAGTCTTGCGATCGTTGTGTGTGCGCAGTGTAGTCTTCTGGCAATTTCCCTGTTGCTGGCGCCAAGTTGAAGCATGCCTATGGCACGTTCCCGTTCAGGTGAAGAAGTGAAATTTTATTCAGATTCACATGCTTTTAAAGGCAATGTGTGCACAAATTCAGAATGAAATTCATTTTTCCCGTGGTGTGCGTGCAAAAAATTGCCTAGCGTTACAGTTAACTTGAAATTCTCGCATTTCTTGCACCTGGCATGTCGGGTGACGTCACTGTAGTGTTTTTGTTGTATAAAAATTATATTGAAGTTCATTTGAACTTAAATATTGACTTTTTTCAAGTGGTGCGTTTTCATTTGTACTCAGTAATAGTAAGCATTTTTATCCAATTGAGCAGGCTAGGCTAAAAGTGATGTGAAATGCAAACAAAACAAACGTTGGCATTATTTACTACGCCAGAAATTAGCGAGTGCATTTACTGATGATCTTGGGCTGACTCAGCGTTAACTGCTGAAGATTAATATGATGAGCTAAAACAAATAAACTGATAAAGAGTCGAAGTTTTGGTAAACGTTTATCAGTGTATAGTTGGGTGGGTTCAGAATTTGTTGAGGTGCGCTTCAAACAACCAAGCAGAGGTGCCAAATCGGACCTAATGGATATAACAGGCAGAAGAATTAAAAATTGCATCCTGGAGACCCACTGTATCAGATAATTTTTCGTGTGGCTCATTACTGGTTGTTTATTTAAAATGTGAGCACCAGACTGAGTAAAAAGTGAACATGATTATGTCATGAGGCCATCATGGGTTGCCAAGCATAATATCTAACAAAATTGATGTGTCACCCTGTGTAAACCTCTCAAGATCTTCACCACATGCTGAACATCTTCAGAGCCTCTCAGAGCAAATGCTGTACCTCAGTCTTAAGGCAGAGTTTGTAGTTGGAGGAGAAGAGCAAGAATCCTGATGGCGTGTTTCACCTCCCCCTGACGCTCACTCACCAGGAGTCACGCTCAGACAGTATAAAAAGATTGACGCAGTACCCTGGTCTGAAAAAAGAAGCCCATGCGGAAGTACCGTAAAATGGCAGTCTATTTAATGGCCAGGAGATGGCGACGTCGGTGGTTGCTGAAAGAAGTTCAATGCTATAGAAGTCTATGAGAAAATGACCCTACTTTCCCACCTGATTTTTCATTTAAATAAAGATTTTTTCACATTATTTTATGGTAGCTGTAGCAAGTTTCAAGTCTCATTCGATATATCATGATGTACATTTTAGTAAATTATGGTCCCATATAGACTAGAATAAAGGATAAAGCCAGAATATGCTTTAGGGGCGTGGCTATCCTCTGGTCCTCGTGCGATACGGTCAGATCCAGAGCCACGGTCCTCCCCGGATCTTCAATACACGCTCTCATCCAATATTAATCACATCCGGTTTCAAAATGACAACACGGCGCAATTCAAATAGCCAAAAATCGAGGCTTCCTTTATGGTGTGCTGAAACCAGTGGGTGACAACATATTACATGTGACATAATCCAGACTAAGAATCAAGAGCGGAGGCAGAATAGAATCCAACAGGAGTGTGTGAACAGTCCCAGGATTGTTGGTCTGTGGATGATGGAACTGAAAAGTGGCAGACCTCAATTACAGAGTTTGCACAAATTGATGTCTATGAATATTCAACAGTTTGAGGCGATAAAACCTTATTTATACTTCTCTACATCGAAGTGGAGATATGGTCCATCGGGTGTCGACGAAAGTGACTTTTTTTTTAAGGAAAAATCTATATAAGCCAGAAAGCCCGTGGCATTTGTGGATGGGCAAACTGCTGGCAACCCTTGACAGTGACAGCAGGAATTATGAGTGAGTGTTTGTGACAGGAATGAGGCAGATTGAATAAGAAATAAACCACAGGCTGGAGCATGTGAAAGGATCGTCTTCCAGACTGAACTTTTGCTAGAGCTTTAAATATTTTTACTACTTGAAAATAAGAGTGGAACACATCATGTTCTTTCTGAACCTAATATGTCCCAGGTGTGAATGGAGTGACAGTCGGTGACACAGAAGTTTCCAGAGAGTAAAAGAGATACTGCCTGTATGGACTGTAACCTCAAGTCTGAGACTAACAGAGGGGTTTGGTGGTGTCAGTGGGTTCTGGGCAGTGCTGCTCAGTATGTTTGATCACTGGTGGAGATCTGCTGATATCTGTGGTGCTGATTCCTCCTCCCTCTGTCCCCCCATTCACATCCAGTCATCACTGATTATTTATAATTTAAAGTATTAGGTGGAGACTCATTGCTCAGTGACTGTTACACATGGGACAGCTCCATGAAAGGAATGGTATCATAGTGATTCAAGCCATGAAAAGAGTTTAAAAAAAATCTTCCTTCTTGATTCAGTCCCATATTGGAGTCATGACCTGTGGTTAGATTCCTCTCCTCCAAAACAGGCTCCATCTGTCATGGATTTATTCCCACCTTGTACAAACATCAACCCGGCAGGAGCTAGGACCATGAGCGCAGTCCCGTTAAAGTGGAGGACTATTCAGCCTTGTTCAGAAAGGGCCACTCTGGGTGCAGGCTTTCATTCCAGCCAAGCAGCTACACCTGATTCTACTGATCAACCCCAAGAGTCTAATGAGCTTGATCAGTAGAATCAGGTGTGTAGCTGCTAGGCTGAAATGAAAGCCTGCACCCACAGTGGCCTTTTTGGACAAGGTTGAATAGCCATGCCAAACACCATCACCTCCTTTAGTGCTCATGTTAAAAAGCACAAATGTATCAATTAATGAAGCAAATCTGAACAGTCAGAAAAGCCATTTTCTCTTCTCAACAGTTCTCTTCTGGATGAGTCAGTTTTTGGAACTGGGCTTGGAATAAAAGTTGTACCCACCATGACTTGCATTGACTCACATCTTTGAAAAGAATTTCATCGATGAAGTTAAAATGTTCGTTTGATTTGTCTTTACACCTAAATACAGAATTGGGGGGAAAATGAAATTAGTTGATCTGTTTGCCACATCTCTGTAATCTCAATGCAGTGTCAAGAACATTCAGGGCTCTATCGCTGCCCTACCCGTTGCCACTACCCGCTACCTGTGAATTATGCATTTAGCAGCTTCCACTATCCCTAAACGGTATCTTGCGGCCACACTACCTGCTAATGCCGAATCCTTTATTTGCGCCTGGAGGTGTGCCCGTGGGCGTGTTTATGCACTTTCCCTGCAGTTGCTATCTTGACCACACACGTTAGCGAAAGCATATAGCAGGTCCACAAACCACCCGCTACCCATTTGGGCTTTTGCACGAGTGCGCCCAGACGGCTTCAATACGCGTCCACTTGGACACATGTGGACATGCACATGCGGCTCCCAAATTAACTCACCTATACAAAGCCACCTTGCTTTAGCCTCAGTTGAACCCCTGAGAAAATCGCTGAGATAGTACTAAATCGCCTTGATCGCCAGTTAAATAATAGAAGACGCCCAGAACGCGTGTACCGCCAGCACACCAGCTACCTGGGCCTTTGAGGTAAGTCTATATTGCTCGTATTTGTATCAATCTTTTTTCTTTTTATTTTGGGGGAAAATATCTATCCTTTTGACTACATTGACTACAATTAGTCCTGGCTAATTCTAGATGGTTTTCCTTTATAAACACATTTTCCAATTCAAGAATAATCAAGTGGCAATTGAAGACACAGCTTCTCTCCCTCATGCAAGCGACAAAATAATGGGCAACATTCAGAACAGAAAAATAATTTAATTATAATTAGGTCTATGCACTGGCGCTCAGCAACGGTAATTTTTTTCCAGCGAGAGCGGCATTTGAGAACTCTTTTACAAATTGACACAGACGCCGTCAGTCCTGAGTGTACATGAGGAGCAGGGAGCCACAATGGACTGTAATATCGCCCGTTCCGAAAATTTCTGTTCGATGGTACAACAGGCTCCAGGCAGTTGTAAGATTTCAGGGTTTTCTTAGTATTTAAACTTTTCTAACATGGCTCCAAATGTTTGTTTTTTTTTCCAAATACACATGGGTGAGCCTTGATGACGAGCATTTATTTCAACCTATATGTCGATTGCCCTCTCCTGGCTTTCCCTGGGTAAACATGCAAATCACTTGGGCACCTGAGGACTTGGTAAGTAAAGGTGAGGTGTCTGGACATCCTGTCAGGGAAGCATCTAGACTAGGCTCACCTGTGAATAGAGAGCCATCTACTTGCGACGGCCCAGGTGGGGGTGACTGGTTAGGTGTTATTTCTCATTTCCTCACATCATATATAAGCCTCCTGCTTGTGTGTCTTTGCTCTGTGTGTGATGTTGACCTTTCCCGTGAGCACGTCTGCTTATCCACCGCAACAGAGCTTGTAATAAAGTGCTTCACGTGTCTCATCAATAGCACTGGCGACGTCTTGACATTTGTTACATGATCAAGGATTAATCGCAAATTAAGCAGCCTGTTTTAGAATCATCAAATCGGCGATTAAAGATGAAACTAAACAACAGATTTTCTTTAAGTTCTATCACAAAGATTTACGTCACGACAAAAAAATTCTGAGCTTTATTTCTGCTTTAAAGCTACTTTAAATTCATAGAGATGTGCATTCATTAGAGCTGAACCAAAATCTCTCATCCAGAAAGCCACTTAATCATGAGAGAGATCTGCACTCAGTCAGTCAAAAGTTTTGAGCAAACAAAAGAAGATGTTAAATCTTCATTATAAACACATACCCAAAACACATGGTATACAAATTGTTGAAATAATGAATCACTTCATTGCAGAGCACAGATTGCCATAAAAAAAAAGCATTTCACCTGCACATGGGGTACAAACCATTATCTGAAAGCGTGTGAGTCCAAGGTAGAGCTGCTAACAGTCTTGTCCACTGTGCAAATTCACTCTAGCATAACTGCCAGGCTTGTTTGTAACGATTGTTAATAGTGTTAAAAAAAAATGAATAAAAACACATATTTGCTGATTGAGCTTATTCCATTGATTGTATTAAGAAAGCACATTTTTCTTCTCTTTTCACAAGAACCATTGCCTAAAATTTTATTTCATTTAAACGGTCACTTTTATTGTTGTTGGCATATGATTACTATATAAATGGCCTAAATAATATAGCAATATAAGTCTCAACTTGTCAGGTCCATGAAGGGTTCAGGAAGACTTGGGACGAGGAAGCAACTGTAATCCACTCCAGAGTTCATTGGCAGACTCAAAATCAACAGGCACACTCAGAATCCGCAGTTCCAGGCAAGGGTTCAGTGACCAGTATAATCTCAGTTCGAGAAGTGACAGTACAAAGGGGCTCGACAGATCTGAAAAATCCAGGGGCAGAACCAGAGGTCAAAATACTCAAGAGATCAGTCAGGTGAGCGTTTCCCAGAATCACAGATGGTAACTTGCACAGTTGGACCCATTGACTGTGAATGGATGAACCATGTAAGTTGCCAGCTTAGTTAGTTATTACACTTTTGGGAAATACATCCTTTAGTAGCAAAGGTATGAGGGAGAATACAAAAATTGAACAGACAGAGCACAGTCCAATCATAACCTAAAAAACAGTCCAAGGCAATCCGAAAAATTGAAGACCACAAAGGAAAAACTATCCAAATTTTGCATTTTTGTATATTTTATTATACAAAAATTATATTTTATTTTATTATATTTTATATTTTTAGATTTTATTATATTTTATTGTATATTATTACGATTATTACTAGCTATGTTGTCTGGGGCTTATCTGCCCCTGGTAGGGTCTCCCAGGGCAAACAGATCCTAAAAGTCAGACAAAGAGCGATTCGAAAACCCCTAATGAATGTCAAAAAATCGAGGATGCTTACGTCGCCCGGATTGGTGTCACCGGGACCCCACCCTGGAGCCAGGCCTGGGGTTTGGGTTGGTAGGTGAGCGCCTGGTGGTCGGGCCTCCGCTCACGGGACCCGCCCGGGCATAGCCCGAACGAGCGACGTGGGCCCGCTTTCCCGTAGGCCCATCCCCCGCGGGAGGGTTCAGAAGGGGCTGATGCCTTGTGTTTTGGGTGGCAGTCGTGGGCGGGGGCCCCGGCGACCCAATCCCCGGGCTCTGAATCTGGTTCTGGGGACATGGAATGTCACCTCACTGGGGGGGAAGGAGCCTGAGCTTGTGCGGGAGGTCGAGCGATACCAGCTAGAGATAGTCGGGCTCACCTCCACGCACAGTCTGGGCTCTGGAACCCAACTCCTTGAGAGAGGCTGGAATCTCTTCTACTCTGGAGTTGCCCGCGGTGAGAGGCGGCGGGCTGGTGTGGGTTTGCTTATAGCCCCCCAGCTTAGCCGTCAGGTGTTGGAGTTTTCCCCGGTGAACGAGAGGGTCGCTGCCCTGCGCCTTCGGGTCGGGGACAGGTGCCTCACTGTCATCTCGGCTTATGGACTGAATGGCAGTGCAGAGTACCCAACCTTCTTGGAGTCCGTAGGAAGGGTAATGGAAAGTGCTCCGACTGGGGACTCCATCGTTCTACTGGGGGACTTCAACGCCCACATGGGTAGCGACAGTGTTACCTGGAGGGGCGTGATTGGGAGGAACGACCTCCCCGATCTGAACCCGAGCGGTGCTCTGTTATTGGACTTCTGTGCTAGTCACGGTTTGTCCATAACGAACACCATATTCAAGGATAAGGGTGTCCATCAGTGCACCTGGCACGAGGACACCCGAGGTCGGAGATCAATGATCGACTTTGTGGTCGTGTCATCTGACCTTCGGCCGTATGTCTTGGAAACTCGGGTGAAGAGAGGGGCTGAGCTGTCCACTGATCACCACCTGGTGGTGAGTTGCATCCGCTGGCGAAGGAGGAAGCTGGACGGACTTGGCAGGCCCAAACGTGTTGTGAGAGTTTGTTGGGAACGTCTAGCGGAACCCTCTGTCAGAGGGGTTTTCAACTCTCACCTCCGGGAGAGCTTTGACCAGATCCCAAGGGAGGCTGGAGACATTGAGTCTGAATGGACCATGTTCTCCACCTTCATTGTTGACGCGGCTGTTTGGAGCCGTAAGGTTTCCGGTGCTTGTCGTAGCGGCAATCCCCGAACCCGGTGGTGGACACCGGAAGTAAGGGATGCCGTCAAGCTGAAGAAAGAGTCTTACCGAGCTTGACTAGCTCGCGGGACACCTGAGGCAGCTGACCGGTACCGGTAGGCTGAGCGTGCTGCGGCACGGGCGGTGGCAGAAGCAAAAACTAGGGTATGGGAAAAGTTCGGGGAGGCCATAGAGGAGGACTATCGGTCGGCCCCGAAGAAATTCTGGCAAACCGTCCCGCGCCTCAGGAGGGGAAAGCAGTACCCTGCCAACACTGTTTACAGTGGAGGTAGGGAGCTGTTGACTTCGACTGGGGATATTGTCGGCCGGTGGAAGGAATACTTCGAGGACCTCCTCAATCCCGCTGTTACGCCTTCCGTTGAGGAAGCAGAGGCGGGGGACTCAGAGGCTGACTCATCCATCACTTGGGCTGAAGTCACTGAGGTAGTTCGGCAGCTCCTCGGTGGCAAGGCACCGGGGGTGGATGAGATCCGCCCTGAGTACCTCAAGTCTCTGGATGTAGTAGGGCTGTCTTGGTTGACACGCCACGAGTGAGGGAAGGATGGACCATGAGATTGACAGACGGATCGGTGCAGCGGCAACAGTAATGCGGTCATTGTACTGATCTGTCGTGGTGAAGAAGGAGCTGAGCCGAAAGGCAAAGCTCTCGATTTACCAGTCAATCTACGTTCCTACCCTCACCTATTGCCATGAACTCTGGGTCATGACCGAAAGAATGAGATCTCGGGTACAAGCGGCTGAAATGGGTTTCCTCCGCAGGGTGGCGGGCCGCTCCCTTAGAGATAGGGTGAGGAGCTCTGTCACCCGGGAGGAGCTCAGAGTAGAGCCGCTGCTCCTCCACGTCGAGAGGGGCCAGCTGGGGTAGCTCGGGCATCTTTATCGGATACCCCCTGGACGCCTTCCTGGGAAGGTGTTCCGGGCATGCCCCACCGGGAGGAGGCCTCGGGGAAGACCCAGGACACGCTGGAGGGACTGTCTCTCGGCTGGCCTGGAAACGCCTCGGGATACCCCCGGAAGAATTGGAGGAAGTGTCCGGGGAGAGGGAAGTCTGGGCATCCCTGCTTAGACTGCTGCCCCCGCGACCCTGCCCCGGATAAGCGGTAGAAGATGGAGGGATGGTATGTTTTACTAATTATGTATTTCTACAATATTTGTAATAATATCACAACCTCAATTCCAAAATAGTTGAGACAAAGTGTAAATTGTGAATAAAATCAAAATGCAATGACTTTCAGATCACATGGGCCAATATGTTATTTACAATAGAATATGGATAATATAAACCCAAAACCAGTGAAGTTGGCTAGTAATGTAAATCGTAGATAAAAACAGAATACAATGATTCGCAAATCCTTTTCAACTTATGTTCAATTGAATACTCTGCAAAGACAGGATATTTAATGTTCAAACTGAGAAACTTCTTTTTTTTTTGCAAATAATCATTCACTTACAATTTAAAGGCAGCAACACATTGCAAAAAAGTTGGCACGGGGCCTTTTTACCACTGTGTTACATCGCCTTTCCTTTTAATGACACGCAGTAAACGTTTGGGATCGGAGGAGACCAATTTTTGAAGCTTTTCAGGTGGAACCCTTTCCCATTCTTGCTTGATGTACAACTTAAGTTGTTCAACAGTCGGGGGTCTCCGTTGTTGTATTTTACGCTTCATAATGCGCATAATTTTCCATGGGAGACAGGTCTGGACTACAGGCAGGCCAGTCTAGTACCCGCACTCTTTTACTACGGAGCCATGCTGTTGTAACACGTGCAGAATGTGGCTTGGCATTGTCTTGCTGAAATAAGCAGGTGCGTCCATGAAAAAGGCGTTGCTTGGATGGCAACATATGTTGCTCCAAAACCTGTATGTACCTTTCAGCATTAATGGTGCCTTCACATATGTGTAAGTTGCCCATGCCTTGGGCACTAATATACCCCCATACCATCACAGATGCTGGCTTTTGAACTTGGCGCCTATAACTGTCTGGATGGTTCTTCACCTCTTTGGTCCGGAGGACAAGACGTCCACAGTTTCCAAAAACAATTTGAAATGTGGACTCGTCAGACCACAGAACACTTTTCCACTTTGCATCAGTCCATCTTAGATGAGCTCAGGCCCAGCGAAGCCGGCGGCGTTTCTGGATGCTGTTGATAAATGGCTTTCGCTTTGCATTGTAGAGTTTTAACTTGCACTTGCAGATGTAGCGACGAGCTGTAGTTACTGACAGTGGTTTTCTGAAGAGTTCCTGCGCTCATGTGGTGATGTCCTTTACACACTGATGTCGGTTTTTTTTTCACGGGCATTCAATGTTAGTTTTCGACCTTGTCGCTTACGTGCAGAGATTTCTCCAGATTCTCTGAACCTTTTGACGACATTACATACCGTAGATGATAAAATCCCTAAATTTCTTGCAATAGCTCGTTGAGGAATGTTGTTTTTAAACTGTTCGACAATCAGCTCACGCATTTGTTCACTAAGAGGTGACTTTCGCCCCATCCTTGTTTGTGAATGACTGAGCATTTCAGGGAAGCTGCTTTTATACCCAATCATGGCACCCACCTGTTCCCAATTAGCCCGTTCACCAGTGGGATGTTCCAAATAAGTGTTTGATGAGCATTCCTCAACTCTCTCAATCTTTTTTGCCACTTGTGCCAGCTTTTTTGAAACATGTTGCAGGCATCAAATTCCAAATGAGCTAAAATTTGCAAAAAATTACAAAGTTTACCTGCTCGAACATTAAGTAACTTGTCTTTGCAGTGTATTCAATTGAATATAGGTTGAAAAGGATTTGCAAATCTTTGTATTCTGTTTTTATTTACGATTTACACAATGTGCCAACTTCAGTGGTTTTGGGTTTTGTATTTCAAATTTTAAAAGTGAGACATTTTAATCCACAAAATGAGCTTATTTCAAATTTTCTGGCAGCAACTGGTCAAAAGTTGGGACACAGGCAAAAAAGGGCTTAAAGAGCAAATAATATATCAGAGAATCAGCTGAAAGAACATTTAGCAAGTAATTAAGTTAACTGGCATCAGGTGTGTAACATGATTGGCCATGAAAGGGACGTCTTAGTGAGGCTGAGTCTCTCAGAAGTAAAGATGGCCAGAGGCTCTCCAACCTGTGAAGACTTGTGTAAAAAAATGTGGAATACTTTAATAACAATGTCTCTGAGCTGCCTGATAGCTCACTCGGTGAAGTGACTATCACGTCGCGGGTTTGAGCCCCGGTCGTACCAATCCGTGGTCGGCAGCTTTTTCAGCGTAGCACACAATTGGCCATTGCGCTACAGGGTTTCAAATTGGGAAGGAACTGCTGGGTAAGGGATATAAACAGCCTTTTTCGTTGCTCAAGCGCCTCCTTTTGGCCAGAGGGGCGTTTGTCAGGAAAATTCTAAGTCTGTTCATTTCCGGGTATCCTCCGCCCTCGTTCTGAACTTGCGAAGATTCAACCAATGAGTGTATAAGAAGCAGTGGCTGACGGGCACGTGCTTCGGAGGAGAGCCGTGAACTGTCTTCACTTGCATGTTTTAGAAAGCACCATGAATGCTGAAAGGTATATAAAGGTTTTAGAGCAACATATGCTCCCCTCCAGATGACAACTATTCCAGGGAAGGCCTTGTGTATTTCAGCAGGACAAAGCAAAATCACATACTGCAGCTATAGCAACAGCATGGCTTCGTAGTACAAGAGTCCGAGTGCTGAACTGGCCTCCCTGCAGTCCTGATCTTTCACTAATTGAGAACATTTGGCGCATAATTAAAAGCAAAGTCCATCAAAGGAGGCCCAAAACTCTCCAGCAGCTGGAAGCCTGTATTAGACAAGAGTGGGATCAAATTCCAATGGCTAAACTTAAGAAACTTGTCTCCTCAATGCCCAGATGCCTCCACTCTGTGTTAAAAAGACGAGGGGATGCTACACCATGGTAAACAGGCCCCTGTCCCAATGTGTTTGAGACCTGCAGCAGCCATCAAATTTAAAATGAGCTCAATTTGAAGATAAAATTGTAAAATTTCTCATTTTAAACATTTGCTATGTTATCTCTGTTCTGTTGTGAATTGAATCCTGGCTGGTGTGATTTGAAAGCCATTGCGTTTTGATTTTATTCACAATTTACACTTTGCCACAGATATTTCAGAATTGGGGTTCTTGTTATGGTTCTGTTCTGTCATGTTTAGTCTTGTTTTGTATTATTTATTATTTACTATGTTTTCTTTATTTTTTCATATCATGCTCATGTTTTCTTGCCACGCCATGTTTCCATAGTCTTGCAGTTTCATGTCTTTTTGTCATTCACTGTCTTTGTTTTCTATGCCAGGATTATACCATTGCCGTGCTTTGCACCTTGTCTCCCCTGTCTTGTCTGTGAGTTGGTCTAGTCCTGTTTCCCCTGTATGAGTCTTGAGCACATGATCGGGTGATTTAGGTTTATGGTGATTAAGTCTCCTTTCTAGTCTCGTTTGCTTCCTTCGCCACTTCTACTTTAGATTTACTAACAGTTTGTTATTTTGATAACTCTTTTACTAACACCTTGTGTATATATTACTAATATTAATAATGTGCACAGGTTCTTTGTAAAGTCACGCACTAATTGACTAATATTCCCTTGGCATTCGCTCTGTTGTATACTCCGCCCTCTTTGCTATTCCTATTAGTCTTGCTGCGTTTCTGCCGCTCTGGCTTCTAACTGAAAACCTGTTCTGCTTCTCTTACTCTGTGCATGTTAGAGCTCCCTAACCGGAGCCGTTTAATATTTACAGGAAGTCTCGTCATTCCCTGTCCTTGTTTTGGCTTTCGCCGATTTCATGTGGTTAGGGTTTCCCTCACGTGCTCTCCCTTTGTAATTAGTCTGATCCCCTGCACCATTTTCCCCAATGGTAACATGTGACCTTACTAGTGTGTATTTAAGGAGTGTGATCACAGCCATGCCTTGTCAGAATGTTTTCCTTTGTCTGCTTGCGCCATGCTTTCCTCGCCTTGTTTTCATTGAGATTACCTCTCTGACTGGACCGTCCTTGTTTTACGATTTTTGCCTATTCTCTGCACTTTGTCGCATTTCCTGTTACCAAACCTATTTTCGTTTGACCCTGATTTTTGTGATTGGTGCCCTAGTTACGGTTTCTGGAATTCGCCCATTGGATTCTGATTTTTGGATTGTGGACTTTGTACCGTTGCCAGGTCTGTGGGGGGTCTCCCATTTCAGAAAGTCTCCATTTTTGCATTCTCTGGTTCCCGCTTGTGGTTTCTCTACGTAATCCTGACAGTTTTTATTTCCATTATATTTTATTTCTTTATTTTTTTTTTTTCAGTGCATTGTTTCTTAGTTTTGAATTTTTAATTTATCATTTCTCCACTGATAATTATTATTATTATTATTTTTTTTTTTCCATTGGTCTTCAATTGTAATCCAGAAAACAAAAATGGGTCAGAACACTGGCTGTGGAATATATGCATGCAGGCAATGCAAACTTTAGAGATGGCAATTTTGACACCAAAGTTTGAACGGTTTCAAGATATTTTATCCCTTCCGGTTACAATACGTTGTTCGAAAGATGTTTTGAAATGTCACATGATCCAATACTAATCAGCTACTGGTAAAGTAAAACAAATCTTTCTAAGCAAATCCCCTGCAGCTCCTGTAGGCCCAGTAACAAATGGATTTTCCTCTCCACTTTGTTTCCTGTTTGCACAGTAAGTGTGGGAGATATGGCTCAGGACTGTGAGTGAAAGAGCTGCTTGCTGGGGCAATCAGTGTCCAGGCAAAGGTCCTCAGTCTGTTGCGTCTACATAATCAGCTCTTCTACATATGGAGCCAGAGTCTCCTCAAGTCACTCATGTAAATGTCAGACTTTGAAAGTGGGTGAATACTATATGAAATGGTTAAGACATCCGAGCTTAATGTTGCATGTAATATTTTACTGTAGGGATGTAACTTAGTCTCATTAACTTTTTACTGAAAGACAAAAAATCTCAACCATAAAATTAAAGACATGCTTTATTGTTATAAACATCATTTATGCAATTGAATTTAGATTAGAGGGAGCCATTTTTAAACTTTTTCAAAAAAGAATTTGAGTCAAACTGTATGAAGGTAAAAGCCTGTTCTGTGATTGGCTAAGTACAGAGACTCCTCCCCCTCCATCTCCCTGACCGGCCCCTTATATCTGGGTCCTGCAGCCTCTCCTCTCCTCACACTCCAACCTGCTCATCTCTCAGCTGGACAGAAAGGGCAGTTCACACCTCACACTGACAACATGCTGGGGACTCTCTGCACCCTCATCTCTGTGCTCTCATTTGAGAAATTTGTATCCATCATTAATTAAAATGTTGACTGTAATGAAAATGTATCTTACATCAACTTATTATTCCTCTAGTTTGTGTTTGTCATTGCAGCAGCATTGATTTTTTTTAACCATTTTCAATATTGGCTTTAATGTTCTTTCCCAGGTGTCAGTGGCCAGAAGATTTTGACACAGAAACCTACAGTGCTGAGTATTAATGCGCAGCAGAAAGTCACTGTATGGACTGTAATATTGCCATAGATTATGATTATGTCTCCTGGTACAAGCAGGTCCCAGGCAGTGCTCCTCAGTTTGTGCTGCGTTTCTATCACTCACACAGCTCTCCTGATCAGTATGGAGCTGGTTTCTCTTCCAGCCGCTTTACTTCCACAGATCAGTGTAGTTTAGATTATCAGTTAATAATTAATAATGTAGAAGCAGGAGACTCTGCAGTGTATTACTGTGCTACATGGGACAGCTCTGTTGATGCACCTGTATCACAGTGATTAAAATCATGACAAAAACCTCTGTGCTTCACTTCTGCTTTAGAGCTTCATCAGTAAAATCATAGAAATGAGAACCTCGTCCATCAGTAGAATAGTGAAAAGGCGAAGTTCCCCCCGCCACACAAATCCAAAGTCAAGCTACAGTAAAAATCAAAAAACAAATAACATCACAGCAGACAGCAGCAGGTATACAGTATCTCACAAAAGTGAGTACACCCCTCACATTTTGAAAATTAATTTATATCTTTTCAAGGGACAATGCTACAGAAGTGAAACTTCTATATATTCTAAAGTAGTCATGGTACAATATGTGCAGCAGTGTAGATTTACTGCACTGTCCAAATACCTGAACAAACAGTCACTATTTCCAAAATGGATGGCAACAAAAGTGAGTACACACCCCAATTGATAATGGTCAACCAAGCAATGAAATGCGACTTGTTCATCATGTTCATGCTTTTGTCTGTTCGACTGGGCCATATGAGGTTGTGTAACATGTTGAAGGGTTAAACTGTGGTGCTTTGGGTGCAATGCTCTCATTCTGGTCACTGGATGGTCAACATGGCACCTCATGGGAAAGAACTCTCTGAGGATCTGAAAAAGAGAATTGTTGCTCTCCACAAAGATGGTCTAAGCTACAAGAAGATCTGTGAAACCATGAAACTGAGCTACAGCACGGTGACCAAGGTTATCCAGCGGTTTTCCAAGACGAGTTCTGTCATTTTTCTTAATTAAAGATGCATTCACGCTGAAAGCGCTCCGCACTATCAGGTGTTGGTAATTCACCTCATTGAGCAAGACGACAACCATTCATTTGGACGCCTCATTGGTGCGTTTCAATTTGACTATTCTTGTTCAGAATTGTGTGAAAGTGTATGAAATCTTTGCATTTGATTTAATTCAAACAATTGAAACGATCATATAACGCAGGTTTGACGGCTTGATGTGCCAAAAAGATGCGGAAGTTTGTGAGCAGTTCACCTTTCAAAAAGAAAACAACATATGAGTAAATTATTTTTCCGAACCAAATTCAGCTCATTATTGAGTTGCCCTTCAATGGCATAAAGAAAGGTTGTGTGTAATTGGAGGATGTGTTAATAAAGGAAAATTATTGAGAGCAAGTCAGGTCAGGACCAATAATTGTTGTAAAGGGATGTGCCGTGCATACTCATTTCGAAGTTCTGGCTACGCCTCTGCTATGAGGAATATGGCACTTTAACAAATTAATTTTATTCTTTACTACTATTTCGAGAAATTTTATGTGATAAAAATTTCAGACCTATCAAATTTGACTCTTAGAACATCGGGCCCTATATTAGGTTGCTATGCACAAATGTTTTGAATTATATCAAAATAATTTGCTTGAACTTCATTAAATTGGCATAACCCAAAACCCGGTTGACTCAATTTCCTTGCTAGGGACTTAATTTGTTTTTTTAGCCATGGTTGCATAATTTTGTATGTATTAGTTCATTGATCATTCAGTTTGAAACGGTATATTTTCACCCTTTTTAAGAAAGTGTTTCCAATATATCACAATGTAGGTAATGAATTTTGATTCTTCAAGGCGCATATAGTAATTTCAGTCAAAATATCACAGTAAGAGGGTAAATAACTGCATGAACAAGAAACGCTCGTAAATTCAAGCAACTGACAGCTTGGTAAAATCCTACAGTGGCAATTGCTATAGAAACAAAAACCAGCACACAACCAGGACTGAGTTTGGGAACCACTTCTTTGATATTAAACAGACTGAAATGTTTTAAATTCTCCATGGTCTCAACCAAAGACAATATATTGGCCAACCACTTTCATGAAAAAAATAATAAAAGCTTTTTTTGTATTGATTGGGATTCACAATACTTGTAAAATAATTGTGCAGGAATTAAAAAAAAATAAAATAAAAATAACCCTTTTCCTGGTGAGGATCTATTGGCAGAAAAACGTCTTCTTTGTTTAGTTTTGATTTTAGCCAATGGCGGGGGGCGGACGGAAAACTGGGGGGGGGGGGGGCAGAAAACATCCGTTCAAACGGATGAGATTAGTGACCCGATTTCAATCATTGTTCTTGGTCAACGTGTTAGTTTCCCTTATAGTGAAATGTTTAGGCGAGTGAATAATATTTTATATAAAATGTTTGATTCACATGCCTTAATAGGCAACTCTTCTCGAAAAAAACCACTGTGGATTTTCTGCGTTAATTTTGTCACATCCGAAGCAAGTCGTCAAACCTGTGCCCAATGATTGTTCAATTGAAAAACATTGAAATGCGCTCTTGTGTGTTCAACTGGTGCGTTTGATTTCCAGTCTTAACGAAGACAATTAGCTACACCTGAGAGGGGAGAATTCAAGTGTCTTTTACCAGGGAAATTGACTGAAAACAGATCAAGATTAATCAGCAGTTTAAAGACGTTTCTTTCCCTCCTTCTCTTTGCACCGCCTGCCACTGATTTCAGCACTAATGGTTTTTATGTGTTTAACATTCAATACACAAGTATCCTCTTAACACAACTAATACCTTAAATGGTCTGTTTTCCAGACCCATCTCTCCCTGCACCTGCCCTCTCTCTCCTGCCCCCATCCAGTGAGGAGCTGCAGACAGAAAAGGCCACACTGGTGTGTCTGGTGCAGATGTCTGTTGGGTTCGCTGATGTCAGCTGGACATTTGGTGGGAGTCCAGTTACTGATGGGATTATTACCAGCACCGCCCAACAGAAACCTGATAAAACCTTCAGTTTGAGCAGCTTCTTAACCATCAAGCCCTCTGAATGGTTTATTAACCGTGTTTATACCTGAAAAGTCTCTCTCGGGTCTAAAGCCACAGAGAAAAGTATCAGTCTGACTGTACTGTATAAACTGCAGCTGTTGATGTCATTTCTGTCAGTTATGCAGCGCATTACCTATACACATCCTAAGCAAGTCGTCAAACCTGTGCGTACTGATTGTTTAATTGAACAAGATTGAAATGCGCTCTTTTTTGAGTTCAACTGGTGCGTTTGATTTCTCGTCTTAACCAAGACAAATAGCTACACCTGAGAGGGGAGATTTGCAGCGTCTTTTACCAGGGAAATTGACTGAAAACAAATCAAGACTAATAGCATGGAAACATTGAGCTTACAAAAGCAATTGTGTATTTACCCTCAAAGAGTTTATTACAAAATATCAAAGGTAAGAAATTCCTTTGCTCATTTCTGTAGACTGTAAGGTGTATTTCTGCTGTTCTTTGGGTGTGGTGTCACTTTGAAATGACAGGGCATACATCGTTGGAGTCTGTGGACTTTCCTCTTTCATCTGAGGTACCGTTTTTGTGAGGTTTTACGAAATGAACCAAGAGCAAACACCAGTAAAATGCAAAAAGGAGGCTTTATTTCTGAAGGGGGAAACCCCCCAACAGAGCTGGCAACAGTACAATGTCCGCAATCCAAAATCAGAATCCAAAGGGCAAAATCCAGAGTCATACACAGGGCACCAATCACAAAAAATCGTAGTCAGACAAAAGAGGTCAAAAAACAAGAATGCGGCAAAGTACAGGGAGTAGGCAAAGCTCGATATCAAGGACGGTCCAGTCAGAAAGATAAACACTGAGAGATCAAGGCGAGAAACGTGGCACGAGAAAACTAGGGAGAACGATCTGACAAGAAAGTGTACCAAACAGACATCTTATATACACACCCAGGGTAAACACATGACCAGGGAGAACAGGTGCAATCAATGGTAACAATAATCAGGGAGAGACACATGAGGATTAAACTAATCACATGAATTTGGCAAATGCCAAAACGCAGACAGGGACCACAAGACAATCCTATGAACAAACAGCTCCGGTTAAGGAGTACTAAAAGTGCATAGTCTAAAGAAAAGGAAAGCATGAGATATAAGTGGAAAACTGCAGCAGAAATAATTAGGGATAGGCAAGGAGGCGGAGATTAGAATTGAGCGACTGCTGAGAGATCATTAGTCAATTAGTATGTGCAGCTATACAATCCCGAGTGCATGTTAGAAAGTTAGAAAGTTAGTAAAAATATACAAGATTAGTGTGGTTAGTAATTAGCAAAAACAATAAACTGTTAGTATGTGTTAGTAAGACAGTAAAAGAGAGAGGAAGGAAGAACATGAGATAATGAAAGAAGATTGATACCCAGAAACCAATAAATCACCCGAATGAGTGCACACAAGACAAGGGACCGTGAGCAAAGATACACACATGACAAGACAGGGGAGACAAAGTGCAAAGCATGGAAATGAAAACGTGGCATGATAACTAAATGATCTACACATGAAAAAATAATAAACAGGAAATCTAAATTACCAAAACACAATACACAATCCTAAGAATAGTCAAAGGGCAGGCAGTGGTCACTAAACACAGAAATCCTAAACATGGCATAGCCAGGCACAGAACTTAAACATGACATGCAGAATCAGAACAGAACATGAGCAAAAAGCAGAATCACAACAGTACCCCCCTCCCTACGAATCGCCACTGGGCGATTCAACTTGTTGGTCTGGGGTGGTTTGCATGAAAGTCTCTGATCAAGTCCTTGTCCAAGATGTGGCGTGAGGGGACCCAACTGCGGTGTTCCGGTCCGTAACCCTCCCAGTCGACGAGGTACTGCAGTCCCCGGCCTCGCCGACGACAATCCAGGAGGGCACAGACCGTGTAGGCTTCGCCTCCGTCGATAATCCAGGCGGGTGGTGGGGGATCAGGTCCAGAGGACAGGGGGTGGGTTACAGCAGGTTTAATTTGGGACACGTGAAAAGTGGGATGAATGCGTCTCATAGACCGGGGCAGACAGAGGCGAACCGCAGTGGGACTCAAGACTTTTTCAATAGTAAATGGACTCAAATTTAGGGAAAAGTTTGCCCCCATTACCTCTAAGAGGAATGTCCCTTGAAGATAGCCAGACACGCTGCCCAGGCCGGTAAGAAGGAGCTGTCGTGCGCCTCTTGTCTGCTTGCTCCTTCATCCGGGCGACCGACCTGAGCAGGGCCTGGCGGGTGGTTATCCATGTGCGCCTGCATTGACGCACAAACTCACGGGCTGAGGGGACAGCTACCTCCTCCTCCTGGGAAGGGAACAGAGGGGGCTGGTAGCCTAGGCAGGCCTTGAAGGGGGAAATGCCGGAGGCAGCAGATGTGGCTGTTTATGGCGTATTCGGCCCATGGCAACTGATGGCTCCAGGAGAAGGGGTTCCTAATGCAAAGACATCTCAACACATTTTCCACACATTGGTTAGCCCGCTCGGTGTGGCCATTAGTCTGGGGATGGAAACCTGATGATAAACTAACTGTGGTGCTAAGTGATTTGCAGAATGATTTCCAAAACAGGGCCGTGAACTGGGGACCGCGATCGGACGTGATGTCAGTAGGAATACCATGAAGTCTAATAACATTTTGAATGATAGGGTTAACAGTTTCTTGGGCGGAGGGGAGCTTGGAGAGGGTAACAAGGTGAACGGCTTTGGAGAATCTGTCTACAATGGTGAGAATGGTAGTGTGGTGATTGGAAGGGGGAAGGCCAGAGATGAAATCAAGTGCTATATGGGACCAGGGGCGGTGTGGAGTGTGAAGGGGCTGAAGCAAACCGTGAGGTGGTTGATGTGAGGCTTTTGCTTGGGCGCAGTCCGAGCAGGCAGCTACAAAACTTTGGACATCTTGGGAGATTTCAGGCCACCAGAATCTTTGCAAAATGAAGTCTTTAGTTCGGCGTACTCCTGGGTGGCAGGACAGCATGGAAGAATGTCCCCATTCCAGAACCTTGGGGTGTAATGCAGCTGGAACATAAAGACAGTTAGTGGGGCATGCGCTAGGGGCAGCGGTACTGGCTTGGGCATCTCTAACTTCTTTTTCAATGTTCAAGCAAATGGCATTAATAAAGGCTTCCTTGGGCAGAATGGTATCAGGGCATGGTTCCTCTTCTTTCAACTCAAAGCAGCGTGACAGGGCATCAGGTTTAACATTTTTACTTCCAGGTCTAAAAGCAATGTGAAAATTGAAACGGGAGAAGAATAGTGCCCACCTGGCTTGTCTTGGGTTTAGCCTCTTGGCTGTCTGTAGGTATTCCAGGTTCTTATGGTCAGTCCATACTATGAAGGGTACTTTGGATCCCTCTAACCACTGCCTCCATTCCTCCAAGGCAAACTTTACTGCCAGCAGCTCACGGTTTCCGATGTCGTAATTTCTTTCAGCAGAGCTGAGGCGACGAGAGAAGGTGGCACACGGGTGGATTTTCCCATCCTCAGGGGATCTCTGGGACAGAATGGCGCCGGCTCCAAGATTCGAGGCATCCACTTCTACAATAAACTGGAGTTCTGGGTAAGGGATAGTGAGGATGGGTACAGACGTGAATCGAGACTTAAGCTCCTCAAAGGCACTCTCAGCTTTATCAGACCAAAGGAACTTGGATTTGGAGGAAGTGAGGGCAGTGAGGGGAGCAGCAACAGAACTATAGTTTCTGATAAATCGTCGGTAAAAGTTAGCAAAACCCAAAAAACGTTGGAGACTTACGGTCCTCTGGTCGGGGCCAGTTAGTGACGGCTTCCACTTTGACTGGGTCCAAGCGTATGGTGCCTGGGGAGATAATGTAACCCAGAGAGGTTGTAGTTTCCACAAAAAACTCACATTTCTTGGCCTTAACAAAAAGACGGTTCTCCAGGAGACGACGAAGCACTTGGCGAACATGTTTCAAGTGTTCCTCTTGGGATTCTGAAAAAATCAAGATATCATCAAGATATACAAAAACAAACTTGTTGATCATATCTCTCAGGACATCATTAACTAGGTTCTAGAAAACAGCTGGAGCGTTAGTGAGGCCAAAAGGAAGAACCAGGTACTCCCAGTACCCCGTGGGAGTATTAAACGCTGTCTTCCACTCGTCCCCCTCCCGGATACGCACCAAGTGATAAGCGTTGCGCAAGACAAGCTTTGTGAACACTTTGGCTCCTTGTAAGAGGTCAAATGCTGTGTTCATGAGGGGGAGAGGGTAACGGTTCTTGATTGTCATTTCATTAAGCCCCCGGTAGTCAATACAGGGTCTTAAAGACCCGTCCTTTTTGGCCACAAAAAAGAAACCAGCACCAGCAGGAGAGGATGAAGGCCGAATAATTCCAGCAGCGAGAGACTGACAAATACTTCTCCATAGCTTGGGTCTCCGGTCGGGACAGGGAATATAATCGGCCTCTAGGGGGCATAGTGCCTGGCTTCAGATTAATGGTGCAATCGTAGGGACAGTGAGGAGGTAAGCTGGTGGCCCGAGATTTGGAGAAAACCTCCTTGAGATCATGGAATTCCAGAGGAACCTTCTCTAGGTCAGGAATTTCTTCTTGGGTAGGGTTAGGCTGAGGTTCCCGGGCATTGTGGAGGCATGTCTGAGAGCAGCTAGGGCTCCAGCCCTTAATCTCATGTGTCCACCAGTCAATTTTAGGAAGGTGTTTGGCCATCCATGGGTGACCCAGAATGATAGGAGCATGGGGAGAGTGAAGGAGGAATAATTGAATTGTCTCATGGTGGTTGCCTGATATCTTGAGTTTGATGGGGCTGGTAACATGGGTTATCTGGGCGATTTGCTGGCCACTAAGGGAATTGGCCACTCGATCCGGGAAGATCTTTTCCACCGGAACCCCCCATTCACGAGCCAGCTCCACATCAATGAGGTCCGCAATCTGGAGACTCATGGTTTGCATATGCTGCATGAGGGCGCGAAGCTGACGCTCCTGAAATTTGAGCTGGGCTCCCTGTTCCTTGACTGCCTCCTGCAGAGGCTGGATGTTCGCTGGTTCCATCTTGGTCAGATCGTAATGTGAGGTTTTACGAAATGAACCAAGAGCAAACACCAGTAAAATGCAAAAAGGAGGCTTTATTTCTGAAGGGGGAAACCCCCCAACAGAGCTGGCAACAGTACAATGTCCGCAATCCAAAATCAGAATCCAAAGGGCAAAATCCAGAGTCATACACAGGGCACCAATCACAAAAAATCGTAGTCAGACAAAAGAGGTCAAAAAACAAGAATGCGGCAAAGTACAGGGAGTAGGCAAAGCTCGATATCAAGGACGGTCCAGTCAGAAAGATAAACACTGAGAGATCAAGGCGAGAAACGTGGCACGAGAAAACTAGGGAGAACGATCTGACAAGAAAGTGTACCAAACAGACATCTTATATACACACCCAGGGTAAACACATGACCAGGGAGAACAGGTGCAATCAATGGTAACAATAATCAGGGAGAGACACATGAGGATTAAACTAATCACATGAATTTGGCAAATGCCAAAACGCAGACAGGGACCACAAGACAATCCTATGAACAAACAGCTCCGGTTAAGGAGTACTAAAAGTGCATAGTCTAAAGAAAAGGAAAGCATGAGATATAAGTGGAAAACTGCAGCAGAAATAATTAGGGATAGGCAAGGAGGCGGAGATTAGAATTGAGCGACTGCTGAGAGATCATTAGTCAATTAGTATGTGCAGCTATACAATCCCGAGTGCATGTTAGAAAGTTAGAAAGTTAGTAAAAATATACAAGATTAGTGTGGTTAGTAATTAGCAAAAACAATAAACTGTTAGTATGTGTTAGTAAGACAGTAAAAGAGAGAGGAAGGAAGAACATGAGATAATGAAAGAAGATTGATACTCAGAAACCAATAAATCACCCGAATGAGTGCACACAAGACAAGGGACCGTGAGCAAAGATACACACATGACAAGACAGGGGAGACAAAGTGCAAAGCATGGAAATGAAAACATGGCATAATAACTAAATGATCTACACATGAAAAATAATAAACAGGAAATCTAAATTACCAAAACACAATACACAATCCTAAGAATAGTCAAAGGACAGGCAGTGGTCACTTAACACAGAAATCCTAAACATGGCATAGCCAGGCACAGAACTTAAACATGACATGCAGAATCAGAACAGAACATGAGCAAAAAGCAGAATCACAACAGTTTTTATGAATAGCACAAATTCAGGAGAAATTCTAGCGATTCAGCGCTGATTTGATTTTATCCTATGTTTTGCTGCATGCTTCTTTACTTGCTTAGTGCTTGAATTGTGCTCGGTTGAGGGAAAAATAGTCTATATGAGCTTTTTGCCTAGGTTCTTTGCGAAATTCGGATATGCCGCATGACAATTTCACAATTTGGAAACACGCTGTATTTATTGTGCGTAACAACCAGCCCCTGGTACCGGGGCGTAGGGCATAAAGAGATGGTTGAACCATGCGGTAGACTTCCTGACCGCGTCCCAATAACTTTGAATGTGGTTAAGGTAAGGACTTTATGGTGCCCAAGTTTTGCGTGAAAAGGATTCCCCATGCTTGTCATTCTCCTCCACTGTTATACCCAGCCACATCAAAGTTGGCGAGGGATATTGAAACTCTGATATTCTGATAGGGATATTGGCTCTGTCCATCCGTCCGTTCATCTGCGCCAGGGTTTCAGCATCCATTTCGATCAGTAGTACACTTTGTTTCTGGGCAAACAAACTCTGAAAATATCAAAGTTATAGTTTTGAAACTTGGCAAACATGTTCTCGAGGCGATGTAGTTGCGCCTTATCATATTACGGAGTTGGACAATTTTTTTTCTGTAACCATGGAAACAAAATTGGACTGAGTGTCTCGTAATGTGGAACTTGGAAGGGGTAGGCTATACCTCCGCAGCAGAAAGTATCAAGACAATTATCTTGAAACTCGCTTTGCTTGTTCTCCAGGGGATGTATGTGTAACTTTTAATACTGGTAAGAGGTAGGCTTTGTTTCCAGAGCAGAACTTGGATAGTATCCAAGATATTAGGCTCTAAATTATCGTAGACCAGGCGCAGGAGCAGTGAATGGGGGGAACACCGCGCCAATGGAGTGTGTCCAGGCGTATGTTGCAATTTCGTGCTCGGTGCAGCCCGGCGCAAGTACTCCTCTGTCCCACCTCAGTCCCTCCAGCCGGCACAAGTGGCAAAGAGGGAGGAGAGAAGGCATGTTTGGGTATAACACAGCCGAGTGAAATCTTCACCAATCAAATGAGCTCCTCTCCTCACCTTTAATGTGTTGGAATATAGAAGCCTCTGTCCTATATATGCATAATGCATTAATGTTGCATTTTATTTTGCTGCTTCAGGCATGTCTTCTGCATTGCTTACGTCTATATTAAGCATTCCGAATATGGATTAGCTGGTGAGCTTGGGAATTGGCAAATTATTACCATTAGCGAACTTGAATGGTACTACATCAGATCATTCAAACTTATGAAGTTGGAATGAAATACGATGGTTGCTCATTTATTTCTTCTGCCTGCATCATTGGGAAGTGAAACGATGGATAGCATGTTGCTATTATTACACCCTGTTGCTGCTTAAAATGTTGGGATGAACATGCATGGACAACAATGCAAGATACGTTACACATTTATTTTCAATATGTGATCTTAACTCAGTACGAGATCATAGCAATCAGGCTGTATTCCTTTCCCCCACAAAAAACGATAAAACCTAAGTGACAATAATAGTATTAAGCCGCTTGCACACTGGACGCGAAACAAATTTTTCGTATACACCTTTGCATTGACTTTGAATGTAATCAGTCATGCAAAATATTCATTTTGCGTCCGGTGTGAAAGCAACTGAAGCGCACATACCCACATAGCCTACACACGCACTCATGCGCCCGCATATACAAATCTCTTACTCTCGCTCTCTTTGATCTGACATCAGGACAATCGATATACATACTTTAATTTATGTGCTGATTCAGATAGTTACATTAAATAGTAGTTGCTGTAATTATTTATTGCATTGAAATGTGCCTGACATTCTGGAAACCTGCCTGCGAGGTTTTGGTGACGTGTGCGCACTGTGCGCCGGTCAGCCAAATTACCCCTGCACAGAAAGTGAACCAGGTTGGAGCGGACAAGCTTTCTGCGCAACTTCAGAAGAGATTTTTGCGACAAAATTCTCACTGTGTCTTGATAAATATGTGACACCTCCCCCCACTATGCCGCCACACCCATCTCGGCGCACGTCTGTGCACGGTGTTGCACTGCACAAAAATAGCACTGCGCGGGCTGCACCGGACAAAATTACCACTGTGTGGGCTGTGCCACGCTACGCCATGCAGCGCCAACCTGCGCTGCACCAAGAAATTAGAGCCCATAGTCTTGAAACTTGGTATGCATGTTCTCTAGGGGATGTCATTGTGCCTTTTGATGCAAGGGAATTTGACTTTTTTTTTCTGGTTACCGTGGAAACAAATGACCCATTAAGCTCTAGGGGATATAGGCAACTTTGTCTTCTTGTTTTCTCTGCTTCATGCAGGCCAATAACGTGCCCCTTCTGAAATACAATAACATCTTTTACGCCAATTAGAGATATGTCTTCCAGCATGATTTTTCAAGAAATGAGAAGCTAAGCACTTCAGTTTGGGACAAAATAATAATTTCCAGCTGAAACATGTTAATTGCTGCAATAATGATAAAATCACAGTATTTGTTTATTTATACCAAAATGACTTTTTTTTTTTTTTGATGAGCCGTGTATTACAGGGGATATGGTGGCACAGTGGTTAAGTGCGCTTGACTTGAGATCAAGTCCTTGCCATAGCTTTCATGGTGTGTAGAGCAAAAAACACAGAACTGAAGAAAACACGAGAGTGGACAACGTCATCGGCTGCACCAACCGCAAAACGTAAGAAGCGCCCGTCATCTTGTGTAAGGAATCTGTGGTGGAACTGCAGAAGTTAAACACAGTACATGTGTTTATGCGACAAGATAAAATGAAAAACACTGGACTGGTGACACACACCAGCCATAGCATGACTATTATTTAATAAATAATTATTTTATTTACAGGTGGTTGTTGTCAGAAAATTCTTAATCATCAGTTAAAAAAATTAGTTTAAATTAACTGTAAATGTATATAAAAGAGTTGTACATTTATTTCTATGGAATCCTGTTTTCATATTTTGAACAAATGTATTTGTACCTGTAATTCCTACATTGCTCTTTATTTTAGATTATGGGTATTTTTGTTTGATATTTAAATGGTTGTCTTGGTTCATAATAATTACAAGTATTAATTTCTTTCACAGTAAAAATATTATGTATGATAAAAATGATTTACATAATCTCTGTATAGCACTTCTAAACTACCTTCGTCTAAGGTTTCTCACAGTTCCGTGCAAGACGCAATCCTTCAGCAGACGCGAATCTCACCAAAACTGGTCTCATTTTTACAATAGTTTCCTTTAGCTCTGTGGCAAAAACACTACACTTCCACAATGCCTCACTCCACCCTGGTGTACAACGGGATACCTGAAAAATGGTCAGGGAAACCTGACTAAAACCTGAAATGGACTAGTATCCCATCCAAGGGGAGTAGCAATACTCCCGGTTGTTTCATGCTGCAGAAACTGCGGTTATACATACCAGCCCATGAGCCACTGGCTTGGGACAGACTTTACCAGTGCATAAAAACTATTTGTTTTTTTTTCCCTTCCCCACTTGAATTCCGAGCATGAGAACTGACTGGAATCACTTGTCAAATATTTGTACAGTACATTTGAAGCACCTATTACGAAAACCCCTTAAGTCACACTTTCAATATGATTCAGAGAATCAGGGTTATCAAGTCACGTACACTAGACATAGCATGGAAATTGGCCCACCTGATGCAGCTATTATAAGAATGCATTAATGTGATAGACATGTAAAGACAGAGCTATCGGAGGACAAAGAGATATTCATTCATTTGTCATCATTATGGTCAATACGGTTGATTATTTCTATTGACAATAGCAGGATCTATTTATGACAGTATGCTTCTGAAGAAAGGAGCCATGTTACACGCTGAAAGATCCAGCCACGACTAGTTTTAGCTTCCTAGCAGAGATAACCAGAATTTACTCTACTGGTATTCCACACATTTTATGATACCAAGTTCCTTTACAAAGCCCAGGGCCTTTGGAACTAAAACAACCCCACAGCATCATAAATCCACCACCACTATACTTCACATTAGGGATTAGGTTATTTTTTGTATGACCCACCCTCTTTCTATGCTAAACCCATTTAGCATTCTATCGGCACTTAAGTTAGGGATTTGATGACAGCAGAGGCTTATCTCTGGCAAGCTTTCAAATTTGCTTGCTGGCATGGATGGTGTCGAATCATACTTTTGGAGACTAACTTACTAACTTCAACTAACACCTGACTGCTGTAATCCCTAAAACGTAATTTTTGGGGTAAAAAATTGCCTCCTAAACAAGCTTCCTCATTGTACTTGGGGAATTTTTTTTTTTATAATATGCAATTGTGAGCAATAGGCACGGAACTTACAGTAAGTACTATAGTAGTACATAAGGTCAGTGACCAATCAATGGCTCACAGCTGCCAAGAGCATCACTGATATCAATACAGAAAGTATTTCGGTCACTTGAGGACGCAAATGGTTACGCCCACGACGTCATTTCAACTTGCATTTCTGATCAGATGAGTCCGGGTAATTTAGTGCAGACAATTGAAACCGTTATTATGGGTATTCCTCCGCAATATTTCATTTTACTTTGTTTCAAAGTATCAACAGACATGTCATGAGCATTTCACGAAGTTGGCTGCCAAATTTTGTGACAAAATATGGCTTTCAAAATGCCACTTTTCTTGCTGTGTTGTTGGACTGATCTGGGAGTGAATAAATATGAACAATGCAAATCATTTAATTCTTTTATTTTAATATCTTTGAAAATTGTAATCCATGTAAACCAAAACTCATACAATGAAGAGCTGAAATAAATAATTCCATTAAAAACTGTTAATAAGCTGAAGTGCTTCATATTATGCATAACCTAACATTTTACCTAGTTGGCATAGCCTGTAATGTCAACAAAGCTGAATCTTATCTTATCTTAGAATCAAGCAAACAGAAACATGAATCATCATGTTTGAAGACGGTGCTCTGCTCTATATTAACAATCCAGCTCGAAGTCTTCCAAAATAGTGCAGTCCTAGATTTTCAGACAAACACCAAGTTTATATTGAATGCCAGCATACAGACTTCAGATGATGCAACAGAGCGTAAGTTGTTTTTTATTACCACTAAATAGAGAAATTGAAGATCATATATTAGATGACACATAATGTAGTTGCACTGACACAGATTTATCAGGTCACAAAAACGATTTGCTCAGACAGTACCTGAAGTCATATCTTGGATAATCATAATGGTAGAGGGTACGTTACATTTATTTGTTGTCATATAAACCTAAAATGATGTAACATTGGACACAAAATTTCCGTATCAGAAATGATGCACTAGATTTACTTCAGTTTATTAATACATAAGGTAGGCTATTCAGATGTAATTCCAAATTACTCAGAACAAAGCAGTGGTTTTCAGATTTTAGATAATGTTCATTTTGACAGTTTAATATTTATTGAATATTAAACAGCAGAAAAATCTGCACTTGCACATTTTGACCCATACTCTCAGGATTATTATAGTTAACGAAAACTAAAACTAAAACTAACTGTGAAAAAATGATATAGTTAACTGAAATAAAAATAAAAATGTAATTTTTTATAAAACGAATACTAAATAAAAACTACAATGAACAATACAAAACTAACAAAAACTAAACTGAATTGCAGATAAAATCAGCTTCGTTTTCGTTGATCGTTTCGTTTTCTCCCTCGATTACTGTCCTGTTCAGTCAGAGTTAGCCGGTTGCATCCAGAGGGGGGAAGCATAGCGGATATCTAGTGCTGTTACTGTCGATACCAGGGCAGCGTTCCAATCCGAAAAAATGCTTGCTTCGTCGTGTTCACTTGCCCTCCAATCGAGGGGGGAATCCCCAAAAAATCCCGGACGTAAGATGGCTGCCACCTGTAGGGTCGTTCCAATCCAGTTCTATTTCGTACGTGCTCCGCCCTCTAACGGGCTTCGCTATTGGTTTACCCCTCCGAGGCCCCTCCTCGGCGCCTGAAAAGAAAATTGAACTCACCTGCTCCGTAGGAGTGGGTAGCATACTCACCCCCTATAAAGCCCCGCCGCTGTCAGTGCTCGTCTCCCTTTTTCACTCAGCCTGATGAAAGTTTGGACTCTCGCGGAATTCAGTCACTATCGTTGTGTCGCGAAAGATATGGATTAAGTTTTGTCTCTAATATGCCTCCCCCTTGGCGCCCTCGGACCAGCACGATGACCGTGCATCTGGCTGGCTGGCGACGCCAGGCGCAGGCTGCTCCGTGCCGCCTATGCAAGCGTCCCCACGGCAGGGGCATGTACAGCGGCTACAGTTTGTGCGCCCTCCAGGCTGGCTCGGGGCCAACCTGAGAGCTGGCGACGGTCCGTCTGAAGCCTTGACAACGGCCCTCTCCAGGCCGACAAGCTCCTTTCGTGCTTGAGTGACGACTTCACCATCGGTCTGCTGGCCCAGCCGAAATGGGGACCGTGGCTCAGGGTACTATGTCCGAAGATGTCGCCATGAACCCGATGGCAGCCAATCTCCTTTGGGCCCCACTCCACCGTGTCCTGACGATGGTTGACCGCCTGGAGTCTGCCCGCGAGCAGCTGTCGTCGCACGTCTTCAGAGGACCGGCCATCAGCGGGCTCCAGCCCCCGTCTACTGCTGCTGCAGCCTCGCAGATTCTGGTCGCCCAACATCTGAGAGATTTACAACTAAAAGACATTATTTTTATTTGGTTTCAAGATCGTTATTCATGCTACTCACACTGACACACTGGTTGTTTCAGATGTTTGCATTCATGGTCATTGGGATACCTTACTGGGGGGAGCAGAGTGGCTTCCCCTTTTTTCACCAGCTCAGTGAGAGGGACACGATGCGTGAGGCTTGTTCCCTCAGCATTTCCAGTCAACACAGAACAGCTAGTCTGTGCTTCACCAGCTAAAAGGGTTTTTTAATGAAACGCTGGTAAGCCAACCAACGAGGTTTGCGTGGTTCTACCCGCGGGGTAGTGCACCGTCAAACAATGTGGCTAATCGTAATTATGGCGACGACACCCTCCCGCCATGCTGCTGACGGGGGGGTTCGCTACAGATCCTTCAATTCGGTGCACTCGTTTCGTCATGGGGCAGCTTCAGTGAGGGAACGTTCACGAACTGAGGCAGTTTACCATAAACTTCTAACGCTGCTAGCTGGACTGGCTCCAGCGGCGCGGTTAGTACAAGTCCGCTACACAACGGCGCTTCGCCAGCTATAAATTGTTTATGGAACAATGGATAGCTAAGCGCCAGCTAAGTTGGCGTGTTCTACCAGCGGAGGTAGTACACGGTCAAGCATTGTAGCTAATCGGAAATCTGACGAGGATACCCTCCCATCTTACAGTGGCAGGGGCGCTCACTCAAATCTTCGATTCGGTTCACTGTGCATCCCGTGGACAAGGGGCGGGATGTTTGCACAAGTGTAATTCTAGTACTGGGGCTTATGAATCTGTGAAGAGGACCTCCGCTCGTTCTGCTCCAGGCCGAATGTTCTAACCATGGCGGTAGCACACGAGCTCCGGACCAAAATTTACGCACTCCCATCTCTCAGTGCTGGTTTGGCCAAATTCAGTCTTGAAAGTCAGCGAACTCACTTCATCCGAGTGTGTCTCCAGTGAAGAAATGTTCACGAACTAATAACCAGCTTGTTGCTAACACTCTAGCTGGGCTGGTTCTAGCAGCGTGGTTAGGATACGTCAGCGCACTTCTGCTTCCGGGTTGCACGGAAGGGGAGTTGTCCGCCATTTTGGCTCCATAGCTCCGGAGGTCTCGCAAAATTCTCACTATGCATCCTGGTGGCAAGGGACGGGATTGTGTACGCAAACGTAAATCTGGTACTGGGGCTTCCGAACCCGTGGAGAAAAGTGTCGCTCGTTTTGCCCCACAGCTCGAGATGTGTTAATGGCTAATGTCTCTGAGGGTAAACGTCAGGAGGAGCTTTCGCTGGACTCAGAGACAGCTGTGCCCCCACCACCCACGGTGAGTGAGTCACCAGGTGACGTGCTTGGGGTTGCAGTGGATGCGCTGTTGCCATTGGCCTATCAGCCCTTTCGGGCAGGGCCCCCCGGTTGAACCCTCCCACAGGGGGCGGGGCGGGGGCTATCAGAAACCATAGAATCAACTGCTTCACCACTGACGGATCACTATCAGTTGTGGGTGAGGTTGTGCGCCCCCCTTCCGAGGTGGTTGGACAGGACGTTGCGGAAGGGATTCGTATTGCAGTTTCGCTGCCGTCCTCCCCCATTCAAAGGCATTGTACAGACGAAGCTCCCCGGTTCCGCCCAAAGGGCGGTTGTGAAGGAAGAGGTAAACTCGCTTCTACGGAGAAAGGCCGTGAGACCGGTTCCTCTGTCAGAAGCTCAGGCAGGATTTTTTTATATTTCTTGATCCCCAAAAAAAAAAAAAAAAATTTTGGGAGGCCTGAGGCCCATTTTGGATCTTGGGAGCTGAACCATCACATGGTGCTCAGACCATTCCAGATGCTGACGGTGAAGGCGTTGCTGGAACGCGTCAGGCCGGGAGACTGGGTGACATCAATAGGTTTGACTGATGCCTATTTTCACGTCCCAATCCTGCCACGCCATCAGAAGTTCCTTCGCTTTGCGCTACAGGACCGGACCTTTCAGTTTTGCCGCCTCCTGTTCGGATACTCCCTGGCCCCTCAGACATAGTACAAATATGTGGAGACAACCCTAGTGCCGCTTCGTCTGAGATGGGTGTGGCTTCTACCTATCTGGACGATTGGCTGATCCTGGCCCCTTCCGAACAGATGGTACGGCCCATATGAAGTTGGTGATGCGGCATATTGCGCAGCTGGGCTATCAACTATGACAAGCACCCTGCAGCCCAGCCAGACAGCGCGGTATTTAGGAATGCAGTTGGACCCTCGGACTATGGCCGCACGCTTGTCGGTGGAGAGAGCAGAAGCGATCCTGTCTTGTGCCCAACGGTTACAGGACGCAGTCTCAGTGCGGGCGATAGCAGTCATGTCGCTACTGGGGATGATGGCTGCTGCCCATCTAGTAGTCCGCTTAGGGCTACTGCACAAGAGATCTGCAGCGCTGGTTCATACGCCTTCGGCTGGACCCGAGGCGAGACCAGCAGCGCATGCTCCACATACCATTGCAAGCACGGCGGACCTTAGCGTTTAGGGCCTCACACAGCCGGCTCCGCGAGGGAGTTCGGTTGGGGTGCCTGGCTCACTGTGCGCATGCATTCGTGGATGCCTCCCTCACAGGGTGGGGTGGAACTTGTGGCCCTGCTTCGGTCGCTGGTACATGGCACGGGCCCCGGTGGCACATCAACCTACTGGAACTCATGGCAGTTCAGAGGGTGCTGCACCATTTTTCCCCACAGTTGGATGGGAGGCACGTCCTATGAGATCAGACGACACGACGGCGGTAGCCTATCTCAACAGACAAGGGGAGGGTCAGATCAGTGGCCCTACACAAGATGGCGGCTTCCATCCTAATATGGGCAGATCGCCACTTGGCTCTCTGAAGACCAACATGTTCCAGGCATCCTCAACACTCGGGCAGATGGGCTGTCCAGGGGGGCGCTGCCCAAGGAGGATTGGAGCCTCCCCACCGGCGACATCCGAGCAAATCTGGAGGCTGGTCGGGCGACTGAAGATGGATCTGTTTGCGAACAGGGAGAACGCTCTGTGCCCGCTGTGGTTCTACCTGAGGCCTACCAACAATCCTCTCCTGGGGGTGGATGCGTTGGCCCATCCAGTGTGGCCGGCCGGCCTGCTATATGCGCTCCAGCCCCGGCGGCTATTAATGCCACTACTTTGCAGAGTGAGGGAGCAGCACTTGTCCATAATTGTGGTGGCACCACTGTGCCCGAGCGCCAGATGGTTTCCGGTCCTTATCCAGCTGGCGTTGGGGAGCCCATGGGAAATTCTGGACCCTCCCCTAACCAGGACTCGGGTACCGAACGCCGTCCGCACCTGCCCCCTCCTGGCCTGGAAGCTGAAAGGGTAAGGTTAACTGAATCGGGCCTACCCGAAGCGGTTGTGTCCACAATTCAGTATGCGCGTGCCCCGGCCATGTCCAAGGCTTAAGCGACTCGTTGGCGGATTTTCGTGGGCTGGTGTCAGGTGAGAGGCCCTTCAGGGGGTGCTAGAGTTCCTTCAGGGGCTCTTCGAGAGGGACTGTGCAGCACCCACCTTGGGCGTGTTCGCGGCGACCATTGCAGTAGGTCATGATGGGTTTGACCGCTTCTCAGCCAGAAGTCACCGTAAAAACCGTAGAGCGGTTTTTTGAAGGGAGTCCGCAGGCTGAAACCCCCGATGCAGTGCGTGGTTGCACAGTGGGATCTGCAGACGGTGCTGGACGGCCTGGCGGGACCACCATTTGAACCCTTGGACCAGGCGGACCTGCATACCTTATCGATCAAGACGGCCCACCCTTTAGTCTTGGCATCAGCCAGGAGGGTGAGCGAATTGGGGGCCCTCTCCCTGCACTCGTCATGCCTGACCGTAAGCGAGGATAATGGATCAGTGGAACTTCACCCTAATCCGTCCTTCCGACCTAGGATAATGGATCAGTGGAACTTCGCCCTAATCCGTCCGTCCAACCTAAGGTCATCGCTTCAGCCTTCAGTTCTTCGGTGATCCGGCTCAGGGCTTCTGCCCTCCGCCCCATGCCACCAGTGAGCAGGAACGGATGCACAAACTGGGCCCAGTGCGAGCGCTCATTCTGTACATGAAACGCACGGCAAGCCTTAGGAAGGCGGATCAGCTGTTTGTGGGCTATGGTGAGCGGGCTCAACGGGCTCCTCTGTTATCACAGCGCCTCGCCCACTGTATCTGTGATGCTATCGGCAGAGTCTATTCGGCAGTGGGCCTCTCCGTCCCGGCGCACACATTCTACCCGTGGCATCGCATCCTCCACAGCGCTAATTAAGGGCGTATCCGTGGGGGAGATTTGCAAGGCGGCCTTGCGGTCTTACGCATCTGAGGGACATGACCGCCAGTTGGTCGCGCATTCAGTCCTGGGAACCCTGTCAGCAGGGTCTCCCCCCCCAACGCTAACTAGTATGTTACCACACCCTGGGGCGATCCGCTCTGGGGGCGCCTCGCCTGCAGGTGTGGGGGGAGGGGCGCGTAGACGGGATATGACAGCTACAAGCCCCCCCCTCCTCATTCCTTTGTTCTTTCGTTCTAAAAAGGGGCCTTATTGGAAGGGGCCCCGTCTGACACCGGCCTGGGTCTGGTGTTGTTTGGTGTGTCATGACCTGGGTCGGGGTACGCAGTCGGGCGATGCCACCCAGGGAGGGACACAGCTTCGTAGGTTTCTATATGGAACTCTAGGGTGCGGGGCCACCTGGGAGTACATTCATCCCTAATGGCCTTCGCCGTAGGTGTAAACCAATAGCGAAGCCCGTTAGAGGGCGGAGCACGTACAAAATAGAACAAATAGTTACCCTGGATGTAACTCCAGTTCTGTGAGTACGTGCGTAGCCCTCTAACTACCTGCCCAGCTGGCCCCCGGATGTGAGATGCTGAGTTTCAAAGGGAGACAAGCACTGACAGCGGCGGGGCTTTATAGGGGGTGAGTATGCTACCCACTCCTACGGAGCAGGTGAGTTCAATTTTCTTTTCAGGCGCCGAGGCAGGGCCTCGGAGGAGTAAACCAATAGCGAAGCCCGTTAGAGGGCTACGCACGTACTCATCGAACTGGAGTTACATCCAGGGTAACTATTTGTTTTGCGGATGGAAGGGCGCATTTTCATTTGCTCAAGCCCTCGATTATCCTCCCTCAAACGAAGCCAACAACGAACATCCCTCCAAGCTTTGATATTGCCCAGAATGCTTTGCTCATTCTCCCTCGGTCAAAATTTCACGTCCGCCATTTTTTTCAGATGGCAAAAGGAGGAATTGTGGCAGGGATATTATCATACCAATTTAAGAAATGTGTTCGAGTAGTGTGCAATTTATGACAGAGTTATATGCAAGTAGCGAAGTTAGGGGGTGAGGGGCATCGGTTTCGCATTATTTTTAAGCATTTGTGACTTAACGTTCATTTTTGCTGTAGCTAGCCTATAAGCATCCGCGAGGACTGTTGCGGAGCTAAAAGCCACTTTCACACTGGACGCGAAACAAATTTTTCGCGCGACAGATTACATTCAAATGCAAAGACGCGAATGCACGCGAAATGCATCCATCGCACTGATCATGCAATCTGTCGTGCGAAAAATTCGTTTCGCGTCCGGAGTGAAAGCAGCTTTATTTTCCCATAAAACAGTCACAAATGCCGCAGCAGTCAAACGACCGCGCTGTCTTCTACTTGCCACGTGTCACGAAATGGACGGACAAGAAGTATATTTTATGCGTTTTACTGAGAGAACTCAACACATTACACAGTATGCATTGCTAACCTGAATCTGAATCTACTCCCTGACGCAGTGCGTGTGACGTATATACTATACTGTATAGCCTATCAAAATAAAAGCTATGGCTCATCACATCTCCCCCTTTAAGTTTGTTTCTCAAACAAATAATGAATAAACAAATAAACCTGAGTAGGTCTTCGCACTGCTCATTATTTCTATACCAAAGATTGTTTAACAGACTGACTGTACTAAAACATTACAGTAAATTTCCTGTGAATAATTAATTCGAACTTATTCTGTAGTCATTTTTTTTTTTTTTTTTTTAGTTTTAACTACAACTTAAACGGTTAATATCCCATTTCTTTGAACTAGCCATTCATCGAACAAAGTCCTTGAACTTCACAGGAGTCTTGATAGTTCTTCCTGATAACCTCTTGACCATGGGAACTGGTGTAGACGGCGACTGGACCGGCAATCCCTCTTTTGATGCTTGATCTGGAGCATTTGGTGTTGATACGGGCAGAGGTGGCTCACTCGTGGTTACACCAGCTGGTTGGGCATGATCCTCTGGTGGTGCCTGTCCTTCTAGGCTGGGTAGCTCTGGGACGAGCTGCAGGTGTCGACGGTTTCGACGTGTGACTGTGCCTTGCTCAGTCCTCACCACGTATGACCGTGGCTCTGGTGCATTGGAGACTATCACTCCAGGAGTCGTCCATCTCTTTTCCCCATCCAGCTTGACCTTTACCTGCTGACCAGGGTGTAAAGCTGGAAGGTCACGCGCAGAGTGCCTTCTGTTATAGAAGAATTTGTAGGCTTGCTTTGTCTGTCTGTCTTTTGTTTTCAGCTGCTTGAGATTGACATAGCGGGGCTGCAGATGTTTCGTGAGAGTGGGGACTCTCGTTCTGATCTGGCGACCAACTGCAAGCTGGGCAGGGCTCTGTCCAGTAGATTGGATTGGGGTGGCTCTGTAATTCATCCACGCCAAGTGTGGGTCTGGTTGGCGCAAGATCCGCTTGGCAGTCTGTACTGCTCGCTCTGCAGCACCGTTTGCTTGTGGGTAGTGCGGGCTTGATGTTATATGCTGGAAGTCATAGGTGTTCTTGAACTCATTAAACTCGGCTGAAACAAACTGTGTGCCGTTGTCAGTGACTATCTCTAGGGGAATACCCCAGCGCACAAACATGCTCTTGAGGCAACTGACCACTTGCTTGCTAGTTATAGTAGACAGGTGGGCTATCTCTATATCACGGGAATAATAGTCTACTGTGACTAAATACTGTTTACTGTCTAACTCGAACAGATCGGCAGCTATCTTCTGCCATGGCCCATTGGGTAATGGAGTAGTCATTAATGTCTCTCTGTTCTGAGTAGGTTTGTTTGTGATGCAAAACTCACAGGTTGTAACGCACCTGGTAATGTCTGTTCCGATGCCCGGCCACCACACTGACATCTTGGCTCTCTCCCGGCTTTTGGTCAAGCCGAAGTGACCCTCGTGGAGCTTGGACACCACTTCCATCCGCTGTGACCCTGGGATGACAATTCTGTCGTCGTACAGCAACAAGCCATCGGCTTCAGAAAGGTGTGCTCTCGCTATATGGTAGCCATGGAGCGTGTGTGGCAGCTGCGACATTGAAGTTGGCCAGCCGTGGCGGATGTAGTGGGTGACTCTCTGGAGATCCTCATCCTGGAGGGTCGCCGCTCGGATCTTCTCCAGTCTGTCGTCCGACACCGGCCTGGTAGCCATCACTGCCTGCACATAGGCTTCCACATCCTCGTCAGTATCAGATGCATCGCTGACTTTCAGTGGGTTTCGGGAAAGTGTGTCTGCAATTATGAGTTGTTTGCCTAGCACATGTACTGCCTTCACATTGAATCTCATGAGGCGCATTAGCAAGCGCTGGCATCTCAGCGGTGCTTTGTCTAAGTCGTAGGTGTTGATCAATGGTACCAACGGTTTATGGTCGGTTTCAAGACAAAAGCTCTCCATGCCGTGTAGGTAACGTGAGAATCGTTCACATGCCCAGACCCCCGCCAGACACTCTTTTTCGATCTGTGAGTATCTACGCTCAGTCTGTGTCAAAGTGCGTGAGCAGAATGCCACAGGTTGTACTGTGTCTCCCTGGTCTTGGAGAAGGGTGGCTCCCAGACCGTAACTACTCGCGTCAGCACTCACCACTGTCCGCTTGTTAGGGTCGTAGTAGGCCAACACCGGTGCCATGACCAACCTCTTCTTCACCTCTTCAAAGGCCTGTTCTTGGGCTGCACCCCACACCCAATGGACGTCACCCCTCAGCAGGGAGGTGACAGGATGCAGGACGGTGGACAGGTGAGGCAAGAACTTAGCCAGGTAATTCACCATACCCAGCATTTGGCGGAGTTCACTGACATTCTGGGGGCTTGGCATGTCGGTTATAGCTTTGACCTTGTTACCATCTGGCTTTATTCCGTCAGCTCCTATGACGTGCCCAAAATACTGTAGCTCTGGCTGTGCAAAGTGGCACTTGTCTTTATTGAGCTTGAGCCCCGATGCCTTGATTGTCTGCATTACAGCTTTCAAGTTGCAGTCGTGCTCTGCTTTAGTCTTCCCATACACTAATATATCGTCCATCACCACGACTGTGCTTTTGTGTTCACATAGCAGGGTGCTCATTTCTCTCTGAAATATTTCAGGAGCAGAAGTGATGCCGAAGGGCAGCCTTTTAAAACAGAACCTCCCTACAGGAGTAATGAAAGTAGTCAGCCTCTGGCTGACTGGATCCAGGGGTAACTGCCAGAAACCACTGGACGCATCCAGGGTCGAGAAGACAGCAGCCCCTGACAACTTTGGCGCCACATCCTCCAGCGTAGGTAGGATAAACCTCTCTCTCCTCACTGCTTCATTTAGTCTCTTTAGGTCCACGCAGATGCGAACTTTGCCGTTCTTCTTGACCACCGGCACCATCGGTGCGCACCAGTCTGTGGCCTCTCTCACCTCCTCAATGATCCCCAACGACTGCATGCGAGCCAATTCCTGCTCCACCTTTGTGAGCAGCGGGAAGGGGACACGCCGTGGGGTTGTGACACTGTAGGGCTGAGCATCGTCTCTGAGCTTAATTTTGACTGGTTTGCAATTCAAAAGTCCAATGTCACCGAAGACACTGTCACACTCCAACTCATCCACTCTCAGCACCAGTCCCATCTTGCATGCAACTGCACGGCTAAGCAGATTATTTGTACAGGAGCCACTCACAACAAAAATCCAAAAGCTGTATTTTTGCCCCTTTCGTTCAGTAGTAGCCAAAAACTTTCCCATGCACTGGAGCTTGCCACCGGGACTGCGCACATCCGCTGCTGTCTGGCACAAGGCTGGTCGCATGGGAAGGCTGAGATATGAGCTGTGTGACATGACAGTAATATCTGCACCAGTGTCTATTTTGAAACATAGCATTTTGCCACTGATTGGGAGATCAACGTGCCATCTTTCATCTGCACTATTTTCGTTGCAAACAGACCCCAAGAAGAATGCACCCACAGACTCTTCTTCATTTTGTGTGGTTATTTCCTTTACAGTCTTTGTTTTGCACACGATCGCAAAATGCCCCGTCTTATTGCATTTTCGGCACCTTTTTCCATGTGCAGGGCACGCGCCCGTCTCGTGCTCCCTATTGCACCTCGTGCACTTTCCCTCTGTTGTCATTCTATCTCTGCTTTCGCCTTTCCACTTCCCTGTGGAGCCCTTTTTAAACTTTCTGAACTGTTTGTGTTTGACTTCGTTCACTTCACTGTCCGTTCTCATTTGTGTTTGTTTTTTAACGAGCTCCGACTGGCGAGCCATTTGGATTGCCTTCTCTAACGTGAGCTCGGGCTCTAATTGGAGTTTCTGGGACACTTCTCCATCCGCGATCCCAATGACTAGTCTGTCACGTATTTGTTCATCCTTACTAGCCCCAAATTCACAATGCTCTGCTAATTCGTACAGGTTACGTACAAAAGCCTCAACACTTTCTCCACTCTGTTGCGAGCGTCGGTGAAAACAGGCACGTTCATGTATAACGTTACGTTTGGGCACGAAATGTTCGTCAAACTTCGCCAGTACCGTATCAAAGTAATTAGCCTCTTCCTGTTCAGTGAATGCAAAAGTGCTAAACACAGGCTCAGCGTCTCGGCCCATTGCATACAGAAGGGAATTTACTTGTACATCCTGGTCTTCCTTATCCAGCTTTGTTGCAATTCGAAAGCGTGCGAAACGTTGCTTCCACATCGGCCATGTAGAAGGCTGGGTGAAGTCGAAAGCTTCGGGCGTGTGGAACTTCGGCATTTTACCCTCGTTGTTCTCGCTCCTCCCTTTCGTCGCATTACTTGGCTCCACTCCAACTCAGCGCCGCTTTTCTCTCTCTCATCAGAAGCGTTTACGCCACCACTTCTGACACCATGTCACGAAATGGACGGACAAGAAGTATATTTTATGAGTTTTACTGAGAGAACTCAACACATTACACAGTATGCATTGCTAACCTGAATCTGAATCTACTCCCTGACGCAGTGCGTGTGACGTATATACTATACTGTATAGCCTATCAAAATAAAAGCTATGGCTTATCACACCACGAACACGCGATACGCTTCTGCGTGAACTGTGAAAGGTAGAACGAACTATCTATGGAACGTACAGGCAACTAACTCACTCGGCTCCATGGCAACACAAACTTCCGCTGGCTTGCTGACAAATGTAGAGGTGCGGAAAAAACCTGGCGATGGTCGTTCCAATCCGATTTCCCACAACCCTCCCCCTAAGTCCCCTCTATTGCCCTCCCTTGCTCGGGAAGGGCTTACTCGCTTGCTACGTCATTCGGAGGGCTCACTCGAGTGGAGATAAGAAGTGAAGGGAGTATCTTATTTTGGATTGGAACGCAGCCCAAGGCTTCGGAGCCTGTATCAAAAATGTGAAGCACTTCCTAACGGAGCTCCGTGTCGAGGCTTGTACCGTCTCGGCGAAATGACGTCAGTCAGTCAGTCGACTATAAAATGTCCCAGTTCTCCTCAGCAGCTCGTGGGTTGTTGACAGTAGTTGAAGTTAGTCATTGCGTGCGATGGAGCCAGCGAGAAAGAGAAAGTTGTTTCCCGTTCGGGAATACTTTGATTTGATTTCACCTAATAAGGTCGCTTAGTGAGGCTATTAGGCCAAATTGTTCGACTATTATGTGACGTCATATTTTCAAACCTTTTCAGATAATTTCCAATACATAATAAATTCCCTTAATTTGATAGTTTTTCATTTTAATATTAGGGGAAACACTCATTATTTTTGAACAAAGATACAAGGCTCTTTGTTTCACATGCGCATTCACTGGCCTCTGTCCTGTCCCCGAAAATATCTTTTAGTTTCGTTGTGACATAACATGTGGTCAAAAGACTTCATTTTATTTTGCATTTATTGATTCTGCCACTTTCGTGATGAAGGCTTATGCTTGACTACCATTTCCTACGAAGCACAATTCGTATGTGTTTTTATTGACTAATAGGGGTCTCTAGAGTGCATTCGAAACATCAAGAAATGAGCCACACTTCGACACATCTGGCTGGAAAGCTTCAACCTTCATGAAGCTTCATCTCACCAGCACTACGGATATCAGCTGCTGAAATTGCTGCATGCGTCAGCCGAAGATGATGCATCACGCGCATAATCCAGCGCCGTCGTATAGGGGGGAAAGGTGATGACAATTCTAAGGGCTCACAGTCCATCGGGGCCCACAAAACCCACAGTAGCCGCCATGACAAAATTATTTTGCATAGTTTTACCTAATATTAATACTAATGCATCAGAGTTTAAACAAAGACATTGAGACATGCAATATTGATTAAATATATTTCAGTAACCTCCTTCTTACAAAATGGTTCAATCCATGCCTCCTGCTTGTACTGGAAAATTATCTTTGCGTTTTTGCTGGCGAGGTTGCGAACTAAGGCAGCAAACAGGGAGCACCACCCTTGCGAATATAATGTCCAAAAAAAATGTAAAAAAAAAAAAAAACTCAAGCAAACGAACACACACAAATCTGGACGCTAGAAAAGAATAGAGAGAAGACAGGAAGAGCAAAGCAGGGGTCTAGAACATTACAAAATTCTTTTCAATGAAAGGTGAGAGTATTTAACTAGCTTGCTATGTCAGCTGTTCAGGCTGGCTGTCCAGTTACTAACAATACGTTAAAGTAACATGCGGTCAGCTGAGTAAATAATCGCCTGACAAGAATGATATTACTCAGTTATTAACGGTATCATCCACAGAAAAGATCGATAAGGTTATCATTTGCCAGCCATTGTAATATACTGTCAAAAAAATCCGATAGTAGCAGCCTAGGACACGTTCCTCCGTTCTTATTTTGAGTGGTTCCTGCATACTTTGCTCTCTCTAGCTGTGAGTGAAGCCTGATTCATGCTTCTTGCGGTCGGCGCGGTCAGCACGGCCCACACGGTGAAAAGACGCGATTGCGGCCAGGGCGACAGAGCGCGGAGGGTCCGCGGAGGCTCTGAACGCGAAGCCGCGCACCTGGAGGGTTTTGTAACAATGCGGCAGGTGTCGCACAGACCGCGTTGCATTGGTTGGCTTGCTTCGGGTCTCTGAAATACGTATACCGATTAAAATTGAAAATGGAAAGCTTTAAATACGTATGACTTCCGACACATGGAAGGACATGGGAAATTTTCATCAGACGTGTATAAGATAAAATGGAAGACCTTTCGAAAGCACGAAAAAAATGAAGGGGAGGAGTGGAGAGGCTGGCGAAATCAGTGTATCGGCAATATTTACATCATTGCCCTGTTTATGAAACTTAGTGGGACAAAATCAAATGTCTATGTAGCGCTCTGTTTAACCCGATGTTTTCCGTATTTAGCGTATTTTAAAGATTTTCATTACAGAAATGAGATTCAGTAGCGCGACTGTAGAGCATGTCCGATCTTGGTGCCGCTTTGACCGCATCAAGCATGAAACGACTCGACGTGCGTGGGGTCCGTGCGCGCCGTCCGCACCGCTGAAACCGCGCCGACCGCAAGAAGCATGAATCAGGCTTGAGTGTACAGGCTAGGTTTGGCTAACGAACTACATGTAGCCAGTATGGTAACCTTAGATGTAATTTAAATAATCGCTTGACAAGGCTGACATTACCTTTACCTTATGTCAGGATTAGGTATAGGAACCGCAAGCGAGCACCAGAGAGTACAAAAAAAAAAGGGAGGCTTTATTTCTGAAGGGGGAAGAGCCCAAATAGAGCAGGCAACAGTACAATGTCCACAATCCAAAAATCAGAATCCTAAGGGCAAAATCCAGAACTGTAAACAGTGCACCAATCACAATACTCGTAGGCGGGCGAAAATAGGTACAGTACACAGGCACAGGTATGTCAGAGAAGCAAAAGCCAAAATCCAGTGGGTGTAAACAGAGTCGAATACCAGGGCAGCAATCACAAAAGTCGTAGTCGGGCAAAAAGGGTTCGTAAACAGATGCAGACAATAGTACCAAAGAGCAGAGACAAAAATCTTTAGTCGGCTGGTCCAGTCAGAAGAGTAACACTTATCTTTACAAAATATTCACGTTTAATATCTAAAAGAGTCAGTTGATTTTAAGAAATTAAAAACAATAATCGACTGTCGGACACAGAGATATATTAAAACCCTGTCAGACTTACGGACTCGAGACACTGCGTTCAATGCAATCTGTCGTGCGAAAAATTCGTTTCGCATCCAGTGTGCAAGCAGCTCAATACTCTACTATTACTGTCACTTAGGTCGTTTTTAGTGGGGGAAAGGAATACAGCCTGATTGCTATGATCACGTACTGAGTTAAGATCACATATTGAAAATAAATGTGTAACGTATCTTGCATTGTTGTCCATGCATGTTAATCTCAACATTTTAAGCAGCAACAGGGTGTAATAATAGGAACACGCTATCCATCGTTTCTCTTCCCAATGAGCAACCGTTGTATTTCATTCCAACTTCATAAGTTTGAATGATCTGACGTAGTTTCGTTTTGAAATTCCATTCAAGTTTGCTAATGGTAATAATTCACAAATGCCCTAGCTAGCCAGCTAACTCATATTTGTAATAGTTAAAATAGACGTAAGCGGTACAGAAAACATGCATGAAGCAGCAAAGTAAAATGCAACATTAACCCATCATGCAGATATAGAACAGAGGCTTCTATATTCTATCACATTAAAGGTCAGGAGAGGAGCTCATTTGACTGGTGAAGATTTGACTCGGCTGTGTTATACCCAAACACGCCTTCTTTGCCACTTGCGCAGGAAGGCGGGACAGAGGAGTACTTGCGTCAGGCTACGCTGGGCACGAAATTGCAACATACGCCTGGAAACACCCCGTTGGCGCGGCGCACCCCCCATTCGCCACGCCTGCACCGCGCCTGCGCCTGGTCTATGAATTTAGAGCCCCAGGATACATTGTTGTAAAAAAATGGCTGTGAAAAGTCGGGGGCCAGATATTCTGTCAGGGGGCCCAGAATTCCTAACAACTGCCCTGCGCGCGTTCAGTGAAGAAGATGGGTAGCTCTCACACATGGCAAAAGCAGTGGAAAAAACTGAGCATGATGACTGAATGGGGTGAGATGGATTGGACCTATTACAGCTGTCCTTCCAGGGCCAATCCTCCTGGAAGGCAGGAGAAATGACAGAGTTGGCCAGCATAAAGTAGTCATGGCTTGATCCAGGATGACCTTTGAATACCGTATGTGTATCATTACCTGGTGTTGAGCAAATCACCTGGTTGTTGATAGAGGGAGTTCCCTTATGATCCAAATACATCAGATGGAGAAAGTAGTTGCATGTGCACAGAAGCGATTGCACTATTATGACATCTATTTCATCTTTCACACATCTTTTTACTTTAAATCTTCCACGTGTTTTAGCACAGATGCACGTCCCTGTGTTTAATTGGCTATGCAGAGTGTATACGCATCCTGCCCCCACCTATCTTCTGTAACCACATAATAATAATCTTAATAAAACAATGATTGAATAGCAGCAAAATACTGACTTTAGATCAGGTGTTTATCAGTCTGGCCCATTCACACCGGGGCGAATCAAAAAAGAGGCGCGGATTTGCAAAATATTCGCAGCATGAAAATTTTGTGTGAAACCCTTCACACCGAACTCGGTGCGAAATTTTGCTTTCTTGTGTTCCAATTTTGCACAGCAGACAATCAAATAATTTAACCTATATGAACGATGATAGCAGAATCAGCGTCGATGACATTGTTTGCATGTATCTCAACAGTAACGTTAGCCTCACGATCTACTTGGACCTGGGGCTGTTCCAATAAACTTAACTTGTCCAACCCAGACGAGGCTGCATCATAATTTACACCTCAGCGATGCACAGCTTCGTGATTTGGTACACAAATATTCAAATTATGAAAATGTTAATCGTAAACAAAACAAAAAAACTACAATTAGCTTGATCTCTATGAAAAAGTAAACTACCAGTAACTGTGCACATAGCTATACGATGTCACGTTAAATTTTTGTGTTAACTAAAAAAAGCTATCTAGATAATCAAAAGCCGTCTTCGCTGTGCATGCTGTACCATAAGCTAGGAGTAACTTTCAAGATGCAACATGACAAAGCTGTTAATTATACAGAAGGCATTAAGCATCCATGTTGTGACAACAGCTCATTTTAAAGACTTCAGTTAAGTCAAAAACGGGCAGTAAGCAGAGCTCGCTCTCAGTCTCACGTAAGTGCCATGAATAGGGGAGACTGGGGTTACCTCGTCATGATTTTGTATTTGGCTCCATAACTCTTTGTAGCTAAAACTTAGAGAAATATCTTTATGGTATATGTGTAGTGTAGAATGTCACCTACAAAACTTGTTTTGATACAATCTCAATATAACATATATTTACAACATATAACATATATTTCAATTTTCGATATATCACAAACATGTCAAAGTAACCCCATAAACGGGCTTACTTCGTCAGATGGGTTGGGTAAAATCGTCATAGTTGGCAATTAGCTGAAGCTGAAAAAGACAGTCCAATATTCTCATAACAGAAACATCTGCACAAAGATACCCTGCCGAGCACAGTTGTTCTTCTTGTCCACGCCAAATCCAGATAATCCGTAAATGATAAATTTATTTCATATTTTAATTTGAAACGAGCATCTAAGTTGACAGGGTCAAAATAACAAAGTGAAAGTATACTTTTTATCTTTTAAATGTAGTAGAGTAAAAGTCCCAGTTGAAGACATAAAGCAGCACTGTGTAGTTTTCTCACTCTCCAATTTATATATTTCCATGATTATTCTGGCGATACATCAACTCACAATAGGTTGAATGACACCTTCGTCATGGCTCGATCGCGCCTGCATTGTCTTCACTGACACTACGTAACTTGGGGTTTCAGGTAGGAACCCAAGCCACCCAGGCCCAAAAGAACTGCAAAACTTACTAGCTGCTTTACGGCACATGTCACACAATCCCCCTCTCCTACGTCTCTCAAGACCAGCGAGTGAATGTAGAATGAAGCAGAGTCGGAAGTGGTTGTAATGACCGAAGCAGCGAGGAAACCGAAGAGGGCAAAGGTGTTGTCAGAGGAGACATTTAAAAGACTAGATAATGCGCACTCTATAGAGATGCTAACCCACGCCTCCTGTTGACCTTGACCTTTGACCTTTCGAGTTGAAAATGCAAATTGCAGACAATTGGATGGGGGGCTTCATACGTGAGGACCTCTAATTCCTGCAAATCAAATAGTTAGTGAAAAGTAACACTTCCATATAATAGTACATGGATCCTAGTATAAACTCACCAAATATGAAGAGATTCTGTGGTGGAAATTTTTCATAAATGGCCATCAAAGTTAGTACTGTGCAATGTGTGAATGCAGAAAATTGGATGGGGGGGGGGGGTCATACTTGAGGACTTCTATTTCCTGCAAATCAAATAGTTAGTGAAAAGTAACACTTGCATATTATGTTACATGTATCCTACTATAAACCCATAGAATATCAAGAGATTCTGTGGCGGAATTTTGAAATGAATGGCCATTAAAATTGATACTGTGAAATGTGTCAATGCAGATAATTGGATGGGGTGTAATTTTTCAGGGCTTATAATTCCTGCAAATCAAACACTTTGTGAAAATTAAGACTTGTGCACTATATTTCATAGATTCTACTATAAGCCCAGAGAATATGAATAGATTCTGTGTCGGAATTCTGAAACAAATGGCCATTAAAATTGATACTGTGCAATGTGCCAATGCAGACAATTGCATGGGGGGATCATGTTTGAGGGCTGATAATTCCGGCAAATCAAAATGTTTGCCAAAAGTAACACTTCAATAGCATAACACATTGATCCTATAAAGTATAAAATTTTAAAATATGGAAAGTTTCCATTTCGGAATTTTTAAATAAATGGCCATCAAATTTGGGACTGTTTAATGTGTGAATGCAGATAACTGAATGGGGGTCCATACTTGGCGGCCTGTGGTTTCTGCAAATGAAGTAGTTTGCAAAAAGTACCTCTTGCTTACTATAGGTCATGTGTCGTAGTGTAAACTCACTGAATATAAAAGATTCGGTGCCGAACTTATTGAATAAATGACCATCAAATCGGGAACTATTGTAATGTGTGAATGGAGAGGACTCATTAGGGTACCATGTTTGAGAGCCTGTAATTCCTGTAAATCAAAACGTTTGTGAAAAATAACAATTCCTGACCATGCTACATGCACTGTAATATAAATTGACGGAATATGAAGAGATTCTATGATGAAATTATGGAAAAATGGGCATCAACAGTTGGAACTGTTGCAGTGTGCGAAAGGAGATGATTGAATATGGGGCAACCTTTCAGGGTCTGTAATTCCTGCAAATCAAAAACTTTTAGAAAAATTACACTTGCTTGCCGCACTACATCTTTTCTATTATAATAAAAAAGTGAATATAGAGATTCCACTGTGGAATTATTAAATAAATGGCCATTGAATTTTGTTACTCTTGCAATGTACGCATGTAGACAGTTGAATGGGGATGATTTTTAGCTCGCCGGGACGAGTAACGTCTGGAGAGCTATTGTCGTACCCCCGGCGTCCGCGTCCGTCCGCGTGCAGAAAAACTTTAACCTTGCCCCGGCGAGCTTTGTTGTCTTTCTGACAACTCTTGTTGAGGGCCTGTAATTTCTGCAAGTCAAGAAGTTTGTGAAATATTACACCTCCTTTACATGCTTCATGTATTCTTGTACAAGCACATTGAAAATGAAAAAATTCCAATGCGGAATTATTAAAGAAATGGCCATCAAATTAGGCACTTTGCAGTGTGAGAATGAAGACAATGGAATGGGTGACCATGAATTAAATTGAATGGATGACTGTGTTTTAGTACAAATAATTTGTCAAAAACAACTTGCATACAATATTACTTGTAATATTTTACGTCAAGTGTCAGCCTAATGTACCGGAAATTTTCTGAATCAATGTGTATCACCTGAAGTACTTTGTACTGCCTTGATTGAAAAAAAAATGTGTTGGCTTGAACTTGCCTTACTCGGTCCTGCGGCCCACCGACATTTGATGGTTTTTGTTGCAAACACAATTGCAATTGTAGGTTTTCACCAAACTATTAATTTGTCTTCTTAGGTGTATTTAACCTCTTAACCTTCCCCTTCACCAGAAATATCCATGTATGGCTTGCAAAATAAAATAACCTTCAGCATATTGTTTAATTTTGTCTTATACAAATTATTTCAAGTTATATAATCTTACAGACCGAATAAGTCAATGATAGAATTAGATATCTCCAACTTAAGTACCTGACCACAAGTTTTTTTGTTTTTTTTTTTAATTTAATTTTTATTACAAAAAAAAAAAAAACAAGCAGAAAACATACACGACAGCCAGCCTTAAAAAGTCAACAGAATAACATACAAACAACCAGTTACACAGTAAGTGGACAGAACAGATACATAATTAAGGACAAACTCTGGGCACAAAAGGGATGCGGCATCAGGGTAACAAATGAACATGATGCTGAAAAGAAATAGAAAAAAAAGAGGAAGAAAAAAAGAGAGAAAAAAGAATAGGTCCGTATGTGTGTGTGCTGTGCATACACGTATAGATGTGAAGGCAGTGATGAGGGAGAGAGAGAAGAAAAAAAATTAATAAAAAAATGAACATAAAAATAAATAAATACATAAATAAAAAAGACACATTTTAATTGCATTAAGTCAAGAACAACACATAAACAGGCATTGATGTAGTGAAAGGTGAAGATAATTGCAGTTAATAATGGAATGATACGATGAGAAATAGAGATGATCATGAAAGACAAAGGGTAAAATGAATCAAAAAAAGAAAAAAAAGCAAGAAAGAAATAAGAATTCCCTTCTGCTCTCCTTATTCTGAAAAGGTTCTTTTGGTAAATTGGTAAATAAGGAGGTGGATGACTGGGGCTGGGTGGGGGAGAGGGGAGAAAATAAATTTACAAATAAATAAAGAAAAGTGATAATGATACAAAAACAACAAAAAACAAAAAATAACGAAAAAAAACTGAAAAATAATTTTTAGTGAAGAGGGAGGGAAAAAAAAGACAGTCATTGTATTAGAGGTGAGTATGTGTGTACGAATGAGTGTGTGTGTGTGTGTGTGTGTACGAATTAGTGTGTGTGTGTGTGTGTGTACGAATGAGTGTGTGTGTGTGTGTACGAATGTGTGTGTGTGTGTACGAATGTGTGTGTGTGTGTGTGTGTACGAATGCGTGTGTGTGTGTGTGTGTGTACGAATGAGTGTGTGTGTGTGTGTGTGTACGAATGAGTGTGTGTGTGTGTGTGTGTACGAATGTGTGTGTGTGTGTACGAATGAGTGTGTGTGTGTGTGTGTGTGTGTATACGAATGAGTGTGTGTGTGTGTGTGTGTGTACGAATGTGTGTGTGTGTGTACGAATGAGTGTGTGTGTGTGTGTGTGTGTATACGAATGTGTGTGTGTATGTGTGTGTACGAATGAGTGTGTGTGTGTGTGTGTACGAATGTGTGTGTGTGTGTGTGTGTGTGTACGAATGCGTGTGTGTGTGTGTGTGTGTGTACGAATGAGTGTGTGTGTGTGTGTACGAATGTGTGTGTGTGTGTACGAATGAGTGTGTGTGTGTGTGTGTGTGTATACGAATGTGTGTGTGTATGTGTGTGTACGAATGAGTGTGTGTGTGTGTGTGTGTGTACGAATGTGTGTGTGTGTGTACGAATGAGTGTGTGTGTGTGTGTGTGTGTGTGTACGAATGTGTGTGTGTGTGTACGAATGAGTGTGTGTGTGTGTGTGTGTGTGTGTGTACGAATGTGTGTGTGTGTGCACGAATGTGTGTGTGTGTGCGTGTGTGCGCGAAAGAGTGAGTGTATCAAAGGGAGGGGGAGGCTGAAGGTGGGGAGGGGGGGGTGTTGCAGTGAGTGGGTGGTTCTCTCTACCACCACAGCGCAGCCAGAATCTCGCCTCTCGCCCTCTCTGGGAGTTTCTTCCCTCTTGGGTTTTAGATTCCCCACCACCCTCAGGAGGGGCCTTATTCCCATATTCTGCAGTACTTCAGCTGCTCTGTGGTGAGCAGGACTGATCTCCAGCCATTGATGCCACCAGCTGACCCCAGGGAAGAGGCTGATATACTGTAGCCCAGCACTGCTGCCTGACACTGCTGTGGGGGACCAGGGGTTAGGCAAAGGGTGGGGGTCCGTGGGAGGGGTTAAAGCATGATGTGTGTGTGTGTGCGTGTGTGTGCGCGCGTGTGTGTGGTAAATGTACTCTTGTTGTGTACTTAGATAAATAAATAAATAAATAGATGGCAAATACAATAAATGACGTAAAAAGAGAGAAAATGAAAACAAAAGACATGTAATGAAGAAGAGTTGTGATGATAATGGAGATGAATGGAGAGACGGAGGCGGAAAAGAGCAGAAGATAACTGGGGAGGTGAGATGGAGGGAGAGCAGAGTCCCTACAGGGGAGGTCAGCTTTACTTATTTATAAATAAAAAAAAACCCAGGTCAAACAAATAAAGAAAAAGGAAACAAAGGAAGAGGTGGGAAAAATATGAATACAATGAAATAACAGCAGTAATAACAATGATAATAATAATCATCATCATCATCATTATCCTCATCATCAATATAACTCAAACATCCACATGAAAAATATTCAAAGAAATTGTAGATTCAATGAAAGAACAGAAGAGAAAAACAGAAGAAGAACTTGATATGGTGTGTTTACTTATTGTCGTGTATGTAAAGTGTGTGTGTGTTTGTGTGTGTGTGTGTGCGTGTGTGCGTGTGTTTGTGTGTGTGTGTGTGAGTCATGGTTTGTGTGTGTGGGCATCTTGATTGGTACACAGGCAGAAGGAGCCAATGGGCATGATTGTTCAAGACATCAACAATTAATGTTATGTAAAATTGAATTCCAGATGTCAGGTTCAGTAGGTTGTTTTTTAAGGACGGCAGATAATTTTTCAATTGAAATGTATTCTGTAAGCAGGTTATTCCAAAGTGTGATATTGATTTTTTTCTTGATTTCCAGTTCATGAGGATAGTTTTCTTGGCGATGGTTAGGGCAACGGAGAGTATTGTGCTGGATGTGGTGTTCAGGTTGATGTCCGATGTGTCTCCAAGTCGACAGAGCGCGGGTGATAGTGGGATATGGCAGCTCAAAAGAAGTGAGAGGTGATCTGTGATGTCCTTCCAGAAATGTTTTAATGGTGTGCAGTCCCATGTGGCATGAAGGTAGTTATCTACTGTGTTCTGTGTGCAATGCAAACATATTTCAGTGTCAATGAACCCCATTCTGCACATCCTCTCACCCGTGTAGTGCGCTCTATGAATGATCTTGTATTGTATGAGCAGTATGTTTGTGTTGGTGGACATAGAGAAGATGTTATTGCATACTTTGGTCCAGAAGTCGGCACTGGGGGTGATCTGGAGGTCTTGTACCCATTTAGCAAATGGGACTGAAACTGTTTGGTCAGATTCTGAAATTATTTTATACATTTTTGATAGCAATTTCTTCCTAGTGGTGATATTGATCAAGTCTGAGGTCAGTGAAGAAAGTTCCAAGTTGGAGGATTTAATGTCGATTTTTGTCTTTATAGCAGATTGCATTTGATGAAACTCTAAAAACTGGTTGTTCTCGATGCCGAACTTCTGGACCAAATGAGAAAATGTGGCCCAAGTATTGTTATGGAGAATGTGCTCGAGGTGCGTGATACCTCTGGAGATCCATGAGGAGAAATTGAGTGGTTTCCTGTTCATTAAGAAGTCAGGATTGTTCCATATGGGTGTGCGTACGGTGGGAGATGTTGAGATGGAGTGCGTAAAAACGGAAGGAGAAAGTGTGTGCACCCCACACGGGATTACGTGTCACATACCGATGATCAATTCCCGGATGAGTGAACGCTGGCGCAACTAGCTGCCGCTGCTCGCCGGTAACCTCCTAACTTTTTTAAAGTTTGCTGTTCTGGTGCTGCTGATCACCGGTAACAGTTAAAGTTTTGCATACTGTGCTTATTTTATGGTCCTACGTGATCCTAAACGGACAGTGTAATTACCCGCACTTGGAATATTTTCACGATCATCGCCTGTGTTTGTTACCTGCTCTGTCCCGACCTGAACCTCGCCTGACGTTCCTTGGTTGTCAACACTGCTAGCGTTCTCGACCACAATGTGGGCTGGTAGATCATCCATCCTGTCCATCTGTGCCTGGCTCTTCCTGCGCCCCGTCCACCTACCAGTGGCGGGTTTGCTCCATTACTCGGCCTCTGATCTGCTTCGGCTGCGCTGTCACTGGCCTGGTCCCATGCCTGAGGCACTCCACCTCCACCCGGACATCACCTTCCAGCCCCGCCGGAGATACATCCACCGAGGGTCTCGTCGGAACTTCCTATACAACAGCTCCTCAGCGATTAAGTCCATCTGGTCCAGCTCTCGACCCCGGACTCGTCGCCCTCCACACTCTACCATTCGGGCTAGCGTGCTAGCCCGCCTAGCTCGGTCGGCTAGCACCACCACCAGCTGCGACAGCACTCCACTCAACTTTGCTCTGCTCAACATCCGTTCGCTGACAGGCAAGGGACAACTCATCCAGGACTTCATCTCTGACCGTAAGCTAGACTTCTTCTGCTTAACTGAGACGTGGCAACAGCCCCATGACTATTCCCAGCTCAATGAATCCACTCCTGATGGGTTTGTTTACATCTGTCAACCCCGTGCTTCCGGCCGGGGCGGAGGTCTCGCGATAATTCATCGCGAGAAGTGGAAAGTCTTGCCGGTAGCCGTACCCGTCTCTAACTCGTTTGAGTCCACTGTCTGTGAGTTGTCTGGTCCCATTCCAACCGTCATTGCCGCTGTCTACCGCCCTCCAAAACCGAATAGTGACTTTTTAACTGACTTTGCTGCTTTTCTCACCCATCTATCTTCCCTCTCACCAAACATAATACTGCTGGGTGATTTCAATATCCACATGGACAATACTAATCTGCCTCTCACTAAGGACTTCACCTCTTGCCTAGAGAGTTTTGGATGCCTGCAACACACCACTATTCCTACGCACTCCAAAGGACATATTTTGGATTTAATCTGCTGCTCTGGTGTTACCCCTCATGACCTAACAGCTGATGAACTCCCCATAACTGATCACTTTCTCCTCTCCTTCACTGTGAAACTCACTCTTTCTATCCGTAAAACATCACACCTAATTTCTTATCGGAATATAAAAAATATCAACCCCACCACTCTTACTTCAAACATCCACTCCTCCCGCCTCCTCGACATCCATAGTCTGTCCACTCCCGACGATCTGGTCTCCCATTATAACACTGGACTCCACAACATTCTTGACTCTCTCGCTCCACTCAAAAACAGATCTGTTTCCTTCACTGTCTCCGCTCCTTGGTTCACCCCCGATCTCCGGCTCATGAAAGCCAGAGCTCGGCAGCTTGAACGTCTCCACAGAAAAACCGGACTTACTATTCACAAAGAAATGTACAATAACCACTTCCTACACTACAAGGATTCCATTAATAGCACCAAAACACAATACTACTCCTGCCTCATCACTGCCAACAAAGGAAATTCAAAATCACTTTTTTCCTTACTCAATAAGATCACCAAACCCCAGGACTCTCTCCCCCCCATCTATACACTACCTCCTTCTGTAACACCATTATGTCATTTTTTAACGAAAAAATCAAGAACATCCACCAGAATCTTCTATCACTACCCCACCTTAGCACCTCAGCTGACCCTCCTCCACCCACACTCCTCCTCTCCTCCTTCCAGCTTCCCACTCTCAAAGAAATCACTGAACTCATCCAGAAATCCAAACCTTCCACCTGTCAATTGGACCCCCTCCCCACGCAACTTGTTAAAACCTGCCTCCCTTCTCTGGTCCCCCTCATCTCTGCTATCATCCACTCCTCCCTCACCACTGGAACTGTCCCTTCTTCCTTCAAAATGGCCGCCATCACCCCAATCATGAAGAAACCTGGTGCTGACCCCTCCAACCTCAACAACCTCCGTCCTATCTCCAATCTACCCTTCATCTCCAAAATCCTTGAGAAAACAGTCGCCTCTCAGCTTCACACTCACCTATCTCACAACAATCTGTATGAACAGTTCCAGTCTGGTTTCCGCCCACTCCATAGCACTGAAACAGCACTCATCAAGATCACAAATGACCTCCTCATGGCTTCTGACTCCGGACTCCTCACCATCCTCATCCTCCTTGACCTGAGTGCAGCATTCGACACCATCTGTCACACCACCCTTCTTAGCAGGCTTTCCTCCATTGGCATCACCCACACTCCCCTTGACTGGTTCACATCCTACTTCTCTGGCCGCACTCAGTTCGTGCAACTCAGGTCCCTTAAATCCACCCCCTCCCCTGTCACCTCAGGTGTGCCCCAGGGCTCCGTCCTGGGGCCCCTCCTCTTCATCATCTATCTCCTCCCCCTTGGCAATATCTTCCGCAAATTCAACATCCACTTCCACTGCTACGCCGATGACACCCAGCTCTACCTCACTACGAAGCCATCATCATCACTCCCACCCACCTCCCTTACAGACTGCATCTCTGAAATAAAAAACTGGTTCACGCAAAACCTCCTTCAACTTAACAGCAATAAAACTGAGGTTCTCCTCATTGGAACAAAATCCACCCTATCCAAAACCAACAGCTTCTCACTTGACATTGACAGCTCCTCCGTTTCACCCTCCCCCCAGGTTAAGAGTCTGGGTGTCACCCTTGACGGTACACTATCCTTCCAAACCCACATCAACAGCATTACCCGGTCCGCCTACTTCCACCTACGAAACATCAACCGCCTCCGTCCCTCCCTTACGCCCCACACTGCCGCCATCCTTGTCCACAGCCTCGTCACCTCCCGTCTGGATTACTGCAACTCACTCCTCTTAGGCCTCCCTCACAAATCACTCCACAAACTCCAAATGGTCCAGAACTCAGCTGCCCGCATCATAACACGAACCCCCTCTATCCACCACATCACCCCTGTCCTTCAACAACTCCACTGGCTCCCCATCCATTTCCGCATTCAGTACAAGATCCTCCTGATGACATTCAAGGCCATTCACAACCTCGCCCCTCCATATCTGTCTGACCTTCTCCATTCTCCCCCTCACTCCCGCTCCCTCAGATCCTCCTCCTCCATCTCCCTGTCTGTCCCCCCCGCCCGCCTTACCACCATGGGGAGCAGAGCATTCAGTCGCTCTGCCCCCCGCCTCTGGAACTCTCTTCCACCCCTACTCAGAAACATTGACTCACTTCCCCACTTCAAATCACAACTCAAAACTCATCTGTTCAAATCAGCCTATTCCATATGATGCCAGTTGCCCTGTCCCCTGATCTTTTAAAACTGTTTTTAATTGTGTCTTGTATTTTTAATGATGTCTCTGTTTATATTTTCTTTGTGTAAGGTGTCCTTGAGTGTCTAGAAAGGCGCCCATAAATAAAATGTATTATTATTATTATTATGTTAGTCATTTGGTGAAACTTCCACCAAGCAGTCAGAGCTGTAGCTATGGTAGGATTTTTAAAACAGGGATGGCGTTTGATGATGGGGCTCAGGAATGGAAGATCTGAGATGCTGATTTCTTTGCAGAATGTTTGTTCGATGTCTGTCCAAGAGGTGTCAGATTCGTTTGGGTTAATCCATTTATAAATGTACTGAAGTTGGTGGGCAGTGAAATAATGGAAAAAGTTTGGAGCCAGCAGTCCTAAGTTTTTGGGTTTCTGTAGAGTACACAATCCAATTCTTGGTGGCTTATTTTTCCAGTAAAACTTTGAAATGAGGGAGTCAAGAGATTTGAGCCAAGAAGGAGGAGGTTTGATTGGGATCTTTGAGAAGAAATAGTTTATTTTAGGAAGGATAGTCATTTTTATTACTGCAATTCTACCTATAAGTGATAATGGTAACTTCATCCAGCGTTTAAGGTCGTCTTCTATTGTTTTAAGGAGAGGGATGAAGTTATGATTTACCAACTCTGACAGCCTGGGGGAAATGTTGATTCCTAAGTATGTGATATTAGCAGTGCGCAGGGAGAAAGGTGGAGTGTAGGCTGCCACATCCCAACTGTTAGGAGAGGGAGAATCGTGGATTTGGACCAGTTGAAAAAGTGTTAATGAGTTGAATGGTTTCAGACAGGGATGTTAATGGGTTCCTTAAATATAAGAGTATGTCGTCGGCATAAAGGCTAATCTTATGGTGAATACTTTGTGTTTCGATAGGCAAATAATGAAGGAGAGAGCGGGCATCCTTGCCGAGTGCCCCTGTGCAAAGTGAAACGCTGTGAAATGATTCCATTCGTAGTGATTGTGGCCATTGGCGTTGTGTAAAGAATCCTCACCCAGTGAATAAAAGATTCCCCGAAACCAAATTTTTTAAGTGCCGCAAATAAAAATTCCCAGTTTACCCTGTCAAATGCTTTTTCAGCATCAAGTGAGAGTATGATTGTTGGTGTATCTGTATGGGAAGTATATTGGATTAAATTAAATAATCGGCGTAGATTGTTACATGAATGTCTTCCTTTGATAAAACCGGTCTGGTCCGAGTGAATGATAGATGGAATAACTGTTTCTATTCGTGATGCCAATGCTTTGCTTATAATTTTTGTGTTGGTGTTGATGAGGGATAGAGGACGATAGCTTGCAGGAGAGGTAGGGTCTTTATTAGGTTTCAGTAGGAGTGAAATAGAGGCAGTGTTCATGTCGGTGGCAAGTTTGGACTGCTTTTTGATTTCTGCTGTTAATCTGTTGAAAATTGGTGCAAGGATGTTCCAGAAGTGTTTATAGAACTCAACTGGGAAGCCGTCAGGACCAGGGGCTTTATTGTTGGGCATGAGTTTAAGAGCATTATAGAATTCTGTTATTGTGAATGGTTTATCCAGAGCAGTTGCTTGGTCTTTATTAAGCTAAGGCAAGTTAATATTGCTTAAAAAAGTGTCAATGTCTCTTAGGCTAGGATGATGTGAGGAAGAGTAAAGGTTCTTGTAAAAATCTTGAAATGTTTTATTTATTTCTTCAGGTGTGTGTACCAGCTTCCCCGCTGAGTTCATGAGTGATGGGATTGTTGATTTTTCTTTGTTTAGGTTGATTTGGTTTGCCAGATATTTACCGGATTTATTACTGAATTCAAAGTGTTCATGTCTAAGTCTTTGTAGGAGGAATAGAGCTTTTCTATTGGTGTGTTCATTTAATTGTAATTTATATTTCTGCAAGTCAGATTGAGTTTGTGTTGTGGGATGTAGTGCATTGATGTTTTCTAGCTCTTTAATCTTTTTTCCTAAAAAAATTTTCCTCTTCATTGTCTTTTTTCTTTTTGTGTGTGGAGTATGAAATTATTTTCCCTCTCAAAACTGCTTTCCCCGTTTCCCAATGAAGCGATGGTGCCGTTTCTGGTGAGTCATTTAATTCAAGAAAGGATGCCCACTCTCTTTCAATATACTTATTAAAATCGGGATCTTCTAGAAGTGATAAGTTACAGCGCCATCTGCTGGACGGTTTCCTAGCGTGGCTATTGCACATGACGAATGAGACAGGAGCATGGTCACTGATGCTAATGGAATGTATTTGTGCTTCTGATATTTTGGAAATGAGTGAGTTACTAGTTAGAAAGAAGTCAATATGAGAATAGAAGTTGTGTCCCGGTGAGAAAAATGAAAATTCTTTATCGTTTGGATGTTTTAGCCGCCAAACATCGCCAAGACCAAAATCCCCAACGAACTGCTTTATTGTTTCTGTGGACTGGGAGGTACATGTACTATTTGGTTTGTTAGATCTGTCTAATGATGGGTTCATGACTGTGTTGAAGTCTCCACCAATTATTATAGGTGAATCGGAAATATTGCAGAGGGAGGTAAAAAATGAGTTGAAGAATGAGGAGTCGTCATTGCTTGGGCCATAGACAGATGCAATAGTGATTGGGTAGTAGTGTATGGAAATATTGATGATGATAAATCGTCCATCTGGATCCGATATTGTGCTATTATGAGTAAATGTGATTTTTGTGTATTAAAATGGCTTCTCCTCTTTGTCTTGAGTTAGAATGGGAAGATGTGGCTAAACTGTGGGGTTAATAATTTGTTATTGTCAGATTCTGAGGTATGAGTTTCTTGTAGGAGGCATATATCTGCTGGTAGACTATTTAAGTGGTTGAATAACTTGACTCTCTTTGCCTGTGCACCAATTCCACGGATATTCCATGATACAAACGTAATTGTGTTCATTGTGATAAGATAGGGGAGTTTATAACTTCTGTGTGTGGTGAGTGGGTTGTTCCTAAATATATGTACATGCTTAGTGTTGTGCATGTATGTATTTTAATTTGATTGTGTTTGAGTGTTCATGTAATGGTTAGATAGCATATGTAGAATATTTGGGTTTGTGGATGAGTGTGTCTGCACATGTTCGCGTGTATCAGAAAAGAATAGTCATACGTCCTCACAGCGAAAGGCTGCAAGGAATCCAGTTGGGTCAGAGAGTTATGACTAATGAGGAAAGTAAGAAGGAAGAGCAGAGAGTGTAGACAAAAAACAAAAAAACAAAACAAACAAAATAAGACCATAGGCTGTAAAACTTTACCAGGAAAACGGAGAAAAGGCATTGAGGTGACGTGCATAGTGAGACTGGAGAGAGACTGGGTGCATGTACATATTCATCAATATGCGCCAGCAAATGTTATGGTGAGGAAAAAAAAGGGGAAAAAAATCGAGTGGAATAATAAAACGGTAAGTGCTGGATGGAATGAGGATTAGAATAGCCAGGGGGTTATTGTTTTGTGAACACAAGTGTTTTATTTATTTCGAAATTATTTTCTTGACCTAAACATAAACATCAAAGAAAATAGATGGGGCTAATTTGCTCGCCCAATAAATGGTTAGTTTTTGCGACCATATGTTCATAATTTCACCAATGAAGAACCCACCGATTCTCTGTTTTGATGTTACAGTTTTTTTTTTTCCTTTTATTATGCTGTTGTGCATGAATGCCATGAAGAATAAAATTTACACATGCATGTTCTAAAATACATAAAACTACAGCATCATAAAAGAAAAGCGGGAGTATCTTGCACCCCCTGGAGAAAATCTCACTCTAGCCTGCATTCAAAACTTGAGTGCCCTGGTGTTAACCTAGTAGAGACACTTGTATTGCATGTGGAGCCACTTTGTGCGAAGTGTAAGATACAACCCTCCATGATCTCACCTTGTTCCCTTCTTTTTCTTCCTCCACTTCCCTCTCTCCAGTACAAGGCTGAAATGTCATATCAAAGGAGACTCCCCACTCTGTTTGTCACTTTCATCCTCTGCGGCTTACCATGGCTGACCTCTGGAAAAACGTTCTTCAGCCACCATGGGATAAAATGCGCTGAGGATTGTAAGCTCCATGGCAGCGAGTACAAGTGCAAAGTAATCATTTCAGAGGGCAAGGAGGAACTGCATAACTGCTCGCCAATGAAGAATGTGGACTACCGGGGAAACAAGTGCATTGGTTGCTGCGAAACGCAGGGTTATGGCTACTACTGGTGTAAAACAGGATCAGGTTGGGGATATTGCGGAGATGTGATTGAGGACTTGAGGCATTACACATCCAACTATGGTGTGGAGTGTTATGACAGCTGTGAAAAAAGACAAAATACAAACTACTTCTGGTGCCATAGCAAAAAGGGGTGGGATTACTGCTCACCAAGAAAGAATGTTGATTATAAAGGCAACACCTGTAAAGAAGATCATCCATGTGATAATTATGGCGAGGAATACAAGTGGTGTAACTTGGAGAAAGGAAGCTGGGGTTACTGTGCACGAGTGGAGCCAAAGGCAATGATTCATCAGACCTACGGGCTGAAAAACTGCATTGATGAATGTCAGTACTATGAGTCTGGGGAATACTTCTGGTGCCATACGAACGACGGCTGGGACTACTGCTCACCTTTGAAAGACGTCACCTACAAAGATGTGCCTTGTCGCTCAGATCACGAATGTGGAGCCCATGGGTACCAATATAACTGGTGCTACACTACAGACAACAATGACTATGATTATTGTGGAGTTATCAATCCTGGAGAGTGTATGTATTCTTCCCTGCCACATCGCAGCAAACGGGCACCAAAAAAACAAAAAAAATCACAGCTGATCTGTAAGACGGAGGACAACAATAAAAAGAGAGAATACGAGTTCATAACAGAAATAAGATTAGATGCCATAGCAGAACCGAATAAAAAATTACGCAATGAAGCCTTAGATTTAATTAACCAATGGGACAACCAGGGCTTGGTTGACCGGGCTAAGTCCAACTTGATCAAATCAGAAAACCTTCGCATTGATCTACAGACACCGTTAAACATGAATGGTCGGAGGTATTACAACCTGCAAATCCAGGTTAACAGGCTACGAAATAACAGAGAAAGCACCACTCTGGCACAGATAATAGTTCCTGATGACACCCCAGCTGAGTACATGCGTCAGGCTTTCAAGGAGAGTTTACAGCAGCGTGCCAAGGTCACTGTGAATGTGAAGGACCAGCCAACCAGCTCCACAAACAACAATAAGTGTAAGAAGTCCGCAGCAAGTCCACAATAAAATCACCCAAAAGAAGTAGCTTTGATTGTTACAGCATAGCGTACGCATAAATGACTTTGTAAATTTTGTGGCAGAAAGAGTTAGTCAGCATGAATTGTTTCATAAGCAAGGTTTATTTCTTTATCTGTTGATCAATTATTCACTCAAAACCAGAACTTTCATGAAATAAAGGGCTTGCATGATATTGCTTTCATTTTTTTTTTCCAATTTGTGTAAAAGAAACCCTATGTCAGGGTATCATGATACCAATAAAGATATCTGTAATCTTTTGAAATCCTATGTAATTTCTTGCTCTAACAGCAACTACATAGTGTTATGGCCCCAATTTGTTATTACATTTATAACACAACAGCAACAGCAAGGGATGACAAACACAGTTTTAACAACTAAAACACATTTAATTTTTAACAAAGACAAAGACTAATAACAACCTACAACTAAAGACCAAGATTGATAAATAAGAAAAAACAGAAATAATTACAGTCCCTTTTTGGTGGGGTGGCTTGGTGATGTCCTGGATGAAGAAAATGCTCAAACACAGGCAAAGAAATCCACAAAAGAAACGTCACAGGTCTTGAACAGAATGGCAGGTCTGGTCATCTTCTTGCAATTTCTCCTACTACTTTACTGTCTCAATTCTTTTCCTTATATACTCTTTTGCAGACCCCACCCACATTTAGACCTCTTTTTTTTAACTTTCTGAGACTTGCCCCAGACATGTCCAGGACATGTCTAAACATGACTCCAGTCTGAGCTTAACAAAAAAAGGTAAATACTGCCATCTAGTGGCCTATATTCACATTACACCTCCATTCCAAAAGGGAAAAATTTTGACTCATAAAGGCAAAATTTTTCTTTTCAATACAAAATGGTTAAGTGAACACTTGCCTATATATACATATCATACAATATTCAAACACATGATATATATATACACGTTCAAACACGGGATAAGCAATCAGCAATTACATTGTCTGTACCCTTCACATGCTTAATTTCCAAGTCAAACTCCTGTAAAATCAAACTCCAATTCAACAATCTCCGATTCTTGTTTTTCATCTTACTCAAAAACATTAACGGATTGTGGTCAGTGTACACAATCATTGGCTTTTGTCCTGTACAAACATAAACCTCAAAGTGTTGTAAAGAAAGGACCAGAGCCAACAGTTCCTTCTCTATTGTGGAATAGTTCCTTTGGTGGCGATTGAACTTCCTGGAGAAGTATGCCACGGGATGCTCAATGTCATCAGAGTCACTTCTCTGTAGGAGCACAGATCCACAAGCTTGGTCGCTAGCATCGACCGCGATGGAGAACGGTTTGTTGAAGTCAGGAGATTTGAGCACGGGGAAGTGACACAGCAGAGACTTCAGGCAATCGAAGGCTCTCTGGCATGCATCATCCCAGGTGAACTTTACGCCCTTCTTCAGTTGGTTAGTTAGACTGAGAGCAATCTCAGCAAAGTTCTTGCAAAACTTGCGGTAGTGCCCGATCATTCCAAGGAAGCGGCGCAAAGCTTTTTGTTGTCAGGAACTGGAAAGTCCATGATGGCTTGGACTTTAGCATTTATGGGTGCCACCTCACCCTGGCCTATGACGTAGCCAAGATAGGTGACAGTAGCACAACCAAAGTCACTCTTGCTCAGGTTAACAGTCAGGTTAGCCTGGGTCAGGCGCTGGAACAACGTCTCTACATCTTTTAGATGTTCTTCCCAGGAGTCACTCCATGTGATCAGGTCATCGATGTATGCACCCGTGTGTGGCAATCCGGCGATTGTAGACTGTATCATCCTTTGGAACGTGGCTGGGGCATTTTTCATGCCAAAGGGTAGGACTTCATACTGGTACAATCCAGATGGTGTGGCAAAAGCAGAGATGCTCTTGGCCCTCTCAGTTAAAGGCACACACCAATAACCCTTCAATAAATCAATCTTGGTCAGAAACTTTGCTTGCCCTACACTATCAATACAATCATCAATCCTAGGTATTGGAAACACATCAGTTCTAGTTACAGCATTGACTTTGCGATAATCTGTACAGAATCTAGTACTTCCATCAGGTTTTGGAACTAGCACACAGGGTGAACTCCAATCGGAGTTGGAGGGTCTGATAATATCATGTTTTAACATGTACTCAACCTCTTTCTCAGCAATCTTTCTCTTGTCAGGATTCATCCGGTATGGATGCAGTTTTATTGGTTTGGCATCACCAACATCTACATCATGAGAGGCTATAGTAACTCTCTTTGGAACATCAGGAAACAAATCCTCATATTTCTTGATCAACCTTTCAAACTGATCTCTCTGTGAGGGTTCTAAGTGCTGGAGTTTTACATCAAGATTTTTCAACACTTCAGTGTTTGACAATTTACATGAAAGAACTTCAGCTTTAATTCTTGGTTCATCATCTTGAAACTCCCCCTCATCTTCACACGTTTCGACCATTGGAGAATCTGAAGTGACAGCTGCAACCCTAGCATTTCTGTCATGATAAGGCTTTAGCATGTTAATATGACACAATTGTTTTGGTTTTCTCCTATCTGGAGTCTTCACAATGTAATTGAGATCATTGAGTTTTGTCAGAATTTCATAAGGACCATGAAATCTAGCCTGCAATGGATTGGACTGCAAGGGAAACAACACAAGGACCTTTTCTCCTGGTTTAAACTCACGGCTTCTAGCCTTATGATCATACCAAGTTTTCATTTTTCCCTGGCTTGATTTCAAGTTCTCTTTGGCAAGGTCACAAGCTGCACGCAATCTTTCCTTGAACTTGCCAACATAGTCTAACAGACTGATATGCGGCTCTTTCTCTTGCCATTGTTCACTCAATAATAGCAAAGGTCCTCTCACTTCATGACCAAACACTAGCTCAAATGGACTGAATCCAGTAGACTCCTGCACTGCTTCTCTAGCTGCAAACAACAGCAAATGAACCCCTTCATCCCAGTCTTTCTCATGGTCATAACAATAAGTCCTCATCATTGTCTTGAGAGTGGAATGAAACCGCTCTAAGGCACCCTGACTTTCTGGATGATAGGCACTAGAAAGAATCTGCTTTGCACCTAGTTCATACACAACCTGCTGAAACAATCCTGAAGTGAAATTGCTACCCTGGTCTGACTGAATTTCCCTGGGAAGGCCAAACAACGTGAAGAACTTTATCAAAGCCTTTGAGATTGCAGTTGCCTTGATGTTACGTAGAGGTATGGCTTCAGGGAATCTGGTAGATGCACACATGATTGTCAACAAGTACTGATTTCCAGATCTAGTCTTGGGTAATGGACCAACGCAATCAACAATGACCCTAGAGAATGGCTCCCCAAATGCTGGGATAGGCTGCAATGGAGCTACAGGTGGGTCTAACTGGTGTTTTCCAACTACCTGACAAGTGTGACAGGTTTTGCAAAAGTTGGAAACGTCTTTCCGAAGCCCAGGCCAAAAGAAGTGTTTCATGATCTTATCAACAGTCTTGTTAACACCAAGATGACCTCCTAAAGGTAAACTATGAGCCATTGTTAAGATCTCATTCCTATAGACCTTCGGAACAACAATTTGCTTGACCACTGCCCAATCTGCATTGGCAGGGATATCAGGAGGGCGCCACTTCCGCATCAACACACCATCCTTGAGATAATACCCAACTGGAACTGCGTCTATTTCTTTATCAGGAAGGGCTCTCCTCTTTAGTACACAAATTTCAGGATCATTAGTTTGCTCCTCAATCAACCGCTTTCTGGACAGAGACAAGTCTCCAGACACATCAGAATCACCAGACCCATCCGGCTGGCTGAATAGAGAACTGATAAAAGTATCTGATAAGTCCTCAAACGGAGAAACCATAGTAGGCCAATCAGAGTCATGAGGCGAACCACCTGAGTCCTGACTATTCAATGTACTGGACGGCAGCACATCATCATCTTCTTTAGCCTTCTTGGCCATAGCACGAGTCACTGCGCAAGAAGGATACAGAGATGGGTCCTCATCCCCATCTTCAGTGCTCGGCTGTGAAGTAAGATGAACAGGGGGAATTACTTTGCCCCCAGCCAGGTCATTGCCTAGCAACAGAGAAACACCCTTTATAGGTAGACTTGACATAAGTCCCACCTTTACCTGTCCTGTAACTAAATCTGACTTCAAGAATATAGAGCGCAGGGGTACAGATACAGTCCTCCCTTCAATACCTTGTACAAGTATGAAATCCCCTGAAGCGGTCTCATCACGTAACTCCAAGGAGTCCATCAACAAAAGTGACTGAGAAGCTTCGGTATCCCTTAGGATATATATGGGGACAGGAGTAGTATGCTCATTCAGAGCCACAAATCCCTCTGACACAAATGGAAGAAATTCCTCCCTCACAAAGTCAGCTGTATTAGGCTTTTTAGCCCCACAAGAAGCAGGCAATTTAGCAGATTGGTTATCTACTACAGGGGTTTCTAACCTTGTTTTCACAAAGGCATTTGGTTTGGTATCCTTTTCTTTTTCTTTCTTAGCTTTAAGGAACCAACAGTTAGTTGTAACGTGACCAGATTTCTTGCAATAACTGCAAACTAGACCACTTTTGTCACTGTCAGCTTTCACACTTTGATCAGACCTGTTACTGGATTTCTGAGCACCATCACCAGATTTGTCTTTGTCTTTGGGTGAGGAATCTTGGGTATCACCGTAACCCTTTTTCTGAAATTGGGACCATTTATTGTTACTGCTAGACTGAAATTTGGACTTATGTGTGAGAACATATTCATCTGCAAATTTGGCAGCTGATTGCAAGTTCAGTGCTTGCTTCTCATTAAGGTAGGTCTTAACATCATCTTTAACACAGTTCTTGAATTCTTCAATTAACAACATCTCTTTTAGTGAGTTGAAATCATCCTTGACCTCCATAGAAGTACACCAGCGCTCAAAGCAAACCTGCTTCTCATTAGCAAACTCCACATAAGTCTGATTTTCAGATCTCTTCAGACCTCTGAATTTCTGTCGGTAAGCCTCTGGAACCAACTCATAAGCTCTCAAAATAACCTTTTTGACAACCTCATAATCAGAGGAATCATCTGCAGACAAAGCCGAATAGGCTTGTTGAGCTTTACCCTTGAGGACAGTTTGCAACATCAGAGGCCAGTGTTCCTTTGGCCACTGGCAACTCTTTGCTACCTTTTCAAAACACTGGAAATAGTTGTCTACGTCCTTTTCAGAAAATGGAGGCACCAGTTTTACCTCCTGACTGGCACAAAATTTATTTTTAGTTTCAATTTTAATTTTTAGTTTCTCCATTTGGAGTCTTTCCTCTCTATCCAACTTCTCTAATTCAAAATCTCTCTGTCTCTGTCTCTCTCTTTCTGCTCTTTCCTCTTTCTCTCTCTCAAATTCTCTTTGTTTTTCTTCTCTTGCTAATTTTTCTAACTCAAACTGCCTTTCTTTTTCTCTTTCCTCCCTTTCAATCTCTAGCATTTTTAATTTAAGTTCCATTTCTATATTTGGATTTTCCACTGGAAACTGTTCCAGATCTCCTGGTGCAAACAAATTTTCATCAATGTAATATTCAACTATCTCTCTAGCCAATCTTGCTTTTCGCATGGCTGGTTTTACCTCTGTCAGCTCCAACTGTCTGCAAATTTCTAGCAGTTCTGTCTTTTTAAAAGACTTCAAAACCCCTACGGTTGGTGATGCCAAGAAATCATCCATTGCTGTTGTCAATATATATCTAGGAAAATTCACAAAAACAATTTCACAATTTGGAATGTTAGATTTTCAATAAATTACTCACACAATGGTCTATCCCGGACGAGCCCCCAATTTGTTATGGCCCCAATTTGTTATTACATTTATAACACAACAGCAACAGCAAGGGATGACAAACACAGTTTTAACAACTAAAACACATTTAATTTTTAACAAAGACAAGGACTAATAACAACCTACAACTAAAGACCAAGATTGATAAATAAGAAAAAACAGAAATAATTACAGTCCCTTTTTGGTGGGGTGGCTTGGTGATGTCCTGGATGAAGAAAATGCTCAAACACAGGCAAAGAAATCCACAAAAGAAACGTCACAGGTCTTGAACAGAATGGCAGGTCTGGTCATCTTCTTGCAATTTCTCCTACTACTTTACTGTCTCAATTCTTTTCCTTATATACTCTTTTGCAGACCCCACCCACATTTAGACCTCTTTTTTTTAACTTTCTGAGACTTGCCCCAGACATGTCCAGGACATGTCTAAACATGACTCCAGTCTGAGCTTAACAAAAAAAGGTAAATACTGCCATCTAGTGGCCTATATTCACATTACAATAGCAAACATTAATTGTGTATTGGAATGTTCTCTCTTGAAAGTTTTAGATATGAAGGGAATTGCATGATTGTGTCATTTTAGGCTATGGTGATCAACTCTCTAATGAAATAGGCCTTAATATTCTGAACATATTGCATGTTGCTGTTCAAGACATTAAAATTGTATAACTGTACTTTACAGCAACGTGTATCCACACATACGATACAAAGAGGAATAACAATTATACTAATTGAAATAAACATAACCGGTTTGAAGGACCAAGTATCATCTCATTTAAAATAATAGCTAATTATTTACTACTTACAAACCAATATGGTGAAAACAATCAAAGATTTTGAATTCAATCAATCAGGACATTATGTTAAAGGAATTTTGATTTGATATTCCATATTATATATATTTATATTTTTTATGAAATATGCAACATGACAAAGTTATAACACACAGGACACATGGAGAATCATAGTAGTACAGAAGCGGGCAATCCCTACACCCCCTGGGCCATTCCACACATTTCATATATTTAACACTGTGTGAAGCGAGAAGAGGTATGCCTTATTATTTATGTGACCTTTTCTAAATGAGGTACCCCTGCACTGTAGCAAATCTTTAATGTGCCCTCGGAACTTTGCAGTCCCGCCACCGCCTGTTGAGCAGAAAGGTTCGGGGGGCCTAATCCCCTCCCTACTGCTCACAGCACGTCACTTGAATATTGAGTCTTCAGATTGGTGTAATCGCCCCACAAGAGTGTTTTTGGCTGCCGCCCTTGTGTCTCTGTCTGCAAACGCATCAGCCAAACTGATTTGGTGAACATTTTTGGTGTGAGCTATCAGCTCTGTGCTTCTACAGGGTGAGTAGAGGGCCACTATCAACACAGCTATCATGAGTACAGACAGCATATCCAACACATGGGTTCACTTTATCGGCATTTGACGCCAAACCATCAACAAAGTATTCAATATCAAATTTTCATAGTGGGGCAGTCCAGGACATGCAGTATTATTAGATAGGACTTCTTTAACACAATGGAGAATACATTTTTTTTTCCCTCTCAATGAATTGTAATTAAGCAATCAACCTCAGTCTAGGGTTCTGCTAAAAGCATGGAGGAAATACACAGTCAGGGCTTATTAGTCCCAACCATTCTTACATTTCCCCTCATCATCAGCAGAACCGGGTGGAGTCACTTTAGACCATGTTACAATTTGCAAAAAAAATTTTAATATTTTTTATTCACAAAAATGGCTAAATATTTAATAGTAGTTTTCACTTTGGGCTCCTAGCACATAAAGGTCCTCACAGTCAGTACCTTTTATTTGACTCACTTAATCAAAAATAAATTTAGAGAAAGCTAGCAAAGTAATACGTGATCACGTTACAAGTGGACTTTTGAATTTAGTCTTGCGTTTAATACTTCAAATTGGATTTACCCAAATCTATTTTAGAAGGTAAACTTTGAAGCTGAAAACCCCACAGTTGAATCCCCAGCTGGCCAGCTCATCACTCATCTTCAGCAGTGCTCTCTGTGGAAAAGTTCCAAGAGGAGTTAGAGACAAACAACAATGAACAATTTTGTTTTAATTCAACTTAATTCAAGATCCTTCCCTGTAAAAGTTAAATAAACGTACTAAGGTTATCAGCTACTCAGTTCCTTTGCCATGAAGACACTCGTTGACAGTTCCTGTTCAAAATGGAGAAAAGATTTTTATTTGCATTTCTTTGGTCAGGGAAACTTTCGGTCACATTTGTTCATCCATTGATTCTATAATCCCACAATACTTCATTTTCTTTTCAGAGATGTGCTTCTAAAACGCCAATCTCACGCAGCCTAATTATTTACAGAAAAGTGCATAGATTTTCTAGCTCTTTAAAATATTTAACATATTCAAATAGTGTAATCACTTCATGCTCATAGAGGACATCACTGGTAGTTTTCTCTGCAATGTATTACTACCACCAAATATTAGAGCATTTAAATATTCACTTTGTCCTGCATCTTAAAGAAATTTAGTTCGCTTCAACATGAGAAACACTTGTCCATGTTTGTATAATTTACATTCAATTGTTACTTCATCTAAACTTCCCTCTGTTTATAAGTACCGATCATTTAAGAGGGGTTAGCATTTATTTTATCAAGAAATGGCGACTTTTGCTCGGTTTCATAAGGAAAAATTATTCTGCTTACTTCTGCAACTTTGTCCTTTTACAAATACACAGTCATTAAAAATGGCTTAACTCCTTCAAATTTGCACTGCTAAAATACACTTTTTTCTTAGAAATTTCCCTTTTTACCAATCATGTAATTACAGTAAAGATTCCATAAAATACTGTAAATATTGGCAAATCAATGGGCACCTTAAATTATTCTTGAATAAATTCAAATTTCAATGTAGACATCGATATGAGCATTTCATGGAATCGAATGACAACTGTATTCAATCCAACAAAGACAGAACTAACAAATATGCCAGCAATGCAGTTGTTTACAGACACTCAGAGAGTCAGGTTCATTCACATTGATTTCCACACAGACACGCAATCTGAGCTCAGAGCACATACACACATAAACACACACACACCACTTCAGTGCACTTTCCTCTCTCACATTCATTCACATTGGAAAAGATTCAAGGCTCTAATTTTCTTATGATCTGACACCATTGCTGCTTCGATAACATATACAGACAATGCTCTATTTCAACTAAACCCAAATTCCTTTACCCACAATGATTCCCAGAATCATTATGTCAGCTTTCTACAAATTGCCCAGTCTCAGTTAAAGCCATGTCTTCATCAGTCCCAGAACAGCAGTCCTTACAACAACAACAACAAAAACAACAACAAACCCCTTTACTGTTCGTCCGTCCCATAATTGGCAATATTGCTTTCCCTGCCTCACAACAACTAAGCCGAATTCAGTAAAAATTCCGTCACTCACCCGCACCTCCACTCATTGTTTGGAGAACCCCCCGTTTCTGACCTCCTACACACCCCAACAAGGCCTTCACAGTTGCCCCGGGCTGAGGTCTTTCCACAACGTCCCCTGGACGACCGCGCGCACGGTTTTCAGTCGGCGCTGATTCTCCAGGGAGTGCAGGTGAGATATTGGAATCCCGGACGAGCCCCCAATGTTAAAGGAATTTTGATTTTATATTCCAAGTATTACCTTCACAAGAGAAAACTCGGACGACTCAGGAAAAAAATCATTCGGAGGCAGAGAAGTTAATATCCAAGCCAAAATTGTTGACTCTTTTCTGCAGAAAAAAGGATCCCCACATACAGAAGTTCAGGTCAAAATGGAGGATGATACAGTTAGTCTCTCTCTGGTTTTTGTAGGGGTACTCCATGGCGTTCTCCTCCCCCCCGTGCAGATTTACACATCATGCAGTAATCTGGAAGACTTGCAGTCGTACGCAACCTGCGTCAGGCTGTCTAGGGATGCACACATACATCTCGTTAGGGAGGAGAGCACCTGCTTTCTCTCTCAGCCCTGGCTCCAGCTTATCTTGCCATGGATTCCAGAGCTTTCTATAAACACATAAACTTAGAGAAAGAGAAAAACATCTTGCCCTTGTCAAAGACATTCAGGTCTTCATGACTTTAGATAGGCTATATGTCATGACACACTAGTACAGTTATGCAGGCCCCTGCTAAATCAGAAATATGCAAGCACACACACACTCTAAGCCTATGAAGTTATAAACTAAAGCAAAGCAGGAGCAAGCAAGGATAAACAATAAATAATAATTAAATGAATCAATAAAAAAAAATGATTCCACAATTATCACTGGTAAGTGAGAATAAGATCACAAGGGTGCAGATGGTCTGTCAAGTTTGCTCATAGACTACACTTGCTACTTGCATGATGTGAATTTTCTGTCCATATAAGGGAGCCTAGAGCCAATGCTCGGTCTAACGGGAAAATACAGGTGGGTATAAAACTATTACCGTAAACTTTTGTCAGATACCATATTGACTACTGTCGTAATCGTATATGTTAACTGTATAAATGTCTGTGGGAGTGTTCGGTGTGTGTGCACATGGTAAAGTGTACTGGTGTGTGTTCAGTAGAAAAAGTCTAGTTTTGTATGTATTAGCAGAAAATGTGAAAGAGATAGAAAAACTATTGTGTATTGGACTCTCTGGTGATTCTGGAAATCATAAATTTTGTTAATTTGTTTATATGAGGCAAAGACTTACTTCCGGTGCAAATTTATGTTTGTCTGTTCTGTTGTCAGTTGTTGAGAAATTTATTGTCCAATAGGTGGCCTAGCAACTGGGAAAGTTGGAAATGTTTCATATATGAGAGAGCAATATTCTGCGAGCAAAGAGTTGGCTGGTGATTGTGATCTTATAGAGTGTGTGTGTGTGTGTGTGTGTGTGTGCGCATGTGCATGTCCGTGTGCGTGTGTGTGCATTTATGCTGACCTCAGATTGTGTGTGGAAATCTGTGTGATAAGCCTAACTGTGTGAGTATCTGCAAATAACTGCATGGCTGGCATGTTTGTTAGTTCTCCCTTTGTTGAATTGATAGCCGTAGTCATCTTATATCATAAAGGGATATACACTGCTCACAAAAATTAAAGGAACACTTTTTTTATTGGGCCTGGCATGAATTGAATTAAACCTGTCTGATAATTTTCTGGTTGGTTAAGCAGCTGAGGGCCTCGTTAATCAATTTCAGCTGTATTGGTGTTCATGGAATTAACAACAGGTGCACTTCAGTGGCAACAATTAGAAAACCCTCAAAACAGGACTGGTTTTACATGTGGAGGTCATTTCAAGTTTCTCCCTCTTGATCTTTTTTGGCTGGTTTTCCACTCGTGCTGATTTTGGCTGGCGTAATTATCTCTACTGGCAGTATGAGGCGATTCCTTAACCCTACAGAAGTTGCACAGGTTGTCCAACTTCTCCAGGATGGCACATCCACACGTGCTGCAGCAAGAAGGTGTAATGTGTCTCCCAGCACAATCTCCAGAACATGGAAGAGATTTCAGGAGACTGGTGGTTATTCTCGGAGAGCTGGACAGGGCCGTAGAAGGTCCTCAACCCCTCAGCAGGACCGATACCTGCTCCTTTGTGCAAGGCGGAACAGGCTGAGCACTGCTCGTGCCCTACAGAATGACCTCCAGAGGGCCACTGGTGTGAATGTCTCTACCCAAACAATCAGGAACAGACTTCATGAAGGTGGCCTGAGGGCCTGACGTCCTGTAGTGGGCCCTGTGCTCACTGCCCAGCACCGTGGAGCTCGACTGACATTTGCTCAAGAACACCAGAATTGGCAAGTCCGCCACTGGCGCCCTGTACTTTTCACAGACGAGAGCAGGTTCACCCTGAGCACCTGTGATAGACGTGAAAGAGTCTGGAGAAGACAAGGAGAACGTTATGCTGCCTGCAACGTCGTTCAACATGACAGGTTTGGTGGTGGGTCAGTGATGGTCTGGGGAGGCATATCCATGGAGGGACGCACAGACCTCTCCTGCCTAGGAAATGGTGCTCTGACTGCCATAAGGTATCGAGATGAAATCCTTGAACCCATTGTCAGACCCTACGCTGGTGCAGTAGGTCCTGGTTTCCTCCTAATGCACGACAATGCCCGGCCTCACGTGGCAAGAGTATGCAGGCAGTACCTGGAGGATGAAGGAATTGAAACAATTGAATGGCCTTCACGATCCCCTGACTTAAACCCAATAGAACATCTCTGGGACATTATGTTTCGGTCCATTAGGCGCCGCCAGGTTGCTCCTCAGACTGTACAACAGCTCAGGGATGCCCTCACACAGATCTGGGAGGAAATGCCACAAGACGCCATCCGTCGTCTCAGTAGGAGCATGTCGCGACGTTGTCAAGCATGCATACAAGCTCGTGGGGGCCACACAAGATACTGAAAAGCATTTTGAGCTGCAGAAATTACGTTTTGGAGAAAATGGACTAGCCTGCCACATCTTCATTTCACTCTGATTTTATGGTGTCTACACAATTGAGCCCTCTGTAGGCTGAAAACTTCTATTTCCATTAAAAGACTTGGCATCCTTTTGTTCCTAAGACACTGCCCTGTCGTTATTTGTATAGATATCCAACTTCATATTGAGATCTGATGTATCTAATGTGTTTCTTTAAAGTGCTCCTTTAATTTTTGTGAGCAATATATTTACAGTATTTTGAATATAAAATAAATGTGTAACATTGACATTTTTTTATTTGCCAAAATCTAAGTCTGCATTCATGTATACATCATCATTGGTGTATTATGATCTCTGCCAATAATCTGATATATTCTCGTAAACAAAGTATTTTAGACCTGTTTCTAGATTGGACGGGTAAGCTGGTAGGGAGCTCCATGACAGTCAGCCATCTTGAAACTTTTGCCGCCGGCAAGGGACAAATAGCACCAAACGCGTAATAAATCCATGTTTGCCCTGCCAGCCAGTGCAGAGTGATTGAGACACCGGAGGAAATCAGGAAGACAAGTTATCACGGCGACTTTGAAAATCAGTACTACTGCAGCATAATGCAGGACCATACACATGCAGCAGCAGCACAGGAGACGAATCCTCATCCGCATAAAAACGAAAAAGAGAATTGAAAAGGCAGCACAACCGGCGCGCTCAAAAAGCAAGGCTGAACATTGGGCTCGCCTTCCCCAGGTGGAAGGAGCTCATGAAGGAGAAAGATTTTCTAAGGGATGCTGAAGATGCCAGCTTTCTCCTCGACAAGTAAGTCAACTTTACTGCCTAAATTAGCCTAAACGCAACTTTTCATTCAGGTTTGTTACACAGTGTTGCTTGTTACCATCAGCAGCATAATAGTAAATCTTGCTAAAATACTGCATCCTCATTGTTACAGGTGTAACTGTATGTTTACGTGGTTTCAGTAGCTTTCATAATCGCGGTAAACGCCAGCTTTCGAAGCTTACCCACCGGCTTTTAGTGGCGGTGAAGCTGGTGGGTAGACTTCAGAAGCTGGCATTTACTGTGACTAAAAGCCGGCGTTTATAGCGACTAAGTTTTTATTTAGTTAGCTAGTTCTCAATCTTTTTCCTTTCCTTGATGCGTTTTCCAATTATCATAATTGGCAACTGAAGACACTGTTTCTCTCCATATGCGATCTAACAGCCATCGTGGGATAAATTCAGTGTACAGTGGCATAGCGAGAACTGAGAATTGACTTGCACAAAACATCCGTTTTAAACAATTATTAGTCCTGACCTGTTGTCAGTCATTTTCATAATTAACAAAATGTTCACTCCGAGAGCACTCCACACTTAATCAGAGAGAACATGCAGCACCCATTAAGTAAGACGACAATCATTCATCTGGACGGGAGTTTGCTGCATTTCAATCGACGTTGTTAAAAATTGTAAACCTGTCGACTGTCATGCAACTAGCTCGATTATTAAATTGAATTAAAATGTAAAATATTGAGTTACTTACTATTTAAAATAACCTAGTCAAGGCCACTGGCATAGCAACATATTTTCTCTATGGTTTGGTGTTGAGATGTTGACTACTGCAGAAAAGGTTAGCCTGCCAGCAGTCAAAATTTAGTCATAATGATGCGACTACAGGAAGAACCTACAAGTCTCTTTAAAGTGGGCAGCAAACAATGTACTTGCCATTGTAAAACATCTTAATTATTGGGAATTTGCCTCAGAAAAGTAACATTTGCTTTATCTGGATAATATTCAGAATGACTGAACACTTCATCAGTATATTTCCAGGTCTCTGTATTCACAACAGCAATACAGAGGAAAAGCCACTAAAACAATTTCTTGATGGTGGAAGCAGTAATTTAAAGTTTCTCTTTGAAGTGGTAGTGGGCTTCAACCATGGCTATTTTAACAGTTCTTAGTTCCCCTTAACACTCATCCCCCCCCTGATTAGCACTGACAGGGACAGACTGTGGAAGTGGACTAAGATAAGGCACCACATGACAGAACTGTTTGCTTCAATGGACTAACTCAAAGTAGAGATTAGTGGGAAAACCTTTAAGTAACTAAAATGATCAACTAATAATAATTGTCTCAGAAAAAGTATGGATTTTCATTTACCTTTTCTTCAAATGAGGTGATTTGTAGAATAATAATTTGGAATCCCAATTGCTTTATGCTATGAATTATAATGATTAGCTTGTCATTGTCTCTTAAATATGAATAATATTGTTAATGATTATGATATTAACTATTGAAGTATTGCATATTTCTGCTCTCGTCAATTTTCTATTTGTGTTTAATAATAGTCGATGATAAATTACATATCTACCTAGACTATAGATATTTCTTCTCATTGTAACCGCTTAAGAATAATTCCCAAGCGTAAAAGCAACAGAATTTACATACCATACAAAATTAAAGTTGTATTTGCTCCCGCATAAAAAGATGTCATAGGTAATAAATAAATAATGTAGTTACAGCAATAAACTGTGACATTGTTTCAAATTGCTTCTTGTTTGAAAAGGTAATTAAAAGGAAGTAAATTTAATTCATAAGTCAATTAATTTCCATTCAGTAAAAAGAGTATGTCATTATTTACATGTGTGAGTGAGTGGTCTCTCTGAAATCCTGATAAGAGGGGAAGGCATTGAAGCATTTTTTCATTTAAAACTGTGGTACTAACTGCATCTGTTCTTTCTTTCTGAAGACAGGGGTGATGGAATCTCCAACAGTGCCATTCACACATCCTCAGTCACTGTCCCTTTGAAGTGAGACAGCTGGGACATGTGTACAGTAGAGTTATTGCATGCAATGGAGGACACATTGCTCTACCTCTTTCATTCCAATGTTTCCCATAGGAACCGATTGCGGGCTCAGGAAGACACCAACTAACCCTGAGTGTCTCATTTCAAAATGCTTCCAATTAACTTTCACTCTTTCTGATTCCTGCAGGTTTAGTTATAAAAAAAAAAATTACCTTGGTCTGGTCTTGGTCTACCTTGTTGTTGTCAATTTGGCAGGTTGCTGTTTCTAAAAATTTTCTACAGGCATCAAGGATTCGAGGCCCTGACTTAGCCATTCACACCTGGGGCACAGAGGCTTCATTCATACGCTTTCGGCTGATTTAGGTTTCAGGATTTCAGCACAAACCCTCCACTTGTTAAAGAATGCACGGCTAAAATGTGCGCCAACACGGGCGGCCGCCGGACCTCTGACTAGATCTACAACATCAACCGGATTCATACTGGAAAAAAGACATTTCCATACGGACAAACTGCAGTTATGTTTTTGATTGTGATTTGTAACTTACATGTGAAGAGTGGGGGTTAATGCAAAAATAGGTTGAGAGGAAACAATTAAATTATATTTTATTTTAATAGTCATTATAATGCGGCAGCTAAAGGACTGGAGCATGTAGGTTCCTTACACTGAAGGCCAAAGATAAGTGTGCAAAAAAATGTCATAAATTAAGGAGGAAGTAAATACAAATTGCGCCAGATAAGCCTAATTTAGCTTCATAATATATTTCAGAATTAAATTGGAAGGTCCTAAAAAAAACTTCTGACCAGCCTATGACGTGTATCAGCCCCACTCAGTTAATCTCCATATCCTATTATGTGACATAAATTGCTGAATGTCTTGACATATGATTATCACAATTTTCAGTATTTCACCCCATCATTTAACACTTTAGCTCCCCATATAAATATTACACCTTTGTTGTTTTCATATATAACTCTTTATTTTTTTATTTCACTTAAAAATTGAATGCCTAAATAATTTGAAATTGTGACCTTTGGATTTTTTCCCTCTGGGTTATTTTTTTCCAGTTGGCTGGTTACTTAGTCGCACATACAATCTTTTTGCTTTCCCTAGTCAAGTGTGGGGAAGTTTTTGGTTTACGTGCTGGTTTGTTCTGCGGCTTCTATTGTTACTGATTTTAGAAAAATTAGTTTTCAAACCATGATTTCAGGGGCCATCATAAAATTTGTTTGATTAGTACAACAACTAAATTTCGACAATAGACTCATAGAACAAACCGAGGTAGCATACTTTTAATTTACTTTTATTTTTCTCATGCCATTTTTGTATAATAAAAAGAAAAAAGTGAGGAATTATGGTAGAAGGAGGCACTATTCTTCTCCCCTTTACCCATCATTCTGTCTGTACCTGGCCATTCAACCAATCCACTCCCATTGTTATCTCTCCCCCCCCCCCCAACGGTTCATCATTCATTGGTTTTCTCTGCCATTTGTCCTTTTGTATCCAATCAGTTCAATCTTTACTGTCAAGAACAGCCCACCTTGTTTCAGCGTATATCTCTGGGCCTCCATCTTTAGGGCCTCTTGCCATGCTGGTACCAGACGGAGCCACAGACTTCAGCAGTTGGTTCTCATTGGTATGATTCACCATTTGTTCACAATTATAACAGTACAATAAACTTGTTAAAAGACTTTTTTGTTGTAATCTCTCGGTTCTATGACACTACTTTTCTCAAGACATTTAGATTTAAGAGCCATTCCATGAGAAACTGGCACTTTTTGAAAAAGTTGAGGAGTTGACACCCCTAGAAATGAATGAAACTTGGCTCATGGGTAAATACTGGGGTCTCACAGAAAAAGCCAAATTTTTAGGACTGTATCTCACTTTGCCTGCCGTTGGCGCCACCCGGAAGCCACTAAAGTGGCTCAGTTTTGCCTTTGACACCACATTTTACATGAACTATCATGACTTAAGGATAGTATAGCAAATATGTTATACTTTCGTCTTGACCTTTGACACTTAAAGTCCAGTTAGACATCAGTACCACATCAGAGCCAAGCTGGGTAACTACGTTATTGAGCCAGAATTATTTGAAAAATAACGATAAAAATTGAATATGGAAATGGGAATAAAATAATATCAGGGACATATACCAATCTAGAATGATTTATTATGTGTTTACTCACAGCAAGACTATCATTTCCAGTGAATAGCACCTTGGTATCTTGCTGGGTTAGTGCAACTCACTCACAGTCCCATTCCAAAACCAGACTGAGGAACAGAGTAAGTCACATGCTGGGTTGACGTCATTTCACTTTGGATGACATGAAAAGTATAAAACATTTTTAACTTTCGTATTTCACATTCTGTCTTCATGTACACGATTGTGTGACTAAGATTCATTTTCAAAGTGCAAATCCTGGGCTGTTATTTTATACAAGTGTACGTATACTGTTGATGCATGTCTGTATACATACTTATGGTGATTCTCCTTTTACATTAGTTGTTTTTTGGCTTTTTTTTTTTTCTGGTCTGGTCATGTTTTATCACTTGCATTTCTAACTCGGCTGTACCCGTACTTGGTTGTGTGTTGGTTGCATTGTGTATTTTTAATGCTCACAATCACCACCAGATTACAACCAAAAGAGTTCTATGCCAAAGGGATTACAAATTGTATGTATAACTGTGCATGTACTTCATATATTTCAAAAGGCAAAACTTATTTGTATTTGTCTGAAAATACTGAATATTAGGTCGGTAGAACATTTGCTCTTTAAAGCGCCACCCATAGTCAGAAAGCTATCTACCCAGCATAGTACAAAACCAAACTCTTCATTTTCTCAGAAAACTAGCTGTGTGCATCACAAAAAAACTAGAAAAAAACTGGTACATTGATGGGGATAGCCAGTACTTATAGCCTGCATACAGCGCCCCCTGAGGGTGAAATTTTCTGTCTTTTGATGTTGAATATCATCTACACTGAACATACTACCACTGAGATTTTCGAAATGCTGTAATGTACCCCAAAGGGACGCGCATCCAGAGAATTTCAGATCTCTATCTTGCTGGGTAAAAAAAATAATGCCACCTAAACACAGGCACAATCTGCTATGAAATGGTCCATTTTGAGTTTTCCTCCAATTTTGGCACTGTCTAGCTTGAAAGTGTAGACACTACCAAAGAAATGCTTGGTATTACTGAAAATAGGGTTCCAAAAGCACAACAAATGGCATTTACCACCACAGTACATATCTGGGTTACTGAGAAAATATACTGCAAACATTCACCAAAATCAATTTCGACCATGTTTCCGGCCAACCATTGCACTTTCCCAGCAAGATACCAAGGTGCTATTCAATGAAAATTATAGTTTTGTTGTGAGTAAACACATAATAAAGCATTCTTGATTGGTATGTATCTGGGATATTATTTTATTCCCATTTTCAATTTTTACTGTTATTTCTCAAATAATTCTGGCTCAATAACATAGTTACCCAGTGTGGCGCTGATGTGTTGTCTATCCAGGCTTGAAGTGTCTAAGGTCATGTTAAAAGTATAACATATTTGGTACTGTGTAACCCAAAATCATGATCGTTGATGTAAAATGTGGTGTTGACAGCAAAACTAAGGCACTTTAATGGCTTCCGAGTGGCGATACCGACAGGCAAAGTAAGATACGATCCTAAAAATTTGGCTTTTTTGCGCGAGACACCCGTATTTACCTATGAACCGAGTTTCATTTAATTCCAGGGGTGTCAACTGCGCATCAAATATCAATCTGTCATGGAATGGCTCTTAATATGACTGTCTTTACGAATGGAAGTACTATGGAACAGTGCCTGGCAAGATAGAGCCATGACATGCGGGTATCAGGAAAATCTGGTCACGTGACATACGGGGCCCTCTTTGGGTGTTGTCTCAATGTGAATGAGTTTATACATAAATGAGGTCATAATTTGTGGATATGTTATGTTTTGTATACGAAAATTGTTAATATAATGGGTTGTTGCGCCAAAAGGGACAGCAATTAGTCAGAAAAATTCCACAAAATGAACCGGTTTAGTTAGAAATAACTAAAATACAGGCCCTTGAATTATGCTATGCCGGGTAGAAACCAACTTTGTTATTGTTTCTTTGCTGGTGCGTTGCCAGGGGGTTGCTTGCAGTTGCTATAGCAACACCAAAATGTGACCAAGCAACTGCAAACCAACCCTAAGGCTGAAAACTAAAATGCAAGTTTTTTTTAGTATTGTTATATAAAAAAAGGCAAAAATTGAATGAAACATTTCACGTGTTTATGTTATAACTAAAAGTAAAAGCCAAAATATAAAACGATGAGACTTGCGAGAACTAGCCTATCAGGGGTCACATTAATTTCACGTCATTAGCTAGGAAAAACAAAGCAAAGAGGCGGGACCGTTGGAAATGCAGCCTCACAACAGCAAGGTGCAAACATGGATCGTTATCTGCTGAAGCGTAAGGCAACTGAAATCCAGCTTAAACGTTTGTGTATTGTCCAAATAAATATGATATGTTTTGTCGTTAGATGGCCAAGAAATAGTATGTGTAATGACGATAGTAATGACGAAGTACGGGCGGAAGACTACCCGCAGCGTAAGAGTACCATACACAACCGCCGCTTTTTGGGGGGGGGGGGGGGGGGGGGTTTGGCCAGAATGATTTTAAAAGGGGGGACAAATATTTTTGGTGCATTTTTATGAGTGAGAAGAGGGTTTAGAATGATGGGGGAAAAATTTTTAAAGTAAGGGTTAGATGCGGTGGGTGTAAAAAAAAAAATTTTTTTAACGGTAATTCCACTTTCCACATCTGTATTTTTCCCCTCATGTCATTCACTCTATGTTCTATTCTCTTGAACTACTTATGTTCTTCTTTTCAATGTTTTTTCTTCTTTTTCCTCTGTCAATGAGGCTGTGAACAAAGGTTTACATGTTATATTAGACATTACATTAGTGTCTGCAGCAGGATTTGATCCAGGAAACCTGTGGAGTAAGCAATGTTAATCACACCACACACTGTGGCCTTAACCACTACACCAAATGAGTTTGTTGCCAGTGCAGCGCCATTAGTTTCGATACAAGAAATAATATACTCTTTTTTTTTCTTTTATTTATTGTTGTTAATGAGGAGACGTCGAGTGAATATCCATTTTGATGTCTTTCATGCTGGTGAGTTGGCTGATCTGTTGACACTGGGTAGAATAATTTGAGCAGAACAAACCATTGTTTGTGGCAGAGTTGGGTTAAGGTTAGGGTTAGGTGTAGGAATAGCATTCTCTATGAGGTAGGTTAAGGTTAGGCACAGGGATAGGGAAAGCATTCCCTATGAGTTGGGTTAGGGATAAAGATAGTTTAATTTGTTTGCTGGTAAGTGTGTCAGCGATTGTGCGGCGAGTACGGTTGGAAGAGGTGGATTCGGGCACGATCCAACTGTACTAGTATCAAATGTGAAAGCAACCGTATTTCAGCGCAGCAGATTACCGTTATGTGTCGCTGTTGTCTTATTCTTAAGAAATGCAGCGGCAAAAGGATCTCCCTGTTCAAACGAAATTCAATACTTGCTCGAAATGTAGGCGCACAAAAACACAATCCACCACTGGGTATATATATTCTAATGTTACGTGCTATGTATGTCTGACTTGCTTGCCCTTATCTGCCACCATCTTCATTTGTGTGCCACCTGTCAATCTTCATCATCCAAGTCCCGCCTCCACCAACCACAGCCTTCCCAGTTCCACTTCAACCAATCCAAAGCTTCCATGTCATCCAACAGTCAACCAACCTGGATCTACCACAGTGTTTAAAATCCTGAATTGTTTGCTATTCTGCAGTTTTGCCTTGTTTTGATTTTGCTGTGTTAGTGCGAACTGCCCGTATCTTCATTTTGTCTTTGTTACCCCTTATTCATTTGACGGTATTTTGGTTGCTTTGTGTTCACTTCCAGGTCCTGGGACAGGTAAGACTGGGGGCTCCTGTACATATGCCCGTAGGATTTGCAATGTATAGACCCACTGGCCTTTAGGGGTGTTTGCCAACCACTGTACTTATAATGCTAGTTAGCGTTGGTAGGCTTTTGTTTTGTGTACTTGATGCACTATGTTAGATTGGTCTATTTTAGCCAGTTTGTTTTTGCTGTTTCTTTTGGCAACATCCAGCGTCCCTTGACCTTGGTTGTGAGAGTCAGTATTGTCTTGTCTATTCCTGTTTTCTTAAGTCTGTCTTACACCACAGTAAACCGTTGTGCACCGAGTTGCTACTTTGTCCCCCTTGTATTATTATTTCTACTCAATCACTACATCCTAAAAATCTCCCGGTTCTAACCAATTTTCAACATCCAGTTACCTACCCCCCCTGCACCCCTAGGCCTGTGGGGGTTGTAACATATTGTGGGGGCTCGTCCGGGAGCAGTACCACCTGGTGGGCTGCTGATTTGTAGTACTTAGTAAAGGTAATATTGTGTGGTTGTTGTGTTTTGGTGGAATACAGACAATGTCTTTGTTTGACGTCAAAGATTTTTTGGGAAACTCGTCAGATGATGCACTGGATCAGTGTCGAAAAATTGACCTGCTTAGTATAGCAGATCATATTGATCTTGTAGTGTCTACTGCTCTCCGGAAGAGAGAGATTAAGTCACAGGTGAGAGACAAGCTGGTAGAACTAAAAATTCTTGTTTCGCCTGTTGCAGTTTGTCCTCGTGTCCCACCTGATGTATCGCCTACTATGCCTGTTGAGAGTCATGAGTCTCCTTGGGGCGCCGGTGTTACTCCAGCACTGAAAAAGCAGAAGGAGATGCCTCCGGCTACCCCTCCACCAACTTTTCCCAAGTTTGAGCCATACTCGCCAAGTGCCGCTCGGTCCGGGAGCGATGCACGGCTAAAGGTCCGTCTCGCTCGGTTAAAACTTGAGGCTGAGGAGAAGGCACGAAAGGCGGAGATTGAGGCAGGAGAGAGGGCACAGAAACAAGAACAGGAGTTTGTGCTGGCTAAGCGTAAACTGGAATTGGAGGCAGAAGTTAAATCGCGGCAGCTAGAGCTACAAAACGCTGCACAGCAAAACGCCTCAATGGTTACTCCAGATATGTCCTCACCTTTTGATTTAGCTGGTTATGATGTCAGGAGACATGTGGCTCTACCCTCTTTCAGGGAAACTGAGGTAGATGCATATTTCAGCACTTTTGAGCGTTTGGCTGTAGCTCTTAAGTGGCCCAAAGAAGTTTGGACAACTTTGCTGCAGTGCAAACTTGTTGGCAAAGCTCAGGATGTAGTGGCTACCCTAACACTAGAGGAAAGCATGGGCTATGAGGCTGTAAAGGCAGCTATTCTTCGAGCATATGAATTGGTCCCAGGGGCCTACAGACAAAAATTTAGAAATCAAAAGAAAACTTCAGCCCAATCATTTGTAGAGTTCGCCAGAGAGAAGGGAACTCTGTTTGACAAATGGTGTTCTGCAAGTAAAGTTCATGACTATGGCTCTCTTCGAGAATTAATTTTAATGGAAGAGTTTAAAAATTGTGTTCCAGAAAGTGTTGTGGTTTATCTAAACGAACGCAAGGTGATGTCCTTGTCTGAGGCTGCGATATTTGCAGATGAGTTTGCAGTCACTCATAAGACTGCGTTCGGTTCTTCTCACGCATCTAAATTGGCTGCTACCCGTAGTTCCAAAGCAGGTGAACTGCCAGAAAATTCCAAATCGCCCCCAATACGCTCAAAAGAAGACCGAGAATGTTTTTATTGCCACAAAGTAGGGCATGTTATAGCTAATTGTTTGGCTTTAAAAAGGAAAAATGCTGCCACTGCTAAACCAACCGGTTTTGTAAGAACTGTTTCCCAAAGCACCCCGTGTTTGAACACTTCCGAAAGCCATCCGGAAGATGGTTTTGAGCCGTTTATTTTCGGTGGTTTTATTTCTCTTTCTGGAGATGCGAACGACCAAAAACCCGTTCGGATTTTAAGAGACACTGGAGCTTCGCAGTCCTTTGTGTTAGCCGATGTCATAACAGTTTCGGATCTCACTTATAGTGGTGCTAACGTGATAATTCAGGGAATTGATATGTCCTTTGTAACTGTTCCCTTAGACAAAGTTCATCTTCAGACTGAATTGGACACGGGTTATTTTAATGTGGCGGTACGGTCCGCTTTGCCTGTTCGTGGCGTTGATTTTATTATGGGAAATGATATTGCCGGCGGTAAAGTGCATCCAGTCCTTGAGGTTTTAAATAAACCCGTATCCTGCCCTATGTCTGACTTGTCTGGCTCAAATTCTGCTGCTCCCTGCATGTGTGCTTACTCAAGCTCAATCTAAGAAATGGGGTGAGGAAGTTGATTTGTCGCAATCTGTTTTATCATCCACTTTTACCAACGATATTTCTCGCATCGAGCAAAAACTACCAGGCATGCAACCAGAGATGAGTACGGAGGTCAAACCTCAAGAGATCTCTGAAAAAGAGCAACACGAATTTCTTACCTCCTCTTTAGAAGTGTCTCCTCTTAAATTTCCTGCCACTCGTGAACAACTTGTTGTCGCTCAGGAAAATGATTCTTCCTTACGTAAGTGTTTTGAGATGGCAGTCACACCAGTTGTGATGAAAGAGAAGCCGATCGCTTATTTTGTTGACAATGGGTTGCTAATGAGGAAGTGGTCCTCTTCATTAACTAAGGGAAGCGAAATGGGTATAGCTTACCAAATTGTTGTGCCTGTCGCATATCGATCGCACATATTGACTTTGGCACATGAAGATTCATGGTCTGGTCATTTAGGCGTTACAAAGACGTATAATCGCGTTTTGAGGCATTTCTTTTGGCCAGGACTTAAAAATTCTGTTTCAAAGCACTGTCGATCTTGTCACGTTTGCCAGATTGCAGGGAAACCGAACCAGGTTATTCCACCAGCCCCACTCTGTCCTATTCCAGTACTTGGTGAACCTTTTCAGCACGTTATTGTTGATTGTGTTGGTCCGCTTCCAAAGGCGAAATCTGGTCAACAGTTTTTACTTACAATCATGTGTACTGCGACTAGATTTCCGGAAGCCATTGCATTGCGCACAATCACTGCCAAGAACGTGATCAAAGCATTGACATGTTTTTTTTTCAATATTTGGGTTCCCGAAAATTATTCAGACAGATCAAGGAACAAACTTCCTTTCTAAGCAGTTTCAACAGTTTTTGCAATCTTTATCAATTAAACATCAGATCGCAAGTGCCTACCATCCTGAGAGTCAGGGGGCGCTAGAGCGTTGGCATCAGACTCTCAAGTCTGCCCTCCGTAAATATTGTCTGGAGACTGGAAATGGCTGGGAGGATGGGCTGCCATATATTTTGTTCGCTTTACGAGAAGCAGTGCAGGAATCATTGGGGTTCAGTCCTGCTGAACTAGTATTTGGGCATACTGTTAGAGGTCCATTAAAACTGTTGAAGGATCAGTTCATGTCTGTTCCTGATGTAAAGTCTAATGTGTTGGATAATGTTTGTCAGGTTCGAGAGAAATTGCACCATGCCTGTTCCCTTGCTAAAGAGTCGCTCTCTTCGTCTCAGAGTAAAATGAAGCGTTGTTTTGATTGGAAGGCTGTTGAGCGCAGTTTCAATCCTGGTGATCAAGTCCTTGTTCTGTTGCCTGTTGCTGGATCTGCTTTGTCGGCCCATTTTTCTGGTCCCTACACTGTGGAGGAAAAACTAAGCAAAAGTAATTATGTAATTCAAACACCCGATCGTAGGCGTCAGTCACGCGTCTGCCATATTAATATGCTTAAAGCATATCATCCCAGAGAAGTGCCTCTGTCAGATATTAAAAAAGTTCTGCCTGTGTCCCACATTTCTACGACTAGCCCTGTTCCTAATCCCAGTGTTGATGGTACAGAGGATGAGGATGGCCTTGTACTTCGGAATGCCCCACAGCAATGTGCTAGACTGACTAATTCAGAAATTCTGTTAGATTTGTCATCCCATCTCACTGATTTATCAGATAATCAGAGGTCTGATATAGTGAATTTAATCCACAAGTTTCCTACTCATTTTGGTGATACCCCATCTCAGACCACTGTAATACACCATGATATTGATGTGGGCGGTGCTGCCCCAATTAGGCAACACCCATATCGAGTTAATATTGCAAAACGTGAGGCCTTGAAACTGGAAGTGCAATATCTTTTGGATAATAACTTGGCTAAGCTCAGTCATAGTCCATGGAGCTCGCCTTGTATTCTTGTCCCAAAACCTGATTGAACGTCACGCTTCTGCACAGACTTTCGGAAAGTAAATGCAGTTACTGTGCCAGACTCCTACCCTCTCCCGAGAATGGAGGACTGCATCGATAACATTGGTGCCGCTAAGTTTGTCAGTAAAATTGACTTGTTGAAGGGGTATTGGCAAGTGCCTTTAACTCCTCGTGCTTCTGAGATTTCGGCATTTGTCACCCCGACAACTTTTTCCAATATAATGTTTTAGCATTTGGCCTTCGAAACGCCCCAGCTACCTTTCAGCGTCTTGTGAATACGGTACTTATGGGTATTCCAGATTGTTATGCCTACTTGGATGACCTGGTGATTAGGTCAGATAATTGGGCTGACCATATGTCTGTGCTGCATTGTGTGTTTGAGAGGTTAGCCAAAGCAAAATTAACTCTGAACCTCGCCAAATGTGAATTTGGTAAAGCAACTGTAACGTATCTGGGAAAGCAAGTGGGTAATGGCCAAGTTAGGCCATTGGAAGCAAAGGTTGCTGCGATTGTTGGTTTCCCTGTGCCTAAAACTAGGCGTGAGTTGCGTCGTTTTCTAGGAATGGTGGGATATTACAGGTGTTTTTGCAGGAACTTCTCGGTTGTCGTGGCTCCTTTAACAGACGCGCTTAGTACTAAGACACCTTTTAAGTGGACCTCAGATTGTCAAAATGCTTTTGAGGCAGTTAAGCTCTTACTATGCAGTGCACGTGAACTCGCTGCTCCAGATTTTGCACAATCGTTTAAGTTAGAGGTTGATGCAAGTGCTCTGGGAGTTGGTGCAGTATTGCTACAAGAGGATTTTGATGGAATTGATCACCCCATCAGTTTCTTTTCTCACAAATTTAATAAACATCAACTAAACTATAGTACCATCGAGAAGGAGGCACTAGCACTTTTATTAGCCTTACAGTTCTTCGAAGTGTATGTGGGCTCAAGTTCCGTCCCCGTTGAAGTCTTTACGGACCACAATCCATTGGTGTTTTTATCTCAAATGTATAATCAGAACCAGCGCGTCATGCGATGGTCGATGATTCTACAACAATATAATTTAAACATTCACCATAAAAAAGGAAGTGAGAATGTACTGGCTGATGCCTTGTCTCCTATTTTTGGGTAGCCTATGTAAGCCCTGAGCATTTTTGGAGATGTGCTTTGTATGTATTAAATGCTGTCACACCATTACTGAAAAAAATGGGACTATTTGGCTTACTGTCATATATTGTGTACTTGTAAGGGAGACCGCTGTATTGTTTTAGTCTCTGAAAATAAAATAAAATTTAGAATGTAGTTTTCTGTGTAAATTAGATAGAAATTTGTATATTTTTGAGTGTATAAACTAACTTAGGATTAAGTTAGTTCTTAAGGGGGGGAGTGTTACGTGCTATGTATGTCTGACTTGCTTGCCCTTATCTGCCACCATCTTCATTTGTGTGCCACCTGTCAATCTTCATCATCCAAGTCCCGCCTCCACCAACCACAGCCTTCCCAGTTCCACTTCAACCAATCCAAAGCTTCCATGTCATCCAACAGTCAACCAACCTGGATCTACCACAGTGTTTAAAATCCTGAATTGTTTGCTATTCTGCAGTTTTACCTTGTTTTGATTTTGTTGTGTTAGTGCGAACTGCCCGTATCTTCATTTTGTCTTTGTTACACCTTATTCATTTGACTGTATTTTGGTTGCTTTGTGTTCACTTCCAGGTCCTGGGACAGGTAAGACTGGGGGCTCCTGTACATATGCCCGTAGGATTTGCAATGTATAGACCCACTAGCCTTTAGGAGTGGTTGCCAACCACTGTACTCATAATGCTAGTTAGTGTAGGTAGGCTTTTGTTTTGTGTACTTGATGCACTAGGTTAGATTGGTCTATTTTAGCCAGTTTGTTTTTGCTGTTTCTTTTGGCAACATCCAGCGTCCGTTGACCTTGGTTGTGAGAGTCTGTATTGTCTTGTTTGTTCCTGTTTTCTTAAGTCTGTCTCACACCACAGTAAACCGTTGTGCACTGAGTTGCTACTTTGTCCCCCTTGTATTATTATTTCTACTCAATCACTACATCCTAAACATCTCCCGGTTCTTACCAATTTTTAACATCCAGTTACCTACCCCCCCTGCACCCCTAGGCCTGTGGGGGTTGTAACATCTAAACTCATCGGTTTTCGGAATAATTTGCATGCAGTTGACATTCGCCTGCTTATGACAGAACAATAGATCAGTGTCGTGACAAATTAGAGAAAATGTACACGATGCGCGGTGCCAAAGTCTTGCAACTCAAGTTATGAGGCAAAGAAATTTTTCGGTGTGAGGCATGGATAACATAATCAGCCAAATAGCTACACAAAGGCGAAATTATATCTAAGGTTATTTTCCTTCTTAATGACGAAAACCCCTAATGAATGTCAAAAAATCGAGGATGCTTACGTCGCCCGGATTGGCGTCACCGGGACCCCACCCTGGAGTCAGGCCTGGGGTTGGGGTTGGTAGGCGAGCACCTGGTGGTCGGGCCTCCGCTCAAGGACCCGCTCGAGCATAGCCCGAACGAGCGACGTGGGCCCGCTTTCTCGTAGGCCCATCCCCTGTGGGAGGGTTCAGAAGGGGCTGATGCCTTGTGTTTTGGGTGGCAGTCGTGGGCGGGGGCCCCGGCGACCCAATCCCCGGGCTCTGAATCTGGTTCTGGGGACATGGGATGTCACCTCACTGGGGGGGAAGGAGCCTGAGCTTGCGCGGGAGGTCAAGCGATACCGGCTAGAGATAGTCGGGCTCACCTCCACGCACAGTCTGGGCTCTGGAACCCAACTCCTTGAGAGAGGCTGGACTCTCTTCTACTCTGGAGTTGCCCGCGGTGAGAGGCGGCGGGCTGGTGTGGGTTTGCTTATAGCCCCCCAGCTTAGCCATCAGGTGTTGGAGTTTTCCCCGGTGAACGAGAGGGTCGCTGCCCTGCGCCTTCGGGTCGGGGGCAGGTGCCTCACTGTCATTTCGGCTCTAGTGGAACCTTCTGTCAGAGGGGTTTTCAACTCTCACCTCCGGGAGAGCTTTGACCAGATCCCAAGGGAGGCTGGAGACATTGAGTTTGAATGGACCATGTTCTACACCTCTATTGTTGACGCGGCTGTTCGGAGCTGTGGCCATAAGGTTTCCGGTGCCTGTCGTGGCGGCATCCCTGAACCCGGTGGTGGACACCGGAAGTAAGGGATGCCGTCAAGATGAAGAAGGAGTCTTACCGAGCTTGGCTAGCTCGGGGGACGCCTGAGGCAGCTGACCAGTACCGTTAGGCTAAGCGTGCTGCGGCCCGGGCGGTGGCGGAAGCAAAAACTTGGGTATGGGAAAAGTTCGGGGAGGCCATGGAGGAGGACTATCGATTGGCCCCGAAGAAATTCTGGCAAACCGTCCGGCGCCTCAGGAGGGGAAAGCAGTACCTTGCCAACACTGTTTACAGTGGAGGTGGGGAGCTGTTGACTTCGAATGGGGATATTGTCGGCCGGTGGAAGGAATACTTCGAGGACCTCCTCAATCCCGCTGTTACGCTTTCCGTCGAGGAAGCAGAGGCTGGGGACTCAGAGGCTGACTCATCCATCACTCGGGCTGAAGTCACTGAGGTATTTCGGCAGCTCCTCGGTGGCAAGGCACCGGGGGTGGATGAGATCCGCCCCGAGTACCTCAAGTCTCTGGATGTAGTAGGGCTGTCTTGGTTGACATGCCTCTGCAGCATCGCGTGGCAGTCAGGGACAGTGCCTCTGGATTGGCAGAGCAGGGAGGTGGTTCCTCTATTTAAGAAGGGGGACCGGAGGGTGTGCTTCAACTATAGGGGGATCACTCTTATCAGCCTCCCGGGTAAAGTCTATTCCAGGGTGCTGGAGAGGAGAATCCGGCCGATAGTCGAACCTCGGGTTCAGGAGGAACAATGCGGTTTTCGTCCTGGTCGTGGAACACTGGACCGGCTCTATACCCTCCGCAGAGTGCTTGAGGGTGCATGGGAGTTTGCCCAACCAGTTCACATGTGCTTTGTGGACTTGGATAAGGCATTCGACCGTGTCCCTCATGGCATTCTGTGGGAGGTGCTTCGGGAGTATGGAGTCCGGGGCCCTCTACTAAGGGCCGTGCGGTCTCTGTATGACCGGAGCAGGAGCTTGGTTCGCATTGCCGGCAGTAAGTCAGACCTGTTCCCGGTGCATGTTGGACTCCGGCAGGGCTGCCCTTTGTCACCGGTTCTGTTCATTATTTTTATGGACAGAATTTCTAGGGGCAGCCAGGGGGCGGAGGGAGTTCGGTTTGGGGACCACAGGATCTCATCTTTGCTTTTTGCGGATGATGTTGTCCTGTTGGCAACCTTCGAACCAGGACCTTCAGCATGCACTGGGGTGGTTTGCAGCCGAGTGTGAAGCGGCTGGGACGAAAATCAGCACCTCCAAGTCCGAGGCTATGGTTCTCGACCGGAAAAAGGTGATATGTCCCCTCTGGGTTGGAGGAGAGTTCTTGCCTCAAGTGGAGGAGTTCATGTATCTTGGGGTCTTGTGCACGAGTGAGAGAAGGATGGAGCGTGAGATTGACAGACGGATCGGTGCAGCGGCAGCAGTAATGCGGTCATTGTACCGATCTGTCGTGGTGAAGACGGAGTTGAGCCGAAAGGCAAAGCTCTCGATTTACCAGTCAATCTACGTTCCTACCCTCACCTATAGCCATGAACTCTGGTTCATGACCGAAAGAACGAGATCTTGGATACAAGCGGCTGAAATGGGTTTCCTCCGCGGGGTGGCGGGGCGCTCCCTTAGAGATAGGGTGAGGAGCTCTGTCACCCGGGAGGAGCCCAGAGTAGAGCCGCTGCTCCTCCACGTCGAGAGGGGCCAGCTGGGGTGACTCGGGCATCTTTATCGGATGCCCCCTGGACGCCTTCCTGGGAAGGTGTTCCGGGCATGTCCTACCGGGAGGAGGCCTCGGGGAAGACCCAGGACACGCTGGAGGGACTATGTCTCTCGGCTGGCCTGAGAACGCCTCGGGATACCCCCGGAAGAACTGGAGGAAGTGTCCGGGGAGAGGGAAGTCTGGGCATCCCTGCTTAGACTGCTGCCCTCGCGATCCGGCCCCGGATAAGCGGTAGAAGATGGATGGATGGATGGATGACTATTTATTGTCATTAATGTCATGTAAATGGGCAGCCTTAAATGCACTCGCGTGTGTTTTCTATTTCGGATGGAAATAAAATGATGTCATTAGGTCGTACGTTGCACAGAATTCATTTCAAGACTATAAAGGGTCGTGCAGTAATCAGCGACAAACAAGAAGAAAAATGAGCGATTGCACGGTGTGGAATTTATTGATTGAGTGCCAGCGGTGGCAGATCAAGAGGTCCTTTCCAGAGCAGCAGCAGCAGCCGCGACGGCTTAGGTTTTTATCTGGCCGAGTATATATGTGGCGACGTAAACACAAACGGTGTTGACCGCTTTACTCAAATTTTGGCAGACATCCTGCTACTGTACGCGCCACCTAAGAGTAGTACGCAACACCAAGACGACGTCAATAGAATAATATCATAAAGCCAACTTCGTGTAAGCAAGCTTAAGCACACAAATTATGACTCAAACAGAGGTCCAGATGCAAATAAATAAACCCCACAGAGACACAAACTGCTGGGTGTCGAACACATTTGCGCACGGAAACTGAGCGTGTCGGTACCCGCATTGGTTCCCGCTGCTCGATCGGTTCTTCGCATACGCAAAAACAAGCGCATGCGCAGAATTGATCATGTTTTACAACACTGTCCGACCGGTGCTATGCAAGTGTTATTCATTTACAACACAAGTTCCCTTGAATTTGAAAAATCTGTACAGTTTCAGGCGATTGCAGGAGAGTTAGTCGGAGAGAGGATAAGATAAAAAAAGACAAACATCAAATTACACACTGCCCTTCGGCAGTGTTTGAACAAGCAACCAACTATGCTGTTGGAGAAGGTTGGACGAAAAGAAGTCATCCGAGCTTCAAACCAGTACATCACAAAAGGTGGATTAAGAGCAGAATGCCATTTATTTTGGCGCCTTAAAAAGCCGAATAAAGATAACCAAGAAGAGTAGACTACAACATATAACAAGATTTTGGCAAACAAATCACCAAAATAGAACAAAAACATAACAAAGGGGCTCTGGGCATATAGCAACATGGAAAGTTAATTACTACCTTAAGATTGTGTCAGTAGCTTGCCTTTAAATTATAATATTTGACTTCATGTGAACTGTGGCATACACAAGAAATATAATGGGTTAAAAGTTGGTGAGGTGAGGAGTCCTTTCATATCATTTTTGATTTTAATTAATTCAAATGTTGTTTACCATAACAATTAGCTTAATATGACGGTAAAATCCAAAGCAGCAGTAGCTTCAGCTCAGTGATTCTTGCCTATCCATCTTACCCAAATCACATTTGTTTTCGTTGAATAGCTAATGCCGCAAGTTAGTGAATCTCTCTGCTTCAACAGAATAACATTCAAACAACCAGTTACACAGTAAGTGGACAGAACAGATACATAATTAAGGACAAACTCTGGACACAAAAGGGATGCGGCATAAGGGTAACTAATGAACATAATGCTGAAAAGAAATAGAAAAAAAAGAGGAAGAAAAAGAGAGAAAAAAAGAATAGGTCTGTACGTGTGTGTGTCGTGCATACACGTATAGATATGAAGGCAGTGATGAGGTAGAGAGAAAAATAAATAAATAAGACATTTTAATAGCATTAAGTCAAGAACAACACATGAACAGGTATTGATATAGTGATAGGTGAAGATAATTGCAGTTAATAATGGAATGATACGATGAGAAATAGAGATGATCATGAAAGACAGAGTAAAATGAATTAATTATGCTATATATTTATATATAGCATAATTTGTTTACACAATCAAACTAAACCCAGTTATAATAAAATTTATTCATTTAAGCAGCAAAAGAGCACTGCGTCCTTAGTGGTGCAGTGGTGAGCACTGCCACATCACAACAAGAAGGTTGTGGGTTTGAATCTGGCCTGAGGAGTTTCACACACTTTCTGTGTGGAGTTTATATGTTTTCACCGCGCTTGTGTGGGCTTCCTCCAGTGCTCTGGTTTCCTCCCACAGTGCAGATACATGCACATCATTTATTTATTTATTTAATGGTTTAATTGACTGGGACAGAGCATTTTAATAAACATTTCTGCAAATATGCCAGATTTAGCCAAAAGGCTAGTTTTCATCCGTTGTCCCAGGCCAGATATTACAAGGCTCCCTAAAAAACATCAGGCTAATTGGAATTACTGAATTTCCCATAAGTATGAGTGAGAGTGCCCTTGTGCCCTCTGATGGATAGATGTGTTGTCCAGGGTGGGTTCCTGCATAACGCCTCTTGTCAGCTGGAATAGACTTCAGCTCCTGTGCGACACTAGTGAGCAAGATGCAGGTATAGAGATTGGATGGTGGATGAAGTGCCACAGCACAGTCATCTGGTCAGAGGAGTACACCATTACACACCATTACAAACCTGACATGTTACAACATTTACATCACTATCCTGCCTCATTTGCATTGCCATAAGTTCATAAAAATGTTCGGATAATACCACACATTAGCTGCTCAATGGCTTGCTTACATGTGCGGGTCCTGCTGGTCCAGCCAAGCTGGTCCAGCAGAGGGCGACAGAGAGACAGCAATGCTACCTGCCACTGAAACAGAGATGCACCTGCAGGATTTACATACTTTATTTATAGTGCCATGCAAATGAGGGAGTGATTTTATCTCCTTTCATCGCTCTGAAGAACAGCCCCATGTCAGTTCATGGACCACTGAAATCCAACCAAACTTCTGTTCATTAGTGAGATTGTGTGATGGTGAGATTTGATACCAAAACAAACATTATTGCAATGTATCTTACATGTTACAACAACATTATCTTGCAACTGCAGCCAAAGCAAAACATTGTGATTGTGGGATCTGTTTCACAAAGCAGGATTTCTAAATTATACAAATATACACAGTGCTGAAACCTGGAACTACTTTACTGTACTTTCATATGCACAGCTGATTGGGTTTGAGTTTTACTGAGCTACCCTGCTGATTCATTAAACCCGCTGAATTGCTCAGAGGTAGTTGTAATTATGGAGGCAGTATGCAAGTAAGAAAAAACATTCTCATAATAGTGATGCAACATTACAGTGTTCCACATTAATTGACAGTAACAAAGAGACAATAATCTCTATTTATGGATTTGTAAAAGTATGAAGCCGTCTTGGTCTTTGCTGATGACAGTGTGACTCTGTGCTGGATTATAATGAGGGTGGGGTTAGTCGTACAGTGTGGAGTAACAGGTGTAGCACTGCATCACTCCTTCACTTTTTCAGTTCCAGTTGTGATAGAGCTGATGGAGCAGAGTCACTGGAACAGAGAGCAGAGATACAGGAAGCTGTGCTCATCACATCTGGGGCTTTACAGTCAGTGGAGGGACTGTGGATTCTACACCCATAAATCCTTCATAAAAATATTTCATCAATTTTATCTTGAGTGTGTGCTAAATTGTTGTAGATTTTCCGCTTGAGTGTGAATGTGGGGTTATAGGGGTCACTCCTGCCCTCTGTTTCTGACTCCATAATGAGTGGGAGGGTCACAGTAACATCAGACTCTGAATCCTTATTAAAACAGGAGGGACAGAGAGCAGAGAGAATAGAGGAAACACAGTTTGTACAGGTGTGAGGAGCCATCAGCTCATTGGAGAAGAATTTATTCATGATCTTTAATAACATCAATAACATCATCACATGCTTATGGATGGAATGATAGGAGAGAGATTCCTGAGTTTTTCATGATTGGTTTAGTGCAGAAGCTCCTCCCCCTCCATCTCCCTGACCGGCCCCTTATATCTGGGTCCTGCAGCCTCTCCTCTCCTCACACTCCAACCTGCTCATCTCTCAGCTGGACAGTAAGGGCTGTTCACACCTCACACTGACAACATGCTGGGGACTCTCTGCTCTCTCATCTCTGTGCTCTCATGTGAGAAACTTTTATTCTTCTTCAAATAAAATTCTTTGGGTTATATAATTTCTTACATGAGCTTCTTATTTCCCAGGTGTGAGTGGAGTAACAGTGGTGACACAGAAGCCTCCTGTTCTGACAGTCAGTAAAGGAGACACAGCCACTATGGACTGTAACCTGGGGACTGTGACTAATCAACCTGCTTACTGGTACAAGCAGGTTCCCGGAGGAGATACTAAATTTGTGTTACGACTCTTCCAAGGTGAACAGTCTCCAGATACTTATGGTATGGGATTTTCATCCAGTCGCTTCACATCAACCCGTCAGAGTAGTACAGACTCCCGGTTTATAATTAAAAATGTGGAGGCAGGAGACTCAGCAGTGTATTACTGTGGTACATGGGACAGCTCTGCTAGTGCAGCTGTATCACAGTGATTCACACCATAACAAAAACCTCTGAGCTTTACTTCTGCTTTAAAGCTGCTGTATGTTCAGAGAGGAGATGTGCATTTATTCAAGCTGAACCAAAATCTCCCATCCATGCAGAAAATTAATGTCCCCACCAAACTGCAAAAATGAAGCAGGAAAGTCAGAAAAATGACAACAAACAACATGCTTTAGTAAAGTGATGAAATATTTGGCTCAGTGTCAGACTCAATCCAACTACTCAACGCATAACATGCTTCTGTTTGTCACTGCTACATGTCCCATAAATGAAAAGTTAATCCTTGAAGCCTCAAGTCCAGTTTCATGGCCATGATGCAACCTGACCCGTCTGCATAAAACATCATCATCCAGCCCGGCATTATACAGGAGGCAGCATGGTGATGCACTGGAACTGTTGCCTCCCATCAAAAAATATATATATAAAAAATAAATAAAAATCTGGCTAAATCTGGTCACAGCCCTTATATGGAGTGTACTCATTCTCCTCCTGTCAGTTTGATTTTCCCCAGTTGCTCCTGGTTCCTCCTTCAGTCCAAAAATATGCATATCAGCCTAATTGCAGACTTTAAATCAGACATAGTAGTGGCTAAGGGAGCGAATGGTGAGAGTGTGCTGTGGTGGATTAGTGGACAGGCTTTGCATGCTGGTATATAACCCCTCTGAGACCCAAACCAGGTTACACTGGGTACAAAATCTTTTATTAATCATTTAGCAGAATTCTGGAGTTTAAACACAGACCCCAGCACACACCATACAATAAACAGGGATGGATCTGAAAAATGTCCTCAGCAAGTGCGAATATACAGCAGAAAGGCACTATGGGAAACCATGTACTTCCACACAATCACATCCCAGGCAGAGCTGCATTCCCTCACACTGGCTGAATTCTGTATTCTGCTCACTGTGCTCTACTGTCAGAGTCTCCTGTTGTGACAGTCAATGTAACAGATTCGGCTCAGTACTGCTCACTGATACAAGCAGGTTTGCAGGTGAAGGTCCTCAGTGTATGTTGCATCACATCTGCATTAGCAGCTGTTCTACATACAGAGCTGGAGTCTCCTCCAGTCACTCCTCACGTAAATTTCAGACTGACTCTGGATGCCAGTTATAACCATAATTCAGTGCTGCCGATTCTTATGAAATGACTGAGCTCCTCTGTTTTATATTTAATCATTTACTGAGGGGATGTAACATTGTTCACTGCAAAACTGTTTCAGTCAGAATTGTGAAATCTGAACCATAAAGTGAAAAATATGTTTTAATTTCATTTTTGACCTATGGGCAATTTAATTTAATATGCAGGGAGCCATATGTAGTTTTTAGGTTTTCTTTAAAAAAAAAAAAATAGGACCTTAAACATTTTCTTGGCTGTGATCACCATTGCAAAAAGATGTCTGAGCTGCTGTGATTGGCTGAGTGCAGAAGCTCCTCCCCCTCAATCTCCCTGACCGGCCCCTTATATCTGGGTCCAGCATGCCTCTCCTCTCCTCACACTCCAACGTGCTCATCTCTCAGCTGGACAGACGGCACTTCAACTGTTCGCCATGTTATTTGCCTGTTGGATAGGGTATAAGTTAACCAGAAGCAATTTTAATTTGCAGAGCACGCGAACTAACATGCAGTTGCTGATAAGCGGTCATGACTTTGAATTTAATCTGTCGCGCGAAAAATTCGTTTCGCGTCTGGTGTGAAAGCGGCTTCTGTATTCGCTTCATTGCATTGACTTTAAATGTAGGCTAATCTGTCCTGCGAAAAATCTGTTTCGTGTCTGATGTCAACGCAGCTTTATGGACAGTACGCAACAGTTAGAGAGAGCTATTACCTATTTAATCTCCGCCTTTTTCGGGTTTAATAGCCACAACAATTTCGAAAGGGGGATGAAATTATATCAAGGTAGTGCAGAGAAACCATTTGTAAACCGAAAAGTCCACATCTGTGAAATTTGGTTTTTCGGCTTTGGCTCGACGTCGTCATTTTTGTCTTCATGCTCTATTAGCAAATGCGACTGCCCTATATGTTCGTGATAATCTAAAAAGTTGTGATATTCTCACGGAGAATGGCGCTTAACTCGAATCGCGTAAAAAAGGGCTTACGCGCTAATGGGAGAATAGACCCCTCAGTGCAGAAAATTAATTCACTGTTTAGCTCAGCCATAACTTCTCAACCATGTCAGAAACAGCTCAGCCTTGAGTACAGGAGTCAGACACATACAGTATCCTGGAGCTCTGTGTCATAGATTCTGGTTTTAGATTTGTAGTGTCCTCTCTGGGCCTGGACTGACAGGAAACTGAAAGGTTTTCACCACACAGAGATACAGCCCACTGTAGCAGGTTCATCACCAGGCAGAGATGGTGGTTGGAGGAGAAGTATCTCCCCTCCCCCTCACCCTCCCACACCAGGAGTCACACAGCACCTGTCAGCATTCACACATGGAGGAAGTGAGTGACTCTGTAATGTCTGTATGTATTAGAGACACGTCTAAAGCCTGTGGGGGTAAAGGAGAGCAGCAAACACTGTCATCCTCAGCATCATGTACAGGGTGGGGCTCAAAGACTAGAGTTCAGTACCAAATCAGCCCTTTATCTGAGTCATCACCAGTGCATGATAATGCCCCGCAAAAACTCTTCCCAAATATCATATCTAAGAGCCCAAATATCTTACTTTGTCAATATGAATTTTAGATGCATAGGAAGATGCAGTTTGAATGTAACTGAGCACAGTCTTACATTTCAAATTCCTCGGCAGTCGAGCTTCGCCGCCACCATCATTGTGTTTCCCTCAACCACATACAGAAATTCCAAGCAGTGAAAAATACTTTTTTTTGTCCCAAGTAAATGTCCATTGTTTCATCATGAATGTGCAGAATTAAAAATGCAAAATACAGGACGCAAATTTCAAATTCTGAGGGCCAGCTGCAGGAACTAAAGATGTCAAAGTTAACCTATTTGAACCTGTGGACGTCACAGAAAATAACTAAGATTCTGTGCTCTTAGTTAATGCGAGTATCACAGCTGAAAACTATTTTCCTGAACTAGAAATATGATTTCGGGGGGAAAAAAAACTTTGTTTGCGCCCCAAGCTTTTGATTGGCTGAGTGCAGAAGCTCCTCCCCCTCCATCTCCCTGACCGGCCCCTTATATCTGGGTCCTGCAGCCTCTCCTCTCCTCACACTCCAACCTGCTCATCTCTCAGCTGGACAGTAAGGGCTGTTCACACCTCACACTGACAACATGCTGGGGACTCTCTGCACTCTCATCACTGTGCTCTCATGTAAGAAAATAAGTGTGAGTTTGTCATTGCTCAGGCATGTATCTTTTTTTGTACCATTTAAAAAATTGCTTTACTTTATTTTGCTTTCCCAGGTGTCAGAGGCCAGAAGGTTTTGACTCAGAAACCCACAGTGCTGAGTGCTAATGCACAGCAGAAAGTCACGATGGACTGTAATATTGCCATAGATCATGGCAATTATGTCTCCTGGTACAAGCAGGTCCCAGGCAGTGCTCCTCAGTATGTGTTACGTATGCACCCCTCTCACAGCGCCCCTAATGAATATGGAGCTGGCTTCTCCTCTAGCCGCTTTACCTCCACAGTTCAGAGTAGAATAGATTTTCAGTTGATAATAACTAATGTAGAAGCAGGAGACTCTGCAGTGTATTACTGTGCTACATGGGATGACGCTGCCAGTGCAGCTGTATCACAGTGATTCACATCATGACAAAAACCTCTGAGCTTCACTTCTGCTTTTGAGCTGCTTCAGTAATCTCGCAGAAAGGAGAACTGACTCCCAGTAGAACTGTGAGAATGCATATAAAAATATTCCCATGTTTCACGAATATAAATTCTGGATTTTTAAATAAATAATAAATAAATAGAAAACATAAAACATCAAGTAACATCGCAACTGGCTCCCCACCCTGAAATATTTATGAACAATGAAAACATTTTGTTGAAAAATAATTCTTTAAGGGGATAGATTTGCAGACATCGATTTAGGCACATCCTTGGCTATATTGTATTTTGTGCAGAGATTCTCTTTTACTCAGGTTTAAGTAATTTAAATAATTTTACAAAATGCAGAATCAGGGTACAATCCAAGAGTGAGGTTTTTTGGTAGTAATGACGGAAGAGACAGAAGGACGGAGCCCACGGTGGGAGGACAGTTCAGGTCATTATCATACAGGGTCAGGTGGAAGAGGCATATCTGTGCCTGGCCAGTGGCGATCCGGGACAGCTGTCAGGTGGAGTGCACACTTCACCACAGCAGAACTGTCTGATGGCAGGACCGGGGAGTTTTCCAGGAATACAGTCCCAATCCTGATCACTGCCAAAGGGTTGGGAGGTGTTCCTAATAAACTGGGCCGAGGAACAGACTGAAGGTTGATTAATAGGATCGTGGTCCCAATCCTGGAGACCAGGTGTAAGGCTGGGGAGCTTGTTCCTGTTAATAAAATCAGGAAGAGCCCTCATCAAGCTGCTTCACCTACTGTAACTCATGGGACAGCTCTGGTAAAGAGGACGTATCACCGTGATTCACCCCATAAAAAAACCTCTGAGCCTCACTTCTGCTTTAAAGCACCTTCTGAAAGAAAAGAACCTCACTCAAAGCAGAAAATGAATTCATTCAAACTAAGCCAGGACTTCTCATCCATGTCAGAATCAGCAGGGCCTTGAGTACAGGAGTCAGACACATATCCCCGAGGCTGGACTGTGACGGCCCTAGCATTTTCTACCATGGTGGCCCAACTTGATCGTGAGAGGATGGCCAGCCATGCGCGTGCACTTTGCTCTTACCAAAAGTTCAAAGTAAGCTTAGTCGTAGCCTACATGCTCTGGACAGAAAGGCCCCCGGGCCGGAATCGAGCCCACAACCTTTTTGCTGCGTGGTGGCAGTGCTAATCACTGCACCACCATGACAAATAAGTCATTATTATTATTTTTTTTATTTTTTTTTTTATATTATTATTTATTTATTTTTTTATTATTATGATTATTATATTTGCATGAATGAATGTGAAAAAGAAATGTGACTTTGGGACCATTTACAATTTTTCAATAAGACCATTGGCACTCTTTGGATTGATTCATACATTAGCTTTTTATATAACGTTACATATCTTACAGACTCATCAGGGCATAGAACGGCTCACTAGCTTCAGAACCGCAGTACTTGCTGGTTGCAAGTTTACTGGCAGGTGACCCTTAACGTAAAGACAGGGTTTTAAATAGGAAAATTTGAAAGTCTTCCTTGCTGTATTCCTGGACAAATTTTAATTGCCTACGTAAAACTACAAATCAATATGCATCAAATAGTAGGTTATGAACAGCTGGTCCATCAGTGGGGGTGTTTTGTAAACACATTTTAGCACATTTTAACCGAATACATACTTGTGATATCCTATTAATTAAACATCAGTCTTACTGCTTTCTGTGTCCCCCTCCAAATGAAAGCTGCTTGCTACATAACATAACATAACATAACATAACATAACATAACATAACATAACATAACATAACATAACATGAATGGCAAGAACAGGCCTTTCAGCCCAACTAAGCTAGCCAGTTTCTTTATATACTTGTGAATATATCCCTTCAGATACTCAATGACTCAATGGTATCTAGCTTTAAGTCAAGCCTGCTCTTGAAAACCCCCAAGGTCCCTGCCTCAACAATATTGTCAGGCAAGCTTTTCGACATTGACTCTTTGGGTGAAGAAATATTTCCGAATATCAGTGCTAAATTTACCTTCGGTCAACTTCCATTTGTGACCCCGAGTTCTACTCACAACACTTAGTCGAAGGAATCCTACACAATTCACTTTGTTAATCCGTTTAACATATTTAAAGACCTCAATCAAATCACCCCTGAGTCTCCTTTTCCTAAGACTAAAGAGATTAAGGATCTTCAGCCTCTTCTCATAGCTTTCATCTTTTATACTTGGAATAAGCTCAGTGGCTCTTCTCCTAACTTTCTCTTGAGCCTCTATATCTCTCTTAAAGTATGGTCCCCAAAACTGTACACAATACTCCAGGTGTGGTCTGACGAACGTGTTGTACAAAAGACGCATCACCTCCTTAGATTTGTACTCAATACTTTTAGCAATGTATCCCAGCATCCGATTAGCTTTTTTAACTGCTACGGCACAATGGCTAGAACCTGTGAGGGTTTGGTCAACAATCACTCCCAGATCATTCTCGTGTGCAGCACATTCCAGTTTTAAACCTCCCATGAAGTAATCCCGTCTAATGTTTTTATTACCTACATGTACAATTTCACATTTTGCTAGATCAAATTTTATTTGCCACATTTCTGCCCAATTCTGGATTCTATCCAAATCTTCCTAAATCACTTTAGTGGACCCTAAACTATTTGCCAAACCCCCCAATTTAGTATCATCTGCAAATCTGCTCTCAATATTCCTATCAAGGTCATTAATGTAGATTAGGAATAGCAGGGGTCCCAACACCGATCCCTGGGGGACGCCACTCCCCACCAGACCTAGCTCAGATGAGATACCACTGACCACCACTCTTTGTGTTATGTCCTGTTACCAGATCTGAATCCACTTCAGAATACCTCCTGTAACTCCAATGGAGCTCATTTTAAAAATTAGTCTCTTATGCGGTACTGTATCGAATGCTTACTGAAAATCCAAGTATATGATGTCATAAGCTCTGCTCTGGTCATAAGTCCTGGTAGCCTCTGCAAAAAATTCCAGGTTTGTCAGGCATGAACTTCCCTTCCGAAAACCATGTTAGCTGTCTCTCAAGATACTGTTATATTCAAGAAATAAGTCCACTTCATCTTTTATGATAGATTCCAATATTTTGCACGCAATTCAAGTTAAACTGACTGGCCTGTAGTTTCCTGCCCCCTTTCCCCTTTCTCATATATTGGTATTATATTGCCCTGTTTCCAATCATTTGGTATTTCTCCAGTTTCTAAAGACCGTCTGAAGATGGTGGATAGCGGCTTAAAGATGATCTCACCAACTTCCCTGACCACTCTAGGATATAAGCCATTAGGACCCGCCGCTTAGGACCCGCCGTTGGTTTATGCAACTGGTCTAATACTTTGTTATCCCGAACCTCAATTTCCGCTAAATAATCTTGAGCATTTAACATGCCCTCTGGCCAAATAAAGTAAAATTCTCAACAAATAAACTGTTTAAGGCATTCGCAATATCCTTGATATCATATAGCAGCAATCCGTTTTTATTCTTCATGCACTTAACCTGCTCTTTCCTTTTTCTGTTTTTGCCTGAAGCTTTTGATTGGCTGCGTGCAGAAGCTCCTCCCCTCCATCTCCCTGACCGGCCCCTTATATCTGGGTCCTGCAGCCTCTCCTCTCCTCACACTACAACCTGCTCATCTCTCAGCTGGACAGTAAGGGCTGTTCACACCTCACACTGACAACATGCTGGGGACGCTCTGCTCTCTCATCTCTGTGCTCTCATGTAAGAAAATAAGAGTGTGTTCCTCATAATTGCATTGATCTGTTTTTTTTTTGTGAATCATTTTAAACATAATATCTCTTTTTTTGCTTTCCCAGGTGTCAGTGGCCGGAAGGTTTTGACTCAGAAACCCACAGTCCTGAGTGTTAATGCACAGCAGAAAGCCATGATGGACTGTAATATTGCCACATATGAAGGATATTATGTCTCCTGGTACAAGCAGGTTCCAGGCAGTGCTCCTCAGTTTGTGCTGCGTTTCTATCACTCACACAGCTCTCCTGATCAGTATGGAGCTGGTTTCTCCTCCAGCCGCTTTACCTCCACAGCTCAGGGTAAAGTAGATTATCAGTTAATAATTAATAATGCTGAGGCAGGAGACTCTGCAGTGTATTACTGTGGTACTTGGGACACCTCTGTTGATGCACCTGTATCACAGTGATTGACATCATGACAAAAACTTCTGAGCTTCACTTCTGCTTTAGAGCTGCTTCAGTAAAATCATAGAAATGAGAACCTCATCCATCAGCAGGAAAGTAAGAATGAGCAGCAGAATATTACCCCCAACGCACAAATCCAAATTGAAGCTACATTACTTCAGTTACATCACTTCTGCTTAAGAGCTTCAACACTACAATAGTGGAAAAGGAGAACCTTGTCTGTCAATTAAATGGCAAAAATGTTCAGCAGTATTTCTCCCTCCAATACAAATCCAAATTGAAGCTGCATTTAAAAATTAAGATATTAACATCATGTAACGGAACAACAGAAGTATCCATGTTTAATCAAAGGGATTTTTAGGAAAAAAAAAAAAAAAAACACTGAGCCTGTGTAGAAGACAAATTACGGTTAATCCTTGACTAAATTCGCTTTTTGTGCAGAGAGTCTGGGAGACTCAGTCAGGTATAATAAGAGGGTAATGGCTGGTGATTCGAGACGCCAAATGCAGTGGCCTGAACGAAAGGAATCACAGGAAAAACACAAACACTGATAAAACAAGTGAGAGGGGCTTGCGCTTCCAAAGGACATAAATCTCGTCCGAATAATAAACAGGACTCAGGGGAGCGGGACAGTACGAAATATGGAAAAAAATCTCGGAAACCGAGATCAAACGATTAAGCCCCAGACGGTGCACAGACAGAGGAAATGGAAGAGAAAGATTCCCTTTACTAACTAACACTTTCCTTTGTGCAACTAATTCCTCAACACTTCTCTAGCTGGAGATCTTGCGGGCTACACTGCAAAGGTAACACTGACACTCTAGCAAAGGTGGCGAGGCGAAACTTGGGCTTAAAGAGTCCGGGCGCCGTCCACAATTAATGCCAGCTGGCCCAAGAATCCGATATGGGCATAACAATATCGCCCCGGACGAGAGTAACAAAGAAAGCTCCCAAACCCATGGCAACCTCCAAAACCATGACAAAGAGTCCGTAAAACCAAACAAAAAAAGCTTGTGATAAAATAGCAGCAAAAAATGTCGGCCTAAACTGTCCATAGTGCTGGGTGTCATGCAGCTGTTATAAAATGGTTGTAATGTAGAACTTCAAAATGACATTTAACTTTACTGATTTGTTTCCACATATAAATTTTGAGATTTACGAGATGAACCAATAGCGAAAACCAGATGAATGCAAAAAGGAGGCCTTATTTCTCAAGGGGGAAACCCCCCCAACAGAGCTGGCAACAGTACAAAGTCCGCAATCCAAAATCAGTATCCAAAGGGCGAAATCCAGAATCGTAACCAGGGCACCAATAACAAAATCCGTTGTCAGGCAAAAGAGGTCTATACACAAGAATGCGGTACAATACAGGGAATAGGCAAAGCTCGGTAGTCAGGCGGTCCAGTCATAAAGATAAATCACTATGAATCGAGGCGGAAAACAAACGTGGCACAGGAAACTAGGAAACACGATCTGACAAGAGAAGTGCATAAACAGACATCTTAAATTCACATCCGGGGCGAACACATGACCAGGGAGAAACAGGTGCAATCAATGATACAATAATCAGGAGTGACACATGAGCAGTAATCTAATTACATGAATTTGACAAAGGCCAAAACGCAGACAGGGATCACAAGACAAACCTATGTACAAAACAACAGCTCCGGTCAAGGAGTACTACAGTGTTTTGATTAAAGAAAAGGAAAGCATAAAGTATTAGTGGAGATCCACAGAAAACTGCGGCAGAGATAATTAGGGATAGGCAAGGAGGTGGAGACTAGAATTGGGCGACTGCTGAGAGATCGTTAGTCAATTAGTATGTGCAGCTATATGATCCCAAGTGAATGTTAGTAAGTTAGTAAAAATATACAATGTTAATATGGGTTAGTAATTAAGCGAAAACAACAAACTGTTAGTATGGGTTAGTAGATAATAAAAGAGATAGGAAGGAAGCACACGAGATGAAGAAAGAAGGTTGAAACCCAGAAACCAATAAATCATCCGAATGAGTGGCACACAAGACTAGGGACTGTGAGCAAAGACCTACATAAGGCAAGACTGGGTATACGAAGTGCAAAGCAAGGCATGGCAGAAATAAACTTAGTCAGGGATCTAGGAATCATGGCAAAGACTATGAAAAATACAAGACAATAAAAATAATAAAACAAGAAATCTAAAATTACCAAAACACAATACACAATACTAAGAATGGTCAAAACACAGGCAGAGGTCACTAGGCACAAAAATCAATAAACACGGCTAGGCCAGGTACAGAACTTAAACAAAGCAGACAGATCCATAATCCCAACAATAAAACAATATTGGCATAGTGGCACAGTAAGTAGCACCCAGAACTCCCAGCAAAACGGTTGTTGGGTTGAAACCAGCCTGTTAGTGTGGCCTTTCAGTTAATGTGGTATGATTTCCTCCTACAGTGAAAAGAATTAATTTAAGAATTTAAATCATGGTCTCTGGTTTCTCTACATGGCCCATATAAATGAGTTTGGGAATGAATGGTTCATAATCCACCTCACGGATAGTCAAAGTATTCAGGGTAAAGCCTTGTAAGTACTTTTGTAAAAAGTCAAATAAAGAGATAATCAGCCCAGTTCCTGAGTACCTCCTGCACAGTTGGTTTTCATTCGGATCCCTGTATCAGGTCAGAGTTGCTGTTGGATTCATGAGCAAAACCATTCGCCCCACATCGACTGAACTACTGTAGCTCACAAAAGTGCACACAAAAATAAAATGATAAAAAAATGTGATTTCACAGAATGAACTCAACTTTTTGCCATGAGACAAACTGACTTGGACTCTAAGCTCCATCAGAGTCATGCAGGTCAGTGCTGAGGGCTTTAGATGAACAGGAGCTCTAAGTGTAGAAAGGGCCTCATCAGACCTAATGTGTGATAGAGTTTTACATTTGGGCTCTGATAAGAGTAACAGATGTGTTGTACATGATGAAACATGATGATGTTAAACTCTCAAACTGAGATTCGTTTTGATGAAAATACTGGAAACTGGAAAGTCTGTCTTTGTTTGTTTCAGATGCCAAATGAAATGTGTCAATGGAATTTATTGCTCTGTGTGCAACGCCACTAAAGCTGCGATACAATTCCATTCTATTCTACTCTGTTTTCTTTGCTAATTTTTAATTAGTTCAACATCACACAGTTTGAATCAGGCAAGCTTTGAATCTTTTCACTGTGATGTAAAATCTAGATGCTGAGTAGAATGTTCTGTGACAGATCTCTGCACAGAATTTCCTCCACAGTGTTTCAGTTCCCTTTAGTTGAGTTCAGACTGTGAGGTTTTTGTACGGGTGTGAACACCATTTGTATCACTGTGGTATTCGGCCAAGGAACAAAACTGATTGTCACTGGTAAGTCTCTTTTCTTTTCTTTGTAAACTATATGCGATATGCAGATTTCTGTGCCAATGTTCATTTTAGTTTTTTCATCCCACCCAACATTTTGCAACTTGCTTCTTTTCAGTAACTGGTCACTGTTTATATTCAAGGTAAATGCTTCATGACTGAGACAAACGTATTTTCCTGGGTGTTCAGGTTTTTTTTTTTTTAAATATTAAATATTCAATTTCTCAACATTTTTATGTTCTTTGAATGTTATTTGCTATTATCCATGGTTGTCATGGAATCAGGACAGATACTTTTGGCTCAATCTTTTTTTTTTTGTAAAATGAAATTTGCTGCGCGGCTTTAATACGGTGGTTCTCACAGGGCCAACCTGTGTATAATTAATTTTGCTCCAAACTTCAAATTTAGTATTTTTACTAGCTGCTAATTTGTCTTAATTAGGTGCACTTCTTGTTTCAGTGGTTATTTACCCCATTAAGCGACATTTTTAAGGAAATACATGCACTGTAATCCCTGACAAGTGTCATAAACTCAAATGTTTTGTGGAAGCCGATTATCTCAAAAAATTCTGGATGCCAACTTAATGATCTTCTGTCCACAGCTCTTAAAAACATGAAATTGAAATTTCTTTCTTATTTTCTTTAAGTTTTACACAATGCAATTAAGTTGACCGACACAATTTTTTGAGATGAACAGTCTCCACGAAACGTTTGAGCTCACTACACTATCGGCGTTTACATTGTCTGCCGACCATGACGAACAACATACTTGAACATATAATGTTTATTATTCACCATTTCAATTAATTACAGGTTTTGAAAATTTCCAACCTATCAAATCTGACTCTTTGAACATCAGTGGGCTCTATATTACATTGATATGCAGAAATGTTTTGGATTCTGTCAAAATAGATTCCCCGAACATAATCAAATTATTTTTGACACAAAACTGGTTTGGCTCATTATTTCCTTGCAATAGACATTAATTGTTTTTGTAACCATGGCTGCACTATTTTTTCATGTATGAGCCAACTGATTAACTTGAAAAGTTATTTTCGCCCCCTTTTTGTTTCCAATAAATTAGAACATGGGCATTGAATTATTATTGTTCATGACATGCATGGATATTTCTGTGAAAATATAGCTTAAGAGGGTAAATAACGGCTCAAAACATGAAATGCTCGTACATTCAAGCAACTGACAACTTGTTAAAATCCAAGAATTGCATTTGCAATTGAAATTGGAACAAAAACCAGCACACAAACCGAGGACTGAGTTTGAGAACCACTTCTTTGATATTAAACAGACTGAAATGTTATAAATTGTCCATTGAATCAACGAAAGACAGTAAAATGGCCAACCTCTATCATGAACAAAATGACAAAGAGTTGCTTTTTTTTGATGATTGATTGATTAGGATTTATATTACTAGTAAAATAATTGTGCCGATATGAAAAAAAAAAAAAAACTTATAAACTAACAAAAAAATAGCGTCCTTTGTTTTGTTCTGCTTTTATCACTTTTGCTTTTACATATTGCGTTTGGAGCATTTGATAGAGAAGCATCCAATTAACAAACCCAATGCATCAAATGTTCTGTTGTCCAGACCCATCTCTGCCTGCACCTGCCCTCTCTCTCCTGCCTCCATCTAGTGAGGAGCTGCAGACAGAAAAGGCCACACTGGTGTGTCTGGCGCAGATGTCTGTTGGGCTTGCAGATGTCAGCTGGACATCTGGTGGGAGTCCAGTTACTGATGGGATTATTACCAGCACCGCCCAACAGAAACCTGATAAAACCTTCGGTTTGAGCAGCTTCTTAACCATCAAACCCTCTGAATGGATCAGTAACCGTGTTTATACCTGTAAAGTGTCTCTCGGGTCTAAAGCCACAGAGAAAAGTATCAAACAGTCTGACTGTAATGAATAAAGTGTATTTCTTGAAACAGATACTGCTTAAAATTAATTTTTAATCAAAATTCTTTGCTTTCTGTTCCAGTTATGTAATGCATTAAACATACAATGAATTCTCACAACTGGTTCCCTGAGGTACATTTCAGGAATAGATTTTGAAGTTTATCATTTGATTATCCTAATTTAGAAAAGTGTTCTTTTGTTATTTTTGTGTTTGTGTAATGAATAGAGGTTCAATAAATATGGTTGCAAGAGCTGTATTGTTCCTTGAGTTCTTATGCAGTAAGAAAAGTATCTAGTCTCTGCATTTGACTGCAAGACATATTTTACCAATTTTATTTCTCTCTCTGAAAAATGGATTGTAGACATTATCAAACAGCTACAGATACACAGCTAAGTAACGCCACACTGTAGTTTCCATTGGGTCTGTCATTTGCTGATTTTATGGTGAAAACAAAATAGTTCTGTGACTCTCCTGGAAAATGAGGTTAGACGCTCCTGAAATGTGACCTCACAGCATACATTTCAAATTCAGGAATTAAACAGGGTTTTGCAGATTATTTGTTTTCACAATCAAACTAAAACCACTGATTATACAATTCACGCCCTGTAATGCATAAAAATAGCCTACCATATCACAGACCTCTGGGGAACAGAGGAGTGCACAACTGTTTGGTCTTCAGGCCCCAGCACACACCTGACGCACTACAACATTTCAACATAATCTTGGAGCACATCCACATGGCTGCAGTTTCATGGAAATTGCTTGTTAAACGTTGCACATCGTCTGCGCTTGCATGATCAAGAGCTACACGTCCAGCCAAGATGATCCAGCAGATGGCGATAGAGAGGCTGCTTTGCAACTGAAACTGAGAAGCACCTGCAGGATTTACATACTGAATTTATATCTCCATGCAAATGAGAGAGAGATTTTATCTCCTTTTACTTGTAATTCTCTGAAGGAAACCCACTGTCAGCTTATAGACCTGAAGATATGAAGAGCGCTAAATCTGTCTTGGTGTTGGCCTGCAGGCCCCCTTCCCCCTGCTACATTCTTTGCCTCCACCTTAACGAGCCACATCTATTGCTCATTAAGGTGGAGGTGAAGTTTTTGTATTGAAGAGTGGGCTGCACCTATCTTGGTGCAGCAGTATTTTGTTGGTTGGTTTCCTGAGCCCTGCTATGGTTTGTCTTGCTGCTGCTCCCCTCTGGGACTCTTTTAATCTTTAGAATTTTAATTAAAGACTTTTGATTTTACTCAGCCTGTGCGTTTGGGTCCCTTTCTACCTCTTTGGGAACATGGTCCCAGCACCATGTGCCCGGCGGGCCAAATTCCATGACAAAATCAGACTGTACATAACTGCAGAAACTCCATCATTTCTACACAGAAATCTAAAGATAATTTTGTTTATATCAGAGAAAGAAGAGGCCAAGCAAGCATTCTCACAATGTATCCCACATGGTAAAACATTATCACACTGCTATAACCAATGAAAAAAATAAAATTAATGTGGTGCCTGTTCAAGTACAAACCCAAAACCAGTGAAGTTGGCACGTTGTGTAAATCGTAAATAAAAACAGAATACAATGATTTGCGTATCCTTTTCAACCTATATTCAATTGAATACACTGCAAAGACAAGTTACGTAATGTTCAAACAGGTAAACTTTATAATTCTTTGCAAATATTTGCTCATTTGGAATTTGATGCCTGCAACATGTTTCAAAAAAGCTGGCACAAGTGGCAAAAAAGACTGAGAGAGTTGAGGAATGCTCATCAAACACTTATTTGGAACATCCCACAGGTGAACGGGCTAATTGGGAACAGGTGGGTGCCATGATTGGGTATAAAAGCAGCTTCCCTGAAATGCTCTGTCATTCACAAACAAGGAAGGGGCGAGGGTCACCACTTAGTGAACAAATGCGTGAGCTGATTATCGAACAGTTTAAAAAGAACATCCCTCAATGAGCTATTGCAAGAAATTTAGGGATTTCATCATCTACGGTCTGTAATATCGTCAAAAGTTTCAGAGAATCTGGAGAAATCACTGCACGTAAGCGACAAGGCCGAAAACCAACATTGAATGCCCGTGACCTTCGATCCCTCAGGCGCTACTGCATCAAAAAACCAACATCAGTGTGTAAAGGACATCACCACATGGGCTCTGGAACACTTCAGAAAACCACTGTCAGTAACTACAGTTCGTCGCTACATCTGCAATCAGTGGCATGCACAAATAGACACTAGGTGGTGCTACAGCACTTGCCCCTTTGCCCTTTATCAATGAAAGTGCCCTTTTGAAATTTCGTTTTTTTTTGGATGATTATGATGATGATGATTATTATTATTATTAATAATAATAATAATAATAATAATAATAATAATAATAATAATATTAACACTTTAGCGGGGCCAATGTTGAAATGATCTTTTAGAAAAGCAGTGTGATTAAAAACTACTGAAAAAAATGCTCCAAAATGGGCCACCTCCTCACGCACTTCCGACCTCTCTTCCTTTGTCACGTGAACACGCGCGCAGTGCATATAGAAGCGCTGCAGGAGCATATCAGCTGAGCGACTGGAAGCCACAGTCTTGTGCCCCACCAGCCAGGTAACACACAGATCAAGTGAAATCATACAGTTTGCCCTCCAAGCCCAACCTGTAATCATTTTGTTGTGCAGTAGCATGTCTCATACACAGTGACGGTCCGTCGGCAGAAACACAGGGCCAGCAAAAATCTCACCTTTCGCTTCTTAATGACAGACACCTCTCGCAGTTTACCTCCCCGATTAGCAACCATTGCTCAGACTGATTGGAGGAACCGAAGAGAATCTAACTTGTTTTTGAAAGCCGTGTTATACATTGCACAATGAAATTACACGGCGTTTAACTTACTTCCGCACGCCAATGGCTACGGAAAAAATATCAATAGCCTACGTCTTTATAATTTCTGAATTTGCGTAAATTAATTTGCGACGTTCATTGAGCAATTAGCCATGAGAATCCGTTCTATATAAGTCCGCGAAAGTTTCGGATTTTTTGCAGATTGTCATCCTTGCGGATTCACATCAATTATATCAACATAGCCAACAGGCAATCGCTTTGTAATTAGCTTTTCTTAATCATTACGTGTCACGAATTGGTGGTGGCTATTCTGTTAATTAACTGTTTGACTGTTAATCAATCAAACCTGATCACAAACAGTTTAAGAGCAATTATCCGGGGAAGGGTGATGTTACTGAAGGCCTTCCTGGCATCTGACGGTACTCCACTGCTCATACAGCACCAAACAACTGAGCATTTTTTAGCCGACTGGTCACCTGATTAGCTAGTTTAATGCTATAGCCCAAACAATGATAGATAACGTGAGGACGACCACCACAAACAATGCCGGTCGACTTTGCAAATCTATCTGTTAAGCTGAACGTTTTCTTTTGTGTAGGTTTTGTTAGGAAACATAAATGAACACAAAGAAGAATCAGGCAGTTCCCCATTGCCTGAGAAAAATATCCCCATAAAGGCTACCCATGTGCCTTGTGCTGAATGACAGTAGTCATGAATTGCATTGAACATGTGCGTGTCATGTTTATTTTATTTTTTTAATCTCACACTATAATATCATGTTCCACGTGTGCAAAAAAGTGCCCTCCCCCTCCCCCCTGAGCACTTGCCCCCCATAATGTCTGTGCACGCCACTGTCTGCAAGTGCAAGTTAAAACTCTACAATGCAAATCGAAAGCCATTTATCAACAGCACCATATGTTGGTTTTGGAGCAACATATGTTGCCATCCAAGCAACGTCTTTTTCATGGACGCCCCTGTTTATTTCAGCAAGACAATTCCCAGCCACATTCTGCACGTGTTACAACAGCATGGCTCCGTAGTAAAAGAGTGCGGGTATTGGATTGGCCTGCCTGTAGTCCAGACCTGTCTCCCATTGGAAATGTGTGGCGCATTATGAAGCATAAAATACGACAACGGACACCCCGGACTGTTGAACAACTTAAGCTGTACATCAAGCAAGGATGGGAAAGAGTTCCACCTGAAAAGCTTCAAAAATTAGTCTCCTCAGTTCCCAAACATTTACTGAGTGTCGTTAAAAGGAAAGGCGATGTAACACAGTGGTAAAAAGGCCCCTGTGCCAACTTTTTTGCAATGTGTTGCTGCCTTCAAATTCTAAGTTAATGATTATTTGCAAAAAAAAAAAAAGTTTCTCAGTTTGAACATTAAACATCTTGTCTTTGCAGTGTATTCAATTGAATATAAGTGGAAAAGGATTTGCAAATCATTGTATTCTGTTTTTATCTACGATTAACATAACGTGCCAACTTCACTGGTTTTGGGTTTTGCATTTTGGAATTAGCCAGATACAGTTTGTGCACAGTACTGAGGCTTTGTTTTCCCTTTAGCCATAAACTCTACTGTGCTAATGTCTAAGTTGCACGGAGTTATCAAGCTGACTCAATCACCCTGCTCTCTTGAACACAGCTCTGCTGGTGTAGAACCAGTAAACAAGAGCAGATGCCAGTTGAATTGTATTCTCGCTATATTTATGAAGCTTTGAAGTGTTTCACATCAATTAACATCAAAAGAGAGACAACCATGTCTGGTAATAGGTTTTTAGATGTGGTTCGGGGCCCTGGTTTTCATATTTGCATTGCTGATCACACTGTGACTTTGTGACAGTAACATTATGAGGGTGGGGGTTTGGGTGGAGTAGCAGGTGTAGCTCAGTATCTCTCCATCTCTGTTTGGGTTTCAGTTCTGATGGAGATGAGGGAGTAGAGTCATTGGAACAAGAAGATTTAAGGTAAGATATGATAAACACTCAACAAAAATATAAACGCAACACTTTTGTTTTTGCTCCCATTTGTCATGAGATGGACTCAAAGATCTAAAATTCATTCAAGATACACAATATTACCATTTCTCTCAAACATAGTTCACAAATCTGTCTAAATGTGTGATAGTGAGCACTTTTGCTTTGCTGAGACAATCCATCCCACCTCACAGGTGTGCCACATCAAGATGCTCATCAGACACCATGATTTTTTTTAACGTTTGTTCACGTTCCATATTAAGGTATCGTCTGAGTTGACGGAGTTATCCTGCTGATTGAATAGTCCCTGCTTTGTAGGACAGAGCTCTGCTGCTTTAACTGCAGGTACAAAGAGGATGTGGTCTAGTAATAGATTTTCAGGTGTGGGAATGGGTCTTAGTCATCACCTTTATATTGCTGATTGCACTGTGACTTTTTGACAGTAATATTATGCGGGTGGGGTTTTGGGTGGAGTCGCAGGTGTAGCTCAGTATCTCTCCATCACTGTTTGGGTTTCAGTTGTGATGGAGCTGAGTCGCTGGAACAGAGAGCAGATATACAGAAAGCTGTGTCCATCACATCTGAGGCTTTACTGTCACCGGAGGAACTGTGGATTCCACACCCACAACTCCTGTATAAATCATCTGCGTCAGTGCTGGAGCGATGGTGCTTTTCTCCTTGTGTGCGAAGGACATTATTGGGGTCACTTCTGCCTGCTGAAAGGCAGAATGAATTCTTCAATGGCCATCCATACATACTGCATACCGAGGAGTAAACTGGAGCAGTATGGAGATCTTACCCCAGTGAGGCTACATGGCCTCACTCTTGGATCAACTCTCACATCCTGTGGGCCTGGGCGCTGTGGCTCAAAATTCTAAATTGTCCATTTATGGCTTTCTGGTCAAAGGATCAAACGCCTGGTTTATAAGTGAGGAAACAAAGCCGAAGTCACGTTCTGGCACCAGACTACCAGATGACTCCTCATTTAGAATTTCTATGGAGTGCAACAGCCAGACTCCCACAAGACCTGTCTTGCTTTATTTGTTGCCAGGTATGATAATATTCCATGTTGACTCCGTAATTTATTCTAAAGCTTTCCCGTTTTGTAGTGTATTTCAGCTATTTACATGTATATGTTTTGCAATGTTATTGGCTGTTAAGAACCTACCTGGCAAATAAATTGTTAAACTTAGTCTATGTGGTTTCTCTGAAAATTGTACGATTCTCTCTGTTAACGTATAAGGTGGGAATACCCCCTCAAGCTGGTCTAGGGAGGATGCATGTTTAAGCTTAGTAATGAGTATTGCATTGCTCCTGTGGATCTCCGTCATTAAATCTATCTCCTCCACTTAGCCTTTTTCTGTGCTGAGAACGGAGATAGCCAGTGTTGGCCTTCTTGGGTCCCTAAGCCACTCTCAGCTATACCAACAGATTTTGCATCCAACACAACCTTTGAGTGACCGCACACATCAAGTCAGCTTGCGAGACGTGCACATTTTGGATGATGTGAAATGCAGTGGTACCAACATATAATGTTCTGAGAGTAGATACAAAATCATGGGAATCCTGTTACAATCAAGTGTAAATTATAAATGACGATGCATCTATTCAAATTTTACTCAAATTCTTGAAGTAGAGACAGGTACAACTAAAAAGTTGAAACATTTACTGAACTAAATTTAACAGTGCATTGTTGAACTGACGCGCACTACCTTCGCCCTACTCAGTGAAATTTCGTCACTGGGCTGGTGAGGGGCTTATAAATGACACTCATATTTTTGTTTTGCCCCAAAAAAGAGTCCCTAAACAATCAGAGCTTGCTGGCAGTGCGTGGTTCTCCATCCCTGATTGGCCACGAGGATATATCGCAATTAGCGAAAAAACTGGTTCGGCGGTTAATGTGTGATCAGCATTGAGTACCATTGCACTTTGGAATAAAAGCTGATGTTCAGGCATACTGAACACTGGGATATGTAAGGTGTTGCTAAGGGTTGAAGTTGGCATGACTACCAGCCTGCCAATGATGATCTTCTTGCAGTCGTTCTTCAGAAATTTTGAAAGTGACATTTATTGCGTTTAGCGATGATACTCTTGAAATAGAGGAAAGGGTGATTAGAGAAATGAGACAGATGGAATGGAAGGGTGAGAGAGTGCAGAAGAGGGCACAGCCATAAACCGGGGAATGAGGAACAAGATTGGGGAGGGTGAGCGGGGAGCACGAAATAACACAAACAGGAAGTGAATAGAAACCGAAGAAGAGTTAAATAACTGAGTGAAACCAAGACTAATCCATAAAAATCCTAACATAATCTACAATACTGACAACAAATAAACTATCAACAAAAAATTTCACACACTCAAATATTTAGTTGGAACCCCTGTAGGTTTGATTACAGTGCAGATTCGTCTTGTCATTATTTTGACAACTGAGTGCAATATCAGAACATTAATTTTCAATTAGAGTTGCCTTAGATTTTGGCTTGAAATCTTGTTTTCATAAAGAGATGGTTGAACCATGCGATAGACTTCCTGACCGCGTCCCAATAACTTTGAATGTGGTTAAGGTAAGGACTTTATGGTGCCCAAGTTTTGCGTGAAAATGATTCCCCATGCTTGTCGGCCTCCTCCACTGTTATGCCTAGCCACATCAAAGTTGGCGAGGGATATTGAAACAGGCTCTGTCCATCCGTCCTTCCATCCGTGCCTGCATTTGAGCGTCCATTCCGATCAGCAGTACGCTTTGTTTCCGGGCAGAACTCTGAAAGTATCAAAGTTATAGTCTTGAAACTTGGCACGCATGTTCTCAAGGCGATGTAGTTGCACCTTTTCATATTACACATTTTTTTTTCCAGTAATTTGGAGTGAGTGTCTCGTAATATGGAGGGGGTAGGCTATACCTCCGCAGCAGAACCTCAGAAAGTATCAAGACTACTATCTTGAAACATGGTATGCATGTTCTCCAGGGGATGTATGTGTGCCTTTTAATACTAAGGAAAAAAAGGGTTTTTTTTTTCAATTATCATGGAAACAAATTCGGACTCTCACTTAACTGGTAAGAGGAGGGCTTTGCTGAAGAACTTGGAAAGTATTCAAGATATTGTCTTGAAGCTTGGTATGCATGTTCTCCAGGGGATGTCATTATGCCTTTTGATGCAAGGGAATTTGACTTTTTTTTTCTGGTTATTGTGAAAACAAATTACCCATTAATGTAACACTAGAAGCTACAAGCTAGCAGAGGTGGTTCGGCTGTCTCTCACAGAGATGAACAGGGTGCCTATTTCATGATGGCTATTAAGTAGATATGACAATCTGTAGGGAGTAGCGCTACAATATCATTTCCATTGAAAAAACTAACCAGACATTCATCTTGTTGTGGCTATAAGTCGCTGATACCCAAAATCTTCTCCACGACAGACTGAATGGCCTCCAATGTACAGCACCCTCCATAATTATTGGCACCCCTAGTTAAGATATGTTCTTTAGCTTCTAATAAATTCAGTTTTTTTCAAAATAATATAGGACCACAATGAAAGAAAGAGAAAAATCCAACCTTTAATTCAAGTGCATTTAATCAGTGGGGAAAAAATCCCAAAATAAGAAATTATTATTTTACATCAAATCATGTGTGCCACAATTATTAGCACCCTTGATGTTAATACTTTGTACAACCCCCTTTTGTCAACAAAACAGCACCTAATCTTCTCCTATAATGTTTCACAAGATGGCAGAATACAGAAAGAGGGATCTTCGACCATTCCTCTTTGCACAATCTCTCTAAATCATCCAGCGACTTGGGTCCCCTCCTCTGCACTCTCCTCTTCAGCTCACTCCCCAGGTTTTCAATGGGGTTGAGGTCTGGGGACTGAGATGGCCATGGGAGGAGCTTGATTATGTGTCTGGTGAAGCATTTCTGTGTAGATTTGGCCACATGTTTAGGGTCATTATCTCGCTGAAAGACCCAGTGAAAACCCATCTTCAGCTTTCGGGCAGAGGCCACCAGATTTTGATTTAAAATGTCCTGGTATTTCAAAGCGTTCATGATGCCATGCACCCCAACAAGGTTCCCAGGGCTTCTGGAAGAGAAACAGACCCTCAGCATCACCAATCCTCCCCCATACTTCAAGGTGGGCATGAAGTGCTTTTCTGCATACTCATCTTTTGTGTTCTGCCAGACCCACTTAGAGTGTTTGTTGCCAAAAAGTTCTATCTTGGTCTCATCTGACCAAAGCACACGGTCCCAGTTGAAGTCCCAGTACTGCTTAGCGAACTCCAGACGTTTGCATTTATGATTGTGAGTGAGAAAAGGTTTTTTCCGTGCATGCCTCCCAAACTGCTTGTTGGCATATAGATGGCGCCTGATGGTTGTTTTGGAGACTTTGTGACCCCAAGATGCTACCATTTGTTACAATTCTTTAACAGTGAGCTTTGGAGAACTTTTTATTTCTCTTACCATCCTCCTCACTGTGCGTGGTGGCAAAATAACCTTGCGTCCTCGTCCACGCTTGTTTACCACTGTTCCAGTTGTTTTAAACTTCTTAATGATACCTCTGACAGTAGATATGGGCAGGTGCAGGCAAGTGGCTATTTTCTTGTAGCCATTGCCCAACTTGTGAAGATCGACACACATCTGCCTTACTTGAATGGCGTGTCCCTTTGTCTTTCCCATAATAAAGAGTGGATCAGAAAAATGGCCTCTGTGTCACGTCATATTTATACCCCAGGGAAACAGGAAGTGATGATTTACTAATTAAATGTTCCTAGATACTCTGATCAACTTTGTAAACTACTGTAGAAATGACAGAAATACTTCAATTACATTTAATTCCAAGGAATTATTAGGGGTGCCAATAATTGTGGAACAGGTGATTTTATGAAAAATAATTATTTCTTAGTCAGGGATTTTAATTTCCCCTAAAAAATTAACTTGAGTTGAAGGTTACATCTTTCTCCAGTTTTCAGTGTGAGAGTATGCCTCTGCAATAAAAATTGAATTTATTTTAAGGCTTTTAACACATCTTAGCCAGGAGTGCCAATGATTATGGAAGGCGCTGTATCTATGTCCGTAGCCATTGATTTCGGAGACTACAATTTCAAACTTGGTGCAGCGTCTACATTATGGCTCTCAGTCACGCCTCCTGCTCATTGGTTGGTCCGCTCTTATTTTCTGCAGATGGTTAAAAGTGCAGAGCTCCGAGCGATCAGACTGAGTACTGAAGTGAAATAAAATTGAGCAGAAGTACGAAGGCTGGCGGAGTCAGGCTAATCCTTCGGTAAGATGGTAGACGCGAATCTCACCAAAACTGGTCTCATGTCCACAATAGTTTTCTTTAGCTCTGTGGCAAAAACACTTCATTTTCAAAGTGCGTCCCTCCACCCTGGTGTACAACAGGGCACCAGAAAAATGATCAGGGAAACCTGACTAAAACCTGAAATGGACTAGTATCCCATCCAAGGGGAGTAGCAATACTCCTGGTTGTTTCATGCTGCAGAAACTGCGGTTATACATACCAGCCCATGAGCCACTGGCTTGGGACAGACTTTACCAGTGCATAAAAACTATTTGTTTCCTCATTTTTAATTAATTAATTAATTTATTTATTTTTCCCACGTGAATTCCGGGCATGAGAGCTAACTGACTGGAATCACTTGTCAAATATTTGTACATTTGTGCTCTGCCTGATATGATTCAGAGAATCAGGGTTATCAAGTCACGTACACGAGACATGGCATGGAAATTGGCCCGCCTGATACAGCTATTCGGAAGAATGTGTCTATGTGACAGACATGTAAAGACAGAACTATTTACAGGACAAAGAGACATTCATTCATTTGTCATCAAAATGGTCGATAAGGTTGATTATTTCTGATCACAATAGCAGAATCTATTTATGACGGTATGCTTCTAAAGAAAGGAGCCATGTTACCTGCTGAAAGATCCAGCCACTATGCAGTTTTAGCCTCCTAGCAGAGGAAAACAGAATTTGCTCCAAAATTTCCTGGCATTCCGCAGATTGGAAATAAAACAGCCCCATCCCATCATAAATCTACCACTATACTTCACATTAGGGATTAGGTTATTTTTTGTATGACCCACCCTCTTTTTACGCTAAACCCACCTCTGGTGTTTGCAGACAAAATTTCTAGTTTGTCTTGTCTAACCATCGAACCTGGTTCCAATCAAAGTTCAAGTGACATTTTGCAATCTCTCGGCACATAAGTTAGAGATTTGATGACAGAAGAGGCTCTGGCGAGCCCTCCAATGAGCTTGCTGGCATGGAGATGGTGTCCAATTGTAGTTGTGGAGACTAACTAATTTCAGCTAACAACTGACTACTGCAATCCCCAAAATGCAATTCTTGAATAATTCCTAAACAACCTTCCCCATTGTGCTTGGGGGATTGATACTCCAACAACGTCCTCCACATAGGTTCATCAAAGCTCAGTTTTTTTAATCACCTTTGTTTTTGCCCATGTAATAAAGATGGGTATTTTTGGGTGTGAGGCTTTTTTTTTCAATAGCCATTGCCAGATTTATGAAGGTCAACAACCTTTTGTCTCATTTGTGTATTTTCATATCTTCTCCATGATGGATGACTAAGGAAGTCTGGCCTACTTGCCACCTTATATTTATCCGCCAGGGAATTAGGAAGTAATTCATGTCCACTTAAGTGTCTGATGTGCTTAAAAGAGTGAAGTATGAATATAGGTAAAACATTTCTTTTTTAATTTCCTCGCTCCTAAACCATTCCCAGAAGATTAGTTCGATGTTACAACAGACTTATTTATTTTGGTAACAATCAATTCCCAGATTTTCTCAATTGGATTAAAGTCTGGACTTTGAGCAGGCCAATTAATAAGTTTTGTGTCATAAGATGATTCTTTCCAATTGAGATAATTCTGGCACATCTTAGAAGTGTGTTTAAGGTCATTATCTTGTTGAAAATAAAATCCTTTATCAATCTCTGTCCACTTGAAAATGCATGCCTCACAAGGATGCAATGAAAATCTTTTGATCCACAATTCCATCGATTCTTTTGAGATCACTGAATAGACTCAACCATATACCACCTCCATGCTTTACTGAAGGGGATAAACATTCATTTTTGAAACTTTCTCCAACTTTGTGGCACACATAAGTTCTGCGTTTGGGTGAGGAATTTTGATTCATCGGTCCGAAGGACTTGTTCCAAGTCGGTTACTCTGTTGGTGCCCAATGGAGTTGTTTCCTCCATTGTTGTTTTCTTTTAATGTTTCCAGCCCTTAGGAGTAACACAACCAATCAGACCATTTTCACACAAGTGTCTGGAAATAGCAGGTTGTGATACTTTCATCTCTTCACTTCTGGTGCTATTAATATCATTGCAGAGATGTTATGCTGTCAGCTGCCGATTTATTATTATTTTTTTTGTCATACACAGATAGACATCAGAGGCACTTAACTTCCATTTTACACCTCTATTGCTAATAATTTTCAGTGAACCAGTCTAATTGAAATGCTTGACAGTGTTTCTTACATTGCCATGACGGCATTTAACATCTTCAGAAATTTTTTTCTAAGTGACCACCCAGCATCATGTAAGGCCTAAATGCAGCTAAGAGCAATCTCAGAGAGCTCCTTCTATCGTGCCATCATTGTCATGGTTTGGGAGCTTTGTTAGCTCCTTTTGTTACTCTCGTCCGAGACGACATCGTTTTGCTCACCATCGGATTCCTGGGCCAGCTGGCATTAATTGGGGGCGTGTTAGTGAGAAAGGGATTCTTTTGGTTTTTTCCCTTATCTTTTGTCTTTAGTCGAGCTCGCCTGTTTGCTGCCACAGATGGCGTCAGGTCCGTTGGTAGCGCGAGTCTGGTGATTTCTATCTGTTTTAGTTTCTCAGCTCACTGCTGGTTTTTACTTTTATTTTTGGCCACTGCTGTTGGCGTCCTACCACCAACGCCATCACAATCATGCTTAATACTGTGATACTGCTCAGAGTTCATGTCTGCTTACTTTATATACTGGAACAACTGACCATCAGTGGTAATTTTGTTGAATGATGTGGCCTTTTTTTAGCATGAATAATCATGGAATGAGCCTTCAAACATGCACTCATGTTTTGCAAGAGTCAAAAACATAAAATTTGTAACACCTTTTAGTTATCAAAAATGGATGTTTTCAGTGTTTCCTTTTAACACCCAGATTTTCACCTCATTAGCCGAGGAAAGGTTTTTATTTTTAGGGCCTACAATAGTGCTTTTCAATACATTTTTAGCAAAAACAATTTAGAGAAGTAATACTTGCCAGACACCAAGCACCACTGGTTGGGCCTCTTTCTCCTAGAGTAAAAGCTGAAATTAGAACGTGTCAACATCCTGGACAGATTTCATGCTGCACTCTTGGTTATATTACTGACTGATTGTCATCTTCAATGAGATTAGCCACTTCCAAAACAACTAACTTCTGCTCTTCGATAGCACAGCGTAGTTCTGTTCTGCAGTAGAGTATCAGCTTGTGTGAGACAAACTTTAGTCGTTTTTTTTTTTTAAGTTCATTTCCAAAATTTTATATCTCTTCATTTGAATGTCTTTGAGAATTGTAATCCATGTAAACCAAAACTCAATGAAGTGTTGAATAAATAATTCAATTAAAAACCGTCAAAAGCTTATTGCTTCATATTATGCATAACCTGACACTATACCTTGTTGACATGGCCTATAATGAAAACAAAGCTGAATCTTATCTTATCTTAATTGGAATCAAGCAAACAGAATCATGAATCGCTGTGTTTGAAGACGGTGGTCTGCTCTGTATTTACCATCCAGATCAAAGTCTTCCAAAATAGTGGAGTCCTAGATTTTCAGACAAACACCAAGTTTATATTGAACACCAGCATAGAATAACAGACTTCAGATGATGCAACAGAGCGTAAGTTGTTAGCTGCGACCAAGCAGCTCTATAAACGCTTCTGTCTGTCCGTCCGTCTGTCAGTCCGTCTGTGACACCTTTTTCATCATGTTCCTGTCGTTGTATCATCATGAAATTTTCAGGAGTTATTGACCTTCACCAAAGTGATGTCCATGCTCATGGTTGAGGTCAAAGGTCAAATGTCAAGTTCACAGAGGTCACGACCTTGTTTGCGGGTTTTCGCGCTGTAACTCCAGTTAGAATTCATGGATCGCTATGAAATTTTGGAAATAGCTTCTAGGCATAGAGGAGGTGGTCCCTATTGTTTTTCAAGGTCATCCATCAAATCCCAAGGTCACACAGGTAAAAAAAAAGTGTCAATTTTGCCCGATTTGACGGTTTTCGCACCGTAACTCAACTTTAATTCAATGAATGGCTATGAAATCTTAGAACAAGCTTCATTGGTATAGAGGAGGGGTAACCTATTGATTTTCAAGGTCATCTGTCGAATCCCAAGGTCACATCGGTCAAAAAAGTGTCGATTTTGCACCGATTTCACAGTTTTCGCACCGTAACTTAAGTTTAACTTGCTGGATGGCTATTAAATCTTACAAATAGCTTCTTGGTACAGAGGAAGGGTTCACTATTGATTTTCAAGTTGTCATTTGCCAATTTCGAGGTCACACTTGTACAAGAAACCACCAGTCATGAACACTAGGCCACGTGACAGATGCTAGGCCAGGTCGCAGCTGTTTGATCCCTCTGATCTACTTGTTTTTTTTTTTTCTCTCTAAATTGGGAAATTGAAATTAATAGATTAAATGACACAAACTGTGGATGCATTTACAAAGGTCACAAAAATGATTTGCTCAGACAGTGTCTGAGGTCACACCTTGTATAATCATAATGGGCATTAATACATTTTATTAATTTGATGTTATATGAATCCTTATGTAAAGTGTAAAGTCTTATCATGAAAATTCAAGTCATGTTTCCAAACCCTATTTCACTCGATTTGAAGGCAAATTTTAAGCAAAGATGTTATATAAATATCCGCAAAAAAGAAATGGCTGCATGAGCAAGACAAGACAGTTACGAGCTGCAACGCTGTGTATGAACCCGTTGCTACAGTATTACCCAAGAACCATGAAGCTCCTACTACTAATTTAGACCAGTCATGGGCACTTGGCATCTGTACCCTTTTGTTCTTACTTGCAGGCCATCAGTGTACCATAACAAGCACCTACAAAACACTGAAACCATATAGCCTAAACCTCAATTTGACAGGAAATAAAATTAAATACTTTTTTGGAACAGAGTGCTGAAAGTGTTATTGGTGTCTTTCCCCTGTGAGTATCCGATAGACAATTATTATATTATCTATTTTTAGAAATAAATATTAGTGCAATCAGCTGCCAAATTTGCAGATGAATATGTTCTCACACATAAGTCCAAATTTCAGTCTAGCAGTAACAATAAATGGTCCCAATTTCAGAAAAAGGGTTACGGTGATACCCAAGATTCCTCACCCAAAGACAAAGACAAATCTGGTGATGGTGCTCAGAAATCCAGTAACAGGTCTGATCAAAGTGTGAAAGCTGACAGTGACAGAAGTGGTCTAGTTTGCAGATATTGCAAGAAATCTGGTCATGTTACAACTAACTGTTGGTTCCTTAAAGCTAAGAAAGAAAAAGAAAAGGATACCAAACCAAATGCCTTTGTGAAAACAAGGTTAGAAACCCCTGTAGTAGATAACCAATCTGCTAAATTGCCTGCTTCTTGTGGGGCTAAAAAGCCTAATACAGCTGACTTTGTGATGGAGGAATTTCTTCCATTTGTGTCAGAGGGATTTGTGGCTCTGAATGAGCATACTACTCCTGTCCCCATATATATCCTAAGGGATACCGGAGCTTCTCAGTCACTTTTGTTGATGGACTCCTTGGAGTTACGTGATGAGACCGCTTCAGGGGATTTCATACTTGTACAAGGTATTGAAGGGAGGACTGTATCTGTACCCCTGCGCTCTATATTCTTGAAGTCAGATTTAGTTACAGGACAGGTAAAGGTGGGACTTATGTCAAGTCTACCTATAAAGGGTGTTTCTCTGTTGCTAGGCAATGACCTGGCTGGGGGCAAAGTAGTTCCCCCTGTACATCTTACTTCACAGCCGAGCACTGAAAATATGGATGAGGACCCATCTCTGTATCCTTCTTGCGCAGTGACTCGTGCTATGGCCAAGAAGGCTAAAGAAGATGATGTTGTGGTGCCGTCCAGTACATTGAATAGTCAGGACTCAGGTGGTTCGCCTCATGACTCTGATTGGCCTACTATGGTTTCTCCGTTTGAGGACTTATCAGATACTTTTATCAGTTCTCTATTCAGCCAGCCGGATGGGTCTGGTGATTCTGATGTGTCTGGAGACTTGTCTCTGTCCAGAAAGCGGTTGATTGAGGAGCAAACTAATGATCCTGAAATTGGTGTACTAAAGAGGAGAGCCCTTCCTGAAAAAGAAATAGATGCAGTTCCAGTTGGGTATTATCTCAAGGATGGTGTGTTGATGCGGAAGTGGCGCCCTCCTGATATCCCTGCCAATGCAGATTGGGCAGTGGTCAGGCAAATTGTTGTTCCGAAGGTCTATAGGAATGAGATCTTAACAATGGCTCATAGTTTACCTTTAGGAGGTCATCTTGGTGTTAACAAGACTGTTGATAAGATCATGAAACACTTCTTTTGGCCTGGGCTTCGGAAAGACGTTTCCAACTTTTGCAAAACCTGTCACACTTGTCAGGTAGTTGGAAAACACCAGTTAGACCCACCTGTAGCTCCACTGCAGCCTATCCCAGCATTTGGGGAGCCATTCTCTAGGGTCATTGTTGATTGCGTTGGTCCATTACCCAAGACTAGATCTGGAAATCAGTATTTGTTGACAATCATGTGTGCATCTACCAGATTCCCCGAAGCCATACCTCTACGTAACATCAAGGCAACTGCAATCTCGAAGGCTTTGATAAAGTTCTTCACGTTGTTTGGTCTTCCCAGGGAAATTCAGTCAGACCAAGGTAGCAATTTCACTTCAGGATTGTTTCAGCAGGTTGTGTATGAACTAGGTGCAAAACAGATTCTTTCTAGTGCCTATCATCCAGAAAGTCAGGGTGCCTTAGAGCGGTTTCATTCCACTCTCAAGACAATGATGAGGACTTATTGTTATGACCATGAGAAAGACTGGGATGAAGGGGTTCATTTGCTGTTGTTTGCAGCTAGAGAAGCAGTGCAGGAGTCTACTGGATTCAGTCCATTTGAGCTAGTGTTTGGTCATGAAGTGAGAGGACCTTTGCTATTACTGAGTGAACAATGGCAAGAGGAAGAGCCGCAAATCAGTCTGTTAGACTATGTTAGCAAGTTCAAAGAAAGATTGCGTGCAGCTTGTGACCTTGCCAAAGAGAACTTGAAATCAAGTCAGGGAAAAATGAAAACTTGGTATGATCATAAGGCTAGAAGCCGTGAGTTTAAACCAGGAGACAAGGTCCTTGTGTTGTTTCCCTTGCAGTCCAATCCATTGCAGGCTAGATTTCATGGTCCTTATGAAATTCTGACAAAACTCAATGATCTCAATTACATTGTGAAGACTCCAGATAGGAGAAAACCAAAACAATTGTGTCATATTAACATGCTAAAGCCTTATCATGACAGAAATGCTAGGGTTGCAGCTGTCACTTCAGATTCTCCAATGGTCGAAACGTGTGAAGATGAGGGGGAGTTTCAAGATGATGAACCAAGAATTAAAGCTGAAGTTCTTTCATGTAAATTGTCAAACACTGAAGTGTTGCAAAATCTTGATGTAAAACTCCAGCACTTAGAACCCTCACAGAGAGATCAGTTTGAAAGGTTGATCAAGAAATATGAGGATTTGTTTCCTGATGTTCCAAAGAGAGTTACTATAGCCTCTCATGATGTAGATGTTGGTGATGCCAAACCAATAAAACAGCATCCATACCGGATGAATCCTGAAAAGAGAAAGATTGCTGAGAAAGAGGTTGAGTACATGTTAAAACATGATATTATCAGACCCTCCAACTCCGATTGGAGTTCACCCTTTGTGCTAGTTCCAAAACCTGATGGAAGTACTAGATTCTGTACAGATTATCGCAAAGTCAATGCTGTAACTAGAACTGATGTGTTTCCAATACCTAGGATTGATGATTGTATTGATAGTGTAGGGCAAGCAAAGTTTCTGACCAAGATTGATTTATTGAAGGGTTATTGGTGTGTGCCTTTAACTGAGAGGGCCAAGAGCATCTCTGCTTTTGCCACACCATCTGGATTGTACCAGTATGAAGTCCTACCCTTTGGCATGAAAAATGCCCCAGCCACGTTCCAAAGGATGATACAGTCTACAATCGCCGGATTGCCACACACGGGTGCATACATCGATGACCTGATCACATGGAGTGACTCCTGGGAAGAACATCTAAAAGATGTAGAGACGTTGTTCCAGCGCCTGACCCAGGCTAACCTGACTGTTAACCTGAACAAGAGTGACTTTGGTTGTGCTACTGTCACCTATCTTGGCTACGTCATAGGCCAGGGTAAGGTGGCACCCATAAATGCTAAAGTCCAAGCCATCATGGACTTTCCAGTTCCTGACAACAAAAAAGCTTTGCGCCGCTTCCTTGGAATGATCGGGTACTACCGCAAGTTCTGCAAGAACTTTGCTGAGATTGCTCTCAGTCTAACTGACCAACTGAAGAAAGGCGTAAAGTTCACCTGGGATGATGCATGCCAGAGAGCCTTCGATCGCCTGAAGTCTCTGCTGTGTCACTTCCCCGTGCTCAAATCTCCTGACTTCAACAAACCATTCTCCATCGCGGTCGATGCTAGCGACCCAGCTTGTGGATCTGTGCTCCTACAGAGAAGTGACTCTGATGACATTGAGCATCCCGTGGCATACTTCTCCAGGAAGTTCAATCGCCACCAAAGGAACTATTCCACAATAGAGAAGGGACTGTTGGCTCTGGTCCTTTCTTTACAACACTTTGAGGTTTATGTTTGTACAGGACAAAAGCCAATGATTGTGTACACTGACCACAATCCGTTAATGTTTTTGAGTAAGATGAAAAACAAGAATCGGAGATTGTTGAATTGAAGTTTGATTTTACAGGAGTTTGACTTGGAAATTAAGCATGTGAAGGGTACAGACAATGTAATTGCTGATTGCTTATCCCGTGTTTGAATGTGTATGATATGTATATATAGACAAGTGTTCACTTTACCATTTTGTATTGAAAAGAAAAATTTTGCCTTTATGAGTAAAAATTTTTCCCTTTTGGAATGGAGGTGTAATGTGAATATAGGCCACTAGATGGCAGTATTTACCTTTTTTTGTTAAGCTCAGACTGGAGTCATGTTTAGACATGTCCTGGACATGTCTGGGGCAAGTCTCAGAAAATTAAAAAAAAGAGGTCTAAATGTGGGTGGGGTCTGCAAAAGAGTATATAAGGAAAAGAATTGAGACAGTAAAGTAGTAGGAGAAATTGCAAGAAGATGACCAGACCTGCCATTCTGTTCAAGACCTGTGACGTTTCTTTTGTGGATTTCTTCGCCTGTGTTTGAGCATTTTCTTCATCCAGGACATCACCAAGCCACCCCACCAAAAAGGGACTGTAATTATTTCTGTTTTTTTTTCTTATTTATCAATCTTGGTCTTTAGTTGTAGGTTGTTATTAGTCTTTGTCTTTGTTAAAAATTAAATGTGTTTTAGTTGTTAAAACTGTGTTTGTCATCCCTTGCTGTTGCTGTTGTGTTATAAATGTAATAACAAATTGGGGCCATAACAGTAACATGAGATACACCGATTCGAATCTTAGATGGGGGGCCAGTGGTTCCCTTTCTCTTCTGGAGAGATTTTACAACTTTCCAAATATTTGAATAATTAGAATTGTCTGTAGAAAGAGATAAATGGTACTCGGCTTTTGCTTTCCTGATGAGAGTAGTGCACTTGTTCTTAAGAATACGAAACAACAGCCAGTCATCTGCAGACTTGGATTTCCTGGCACGTGCCCATTGCTTATTTCGGTCTTGTATCAGGTCAGCAAGGTCCCTAGAGAACCAGGGGTTCGAACGATTTTTAATTCTGAATTTCTTGAGAGGAACATGATGGTTAATCAAAGAGACAAAATGATCATGAAAGAAACTAAAAGCCTCATCCAAAGAAGGAATTAGAGAGATACGGGACCAGCCTACAGCAGCCAGGTCAATAAGGAAGGCTTGCTCTGAGAAGTACTTATAACAGCGTCTTAAAACAGTCAAGCCTTTGATTTTGGGAAGCTTTGTACTCCGGACGCAAGAAATCGCACAGTGGTCACTCAAGTCATTTGCAAATACACCAACTGAGACATATTTGTGCACAGCATTCGTAAGAATTATGTCAATCAAAGTATCACCATCAGAATTGAGGGGATTGATTCGAGTAGGGCTGTGCTAAGTTCATAAAATCACATTGCCTCTTAAAAGCAGCAGACTTAACACTTAGCCAATCCCAATTCAGATCCCCTAGGAGGATAATCTGTGTTGAGATACTTTGAAATCAAGGCAGTTAAGTTCCCCTGGGCTTCATTTATTACAGAGGGGGGTCTATAGCAACAGATAATAGTCAGAGGTGTACTTACTACCAGGATCTGAACTGCTAAGAATTCATACTGCCTAGGCAGTGATACCAAATGAAGAAGAGACCCTTGGAACCTGTCAGAGATGTACAAAGCAACCCCCCCACCTCTACCTTTCCGATCTGTTCCGAAGGGATTGTAACCAGGGATATGAACCACACTATCAGGAATAGATTGTTTTAACCAGGTTTCAGAAACGGCTACCACATCAGGATTAGCTATCTTGAACCAACTGCTAAAAATATCAAGCTTGGGCACTAAACTCCTAGAGTTAAAATGAAGGAAGCCCAAGCCATGTCTACAGCTAAAGTCATGGGGAGTAAGCAAAGTAGGTAGATTCTCTGATGAATCAGGGCCAGGATTAATGTGAACATTTCCAGACATAAACAACATCATCAAAATCAACAGCCTTGTTGTTGATTTTTTAAATGTTAGTCTATTTTCAGGGACACTGGGGGACAGAGAGAGGATAGAAGCAGAGACAGACCAGGGGCCGTTGTTACGACCAAAAACCATGTCTAATAGAATAAGGGCAAATGGGAGGACACTTTTCAAATGCTCAAGATTGGGTAGCCCTTGTGGCAAAAATACTATGTCCAGAAAACCTGAAGTGACACACATGGGCCTATTATAACCTGAAACATTCAAGCTCCAACTAGGCGGACAGGTATTGGGCCTACTATATTGTGGACAATTGTCAATGGACATAAAGCAGAATATAAACAAAATAATTAGCATCATGAGAAGCAACAAATTATTCACACTTATTAAAAATATATAAAAATGAAAGTCAAACTTCACTGCAAACGATCGCAGAGATTAGCGAGCAAGTGAGAACGCCTACGAGTCAGTCTATAATCGGCCGTAGATCGAACTCCGCGGAGAGCAGCAAACCAGCCGTAACACAGACAGTCACGGGAAACAAGCCTTCCGCGCTCGTACACTTCCCAGTGCAGGAACGTCAAGGCCAAGTCAGCTGGTAGAGCGTTGACGGGGAAGCCCTTGCGTGATCAGGCAAAAGGGAATCCCTTGTCACTCACTGCTGGGACGTCAGAAGTTGCGAAAACAGCTACATTCAGGGCCGAACTGGGTCCAGAACAGAAGTTTAAAACGCGATTAAAAGGTTACGCAAAAAGCACTTTCCTGAACTTATATGGAGAAAAGGCCCAACTGAATAATTCAGCGGCGGATTGACAGCTCCATGGGGATTTCGCCGCACTCCGGATTGGAATCTCCGCTGCAAAAGACGGAATAAACTCAGGACCGCTGATAGTTGCACAAAATAGCACTATTTAAGAAGCCAGTGACTGAGGTAGAAATAAGCACTTCCCTTTATGATGCTGTGTTTGAGCCCATCAAAGTCGAATTGCTTTCGGAAATCAAGCGATTTCACTCCTGATCCGCGGTCATGACGGCACCCTCTATTCCCGCAAACAGGTGAGACAGGGCGAAGATGTTTGTTGATAAAATCCAAATTGCGCGATAATAAATGACTTGGTTGCTAGTATAAAATAGAACTCTAAAATAAAATTTGTTTGCGATGAACGTAACTTGGCAAATAAAAACACATTCACACAGATATACGGACAGGTAAACACAGGAAACAATGTACGGCCATCTTGGAATAATGAAGAGGGAAATCTGTAATCTGTGGCTTTGCTGCAATTCTCCGATTCTCTCTATCCCTCCTCACTTGCATCTGTTTTACGTGGCATTTCCCCATGGGAGTCATTTAAAAAGGGAAAGGTTTTCAATGGAACCTTACCTGGTCAAATAGAGATAAAAGAATATGGAGCCATGCAGGACTTTGACGTGACTCATTCAAACATCTGTGGCGCATTTTCAGCACTTCACATGTTCTTTCTAATACAGTTTGTGTTTTTCTGTTTTTTTTATTGAAAGATAGAATTCAATCACTGTTGTGGCCATGACATATGATGTAATCAGCCATACATTGTCCTTTTACAGCTGCCCTTCTAGGACGAATCCCCCTGGAAGGCAGCAGAAATGACAGAATTGGCCAGCATAAAGTAGTCATGGCTTGATCCAGGAAAACTTTTGAATACCTATATGTGTGTTGTTATATGGTGTTGAGCAAATCACCTGGTTGTTGATCGAGGGGGTTCCCTTATGATGCAAATACATCAGATGGGGAAAGTAGCTGCAGGTGCGCAGAATCGATCGCACTATCATGACATCTATTTCATCTTTCATACGTTTATCTTTTAACTTTCAATCTTTTGCGTGTTTTAGCGCAGATGCACGTCCCTATGTTTAATATGCAGAGTGCACGCACATCATGCACCCGCCTATCTTCTATTAGCACATAATACTGTCTTAACAATGCACTGATAGAAGAGCAGTGAAATACTTGGTCATTGACTTTAGATCAGGTTTTTGTCAGTCTAATGTGCAATTTCTGTCTGTTGCCTCAAGATAGCAATGTTCCAGCAAACCTTAGTTTGAGACTTGAGCCAATTTTTTTATTTTTTATTTTTTTGTTTTTTGGACCTCTTGGCTGTGCTGTGCTGTTTGTTGGTGATCACTCTGCTAGAGTTGAGAGAGGAAGAGAGGAAGTCGCGTGGGATTGAAGCTGAGAATTTACCTTTGTGTTTACGGGATTTTCTTAAAATAATTTGTGTGTTAAGACTCAAACAATAATAGAGATTAGACGATTTGCTCCTGAGGTATAACCTTTGTCGCAGTAGGGACAGGGAGAGTCTCCCCCCCCCCCCCCCCCCGTATTTTTCCCCTTTTTTCCCCTTTTCCCCCTGTAACAACTCGGTAAGCAAACAGCCAAATTAAGTCGCTAATCTGGTCAAATAAAAGCGACAGGGTTTTTTTGGGGGGGTTTTGGGGGGGGGGGGGTTCAGTCTCCTGGGAGCAAAGCTAAGTAAGGTAAAGTAAAATAAATTTAAACGCTAAATTAAGAGAATAAATTAAATGCTAAATAATTGTCGAACTAAGTGAATTGTGCGGTATACAAAGTAAAAAAGTTTTCAGGGACTGTGGTACTCGCCTGTTTTTTTTTTACTGTAGCTGATTTAGCAAACGAACCCCTGCAAGCTCTCAACGCCAAGAATATAATCGAATTACCTGGATATGTAACTATAGCCCGGCTTGGTTCATACTTGGTTGCTGCCTTTCATACAGTCTTCTAGCCAATAAATACTGACATTCACCGGGGTTTTTAGTCCCCTTCGTTCTCTATCCTGACTGCATTACTGCATAAACGCATTGCCAAGCTGAATATTAACGCGAACCGGGGTTTTTGTCTTTCTCGCATTTTATTATCACGAAAGGACTCTTCTGATAAAACACATTGTAAATACCCTATCTCTGTATTTTCCTCCGGTTGCTCTGCCTTGGTCAGCTGATTAAAGTTTAACTGCTTGTTCGAGTGCTGAGGACAGCTTGTTGGGGGAGGTACCGTGTTTATTTCGCTCACATAGTAAACGACTTGTTTATTCGGTCCGTTTTAATAAAAGGCAACTGGGGCTTTACTCTTTTCTTGCTTACCCTTGGTTGTATTTGCGGCTAGCTAGCTAAATAAGTACTGTTTGCATCCTTGGCTGGGGATCTAAGATTTAGTATTTAGTCAGTAGTGCAGCAGTTACTTGACTCATTCGTTAGGTTAGGTTGGAATTTAAAAGGTAAGTTTTTATCGGAGTGCTCCGTCTCCTCCAGTTTTTCCTGGGCTCTGAAGCCAGTCTGTTTTATCAGTGTTCTCAGCCTAAGCCCTGTGATATTTTTAGTTTAGTATATCAATAGTATTGGGACCATATAAACTCAAGCCAGCTATTAGGAGTGCTTATTACATACAGAGTTTGGCTCAGTTTGGTATTTCATTTCTGTTAACAGAAACTAAGCCCCTGCTAAAAGAGGCTTATAATCAATTTCCATTGTTTCCCTGGGGTTTCTATTGTGATTGCTGCTTAGGGCTTCCTAGGTTAATAAATGAATTAATAAATTGTGGTTCCTCGGCTTCTATCTTGGCATTAGTAATTTTCTTTTATCTAGGGTGAGCAAAGTCATAGGTAGGGGGTTCAAAATGTGGCCAAAACTATGTGACGGTTGCAGGATGATTGCACTTTTGGAAAGAGATTTCCAGGGTGGGTTTGTCTGCCACCGGTGCCAGCTAATTGAGCATCTGGAGAGCAAGATCCTTGATCTTCAGGGCCAGTTGGCGGTGCAACATAGTTCGCAATCAGCAGAGTTCCTAGAGGAACTAAGTAGTATGTCGTTTGGAGAAATGGTGTGTACGCCAAAGCAGGGTGGTACTGGGATCCCAGAGCAGGCAGGGAGAGAAAGTTGGGTGACTGTAGGTCGGCAGCGCAGGAAAGGGCGTGCACGCCGTACAGCGACAGCTTCTCCAGTGGTTGAGGTGTCCAACCGATTCCAGCCCTTGCAGGAACTCGACTTGGCCCCAGACCCTGAGAGTGAGGGGACTGATGAGCTGCAGGGCACCCTGTTAGCCTCTACCCCTCAGAAAAGAGAGTTATTGATAGTGGGGGACTCAATACTTAGAGGAATAGATAGCTTAGTCTGTTCACGCGACAAGGAGTCTCGTACGGTGTGTTGCCTGCCTGGTGCCCAGGTAGGAGACCTCCTGGAGCGTGCAGACAAGCTCCTGGCTAGAGTGGGGAGGGATCCAGTTGTCATAGTCCATGTTGGGACAAATGACATAGGTAAGGGTAGGTTTGAGGTTCTGCAAGGCAAATTTGTGGAATTAGCTGTGAAGCTTAGGAGCAGATCCTTAACGGTAGTGTTCTCCGGGATTCTACCGGTACCACGTGCAAGCAGAGGTAAGCAGAATTTTATCTAGAGGTTTAACACATGGCTACGAACCTGGTGTAGGAAAGAGGGGTATAGGTTTATGGGGCACTGAAACTTTTTCTGGGACCGGGGTGACCTGTTCAAGCCTGACAGGCTGCACCTGAACAGGAGGGGTACTTTTGCACTGGGCCAGCGTATGTTGAGGGTAGCACAGGATTATTTAAACTAGGGACTTAGGGGACAGGGAGGTTAGTGAGTGTTACACATAGGGAAATGCAGACTGCCCCGATGGAAGCTGACGGCATAACATGCACTTACGATGTTTTACTTTTAAAGCAACAAAGCGTAGTGGGGGGCTCGGGGCAGCGACCACATGGGAAATCAAGGCCGAAGAGCATTAGTAATAACCTGAAATGTTTTTATTTAAATGCAAGAAGCATAAAAAGGCTGTAGTGATCAGTGAGGGCTATGACATAGTTGGGATTACAGAGACATGGCTATGTGAAGAGAATGGAGATGAATATAATATAGAAGGTTATAAGCTCTTTAGGAAGGATAGATGTAATAGGCGAGGAGGGGGCGTAGCACTATGTGAACGAAAACATTAATGTACAGGAAATTCCCGAAATTGAACATTCCTTGTCCTGTGAAGATATCTGGGTCAGGCTCATTGGCAAACACGAGACAGGTTTAAACAAAGGTGTATGCTATCGACCACCAGCTTTGGATCGTACAATCAATGAAATGCTTTTTAGGAGGATTACGCAAGCTTGTAGTGGAGGTGGGACTATTATCATGGGAGACTTAAATTATCCTGGTATCAATTGGGAAATGGTGAAAGGACAGGGTAGGGGGGAGGAAGAATTTATCGATGTTATAAATGATAATTTCTTGGTGCAGTATGTTAATAAACCTACCAGAGAGAAGGCAATTTTAGACTTAGTGCTCTGTAATGACCCCGATAGAATTAGCAATGTTGAGGTACTGGAGCCACTTGGGACTCTTAACTCTGCTGTTAATTTTGATGTTTCATGGGAAGTTAAAAAGGTGTATTCTAAAACAAAAATTTTCAATTTTAGGCGAGCAAACTTTGACAGGATGCGCTCATATCAAGCTGAAATAAAATGTGAGACACTCCTGGACTGTAAGTCTGTAAATGAGATGTGGGAAAGATTCAAGGGGGTTTTACTACTTGAATCACAGTGCAGATTCATTCCGAAGGTGTCCAAAAGTAAGCTGAAAAAGCAGAATCCTCAGTGGATGACCAAAAGTATTCGTAGGATGTTGAGGGAAAAGAGAAATCTTTATAAGATGTACATAAACGATAACAATGAGAATACTAGGGCTGGATACTGTAAAATGCTGGCTGTGGTCAAAAAAGAGCTGAGGAATGCTCGAAGACTGTATGAAAGACAAATTACAGAGGGGGCAAAAACTAGCCCTAAGCGCTTCTTTCAGTACTGTAGCAGAAAAAGGAAAGTTAAAGAGCAGGTTAAGTGCATAAAGAATAAAAATGGATCGCTGCTATATGATAACAAGCATATTGCAGATGCCTTAAACAGTTACTTTGTTTAGAATTTAACCTCAGAGAGGGTCTTTATTTGGCCAGAGGGCATGTCAAATGCTCAAGATTATTTATCAGAAATTGAGGGTCGGGATAACGAAGTATTAGACAAGTTGCATAAACTAAAAGCAGATAAGGCGGCGGGTCCTGATGGCTTATATCCTAAAGTGCTCAGGGAAGCTGGTGAGTTCATCTTTCAGCCGCTATCCACCATCTTCAGACAGTCTTAAGAAACTGGAGAAATACCAAATGACTGGAAACAGGGCAATATAATACCAATATATAAGAAAGGGGACCGTACCGAGCCAAGAAGCTAGAGGCCAGTGAGTTTAACTTGCATTTTGTGCAAAATATTGGAATCTATCATGAAAGATGAGCTGGACTTATTTCTTGAACGTAACAGTGTTTTGAGGGATAGCCAACATGGTTTTCGGAAGGGAAGGTCATGCCTAACAAACCTTCTGGAATTTTTTGAAGAGGCCACCAGGACTTACGACCAGAGCAGGGCTTATGACATAATATACTTGGATTTTCAGAAAGCATTCGATACAGTACCGCATAAGAGACTAATTTTTAAAATGAGCTCCATTGCAGTTACAGGAGGTATTCTGAAGTGGATTCAAAACTAGTTACAGGACAGAACACAAAGAGTAGAAGTCAGCGATATCTCATCTGAGCTGGGTATGGTGGGGAGTGGCGTCCCCCAGGGATCGGTGTTGGGACCCCTGCTGTTCCTCATTTACATTAATGACCTTGATAGGAATATTGAGAGCAGATTGGTTAAATTTGCAGATGATACTAAATTGGGGGGTTTGGCAAATAGTCTAGGGTCCACTAAAGTGATTCAGGACGATTTGGATAGAATCCAGAATTGGGCAGAAATGTGGCAAATGAAATTTAATCTAGCAAAATGTAAAGTTGTACATGTAGGTAATAAAAACATTAGACGGGATTACTTCATGGGAGGTTTAAAACTGGAATGTGCTGCACAAGAAAAAGATCTGGGAATGATCGTTAACCAAACCCTCACGGGTTCTAGCCATTGTGCCGTAGCAGTTAAAAAAGCTAATCAGATGCTAGGATGCATTGCCAAAAGTATTGAGTACAAATCTAAGGAGGTGATGCTTCTTTTGTGCAACACGTTCGTTAGACCACACCTGGAGTATTGTGTACAGTTCTGGCGACCATACTTTAAGAGAGATATAGATGTTACCTTTCCAGCTTCTCGGCCCCGAACCGTAGTAAGGAGTCCTCTGGTTATAGCTAGCTAACTCAAACTAGCCTGGCTCGTTGTGGTAACAAATACTTCCAACAACTCACGGATCAATTCTGTGGCGGCGACCGACACCTTTATTCAGCACGGAACAGTACACAGCGTTAAAACAAGAAGCACGGTCTTTTCGTCTTACCGAACTGTTATTTCCCTGCATTAAGATAGGTAACTTCACCACACATTTCGCCGTGGCTGTGGCGAACCGAACCTACACGTTCTCTTCCTCAGCACTACCCACCGGCAGTCACCACGCCCCCCCGTACGTCACACAAATATGCGTTACCCACTATCAACAACAAAGTAAAATAAAACAAACAGGGCTTGGCTCGTAACATAGAGGCTCTAGAGTAAGTTCAGAGAAAAGCCACCAAGCTCATTCCAGGTATGAAAGATGAAAGCTACAAGCAGAGGCTGAAGATCCTTAATCTCTTTAGTCTTAGGAAAAGGAGAATCGGGTGATTTGATTGAGGTCTTTAAATATGTTAAAGGGATTAACAAAGTGAATCATGTAGGATTCCTTCGACTAAGTGTTGTGAGTAAAACTCGGGGTCACAAATGGAAGTTGACCAAAGGTAAATTTAGCGCTGATATTCGGAAATATTTCTTCACCCAAAGAATAATTTCAATGTGGAATAGCTTACCTGACCATTTTGTTGAGGCAGAGACCTTGGGGGTTTTCAAGAGCAGGCTTGACCTAAAGCTAGATACCATTCAGTCATTTACTATTTGAAGGGATATATTCACAATATTATAAAGAAACTGGCGAGCTTAGTTGGGCTTAAAGGCTTGTTCTTGCCATTCATGTTATGTTATGTTATGTTATGTTATGTTATGTTATGTTATGTTATGTTATGTTATGTTATGTTATGTTATGTTATGTTATATGTTTTGTTATGTTTAGTACATTTGCTATTCAAACAATATGGTACTAGATAGGAAAATGACGGTTACATTAGTCTTAACCTAGTAAAGACAACTTGTGTTGCATGTGGAGCTACTTTGTGCGAAGTGTAAGATACAACCCTCCATCATTTCATCTTGTTCCTTTCTTTTTCTTCCTCCACTTCCCTCTCTCCAGTACAAGGCTGAAATGTCATATCAAAGGAGACTCCCCACTCTGTTACTGACTTCCATCCTCTGCGGCTTACCGTGGCTGACCTCTGGAAACACATTCTATAGCCACCGTGGAATAAAATGCGCTGAGGATTGTAAGCCCCATGGCAGCGAGTACAAGTGCAAAGTAATCATTTCGGATGGGACAGAGGAACTACATTACTGCTCACCAATGATGAATGTGGACTACCAGGGAAACGAGTGCATTAGTTGTTGTGAAAAGCAGGATAATGGCTACTACACATGTAAAACAGGATCAGGTTGGGGATATTGTGGAGATGTGATTGAGGACTTGAGGCATTACACATCCAAATATGGTGTGGAGTGTTATGACAGCTGTGAAAAAAGACAAAATATGGACTACTTCTCGTGCCATAGTAAAGAGGGTTTTGATTACTGCTCACCAAGAAAGAATGTTGATTACAAAGGCAACACCTGTAAAGAAGGTTTTTCCTGTGATAATTATGGCAAGGAATACAAGTGGTGTTACTTGGAGAAAGGAAGCCGAGGTTACTGTGCACGAGTGGAGCCAAAGGCAATGATTCATCAGACCTACGGGCTGAAAAACTGCATTGATGAATGTCAGTATTATGAGTCTGGGGAATACTTCTGGTGCCATACGAACGACGGCTGGGACTACTGCTCACCTTTGAAAGACGTCACCTACAAAGATGTGCCTTGTCGCCCAGATCACGAGTGTGGAACCCATGGGTACCAATATAACTGGTGCTACACTACAGACAACAATGACTACAATTATTGTGGAGTTATCAATCCTGGAGAGTGTATGTATTCTTCCCTGAATCGCAGCAAACGGGCACCAGAAAAATCACAGCTGATCTGTAAGACGGAGGACAACAATAAAAGGAGAGAGACTAAGGTCAAAACAGAAGTAAGTGTCGATGCTATAGCAGAACCGAACAAGAAATTACACAAAGAAGCCTTAGATTTAATTACCCGATGGGACAACCAGGGCTTGGTTGACCAGGCTAAATCCGAATTGATCGTGTCAAAAAACCTTCGCATTGACCTACAGACACCGCTTGACATGAATGGTCGGCGGTATTACAACTTGCAAATCCAAGTTAGCAGGCCACAGAATGAAGGAGAAAGCACCACTCTGGCACAGATCATAGTTCCTGATGACACTTCAGCTGAGTACATGCGTTGGGCTTTCAGGGAGAGTTTACAGCATCGTGCCAAGGTTACTCTGGAAGTAGAAGACCAACCAATCAGCTTTACGTGTGCTAAACGTCATCCAAAATAATATCACTCAAAAAAGTAGCTTTGATTGTTAAAGCATACACATAAATGACTTCATGTCAATTTTGCAGCAGAATGAGTTAGTCAGCATGAATTGCTTCATTAGCAAGATTAATTTCTTTATCTGTTGATCAATTATTCACTCAATACCAGATGTTTCATCAAATAATGAGCTAGCATGACACTGCTTTCATTCTTTTACAAATTTGTGTAAAGAAACCCAATGTCAGTGCACCATAACACTAATAAAGATATCTGTAATCTTTTGAATTCCAACATAATTTTTGCTGTAATAGCATAGCACATACATAGCAATTGATTAATTGTGTATTGGAATAGTCTCTCTTGACAGCTATAGATATGAAGGGAATTGCTTGTGTCATTTTAGGCTATGGTAAGCAATTCTTTAATGAAACAGGCCTTAATATTTTGAACATATTGCATTTTACTGTTCAAGACATTGAAATTGTGTAATTGTACTGTACAGCAACGTGTATCCAAACTTGTGATACAAAGAGGAAAAAACATAATTATTCTAATCTTGAAATAAACATAACTGGTGTGGAAGACCAAATATCATCGTATTGTGTGCCTCTATTCTCTTACTTCTTATTCTTCTTCCATCTACATTTGGCCGACTAACTCCTCCTACACCGTTGAAGCTATTGATTCCGTTCAAACTTAAAAAAATTCAGCTTCTTCTACGCTAATTACGTAGCGTAGGTAAAGATTTTTTATTTTCTTTTTAGTTTTTGAGATATTTAATTTTAGAAGTCATTTTTGGGGTCTTATTACAGAAAAGAGAGAAATGCTGACCACACACTGTGACAAAGAAAAACATCAGTCTAGATCAGAGGTGGGCAGCGAGGGCCGTATCTGTCCCTGGTTTTCACACCAACGTCTGGTCTTTAATTGTCTCAATTAGCCAAACCATTTATGAAGTCTGACGTTTCATGCGCATTTCTTTAAATTATCACGAAACTACAAAGACTAGTCTTGTCTCCCTTCATAAAACATTTTCCTTTGATCGAATCATTGCGAAAATCTATATTTGTGCATGCAATCAATTAACTCAATTAGTCAGGGTAATTGATAGGAATAAAAACCTGCATACACACCGGCCCTCCAGGACCGTGATTGCCCACCCCTGGTCTAGCCTGTAAAAAAACTACAATTATGGCAGCTCACATACCAGTGACAAAAAGTGTTACAAGTGCACAAAAAAAAGTGAAAAACCAACCGTTTCGGTCCCTAGCAGACCATCATCAGTGCTAAATGTGCAGCAGTCACAAGCACATAAATTGAGAAATACCATTGGGTGTTGCTTCTCAAGCGAAAAGCAATCACCTGTGCCAGAGGCAGATAAAGAAACAATTAATAGAATTCAATTAGGATGCAAATGAATTTGTTCATTATCACAACTTCATCTAAATTACATGCTTGTGAAATTGAAAATGTATATAAAAAATACTCTGAAAAGGAACATGTTCATAATTACAGTATCTCACAAAAGTGAGTACACCCCTCACATTTTGACAATTAATTCAGTATATCTTTTCAAGGGACAATGCTACAGAAATGAAACTTCTATATATTCTAGAGTATTCATGGTACAATATGTGTAGCTGTGTAGATTTACTGCACTGTCCAAATACCTGAACAAACAGTCACTATTTCCAAAATGGATGGCAACAAAAGCGAGTACAGTACTACACATCCCAATTGATAATGGTCAACTAATCAATGAAACGCGACTTGTTCATCATGTTCATGCTTTTGTCTGTTCGACTGGGCCATATGAGATTGTGTAACATGTTTAAGGGTTAAATTGTGGTGATTGGGTGCAATGCTCTCATTCTGGTCACTGGATGGTCAACATGGCACCTCATGGGAAAGGACTCTCTGAGGATCTGAAAAAGAGAATTGTTGCGCTCCACAAAGATGGTCTAAGCTACAAGAAGATCAGTGAAACCATGAAACTAAGCTACAGCACGGTGGCCAAGGTTATCCAGTGGTTTTCCAAGATGAGTTCTGCTCGGAACAGGCCTCGTCAGGGTCGACCAAAGAGGTTGAGTCCTCGTGCTCTGCGTCAAGTGCACAAGTTGGTTTCAGAAAACAGACGCAGGAGTGCTGACGGCATTACTAACAAGGTTGCAGCAGTGGGATAACAGCCTGTCAGTGCTCAGACCATACGCCATGCTTTGCGCAAAGTTGGTCTGCATGGCCATCGGCCAAGATGGAAGCCTCTTCTGAAGCTAGCTCACAAGAAAGCCCGAAAATAGTTTGTTGAAGACAACCAGTTCAAGAACATGAACTACTAGAACCATGTTCTGTGGTCTGCCGAGACTAAGATAAATAAAGTATCAAAACAAGTTTGTACTGCCTACAGTCAAACATAGTGCTGACAGCATCATGGTCTGGGGCTGCATGAGTGCTTCTGGTCCTGGGGAGCTGCACTTCATTTATGGAATAATGGATACAACATGTACTGTGAGATTCTGAAGCAGAACATGATGCCCTACCTTCAGAGACTGGGCCGCACGGCTGTTTTCCAACATGATGACGACCCGAAACACACCTCCAAGATGACAACTTCCTTCCTGAAGAAGCTGAAGGTGATGGTATGGCCAAGTATGTCTCCAGACCTGAATCCCATTGAGCACTGGTGGGGCTTCCTCAAGAGGAAGGTGGAGGAGCAGCAGGTGTCCATCTTCCACCAGCTCTGTGATGTCATGGAGGAGTGGAGGATCCCAGCAACAACCTGTGCAGCTCTGGTGAATTCCATGCCTCAAAGAATCAAGGCAGTGCTGGACAACAATGGGGGTCACACTAAATGTTGACACTATGGACACAATTTGGCATGTTGACGGTGAGGTGTACTCACTTTTGTTGCCAGCCATTTTGTAAATAGTGACTGTTTGTTCAGTTATTTGGACAGTGTAGTAAATCTACACTGCTACGCATATTATGCAATGACTACTCTAGAATATATTCAGTTTTCATTTCTGTAACGTTGTCCCTTAAAAAGATATACTAAATTAATAGTCGAAATGTGAAGGGTGTACTCACTTTTGTGACATACTGTAGAATATGTCTTGAGCCTTTAGGTATGCAATAAAGCAAGGGGATCACACCCTAAACATCTGAGAACAAGGATGACAGAAATATTAAAGCCTATTGAAGAAAAATGCATTAAGCAAGATTAAACAAAGATTGTCAAAAATATACAAGTCTAACCCAATACACAGCATATCAGCTAATGGAGACAAGTCAATGCAGCATGACTAGAGATGACTTACAAAAAACATGACAAATTATGGTCCTTGTTCATCCCGTCTGGAAATAAAGACTGAAAATCAAAAACATAAAAGGCTTCCCTTTGGAGTAACCTAACCTCTAGGTTACCACCTCTACGATGAGGCATAACCTTCTCAATAGCGAAAAAATATAAATCTGAAATACCATGATTTGCCTGTTTAAAATGAGGAAATACAGGAGATTTTTCATCTTGTCGAGTTAAAGCACTACGATGTTCAATAATTCTTGTACGCAGAGGGTGAGATGTTTAACCAACATAAAACAGAGGGCAAGGACAACCAATAACATATATAACATGAGTATATATATTACATTACATTACATATATATGTAATATATATATAACATGAGTAGATTTACAAGTTATAAGCCGTTGAATGTCATATTTCTTTTATGTAAGGGGATGAACAAAGTGTTTGTAGGGTCTGGAAAAAGAACAAACAGAACATCTATGAAAAGGAAAATTGCCTTTGGCATGATCAAGGGTACCAGTATTTGTCTTGCCTATAAAATTATCAGCATGTACCAATTTATCCCTAAGATTTTGACCTCTTGAATAAACAAAAAAGATTTTTGAGTTGATCATCACTTTGCAAAATATGCCAATGTTTTAATACAGTATCTCTGATAGAGTTACTCAAAGAAGAGAAAGTGGTCTTAAAAATAACTGAAAAAGGTTTTTTGTCGCCCGGATCAGAGGTTGGTACAGTGGCTGTACGAGCTCGTTGGAGAGCGGATTTTAACCACCTATGTGGATAACCACGAGCTCAAAAATCACTATACATCCGTCTAGACTGAAAATCATCAGCATCAGAGCAAATGCGTCGTAGACGGGGTCCTATACACCAAGCCATTTTTGTGCTGATTCAGTAGATTCAGCTATTTTCTGCTATTTTTCACTCTGTCATACTTTTAGCTGGAAATGTCATTCAAACTGAAAATAATTTCTGTTACAATACATTCTGGGAACCTACAGTGAGGTGATGTCACTGGTTGAGTGGCAAACAGCTGTAAAATCGTCAAGAAGTCTTCTCTTTAACTTGCTCTAACTCCCAAAGTTTTCACTCCACATAAATATTTTTATTTTAACTCCTCCATTACTCCAGAAAATTTCAGTAAGAAAGCTGAAAAACACGGTTTTATAACTTGCTCTTGTTCCCACATTTTTACCACCACACACACAATTTTGATATATTTTGTTCAGCAGACTCTCCCCTTTTGTATGGTATCTCCATTTTGTAGATTTACTCGTAGACTTACTGGGCTCTAATTTCTTGGCGCAGCGCAGGGTGGCCCAGCGTGGCGAAGCGTGGCGCAGCCCATGCAGTGGTAATTTTGTCCAGTGCAGCCCTTGCAGTGGCAATTTCGTGCGGTGTGCAGCCACTTTGGCAATTTGTTAGACGGACGTGCGCCAAGATGGGTGTGGCAGCATAGTAGGGGGAGGTGTCACATATTCATCAAGACGCAGTGACAATTTCATAGGAAAAGACTCTGCTGCACAGAAAGCCCGCCAGCTCCAACCTGGTTTACTTTCCGTGCAGTGGTAATTTGGCTGACCGGCGCACAGTGCGCACACGTCACTGAAATCTCACAGGCAGGTTTCCAGAATGTCAGGGACATTTCCATGCAATAAATAATTACAGCAGCCACAATGTAATGCAACTATCTGAATCAGGACATGAATTATAGTATCTGTATCTATTGTCCTGATGTCAGATTGACGGTGGTTGGCATGCGTAATGGAAACTTGACCTGGCTTGATAAACACAGCTGAATCTGTGATGCAAACTAACGACTTCACATCTTTCTTAGCCAACCACAAACTGCCTGCTCTGTATATATATATATATATATATATATGGCAATGTTTTTTAACGTTTTCTGGCAGAAGCGACAAGAGCTACAGTGCTGTGGTGTACTTTAGTTGGGAAACGAAGCAAAGAATCCAGGTCAGATTGGTTGAGACTAAGGCAAAGCTTACACCACTTGATCAGCAAGAAGATCCAGTAAAGGCAGAACTCTGTGGTGCAGTCTTTGCAGCCTGGCTCAGGAAATACATTGAAAAACACAGTCGAATGGAGACAGAGCGATTGATCCATTTGCTGGATAGTCAAACTGTGCTCACAGCCATTCAGCGGGACAGTTACTAGACCATCTTCGCAAATAGGGTTGGTGAGATTCAGAAAGCTGGACCTGTTGAGGACTGGCAGTGGATCCCAGGTGGTGTAAACATTGCATACGAGGCGCGAACCTGAGGATCTCAATGAAGAATCTGAATGGCAAAATGGACCGGAGTTCCTGAGGTGGCCAATGGAGGAATGGCCAACAAAGTCAGCCAAAGAGGCTGCCGCAAGTTCCAAGGAGGGTGTAGAGAAACTCCAGAGGAAGGCTTTCTCTTCAATGCTGACCAGAGCTAAAGCAAGGAGAAAGGAGAGTTATGAACTCCAAAACAATTCTGATGGTGAAGAGCCTGCAGGCACTTCTGAGAATGTGGGAGAAACTCCAATCCGCAGAGCTCCAGCTGGTTCAGTTGTGAAACAAATTATCAAAGTGGAGAAGTTCAGTTTCACTAAGTTGGTCAGAGTTATTGCCTGGGTTTGGAGAGCTGCGATGAAGTGGAAAATGAGGGCTTCAACTGCTAGTAAAGTAAAGTGGTAGAAGACAAAACTGAGGGCAGAAAGGTCCACAAACAAGCAGCAACTGAAGGCAGAAAATTGAAAGCGACTGAAAATTGCCGTAAGTTCTCATGGTTATGTGATTTTTTGTGAGACGCCTTCAAGCAAAGCTGGAATTTTGCATTTTAATCATATCTTGTTGGTTTTTGTTGCGCTGGCGTTAAGGCAAAATTACAAAAACTGTGTCACTGTCCCTGTACTTCCGCATGAAACTGCAAATGCTCTATTTTAATTTGTCAACAGGCAGGTATCCCTGCATACTGCAGTTCGCATAAGTAACCCAGGAATATGAGGGACCAGATATTTCCTATAATTACAGTTATTGTCATTTGCCCATTTCCTGCTCTCGTCATTTCCATTCTTCCCAGCTCTTTGTAGGTATCTGGATTTTAAGAGAATCAGAAATTTCTGCACTGCAAAAAGTGTCTGTCTTAACAAGTCATTTACTCTTAAGACCTAACCTCCTAGTTTTTCCTCTCAAGTGGAATATATGCGCTTGTTTTAAGGTACCATGTGTTTGACAAGTGAAATTCTTAGCCCATTGGCAAATTTTTGTTTTACTGTTAAAAAAAGGTAATACAAATAAGTGTTTTAAGTCTTAATACAAGATTAAAGTGCTTGGTAAGGTGGATTTATTTTCAGATTTTGCAGAGTGGTAAACACAACTGCTTCTTCATGTTCCCCTGATGGTGGCCATCACATGATTCAGTACCATAAATACAATGCTTTGAGATGAGGAGCAGCACTCAGATTTGAAGCAGGGCACCCAAGGTGCTTTCATACTGCATCAGAAGGAAATGTCCCAGTCTACCTTTGCATGTTCAAAACAGCTCATAGCAGTTTATATCTGAAGATCTCTTATTTAAATTGACATAAAAGTGACCACATTGTTAGTGTAAGCCAATGAAGGATTTTGCAGCTTATTTATCAAATTTATGTCAGAGGAAAAGTGTCTTCTTTTTTTAGATGCATTCACTGAACAAGAACACAGATGTAGAACAAAGAACTAAAGCGGAGCCTTGGTGAAATATATACAGTATATACAGTGTACAGTATAAAGTCCAGTTCAAAAGTTTGCCAGCTGTTTGTGGCAGGACCAAAGGAAAAAAAAAGATATAGGGTTAAAACGTTGACATTGTTTCCAATCATTAAATTTTTCCATGTGCCAAAATACAACTAGTTTTCCAGTATAATTCCAGTAATGGTGATTAGAGTGAACTCATTTTATGAGCAGGCTTTGATAAAATCAATCCTTTCGTTGTAAATTCATGTTTTAATTCCTTGAAGAGTGAACGGTAGATAATTCACTTGACCTTGACCTTGACCTTGTTCACTTGACCTTGACCTTTTGTTATTGGTTTAGATCTGTAACAATGGAACGTGTTCTGTCACTGACTGTTAGCACTTGTACTTGTCTCCTAGGAGGTCTGCTCTTTTGTACTGATCCTGTGTACTTTTGTACGTCGCTCTAGATAAGAGCGTCTGCTAAGAACCTGTAATGTAATGTAATGTAATTTGCAGTGATTCCTCATCAGTGTGTCAGGGATAATGATGCCCATTGTGATCAGTGAATGTTCTCTGCAACATTGCTGGCAGAAAGAGATGAGGAATGAGGACGGTTGAATGCACTGTCAGTGTCATCAAAGTTGCACATTGGACTCCAAGGCTCTTAAAAATCATTGCAAAATGGATTGGAGGTACTAAATGAAAAGAGTGTGAGTTTCTCTGGACTTGGGCACCTGTTGATTGCCTTCCGTATAAATGCAATGCAATGTGGTGAGCTTTTTTGACTAAGCTCATTATTTTAAGGTGAGTGGTATTCATGTTTTCTATTAACCAAAAACTTTTGATTGGCTGAGTGCAGAAGCTCCTCCCCCTCCATCTCCCTGACCAGCCCCTTATATCTGGGTCCTGCAGCCTCTCCTCTCCTCACACTCCAACCTGCTCATCTCTCAGCTGTTCACACCTCACACTGACAACATGCTGGGGACTCTCTGCTCTCTCATCTCTGTGCTCTCGTGTAAGAAAATAAGTGTGTTTGTCTTTGCTGAGGTATGGATCTGTTTTTTTTTTTTTGAACCATATAAAATATGCTCTGCTTTTGTTGCTTTTCTAGGTATCAGTGGCCAGAAGGTTTTGACACAGAAACCCTCAGTCCTGAGTGTTAATGCACAGCAGAAAGCCACAATGGACTGTAATATCGCCCGTCCTGAACAATTCTATGTTCTATGGTACAAGCAGGTTCCAAGCAGTGCTCCTCAGTTTGTGCTGCGTTTCTATCACTCTCACAGCTCTCCTAATAAATATGGAGATGGTTTCTCCTCCAGTCGCTTTACTTCAACAGCTTCGAGTAACATAGATTATCAGTTGATTATTACTAATGCAGAGGCAGGAGACTCTGCAGTCTATTACTGTCACACATTTGATAACTCTACCAAAGAGCAGGTATCACAGTGATTCACACCATGACAAAAACCTCTGAACTTCACTTCTGCTTTCATGCTGCTTCAGAAAGGACAGAAATTCACAAAAAGGTTGTGATTCACTCATGCTGAGCCAGGAGTGCCCAACCATGTCTGACACAGTGAGACGCCTCGGCTGCAGGTTTCATAAACCTGTCTTAGAGGACTATCATTCAGGCTGGTTTCCAGTGTGTACCACCACCAGTAAGTGCAATGTAACTTTTGTCCAGAACTGGGCCTGAATTGCACTGTAGTATAAGGAAACCACCAAGTGCCAAAACAGCCCTCTGTAACTGCTCATCCATCCTCAGACAAGTTGAAGGAGAAAAAAAAAGAATCATTCCCTCCTTCTGACACTCCCACACCAGAAGTCACACAGCGTCCATCAGCACTCACTCATGGAGGAAGTGAGTGTCCCTCTTCTGCTCTGTAGAGCCTTACTAAGGAGACTCAATATGACAAAGCAGAGTCAACCATCAGCCATTGCAATATACAGCCTCATTGCACGTATACGTGACTGCATGTATTTGAAATCAGAGGTAGATCTTTTATTCAAGTCTTCTATTCAATATGAATGAAACAGAGCTACAGTTCCCTTCAAAAGTTTTGGAACAGCAAGGTTGATTGCTTGTGTTTTGCAATGTGCTGAATGACATGGTACACTGCCCGGCCAAAAAAAAAGTCGCACACTGAAATATTTAGTTGGAACCCCTGTAGCTTTGATTGCAGTGCATATTCGTCTTGTCATTATTTTGACAACCGTATGTAATGCCAGAACATTTATTTTCAATCAGAAATGCCATAATTTTTGGCCGAGATCTTGTCTTCTCGACATAATGGTTGAAGCACTTGGGGGTCTTTCTTGAGCACATCCCAATAACTTTTAATGAGTTTAATGTCAGGACTTTGTGGTGGCAAAATTTGTTTGTGAAAATGATTCCCCATACTTGTTTTTGTCATTCATGGTTTTCTTTGCTGAATACAGGCCAATAATCTGCCTGTTCGGAAATACTGTAACATCTTTTCCACCATCAAGGGATGTGTCTTCCGACATGATTTTTTAAGAAATGAGGTGCGACGCGTTTCATCAGTCAGGGTAAAAATGATTATTGCCAGCTGAAACATATTAATAACCGCAATAATGATCCAATTATAAAATTTGTTCGTTAATTTCCAAATGGTGACTTTTTTTTTGGCCGGGCAGTGTATACTGCTGCTCTTAAAGGTCTGGTGTATGACTTCCACTTTTTCTCCCAAATGAAGAATTTTCTTGTGCTGGTCGTGTGTTTCAGCTCATTGTCTTCCAGCACGATGAAGATAATCCCAATTATTCTGGACACATTTCTCTGTAAATTGGCCAACAAAATGTTATTGGTAGACTTCTGAATTAATTCTGCTGTTTGCTTCATGAGTTACTTTATCAATAAAAATTAGTGAGCTCACTCCAGAAGCAGCCATTCAAACCCAAGCCCTGGCATCTCCTCCACCGTGCTTCACAAATGAGTTTGTAGGTTTTGAATCAGAGGCAGATCCCGTCTTTCTGCAGATTTTGGCCTTTCCATCTCTTTGATGAAGGTAGTACTTGGTCTCGTTAGTCTATAAAACTTTGGCCCATAACTTCTATGGTTCATCTCTCTACTTCTTCGAAAATTGTAATCTCACCTTCCGATTCTTACCACTGATGAGTTGCTTATATCTTGTGATATTACCTCTATATTACTGCTCCATAAGTCTTCTTCAAATTGTTAGTTGATACCTTCACCCCTGCCCAGTGGAAATGGTTTGTGATGTCACTGACTAAGGTTTCTGGGGTTTTTCCTCACAGTTCTCACAATGTTACTGTCATCAATTGCCGTTGGTTTTCTTGGTCGACCTATTAGATGTCTGTTTCTAAGTAAGCCAACGGCTTCTTCCTTTTACAGCATATCCCAAGTTGCTGTTCAAGCTACCTTTTAAGCTTGTGTATGGGATCTGATTGATTTCCCCTCTTTTATAAGCTTCAAGATGGCTTGCTTTTCTTTTAAAGACAGCTATCTGGTCTTCATTTTGGTTTATCTTTTCTAATACAAGTACAATCTTTGCAAGCAAAACCCAAGCATAAAACAGGAGATATTCAGATTCAGAACTCTTTTTTGTTTCACTAATTAAGTCATGCTGTATGAGCATCAAGAAACATCTGTCAGTCACATGTTCCAGTGTTTTTGCTAACCAAATATTAAGTGGTCTGACACAAAAGGTGATATGTTCTTAATTGTTTAACAAATACAAATAAACATATAAGGAAATAAAAGCTGAAATTCAGATCTTTCATCTCATGTACATCTTTTGACCCCAAACTCAGTTGTCAGATGTTGACAGCAAAAAAAAGAAAAGAGAGAAATTGACCAATACTTTCAGAGGAGAAAAGCACTTAATCTGCAAATGCAAAACAGATATAAATGGGAAATAGTTTTCTTTTCCATGAGAACAGTTCTCGGTACGACAATGAGGCAGGCAGGGCAGATGCACACTCTCAGACTTGGATGAAGAAGAAACCAGAAGAAGCACCACTTGCCTGGACCACTGGGACTGGGGAGCATTTCCCTGATAAGTGGATGCAGTACTTGCAGCTACAGATAAAACAATGAAGATGGAAGACAACTGTTTAGCAAAAGGGAGATGAAAACCAGAAACTTAAAAACACAAAGATGATTATTGACAAACTATAAGGGAGTGTGCAGAACACAGGGTGGAAGCACGAGAGCAGAGAAATAGAACAAGACAATTAACAAATAATGAAAATTAATGAACCCCTCAACGCAGATTTGGACGCCGGCGTCCGTGAATTCAGAAACTTAATCGTAAATAATTATGTGATTTAATTTCCAAATGTCTTGCTACACTGGAATAATTTTCCACAGTCTCTGTGACACAAATACAGATTAAAAAGCTTTAAACAGGCCCAGGCACAACAAGAAAAATTGGTGTTCCTTTGTATTCTGCGCAAAGGGGTTAATGAAACAAAACCATAAGCAATAAAGACAGCTAGGCTGCGAGGGAAAACAATTCAGAAAACACTCAGGGAGTGGCAGTACCCCATCCCTAGGGCCGATACAGGAACTCTTGGACCTGGGAGGAGCTGAGGACGTGACGCTTCAGCAACAGGAATGGAGGCCATGCCCCCTGCGTCAGACCTCCAGGATGCAAAGTACTGTGAAAGTGGGGCCACCATAGATGAGCTGGGGGAAGGCAGGAGTGAGGAACTGGAATACACGAAGAGGACAATCAACAAAGTGGCAAAAAGTGTGCAGAGCATGAGGCAGAAACACGAGACGAGGGGAGTAAAACAAGACATTGATTTAGGAATAAATTAATGAAACGAAACCGAAACTAGAAAAGATGGCTAGTCTGCAGGGGAGAGGAATTAAGAAGACATGCAGCATGGGACAGATTCTAAATATTTTACATAGATATGAGAGTGTAAGTGGACAGCATGTGTGCCCTGGCACAGATTGGAAAACTGTCAAGGGTCCATTCCTGCTTTGTGCCCATTGGACTACCGGATGAGCTTAACCCCCCTTCCCTCCATCCCCCATGGCCCAAATAGGGAGATGGTGGCACGGTGGTTAGCATTGCTGTCTCACAGCAAGAAGGTCCTGGGTTCGAATCCGGCCTGGGCCTTTCTGTGTGGAGTTTGCATGTTCCAGGTACTCCGGTTTCCTCCCACAGTCCAAAGACATGCATATCAGGCTAATTGGAGACACCAAATTGCCCATATGTATGAGGGTGAGAGTGAATGGTGTGTGAATGGTGTGTGCGCCCTGAGATGGATTGGCAAGCTGTTCAGGGTGGGTCCCTGCCTTTGCCTGTAGTCAGCTGGGATAGGCTCCAGCTTGCCCCGTGACCCTAGTGAGGAATAAGCGGGTATAGAAAACGGATGGATAAAATAGATTGAAATCAATCTTGGGACCGTTGACTTATAGACTAGCTTATTAATAGAAGCAGTTTGTCTTGTGCAGAATGAAGTTCAATTGTTTATTCGCTGTGACACCCATTCACTGGCAGAGTTATCCCAAAAAGCACAAAAATACACTGCTGAGTCTACAGCCTCACTATCAGTAACCATTAATAGATAATCTGTGTTAATCTGAGCTCTAGAGGTAAAGCAGCTGGAAAGAAACCAGTAATTAGCAATTAGTGCTGCTTGTTCAGCAGAAATACAACACAAACTGAGGGGAGCAGCCTGGAAGCAGCTTGATGTGACACCAGAGAGGAGTTTTTGCCAATCTGAAGGAGGTGCATCTCCATGCTCAGCTGATAACCGCAGTTGCAAAGTATTGACTTTGACCACCAGTTCTCATCATTAGTCATTAGCTCTGTAAATGAAATTGCGAGTAGCGGTGGATGTTGCCCTGCTTTTGCTGTTTAATATAGAGTCTCTGTAGTGATGTTTTACAAATGTCTGCAGTACAGCCGTCAAAGAGAAGCAGACAGTCACCCACTGCCTCCGTGTGAGATTATCGAGGGGCGGTGAAATACTCCCACAGGGTTCTTGTTCTTCTTCTCCAAATACATTGTAAAAATCCTGAGATTAATTTAACTCCAATAGAGTTTGTTTGAGTCCAAGATGGTAGGGATGGTCTCATATAAACTCTAATGGAGCTGAATTAACACTGTGACTTTTACTATGTACAATCGCTGCCCTAAAGACTGAGCTACACCATTTGCGCCAAGAGACTCTAAAACAACTGATTCTGTATGTGGTGATAATGCTAAGAGGCGAAGCTCAGGGGAACATCCTGACAATTTAGAGTTACAAAGAGCTGTGTCTGGATTTTGTGGTATCTCATAAATTGTCATGCAGTGATGGCCTCAGTAAATTGCTCTGTGGATTCTATTGCCAGCCAGAGTTACCTAAATGAGTCACCAGTAGAGTTCCACACCAAAAACCAGAGGACATGGTGGTTCTCTAGGACAGTGCAAGATTTTATTCTAAATCTGTAGCGGAGAATATGACAGCACAGATCTCTGCATTTAAGGTATACAAAAGGCCTGTAATCATTGTGCATTACACCTATGGATGGGAACACACTTCATTTCATGCCTTTCATACTTCAGTAACACGTACCTCATGACACACGTCACAGGAGTGCTCTGAGAGCACGACATCCCCAGCCAGAGTCGCGAAAGTGATACGTGTATCATCAGTCCACCTACAGCATAAGTGCAAAGTTTCAGGGATGTCCTATGAAAAATTATGATTTCACAAGCCAAGTACCTTTCGAAATGGACAGACAAACGGATGGATGGAATGCGTCACAACAAAATACCCCATTTACGATTTTGCCCCGTGGGGAATAAAAACCACTAGTTTCTCACTGACTTAAATGTAGGAGGAACATGTAGTGTTTGCTGGGTAGAACTGCTATATGTAATCGACACATTTCACATGTATGGCTTGGAACATGCCTCATTTCACATTTTCAACACATCAGTTACTCATACCTTATGGAACGTGTAAAAACCACCAGTTTCTCATGTGACTTATACGTGGAAGAAATGTGTACTGTTTACTGGGGATGGCTGCTATTTTCCCCAGATATTAATTTTAACCCAAAATATTACCATACTTTAAGCCTCCTGCATGTTAGAGCGGTTATTAATAAAAATTGAGCAATATCTTGTATTCCACATTTTGTGGGGAATTTTTATTTTCCCATTTACTACATCTCGATTATGATAATGCCACAAAGATTTACTATTTATTGCTTTAGAAGTAAATTAAAATGGCTAATTTTCATTAAAAAAAATATCAGCTGTTGCTCTTTTTCCATTAGATGGAACAGATGTCCACTCAATCCAGTGGCAGTGAGTGAACGGAAAAAGGGGACATTAAACATCAGTTTAAAGTGATGATCAAACCTGTGTTTCGTGGTTGTTTAAATAAAAAACACAAAGATTTAAATGTGCAGCTGAATGAAGCGATTTCTAGTCTTACGACAACAAAGAGAATTGGCTACATCTGTGAGAGTTGAATGTTCACAGAATTAATGTATGCATTGTTAAATCATGGAAAATGATTGAAAATAGACCAAAACTCAATCATAAAGAATAGTTTATGCTCCCTGTTTTCTGTTCAGCGGCCACCTCTGACTCTGCTATATTAACCTATGGAGAGTGATTTTATTGATTTCCAAGTTTCGCATATGCGTACATGTGAAAACAAGAAATCTCATTTCAGAGAAAGAGTATTTTCATTAGAGGCATTATAAAATGTGATTGACCTCATTGTCTCGATTGCTACTGTATTGAATGTCTTATTTCAGACTCATATTGACTCAGTCTCAGACCCATCTCTCCCTACACCTGCCCTCTCTCTCCTGCCTCCATCCAGTGAGGAACTGAAGACAGAAAAGGCCACACTGGTGTGTCTGGTGCAGATGTCTGTTGGGTTTGCTGATGTCAGCTGGACATCTGGTGGGAGTCCAGTTACTGATGGGATTATTACCAGCACCGCCCAACAGAAACCCACGGATAAGGAGGTTTAACATTCCTTGAATGATTATCTTATTCTACATAATGTGCTGACATTATATTTTACACAACCTGCAAAAGCACATCAGTTTGCTGTCTGATGACAAGCTATGGCATGTGGGGCAGGTGAATTTCCTCTGGTGTTTAATGTGATTCCGAAAAATGACTATAGCATACGATTACCTCAAAAAATGCAAGTCAGATTGAATTATGGAACATGAATTTTAACCTGATGTTTCATCATACTTCAACCTGCTCTCAAGGCTAGCATCCCTTCCTAAAGCTATTAATCCACAGAGGCTGACCATAAAATACAAGCAGTTTATCCATAGACATGGATTGCATTCATAAATGTTATTTGCATCAAATTCTGGTCTGCAGTGAAGTGGGCATTGTACCGGTCCATTGTGGTGAAGAAGTAGCTGTGCGTAAAAGTGAAGCTCTCGATTTACTGGTCGATCTAGGTTCCAACTGACCTGTGGTCACTAGCTTTGGTTAGAGACCGATGGAATAAGACCACAAATACAAGCGGTCAACATTTGTTTTTTCCATAGGATAGCTGGGCTGACCCTTACGGACAGGGTGAGGAGCCCAGACATCTGGGAGAGGCTCAGAGTAGGACTGCTGCACCACCTGTCAAGAGGGGTCAGTTGAGGCGGTTTGGGCATCTGGTCTGGATGCCTCCTTTTAGAGGTTTTCCAGGCATGTCCAACTGGGAGGAGGCTCCCGGACAGGCCCAGGACACGCTGGAGGGACTATATCTCATGGCTGGTCTAGGAGCAGCTTGGGTTCCCCAGGTAGAGTTGGAGGAAGTGGCTGGGTAGGGAGACGCTTGGGCCTCTCTGCTTAGTCTGGTACCCCCTAAACCTGGCCCCGGTCAACCGGCAGAAGACGGACGGATGGACGGATGGATCAAATGCTGGTATTCATCGGCTCAACATGTAGGCCGACGTATCTGTAGTATTTGAAATATTCCACCATGTATTTTGAAAACAACAATTTGACCCCTCGCTGATTTTGCAGGTTTGCCCACTTACAAAGAATGCAACGATCTATAATTTTAATCGTATATACATTCTAACAGTGAGAGACAGAATCACAAAGAAAATTCCATAAAATCACATCATATGAATTTATAAAAATTGATAACCATCTGATGAGGAAAAATAAGTATTTGACCCCCTACCAAACAGCAAGTATTCTGGGTCCCACAAGCCAGTTAGTCTTTCTTTAAGACACACCCCCAATCCCAACTAATTATTTACATCAAATACACCTGCCTCACCTCATTACCTGTATGAAAGACACCTGTCCACTCCAAAACAACCAGATTCCAACATCTCCACCATGGGCAAGACCAAAGAGCTGTCTACGGACATCAGGGACAAGATTGTTAACCTACACAAGGCTGGGATGGGCTACAAGAGAATCGGAAACCAACTTTGAGAGAAAAGATCGACAGTCATCGACAGTTATCAGGAAATTGAAGAAGTAACACACTGCTGCCAACCTCCCTCGGTCTGGGCCTCCATGCAAGGTCTCACCTCGTGAGATGTCCCTGATCATGCGAACGGTGAGGAATCACAAGGGGGGAACTGGTTAATGAACTGAAGGCAGCTGGGACCACAGTTACAAAAGAAACAGTTGGTAGCACACTATGCGGTCATGCATTGAAATCCTGCAGCGCACACAAGGTTCCCCTGCTCAAGAAGGCACATGTACAGGCCCACCTGAAGTTCACCATTCACCACCTGGATGACTCGGAAGAGGCCTGGAAGAAGGTGATGTGGTCAGATGAGACCAAAATAGAACTTTTTGGGCTCAACTCAACTCGCCGTGTTTGGAGGGCAAAGAACACAGTGTACAACCCAAAGAACGCCATCCCCACCATCAAGCACAGTGGTGCTTTTCAGCCAAGGGGATGGCACAACTCCATTGCGTTGAGGGGAGGATGGACGGGGCCATATACTGTGGAATTCTGAACCAACAGCTCCTTCCCTCACTGAGAGAGCTGAACATGGGTCGAAGATGGGTGTTTCAGCACGACAACTACCCTAAGCACCGCCAAAGCAACAAAAGAGTGGCTGAAGAAGTACATCAATGGTCTGGAGTGGCTTAGCCAGTCTCCAGACCTGAATCCAATTGAAAATCTTTAGAGGGAGCTTAAAATTCGGGTTGCAAGGCGACAGCCTCAGGACCTGAATGATTTGGAGGCTGTCTGCAGGGAGGAGTGGGCCAACATTCCTGCCAAAATGTGCACAAACCTTGTCAACAACTATAAAAATTGTTTGACATCTGTGCTGGCCAATAATGGCTTCTCTACAAAATTTGAACATGCTGTTTATCCAGGGGGTCAAATACTTATTTTTGACCAAAAATATTCAAATAAATTCCTAAAATGCATACAATGTCTTATTCCACTTTTTTGGTGATATTCTGTCACTCACTGTTAAAATAAACCTATCATTAAAATTATACACCGTTGCACTCTTTGTTCGTGGGCAAACCTGCAAATCAGCAAGGGGTCAAATACTTGTTTCCCCCCCTGTAACAGGTCCATTCTCCACCCACAAAATTTCAGACAAATCCGTGCTACACTTTTTGAGTTATCGCCTGTGATAGGATTTCAACATGGCTGCCGTGGCGGCCATATTGTTTCAGTGATCGCGGTGAAAATCAATAGGGTCCATCCTTGATGTAATAGCAATCCACCTACAAAAAATCTGTGTATTACTCTTTGAGTTATGTCGTTCACAAACAGACAAACAAACAAACAGGGGCAAAAACATAACCTCTGCCCCAACTTTGTTGGCGGAGACAATTACTGAATAACTGCATCATGTCAACAGCACATAATTAATCCTGAAAATGCCAATTAATTCTATCTTTTGAAGTCCTTTCATTCTACTGTCCTAGGTTCATGCACTTGCACTTTAACATTTAACACTTCCACTGACATGCCTTCAGAGGTAGAATTCTGTGAGCAGAATTGTGAACTTTAACTAAGCCCCATAGTGGTTGGAATGCCATCTTCCCTAGCAATCAAGAATAACTGAGGTCATGCATGGGCATTCCATATGAGGTGAATTTCGGTGATTTTCTGATGCCTGGAGCAGTGCTAGTGTGAGTAGCTGCCAAAGTTAAGCACCTAAAAGAGACAGTCTCATATTTAGTCTTGTTCTTGAGAAAAAAAAAAGTTTATTTAGTTATTAGAAATTGCACATATTGACACAATTTACTGGAAATGTGAATATACAATGACATCTCCTTCTGACACCTGGAGGACACAAGTTATTTATCTCACATAATTGATTTGTCATGAGACAGAAACCATTTGCAGATAAAGTATTTTAAAAAATGTTAAATTTTCAAGCAAGACAATTTAATTTTTAGCAAATCCCTCTTGCATCACACAATACACGTATATGTTTTGAGAAAGACCAGGGACTCCTGACTATCAGAGAAATAACTGATCCATTATAGAGTCTGAGGAGGTTTTAACATATGATTTTTGTAAACCTGTTCCTTTTTACTTGCTATATCAATGGAGCCACCAAAAACCAAGGGCTAATCGGTTGCATGACTGGCTAATTTATATTTAGGTATTATTATTCTTCATTGCATGACAAATTGAGGATGAGTATGACACAGATTTTAATATGTTGAATATTCTGATTGAAACAGTTTGTTTGTTGGGCATAGCCAGTTCAGCCATTTAAAATATTTTATGTTTGTTCAATGCAGGTTTGATGTGCTTCACAAGATATTTTCTGCTGAAAATGAATGCCTTTGAACCATTAAGAAGTGTTACATGTGATCTTAAAACACATCTCTTATAATTTTGAATGAATATTAAATAATCGTAGATGGAAACAAAGATATTCTAAATGGGAGGTGGACTTCAGATAAAGACCAGATTTTTTTTTTCTAATGAATTAGCCCATTCAAACCAGTGATATCCTTACAACATCCCATGGTGACCACTGCAGTTCTCCCTTTGTCATAATAATTCCTTATTCATTATATTTTTTTTCTAACCTAAATGTTGGTCCATGATCAGTAGGTCCATGTAGCCAACGTCAGCCTCAGCATGTTCATTAACAACATTCACCTTAAACGACATTAAAACCTTTCTTTTTTTGAAAAGGACTGGAGTAGGCAACTTAACCAAGTTATCACAATTCAAAAACGTAACGCACTCCACGTCTAAATCTAATAATGGAACTTGCATTCGTCAACTCTATAAGTCCTCATTCATTTTTTCGCCTGAACAAAGGACCTATAAACAGGCCGGAAGTAAAATAATGCAAAACCGCATACAAATTGACGTCACGCAATGAGTATCTAGGCAACGCTGTGTTTATGCGACGAGAGCGCCACCCAAATAATAGTAATTCGACTGAATTCTGGGACGCTAACAGTTTTGCCTTAAAAACCCACTACGTATAAAAATAATCAATAAAAAGTCAATATTTCACGTGTTGTTCTTTAAAGGCAAAACCCGAACTCACCCGTCATTCAAATAGCTCGTTTTACACGTGATCGGTCCTTGTCTCCTCGGTCCTTGCTTCACCCGGAAATCAATGGCGGTCCGCCATCTTAAAGGACATTCCGATTCGGAGGAACCTATCGCGAAGAACCTTCAGAGGAGAAAGCCGACCGAGGAGAGGAGGTTTGAGCGAGGATACATTTTAAAAAGCGTGGTACTTACTAATTATCTCCGAGGGAACGGACCCATTTATGGTCCATTTGACCAAAATTGTTTCAGTTTGAAACATGTCTGGGACACTCGTTTACAAATGTAAGTTATCATTTACAAATGCAAGTTCCTTTTATTTTATCGTTCAAGCGCTATTTGACACCTTAACATGCATTTTAATCTCATTTTTTTTACGAGAAATAGGTTATGGTAATACACCACGGTGATGCGCGAACGTCTTCTTCGTCACGCTCGTTTCCCATACCGTTCGTGACTGCATATTTAAAGTCACCATCATGAAACGGAAGTTAGTGAATCTTCACGGTTCATCGCTAACCACAGTCTTTTCAGAGCCACACTTATCAAGGGCTATCCAATGCCGTGTGCATGCTTGTATCCATGAATTAGTCTCAATGACTTAAAAGTTGTAGGCTCAACAATTGTGCCACATGTTTAATCTGCTGCAACTGCGAAAACAGGAAAGCACAGGCAGCTTGCCTGCTGTCTAACACAGGGGCGGAGCCAGCTTGCCATTCCTGGGTGCTGAGCATGATGCATAGACTGTATAAAATATAATAGATCATACGAGGTTCCTTCCACACGCGAAGCCCTCCCCGAAATTCGCTGATTGTTCCAGATGCTTGATTGGGTGGCTTTAGCGCTATCCACAAACTTAATAGCTCATATTCCGTTCGTTCAGAGAGTCTGATCATATTTGTGGACCTCCCCCTCATTATCAGTAAGCCTATGTTTGTTGCACCGTTGTTGTGCCTATTAGCAAGTAACGAAATTCCCTTTTTTAATCCATTCGACGGATGTACTATGGGCTCTACGCATGACGTTATGCTTAATTGCGTTTATCTGATCAGTGGCGAGGGAGCGTACAGTCGCCCCGCGGCTGGATTGCTTTCTGGGGGCTAGATAAATGCTGTGATTATAAAATTGACCATTATTGTCCATATGTCAATTAACTCATATGTTTGTATCCTGTCCCTGTTTTGTAAACATGTATGAACTCATTTATCAATAAAAATAATGTATCACCCCGAGAGAGAGAGAGAGAGAACTGGGATGAAACTGCTGGACTTGTTGCCAAATGACGCTGCGCGTTGTAGAAATAATAGTCATCGTAATAATGGAAATGTGTGCTGAAACAACTTGGTCATTACATTAGTGGTAGCTTGTTCTTTTTTAGAGGGGAAATAGCTGCATGCTTTTTCAGAGGTTAATTAATTTATTTAATTATGTATGTTTTGATAGAAAGTCTGTTGGCGGGTAGCCAATGTTTGTTTTTCATTCTCTTGAGTTGATGTCTTATGCTGGCCCACTCAGGGCAGCTCATATGGGTACTTGGCATTGTAATTTATGGCTGTACGCAGGTAGAAATTACAGGGTACCCTTTATTTACAGGTCTATAATGGTATTTTTTACAGGGACAGATGAGGATAGCATCAAACTCATTCAGCTGAGGTCTGCAAATGATCACCTCTTCACGCGGAAGAGGCACACAGCCAAAAAAGTTTGGGAGTGAGTCATAAGTATAGTTTCATGGTGCATGTTAATGTGTCCTATAACTGAAGGATGTGCAGAAAAGTGCCTACATACATTCAGGTCCAATAAATACTTTGAGAGTGACACAAGTTGCTTAATTGTGACTTTGTGCTCCACCGCATCGGATTTGAAATGAAATGATGAAGATGTGTTAAGAGTTTTGTCAAAAATATATGAACCTAATTTGAATTGCAGCCACTTTTATGTGTAGCCCCCTAATTTCAGGGACTCAAACATAATTGTACAAACCTTCTACAAAAGTAAACAGCTATTTAAAGCGCTTTGTTACGTCAGTGATAGTCAGTTTTCTTCCGTGGTCATGGTCTGCCAGGCTGTCACTGTGGCTGTATTCATTTCCAGCTAGATCTTTGGGCATTTACCTTCAGTCTTGACTTCAGAAAGTAAGTCAAGTAAGCGGCCCTCTGGGCGGCTTGCAGCTTCGACGAGGATTAGTGAGCCCTGTAGTAGGGTTACACAGGTTACACAGGGTGTGATGGTGGTTGAGCTGGCTAAAATTAGTTCATCGTTCTGTCAATGGTCCCTGTTACTTGGTCAATATCCTAATATTTTTGGACCTGACTGTATATTGCTGTTCTGACTTATTATTGATTAGTGTAAATGGAGTACCATTCAGTCTGTAATCACTCGGCTATTTTTGGGTGTCTGGAAAAAAAAGAATATTAATGCATTTCAATGCATCATATTGCCAAGAAAGAGAAGATTGAGTACAATATTGTGTGCACAAAAAATCTTGCTCATTCCTAACTTTTTCTAAGGGTGCTGTATTGGGGAAAGAGGGGCATTTGCTCACTGCAGTTACACTGTCATGTGTGAATGGGGAGCAACACAATGGAATGCAGTACAAGTCATACCTAGATGAAAGAAAAAAAATGTAGGAGTTTACAGACTCTTTAGGTGGGAGTGTGCACTTGAGGCAACTTTTGGGTCATTCCGTGCCAAATCAACCAAGGATTTCTCTTGCCCTCTTAAATTTAGGGAAATGATTGAGACCAGCAAGTAATGACTGGAACTGGCAAAACTTTTGCTCTAAGCCTCTTAGTAAGAAAGATATGCACTAATGGCGTGAAAAAAGATTCAAAATGACACCAGAATCAGCTCTCTATTCTCTAGGTGCTATACTTTCAGAGATAAGGCAGTTCAAATTTGCGAGGTATCACTAATCGGCTCAAAGTTAATTAATTTAGCCTAATTAAAAGGTTTAGAGCAAAAATTTTTCCAGTTCTGACCGGTTCTTGAGGATCTCCATTGTTTGTATCAGATTTTAAAAAAATCTGAGAGGTGAAGGAAAATTCTTGGCTGATTTGTCATTGGATGACCCTTTTCTCAGCTGCTGTGACTGTTGTTGGACAGTTGGGTATGGTGTGGTAATCTGTTGTTTTCCTCAGTGAAATTCTTCAGCAAATGGGCCTTCTGGGCACGGTGAGTGCTGCCCAAGCTGCCAAAAAATGGGACAATATGAAGCAAAGATATAAGGTGGGGTCAGTTTCGTCACGCCAAGTGCTCCCCGCTGTGTCATGTTTATGTTTGTTTCATGGTGCTATACTGCTCATATCTGTTGACGCCCCTTTTCTCCTGTGCAGTAGCCTCTCGGCTCACCGTGACCTTTGCCCTTTTCCTTGAAGGAACTCCAGCGTAATGCTGTAGGGACAGGGCTGGACGCCGGAGAGAGTGCTGCGGCCACTTTGCGGTGGTTTGCTGCAATGCATGAGGCCTTGGGTGTCGGGGAATTCATCAACTCTCCCGTCCAGCTGGACGTGACTTTAGCAGATGAGGGCTCGGACGTCAGTGGCTCGCCTCCTCATGGATCCGGGGCGCCGAACTGTAGCCTCGAGGGTTTGGAGGATGAAGAGGAAGAGGAAACACAAGCCTTTTCTCATTACACTTGTACGACTGAGAAATAATGATTTTTGTTTGTTTGTACCTTGGATGTATTTCACCATTGCGGTTCGTATGTTTCAGGCTATTCTTTAGTTTGCGTAATATTAATTTGAAATTTGGGCTTGAGAACAAATCTCTTTGACTTATGTATTGTGGTTTAGGCCTGTCCTCAGACCGTACGGACTTTCTTTTGCTTACAGGTGGGTAATGCCTTTTTTTTTTTTTTTTACAGGGTCTTACGAGGAAACTGTGAAACTAATTCAGGCGAGGTGCACTAATGAACACCTCTTTACGAGGAAGAGGCACACAGCCAAAAAAGCTTGGGAGTGAGTAATTGCTGAAAGATTTCTGAGCCTGAGGCTCATAAAACTAGTCCTGAGGCTAATATTAGAACTAGTGCTGAGTCTAATGCTACGTCTGAGGCTAATGTTAAAACTTGTGCTGAGGCTTATGCCAGTGCTAAGGCTAATCTTAAAACTAGTGCTTAGGCTAATACTAGTGCTGTGGCTAATGTTAAAACTAGTGCTTAGGCTAATGGTATTGCTGAGGCTAATGCCAGTGCTGAGGCTAATCTTAAAACTATTGCTTAGGCTAATGTTAATTGATTCATCCGTGCACTGTGATCCATACCCAGGTTTGACAGTGTGTTTAAACAGTCCGTTGTTTGCTACTTATCATTTAAACCTTATTTATGAGTGGTCACAAGTGGTGCCCTCGTAAATGGTTTATGCAGATGCGTAATACAAGGTCTTGTGGTTATCTCATGGTGGCATGTTGCTTCCCTCAGGGAAGTTCTTCAACAGATTGGTCTGCTTGGCAAGGTGAGCCACCCACAAGCTGCCAAAAAATGGGACAACCTCAAGCAAAAATATAAGGTGAGGTAACATTTATGACGGGCAGTGCTGAGCGCGGATGCTTTTTCTTATAGACATGTATTTATGGTGCGCCTATTGTGCAGGGTCCCTACGAGTGCTGTAAATCTTCAAAAGTGCTTATATGGTAATGTGGAGTTTTTGAGGTTTAAAAAGTCCTTGGATTTTGAATAAAGTGCTTGAAACTATTAAAAATTGTAATTTTTCTTGCATTATAAATTTGCTATCTGACCAAGTACTTAACCCCTTAAACTCAAAATTTTCAGTTATGTTTTCCCTTAAGTAGGTTCCAATTCAGAAAAAAGCATTTTTTTCATATTGCAGGACAATGGCACATACATATTCTGTATCTGCTGGTTTCAGCACGTCAGTGGAGCTACATCATGCTTATATTGAAATAAATATTCAAACCCAAGATACCATGTTTTCATGGTTACAACATTGTATTCCATTGTATCAAATGGAAAATGTATAGATCTTGTACATCATTTCATTTCCTTGTGATTCAGCAGGACGTGTTTGAGATCGATGGAAGCCTTGGGACTTCCTGGAATTTAAAATGGCTCTACATATTTGAGGATAATAATCCATCAATTTTATATAGCGCTTTTCTGCTCTTCTGGGCATTCAATGGATACATTATTCATTCACGCTCTGATGGCGGTAAACTACATTTTTGTAGCCACAGCTGCCCTGGGGCAGACTGACGGAAGCGTGGCTGCCAGTATGCGCCAACGGCCCCTTCGACCACCACCAAACATTCACACACAGCCATACAGGAGTGTTCCTATATTGCATGTTTTGAGTACCCGGAGGAAACCCACGCGAACACGGGAAGAACATGCCAGCTCCACACAGAAAAGCCCCAGGCCGGATTCGAACCCACAACCTTGCTGTGAGGCAGTAGTGCTAACCACTGTGCCTCCGTGCCGCCCAAGTACAGCATCTGCACTTGACGAACACATGTAAGGGTCTATAGGTTTCAAGGGGCTAAATAAAATGTGATTAACTTAGCTGAAAGAAAACGGTTGAAATAACACCTTGAAAATGCTTGGAAAGTGCTTGAACTGTGCGCGATTTTGACTTTGGGCAGGGTTTAGGCACCCTGTGTGCTGTGAAACACATGGATTCTTGTTCAGTACCCACAAAGCTCACCTTCTCTCCCGCTGCTCTCCTCGCAGGAACTTCGACGCTGTGCTACAAGCGCAGGAGCAAATGGAGGGGAGGCCTCGGCAGCCACTTGGCCGTGGTACGCCATAATGCACAACGCGCTCAATGCGGAGGACTCCATCGACTTTCCCGCCCTGATGCACTCATACGCCGCACAAACTCCAGAAAACGAGGCCTTAGATTGCAGCAGCTCGTCTCTTCAGGGATTCATCATACCCGCCCCTAACCAAGAGGAGGATGGCGCTCCTTTTCACGCATGTAGGACTGAAAAACAACAATGGCTGCATATACATTTGCTGTCTACTCCTGACGCTATTCAGATGGCTCTATTTAGCATCATTCGCTGTGCCTATTCTACTCTGTACATCTTCACTATGGATGTGTGGAAGTCTCTCAAGATATAATGCTGTGATTGAAATTTAGTGTGTTTTTAGCAATCTTATTTTGTCCTTTACTTACAGGTTTGTAATATTCCTTGCAGGGACGAAGAAGAAAACTCTGAGCCTGATTCAGGCGAGGTATGAAAATGAGCACCTCTTCACGAGGAAGAGACACGCAGCCAAAAAGGCCTGGGAGTGAGTAATCAGTACATATCTGTACAGCATGATGATTTCACCTGTAAATGACAGATTTCACTCCGAAAAAGTTGGCAAATGGTTGAAAAAAAAAAAAAATCATGAAAATTACTAAGGTACTAAGGCTGTGTTGAGAAGCTCTGCAAGTTCTTACACTGCTTTGCTGTTGTTGCCTGCCTGAGCTGAGAATCCTGTTGGTGAGGCTAGTCGTTACACTGAGCTAATTTTCCCCCCAACAGTAGCCAGGCACGTTAACATGCAGTGTGTGTAAGAAATGGTATTTGTTTTCTGCAGAAAGAGTCAACAACAATGTGGGCAAGTCTGAACTGAACAAAGCAAGGGCCATGCCTACTTTTTTATTGAATTAAATTGAACTTAATTTCATTTGGACATTATACAGCAGATAGTTTTAGAGGCCAGTGGAACATGCTGGTTGGGTTGGTTTCTCCCTTTTACGGATTGCTCGGAAAACATAAGTGAAGTGACAAGCGCATCCGTTTAGACTCCCGAGAAATCAATGAGAGAAAAATATACATACATATACATCAGTGGTGGCTGGTGAACTGGTGATAGGGGAGGCTCAAAACAATCCCTTAAAATTAATGATTGGTCCCAACCTGTTTTCAATCATTCATTTAAATTACCATTTCAGAAATTCCAGTAACTCTCAACATTATCAGATGTGGACAGTTTTCATTTATTTGTACATTTGTAATAGGGAACTTGAGTACTGCAGGCAAACTTGTGTCGTTTCCCCTAGGGAGATTCTTCGGCAGATCGGCCTGCTAGGGAAGGTGAGCCCGGCCCAGGCCGCAAAAAAGTGGGACAATCTCAAACAAAAATTCAAGGTGAGGTTGGATTTGCGATGTCCGCTGTTCAGCGCTGTGTGATGTTTTTAAGTGCGCTTCAGTATTGAAAGCCATTCTTCCGTTGACTTGCACCTCAACCCTTCCCTTTGCTCCTTTTCTTTTAGGATCTTCAGCGCCCTCCATCAGGGCCGGGGGCCGACACTGCTGCCACTTGGCCGTTTTTTAACGCGATGCAAGTCGCCATCAGCGGGAGCGAGTCTATTGACTCTGCTTTCCAAGTGGACTCGTTTGTTCCAGAAAGCCCATCTCACGTGGCCGACAAGGCGTCTGACACCAGCGGCTTGTCTCTTCAGGCGTCTGCGATGCCGATCACTAGCCAGAGGTCCCTGAAGCAAGAAGAAGAGGAGGAGGATGAAGACTCCCATCACTTTTCTCCATACTCTTGTACGACCAGGAAATAACTATTTTTTTTTTTGTTCATTGTGTATTGGCTAACCTGCTTCTGGTCATGTGCTTTATGCTCCGGCCGTTTTGTGTCATTTAGTGTGGATGTATGATGATTGACATCTTGGCTAGTGAAGCTCCTTGTGATTTATGGCTGTACGCAAATGATGTCTGCCCCCTGGAGGGAGAGGGGAGACACATTGTTATAGGCTCAGTTCCTGTTCGCGTTTCCACTTCGTTTCCGGAGCGTAACTCCAAAACTGTTTGCATGATCTTAATGAAACTTTGTATACTTACTACTCAGGTCCTGAAGTGGTGCCTTTGGTGTGTGCCTCCCTGTCTGTCTGTCCGTGCGGATGTGATCAATTCTTCTCGGCTGCATAACTCCTTAACCGTTTGCATTATGTTTACGAAACTTTGCATACTTACTGCACAGGTCCTGCAGTGGTGCCTTTGGTGTGTGCCTCTCTGTCTGTCTGTCCGTCCGGATGTGATCAATTCTTGTCTGCTGCATAACTCCTAAATCGTTCGCATTATCTTTACGAAACTTTGCATACTTACTGCTCAGGTCCTGCAGTGGTGCCTTTTGGTATGTGCCTGTCTGTCCGTCTGTCAGTCCGTCCGGTGGATTAGGCAGGGAAGGGGTCAGGGGGGAGACGTATGTTTTTTTGAGTAAAAATACATTCTAGTTATTAGTTGCGCTTAAATCACAGGAGTGCAATGCCATCTCTTTCAGGGACACACGTGGAAACCCTCAGTCTCATTCTGCTGCGGTCTGAAAATGATCACCTCTTCGCAGGAAAGAGACAAACATCTCAAAGAGCCTGGGAGTGAGTCACCACCACAGTTATTTTGTCCATTATGATGTCATATGTTACCAAAAAAATTTGAACTGGCCTAAAAAAAGAGATCTCCCTAATGAGTGCTCTTGATGTGGAAAAACCTTGTGCCTCACTTTTAGCTGAAATTGAGTTTGAGCCTTATTTGCAATAATTAAAGGCAGTGAAAATCTAAAAACACAGGCTAGCAGTGCCATTTGAAATGTCCAAATCAAGCTTCTGAAATATCCAGAATCAAAAAGTTTCTCTTCAGGTTCAATACAATTGCTCTAATTAACTTAATCCAGATCTCTGGAGAGGTGCATGAAGGAATCCCATTGTTTGCAGGCCGAAAATTACTCTCATTTTTGTAGCATTCGCTCCTAAAAATTTGGTGAGCTAAGAAAATCTTCTTTCCTCAAAAAATTTTCCAGCTGCTTATTGGGAAAAGTATTTAGGAGCTTTTCTACTTTATTGGGCTCATCCAACTGCCAAATATTTCAAAAGAGCAGTGGTGCGCCCCCTGAACTGAGTCTGTTAGAAAGCCAGCGAAGAAGACACACATTCTGATGTGGCTGCAGAGATTGAGGAGAAGACCTCCCCTATGTAATGATCAGAGGGGCTCAGCTCTGCTGTTGGGGAAAGCTGAGGTAGTGATGAAGACATCGTCAAGAATTCGTTTGAAATGGAGCCCAGCTGTTTTTGTTTTTTTTTTGTTTCAGGACTCTTTGTCCCCGGATTTTTCGTCTTCGGAGTCTTCGTCCCTGAGGACTTTTTGTCCCCAGATTTCTCGTCCCCTAATGATTAAAGAAAGTGCCACCATTGTTGACAGACTGTTGGATGGATGGAGGACAGACAGATCACCATGATGTAAGGGTTAAGGTTAGGGATAGGGATAGTGATAGAGTTATAATGCAGGAAGAGGGCAAAGCATTATTGGGGACAAACAATTTGGGGACAAAAAGTCCACTGGGACAAAAATTCCTAGGGGACGTAAAGTCTGGGGACAAAAAATTTGGGGCGAAAAGTCTGGGGACAAAGAGTCCGCGAGCCATTTGACAAAAACACCCGGCGGTGCGACGGAAAACAGCCGTATGTACACTGCTGGCCTTAATGGAGAACCCTGCATATATGGGTCTGTCAAATGCAGCTGCTGTTATCAAACCCGTGGAAATTCAGGCCTATTTTAAATTCTAGTGGAGATTCCAAAATTTCCAAGGATCACAAATATGCCCTGCTGAATAATGGAGAAATGTGCATAAAATTATTTTGAAGAACAGAGTGTATTCCAGAGTATTTTCCTTTCGATAAAATGCTGCAGCCATAAAGACATGGCGTCCTGTGTTTGAATTTCTCTCATGTAATGTAGCTCAGTGATCTGTAGATTCAGAGCATGTATTGGACATTGTCCTTCAATATGAAAAATGCCTTTTCTGACTTTTAACCATACTTAAGGGAAAGCTTAAGAGAAAAGTTACAGTTCTAGGGGTTAATGTGGTGATTGTTGCTATACTACGCCATAGTGGTACATTGTACGCGCATGTTGCCTTCTCATATCCCCAAAGTACATGATCACTAGAGGCCTGTCTGCCCTTGTACAAGTCAAACAAACTGGTAATGACACAGCTATCCTTGTTTTGGGGCTTTTCAGCAAAGTATGTCAATGTATTGTCTTTTCCTCAGTGAAATTCTTAAGCAGATGGGACTAAAGGGCCAGGTGACCTCTGAACAAGTTGAAAAAAAGTGGCACAACTTGAAGCGAAAATATCAGGTGAAAATGAATTTATAATTGTTAATCTTCTGAGCTTGTTCCTTTAATGCATGCTTGTTAGTTGGAGAGAATCAAATCACAGTCTTCGAGGTCTGACAACCGGCAGGTTCCCTCTCACCATTTAGCAGGTAGTCGGGTGTAAAGACAGTCTGGTCATTCACGAGTACTGACTGCTCAGCACAGTCGTAAATTAATTGGGAGAAAATAAAACCAGGGCTGGATTTGGATTTGAGGTCCAGATTTGGTGATCTCGATTTTCGGCATTCTTGCGAAGTGAAACGCATTTATGCCATTTCAGTTAACTGATGGCTCACTTCAACCGTCCTTCCTTTTCAGGAACTCCAGCGCTCTGCTTCGCGGGCATTGGGAGAGAAAGGAGAGGCGGCCGTGGCCGCTTGGCCGTGGTTTGCGGCGATGCATGACGCCGTTGGAAATGAGGAATCGTCCGACTCTCCTGCGGTGATGAGCTCTTCAGTTGCGGAAAGTCCGACGCCAGCGGCTCCCGAAGCGTCAAATGCCAATGGCGCCTCTCCTCACGAATCTGTAGCGCCCTCTTCCAGCCAGGCACGTGTGGAAAAGAAGGAGGAGGAGGCGGAGGAGGAGGAAGAGGAGGTGGAGAAGGAGGCGGAAGAGGAGGAAGATGAACAGCCTCGTTATACTCACGCTTGTATGTCTGAGAAACTGGGGTGTAAAATCCAGGGGTCAGAGAGTAAAAATCCTCCCCAGAACTTTATTCCAACCACCTGGATCTACTTCAGAATAATGCTTCAGCCAATATGAGTGATCAGCTCATTCTTTGGGAGGGAGAAAAACTTGGCAGGACTTTTACTTTCTGACCCCTGGATTTTACACCCCTGCTGAGAAATGACACTTAAATCTATTATATCTATGACTGTATTACAATTCACTTGGTTCAGGCTCTCACTATTTTTTGCATCATTTATTTTTGTGCTTTGTTGGAGAAACTGAAAGTGTTAGTACTACATTAAGTGCATTACAGGCATTTAGCAAATGCTCCCATTCAGAGCATGTTACCATGCTGAGCGTTGAGCTGGACCAAAAGAGCTGAAACTCCAGAGACAGTTGGCGTTCAGGAGTCAGTGGTGGCCACATATCTGAACTGCGCTAAACCTTTAAAGCAAAATGACCCAAGTAATCCCAGCAGAGAAGGCTACAATCAGTTTTTTTTAATCCTTTTATGCTCCAAAGAAAACAGGATTCCAACAAATAATGCGTGACTGAATCTGAATTGCTATGGGTTAAAATTAATGGACACCCATAGCCCCAGCTATTACAGTGAAAGCATAAAATACATTGTAGTCCAATACTTCAAATAATGCACCGGCTTGATGTAAAATGGAAATCGTGGCCGAAAATTCGCCTCAGTATTTGCACTGAAGTTTTTCTAAATGAGTTTTCACGGAGGATCACCGGATATATACTAATATAACCACGAAATGTCTGAAAGATTGAGTATTCAGAAAGGCTTTGACGCGACAAACTGGCAGCTAACATTACCTAGCTAGCAGCAAACTTTCCTCAGCTGACAAATGTTAGCAAACGCTAGGCGAGTAGCTTATTTTAGCAGCAGGCTAGAGAACGAGTTTAAAAATAAACTAAACTTACTGTTAGTCGCTGTCCATAGTCTTTAAAATTAATCACTGCTGGAAAATTTAAATGGGGAAAGAAGTATAGCCTGGAGAGGTGAACCTGCAGATGACATTTGAAGGAAGTCAAAGTCTCTGCTGGTCTGAATTCCGTGAGGTTATTCCTCCATAGGCGAGCCAGAGCAGATGGCAGAAACGACTGGGACGTGCAGGAGCGGATTAGGGAGGTCGTCATGCGACCAGAAGTCTAGCAGGCATGCTGGGTTCGATGATCTTTTGAAGACGAGTTGGGGCTGGCTGTGTAGAAGCCTGGTATGCTGTCACCAATTTACTGACCCAAAACTGACTATGCATAATTCTTGTCCGAAATATGGTCTTTCAATACCTCTTGGTGCATTCTTTTGTGATAGTAGACTATATGCAGACATTATAGGTTGATTATCAAGCTCCTTTCAGGTCTATAATGTAATTTCTTACAGGGACTGAAGTGGAAACCTCCCAACTGATTCGGCTGAGGGCTCAGAATGATCACCTCTTCACTGGGAAGAAGCATACAGCCAAAAAGGCTTGGAAGTGAGTCTACAGTTATGTTCTTTTGTGTCTGATACTGCTAGTTACGCAAAGTTTTCACACAGAAATATTTTCAGTAGCCGAAAGCGTATGTTTGCGAAACCAAGTTACTGTCCGTATGCTTACCTGTGTACTGTATTTGCTGTGTGACTGAAGATGTCCAGATGGAGTTTATGTTAATATCCCCTTACTTGTTTGGTGTCTCTTAACAAAACCACCAAGACTCAAGGCTCTTGGTTTGTTGTGTTAAGACCATTGATGAGGGAAGTGAGAATGTGCGTGGGTTCGGTCATTAAGGAGCTGTGCCATGATTACTGCACATGCTCACAACTCCGACGGAAGTAAATCCACTCAATGCAAGTCAAAATCAAGAGTGTATTTTTCTTCTTCTATGATTCTTGGTGATGGCAACCCGCTTACATTCTTTGTATCTCTTGGCTATAGCTTAAAATGGCGTTTTTCGTTCCTCAAATTTTAATAGAAAGCTCCTTAATATAAAACGCACAATTCCGTCGTAACTAAAATCCAAACAGTGCAAACAAAGCTGGATTGGCAGGGATGGAATCAAATTATGACTTGCAGTCAAGAAGATTCTCTCTCTTAGGCTGTAAGTTCTGGGTCTGTGCCGTAATCGTGACTCAGCTCCTGTATTTTTGAGTGCACCCATGCTTCTCTACCAGCCTCCACTGAAGTCCCATTTCTTATTTCCTCGTGGTTTCATTACTGTCCTGGTCCTGGCCATGTGTTTAATTACTTTGTTGTCGGCAAATGACATATAAACCTTACTCATGAGTTATCATCAGAGGCATTCTTGCCTCTTTTGATGGTTCAATGAACACTTCACCCAAAAATTACAATTATGTCATTATTTACTTAACTTCATGCCAGTTGAAACTCGGGCAAAATTTGCTCATCCATTCAAAAACAAATTCTTCACTCATTCACAAAATAATTGATTTATTAAATCACCAATGCATCTTACATCGGAGCCTTGGTAATTGAATTATTTGAAAATTGGTGTTCAGTCCATTGTGAAAGTTTGATACAGGACATGCCTTTAAAATCATTTAAATTGCATGCCACCTTTAGTGATAGCAAAATCATTGATGAGGTCTTTATAGTCCAGCTTCTGGGAAAGTTGTACGAAGACTGCAATATGAGATTTTATTAATTAAATTAATTTGAAACAAAGTGTAAATCTTATGTAAATGCCATCTTCAGCAATATTTACATTATAACATTCCACTTCAAGATGGAATTTTGAGAAATGTCAGTTAATTTTCGTCTGTGCAATCTCATATTGTTGCCTTACTCTTTGGTGCAAAGCTGTATGTCTTAATCATTAATGGCAACACGGCTTATTGATGGCCTACTGGCTATTTTTGCATCAACAAACTTAATGCGCTGACCAGTGTCGCCAAAACCGCATTTTTTTTAATGCGTTTTCTTTGGCACATCAAGATAATCGGACACTGACGCGGAGAAAAATATATACCGGTTTGTTGGGGACAGGAATTTAGAAGCTTTGAAAGACATTAATATTTTAATGTCAGAACTAATGTGGAGAGGAAAATGCCTGATACCTATTGCAATGAACAGTAATGCAAGCTAAGAGGAACTGGACAGTAATTAAACCAATTGATCCTCGCAACTGAACAAATCAACCTTGGAGGTTACTAGATAATGAAAAGAAATTTTCATTTTCGGGTGAACTGAATGCACTAACTACGCATGACGCGGTTGAGTATTTGGACACTTTGGCATGGCATGTTAACATGTGTTGTTTTCCTCAGCAAAATTCTTCAGCAGATGGGCCTGCAGGGCAAGGTCCGCCCTGCGCAAGTTGCTAAGAAGTGGGACAATATGAAGCGAAAATATAAGGTGAGGTCGAATTTGTAACAGCAAATGCTCAGTGCTGTGGTGCTTTTTAATGCATATGTCTTTGTGCTCTTACATAAAGAAACAAATTCGTTCCTGTACAGTAGCCTCGCAGCGCACCCGCACTGTTGTTGTTGTTTTTTTTTTTTTTTTGAAGGAACTCCAACGTTCTGCCACTGGGTCCGACTGTGGAGCCACTTGGCAGTGGTTTCCTGCAATGCACAGAGCCGTGGTCGGGGGACAGTCTCTCTACCCGTCTCTCCTGATGGATTTGGAGAACCTGGAACATTTGTCTGATGAGGCCTGGGACGCTAGCGGATCATCTCCTGGATCTGCGGCGGCCTCATGTAACGTTGTGTGTGTGGAGATTGGGGACGAGGGGGAAGACAAAGAGTCTGAGAGAGATGATGAGGACATGGAGGCGGGGGGAGAGATGGAAGAGCAGGAGGAGGGGATGAGGGAGGAGGAGGAGGAGGGGGAGGAGGAGGGGGAGGGGGACAAGGAGGAAGGGGTCAAGAGGGAAGGGCAGGGTGAAGACTCACGGCCTAGTTCTGTCAGCCGCACGGAGGCGAACGAAGAGCCAGTCGCCTCCAGCTGTCCCCCATCTCCAAAAAGGAGAAGGACCTGTCAGGCCGACATTCTCGAGTTCCTCAAGGAGGAAGCAATCAGGGAGGAACAGCGTTTCAGGGCCGCGCTGCACAGCACAAATCGATTCCTAGACCTTTTTGAACAGTTAGTCAACAAACTGTAAATCATTTACTTGATGAATAAAATTTCTGACTGGATAGCCATGTATGTCTTTATGGTCCCTAAATTACACAGGACGCTCACATGGAGCATTTAGGGCAGCTCTACTGGTCTGCCTTTCTCGTAATGTTTAACCCATTATTGGACGTTGTGGATCAACTTTCATTAATATTTTCCCAACTATTGAGGAGGTGTTAAGATTTATGTTCCTCAACACCTTTGTGGCTACAACTTTAATACCCAAGTCTTTTAGAAAAGCAGGACCCTCTCTCTCGTGCTCAGGTGTTAAATAAAGTTGTGCTGCACAGGTAGTGATGATGTGGTTGCTGAGGGATTTTCCATCTCGAGAGCTTTGAAGATCAGGCTCTTCCAGTATACTGAGGAGCCTGCTCGTTTATTAACTTTGGCAACAGTGGTGGTTAATGTGGTTCTGAGGTTCTTATTAGTATTGGAAATATGGAGTGATGGTCACAATTGGATGGTCAATGCTGGGGTTACTATAACAGCCTGTCGATCTAGTGGACAATATTGTCAGATTGAATAAGATGGCACTTATTGCATTGTATCAGCATTGACTTGGGGTTATTTGTTGAAGGTTTCAGGTTCACACTGTAAAAAGTTACTAGCTTATTCATATTGAATCAAACTGATATGGTCTGTCATTTTCTAGTAGCCGAAACGCGTGTTATTTTCCCACATTAAAAGTAAATTATTTGTAATGTCATGTGATTACAGATTTTGTCAAGACGCTATTCGTCACTCGGTTACGTGACAGTTATGAAGCGTGGTATCTCCAAATGAGAATTGTGTGGTAATACAGTTACGCAGAGTGACATGCAATTTTGAGTTTCCCTCATTTTGTCTCAACAATGGCCTTCATGAAAAGGCCTTGCAGTCTCCATGAAGGCCTTACTGCCCGGACAATTCTCATCTTGGATGAAGATGGGACTCCCCGCAAAGAGATTAACATATCTGCCCATCTAATCATGTACTACCTGCATGTGTGTGGATGGAAAGAGCTCCTTACCGATGTAGATATGGTAGTGGGTTCTGACGTGCTGACTCGTGGACATGCCCACACACTTGAATACCGAGCTACTGGCCTCCATTACAGTGGCTTTTCTCCTAATTGCACACTCAATACTAGACTCAGGTAGGTCTTGGTTACTGACTGAATGACATGGCAGATTGATGACCAGAATTTTTGCTCTCATTCTCTAATGTAAAAATCCATGTTCTTCACAGTGCTTTCTCTACTGGTAAATATTGCATAGTCAAATGCAAACTGCTGTATAAGCCTCCTATTACACAGTTTATACTGATATGATCTACCCATACTAGCCAACTTCCTTGAAAAGAGCAGCAATATGTTGTTCTATGATATGGCCCTGTATTTAGATGGTGCTCTTGGCTGTCTCAGGGTAGAGCATACCACTGCACGGGACAAAGTGGGCTAGCCAGCAGGCGTTCAGATCCTACTGGGTATATTTTCCAACCTTGGGGTATCACTGCATTAGGCCTACAGGATATTTTACTGATGTAGTGTAATCAGTCATTTTCTCAAACAGGTTATTGTCGTCTCTTTCCTTGTAATGAAACCGCATACTATGCAATATCAAGGCCAGTAGTGCTATATACTGGTAATGCTATAGTAATGCTATTTAAGCAATATCACACGAGAGGGAGTAATTTTGTTGCTGAATGTCATCACGGCTGTGATGCGGTTGTAGGCATGAGGCTGCAGGCCGAGTGCTGAAGATATCACTGAGGAGGGAAAAATGATCACTGATCATTAAAAATGTGGAGGCAGGAGACTCAGCAGTGTATTACTGTGGCACATGGGATAACTCTGCTAAAGAGTGGGTATCACAGTGCTTCACATCATAACAAAAACCTCTGAGCTTCACTTCTGCTTTAAAACTGCTTCAGAAAAGGCGAGTGTCACCCTCAGGGCCAGAACTGAATTCACTCAAGCTGAACTAGTATCTTTGAGGCATGTCAAGAACATCATCCTACTTTTGCAAAACTTACTGCCCAGTTTATCCTGCATGCTTACTTACTTCTATGCATGAATTATTATTTTATCATTGTTTTTATCCATTAATGACAGTAAGGTTATATCACAGACGCAAGATTCTATGGTCAGTCCATTTCACTGTAGATCTCAGGAAAACACGCTTTCGGATAAAATAGATGTGTAGTATTTGGAGAATGGAATAGCATTTGGGGAATTGGTCGGTGTAGCCAATGATCCAGAATAGGAGGTGATGATGCATTTTCCCCCAACCAATCAAGTCATTGCAAAGAAAGAGATTATCAAGTATGTAAGGTTAGTCTAACTAGGAGGGAAGAGTCCTGACTATTGCATTACATTAATTTCACACTTTGATGAAATGATAGCAGCTTTATATCAAAGGAAGAAGTCCTGGAGCACACAGTTATATAAGGCAATTTATTAAGGTGTAGCAGCTTTATCAGATGTTTGTGTTGTTATTATCCTGTGGCTCTGCAGATCAGCTGGGGTGGGGTATGAGGTGTAGCACTGGAATGTTCTACTGCTTCTCCTGTGTAGCTCCAGCTGTGTTGGAGCTGATGGAGCAGAGTCACTGGAACAGGGAGCAGAGATACAGGAAGCTGTGCTCATCACATCTGGGGCTGTACAGTCACTGGAGGGACTGTGGATTCCACACTCATACCTCTTTTATAGATCACCTGATTGTATCTGTTCATGTGTTGGTGATTTTCTCCTTGTGTGTGAATGAGATTATTACTCTCACACCTGCCAGCTGTTACTGACTCTGTTATGAGTGAGAGAGTCTTTCTAATATCAGTCCCTGAGCTTTTTTTTTAACAGGTGGGACAAACAGCCGAGAGGGCGGATCGTGCTCACACAGCTGAAGCACTCCTGAGAAGCCATCAACACTCTGGAGCATTTATCCGCAGTTTTAATGCCATTCAGACTGTGAAAGCTATCAAAGGAATGCTGAGCTGTTGTGATTGGCTGAGTACAGAAGCTCCTCCCCCTCCATCTCCCTGACCGGCCCCTTATATCTGGGTCCTGCAGCCTCTCCTCTCCTCACACTCCAACCTGCTCATCTCTCAGCTGGACAGTAAGGGCTGTTCACACCTCACACTGACAACATGCTGGGGACTCTCTGCTCTCTCATCTCTGTGCTCTCATGTAAGAAACGTTCATTGATCATTAATGAAAATTCTGCATGTGATGTAAATATTTCTTACCTGAGCTTCTTATTTCCCAGGTGTGAGTGGAGTAACAGTGGTGACACAGAAGTCTGTTCTGACAGTCAGTAAAGGAGACACAGCCACTATGGACTGTGCTGTTGGGACTGGGGATAGAGCTGGCTGGTGTAAGCAGGTCCCAGGCAGTGCTCCTCAGTATGTGCTGTATTTCTATCATAGTTGGAGCTCTCCCAGCTATGGAGCTGGTTTCTCCTCTCCCCGCTTCACGTCCACTCATCAGAGTAAATCTGATTATCGATTGATTATTAAAAATGTGGAGGCAGGAGACTCAGCAGTGTATTACTGTAGCACATGGGACAGCTCTGCTAAAGAGTGGGTATCACAGTGATTCACACCATAACAAAAACCTCTGAGCTTCACTTCTGCTTTAAAGCTGCTTCAGAAAAGGCGAGTGTCACCCTCAGGGCCAGAACTGAATTCACTCAAGCTGAACTAGGATCTTTGAGGCATGTCAAGAACATCATCCTACACTAGCAAAAATTACTGCTCAGTTTATCCTGCATGCCTACTTTCTTCAGTATATAAATTATTATTTTATGATTGTTTTTATTCATTAATGACTGTAGGGTTATATATCAGACTTAAGATTCTATGGTCAGTCCATTTCACTGTAGATCTCAGGAAAACACGCTTTTGGATAAAATAGATGTGTAGTATTTGGAGAATGGAATAGCATTTGGGGAATTGGTCGGTGTAGCCAATGATCCGGAATAGAAGGTGATGATGTGTTTTCCTCCAACCAATCGAGTCATTGCAAAGAAGGAGATTATCAAGAATATAAGGTTAGTCTAAGTAGGAGGGAAGAGTCCTGACTATTGCATTACATTAATTTCACACTATGATGAAATGATAGCAGCTTTATATCAAAGGAAGAAGTCCTGGAGCACACAGTTATATAAGGCAATTTATTAAGGTGTAGCAGCTTTATCAGATGTTTGTGTTGTTATTATCCTGTGGCAGTGCAGATCAGCTGGGGTGGGGTATGAGGTGTAGCACTGGAATGTTCTGCTGCTTCTCCTGTGTAGCTCCAGCTGTGTTGGAGCTGATGGAGCCGAGTCACTGGAACAGGGAGCAGAGATACAGGGAGCTGTGCTCATCACATCTGGGGCTGTACAGTCACTGGAGGGACTGTGGATTCCACACTCACAGCTCTTTTATAGATCACCTGATTGTATCTGTTCATGTGTTGGTGATTTTCTCCTTGTGTGTGAATGAGATTATTATGCTCACACCTGCCAGCTGTTACTGACTCTGTTTTGAGTGAGAGAGTCTTTCTAATATCAGTCCCTGAGCTTTTTTTTTAACAGGTGGGACAAATAGCCGAGAGGGTGGATCGTGCTCACACAGCTGAAGCACTCCTGAGAAGCCATCAACACTCTGGAGCATTTATCCGCAGTTTTAATGTTATTCAGACTGTGAAAGCTATGAAAGGAATGCTGAGCTGTTGTGATTGGCTGAGTGCAGAAGCTCCTCCCCCTCCATCTCCCTGACCGGCCCCTTATATCTGGGTCCTGCAGCCTCTCCTCTCCTCACACTCCAACCTGCTCATCTCTCAGCTGGACAGTAAGGGCTGTTCACACCTCACACTGACAACATGCTGGGGACTCTCTGCACTCTCATCTCTGTGCTCTCATGTAAGAGACGTTCATTGATCATTAATGAAAATCCTGCATGTGATGTAAATATTTCTTACCTGAGCCTCTTATTTCCCAGGTGTGAGTGGAGTAACAGTGGTGACACAGAAGCCTCCTGTTCTAACAGTCAGTAAAGGAGACACAGCCACTATGGACTGTAACCTGGGGACTGTGACTAATAGTGCTGCTCGCTGGGATAAGCAGGTTTCAGGCAGTGATCCTCAGCATGTGCTGCGTTTCTATCATAGTTGGAGCTCTACCTACTATGGAGCTGGTTTCTCCTCTCCCCGCTTCACATCCAATCATCAGAGTAAATCTGATTATCGATTAATAATCAAAAATGTGGAGGCAGGAGACTCAGCAGTGTATTACTGTCAAACATGGGACAGCTCTGCTAATGAGTGGGTATCACAGTGATTCACACCATAACAAAAACCTCTGAGCTTCACCTCTGCTTTAATTGTGGTTCAGTAGAGATAAGTCGAAAAACTGAAGAATACTGAAAATTTGCAAAGTCATTATAATCATTCAGCAAAAAGACATCCAAAAATGGCAAATTTTCTTCTGCTTTTTTTCTTATAATTTTTCTTATGCCTTTCACATATTTAATGAAAGCGCTATTCACTGTTTGGCACCAAATCAAGTCAGTCAGCTGATGAAATATTTCTGAAATATCCTGTGTTCTCACCAAAGGAAACCACTGTGTTTTAATGAAATAGCCTGTGTTTTCACCTATGGAAATCATTTGTCCTATTTTGCTTTGGAAATCAAGCACATGTGAATGTTAAGGTATATAATATTTCTGCAACTCTCTGGATTTCAAGGGCTGAAGATCCTAACTGAATGACGAAGTGAATTCCTGAATTCCCTCTATCCATGTGGCGAAATGGCAGGTGGATTACTGAGAGAGGGAATATCTGCAAACACCTTTCTGTGCTCATGGAGACGATACCACACTGTGAGACATCGTCTGGGTTTCTTCCAGCACATTTTAGGCATATACTCCTGCCTTGAATATCTCAAAAAAAAAAAAAAAAATATATATATATATATATATATGTATATAAATCTTCGAACAAAGAGGTTCACGCAAAATTTTTGATGCCCTAATCATTTCCTAAAAGGTGTGGCAGATTCAACGTTACATCCCACACCATTGGAGGAAAGTACCAGAAAAATGAATGTGGAGGGAGAGATGGGTGACTAATTAAAAAAAAACTTGAATAAATGAGTGAAAAACATAACAAATGCTGATGCTTCCACTAATTTCCCTGACATGGTTTGGGTCCATTCATTCCCTAAAGAGCAGAAGAGTGCCTGCGAATTCATGCAGAGTTATTCTGTGTTATTCTCCTTCATATCCTATGATGAAGCATCCATATATGGTCTTTTCCGGGACAACCGCCACAGGGTGCAAGGGGCCACTGAATGGTATCATGAGTATGAAAATGATCCATACTGTCCGCCACTTCCGTCACAGTCACCAGATCTCAAACCAACTGAACTCAGATAGGATATTTTGGAACAATGTGTTAGACAGCATTCTCCATCACCATCATCAGAACACCCTGTGAGGGAATACCTCATAAAAAATGGTACTTCATCCATTAACTGTAGTTTACACTTGTAGACACCATGGCAAGGTGCATTGAACCTCATCTAGCAGCCTGTGGAAGCCCAACACCTTTCGAACACTGTTAGTGTCAATTTTACCATTAATTTGTCTGTTTGTAAGATAGTTCCTAATTGCCTCTGTGGCCAATATTTATTTCAATGAGAGTGAGAAGGATTTAATCAAAAGTATATTTAACATTATCCTGGCATTTCCATAATAGGGGCATTTCTACAGCGGTAGGGTAGCTAATTAGGTAGAATTCTTTTTTCTTGCTAGTCGTACATCTTTTAATGATAAATTGTGCTACACAAACAGAAATTACCTGATATGATGAAAACAGTTCTCCAAAATTGAACATTGTAAAAAGAACATAGATGTCAATATTTAATATTCTATATTTACCATGGCTGGTAGAATTTGGAGACCCGTTACAGTGACAAGGGGGAAAGGAGCAACACGGACACAATACAAACACAGAGAATAATACAGACCCCCGGAAAGAGCTCACGCTTCCAAAGGGCGTATAATAGTCTGAAACACAGAAGCAAAGAGAGATAGGAAAAAGAGAGAAGAACTCCAATAATAACGAGAAGATAGAAAGTCAAACAAATCCTGACTACAGATATCTTCGGCTATAGTGCGTAGCTACAAACAGACACTCTGGCAAAGAGGCGTGACGAACATCCGGCTTATATAGAGTCCGGGGAAGCACCGCCCCAATTCAATCAGCCAGCGGGCTAAAGAGTCTGATTGAACAGGAATTCGATATCGTCCCGGGACGAGAGCCACAAAGAAAAGTCCAAAACAAACGCACAAACATCCAGAACCATGACAATATTCACTTATATTCCAAAGTGAATATTGTGAAAACAACATAATTATTTTCCTTGGTTTAGATTTAGTTTTGGTAAAATTTAGTTGCAGCAGAATATATCTTAATCAGCTTTATTCTGGTAAGCTACAGCTCAAATGAGAATATCCAATGAATTGCCCAAAGATTCACTCATACTTACCCATACTTTACTGATTATAACATAATTATAATTTAAAGAAATCAGAGAGTACCACAGTTGGAATTTTTTCAAGTAACTGTGACCTCTGACCCCAAGTTGACCCCTCTGGTACAAAATCATTCCTCACATTATTTCAGTGGTCTGTTTGTCGTTACACACCCTGAATCATGGATCAGCGTGCATTCAGGGTGTTCTGTCTACAATTTTAACTGAGTCCAAGGTGTGTTTCAGTTCCCTCTCGCAGTGCCCAAACTGAGCTGAGGTTTTTGTACGAGTGTGTATATCATCTGTATCATCGTGGTATTCGGCCAAGGAACTAAGCTGACAGTTATTGGTAAGTCTCTTTTCATTACTTATTTTCTGTATTATTTTTTGCACATCATTTTGTTTATGGTGTCTTTTTGTCAGACATTTTGTTTATGCATAATGTTTACTGAACTTAACTGATGAAATGTTCTGCGCTTTACTTTACTGCTGTCTTGAGATTTTTTCCATGCCTCATGAGAACATTAATCACCAGTTGCTGTTGGTATTTAATGTTTAATTTCTAGATATTTGGAATATGCAACCAACAATCTTCTATTTATCTAAAGAACATGTTTGCTGAATTTAAGTGATTAAATGGTTTCTGTTTGACTTATCTGCTTGTCTTGAGATTTTTTTCCATGCCTTGCAAGAATATTAATTACCATTAACTGTTGGTACTTCATATTTATTTTCTAGACATTTAGAATATTCAATAATTTTCTATTTAACTTATTAACATGCCAGGGAATAATGTTTCATGGAAATCAGCTGTTTTTAACCTTATACTGTGTGTTAGAGCTGTAATTTGATAATGAGGTTGGAACATCACTGGAGCGGTTCATATCCTGTTCGTTACATTTTGCAGGGACTATTACAAAATTATCAGTTAAAAAAAAAAATAAATTAAAATCATTTAAGGCAGTTACATCATCTTTAAGTCATGTCATCAGTTAAAATAGTTAATTTGTTAGAAATGTCCCAGTTGACATTATAGCACATGCCTGCATTATTATAGGATGGGAATAACATGGAATTCAGGATTCTTACACTGGAGTGAGAGTGATTTTTCAGCTTCATTGTCTGGCCTAGTCAAAAATTTTATTGTCCCCATTTATCATGATGTTTGTCTCATATTTGATAGCTGTTTTATTTTGATAAGAAAAAACAGACCTTTATTTACTGTACCAGTCAAAAGTTCAGACACGCTTTGCTCATGTTACAATGCTGTTTGTGTACAAATTTAAATGACTTAACTGCTCTTTACAATCTCAAATGGAATCTTGTCAGAAGTAAAGTCAGACATGAAAAAAAGAATAATTTACTTGTTCGAAAATTGTCCAAAATGTGGGATTGTCAAAGAAGCCATATTTTGCCAAGTAAACAGACAAACAAGCTCTTTCCATTTTTCCAACAACTGAATTTAAGTCAAGCTGTTTTGGGACATATTGGGCAAAAAAGTTGATGAAAAAAGCCACCTCAAGAGCAGCACGTCTTTGGGAACTTAGATGGCCGCTCATCTGCAAACGCATTATAGCCACATAACTGCCCTTGTAAAAAAAAAAAAAAATGTGAGTATCGCTCATCAAATATAACAACAAATGCTGGTTTGTTTGATGGATTTAAGAATTATATCTTTTTTTGCAAAATAAAGGGTGGTTCTTTCTTTATTTAACGTGTATTGCAAGAGAAATGGGGTATGTCCAAACCTTTGACTGGTACTGTATATTTTCGTTACATTTATTATTCAGTTATTCTGTGTGTGTGCGCGTGTGTGTGTGTGTGTGTCTGTGTGTATACATGTGTATGCGTGCATGAGCATGTTTGTGTTGGCCGATGAATTTACCAAATTATTTCCGCTTTTGCAGACCCATCTCTGCCTGCACCTGCCCTCTCTCTCCTGCCCCCATCCAGTGAGGAGCTGCAGACAGAAAAGGCCACACTGGTGTGTCTGGTGCAGATGTCTGTTGGGTTTGCTGATGTCAGCTGGACATCTGGTGGGAGTCCAGTTACTGATGGGATTATTACCAGCACCGCCCAACAGAAACCTGATAAAACCTTCGGTTTGAGCAGCTTCTTATCCATCAAACCCTCTGAATGGATCAGTAACCGTGTTTATACCTGTAAAGTGTCTCTCGGGTCTAAAGCCACAGAGAAAAGTATCAAACAGTCTGACTGCAGTGAATAAACTTTGTGCTTTCATGTATCAAATATCTCATTGAGATTTTTTATTTTCTGTTGGCTAGTCTCACTATCAAGTGTTGTGTGTTGTGTGATGTTGCCTTAATAAATGTAATAAGATTGATGTTTTACCAGTATTAGCGCACTCTTCATATTAAATATTGGCTATTCCTGCACTCATGAGCAGACTGAATTATTTTTATTCGCTTCTGGTCTTCAGATATGGGGTTTACTGAAAATAGCTTGTCAACATTACAATACGTGTGACTGTATTTATCGCAGAAAGTCTGTGGTATTTATGTTATGTGTACATGGATGGCCAAGCCTTATGATTTCAGAGGCATCTGTATGCACCAGTGCAAAGAACAGGAATAGAACAAAAAATATATAATTCTCATCAGACATGACTCAAACTCAATACCGCCTCGCCTCCTCAGCAACTTTAAACATTATCGCATTGGTACAACTTATGGAAATGTCAGGATAATGCAACATGTTCAGGACCTAGAAACAGCTGTTTGTGATAAAAGCCGCTTTGAACCTGCAGAGGGCGATAGAGTCAGCTATTGAAACTGAAACGCACCTGCGAAGTTTGAAACTTTATTTATAGCACAATGCAAATGAGGGAGTTTTTTTTTTTTCTCTTTTTAGGACTCAAACGGACTGCCCCATTCCTGCTGATACACCTGCAGGTGTATGGTGGGCTGATGCAGGCTGCACATTTAGACATTAATATGGCTTATGGCATTGCTTTCAATTTACAAGCAAAGGAAAGGGATTTGCACTCTGTGAATGTTGTTCAGTGTTTCAGAAAGTCCTTGCTACTGCACTTTTTAGTGCTTTATTGGACGTCTTGCCCTTACAAATAATAACTGCATGACCGATTGAATTATAGTGCGAAGTACGTGGGTTGGTGCATCCCTGAAAAATATCTGAGCAAGGAGTGGGGGTGTTGGGGATGGTTTCCGTTCTTTGTGAATTCATTTCCTTCCTTTAGTTTCCTTCTGTCCCATCCTGTCTTTTCTGTAAGGGGTTTTCATGAGAACAACATTCAGGAAGATAAGCAATCATGACAATTGTTCAAATAATCATGTTTTATTTATATGGCGCATAACCACATTTCAGGAAGAATTTGGCGCAGTATGATTCATTGATGGTATACCCTGACATTAAACCAGACAAATGAGCCCTTGGCTGTTGGAAAGAGGTGAGTGACAATGTATTAGAAGAACTAGTAAGGGGAGCTGCTATTTCTCTTGGCCATATTTCAAGGTAGGCTTACTGATAAAATGCTGTAAAATGCTGTATGCACTGCTCAACATTTATCCTGGGAATGAAAAATGAAGCACTGATTACTAAAACCCCATAAGTCAAGTCAAGTCAAGTGTGACTTATGGGGTTTTAGAAATAGGTGCTTCAATTCTGGCTTAGAAACTTTATATTTGAAAGTCTCGATGCAACGATTGACACAAAAAAACAGGGATCAGGCGATTGGACTGCTGATGGCCAAAATGAATGCAACTGGAGTTAGAGTTGCTGCACACTTTGAAATGCATTGTGCGATTGTTTAACGCTCGTTGATGCAATATAGGCAGACAGAAAACACCCGACATCCAACCAGGTGCAACCATGTGTGTGCAAGACTATTGCAGTCAAGTGATGGATCTCAGCACTTTTGTCCACAGCATCATTGACTGCTACCGAGGTTTTGGAAGACGCCGTAACCATATGAGCTCCCACATAGTGCAAAAACGGCTCTGGAATGAAGTCATCGCTTCATTTAGAGGACATGTTGGGATGGTCATGATGGACGGCAGATGTGCCATTCATTGACAGTAACGACTGGTGCATTCCAACAGAAATTGGTCAAATCGTCCATGGCATCACACTATTTTTAGTGACGAGTTGCACTACTTGCTCTATTGCAATGATTGGAGGTGATGTATGTTCCTGAAACAATGTGAACTCTACGCTGATTCATGTGTCGTGCAACTCGATCAATTCAACATCGGAAGCTTGAAGATGGTAGCTATAGAGTAGGCGGAGGGTCCTGACTGGTATTTGTCGATGAAACACTGACAGCACAGCAGCATGTGGATGAGACCTCGGAAATGCATTTTGAGCCCCACATATCACAACCAGAACAATCATGTCATCTTCATGCATGACAATGCTCGTCCTTACACAGCAAGGATTACCCGGCACTGCCAGGACACTAACAATATGAGTTGTTCTCGTATGCTGAACATCTTTGGAACATTCTGGATCAGCAGTTCCCCATCGGGATCACCCTCCCACTACTCACAAGGAACTTTGTGCTGCTCAGCTGGCAGAGTGGGATCAGATCTCACAGAGACAGATTGATAATTTGAGACCTGTATGTCACGTAGGTAGACACAGCTTGCAAACGACGATGGATGTTCACATTATTGCTGCCGTTTGCCATATGATCCAAGAGGATTTCTGATTTTGCAAAACTGTTGAGTCCATGCTAAAAATGTGACAGTAAAGCAGTTAATATTCATTGCTTCATGTTTCATTTAAAAAAAAATCATTACATTACAGGTACTTAGCAGATGCTCTTATCCAGAGCGACGTACGAAAGTGCATAAGAACAGAACAAAAGTGCAGACCTCCTGGGAGACAAGTAAAAGTGCTAACAGTAAGTGACAGAACATGTTCCATTGTTACAGATCTAGACTAATAACAAAAAGGCAAGGTCAAGGGCAAGTGAACAAAATGGCAACGAGGTTAAGTGCAGAGGCAAGTGCAACAAAGAGCAATAAAATAAGTGCAATAGAAGGGCAACAGGTCAAGTGCAACAAAGGGGCAGGAAAATCAAGTAAACTGACAAAAATAGAGTGCAACAAAATGAAGGGAAACCAAATCAAGTGATACAGTCAGGAAGTAGGGAAAACAGAATTAAGTACAACAAATCAAAAGGATGTAGGGACAGGAATCAAGGCAGTGAAGTAGGGGAAAGGTGGCGCCTGAAGAGGTGGGTTTTCAGGCGGCGCTTGAAGATGCTCAAGGATTCTGCCGTTCTGACCTCGATAGGTAGATCATTCCACCAACGAGGTGCCAGGACAGACAGCAGCCCTGAGCGGGAAGGGGAGGAGCCAGGCGACCAGAAGTAGCAGAGCGGAGTGCTCTGGCAGGGGTGTAGGGTCTGAACAGTCTCTGGATGTAGGCTGGAGCGGTCTTGTTGACTCCCTGATAGGCTAGCACCAAAGTCTTGAATTTGATGCGAGCAGCAACAGGGAGCCAGTGGAGCTTTGTGAGCAGAGGGGTGACGTGGGAGTGTCTTGGGAGGTTGTGGACCAGACCAGCTGCAGCGTTCTGGATGAGCTGCAGGGGTCTGATGGCAGATGCTGGGAGGCCGGCGAGGAGGGCGTTGCAGTAGTCCAGGCGGGAGAGGATCAGTGCTTGGACTAGGAGCTGCATTGAGTAGCTGGTGAGGAAGGGCCGGATTCTACGGATGTTGTAGAGGAAGAACCTGCATGTCCGGGTCACTGCAGCAATGTTCACAGCAGAGGAGAGCCTGTCGTCAAACAGGACCCCAAGGTTCTTCACACTCCGCGAGGGGGAGATGGTGGTATCCCCCAGGGTGATGGTCAGGTCCAGGAGAGGGGAGGATGGAGCAGGGCTGTAGATCATCTCCCTCTTGGTTGGGTTGAGCTTCAAGTGATGGTTGTCCATCCAGCTCTGGATGTCTTGTAGGCAGGCGGAGATGCGGGCGGAGACCTGGGCATCAGGGGGAAAAGGGAGAAAAAGTTGAGCGTCATCAGCATAAAAGTGACATGATAAACCATGAGCAGAAATGACCGGACTGAGAGACTGGAGATAAAGAGAAAAGAGGAGTGGACCAAGAACTGAGCCTTGGGGGACGCCTGTGATAAGTGAGCAGGGTGTTGATACTTCACCAGCCCAGGCAACCTGGCAGGAGCGACTGGAGAGGTACGATTTCAACCAGATGAGGGCTGTACCACGGCCTCCATAATTTAAAAGTCAAAAGTTTATGTTGTTGCTGTTTTAATGCCTCTTTGTATATTATTTACTAATTTTCCACTGAATTATATCATATATTTCAGAAAAAGAAGTTTCTGAATTGTACCATACAATAAATGATAATAAATGGCAAGTATTTCAAAATATTGAATTAACTTTCTTGTACTCCACATTCACTTGAGTCTACTGCCATCAGCTGGTAGATTTTTGTGGTACACTTAAACAGGTTAAAGCTGTTAATTTATTCCCTAATTAGAACTTGACCAACATCAATGTGTATCAAAGCTTTCCCTTGAGATTCATACAAATATACAAAATTTAAAAAAAAAAACTGTTCAGGATTTAAGAAATAAGAACATGGTAAATATGCAATATGCAATATGGTGTTCTATAATATGGCCCTGTATTAGATGGTGCATGGGACAAAGTGGTCTAGCCAGCAGGCGTTCAGATCCTACTAGGTATATTTTCCAACCTTGGCATATTTTGCCTCAGAACCTAATGACCTCTCGGAATTCTGAAGGTGCTGAGGAATGTCAGCTTATGCTATGACAATTGGCCAAAATACACACAAAGGTCAAATGACATATGGCTTCAAAAAAGGAAATGCAAAGTCCTGGAGAGGCATAGTCAGAGCCCAGACCTCAATCCTATTAGAAATCAGTGCAAAGATTAAAATGGAGTTGTTCATTGGAGTTGACCTGGTGATTTTTCGGCTTGAACTTTCTTGTAAGGAGGACCAGGATGAAATTCCTTGGACTAGATGTGCAAAGTTAATATCAACTTATTTATAAAAACTTGCTACTTGAGGAAATGCTGAAGGTGCTTCCACCTAGTATTTTGGGGCACATATGCAGATATCTCTAACTGGGATGTAGGTTTTTTAAGCGTACATTTTTCATGTTAATAATAATCTGCTTTTTTCGTCCCTCTTAGTTCTAGTTTGTTGAAAGATTGCATTAAAGATGGTGAAAAAAAATCTGAGTTTGATGCTATTTCTGGCATCAACATAACATGTTAATAAGGGTTTGTACACATTTTATATGCACCGAAGTGTGGACCTCAATTTCAGTGTACAGACTTCATGGTTGTGTCCAAATAAGCAAATCCCACCTTTATTTTGGGTTTGGGGGTTATGCCTCACCAGCTGTACTACCCCAATCGCCTCATTACCTTAGCTTGAGTCCTTAGAGCTACATTTAATATTTGGCCTTGTTTCCGCCGAGTAGACCAGTTAAATTCCGTTCGTTTCACATTAGAATGGTAATTTTTGTTCCAATTGTCAAAAATTGTAGATGGTACGAAAAGAAACATTTCTATCATTCTCGATTTCTTGTTACCCCTCTGTGAAGGTACTTTGCCCGCTGAACCATTACTAAGAGGTGGAGCTAAAAATACTAGAGTATGTTGATTGGTCAAGAGAGAATCATCGCTCATACTTTACCAAGGATTTGGTTGATGCGGCAATCAACATTTGGTATTAACATTGACTATGTTAAAGAGTGCTGTCTGCGGCGAAAACCCAAACCAGATCCGGAGTTTAGATACCAGCTCGTACAGGTTACATACTGGTTCTGAGGGTACTACTCTGAAAGTGTTTGGAAGAAATGCGGCTTTACTGTGAGTTTAATACAATGGCCACAGAGTTCAGAGCAGCATGGACATTGACCACCTTCGAGTGCAGTTTGAAGACTCTGCATTTCAGGCAGTACCTCTCCTTTTTTCAAATTTTGTAATTGTCGGACCGGTACTAAGTTCAGCGCATATTTTGGTTTTCTAGTCAACTAATTTTTTGTATAAATACATTAGTTCGCCCTTCGTGATGAAATAAGTTCCACTGGCATTCCACATAACCTGTCTGTTGAGTCATATCTATACAGTCTACTGGTTCTTGGACTCTCTCTTAACTCTGGATAAGAGCGTCGGCTAACTTCCTATAATGCAGTGTAATGTGAGTACATAAATATAGAATGCCTTAACAAATTTTGAAACCATCGCTCATTCTCTCATTTCTGCACCAACTAATGACTGACATTCTACATAATTAATCTATTTAGTTACATTTTTAGTGACTTCACTGTGTGACTTCTTGTGAACCTTAGGTCTGTGAACGGCTGTGAATTCCCTTTCCCTCTCTGGGTTTTGATGTAATATTTTTAGCATAATATGCTCCAGAGTACATCATATATTTACAAATAGCAAGTCCAACAGTGATAAACCTCACCTGATGTGAGAAAATATCACTTCGGCGTCACAAGTTGTAGAATCCCCTCTTGGATATCCCAAAAGTCTGAAATATGTGCGAGGTGAGTGAACGCAGGTCATGGTGCCGTGTTACTGGATAGAGAGTGAGGATAATAACAATGATCTGACTCCATATGAATTTATGCTTAACCGTCCTTCTGACCAACACTGATACTGGAGGCGACACGTGACCGTGGTGTGGCTCTGTGAGGGCAGCTGTCCAGGAATGTCGATGCGGACGTGCCCTTGGTTGTTACAGCTGGCAAGAATACAATTAAGTACATTTACGACAGTATTAAGTGCGCTGGCTTGTGACTATGGGTGTAGATACCCTAAGACCTGTGTGTGCGTCAGAACTGAAAATCTGTACCTGTGAAGTGTATATTTAATAGTTAAAGAGGCATGATTGGGTAAGATTAATATCATTAATTGCACAATGCATGAATCGCAAAATGGGCTACAGAACGAGGTGAGAAAAATGACTCTACGAATGTCGCACAGGAGCCCATGTTCAAGAGTCTCCCAGAACCATTCCACTCTTCCACCTATATACCCAAAGATCAAAGGAAAAACCAAATAATCAAAATAGAGGCCCAATGAGCAATGAACTGAAACATCACAAATCACATGTGCCTTATGCATACACATCAGTTATATCTTACCTGCTATCTGTTACAGGAAAATGTACCCTTACACATCATTAAAGAACACTGCACAGTGGCTTGACTACTGCTCACCATCCTGAGGTGTTAGTAGGGAATCTGTAGGTGTACCATGAATACAGGACAAGAGAGCACCATTACCACACTGGTGTCTCTTATCATTTCTGCATATCAGCTCTGTGAACAGTCATGTTTCCTTTAGGGGTGACTGACAGGCACACTTGTGTAAACACCCTACGGTTATTTATTCATTATTTTTCCTTTGTGTTTAAAAGCTGCACTGTTTCTTGGCGCCCCACGTGTCAAATGAAAAGAAAAAAAACTGGAGAGAACTTGTGATTGTTATTGACTCCTGCAGTCTCTTGTACTCCAAATTTATGTGGAATTCATTTTCTGTGATTGGCTGAGTGCAGAAGCTCCTCCCCCTCCATCTCCCTGACCAGCCCCTTATATCTGGGTCCTGCAGCCTCTCCTCTCCTCACACTCCAACCTGCTCATCTCTCAGCTGGACAGTAAGGGCTGTTCACACCTCACACTGACAACATGCTGGGGACTCTCTGCTCTCTCATCTCTGTGCTCTCATGTAAGAGACGTTCATTGATCATTAATGAAAATCCTGCATGTGATGTAAATATTTTTTACCTGAGCTTCTTATTTCCCAGGTGTGAGTGGAGTAACAGTGGTGACACAGAAGTCTGTTCTGACAGTCAGTAAAGGAGATACAGCCACTATGGACTGTGGTGTTGGGACTGGGGACAGAGCTGTCTGGTGTAAGCAGGTCCCAGGCAGTGCTCCTCAGTATGTGCTGTATTTCTATCATAGTTGGAGCTCTCCCAGCCATGGAGCTGGTTTCTCCTCTCCCCGCTTCACATCCACTCATCAGAGTAAATCTGATTATCGATTGATCATTAAAAATGTGGAGGCAGGAGACTCAGCAGTGTATTACTGTAGCACATGGGATGACTCTGCTAAAGAGTGGGTATCACAGTGATTCAGACCATAACAAAAACCTCTGAGCTTCACTTCTGCTTTAAAGCTGCTTCAGAAAAGGCGAGTGTCACCCTCAGGGCCAGAACTGAATTCACTCAAGCTGAACTAGGATCTTTGAGGCATGTCAAGAACATCATCCTACACTTGCAAAAATTACTGCTCAGTTTATCCTGCATGCCTACTTTCTTCTGTGTATACATTATTATTTTATGATTGTTTTTATCCATTAATGACAGTAAGGTTATATATCAGACTAAAGGTTCTATAGTCAGTCCATTTCACTGTAGATCTCAGGAAAACATGCTTTTGGATAAAATAGATGTGTAGTATTTGGAGAATGGAATAGCATTAGGGGAATTGGTCGGTGTAGCCAATGATCCAGAATAGAAGGTGATGATGTGTTTTCCCCCTCCAATCGAGTCATTGCAAAGAAAGAGATTATCAAGAATATAAGGTTAGTCTTCGTAGGAGGGAAGAGTCCTGACTATTGCATTACATTAATTTCACACAATGATGAAATGATAGCAGCTTTATATCAAAGGAAGAAGTCCTGGAGCACACAGTTATATAAGGCAATTTATTAAGGTGTAGCAGCTTTATCAGATGTTTGTGTTGTTATTATCCTGTGGCAGTGCAGATCAGCTGGGGTGGAGTATGAGGTGTAGCACTGGAATGTTCTGCTGCTTCTCCTGTGTAGCTCCAGCTGTGTTGGAGCTGATGGAGCAGAGTCACTGGAACAGAGAGCAGAGATACAGGAAGCTGTGCTCATCACATCTGGGGCTGTACAGTCACTGGAGGGACTGTGGATTCCACACTCATACCTCTTTTATAGATCACCTGATTGTATCTGTTCATGTGTTGGTGATTTTCTCCTTGTGTGTGAATGAGATTATTATGCTCACACCTGCCAGCTGTTACTGACTCTGTTTTGAGTGAGAGAGTCTTTCTAATGTCAGTCCCTGAGCTTTTTTTTTAACAGGTGGGACAAATAGCCGAGAGGGTGGATCGTGCTCACACAGCTGAAGCACTCCTGAGAAGCCATCAACACTCTGGAGCATTTATCCGCAGTTTTAATGTTATTCAGACTGTGAAAGCTATGAAAGGAATGCTGAGCTGTTGTGATTGGCTGAGTGCAGAAGCTCCTCCCCCTCCATCTCCCTGACCGGCCCCTTATATCTGGGTCCTGCAGCCTCTCCTCTCCTCACACTCCAACCTGCTCATCTCTCAGCTGGACAGTAAGGGCTGTTCACACCTCACACTGACAACATGCTGGGGACTCTCTGCACTCTCATCTCTGTGCTCTCATGTAAGAGACGTTCATTGATCATTAATGAAAATCCTGCATGTGATGTAAATATTTCTTACCTGAGCCTCTTATTTCCCAGGTGTGAGTGGAGTAACAGTGGTGACACAGAAGCCTCCTGTTCTAACAGTCAGTAAAGGAGACACAGCCACTATGGACTGTAACCTGGGGACTGTGACTAATAGTGCTGCTCGCTGGGATAAGCAGGTTTCAGGCAGTGATCCTCAGCATGTGCTGCGTTTCTATCATAGTTGGAGCTCTACCTACTATGGAGCTGGTTTCTCCTCTCCCCGCTTCACATCCAATCATCAGAGTAAATCTGATTATCGATTAATAATCAAAAATGTAGAGGCAGGAGACTCAGCAGTGTATTACTGTCAAACATGGGACAGCTCTGCTAATGAGTGGGTATCACAGTGATTCACACCATAACAAAAACCTCTGAGCTTCACCTCTGCTTTAATTGTGGTTCAGTAGAGATAAGTCGAAAAACTGAAGAATACTGAAAATTTGCAAAGTCATTATAATCATTCAGCAAAAAGACATCCAAAAATGGCAAATTTTCTTCTGCTTTTTTTCTTATAATTTTTCTTATGCCTTTCACATATTTAATGAAAGCGCTATTCACTGTTTGGCACCAAATCAAGTCAGTCAGCTGATGAAATATTTCTGAAATATCCTGTGTTCTCACCAAAGGAAACCACTGTGTTTTAATGAAATAGCCTGTGTTTTCACCTATGGAAATCATTTGTCCTATTTTGCTTTGGAAATCAAGCACATGTGAATGTTAAGGTATATAATATTTCTGCAACTCTCTGGATTTCAAGGGCTGAAGATCCTAACTAAATGACGAAGTGAATTCCTGAATTCCCTCTATCCATGAGGCGAAATGGCAGGTGGATTACTGAGAGAGGGAATATCTGCAAACACCTTTCTGTGCTCATGGAGACGATACCACACTGTGAGACATCGTCTGGGTTTCTTCCAGCACATTTTAGGCATATACTCCTGCCTTGAATATCTCAAAAAAAAAAATAAAAAATTTATATATATATGTACATAAATCTTCGACCAAAGAGGTTCACGCAAAATTTTTGATGCCCTAATCATTTCCTAAAAGGTGTGGCAGATTCAACTTTACATCCCACACCATTGTAGGAAAGTACCAGAAAAATGAATGTGGAGGGAGAGATGGGTGACTAATTAAAAAAAAACTTGAATAAATGAGTGAAAAACATAACAAATGCTGTTGCTTCCACTAATTTCCCTGACATGGTTTGGGTCCATTCATTCCCTAAAGAGCAGAAGAGTGCCTGCGAATTCATGCAGAGTTATTCTGTGTTATTCTCCTTGATATCCTATGATGAAGCATCCAGATATGGTCTTTTCCGGGACAACCGCCACAGGGTGCAAGGGATCACTGAATGGTATCATGAGTATGAAAATGATCCATACTGTCCGCCACTTCCGTCACAGTCACCAGATCTCAAACCAACTGAACTCAGATAGGATATTTTGGAACAATGTGTTAGACAGCATTCTCCGTCACCATCATCAGAACACCCTGTGAGGGAATACCTCATAGAAAAAAGGTACTTCATCCATTAACTGTAGTTTACACTTGTAGACACCATGGCAAGGTGCATTGAACCTCATCTAGCAGCCTGTGGAAGCCCAACACCTTTCGAACACTGTTAGTGTCAATTTTACCATTAATTTGTCTGTTTGTAAGATAGTTCCTAATTGCCTCTGTGGCCAATATTTATTTCAATGAGAGTGAGAAGGATTTAATCAAAAGTATATTTAACATTATCCTGGCATTTCCATAATAGGGGCATTTCTACAGCGGTAGGGTAGCTAATTAGGTAGAATTCTTTTTTCTTGCTAGTCGTACATCTTTTTATGATAAATTGTGCTACACAAACAGAAATTACCTGATATGATGAAAACAGTTCTCCAAAATTGAACATTGTGAAAAGAACATAGACGTCAATATTTAATTTTCTATATTTACCATGGCTGGTAGAATTTGGAGACCCGTTACAGTGACAAGGGGGAAAGGAGCAACACGGACACAATACAAACACAGAGAATAATACAGACCCCCGGAAAGAGCTCACGCTTCCACAGGGCGTATAATAGTCTGAAACACAGAAGCAAAGTGAGATAGGAAAAAGAGAGAAGAACTCCAATAATAACGAGAAGATAGAAAGTCAAACAAATCCTGCCTACAGATATCTTCGGCTATAGTGCGTAGCTTCAAACAGACACTCTGGCAAAGAGGCGTGACGAACATCCGGCTTATATAGAGTTCGGGGAAGCGCCGCCCCAGTTCAATCAGACAGCGGGGTAAAGAATCCGATTGAACAGGAATTCGATATCGTTCCGGGACGAGAGCCACAAAGAAAAGTCCAAAACAAACGCACAAACATCCAGAACCATGACAATATTCACTGATATTCCAAACTGAATATTGTGAAAACAACATAATTATTTTTTTTGGTTTAGATTTAGTTTTGGTAAAATTTAGTTGCAGCAGAATATATCTTAATCAGCTTTATTCTGGTAAGCTACAGCTTAAATGAGAATATCCAATGAATTGCCGAAAGATTCACTCATACTTACCCATACTTTACTGATTATAACATAATTATAATTTAAAGAAATCAGAGGGTACCACAGTTGGAATTTTTTCAAGTAACTGTGACCTCTGACCCCAAGTTGACCCCACTGGTACAAAATCATTCCTCACATTATTTCAGTGGTCTGTTTGTCGTTACACACCCTGAATCATGGATCAGCGTGCATTCAGGGTGTTCTGTCTACAATTTTAACTGAGTCCAAGGTGTGTTTCAGTTCCCTCTCGCAGTGCTCAAACTGAGCTGAGGTTTTTGTACGAGTGTGTATATCATCTGTATCATCGTGGTATTCGGCCAAGGAACTAAGCTGACAGTTATTGGTAAGTCTCTTTTCATTGCTTATTTTCTGTATTATTTTTTGCACATCATTTTGTTTATGGTGTCTTTTTGTCAGACATGTTGTTTATGCATAATGTTTACTGAACTTAACTGATGAAATGTTCTGCGCTATACTTTACTGCTGTCTTGAGATTTTTTCCATGCCTCATGAGAACATTAATCACCAGTTGCTGTTGGTATTTAATGTTTAATTTCTAGATATTTGGAATATGCAACCAACAATCCTCTATTTATCTAGAAAACATGTTTGCTGAATTTAAGTGATTAAATGGTTTCTGTTTGACTTATCTGCTTGTCTTGAGATTTTTTCCATGCCTTGCAAGAATATTAATTACCATTAACTGTTGGTACTTCATGTTTATTTTCTAGACATTTAGAATATTCAATAATTTTCTATTTAACTTATTAACATGCCAGGGAATAATGTCTCATGAAAATCAGCTGTTTTTAACCTTATACTGTGTGTTAGAGCTGTAATGTGATAATGAGGTTGGAACATCACTGGAGCGGTTTATATCCTGTTCGTTACATTTTGCAGGGACTATTACAAAATTATCAGTTAAAAAAAAAAAAAATTAAAATCATTTAAGGCAGTTATATCATCTTTAAGTCATGTCATCAGTTAAAATAGTTAATTTGTTAGAAATGTCCCAGTTGACATTATAGCACATGCCTGCATTATTATAGGATGGGAATAACATGGAATTCAGGATTCTTACACTGTAGTGAGAGTGATTTTTCAGCTTCATTGTCTGGCCTAGTCAAAAATTTTATTGTCCCCATTTATCACGATGTTTGTCTCATATTTGATAGCTGTTTTATTTTGATAAGAAAAAACAGACCTTTATTTACTGTACCAGTCAAAAGTTCAGACACGCTTTGCTCATGTTACAATGCTGTTTGTGTACAAATTTAAATGACTTAACTGCTCTTTACAATCTCAAATGGAATCTTGTCAGAAGTAAAGTCAGACATGAAAAAAAGAATAATTTACTTGTTCGAAAATTGTCCAAAATGTGGGATTGTCAAAGAAGCCATATTTTGCCAAGTAAACAGACAAACAAGCTCTTTCCATTTTTCCAACAACTGAATTTAAGTCAAGCTGTTTTGGGACATATTGGGCAAAAAAGTTGATGAAAAAAGCCACCTCAAGAGCAGCACGTCTTTGGGAACTTAGATGGCCGCTCATCTGCAAACGCATTATAGCCACATAACTGCCCTTGTAAAAAAAAAAAAAAATGTGAGTATCGCTCATCAAATATAACAACAAATGCTGGTTTGTTTGATGGATTTAAGAATTATATCTTTTTTTGCAAAATAAAGGGTGGTTCTTTCTTTATTTAACGTGTATTGCAAGAGAAATGGGGTATGTCCAAACCTTTGACTGGTACTGTATATTTTCGTTACATTTATTATTCAGTTATTCTGTGTGTGTGCGCGTGTGTGTGTGTGTGTGTGTCTGTGTGTATACATGTGTATGCGTGCATGAGCATGTTTGTGTTGGCCGATGAATTTACCAAATTATTTCCGCTTTTGCAGACCCATCTCTGCCTGCACCTGCCCTCTCTCTCCTGCCCCCATCCAGTGAGGAGCTGCAGACAGAAAAGGCCACACTGGTGTGTCTGGTGCAGATGTCTGTTGGGTTTGCTGATGTCAGCTGGACATCTGGTGGGAGTCCAGTTACTGATGGGATTATTACCAGCACCGCCCAACAGAAACCTGATAAAACCTTCGGTTTGAGCAGCTTCTTATCCATCAAACCCTCTGAATGGATCAGTAACCGTGTTTATACCTGTAAAGTGTCTCTCGGGTCTAAAGCCACAGAGAAAAGTATCAAACAGTCTGACTGCAGTGAATAAACTTTGTGCTTTCATGTATCAAATATCTCATTGAGATTTTTTATTTTCTGTTGGCTAGTCTCACTATCAAGTGTTGTGTGTTGTGTGATGTTGCCTTAATAAATGTAATAAGATTGATGTTTTACCAGTATTAGCGCACTCTTCATATTAAATATTGGCTATTCCTGCACTCATGAGCAGACTGAATTATTTTTATTCGCTTCTGGTCTTCAGATATGGGGTTTACTGAAAATAGCTTGTCAACATTACAATACGTGTGACTGTATTTATCGCAGAAAGTCTGTGGTATTTATGTTATGTGTACATGGATGGCCAAGCCTTATGATTTCAGAGGCATCTGTATGCACCAGTGCAAAGAACAGGAATAGAACAAAAAATATATAATTCTCATCAGACATGACTCAAACTCAATACCGCCTCGCCTCCTCAGCAACTTTAAACATTATCGCATTGGTACAACTTATGGAAATGTCAGGATAATGCAACATGTTCAGGACCTAGAAACAGCTGTTTGTGATAAAAGCCGCTTTGAACCTGCAGAGGGCGATAGAGTCAGCTATTGAAACTGAAACGCACCTGCGAAGTTTGAAACTTTATTTATAGCACAATGCAAATGAGGGAGTTTTTTTTTTTTCTCTTTTTAGGACTCAAACGGACTGCCCCATTCCTGCTGATACACCTGCAGGTGTATGGTGGGCTGATGCAGGCTGCACATTTAGACATTAATATGGCTTATGGCATTGCTTTCAATTTACAAGCAAAGGAAAGGGATTTGCACTCTGTGAATGTTGTTCAGTGTTTCAGAAAGTCCTTGCTACTGCACTTTTTAGTGCTTTATTGGACGTCTTGCCCTTACAAATAATAACTGCATGACCGATTGAATTATAGTGCGAAGTACGTGGGTTGGTGCATCCCTGAAAAATATCTGAGCAAGGAGTGGGGGTGTTGGGGATGGTTTCCGTTCTTTGTGAATTCATTTCCTTCCTTTAGTTTCCTTCTGTCCCATCCTGTCTTTTCTGTAAGGGGTTTTCATGAGAACAACATTCAGGAAGATAAGCAATCATGACAATTGTTCAAATAATCATGTTTTATTTATATGGCGCATAACCACATTTCAGGAAGAATTTGGCGCAGTATGATTCATTGATGGTATACCCTGACATTAAACCAGACAAATGAGCCCTTGGCTGTTGGAAAGAGGTGAGTGACAATGTATTAGAAGAACTAGTAAGGGGAGCTGCTATTTCTCTTGGCCATATTTCAAGGTAGGCTTACTGATAAAATGCTGTAAAATGCTGTATGCACTGCTCAACATTTATCCTGGGAATGAAAAATGAAGCACTGATTACTAAAACCCCATAAGTCAAGTCAAGTCAAGTGTGACTTATGGGGTTTTAGAAATAGGTGCTTCAATTCTGGCTTAGAAACTTTATATTTGAAAGTCTCGATGCAACGATTGACACAAAAAAACAGGGATCAGGCGATTGGACTGCTGATGGCCAAAATGAATGCAACTGGAGTTAGAGTTGCTGCACACTTTGAAATGCATTGTGCGATTGTTTCACGCTCGTTGATGCAATATAGGCAGACAGAAAACACCCGACATCCAACCAGGTGCAACCATGTGTGTGCGAGACTATTGCAGTCAAGTGATGGATCTCAGCGAACACTTTTGTCCACAGCATCATTGACCGCTACCGAGGTTTTGGAAGACGTCGTAACCATATGAGCTCCCACATAGTGCAAAAACGGCTCTGGAATGAAGTCATCGCTTCATTTAGAGGACATGTTGGGATGGTCATGATGGACGGCAGATGTGCCATTCATTGACAGTGACGACTGGTGCATTCCAACAGAAATTGGTCAAATCGTCCATGGCATCGCACTTTTTTTTGTGACGAGTTGCACTACTTGCTCTATTGCAATAATTGGAGGTGATGTATATACCTGAAACAAGGTGAACTGTACACTGATTCATGTGTCGTGCAACTCGATCAATTCAACAGCGGAAGCTTAAAGATGGTAGCTATAGAGTAGGCGGAGGGTCCTGACTGGTATTTGTCGATGAAACACTGACAGCACAGCAGCATGTGGATGAGACCTCGGAAACACATTTTGAGCCCCACATATCAGAACCAGAACCATCATGTCATCTTCATGCATGACACCGCTCGTCCTTACACAGCAAGGATTACCCGGCACTGCCAGGACACTGACAATATAAGAGATGTTCTCGTACGCTGAACATCTTTGGAACATTCTGGATCAGCAGTTCCCCATCGGGATCACCCTCCCACTACTCACAATGAACTTTGTGCTGCTCAGTTGGCAGAGTGGGATCAGATCTCACAGAGACAGACTGATAATTTGTGACCTGTATGTCACGTAGGCAGACACAGCTTGCAACCGACGATGGATGTTCACATTATTAGTGCCGTTTGCCATATGATCCAGGAGGATTTCTGGTTTTGCAAAACTGTTGAGTCCATGCTAAAAATGTGACAGTAAAGCAGTTAATATTCATTGCTTATATGTTTTTTTTATTTAAAAAAAAATCCTTTCCACAAATTAAAAGTCAAAAGTTTATGTTGTTGCGTTTTTAATGCCTCTTTGGATATTATTTACTAATTTTCCACTGAACTATATCATATATTTCAGAAAAAGAAGTTTCTGAATTATACCATACAATAAATGATATTGGCAAGTATTTCAAGTATTTCAAAATACTGAATTAACTTTCTTGTACTCCACATTCACAAGAGTTTACTGTCATCAGCTGGTAGAATTTTGCAGTACACTTAAACTGGTTAAAGCTGTTAATTTATTCCCTAATTAGAACTAGACCAACATCAATGTGTATCAAAGCTTTCCCTTGAGATTCATACAAATATACAAAATTAAAAAAAAAAAAACTGTTCAGGATTTAAGAAATAAGAACATGGTAAATATGCAATATGCAATATGGTGTTCTATGATATGGCCTTGTATTTAGATGTTGCATGGGACAAAGTGGTCTAGCCAGCAGGCATTCAGATCCTACTAGGTATATTTTCCAACCTTGGGATATTTTGCCGCAGAACCTACTGACCTCTTGGAAAACTGAAGGTGCTGAGGAATTTCAGCTTATGCTATGACAATTGGCCGAAACACACACAAAGGTCAAATGACATATGGCTTCAGAAAAGGAAATGCAAAGTCCTGGAGAGGCATAGTCAGAGCCCAGAACTCAATCTAATTAGAAATCAGTGCAAAGATTAAAATGGAGTTGTTCACTGGAGTTGACCTGGTGATTTTTAGCCTTGAACTTTCTTGTAAGGAGGACCAGGATGAAATTCCTTAGACTAGATGTGCAAAGTTAATCTCAACTTATTCATAAAAACTTGCTACTTGAGGAAATGCTGAAGGTGCTTCCACCTAGTATTTTGGGGCACATATGCAGATATCTCTAACTGGGATGTTGGTTTTTTTAGCGTACATTTTTCATGTTAATAATGATCTGCTTTTTTCGTCCCTCTTATCTCTAGTTTGTTGAAAGATTGCATTAAATATGGAGAAAAAAAAATCTGAGTTTGATGCTATTTCTGGCATCAACATAACATGTTAATAAGGGTTTGTACACATTTTATATGCACCGAAGTGCAGACCTCAATTTCAGTTTACAGACTTCACTGTTGTGTCCAAATAAGCAAATCCCACCTTTATTTTGGGTTTGGGGGTTATGCTTCACCAGCTGTACTACCCCAATTGCCTCATTACCTTAGCTTGAGTCCTTAGAGCAACATTTAATATTTAGCCTTGTTTCCGCCGAGTAGACCAGTTTGCTTCCGTTCGTTTCACATTAGAATGGTCATTTTTGTTCCAATTGTCAAAAATTGTAGATGGTACGAAAAGAAACATTTCTATCATTCTCGTTTTCTTGTTACCCCTCTGTGAAGGTACTTTGCCCGCTGAACCATTACTAAGAGGTGGAGCTAAAAATACTAGAGTATGTTGATTGGTCAAGAGAGAATCATCGCTCATACTTTACCAAGGATTTGGTTGATGCGACAATCAACATTTGGTATTAACATTGACTATGTTAAAGAGTGCTGTCTGCGGCGAAAATCCAAACCAGATCCGGAGTTTAGATACCAGCTCGTACAGGTTACATACTGGTTCTGAGGGTACTACTCTGAAAGTGTTTGGAGGAAATGCGGCTTTACTGTGAGTTTAATACAATGGCCACAGAGTTCAGAGCAGCATGGACATTGACCACCTTCGAGTGCAGTTTGAAGACTCTGCATTTCCGGCAGTACCTCTCCTTTTTTCAAATTTTGTAATTGTCGGACCGGTACTAAGTTCAGCGCATATTTTGGTTTTCTAGTCAACTAATTTTTTGTATAAATACATTAGTTCGCCCTTCGTGATGAAATAAGTTCCACTGGCATTCCACATAACCTGTCTGTTGAGTCATATCTATACAGTCTACTGGTTCTTGGACTCTCTCTTAACTCTGGATAAGAGCGTCGGCTAACTTCCTATAATGCAGTGTAATGTGGGTACATAAATATAGAATGCCTTAACAAATTTTGAAACCATCGCTCATTCTCTCATTTCTGCACCAACTAATGACTGACATTCTACATAATTAATCTATTTAGTTACATTTTTAGTGACTTCACTGTGTGACTTCTTGTGAACCTTAGGTCTGTGAACAGCTGTGAATTCCCTTTCCCTCTCTGGGTTTTGATGTAATATTTTTAGCATAATATGCTCCAGAGTACATCATATATTTACAAATAGCAAGTCCAACAGTGATAAACCTCACCTGATGTGAGAAAATATCACTTCGGCGTCACAAGTTGTAAAATCCCCTCTTGGAGATACCAAAAGTCTGAAATATGTGCGAGGTGAGTGAACGCAGGTCATGGTGCCGTGTTACTGGATAGAGAGTGAGGATAATAACAATGATCTGACTCCATATGAATTTATGCTTAACCGTCCTTCTGACCAACACTGATACTGGAGGCTACACCGTGGTGGAGCTCTGTAAGGGCGGCTGTCCAGAAATGTCGATGCGGACGTGCCCTTGGTTGTTACAGCTGGCAAGAATACAATTAAGTACATTTGCGACGGTACTAAGTGTGCTGGCTTGTGACTTTGGGTGTAGATACCCTAAGACCTGTGTGTGCGTCAGAACTGAAAATCTGTTCCTGTGAAGTGTATATTTAATAGTTAAAGAGGCATGATTGGGTAAGATTAATATCATTAATTGTACAATGCATGAATCGCAAAATGGGCTACAGAACGAGGCGAGAAAAATGACTCTACGAATGTCGCACAGGAGCCCATGTTCAAGAGTCTCCCAGAACCATTCCACTCTTCCACCTATATACCCAAAGATCAAAGGAAAAACCAAGTAATCAAAATAGAGGCCCAATGAGCAATGAACTGAAACATCACAAATCACATGTGCCTTATGCATACACATCAGTTATATCTTACCTGCCATCAGTTACAGGAAAATGTATCCTTACACATCATTAAAGAACACTGCACAATGGCTTGATTACTGCTCACCGTTCTGAGGTGTTACTAGGGAATCTGCAGGTCTACCATGAATACAGGACAAGAAAGCACCATTATCACACTAGGGTCTCTTATCATCCCTGCATATCAGCTCTGTGAACAGTCATGTTTCCTTTAGGGGTGACTGACAGGCACACTTGTGTAAACACCCTACGGTCATTTATTCATTATTTTTCCTTTGTGTTTAAAAGCTGCACTGTTTCTTGGCGCCCCACGTGTCAAATGAAAAGAAAGAAAACTGGAGAGAACTTGTGATTGTTATTGACTCCTGCAGTCTCTTGTACTCCAAATTTATGTGGAATTCATTTTCTGTGATTGGCTGAGTGCAGAAGCTCCTCCCCCTCCATCTCCCTGACCGGCCCCTTATATCTGGGTCCTGCAGCCTCTCCTCTCCTCACACTCCAACCTGCTCATCTCTCAGCTGGACAGTAAGGGCTGTTCACACCTCACACTGACAACATGCTGGGGACACTCTGCTCTCTCATCTCTGTGCTCTCATGTAAGAGACGTTCATTGATCATTAATTAAAATCCTGCATGTGATGTAAATATTTTTTACCTGAGCTTCTTATTTCCCAGGTGTGAGTGGAGTAACAGTGGTGACACAGAAGTCTGTTCTGACAGTCAGTAAAGGAGACACAGCCACTATGGACTGTGGTGTTGGGACTGGGGACAGAGCTGTCTGGTGTAAGCAGGTCCCAGGCAGTGCTCCTCAGTATGTGCTGTATTTCTATCATAGTTGGAGCTCTCCCAGCTATGGAGCTGGTTTCTCCTCTCCCCGCTTCACGTCCACTCATCAGAGTAAATCTGATTATCGATTGATCATTAAAAATGTGGAGGCAGGAGACTCAGCAGTGTATTACTGTAGCACATGGGATGATTCTGCTAAAGAGTGGGTATCACAGTGATTCACACCATAACAAAAACCTCTGAGCTTCACTTCTGCTTTAAAGCTGCTTCAGAAAAGGCGAGTGTCACCCTCAGGGCCAGAACTGAATTCACTCAAGCTGAAGTAGGATCTTTGAGGCATGTGAAGAACATCATCCTACACTCGCAAAAATTACTGCTCAGTTTATCCTTCATGCCTTTCTTCTTTATATAAATTATTATTTTATGATTGTTTTTATCCATTAATGACAGTAAGGTTATATATCAGACTTAAGGTTCTATGGTCAGTCCATTTCACTGTAGATCTCAGGAAAACATGCTTTTGGATAAAATAGATGTGTAGTATTTGGAGAATGGAATAGCATTAGGGGAATTGGTCGGTGTAGCCAATGATCCAGAATAGAAGGTGATGATGTGTTTTCCCCCTCCAATCGAGTCATTCCAAAGAAAGAGATTATCAAGAATATAAGGTTAGTCTAAGAAGGAGGGAAGAGTCCTGACTATTGCATTACATTAATTTCACACTTTGATGAAATGATAGCAGCTTTATATCAAAGGAAGAAGTCCTGGAGCACACAGTTATATAAGGCAATTTATTAAGGTGTAGCAGCTTTATCAGATGTTTGTGTTGTTATTATCCTGTGGCAGTGCAGATCAGCTGGGGTGGGGTATGAGGTGTAGCACTGGAATGTTCTACTGCTTCTCCTGTGTAGCTCCAGCTGTGTTGGAGCTGATGGAGCAGAGTCACTGGAACAGGGAGCAGAGATACAGGAAGCTGTGCTCATCACATCTGGGGCTGTACAGTCACTGGAGGGACTGTGGATTCCACACTCACACCTCTTTTATAGATCATCTGATTGTATCTGTTCATGTGTTGGTGATTTTCTCCTTGTGTGTGAATGAGATTATTACTCTCACACCTGCCAGCTGTTACTGACTCTGTTATGAGTGAGAGAGTCTTTCTAATATCAGTCCCTGAGCTTTTTTTTAACAGGTGGGACAAATAGCCGAGAGGGTGGATCGTGCTCACACAGCTGAAGCACTCCTGAGAAGCCATCAACACTCTGGAGCATTTATCCGCAGTTTTAATGTCATTCAGACTGTGAAAGCTATGAAAGGAATGCTGAGCTGTTGTGATTGGCTGAGTGCAGAAGCTCCTCCCCCTCCATCTCCCTGACCGGCCCCTTATATCTGGGTCCTGCAGCCTCTCCTCTCCTCACACTCCAACCTGCTCATCTCTCAGCTGTTCACACCTCACACTGACAACATGCTGGGGACTCTCTGCTCTCTCATCTCTGTGCTCTCATGTAAGAAATATATATTCATAATTTGTTTAAATGTTGAGTGTAATGTAAATATTTCTTACCTGAGCTTCTTATTTCCCAGGTGTGAGTGGAGTAACAGTGGTGACACAGAAGCCTCCTGTTCTGACAGTCAGTAAAGGAGACACAGCCACTATGGACTGTAACCTGGGGACTGTGACTAATGCTGCTGCTCGCTGGTATAAGCAGGTTCCAGGCAGTGCTCCTCAGCATGTGCTGCGTTTCTATCATGATTGGAGCTCTACCTACTATGGAGCTGGTTTCTCCTCTCCCCGCTTCACATCCACTCATCAGAGTAAATCTGATTATCGATTAATAATTACAAATGTGGAGGCAGGAGACTCAGCAGTGTATTACTGTCAAACATGGGACAGCTCTGCTAAAGAGGAGGTATCACAGTGATTCAGACCATAACAAAAACCTCTGAGCTTCACTTCTGCTTTAATTGTGGTTCAGTAGAGATGAGTCGAAAAACTGAAGAATACTGAAAATTTTCAAAGTCGTTATAATCATCCAAAAATGGCAAATTTTCTTCTGCTTTTTTTCTTATAATTTTTCTTATGCCTTTCACATATTTAATGAAAGCGCTATTCACTGTTTGTCACCAAATCTAGTCAGTCAGCTGATGAAATATTTCTGAAATATCCTGTGTTCTCACCGAAGGAAACCACTCTGTTTTAATGAAATATCCTGTGTTTTCACCTATGGAAATCATTTGTCCTATTCTGCTTTGGAAATCAAGCACATGTGAATGTTAAGGTGTATAATATTTCTGCAACTCTCTGGATTTCAAGGGCTGAAGATCCTAACTGAATGACGAAGTGAATTCCTGAATTCCCTCTATCCATGAGCCGAAATGGCAGGTGGATTACTGAGAGAGGGAATGTCTGCAAACAACTTTTCGGTGCTCAAGGAGACAATACCACACTGTGAGACATCGTCTGGGTTTCTTCCAGCACATTTTAGGCATATACTCCTGCCTTGAATATCTCAAAATATATATATATATATATATATATATATATATATATATATATATACACATAAATCTTCATTCATGCTAAATTTTTGATGCCCTAATCATTTCCTAAAAGGTGTGGAAGATTCAAATTTACATGCCACCCCATTGGAGGAAAGTACCAGAAAAATGAATGTGGAGGGAGAGATGGGTGACTAATTAAAGGAAAACAACTTGAATACATGAGTGAAAAACATAACAAATGCTGATGCTTCCACTAATTTCCCTGACATGGTTTGGGTCCATTCATTCCCTAAAGAGCAGAAGAGTGCCTACGAATTCATGCAGAGTTATTCTGTGTTATTTGCCTTCATATCCTATGATGAAGCATCCAGATATGGTCTGTTCCAGGACAACCGCCACAGGGTGCAAGGGGCCACTGAATGGTATTATGAGTATGAAAATGATCCATACCGTCCGCCACTTCCGCCACCGTCACCAGATCTCAAACCAACTGAACTCAGATAGGAGATTTTGGAACAATGTGTTAGACAGCATTCTCCATCACCATCATCAGAACACCCTGTGAGGGAATACCTCATAGAAAAAAGGTACTTCATCCATTAACTGTAGTTTTACACTCGTAGACTCCATGACAAGGTGCATTGAACCTCATCTAGCAGCCTGTGGAAGCCCAACGCTTTTCCAACACTGTTGGTGTCAATTTTACCATTAATTTGTCTGTTTGTAAGATAGGCAATTAAGAACTATGTGGCCAATATTTATTTCAATGAGAGTGAGAAGGATTTAATCAAAAGTATATTTAACATTATCCTGGCATTTCCATAATAGGGGCATTTCTACAGCGGTGGGGTAGCTAATTAGGTAGAATTTTTTTTTCTTGCTAGTCGTACATCTTTTTATGATGAATTGTGCGACACAAATAGAAATTACCTGATATGGTGAAAACAGTTATCCAAAATTGAACATTGTGAAAAGAACATAGATGTCAATATTTAATATTCTGTATTTGTCATGGCTGGTAGAATTTGGAGACAAGTTGCAGTGACAAGGGGGAAACGAGCAACACGGACACAATACAAACACAGAGAATAATACAGACCCCCGGAAAGAGCTCACGCTTCCAAAGGGCGTATAATAGTCTGAAACACAGAAGCAAAGAGAGATAGGAAAGAGAGAGAAGAACTCCAATAATAACGAGAAGATAGAAAGTCAAACAAATCCTGACTACAGATATCTTCAGCTATCGTGCGTAGCTACAAACAGACACTCTGGCAAAGAGGCGTGACGAACATCCGGCTTATATAGAGTTCGGGGAAGCACCGCCCCAGTTCAATCAGACAGCGGGGTAAAGAATCCGATTGAACAGGAATTCGATATCGTCCCGGGATGAGAGCCACAAAGAAAAGTCCAGAACAAACGCACAAACATCCAGAACCATGACAATATTCACTTATATTCCAAACTGAATATTGTGAAAAAAACATATTTTCCTTGGTTTAGATTTAGTTTTGGTAAAATTTAGTTGCAGCAGAATATATCTTAATCAGCTTTATTCTGGTAAGCTACAGCTTAAATGAGAATATCCAATGAATTGCCCAAAGATTCACTCATACTCACCCATACTTTACTGATTATAACATAATTATAATTTAAAGAAATCAGAGAGTACCACAGTTGGAATTTTTTCAAGTAACTGTGACCTCTGACCCCAAGTTGACCCCTCTGGAGCAAAATTATTCCTCACATTATTTCAGTGGTCTGTTTGTCCTTACACACCCTGAATCATGGATCAGCATGCATTCAGGGTGTTCTGTCTACAATTTTAACTGAGTCCAAAGTGTGTTTCAGTTCCCTCTCGCAGTGCTCAAACTGAGCTGAGGTTTTTGTACGAGTGTGTATATCATCTGTATCATCGTGGTATTCGGCCAAGGAACTAAGCTGACAGTTATTGGTAAGTCTCTTTTCATTACTTATTTTCTGTATCATTTTTTGCACATCATTTTGTTTATGGTGTCTTTTTGTCAGACATTTTGTTTATGCATAATGTTTACTGAATTTAAGTGATGAAATGTTCTGCGCTTTACTTTCCTGCTGTCTTGAGATTTTTTCCATGCCTCATGAGAACATTAATCACCAGTTGCTGTTGGTATTTAATGTTTAATTTCTAGATATTTGGAATATGCAACCAACAATCCTCTATTTATCTAGAAAACATGTTTGCTGTATTTAAGTGATTAAATGGTTTCTGTTTGACTTAACTGCTTGTCCTGAGATTTTTTCCATCCCTTGCAAGAATATTAATTATCATTAACTGTTGGTACTTCATGTTTATTTTCTAGACATTTAGAATATTCAATAATTTTCTATTTATCTTATTAACATGCCAGGGAATAATGTTTCATGAAAATCAGCTGTTTTAACCTTATACTGTGTGTTAGAGCTATAATGTGATAATGAGGTTGGGACATCACTGGAGCGGTTTATATCCTGTTCGTTACATTTTGTAGGGACTATTACAAAATTATCAGTTAAAAAAGATAATTAAAATCATTTAAGGCAGTTATATCATCTTTAAGTCATGTCATCAGTTAAAATAGTTAATTTGTTAGAAATGTCCCAGTTGACGTTATAGCACATGGCTGCATTATTATAGGATGGAAATAACATGGAATTCAGGATTCTTACACTGTAGTGAGAGTGATTTTTCAGCTTCATTGTCTGGCTGAGGCAAAAATTTTATTGTCCCCATTTATCACGATGTTTGTCTCATATTTGATAGCTGTTTTATTTTGATAAGAAAAAACAGACCTTTATTTACAGTACCAGTCAAAAGTTCGGATACGCTTTGCTCATGTTACAATGCTGTTTGTGTAGAAATTTAAATGACTTAACTGCTCTTTATAATCTCAAATGGAATCTTGTCAGAGGTAAAGTCAGACGTGAAAAAAAGAATAACTTACTTGTTAAAATAAAGTGTCCAAAATGTGGGATTGTCAAAGAAGCCATATTTTGCGAAGTAAACAGACAAACAAGCTCTTTCCATTTTTCTAACAACTGAATTAAAGTCAAGCTGTTTTGGGACTTATTGGGTGAAAAAGTTGATGAAAAGCCGCCTCAAGTGCAGCACGTCTTTGGGAACTTAGATGGTCGCTCATCTGCAAACTCATTATAGCCATATAACTGCCCTTGTAAAAAAAAAAAGTGAGTATGCTCAGCATATATAACAACAAATGCTGGTTTGTTGGATGGATTTAAGAATTATATCTTTTTTTGCAAAATAAAGGGTGGTTCTTTCTTTATTTAACGTGTATTGCAAGAGAAATGGGGTATGTCCAAACTTTTGACTGGTACTGTATATTTTCGTTACATTCATTATTCAGTTATTTTGTGTGTGTGTGTGTGTGTGTGTGTGTGCGTGCGTGCGTGCGTGCGTGCGTGTGTGTGTGTGTGTGTGTGTGTGTGTGCGCGCGTGTGTGTGTGTGTGTGTGTACATGTGCATGCGTGCATGAGCATGTTTCTGTTGGCTGATGAATTTACCAAATTATTTCCGCTTTTCCAGACCCATCTCTCCCTGCACCTGCCCTCTCTCTCCTGCCCCCATCCAGTGAGGAGCTGCAGACAGAAAAGGCCACACTGGTGTGTCTGGTGCAGATGTCTGTTGGGTTTGCTGATGTCAGCTGGACATCTGGTGGGAGTCCAGTTACTGATGGGATTATTACCAGCACCGCCCAACAGAAACCTGATAAAACCTTCGGTTTGAGCAGCTTCTTAACCATCAAACCCTCTGAATGGATCAGTAACCGTGTTTATACCTGTAAAGTGTCTCTCGGGTCTAAAGCCACAGAGAAAAGTATCAAACAGTCTGACTGCAGTGAATAAACTTTGTGCTTTCATGGATCAAATATCTCATTGAGATTTTTTATTTTCATTTGGCTAGTCTCACTATTGAGTGTTGTGTGTTGTATGATGTTGCCTTAATAAATGTAAGAAGATTGATGTTTTACCAGTATTAGCGCACTCTTCATATTAAACATTGGCTATTCCTGCACTCATGAGCAGACTGAATTATTTTTATGTGCTTCTGGTCTTCAGATATGGGGTTTACTGAAAATAACTTCTCAACATTACAATACGTGTGTCTGTATTTATCGCAGAAAGTCTGTGGTATTTATGTTATGTGTACATGGATGGCCAAGCCTAATGATTTCAGAGGCATCTGTATGCACCAGTGCAAAGAACAGGAATAGAACAAAAAATATATAATTCTCATCAGACATGACTCAAACTCAATACCGCCTCCTCAGCAACTTTAAACATTATCGCATAGGTACAACTTATGGAAATGTCAGGATAATGCAACATGTTCAGGACCTAGAAACAGCTGTTTGTGTTAAAAGCCCTTTTGAACCTGCAGAGGGCGATAGAGTCAGCTATTGAAACTGAAAGGCACCTGCGGAGTTTGAAACTTTATTTATAGCACAATGCAAATGAGGGAGTTTTTTTTTTTCTCTTTTTAGGACTCAAACGGACTGCCCCATACCTGCTGATACAACTGCAGGTGTATGGTGGTGGGCTGATGCAGGCTGCACATTTAGACATTAATATGGCTTATGGCATTGCTTTCAATTTACAAGCAAAGGAAAGGAATTTGCACTCTGTGAATGTTGTTCAGTGTTCCAGAAAGTCCTTACAACTGCACTTTTTAGTGCTTTATCGGGCGTCTTGCCCTTACAAATAATAACTGCATGACCGATTGAATTATAACGCGAAATACAAGGGTTGGTGCGTCCCTGAAAAATATCTGAGCAAGGAGTGGGGGTGTTGGGGATGGTTTCCTTTCTTTGTGAATTCATTTCCTTCCTTTAGTTTCCTTCTGTCCCATCCTGTCTTTTCTGTAAGGGGGTTTTATGAGAACAACATTCAGGAAGATAAGCAATCATTACAATTGTTCAAATAATCATGTTTTATTTATATGGCGCATAACCACATTTCACAAAGAATTTGTCGATGTATGCTTCATTGATGGTATACCCTGACATTAAACCAGACAAATGAGCCCATGGTTGTTGGAAAGAGGTGAGTGACAATGTATTAGAAGAACTAGTAAGGGGAGCTGCTATTTCTCTTGGCCATATTTCAAGGTAGGCTTACTGTTCATTTCAGTCTGAAAAGCCCAACCCTTTTTCTGGAGATCTGACATCCCGAATGATTTCTTTCTTAAATGTAATTTGTCACATCTGACAGATATTTACAGTCCAGTTAGATCTCTGGCTGATGAATGAGATGTTCTTTCTTAATATTGTGAAGAACTAGAGAATGGCAGATCTCCTGGAACATTGCTGGGCAGCTTTGATTTTAGTGTCTTTCAAAACATGTTTTATTGTTGTAAGTAAATTTATAAGGAGGCATTAAAAATGGAACAAACAACAGTGTACACATTTTTGTACAAATGATGTAATAAGGATAAAATATTACAAAAATATTTAAAGAAGAATATTCGCACACAAATGGTGAAAACTAACAAATTGATAAGTTAGGAGGCCACGTGCCGACAACACAAGTCCGATACATAAGCCACTCGCCAAATGATCCACAAAAAGGAGAGAGAGCAAATTAATGCTGTATGCACTGCTCAACATTTATCCTGGCAATGAAAATTGAAGCACTGATTACTGAAACCCTACAAGTCAAGTCAAGTCAAGTGTGACTTGGGGTTTTAGTAATAGGCGCTTCAATTCTGGCTTGAAAACTTTATATTTGAAAGTCTCGATGCAACAATTGACCCAAAAAAACAGGGATCAGGCGATTGGACTGCTGATGGCCGAAATGAATGCAACCAGAGTTGCTGCACACTTTGAAAAATGTATTGTGCGATTGTTTCACGCCCATAGATGCAATATAGGCAGACAGGAAACACCCGACATCCAACCAGGTGCGACCATGCGTGTGCAAGACCATTGCAGTCAAGTGATGGATCTCAGCGAACACTTTTGTCCACAGCTTCATTGACAGCTACCAAGGTTTTGTAAGACGCCGGAACCATATGAACTCCAACATAGTGCGAAAACGGCTCTGGAATGAAGTCATCACTTCATTTAGAGGACATGTTGGGATGGTCATGATGGACGGCAGATGTGCCATTCATTGACAGTGACGACTAGTGCATTCCAACAGAAATTGTTCAAATCGTCCATGGCATCGCATTATTTTTAGTGACGAGTTGCACTACTTGCTCTACTGCAATGATTGGAGGCGATGTATGTTCCTGAAACAATGTGAACTCTACGCTGATTCATGTGTCGTGCAACTCAATCAGTTCAACAGCGGAAGAGTGAAGATGGTAGCTATAGCTAAAGAGTAGGCGGAGGGTCCTGACTGGTATTTCTCGATGAAACACTGACAGCACAGCAGCATGTGGATGAGACCTCGGAAATGCATTTTGAGCCCCACATATCACAACCAGAACCATCATGTCATCTTCATGCATGACAACGCTCGTCCTTACACAGCAAGGATTACCCGGCACTGCCAGAACACTGACAATATAAGAGTTGTTCTCGTACGCTGAACATCTTTGGAACATTCTGGATCAGCAGTTCCCCATCGGGATCACCCTCCTGCTACTCACAATGAACTTTGTGCTGCTCAGTTGGCAGAGTGGGATCAGATCTCACAGAGACATATTGATCATTTGTGACCTGTATGTCACGTAGGCAGACACAGCTTGCAACCGACGATGGATGTTCACATTATTAGTGCCTTTTGCCATATGATCCAGGAGGATTTCTGGTTTTGCAAAACTGTTGAGTCCATGCTAAAAATGTGACAGTAAAGCAGTTAATATTCATTGCTTACATGTTTTTTTTATTTTAAAAAAAATCCTTTCCACAAATTAAAAGTCAAAAGTTTATGTTGTTGCGTTTTTAATGCCTCTTTGTATATTATTTACTAATTTTCCACTGAACTATATCATATATTTCAGAAAAAGAAGTTTCTGAATTATACCATACAATAAATGATATTGGCAAGTATTTCAAGTATTTCAAAATATTGAATTAACTTTCTTGTACTCCACATTCACAAGAGTTTACTGCCATCAGCTGGTAGAATTTTGCATTACACTTCAACAGGTTAAAGCTGTTAATTTATTCCCTAATTTGAACTAGACCAACATCAATGTGTATCAAAGCTTTCCCTTGAGATTCATACAAATATACAAAATTAAAAAAAAAAAAAAACTGTTCAGGATTTAAGAAATAAGAACATGGTAAATATGCAATATGCAATATGCAATATGGTGTTCTATAATATGGCCCTGTATTAGATGGTGCATGGGACAAAGTGGTCTAGCCAGCAGGCGTTCAGATCCTACTAGGTATATTTTCCAACCTTGGGATATTTTTCCGCAGAACCTACTGACCTCTCGGAAAACTGAAGGTGCTGAGGAATGTCAGCTTATGCTATGACAATTGGCCGAAACACACACAAAGGTCAAATGACATATGGCTTCAAAAAAGGAAATGCAAAGTCCTTAAGAGGCAAAGTCAGAGCCCAGACCTCAATCCTATTAGAAATCCATGCAAAGATTAAAATGGAGTTGTTCACTGGAGTTGACCTGGTGATTTTTAGCCTTGAACTTTCTTGTAAGGAGGACCAGGATGAAATTCCTTAGACTAGATGTGCAAAGTTAATATCAACTTATTGATAAAAACTTGCTACTTGAGGAAATGCAGAAGGTGCTTCCACCTAGTATTTTGGGGCACATATGCAGATATCTCTAACTGGGATGTTGGTTTTTTTAGCGTACATTTTTCATGTTAATAATGATCTGCTTTTTTCATCCCTCTTAGTTCTAGTTTGTTGAAAGATTGCATTAAAGATGGAGAAAAAAAATCTGAGTTTGATGCTATTTCTGGCATCAACATAACATGTTAATAAGGGTTTGTACACATTTTATATGCACCGAAGTGCAGACCTCAATTTCAGTGTACAGACTTCATGGTTGTGTCCAAATAAGCAAATCCCACCTTTATTTTGGGTTTGGGGGTTTTGCCTCACCGGCTGTACTACCCCAATCGCCTCATTACCTTAGCTTGAGTCCCTGGAGCTACATTTAATATTTGGCCTTGTTTCCGCCGAGTAGACCAGTTCAATTCCGTTCGTTTCACATTAGAATGGTCATTTTTGTTCCAATTGTCAAAAATTGTAGATGTTACGAAAAGAAACATTTCTATCATTCTCGTTTTCTTGTTACCCCTCTGTGAAGGTACTTTGCCCGCTGAACCATTACTTAAAGGTGGAGCTAAAAATACTAGAGTATGTTGATTGGTCAAGAGAGAATCATCGCTCATACTTTACCAAGGATTTGGTTGATGCGGCAATCAACATTTGGTATTAACATTGACTATGTTAAAGAGTGCTGTCTGCGGTGAAAACCCAAACCAGAGCCGGAGTTTAGATACCAGCTCGTACAGGTTACATACTGGTTCTGAGGGTACTACTCTGAAAGTGTTTGGAGGAAATGCGGCTTGACGGTGAGTTTAATACAATGGCCACAGAGTTCAGAGCAGCATGGACATTGACCACCTTCGAGTGCAGTTTGAAGACTCTGCATTTCAGGCAGTACCTCTCCTTTTTTCAAATTTTGTAATTGTCGGACCGGTACTAAGTTCAGCGCATATTTTGGTTTTCTAGTCAACTAATTTTTTGTATAAATACATTAGTTCGCCCTTCGTGATGAAATAAGTTCCACTGGCATTCCACATAACCTGTCTGTTGAGTCATATCTATACAGTCTACTGGTTCTTGGACTCTCTCTTAACTCTGGATAAGAGCGTCGGCTAACTTCCTATAATGCAGTGTAATGTGGGTACATAAATATAGAATGCCTTGACAAATTTTGAAACCATCGCTCATTCCCTCATTTCTGCACCAACTAATGACTGACATTCTTCGTAATTAATCTGTTTAGTTACATTTTTAGTGACTTCACCGTGTGTCTTCTTGTGAACCTTAGGTCTGTGAACAGCTGTGAATTCCCTTTCCCTCTCTGGGTTTTGATGTAATATTTTTAGCATAATGTGCTCTACAGTGCATCATGCATAATTGATACAAATCGCAAGTCCAACAGTGATAAACCTCGCCTCATGTGAGTGAGAACTTATCACTTCGGCATCACAAGTTGTAGAATCCCCTCTTGGATGTACCAAAAGTCTGAAATATGTGCAAGGTGAGTGAACGCAGGTCATGGTGCTGTGTTACTGGATAGAGAGTGAGGCTTATAACAATGATCTGACTCCATATGAATTTATGCTTTACCGTCCTTCAGACCAACACTGATACTGGAGGCTACACCGTGGTGGGGCTCTGTAAGGGCGGCTGTCCAGAAATGTCGATGCGGACATGCCCTTGGTTGTTACAGCTGGCAAGAATCCAATTAAGTACATTTGCGATGGTACTAAGTGTGCTGGCTTGTGACTATGGGTGCAGATACCCTAAGACCTGTGTGTGCGTTAGAACTGAAAATCCATACCTTTGAAGTGGATATTGAACAGTTAAAGAGGCATGATTGGGTAAGATTAATATCATTAATTGTACAATGCATGAATCGCAAAATGGGCTACAGAACGAGGTGAGAAAAATGACTCTACGAATGTCGCACAGGAGCCCATGTTCAAGAGTCTCCCAGAACAATTCCACTCTTCCACCTATATACCCAAAGATCAAAGGAAAAACCAAGTAATCAAAATAGAGACCTGATAAACAGAAACATCACAAATCACATGTGCCTTATGCATACACATCAGTTATATCTTACCTGCCTTCAGTTACACAAAATGTACCCTTACACATAATTACAGAACACTGCACAGTGGCTTGACTACTACTCACCATCCTGAGGTGTTAGCAGGGCATCTGCAGGTGTACCATAAATACAGGACAAGAGAGCACCATTACCACACTAGTGTCCCTTATCATCCCTGCATATCAGCTCTGTGAACAGTCATGTTTCCTTTAGGGGTGACTGACAGGCACACTTGTGTAAACACCCTACGGTTATTTATTCATTATTTTTCCTTTGTGTTTAAAAGCTGCATTGTTTCTTGGCGCCCCATGTGTCATGAAAAAAAAAAAAAAAAAATTGGAGAGAACTTGTGATTGTTATTGACTCCTGCAGTCTCTTGTACTCAAATTCATGTGGAATTCATTTTCTGTGATTGGCTGAGTGCAGAAGCTCCTCCCCCTCCATCTCCCTGACCAGCCCCTTATATCTGGGTCCTGCAGCCTCTCCTCTCCTCACACTCCAACCTGCTCATCTCTCAGCTGTTCACACCTCACACTGACAACATGCTGGGGACTCTCTGCTCTCTCATCTCTGTGCTCTCATGTAAGAGACTTTTATTCATCCAAATTTCAAAATTAAAATGTAAAGTTATTGTTTCTTACCTGATCTTGTTTCCCAGGTGTGAGTGGAGTAACAGTGGTGATACAGAAGCCTCCTGTTCTGACAGTCAGTAAAGGAGATACAGCCACTATGGACTGTAACTTTGAGTATGATAACTCTGCACGGTGGTATAAACAGGTTCCAGGTAGTGCTCCTCAGTATATACTGCGTTTCTATCACCCTTGGAACGCTTCCAAATATGGAGCTGATTTCTCCTCCAGCCGCTTTACATCCACTCATCAAAGCAAGTTTGATTATCAGCTGATAATTTCACATGTGGAGGCAGGAGACTCAGCAGTGTATTACTGTAGCACATGGGATGACTCTGCTAAAGAGTGGGTATCACAGTGATTCACATCATAACAAAAACCTCTGAGCTTCACTTCTGCTTTTGAGCTTTATAGGACAGAATTTCACGCTCAAAGTAGAATGAGCTTTCATTCAAGCTGAGCCAAAACTTGTCACCAAATGAAAATAGCATAAGGTCTGGAGCACAGGAGTCAGGAACCCATTTAACCCTTTAACTGCCCTCTCAACCTTTCGGTAGAGCACATTTTGAGTCGCTGTATCTTCACTGAAAGATGTGTTGAACTTAACTGATTAGATTTTTTTCAGCATAACATTCCTCGACCGAGTGTTAGAGATGGCTTAATCAACGGATCTTTCAATGAGACACAGTGACTCAAAACATGCTTTACCAAAAGGTTGAGGCAGTTAAAGGGTTAAAGGATCATTGTATCTGCTGGCTTTCAGTGAGTTTTACTGACAATGGACATATTTGTGGAATTTACTGGCTGAAAGACCCACACGTTGAGTTTTATGGCCCTTTCTCAGCCGTACATCATCGAAATATGACAAAATGTTCATATGAAACATGAGCGGAGAGGATAAACCCTCTTTCTACTCCTCTGAGCATCACCACCACATGCGGAATCAGCTGCTTCAGAGTCTCTTGGATACTGCTCCTCCATCTTCTTATAGAGATTTTATACAGGGGAAAGGACACTCTCATCAGGAGTCTCACAGCATCCATCAGCATTTACACATAGAGGAAGTGATTGGCTCTCTTCTGCTCTGAAATGTCTGCATTATAGTCATCTGTAAAGCACTACTGAGGAAAATCTTCATTCAACAGCCAAAGCAGAGCATTTACACTTAAAGCACTCATTTCCATTTACAGTATCATTTACAGAGGGAGCAGCTAATAATATTAAATATTGGTCAATCAGCTAAAAAGAATTGAATAACAACACTAAGCAAAATTATTTGGTAAATTTAGAAGCAGTGCTGTGTACTGTATCAAACTCCATGCAATTATACAGCCCATTTGACTCCTTTGTATTTACCTTCGATCCACCGTATTCCCACATCCCATGATCCCTTGCACGAATTATGGGCGCAGCCTCCGCTGCATCCTGTCACTGAACAGTTTACCATAGTAGTGGCTCAAGCTAATCCGCTTTTTTTCAGCGATTGGAAAATAATATTTGAGGGAACATCACCTTTTAGCCCACAGACGGGATAAAATTACGGTACCGCTGCCTTCTACTATCGAAGAATGGGAGAGTGACCTGAAGCAGTGGCCACACTCGTGCATTTGGCTACATCAGCAACTCTGTTGCCATAGACTGCGAAGCTATGAACAATCTACAAAGCTCCGAAGCAAATCAGTACCTCCACAGCAACAGGGTCAGTTGCGTTTTGTTAAAGGAGGTAGTATACGACCTTATGTACCTTAAAACAGATATACAAGTACTTTCTGAGAATATTTAATAATATTTAATATAATAATACAGTACGAGTCAAATTAGCTCTACTCCAACCAACTACATTATACGGTATTAAGTTGCTTGCTAATCCAATACTATAACATATAAAACACTGAGTCCATTTTTCCCATACTTTTAATTTTAGTGAATTGAGGTTTGGAGTGCAAGACTATTGTTTGGGACATAGTAGGCTATTTTCAAATTGAAGTAGACCATTGCTACTTCTACAGCCTCATCTTAAACTGTACAGGATGAAACCTTAGTTACACTGACTGGCGTTACCAGACGAATACAACAATTTTCTGTCCTCCCTACATGTGAAATCATACCTTGTGCTCTCCTGGCACTGCTGTTAAAATGCATCTGAGGACCCGGAGTCTCCTCTGCGGCAGCCTTTCTGAGCCCTGCCATAAAGTAGGAATCGTTGTTTGTCGATATAATGAAATGAGCACCTAATATTTTTGGCAGTCTTTTCATATTCATGTTTTTCAGCCAAATTCTGGCTTCCTCTTCTGTAGGTAGGCGATGGAAACCTTATCGCTGAAGACAAGGACAATCCCCTATGTTCTGGGTGCGTGTTTAAAACACTGTTGATCAAATATAAATTTAGCTTCCTCTGGTTGTTATTTCAGCCTCGAACAGCACAAAAGGTGCCAGAGCTCTGAAGGTGACATTTTAAGAAAAGCAAGTTAATTTCTTAAAAAAAAAAAAAAAAAAGCTGTAATCGTTTAGTTAACTGAAAGAAACGCCGCTGATCTTGACTAGCCACTCGCTACAAACTACTTCCACTGGAAGTTGCCCCCATAATCATATCTACAGTAGCGCCCTCAGGAATAAGGTGGATATCTCCCCCAAAAGAACACTACATACATAACACAAAGATTGTCTGGACATTGCATTACAGGATATTTTACTGATGCAGTTTAATCATGCAGTCATTTTCTCAAACAGGTTATTGTCGTCTCTTTCCTTGTAATGAAACCGCAAGCTAGGCAATATCAAGGCCAGTAAGGCTATATACTGGTAATGTTATAGTACTGCTATTTAAGCAATATCACATGAGAGGGAGTGATTTTGTTGCTGAATATCATCACGGCTGTGATGCGGTTGTAGGCACGAGGCTGGAGGCCGAGTGCTGAAGATATCACTGAGGAGGGAGGGCTCTGAAATTTCATTGGGCCAGCCCAGTGCCAGTGCGGAAAATGAACCAATGGGCCGCTTCCCGTGTTTTCAAGGTCGGCGCGGTCGTTAAAAATTATTCGTATTATTACAATTTTTCTGCAGTATGATTGCATCAGCCCGAAATATGCGTCGGCCCACCAGGCATGGCCTGGTACGCGAGATTACCTGTCCACAATTTCTTGGAGAGATAGACGCAGTCAGTCTGCAGAGGAAAGGTAGCAAGTTTTCCACTCTGCTTGGAGCAAGCTTAAAGCCAATCTTATATGGCTATTGTTCTACAGAACGGTTTCCCAAATGTTAGGCAAAGCGTAGGTGCATCAAATATGGTATTAATTTAGTTATTAACGGTTTAAAAATGATACCATCACATTCATGGTGAAAAATGTAGAAGGAGGTGACTTAGCAGTGTATTACTGTAGCACATGGAACAGCTGTGCTAATGAGGAGGTATCACAATGATTCACACCATAAAAAACTCCTGTTTGCCCTTGGTTATATGGGTCCAAAGTAAAGACCCCAATCGGTCCATTAATGGCAATTGGTGGTTCAAGGATTGGGCCTCTCAGTCACATACAGTGTTTTTATTGTAAAAAAATGGATGTACGCTAGAAAACAGCCTGAGTTTCACCATATAACTGGAATGGATGTCATCTTTGTTTTGATGGACTGGCGTAAGCAAGGTTTGGGTCCCATGAATAAGTTTATGACAAAGGAAGAAATTATCAAGAATGGTGTATGAAGGAGTTGTGGTTTTTTTACACAACATTACTTTGATCCAGCAATGTGAGGGTGAACTTTCAGAAGGTTGGCCGGTTTGTGCCCAGCTGTGGAGAGGATTGGGCTACAGGTGTAACACTGTTTTGCTCCATCGCTGTTTGGGTTTCAGTTTTGGGTTTTGGAGCAGGAGCCGCAGACCCACTGTCCCAGGAAGCTGTGTCCATCACATCTGGGGATTTACTGTCACTGGCGGGACAGTGGATTCCTCACTCAAGCGCTCTTCATATATCATCTGATTGTGTTTGTGCGTGTGGTGGTGTGTTGGTGATTTACTCCTTGAGTGTGAATGAGATTATTGGGGTCACTCCTGCCAGCTCCTACTGACTTCAGTATAAGCAGGAAGGTCTCGTTCAATCAGTCCCTTGGCTCTTTTTTAAAATAGAGATAAAGAGTAGAGGATGGATTGTGCTTACATAGCTAAAGCACTACTGAGAAGCCATCAATGCCTTGGAGAATTAACCTGCAGTATTAATGTTACTCAGACTGTGAAAGCTTTCAAAGGAATGCTGAGCTGTTGTGATTGGCTGAGTGCAGAGGCTCCTCCCCCCTCCATCTCCCTGACCGGCCCCTTATATCTGGGTCCTGCAGCCTCTCCTCTCCTCACACTCCAACCTGCTCATCTCTCAGCTGTTCACACCTCACGCTGACAACATGCTGGGGACTCTCTGCTCTCTCATCTCTTTGCTCTCATGTAAGAGACATTCATACATCATTACTGAAAATCCTGCCTGTGATGTAAATATTTCTTACCTGATCTTCTTATTTCCCAGGTGTAAGTGGAGTAACAGTGGTGACACAGAAGCCTCCTGTTGTAACATTGAATTTAGGAGATACAGCCACTATGGACTGCAACATTGGGACTGCCACCGATAGTTCATCAAGGTGGTACAAACAGGTTTCTGGCAGTTCTCCTCTGTTTGTACTGGATTCCTTCTCCTTACGGAGTTCTCCCATATATGGAGCTGGTTTCTCCTCCACACGCTTCACATCCACTTACCAAAGTAAATCTGATTATAAATTTCTCATTAACAATACAGAGGCAGGAGACTCAGCAGTGTATTACTGTAGCACATGGGACAGCTCTGCTAAAGAGTGGGTATCACAGTGATTCACACCATAACAAAAACCTCTGAGCTTCACTTCTGCTTTAAAGCTGCTTCAGAAAAGGCGAGTGTCACCCTCAGGGCCAGAACTGAATTCACTCAAGCTGAACTAGGATCTTTGAGGCATGTTAAGAACATCATTCCACACTAGCAAAAATTACTGCTCAGTTTATCCTGCATGCTTACTTACTTCTATGCATGAATTATTATTTTATAATTGTTTTTATCCATTAATGACAGTAAGGTTATATATCAGACTTAAGGTTCTATGGTCAGTCCATTTCACTGTAGATCTCAGGAAAACACGCTTTTGGATAAAATAGATGTGTAGTATTTGGAGAATGGAATGGCATTAGGGGAATTGGTCGGTGTAGCCAATGATCCCTAATAGAAGGTGATGATGTGTTTTCCCCCTCCAATCGAGTCATTGCAAAGAAAGAGATTATCAAGAATATAAGGTTAGTCTTCGTAGGAGGGAAGAGTCCTGACTATTGCATAACATTAATTTCACACTATGATGAAATGATAGCAGCTTTATATCAAAGGAAGAAGTCCTGGAGCACACAGTTATATAAGGCAATTTATTAAGGTGTAGCAGCTTTATCAGATGTTTGTGTTGTTATTATCCTGTGGCTCTGCAGATCAGCTGGGGTGGGGTATGAGGTGTAGCACTGGGTTGTTCTACTGCTTCTCCTGTGTAGCTCCAGCTGTGTTGGAGCTGATGGAGCAGAGTCACTGGAACAGGGAGCAGAGATACAGGAAGCTGTGCTCATCACATCTGGGGCTGTACAGTCACTGGAGGGACTGTGGATTCCACACTCATACCTCTTTTATAGATCACCTGATTGTATCTGTTCATGTGTTGGTGATTTTCTCCTTCTGTGTGAATGAGATTATTATGCTCACACCTGCCAGCTGTTACTGACTCTGTTATGAGTGAGAGAGTCTTTCTAATATCAGTCCCTGAGCTATTTTTTAACAGGTGGGACAAATAGCCGAGAGGATGGATCGTGCTCACACAGCTGAAGCACTCCTGAGAAGCCATCAACACTCTGGAGCATTTATCCGCAGTTTTAATGTCATTCAGACTGTGAAAGCTATGAAAGGAATGCTGAGCTGTTGTGATTGGCTGAGTGCAGAAGCTCCTCCCCCTCCATCTCCCTGACCGGCCCCTTATATCTGGGTCCTGCAGCCTCTCCTCTCCTCACACTCCAACCTGCTCATCTCTCAGCTGGACAGTAAGGGCTGTTCACACCTCACACTGACAACATGCTGGGGACACTCTGCTCTCTCATCTCTGTGCTCTCATGTAAGAAAACTTTATTCGTTTGTAATTCAAATTATGAATGCAAAGTGAATGTTTCTTACCTGAGCTTCTTATTTCCCAGGTGTGAGTGGAGTAACAGTGGTGACACAGAAGCCTCCTGTTCTAACAGTCAGTAAGGGAGACACAGCCACTATGGACTGTAACCTGGGGACTGTGACTGATAGTGCTGCTCGCTGGTATAAGCAGGTTCCAGGCAGTGCTCCTCAGTTTGTGCTGTATTTCTATCATGGTGGCAGCTCCCCCTTCTATGGAGATGGTTTTTTAGCTACCCGCTTCAATTCCACTCATCAGAGTAAATCTGATTATCGATTGATCATTAAAAACGCGGAGGCAGGAGACTCAGCAGTGTATTACTGTCAAACATGGGACAGCTCTGCTAAAGAGGAGGTATCACAGTGATTCACACCATAACAAAAACCTCTACCGAAAATGAACGATGCACTGTCGATTTTGCTAAAGTCTTAGAGTTTCCAACTCGACGACTTTCTCGCTTAATCTGGTGACTTTCCAAATCGGGATTGTTTGTTCACTCAAGACGTATGTATACGTCTTGAGAAAGTCGTCAAGTTGGCAACTCTAAGACTATAGCGAAATCGACAGGGCATCGTTCATTTTCGGCAGGGTGACATGCTAAAATAAGCGAATTTACGAGAATGTTGATGTAACAGCTACGTCTTACAACTCATTGTTAAACATCTGCATTAACAATAACGTCATATTTGGAAGTTTTACTTACCAACCGAAGGAGACACGCCTGATTCCGCTATCTCTGAAAGCAGCCTGGGCCGGTACGCGCAAGCGCAGTAAATGGCAAAGACGGATGCGATAGAAGATATTGCAGTTTCATAGTCTTATGCTACGAGTCAACAGTTTATGTTGCGGTTTTTGCAGTTTCAGTAGCGGAGTATTATTTTTCAGTTGCTATTTCCGCGATTAATGTAGGCATTTCAAAGTTTTTGTGTGCTGAGGCTTCGTTTTCTTTGGTAGGCCTGACAATTACGCAGAAGAGCTTGAGTGTATGGTTGAGTGATTGGCTATCAACGCCAGTGCTCTGGTGGATATAAGGAAGCGCTGGATTTGTCAATGAAGGAATCTACGCGTAAATCCACGGTAGGGAACTACAAATTTTTTTGTATGGGACAACTGTAATAGGCAATAGAATGTGAGAGAATCAATACCATGTCGATTTTTTTGCCTCAGAAAACTGATTTTTCTGAACTACTAATTGGAATACTGTTAGCTCACTGTGGCTAAACTGGTTGCTACAGAGGATAACGATTTTTTCTGTGTCAAGATATTGTTTTTTTAAACTGCTGAATCGACACTATGGGCAAGGATACTGACCAGTTTGCACATCAGGCTTAGCTGAGGAGTTTAATTCATGCAGCTCTCGAAAAACAGGGAGTAGAGTGAACTTCACCGTATTCAGAACCGCGTTCGAGGTCTGCTTGCTTGTGAACATTCAATCACTGATCCGGGGGTGCCATCTAGTGATCGAGTACAGTAACAGCGTGCTTCCAATTTGCAGGTCTATAGACGCGGGCATCTACATCTACAGAAAGGGGTTAATTTGTCTGTTTGTAAGATAGGCAATTAAGAACTATGTGGCCAATATTTATTTCAACGAGAGTGAGAAGGATTTAATCAAAAGTATATTTAACATTATCTTGCCATTTCCATAATAGGGGCATTTCTACAGCGGTGGGGTAGCTAATTCAGTTGAATTTTTTTTTTCTTGCTAGTCGTACATCTTTTTATGATAAATTGTGCTACACAAATAGAAATTACATGATATGATTAAAACAGTTATCCAAAATTTAACATTGTGAAAAGCACACATATGTCAATATTTAATATTCTATATTTATCATGGCTGGTAGAATTTGGTGACCAGTTGCAGTGACAAGGGGGAAACGAGCAACACGGACACAATACAAACACAGAGAATAATACAGACCCCCGGAAAGAGCTCACGCTTCCAAAGGGCGTATAATAGTCTGAAACACAGAAGCAAAGCGAGATAGGAAAAAGAGAGAAGAACTCCAATAATAACGAGAAGATAGAAAGTCAAACAAATCCTGACTACAGATATCTTCGGCTATAGTGCGTAGCTACAAACAGACACTCTGGCAAAGAGGCGTGACGAACATCCGGCTTATATAGAGTTCGGGGAAGCGCCGCCCCAGTTCAATCAGACAGCGGGGTAAAGAATCCGATTGAACAGGAATTCGATATCGTCCCGGGACGAGAGCCACAAAGAAAAGTCCAAAACAAACGCACAAACATCCAGTACCATGACAATATTTACTTATATTCCAAACTGAAAATTGTGAAAACAACATAATTATTTTCCTTGGTTTAGATTTAGTTTTGGTAAAATTTAGTTGCAGCAGAATATATCTTAATCAGCTTTATTCTGGTTAGCTACAGCTTAAATGAGAATATCCAATGAATTGCCCAAAGATTCACTCATACTTACCCATACTTTACTGATTATAACATAATTATAATTTAAGGAAATCAGAGAGTACCACAGTTGGAATTTTTTCAAGTAACTGTGACCTCTGACCCCAAGTTGACCCCTCTGGTACAAAATCATTCCTCACATTATTTCAGTGGTCTGTTTGTCGTTACACACCCTGAATCATGGATCAGCGTGCATTCAGGGTGTTCTGTCTACAATTTTAACTGAGTCCAAGGTGTGTTTCAGTTCCCTCTTGCAGTGCCCAAACTGAGCTGAGGTTTTTGTACGAGTGTGTATATCATCTGTATCATCGTGGTATTCGGCCAAGGAACTAAGCTGACAGTTACTGGTAAGTGTCTTTTCATTGCTTATTTTCTTTATTATTTTTTGCACATAATTTTGTTTATGGTGTCTTTTTGTCAGACATGTTGTTTATGCATAATGTTTACTGAACTTAACTGATGAAATGTTCTTCACTTTATGTTACTGCTTGGCTTAAGATTTTTTCCATGCCTCATGAGAACATTAATCACCAGTTGCTGTTGGTATTTAATGTTTAATTTCTAGATATTTGGAATATGCAACCAACAATCTTCTATTTATCTAGAAAACATGTTTGCTGTATTTAAGTGATTAAATGGTTTCTGTTTGACTTATCTGCTTGTCCTGAGATTTTTTCCATGCCTTGCAAGAATATTAATTACCATTAACTGTTGGTACTTCATGTTTAGTTTCTAGACATTTAGAATATTCAATAATTTTCTATTTAACTTATTAGCATGCCAGGGAATAATGTTTCATGAAAATCAGCTGTTTTTAACCTTATACTGTGTGTTAGAGCTGTAATGTGATAATGAGGTTGGAACATCACTGGAGCGGTTTATATCCTGTTCGTTACATTTTGCAGGGACTATAAAAAAATAATCAGTTTAAAAAAAAAAAAATTTAATCATTTAAGGCAGTTATATAATCTTTAAATCATGTCCTCAGTTAAAATAGTTAATTTGTTAGAAATGTCCCAGTTGAAGTTATAGCACATGCCTGCATTATTATAGGATGGGAATAACATGGAATTCAGGATTCTTACACTGTAGTGAGAGTGATTTTTCAGCTTCATTGTGTGGCTTAGGCAAAAATTTTATTGTCCCCATTTATCATGATGTTTGTTTCATATTTGATAGCTGTTTTATTTTGATAAGAAAATATTATCAATATTTGGTATTTTATTTACAGTACCAGTCAAAAGTTCGGACACGCTTTGCTCATGTTACAATGCTGTTTGTGTAGAAATTTAAATGACTTAACTGCTCTTTATAATCTCAAATGGAATCTTGTCAGAGGTAAAGTCAGACATGAAAAAAAGAATTATTTACTTCTTAAAATAAAGTGTCCACCTCAAGTGCAGCACGTCTTTGGGAACTTAGATGGCCGCTCATCTGCAAACTCATTATAGCCATATAACTGCCCTTGTTAAAAAAAAAAAAATGTGAGTATGCTCAGCATATATAACAAAAAATGCTGGTTTGTTTGATGGATTTAAGAATAATATCTTTTTTTGCAAAATAAAGGGTGGTTCTTTCTTTATTTAACGCGTATTGCAAGAGAAATGGGGTATGTCCAAACTTTTGACTGGTACTGTTACTCTGTGTGTGTGTGTGCGCGTGCGTGTGTGCGTGCGTGCGTGCGTGCGTGTGTGTGTGTGTGTGTGTGTGTATGTGTGTATATGTGTATGCGTGCATGAGCATGTTTGTGTTTGCCGATGAATTTACCAAATTATTTCCGCTTTTCCAGACCCATCTCTCCCTGCACCTGCCCTCTCTCTCCTGCCCCCATCCAGTGAGGAACTGAAGACAGAAAAGGCCACACTGGTGTGTCTGGTGCAGATGTCTGTTGGGTTTGCTGATGTCAGCTGGACATCTGGTGGGAGTCCAGTTACTGATGGGATTATTACCAGCACCGCCCAACAGAAACCTGATAAAACCTTCGGTTTGAGCAGCTTCTTAACCATCAAACCCTCTGAATGGATCAGTAACCGTGTTTATACCTGTAAAGTGTCTCTCGGGTCTAAAGCCACAGAGAAAAGTATCAAACAGTCTGACTGCAGTGAATAAACTTTGTGCTTTCATGTATCAAATATCTCATTGAGATTTTTTATTTTCAGTTGGCTAGTCTCACTATTAAGTGTTGTGTGTTGTGTGATGTTGCCTTAATAAATGTAAGAAGATTGATGTTTTACCAGTATTTGCGCACTCTTCATATTAAATATTGGCTATTCCTGCACTCATGAGCAGACTGAATTATTTTTATATGCTTCTGGTCCTCAGATATGGGGTTCACTGAAAATAACTTCTCAACATTACAATACGTGTGCCTGTATTTATCGTAGAAAGTCTGTGGTATTTATGTTATGTGTACATGGATGGCCAAGCCTTATGATTTCAGAGGCATCTGTATGCACCAGTGCAAAGAACAGGAATAGAACAAAAAATATATAATTCTCATCAGACATGACTCAAACTCAATACCGCCACGCCTCCTCAGCAACTTTAAACATTATCGCATAGGTACAACTTATGGAAATGTCAGGATAATGCAACATGCTCAGGACCTAGAAACAGCTGTTTGTGTTAAAAGCCCTTTTGGACCTGCAGAGGGCGATAAAGTCAAGTCAACTGAAAGGCACCTGCGGAGTTTGAAACTTTATTTATAGCACAATGCAAATGAGGGAGTTTTTTTTTTTTTCTCTTTTTAGGACTCAAACGGACTGCCCCATGCCTGCTGATACACCTGCAGGTGTATGGTGGGCTGAAGCAGGCTGCACATTTAGACATTAATATGGCTTATGGCATTGCTTTCAATTTACAAGCAAAGGAAAGGGATTTGCACTCTGTGAATGTTGTTCAGTGTTTCAGAAAGTCCTTACAACTGCACTTTTTAGTGCTTTATTGGGTGTCTTGCCCTTAGAAATAATAACTGCAAGACCGATTAAATTATAATGCGAAATACAAGGGTTGGTGCGTCCCTGAAAAATATCTGAGCAAGGAGTGGGTGTGTTGGGGATGGTTTCCGTTCTTTGTGAATTCATTTCCTTCCTTTAGTTTCCCTCTGTCCCATCCTGTCTTTTCTGTAAGGGGGTTTCATGAGAACATCATTCAGGAAGATAAGCAATCATTTCAATTGTTCAAATAATCATGTTTTATTTATATGGCACATAACCGCATTTCAGAAAGAATTTGTCGCAGTATGATTCATTGATGGTATACCCTGACATTAAACCAGACAAATGAGCCCATGGCTGTTGGAAAGAGGTGAGTGACAATGTACTAGAAGAACTAATAAGGGGAGCTGCTATTTCTCTTGGCCATATTTCAAGGTAGCCTTACTGTTCATTTCAGTCTGAAAAGCCCAACCCTTTTTCTGGAGATCTGACATCCCGAATGATTTCTTTCTTGACTGTAATTTGTCACATTGGACACAGATATTTACAGTCCAGTTAGATCTCTGGCTGATGAATGAGATGTTCTTTCTTAATGTTGTGAAGAACTAAAGAATGGCAGATCTCCTGGAACATTGCTGGGCAGCTTTGATTTTAGTGTCTTTCAAAACATGTTTTATTGTAGTAAGTAAATTTATAAGGAGGCATTAAAAATGGAACAAACAACAGTGAACACATTTTTGTGTAAATGATGTAATAAGGATAAAATAATACAAAAATATTTAAAGAAGAATATTCGCACACAAAAAAAAATGACAAATTGATAAGCTAGGAGGCCACGTGCCGACAACAAAAGTCTGATACATAAGCCACTCGCCAAATGATCCACAATATAAATAAGCAAATTTATTTTGCAAATAAAGCAAATAAATGCTGTATGCACTGCTCAACATTTATCCTGGGAATGAAAAATTAAGCACTGATTACTAAAACCCCTCAAGTCAAGTCAAGTCAAGTGTGACTTGAAAGTATTTGAAAGTCTCGATGCAACGATTGACACAAAAAAACAGGGATCAGGCGATTGGACTGCTGATGGCCGAAAAGAATGCAACCAGAGTTGCTGCACACTTTGAAATGCATTGTGTGATTGTTTCACGCTCGTTGATGCAATATAGGCAGACAGAAAACACCCGACATCCAACCAGGTGCAACCATGTGTGTGCAAGACTATTGCAGTCAAGTGATGGATCTCAGCGAACACTTTTGTCCACAGCATCATTGACCGCTACCGAGGTTTTGGAAGACGCCGTAACCATATGAGCTCCCACATAGTGCAAAAACGGCTCTGGAATGAAGTCATCGCTTCATTTAGAGGACATGTTGGGATGGTCATGATGGACAGCAGATGTGCCATTCATTGACAGTGACGACTGGTGCATTCCAACAGAAATTGGTCAAATCGTCCATGGCATCGCACTATTTTTAGTGACGAGTTGCACTACTTGCTCTATTGCAATGATTGGAGGTGATGTATATACCTGAAACAAGGTGAACTGTACGCTGATTCATGTGTCGTGCAACTCGATCAATTCAACAGCGGAAGCTTAAAGATGGTAGCTATAGAGTAGGCGGAGGGTCCTGACTGGTATTTGTCCATGAAACACTGACAGCACAGCAGCATGTGGATGAGACCTCGGAAACACATTTTGAGCCCCACATATCAGAACTAGAACCATCATGTCATCTTCATGCATGACACCGCTCGTCCTTACACAGCAAGGATTACCCGGCACTGCCAGGACACTGACAATATAAGAGTTGTTCTCGTACGCTGAACATCTTTGGAACATTCTGGATCAGCAGTTCCCCATCGGGATCACCCTCCCACTACTCACAATGAACTTTGTGCTGCTCAGCTGGCAGAGTGGGATCAGATCTCACTGAGACAGATTGATCATTTGTGACCTGTATGTCACGTGGGCAGACACAGCTTGCAACCGACGATGGATGTTCACATTATTAGTGCCTTTTGCCATATGATCCAGGAGGATTTCTGGTTTTGCAAAACTGTTGAGTCCATGCTAAAAATGTGACAGTAAAGCAGTTAATATTCATTGCTTACATGTTTTTTTTATTTAAAAAAAAATCCTTTCCACAAATTAAAAGTCAAAAGTTTATGTTGTTGCGTTTTTAATGCCTCTTTGTATATTATTTACTAATTTTCCACTGAACTATATCATATATTTCAGAAAAAGAAGTTTCTGAATTATACCATACGATAAATGATATTGGCAAGTATTTCAAGTATTTCAAAATATTGAATTAACTTTCTTGTACTCCACATTCACAAGAGTTTACTGTCATCAGCTGGTAGAATTTTGCAGTACACTTCAACAGGTTAAAGCTGTTAATTTATTCCCTAATTAGAACTAGACCAACATCAATGTGTATCAAAGCATTCCCTTGAGATTCATACAAATATACAAAATTAAAAAAAAAAAAAAAACTGTTCAGGATTTAAGAAATAAGAACATGGTAAATATGCAATATGCAATATGGTGTTCTATGATATGGCCTTGTATTTAGATGTTGCACGGGACAAAGTGGTCTAGCCAGCAGGCGTTCAGATCCTACTAGGTATATTTTCCAAACTTGGGATATTTTGCCGCAGAACCTACTGACCTCTCGGAAAACTGAAGGTGCTGAGGAATGTCAGCTTATGCTATGACAATTGGCCGAAACACACACAAAGGTCAAATGACATATGGCTTCAAAAAAGGAAATGCAAAGTCCTGGAGAGGCATAGTCAGAGCCCAGACCTCAATCTAATTAGAAATCAGTGCAAAGATTTAAATGGAGTTGTACACTGGAGTTGACCTGGTGATTTTTAGCCTTGAACTTTCTTGTAAGGAGGACCAGGACGAAATTCCTTAGACTAGATGTGCAAAGTTAATATCAACTTATTCATAAAAACTTGCTACTTGAGGAAATGCTGAAGGTGCTTCCACCTAGTATTTTGGGGCACATATGCAGATATCCGTAACTGGGATGTTGGTTTTTTTAGCGTACATTTTTCATGTTAATAATAATCTGCTTTTTTCCTCCCTCTTATCTCTAGTTTGTTGAAAGATTGCATTAAAGATGGAGAAAAAAAATCTGAGTTTGATGCTATTTCTGGCATCAACATAACATGTTAATAAGGGTTTGTACACATTTTATATGCACCGAAGTGCAGACCTCAATTTCAGTGTACAGACTTCATGGTTGTGTCCAAATAAGCAAATCCCACCTTCATTTTGGGTTTGGGGGTTATGCCTCACCGGCTGTACTACCCCAATCGCCTCATTACCTTAGCTTGAGTCCCTAGAGCTACATTTAATATTTAGCCTTGTTTCCGCCGAGTAGACCAGTTTGCTTCCGTTCGTTTCACATTAGAATGGTCATTTTTGTTCCAATTGTCAAAAATTGTAGATGGTACGAAAAGAAACATTTCTATCATTCTCGTTTTCTTGTTACCCCTCTGTGAAGGTACTTTGCCCGCTGAACCATTACTAAGAGGTGGAGCTAAAAATACTAGAGTATGTTGATTGGTCAAGAGAGAATCATCGCTCATGCTTTACCAAGGATTTGGTTGATGCGGCAATCAACATTTGGTATTAACATTGACTATGTTAAAGAGTGCTGTCTGCGGCGAAAAGCCAAACCAGATCCGGAGTTTAGGTACCAGCTCGTACAGGTTACATACTGGTTCTGAGGGTACTACTCTGAAAGTGTTTGGAGGAAATGCGGCTTTACTGTGAGTTTAATACAATGGCCACAGAGTTCAGAGCAGCATGGACATTGACCACCTTCGAGTGCAGTTTGAAGACTCTGCATTTCCGGCAGTACCTCTCCTTTTTTCAAATTTTGTAATTGTCGGACCGGTACTAAGTTCAGCGCATATTTTGGTTTTCTAGTCAACTAATTTTTTGTATAAATACATTAGTTCGCCCTTCGTGATGAAATAAGTTCCACTGGCATTTCACATAACCTGTCTGTTGAGTCATATCTATACAGTCTACTGGTTCTTGGACTCTCTCTTAACTCTGGATAAGAGCGTCGGCTAACTTCCTATAATGCAGTGTAATGTGGGTACATAAATATAGAATGCCTTAACAAATTTTGAAACCATCGCTCATTCTCTCATTTCTGCACCAACTAATGACTGACATTCTACATAATTAATCTATTTAGTTACATTTTTAGTGACTTCACTGTGTGACTTCTTGTGAACCTTAGGTCTGTGAACAGCTGTGAATTCCCTTTCCCTCTCTGGGTTTTGATGTAATATTTTTAGCATAATATGCTCCAGAGTACATCATATATTTACAAATAGCAAGTCCAACAGTGATAAACCTCACCTGATGTGAGAAAATATCACTTCGGCGTCACAAGTTGTAGAATCCCCTCTTGGATATACCAAAAGTCTGAAATATGTGCGAGGTGAGTGAACGCAGGTCATGGTGCCGTGTTACTGGATAGAGAGTGAGGATAATAACAATGATCTGACTCCATATGAATTTATGCTTAACCGTCCTTCTGACCAACACTGATACTGGAGGCTACACCGTGGTGGAGCTCTGTAAGGGCGGCTGTCCAGAAATGTCGATGCGGACGTGCCCTTGGTTGTTACAGCTGGCAAGAATACAATTAAGTACATTTGCGACGGTACTAAGTGTGCTGGCTTGTGACTGTGGGTGTAGATACCCTAAGACCTGTGTGTGCGTCAGAACTGAAAATCTGTACCTGTGAAGTGGATATTTAACAGTTAAAGAGGCAGGATTGGGTAAGATTAATATCATTAATTGTACAATGCATGAATCGCAAAATGGGCTACAGAACGAGGTGAGAAAAATGACTCTACGAATGTCGCACAGGAGCCCATGTTCAAGAGTCTCCCAGAACCATTCCACTCTTCCATCTATAAACCCAAAGATCAAAGGAAAAACCAAGTGATCAAAATAAAGGCGCAATGAGCAATGAACTGAAACATCACAAATCACATGTGCCTTATGCATACACGTCAGTTATATCTTACCTGCCATCAGTTACAGGAAAATGTATCCTTACACATCATTACAGAACACTGCACAGTGGCTTGACTACTGCTCACCATCCTGAGGTGTTAGTAGGGAATCTGCAGGTGTACCATGAATACAGGAAAAGAGAGCACCATGACCACACTAGAGTCCCTTATCATCCCTGCATATCAGCTCTGTGAACAGTCATGTTTCCTTTAGGGGTGACTGACAGGCACACTTGTGTAAACACCCTACAGTCATTTATTCATTATTTTTCCTTTGTGTTTAAAAGCTGCACTGTTTCTTGGCGCCCCACGTGTCAAATGAAAAGAAACAAAACTGGAGAGAACTTGTGATTGTTATTGACTCCTGCAGTCTCTTGTACTCCAAATTTATGTGGAATTCATTTTCTGTGATTGGCTGAGTGCAGAAGCTCCTCCCCCTCCATCTCCCTGACCGGCCCCTTATATCTGGGTCCTGCAGCCTCTCCTCTCCTCACACTCCAACCTGCTCATCTCTTAGCTGGACAGTAAGGGCTGTTCACACCTCACACTGACAACATGCTGGGGACTCTCTGCTCTCTCATCTCTGTGCTCTCATGTAAGAGACATTCATTGATCATTAATGAAAATTCTGCATGTGATGTAAATATTTTTTACCTGAGCTTCTTATTTCCCAGGTGTGAGTGGAGTAACAGTGGTGACACAGAAGTCTGTTCTGACAGTCAGTAAAGGAGACACAGCCACTATGGACTGTAGTGTTGGGACTGGGGACAGAGCTGGCTGGTATAAGCAGGTTCCAGGCAGTGCTGCTCAGTATGTGCTGTGTTTTTATCATGATTGGAGCTCCCCCAACTATGGAGCTGGTTTCTCCTCCAGCCGCTTTGCTTCCACTCATCAGAGTAAATCTGATTATCGATTAATAATTAAAAATGTGGAGGCAGGAGACTCAGCAGTGTATTACTGTAGCACATGGGACAGCTCTGCTAATGAGTGGGTATCACAGTGATTCACACCATAACAAAAACCTCTGAGCTTCACTTCTGCTTTAAAGCTGCTTCAGAAAAGGCGAGTGTCACCCTCAGGGCCAGAACTGAATTCACTCAAGCTGAAGTAGGATCTTTGAGGCATGTGAAGAACATCATCCTACACTCGCAAAAATTACTGCTCAGTTTATCCTGCACGCCTTTCTTCTTTATATAAATTATTATTTTATGATTGTTTTTATCCATTAATGACAGTAAGGCTATATATCAGACTAAAGGTTCTATGGTCAGTCCATTTCACTGTAGATCTCAGGAAAACATGCTTTTGGATAAAATAGATGTGTAGTATTTGGAGAATGGAATGGCATTAGGGGAATTGGTCGGTGTAGCCAATGATCCAGAATAGAAGGTGATGATGTGTTTTCCCCCTCCAATCGAGTCATTGCAAAGAAAGAGATTATCAAGAATATAAGGTTAGTCTATTAATTACATTAATTTCACACAATGATGAAATGATAGCAGCTTTATATCAAAGGAAGAAGTCCTGGAGCACACAGTTATATAAGGCAATTTATTAAGGTGTAGCAGCTTTATCAGATGTTTGTGTTGTTATTATCCTGTGGCTCTGCAGATCAGCTGGGGTGGGGTATGAGGTGTAGCACTGGGTTGTTCTACTGCTTCTCCTGTGTAGCTCCAGCTGTGTTGGAGCTGATGGAGCCGAGTCACTGGAACAGGGAGCAGAGATACAGGAAGCTGTGCTCATCACATCTGGGGCTGTACAGTCACTGGAGGGACTGTGGACTCCACACTCATACCTCTTTTATAGATCACCTGATTGTATCTGTTCATGTGCTGGTGATTTTCTCCTTGTGTGTGAATGAGATTATTACTCTCACACCTGCCAGCTGTTACTGACTCTGTTATGAGTGAGAGAGTCTTTCTAATATCAGTCCCTGAGCTTTTTTTTAACAGGTGGGACAAATAGCCGAGAGGGTGGATCGTGCTCGCACAGCTGAAGCACTCCTGAGAAGCCATCAACACTCTGGGGCATTTATCCGCAGTTTTAATGTTATTCAGACTGTGAAAGCTATCAAAGGAATGCTGAGCTGTTGTGATTGGCTGAGTGCAGAAGCTCCTCCCCCTCCATCTCCCTGACCGGCCCCTTATATCTGGGTCCTGCAGCCTCTCCTCTCCTCACACTCCAACCTGCTCATCTCTCAGCTGGACAGTAAGGGCTGTTCTCACCTCACACTGACAACATGCTGGGGACACTCTGCTCTCTCATCTCTGTGCTCTCATGTAAGAGACATTCATTGATCATTAATGAAAATCCTGCATGTGATGTAAATATTTCTTACCTGAGCCTCTTATTTCCCAGGTGTGAGTGGAGTAACAGTGGTGACACAGAAGCCTCCTGTTCTGACAGTCAGTAAAGGAGACACAGCCACTATGGACTGTAACCTGGGGACTGTGACTGCTAGTGCTGCTCGCTGGTATAAGCAGGTTCCAGGCAGTGCTCCTCAGCATGTGCTGCGTTTCTATCATAGTTGGAGCTCTACCTACTATGGAGCTGGTTTCTCCTCTCCCCGCTTCACTTCCACTCATCAGAGTAAATCTGATTATCGATTGATCATTAAAAATGTGGAGGCAGGAGACTCAGCAGTGTATTACTGTAGCACATGGGATAACTCTGCTAAAGAGTGGGTATCACAGTGATTCACACCATAACAAAAACCTCTGAGCTTCACTTCTGCTTTAAATATGGTTCAGTAGAGATGAGTCGAAAAACTGAAGAATACTGCAATTTGCAAAGTCGTTATAATCATTCAGCAAAAAGACATTCAAAAATGTCAAATTTTCTAATACTTTATTCTTATAATTTTGATTATGCCTTTCACATATTTAATGAAAGTGCTATTCACTGTTTGTCACCAAATCTAGTCAGTCAGCTGATGAAATATTTCGGAAATATCCTGTGTTCTCACCAAAGGAAACCACTGTGTTTTAATGAAATAGCCTGTGTTTTCACCTATGGAAATCATTTGTCCTATTCTGCTTTGGAAATCAAGCACATGTGAATGTTAAGGTGTATAATATTTCTGCAACTCTCTGGATTTCAAGGGCTTAAGATCCTTACTGAATGACAAAGTGAATTCCTGAATTCCCTCTATCCATGAGGCGAAATGGCAGGTGGATTACTGAGAGAGGGAATATCTGCAAACACCTTTCTGTGCTCATGGAGACAATACCACACTGTGAGACATCGTCTGGGTTTCTTCCAGCACATTTTAGGCATATACTCCTGCCTTGAATATCTCAAAAAAAAAAAAAAAAAAAAAAATATATATATATATATATATATGTATATAAATCTTCGACCAAAGAGGTCCACGCTAAATTTTTGATGCCCTAATCATTTCCTAAAAGGTGTGGAAGATTCAAATTTACATCCCACCCCATTGGAGGAAAGTACCAGAAAAATGAATGTGGAGGGAGAGATGGGTGACTAATTCAAAAAAAACTTGAATAAATGAGTGAAAAACATAACAAATGCTGATGCTTCCACTAATTTCCCTGACATGGTTTGGGTCCATTCATTCCCTAAAGAGCAGAAGAGTGCCTGCGAATTCATGCAGAGTTATTCTGTGTTATTTGCCTTCATATCCTATGATAAAGCATCCATATATGGTCTTTTCCAGGACAACCGCCACAGGGTGCAAGAGGTCACTGAATGGTATTATGAGTATGAAAATGATCCATACCGTCCGCCACTTCCGTCACAGTCACCAGATCTCAAACCAACTGAACTCAGATAGGAGATTTTGGAACAATGTGTTAGACAGCATTCTCCATCACCATCATCAGAACACCCTGTGAGGGAATACCTCATAGAAAAAAGGTACTTCATCCATTAACTGTAGTTTTACACTTGTAGACTCCATGGCAAGGTGCAATGAACCTCATCTAGCAGCCTATGGAAGCCCAACACCTTTCGAACACTGTTATTGTTGATTTTAACATTAACCCCTTTGTGCAGAAGCCAAATTTGGCTATTTATGGGTTACCCACTTTAATGCTGTATAATTCAAGATTTAAGCTTCACAAAGAGGAAATATGTGGCTCAATTCAGGAAAGACACTTACAGCATTTAGAATTACATTGTATTTCAGTTTATTTTCATGATTTTGGTAGAGAAAATGAGCAGCAAACATAAAAAATCTTCATGAGAATTCACCATTGAAATTGCAAAAAAAATAATTCTGACGATTGAAAAAACTGCTGGGGCTTAAAACTATACATTTCTGGTATCATAAACTCCTTGAGCACAACTAGAATTCATCTTCAACATTACATTCTAGATTACCTACATGCTATTAGCCAAATTATACAGCTACCCAAGTGTCTCCCCAAAGTCTCAAAATGATTTGCTGTCAAATCATTGAAAAAATCATGTATTTAACACAATTAAAGCTTTAAGGCATGAAATTTAATATGAACGAATGATTTTCTGGTTGAGTTTAGTATGAATTTATCAATATCAGTGCAGTTGAATATCAGTGGTCACCAGGAGCCTCTCCAAATACGAAACATGCCTTTTCTCCATAATAAAGTTTAGAGTTTTGGCCATTTTTCTTCAAAGCCAGCACAAACACGCATTAAATAAACTGCTAATTAAACGGTCAGAACATTCACCCTGTAATGAAAGCTACCAGTCCCCTCTTCAAAGCTCACGAACCCATTTCAACACTTATAAGGAGCAAGTACACCTCACTAACTCAGTAATATCTGAATTCTGAAATATACCTTATTTTAACTGAACAGACACTCCACTTTCAGGGAATATCAAATCCATTGCCTGGCCCGATTCAAAAGAAACGTGCAATGAGCGTACCGGGGGTCCACACCAAAATGCACGGGCAGTTCGCGTTTTAAACAGGAAAAAAACCTCGACATTCGACTTTGTTGAGTACATATACATTCCGAAACAGAAATAAAAAAACAAACAAAAATAGCAGCCTGACCTTTTTCGTGAATCCCTCCTCCAGAGACATTGACTGTAAAAAATAGAGACCGATGTATCCAGTAGCAGGAACCCTCCGGTCCTGTTTCATTCGAAAGAATTCCAATAGAGCATATCGTTCTCATTTAAATCCTGTAATGTAACTGAACACTTCAAGGCCAGTTTTGCGAACCGATTTTCTATAAATCCCGTCTATTTTAGCCGCGTAATGTGCATAACGTAGACAGGATACAACCGAGCCTGCTGATACGCATTGATTTGTATGCTCTGTGTTTGTCCAATCAATGTGTTTCACTTACTCTAAAATGTTTAAACACTCGGGAATTGGATAAGAAACGAGCCAATCAATACATTGTTACCAGGGAAACTTCACGAGGCCATGAAGTGTAACTCTACAATCAGGCCTACCAAAGAAAACGTAGCCTCAGCACACAAAAACTTTGAAATGCCTACATTAATCGCGGAAATAGCAACAGAAAAATAATACCCCGCTACCGAAACTGCAAAAACCGCAACATAAACTGTTGACTCGTAGCATAAGACTATGAAACTGCAACATCTTCTATCGCATCCATCTTTGCCATTTACTGCGCTTGTGCGTACCGGCCCAGGCTGCTTTCAGAGATAGCGGAATCAGGCGTGTCTCCTTCGGTTGGTAAGTAAAACTTCCAAATATGACGTTATTGTTAATGCAGATGTTTTACAATGAATTGTAAGACGTAGCTGTTACATCCACATTCTCGTAAATTCGCTTATTTTAGCATGTCACCCTGCCGAAAATGAACGATGCACTGTCGATTTTGCTAAAGTCTTAGAGTTTCCAACTCGACGACTTTCTCGCTTAATCTGGCGACTTTCCAAATCGGGATTGTTTGTTCACTCAAGACGTATGTATACGTCTTGAGAAAGTCGTCAAGTTGGCAACTCTAAGACTATAGCGAAATCGACAGGGCATCGTTCATTTTCGGCAGGGTGACATGCTAAAATAAGCGAATTTACGAGAATGTTGATGTAACAGCTACGTCTTACAACTCATTGTTAAACATCTGCATTAACAATAACGTCATATTTGGAAGTTTTACTTACCAACCGAAGGAGACACGCCTGATTCCGCTATCTCTGAAAGCAGCCTGGGCCGGTACGCGCAAGCGCAGTAAATGGCAAAGACAGATGCGATAGAAGATGTTGCAGTTTCATTGTCTTATGCTACGAGTCAACAGTTTATGTTGCGGTTTTTGCAGTTTCAGTAGCGGGGTATTATTTTTCAGTTGCTATTTCCGCGATTAATGTAGGCATTTCAAAGTTTTTGTGTGCTGAGGCTACGTTTTCTTTGGTAGGCCTGACAATTACGCAGAAGAGCTTGAGTGTATGGTTGAGTGATTGGCTATCAACGCCAGTACTCGGGTGGATATAAGGAAGCGCTGGATTTGTCAATGAAGGAATCTACGCGTAAATCCACGGTAGGGAACTACAAATTTTTTTGTATGGGACAACTGTAATAGGCAATAGAATGTGAGAGAATCAATACCATGTCGATTTTTTTGCCTCAGAAAACTGATTTTTCTGAACTACTAATTGGAATACTGTTAGCTCACTGTGGCTAAACTGGTTGCTACAAAGGATAACGATTTTTTCTGTGTCAAGATATTGTTTTTTTAAACTGCTGAATCGACACTATGGGCAAGGATACTGACCAGTTTGCACATCAGGCTTAGCTGAGGAGTTTAATTCATGCAGCTCTCGAAAAACAGGGAGTGGAGTGAACTTCACCGTATTCAGAACCGCGTTCTAGGTCTGCTTGCTTGTGAACATTCAATCACTGATCCGGGGGTGCCATCTAGTGATCGAGTACAGTAACAGCGTGCTTCCAATTTGCAGGTCTATAGACGCGGGCATCTACATCTGCAGAAAGGGGTTAATTTGTCTGTTTGTAAGATAGGCAATTAAGAACTATGTGGCCAATATTTATTTCAACGAGAGTGAGAAGGATTTAATCAAAAGTATATTTAACATTATCTTGCCATTTCCATAATAGGGGCATTTCTACAGCGGTGGGGTAGCTAATTCAGTTGAATTTTTTTTTTCTTGCTAGTCGTACATCTTTTTATGATAAATTGTGCTACACAAATAGAAATTACATGATATGATGAAAACAGTTCTCCAAAATTGAACATTGTGAAAAGCACACATATGTCAATATTTAATATTCTATATTTATCATGGCTGGTAGAATTTGGAGACCCGTTACAGTGACAAGGGGGAAAGGAGCAACACGGACACAATACAAACACAGAGAATAATACAGACCCCCGGAAAGAGCTCACGCTTCCACAGGGCGTATAATAGTCTGAAACACAGAAGTAAAGTGAGATAGGAAAAAGAGAGAAGAACTCCAATAATAACGAGAAGATAGAAAGTCAAACAAATCCTGACTACAGATATCTTCGGCTATAGTGCGTAGCTACAAACAGACACTCTGGCAAAGAGGCGTGACGAACATCCGGCTTATATAGAGTTCGGGGAAGCGCCGCCCCAGTTCAATCAGACAGCGGGGTAAAGAATCCGATTGAACAGGAATTCGATATCGTCCCGGGACGAGAGCCACAAAAAAAAGTCCAAAACAAACGCACAAACATCCAGTACCATGACAATATTCACTTATATTCCAAAGTGAATATTGTGAAAACAACATAATTATTTTCCGTGGTTTAGATTTAGTTTTGGTAAAATTTAGTTGCAGTAGAATATATCTTAATCAGCTTTATTCTGGTAAGCTACAGCTTAAATTAATTGTCCAAAGATTCATTCATACATACCCATACTTTACTGATTATAACATAATTATAATTTAAAGAAATCAGAAAGTACCACAGTTGGAATTTTTTCAAGTAACTGTGACCTCTGACGCCAAGTTGACCCCTCTGGTACAAAATCATTCCTCACATTATTTCAGTGGTCTGTTTGTCGTTACACACCCTGAATCATGGATCAGCGTGCATTCAGGGTGTTCTGTCTACAATTTTAACTGAGTCCAAGGTGTGTTTCAGTTCCCTCTCGCAGTGCTCAAACTGAGCTGAGGTTTTTGTACGAGTGTGTATATCATCTGTATCATCGTGGTATTCGGCCAAGGAACTAAGCTGACAGTTATTGGTAAGTCTCTTTTCATTGCTTATTTTCTGTATTATTTTTTGCACATCATTTTGTTTATGGTGTCTTTTTGTCAGACATGTTGTTTATGCATAATGTTTACTGAACTTAACTGATGACATGTTCTTCGCTTTATGTTACTGTTAGTCTTGAGATTTTTTTCCACGCCTCATGAGAACATAAATCACCAGTTGCTGTTGGTATTTAATGTTTAATTTCTAGATATTTGGAATATGCAACCAACAATCCTCTATTTATCTAGAAAACATGTTTGCTGAATTTAAGTGATTAAATGTTTTCTGTTTGACTTAACTGCTTGTCCTGAGATTTTTTCCATGCCTTGGAAGAATATTAATTACCATTAACTGTTGGTACTTCATGTTTAGTTTCTAGACATTTAGAATATTCAATAATTTTCTATTTAACTTATTAACATGCCAGGGAATAATGTTTCACGGAAATCAGCTGTTTTTAACCTTATACTGTGTGTTAGAGCTGTAATGTGATAATGAGGTTGGAACATCACTGGAGCGGTTTATATCCTGTTCGTTACATTTTGCAGGGACTATTACAAAATTATCAGTTAAAAAAAAAAATTTTAATCATTTAAGGCAGTTACATCATCTTTAAATCATGTCCTCAGTTAAAATAGTTGATTTGTTAGAAATGTCCCAGTTGACGTTATAGCACATGCCTGCATTATTATAGGATGGAAATAACATGGAATTCAGGATTCTTACACTGTAGTGAGAGTGATTTTTCAGCTTCATTGTCTGGCCTAGTCAAAAATTTTATTGTCCCCATTCATCATGATGTTTGTCTCATATTTGATAGCTGTTTTATTTTGATAAGAAAAAACAGACCTTTATTTACAGAACCAGTCAAAAGTACAGACATGCTTTGCTCATGTTACAATGCTGTTTGTGTAGAAATTTAAATGACTTAACTGCTCTTTATAATCTCAAATGGAATCTTGTCAGAGGTAAAGTCAGACGTGAAAAAAAGAATAACTTACTTGTTAAAATAAAGTGTCCACCTCAAGTGCAGCACGTCTTTGGGAACTTAGATGGCCGCTCATCTGTAAACTCATTATAGCCATATAACTGCCCTTGTAAAAAAAAAAAAAATGTGAGTATCGCTCAGCAAATATAACAACAAATGCTGGTTTGTTTGATGGATTTAAGAATTATATCTTTTTTTGCAAAATAAAGGTGGTTTTTTCTTTATTTAACGCGTATTGCAAGAGAAATGGGGTATGTCCAAACTTTTGACTGGTACTGTTACTCTGTGTGTGTGTGTGTGCGCGTGCGTGCGTGTGTGTGTGTGTGTGTGTGTGTGTGTGTGTGTACATGTGCATGCGTGCATGAGCATGTTTGTGTTGGCTGGTGAGTTTACCAAATTATTTCCGCTTTTCCAGACCCATCTCTCCCTGCACCTGCCCTCTCTCTCCTGCCCCCATCCAGTGAGGAGCTGCAGACAGAAAAGGCCACACTGGTGTGTCTGGTGCAGATGTCTGTTGGGTTTGCTGATGTCAGCTGGACATCTGGTGGGAGTCCAGTTACTGATGGGATTATTACCAGCACCGCCCAACAGAAACCTGATAAAACCTTCGGTCTGAGCAGCTTCTTAACCATCAAACCCTCTGAATGGATCAGTAACCGTGTTTATACCTGTAAAGTGTCTCTCGGGTCTAAAGCCACAGAGAAAAGTATCAAACAGTCTGATTGCAGTGAATAAACTTTGTGCTTTCATGGATCAAATATCTCATTGAGATTTTTTATTTTCAGTTGGCTAGTCTCACTATTAAGTGTTGTGTGTTGTGTGATGTTGCCTTAATAAATGTAAGAAGATTGATGTTTTACCAGTATTAGCGCACTCTTCATATTAAATATTGGCTATTCCTGCACTCATGAGCAGACTGAATTATTTTTATATGCTTCTGGTCTTCAGATATGGGGTTTACTGAAAATATCTTCTCAATATTACAATACGTGTGTCTGTATTTATCGTAGAAAGTCTGTGGTATTTATGTTATGTGTACATGGATGGCCAAGCCTTATGATTTCAGAGGCATCTGTATGCACCAGTGCAAAGAGCAGGAATAGAACAAAAAATAAATAATTCTCATCAGACATGACTCAAACTCAATACCGCCACGCCTCCTCAGCAACTTTAAACATTATCGCATAGGTACAACTTATGGAAATGTCAGGATAATGCAACATGTTCAGGACCTAGAAACAGCTGTTTGTGTTAAAAGCCCTTTTGGACCTGCAGAGGGCGATAGAGTCAAGTCAACTGAAAGGCACCTGCGGAGTTTGAAACTTTATTTATAGCACAATGCAAATGAGGGAGTTTTTTTTTTTTTTTTTTAGGACTCAAACGGACTGCCTCATGCCTGCTGATACACCTGCAGGTGTATGGTGGGCTGATTCAAGCTGCACATTTAGACATTAATATGGCTTATGGCATTGCTTTCAATTTACAAGCAAAGGAAAGGAATTTGCACTCTGTGAATGTTGTTCAGTGTTTCAGAAAGTCCTTGCAACTGCACTTTTTAGTGCTTTATTGGGCGTCTTGCCCTTACAAATAATAACTGCATGACCGATTGAGTTATAATGCGAAATACAAGGTTGGTGCATCCCTGAAAAATATCTGAGCAAGGAGTGGGGGTGTTGGGGATGGTTTCCTTTCTTTGTGAATTCATTTCCTTCCTTTAGTTTCCTTCTGTCCCATCCTGTCTTTTCTGTAAGGGGGTTTTATGAGAACAACATTCAGGAAGATAAGCAATCATTACAATTGTTCAAATAATCATGTTTTATTTATATGGGGCATAACCACATTTCACAAAGAATTTGTCGCAGTATGATTCATTGATGGTATCCCCTGACATTAAACCAGACAAATGAGCCCAAGGCTGTTGGAAAGAGGTGAGTGACAATGTATTAGAAGAACTAGTAAGGGGAGCTGCTATTTCTCTTGGCCATATTTCAAGGTAGGCTTACTGTTCATTTCAGTCTGAAAAGCCCAACCCTTTTTCTGGAGATCTGACATCCCGAATGATTTCTTTCTTAACTGTAATTTGTCACATCTGACACAGATATTTACAGTCCAGTTAGATCTCTGGCTGATGAATGAGATGTTCTTTCTTAATATTGTGAAGAACTAAAGAATGGCAGATCTCCTGGAACATTGCTGGGCAGCTTTGATTTTAGTGTCTTTCAAAACATGTTTTATTGTAGTAAGTAAATTTATAAGGAGGCATTAAAAATGGAACAAACAACAGTGTACACATTTTTGTACAAATGATATAATAAGGATAAAATAATACAAAAATATTTAAAGAAGAATATTAGCACACAAATGGTGAAAACTAACAAATTGATAAGTTAGGAGGCCACGTGCCGACAACAAAAGTCTGATACATAAGCCACTCGCCAAATGATCCACAAAATAAATAAGCAAATTTATTTTGCAAATGAAGCAAATAAATGCTGTATGCACTGCTCAACATTTATCCTGGGAATGAAAAATGAAGCACTGATTACTAAAACCCCACAAGTCAAGTCAAGTCAAGTGCGACTTATGGGGTTTTAGTAATAGGTGCTTCAATTCTGGCTTAAAAACTTTATATTTGAAAGTCTCGATGCAACGATTGACACAAAAAAAAAAAAAATCAGGCAATTGGACTGCTGATGGCCAAAATGAATGCAACTAGAGTTAGAGTTGCTGCACACTTTGAAATGCATTGTGCGATTGTTTCACGCTCGTTGATGCAATATAGGCAGACAGAAAACACCCGACATCCAACCAGGTGCAACCATGTTTGTGCAAGACCATTGCAGTCAAGTGATGGATCTCAGCGAACACTTTTGTCCACAGCATCATTGACCGCTACCGAGGTTTTGGAAGACGTAACCATATGAGCTCCCACATAGTGCAAAAACGGCTCTGGAATGAAGTCATCGCTTCATTTAGAGGACATGTTGGGATGGTCATGATGGACGGCAGATGTGCCATTCATTGACAGTGACGACTGGTGCATTCCAACAGAAATTGGTCAAATCGTCCATGGCATCGCACTATTTTTTGTGACGAGTTGCACTACTTGCTCTATTGCAATAATTGGAGGTGATGTATATACCTGAAACTAGGTGAACTGTACACTGATTCATGTGTCGTGCAACTCGATCAATTCAACAGCGGAAGCTTAAAGATGGTAGCTATAGAGTAGGCGGAGGGTCCTGACTGGTATTTGTCGATGAAACACTGACAGCACAGCAGCATGTGGATGAGACCTCGGAAACACATTTTGAGCCCCGCATATCAGAACCAGAACCATCATGTCATCTTCATGCATGACACCGCTCGTCCTTACACAGCAAGGATTACCCGGCACTGCCAGGACACTGACAATATAAGAGATGTTCTCGTACGCTGAACATCTTTGGAACATTCTGGATCAGCAGTTCCCCATCGGGATCACCCTCCCACTACTCACAATGAACTTTGTGCTGCTCAGTTGGCAGAGTGGGATCAGATCTCACAGAGACAGACTGATAATTTGTGACCTGTATGTCACGTAGGCAGACACAGCTTGCAACCGACGATGGATGTTCACATTATTAGTGCCGTTTGCCATATGATCCAGGAGGATTTCTGATTTTGCAAAACTGTTGAGTCCATGCTAAAAATGTGACAGTAATGCAGTTAATATTCATTGCTTACATTTTTTTTTAATTTAAAAAAAAATTCTTTCCACAATTTAAAAGTCAAAAGTTTATGTTGTTGCGTTTTTAATGCCTCTTTGGATATTATTTACTAATTTTCCACTGAACTATATCATATATTTCAGAAAAAGAAGTTTCTGAATTATACCATACAATAAATGATATTGGCAAGAATTTCAAGTATTTCAAAATACTGAATTAACTTTCTTGTACTCCACATTCACAAGAGTTTACTGTCATCAGCTGGTAGAATTTTGCATTACACTTCAACAGGTTAAAGCTGTTAATTTATTCCCTAATTAGAACTAGACCAACATCAATGTGTATCAAAGCTTTCCCTTGAGATTCATACAAATATACAAAATTAAAAAAAAAAAAAAACTGTTCAGGATTTAAGAAATAAGAACATGGTAAATATGCAATATGCAATATGGTGTTCTATGATATGGCCTTGTATTCAGATGCTGCATGGGACAAAGTGGTCTAGCCAGCAGGCGTTCAGATCCTACTAGGTATATTTTCCAACCTTGGGATATTTTTCCGCAGAACCTACTGGCCTCTCGGAAAACTGAAGGTGCTGAGGAATTTCAGCTTATGCTATGACAATTGGCCGAAACACACACAAAGGTCAAATGACATATGGCTTCAGAAAAGGAAATGCAAAGTCCTGGAGAGGCATAGTCAGAGCCCAGACCTCAATCCTATTAGAAATCCATGCAAAGATTAAAATGGAGTTGTTCACTGGAGTTGACCTGGTGATTTTTCGGCTTGAACTTTCTTGTAAGGAGGACCAGGATGAAATTCCTTAGACTAGATGTGAAAAGTTAATATCAACTGATTCATAAAAACTTCACCTAGTATTTTGGGGCACATATGCAGATATCCGTAACTGGGATGTTGGTTTTTTTAGCGTACATTTTTCATGTTAATAATGATCTGCTTTTTTCGTCCCTCTTAGTTCTAGTTTGTTGAAAGATTGCATTACATATGGAGAAAAAAAAATCTGAGTTTGATGCTATTTCTGGCATCAACATAACATGTTAATAAGGGTTTGTACACATTTTATATGCACCGAAGTGCAGACCTCAATTTCAGTGTACAGACTTCATGGTTGTGTCCAAATAAGCAAATCCCACCTTCATTTTGGGTTTGGGGGTTATGCCTCACCAGCTGTACTACCCCAATTGCCTCATTACCTTAGCTTGAGTCCCTAGAGCTACATTTAATATTTAGCCTTGTTTCCGCCGAGTAGACCAGTTTGCTTCCGTTCGTTTCACATTAGAATGGTCATTTTTGTTCCAATTGTCAAAAATTGTAGATTGTACGAAAAGAAACGTTTCTATCATTCTCGATTTCTTGTTACCCCTCTGTGAAGATACTTTGCCCGCTGAACCATTACTAAGAGGTGGAGCTAAAAATACTAGAGTATGTTGATTAGTCAAGAGAGAATCATCGCTCATACTTTACCAAGGATTTGGTTGATGCGGCAATCAACATTTGGTATTAACATTGACTATGTTAAAGAGAGCTGTCTGCGGTGAAAACCCAAACCAGATCCGGAGTTTAGATACCAGCTCGTACAGGTTACATACTGGTTCTGAGGGTACTACTCTGAAAGTGTTTGGAGGAAATGCGTGTTGTGTTCTGTGGGTCTGTGTGTCTGGTTAGTCAATTTTAGGTTTTTATTATTTTGGTGATTTTAGTTTTTTAGTCCATGCCTCAATGTTCACATTTTATTCCTCTCCTGTGTAGTCCAGTCCACATTTTACCCATGTACTGTCTTTGCTTTCTCCCCGGTCGCGTCATTGTTTATAGCAGTTTCTGTGTTAATTGATTGTGACACTATTTCGGGTGATTTAATGGATTCTGGGTTTCATCCTTCCTTCTGTTCTCGTTTGCTAGTTTCCCCTTGTTCCCCTTTGTTTTTCTAAAATTACTAACCATACTAATATTGTATATAATACTAACCTACTAACAAGCACCCGGGATTGTATAGCTACACTTACTGATTGACTAATCTCTCAGCAGTCGCCCTGTTCTAGTCTCCGCCCCTTGCTTTTCTATTCACTGGCTTTGCTAAGTTTTCTTGCAGAACCCCTGCATTCTTATTATCTATTCTGGCTCTTATTCTGTACACTTAGGAGTCTTTTTATCCAGTTTATTTATCCCGTCTTTGGGATTGTCTTGTGATCCTCGTCTGTGTGATAATGTTTATCTGTTTCATGTAATTAGGTTTCCCTCATGTTCCACCCCTTGTTGATTATATTAAGTTCCTGCACCTGTGTCTGCCCGTGGCCCCTGCCCTACATCAGTTCCCCTGCAGCAAGCCAGTTCAGATCTGACTTCACTCCCGCTCCCGTTCACACCACTCCCTGCCCGGTGCACCTTCCTCTGGTCCCCTCATCTCTCTGTTCTTCAGCCTCATTTCCCAGCCCAGCCTTCCCTTCCTGCTGCCTTCTGCCCCTGGTGACCCCTGTCTTCCGAGCCCTGTGTGCCACCTGTCCTGTGCCCAGTGTGCCAGTCCCCTTCGCCGTCTCCAGAGCCCTGTGTGCCACCTGTCCAGTGCCCAGTGTGCCAGTCCCCTTCGCCGTCTCCAGAGCCCTGTGTGCCACCTGTCCTGTGCCCAGTGTGCCAGTCCCCTTCGCTGTCTCCAGAGCCCTGTGTGCCACCTGTCCAGTGCCCAGTGTGCCAGTCCCCTTCGCCGTCTCCAGAGCCCTGTGTGCCACCTGTCCTGTGCCCAGTGTGCCAGTCCCCTTTGCCGTTTCCAGTGCCCCAGTGTGCCAGTCCCCTTCGCCGTCTCCAGTGCCCCAGTGTGCCAGTCGCCTTCGCCGTCTCCAGTGTCCCAGTGACCTTCGCCGTCTCCAGTGCCCCAGTGTTCCAGTCGCCTTCGCCGTCTCCAGTGCCCAGTGTGCCAGTCGCCTTCACCGTCTCCAGTGCCCCAGTGTGCCAGTCGCCTTCGCCGTCTCCAGTGCCCAGTGTGCCAGTCGCCTTCGCCATCTCCAGTGCCCAGTGTGCCAGTCGCCTTCGCCTTCTCCAGTTCCCCAGTGTGCCAGTCGCCTTCGCCGTTTCCAGTGTGCCAGTCGCTTTCGCCGTCTCCAGTGCCCAGTGTGCCAGTCGCCTTCGCCGGCTTCAGTGCCCAGTGTGCCAGTCGCCTTCGCCGTCTCCAGTGCCCAGTGTGCCAGTCGCCTTCGCCGTCTCCAGTGCCCAGTGTGCCAGTCGCCTTCGCCATCTCCAGTGCCCAGTGTGCCAGTCGCCTTCACCTTCTCCAGTGCCCCAGTGTGCCAGTCGCCTTCGCCGTTTCCAGTGTGCCAGTCGCCTTCGCCGTCTCCAGTGCCCAGTGTGCCAGTCGCCTTCGCCATCTCCAGTGCCCAGTGTGCCAGTCGCCTTCGCCGTCTCCAGTGCCCCAGTGTGCCAGTCGCCTTTGCCGTCTCCAGTTCCCCTGTGTGCCAGTCGCCTTCGCCGTTTCCAGTGTGCCAGTCGCCTTCGCCGTCTCCAGTGCCCAGTGTGCCAGTCGCCTTCGCCATCTCCAGTGCCCAGTGTGCCAGTCGCCTTCGCCGTCTCCAGTGCCCCAGTGTGCCAGTCGCCTTTGCCGTCTCCAGTGCCCCAGTGTGCCAGTCGCCTTCGCCGTCTCTAGTGCCCAGTGTGCCAGTCGCCTTCGCCGGCTTCAGTCCCGTGTGCCGGCCGCCTTCGCCGGCTTCCGAGCCCAGCATCCCTGCTGTCCTGTCTGCCCCCCTGATGTTCTCCCTGACCCTTCTCCCAGCCACCTGTGCCATCCGAGTTAGCCATCTGCCAGCGGTGCCCACTGTCTCGTCCTGTGCCTGCCCTCTGAGTGTTCCCTAGCTGCCCCTTCCGAGTATTCCCTTCCGAGTCTGCCCCCTTGTGTTTAGTTTCTGGATTCCTGAGTTCTCCCTCCTTCAGTGCTGTAGTACGGTGTTTCCGTTGGCCGGTGTGCCCCGTTTTCCCCCCGTCTGGTTCCCTGTTTATTTAATAAATTATTATTTTGGATCCCCGGTTCTGGCGTCTCTCCCCTTTATCCTCCAGTTCCGTATTTTCCGAGTGTTTCCTAGTGTTTCCTTCCCAAATCCTTAACAATGCGGCTTTACTGTGAGTTTAATACAATGGCCACAGAGTTCAGAGCAGTATGGACATTGACCACCTTCGAGTGCAGTTTGAAGACTCTGCATTTCAGGCAGTACCTCTCCTTTTATCAAATTTTGTAATTGTAGTACGGGTACTAAGTTCAGCGCATATTTTGGTTTTCTGGTCAACTAATTTTTTGTATAAATGCAGTAGTTCGCCCTTCGTGATGCAATAAGTCTCACTGGCATTTTACATAACCTGTCTGAGTCATATCTATTCAGTCTACTGGTTCTTGGACTGTCTCTTAACTCTGGATAAGAGCGTCGGCTAACTTCCTATAATGCAGTGTAATGTGGGTACATAAATATAGAATGCCTTAACAAATTTTGAAACTCATTCTCTCATTTCTGCACCAACTAATGACTGACATTCTACATAATTCATCTATTTTGCTACATTTTTAGTGACTTCACCGTGTGTCTTTTTGTGAACCTTAGGTCTGTGAATAGCTGTGAATTCCCTTCCCTCTCTGGGTTTTGATGTAATATTTTTAGCATAATATACTCCAGAGTGCATCATATATTTACAAATAGCAAGTCCAACAGTGATAAACCTCACCTGATGTGAGAACATATCACTTTGGCGTCACAAGTTGTAGAATCCCCTCTTGGATATCCCAAAAGTCTGAAATATGTGCGAGGTGAGTGAACGCAGGTCATGGTGCCCTGTTACTGGATAGAGAGTGAGGATTATAACAATGATCTGACTCCATATGAATTTATGCTTAACCGTCCTTCTGACCAACACTGATACTGGAGGCTACACGTGACCGTGGTGTGGCTCTGTGAGGGCAGCTGTCCAGAAATGTCGATGCGGACGTGCCCTTGGTTGTTACAGCTGGCAAGAATACAATTAAGTACATTTACGATGGTACTAAGTGTGCTGGGTTGTGACTATGGGTGTAGATACCCTAAGACCTGGGTGTCCGTCAGAACTGAAAATCAATGCCTGTGAAGTGGATATTTAACAGTTAAAGAGGAATGATTGGGTAAGATTAATATCATTAATTGTACAATGCATGAATCGCAAAATGGGCTACAGAACGAGGTGAGAAAAATGACTCTACGAATGTCGCACAGGAGCTCATGTTCAAGAGTCTCCCAGAACCATTCCACTCTATCTATATAGTCAAAGATTAGAGGAAAAACAAAGTGATCAAAATAGAGGCCCGATGAGCAATGAACTGAGACATCACAAATCACTCGCACTGTTAAAGGCGCAAAGTTCAAAAGCCAGCATCTGTGATGGTATGGGGGTGTATTAGTGCCCAAGGCATGGCCAACTTACACATATGTGAAGGCACCATTAATGCTGAAAGGTACATACAGGTTTTGGAGCAACATATGTTGCCATCCAAGCAACGTCTTTTTCATGGACGCCCCTGCTTATTTCAGCAAGACAACGCCAAGCCACATTGTGCACGTGTTACAACAGCATGGCTCCGTAGTAAAAGAGTGCGGGTGCTAGACTGGCCTGCCTGTAGTCCAGACCTGTCTCCCATTGAAAATGTGTGGCGCATTATGAAGCGTAAAATACGACGATGGAGACCCTGGTGTAATGTGAATTTAGGCCACTAGATGGCAGTATTTACCTTTTTTTTATTCAGCTCAGACTGGAGCTATGTTTGGACATGTTTCAGACATGTCTGGGGCAAGTCCCCGAAAAGAAAAAAAAAAAGGTCTAAATGCGGGTGGGGTCTGCAAAAGAGTATATAAGGAGTAGAATTGAGACAGTTAAGTAGTAGGAGAAATTGCAAGGAGAAGGATACATGTGACCAGACCTGTCATTTCTGTTCAAAATCTGTGAAGTTTCTTTTGTGGATTTTTGCCTGTGTTCGAGCAACATCACCAAGCCACCCCACCAAAACAAGGGACTGTAAATATTTCTGTTTTTGTTGTAAATCAATCTTGGTCTTAGTTGTAGATAGTAGATTAGTTAGTTGTTATTGTCTGTTTAATTAAATGTGTTTAAGTTTTAAATTGTGTCTGTCATCCCTTGCTGTTGCTGTTGTGTTGTAAATTGTAATAACAAATTTGGGCCATAACACCGGACTGTTGAACAACTTAAGCTGTACATCAAGCAAGAATGGGAAAGAGTTTCACCTGAAAAGCTTCAAAAATTGGTCTCCTCAGTTCCTAAACGTTTACTGAGTGTCATTAAAAGGAAAGGCGATGTAACACAGTGGTATAAAGGCCCCTGTGCCAACTTTTTTGAAATGTGTTGCTGCCTTTAATTTCTAAGTTAATGATTATTTGCAAAAAAAAAAGAAGTTTCTCAGTTTGAACATAAAACATCTTGTCTTTGCTGTGTATTGAATTGAATATAAGTTGAAAATGATTTGAAAATCATTGTACTCTGTTTTTATCTTCAATTTACGTAACGTGCCAACTTCACTGGTTTTGGGTTTTGTATTACTCTCACACCTGCCAGCTGTTACTGACTCTCTTATGAGTGAGAGAGTCTTTTTAATATCAGTCCCTGAGCTTTTTTTTTAACAGGTGGGACAAATAGCCGAGAGGATGGATCGTGCTCGCACAGCTGAAGCACTCCTGAGAAGCCATCAACACTGTGGAGCATTTATCCGCAGTTTTAATGTTATTCAGACTGTGAAAGCTATGAAAGGAATGCTGAGCTGTTGTGATTGGCTGAGTGCAGAAGCTCCTCCCCCTCCATCTCTCTGACCAGCCCCTTATATCTGGGTCCTGCAGCCTCTCCTCTCCTCACACTCCAACCTGCTCATCTCTCAGCTGTTCACACCTCACACTGACAACATGCTGGGGACTCTCTGCTCTCTCGTCTCTGTGCTCTCATGTAAGAAATATATATTCATAATTTGTTTAAATGTTGAGTGTAATGTAAATATTTCTTACCTGAGCTTCATATTTCCCAGGTGTGAGTGGAGTAACAGTGGTGACACAGAAGCCTCCTGTTCTGACAGTCAGTAAAGGAGACACAGCCACTATGGACTGTGGTGTTGGGACTGGGGACAGAGCTGTCTGGTGTAAGCAGGTCCCAGGTAGTGCTCCTCAGTATGTGCTGTATTTCTATCATGGTTCGAGCTCTCCCAGCTATGGAGCTGGTTTCTCCTCTCCCCGCTTCACATCCACTCATCAGAGTAAATCTGATTATCGATTGATCATTAAAAATGTAGAGGCAGGAGACTCAGCAGTGTATTACTGTAGCACATGGGATAACTCTGCTAAAGAGTGGGTATCACAGTGATTCACATCATAACAAAAACCTCTGAGCTTCACTTCTGCTTTAAAGCTGCTTCAGAATAGGCGAGTGTCACCCTCAGGGCCAGAACTGAATTCACTCAAGCTGAACTAGGATCTTTGAGGCATGTGAAGAACATCATCCTACACTCGCAAAAATTACTGCTCAGTTTATCCTGCATGCTTACTTACTTCTATGCATGAATTATTATTTTATGATTGTTTTTATCCATTAATGACAGTAAGGCTATATATCAGACTAAAGGTTCTATGGTCAGTCCATTTCACTGTAGATCTCAGGAAAACACGCTTTTGGATAAAATAGATGTGTAGTATTTGGGGAATGGAATAGCATTAGGGGAATTGGTCGGTGTAGCCAATGATCCAGAATAGAAGGTGATGATGTGTTTTCCCCCTCCAATCAAGTCATTGCAAAGAAAGAGATTATCAAGAATATAAGGTTAGTCTTCGTAGGAGGGAAGAGTCCTGACTATTGCATAACATTAATTTCACACTATGATGAAATGATAGCAGCTTTATATCAAAGGAAGAAGTCCTGGAGCACACAGTTATATAAGGCAATTTATTAAGGTGCAGCAGCTTTATCAGATGTTTGTGTTATTATTATCCTGTGGCAGTGCAGATCAGCTGGGGTGGGGTATGAGGTGTAGCACTGGAATGTTCTGCTGTTTCTCCTGTGTAGCTCCAGCTGTGTTGGAGCTGATGGAGCAGAGTCACTGGAACAGGGAGCAGAGATACAGGGAGCTGTGCTCATCACATCTGGGGCTGTACAGTCACTGGAGGGACTGTGGACTCCACACTCATACCTCTTTTATAGATCACCTGATTGTATCTGTTCATGTGCTGGTGATTTTCTCCTTGTGTGTGAATGAGATTATTACTCTCACACCTGCCAGCTGTTACTGACTCTGTTATGAGTGAAAGAGTCTTTTTAATATCAGTCCCTGAGCTTTTTTTTTTTGAACAGGTGGGACAAATAGCCGAGAGGGTGGATCGTGCTCACACAGCTGAAGCACTCCTGAGAAGCCATCAACACTCTGGAGCATTTATCCGCAGTTTAAATGTCATTCAGACTGTGAAAGCTAACAAAGGAATGCTGAGCTGTGGTGATTGGCTGAGTGCAGAAGCTCCTCCCCCTCCATCTCCCTGACCGGCCCCTTATATCTGGGTCCTGCAGCCTCTCCTCTCCTCACACTCCAACCTGCTCATCTCTCAGCTGGACAGTAAGGGCTGTTCACACCTCACACTGACAACATGCTGGGGACACTCTGCTCTCTCATCTCTGTGCTCTCATGTAAGAGACATTAATTGATCATTAATGAAAATTCTGCATGTGATGTAAATATTTCTTACTTGAGCTTCTTATTTCCCAGGTGTGAGTGGAGTAACAGTGGTGACACAGAAGCCTCCTGTTCTGACAGTCAGTAAAGGAGACACAGCCACTATGGACTGTAACCTGGGGACTGTGACTGATGCTGCTGCTCGCTGGTATAAGCAGGTTCCAGGCAGTGCTCCTCAGCATGTGCTGCGTTTCTATCATGGTTCGAGCTCTCCCAGCTATGGAGCTGGTTTCTCCTCTCCCCGCTTCACATCCACTCATCAGAGTAAATCTGATTATCGATTGATCATTAAAAACGCGGAGGCAGGAGACTCAGCAGTGTATTACTGTCAAACATGGGACAGCTCTGCTAAAGAGGAGGTATCACAGTGATTCACACCATAACAAAAACCTCTGAGCTTCACTTCTGCTTTAAATGTGGTTCAGTATAGAGATGAGTTGAAAAACTGAAGAATACTGAAAATTTGCAAAGTCGTTATAATCATTCAGCAAAAAGACATCCAAAATGTCAAATTTTCTTATGCTTTTTTTCTTATAATTTTTCTTATGCCTTTCACATATTTAATGAAATCGCTATTCACTGTTTGTTACCAAATCTAGTCAGTCAGCTGATTAAATATTTCTGAAATATCCTGTGTTCTCATGAAAGGAAACCACTCTGTTTTAATGAAATATCCTGTGTTTTCACCTATGGAAATCATTTGTCCTATTCTGCTTTGGAAATCAAGCACATGTGAATGTTAAGGTATATAATATTTCTGCAACTCTCTGGATTCCAAGGGCTTAAGATCCTTACTGAATGACAAAGTGAATTCCTGAATTCCCTCTATCCATGAGGCGAAATGGCAGGTGGATTACTGAGAGAGGGAATATCTGCAAACACCTTTCTGTGCTCATGGAGACAATACCACACTGTGAGACATCGTCTGACATGGTTTGGGTCCATTCATTCCCTAAAGAGCAGAGGAGTGCCTGCGAATTCATGCAGAGTTATTCTGTGTTATTTGCCTTCATATCCTATGATGAAGCATCCATATATGGTCTTTTCCAGGACAACCGCCACAGGGTGCAAGAGGTCACTGAATGGTATTATGAGTATGAAAATGATCCATACTGTCCACCACTTCCGTCACAGTCACCAGATCTCAAACCAACTGAACTCAGATAGAAGATTTTGGAACAATGTGTTAGACAGCATTCTCCATCACCATCATCAGAACACCCTGTGAGGGAATACCTCATAGAAAAAAGGTACTTCATCCATTAACTGTAGTTTTACACTTGTAGACTCCATGGCAAGGTGCAATGAACCTCATCTAGCAGCCTATGGAAGCCCAACACCTTTCGAACACTGTTATTGTTGATTTTACCATTAATTTGTCTGTTTGTAAGATAGGCAATTAAGAACTATGTCGCCAATATTTATTTCAACGAGAGTGAGAAGGATTTAATCAAAAGTATATTTAACATTATCTTGCCATTTCCATAATAGGGGCATTTCTACAGCGGTGGGGTAGCTAATTCAGTTGAATTTTTTTTTCTTGCTAGTCATACATCTTTTAATGATAAATTGTGCTACACAAATAGAAATTACCTGATATGATGAAAACAGTTCTCCAAAATTGAACATTGTGAAAAGAACATAGATGTCAATATTGAAAATTCTATATTTGTCATGGCTGGTAGAATTTGGAGACAAGTTGCAGTGACAAGGGGGAAACGAGCAACATGGACACAATACAAACACAGAGAATAATACAGACCCCCGGAAAGAGCTCACGCTTCCAAAGGGCGTATAATAGTCTGAAACACAGAAGCAAAGTGAGATAGGAAAGAGAGAGAAGAACTCCAATAATAACGAGAAGATAGAAAGTCAAACAAATCCTGACTACAGATATCTTCGGCTATAGTGCGTAGCTACAAACAGACACTCTGGCAAAGAGGCGTGACGAACATCCGGCTTATATAGAGTCCGGGGAAGCACCGCCCCAGTTCAATCAGACAGCGGGGTAAAGAATCCGATTGAACAGGAATTCGATATCGTTCCGGGACGAGAGCCACAAAGAAAAGTCCAAAACAAACGCACAAACATCCAGAACCATGACAATATTCACGTATATTCCAAACTGAATATTGTGAAAACAACATAATTATTTTCCTTGGTTTAGATTTAGTTTTGGTAAAATTTAGTTGCAGTAGAATATATCTTAATCAGCTTTTTTCTGGTAAGCTACAGCTTAAATTAATTGCCCAAAGATTCATTCATACATACCCATACTTTACTGATTATAACATAATTATAATTTAAAGAAATCAGAGGGTACCACAGTTGGAATTTTTTCAAGTAACTGTGACAGCTGACCCAAGGTTGACCCCTCTGGTGCAAAATCATTCCTCACATTATTTCAGTGGTCTGTTTGTCGTTACACGCCCTGAATCATGGATCAGCGTGCATTCAGGGTGTTCTGTCTACAATTTTAACTGAGTCCAAGGTGTGTTTCAGTTCCCTCTCGCAGTGCTCAAACTGAGCTGAGGTTTTTGTACGAGTGTGTATATCATCTGTATCATCGTGGTATTCGGCCAAGGAACTAAGCTGACAGTTATTGGTAAGTCTCTTTTCATTACTTATTTTCTGTATTATTTTTTGCACATCATTTTGTTTATGGTGTCTTTTTGTCAGACATTTTGTTTATGCATAATGTTTACTGAACTTAACTGATGAAATGTTCTGCGCTTTACTTTACTGCTGTCTTGAGATTTTTTCCATGCCTCGTGAGAACATTAATCTCCAGTTGCTGTTGGTATTTAATGTTTAATTTCTAGATATTTGGAATATGCAACCAACAATCTTCTATTTATCTAGAAAACATGTTTGCTGAATTTAAGTGATTAAATGGTTTCTGTTTGACTTAACTGCTTGTCCTGAGATTTTTTCCATGCCTTGCAAGAATATTAATTACCATTAACTGTTGGTACTTCATATTTATTTTCTAGACATTTAGAATATTCAATAATTTTCTATTTAACTTATTAACATGCCAGGGAATAATGTTTCACGGAAATCAGCTGTTTTTAACCTTATACTGTGTGTTAGAGCTGTAATGTGATAATGAGGTTGGAACATCACTGGAGCGGTTTATATCCTGTTCGTTACATTTTGCAGGGACTATTACAAAATTATCAGTTAAAAAAAAAAATTTTAATCATTTAAGGCAGTTACATCATCTTTAAATCATGTCCTCAGTTAAAATAGTTGATTTGTTAGAAATGTCCCAGTTGACGTTATAGCACATGCCTGCATTATTATAGGATGGGAATAACATGGAATTCAGGATTCTTACACTGTAGTGGGAGTGATTTTTCAGCTTCATTGTCTGGCCTAGTCAAAAATTTTATTGTCCCCATTCATCATGATGTTTGTCTCATATTTGATAGCTGTTTTATTTTGATAAGAAAAAACAGACCTTTATTTACAGAACCAGTCAAAAGTACAGACATGCTTTGCTCATGTTACAATGCTGTTTGTGTAGAAATTTAAATGACTTAACTGCTCTTTATAATCTCAAATGGAATCTTGTCAGAGGTAAAGTCAGACGTGAAAAAAAGAATAACTTACTTGTTAAAATAAAGTGTCCACCTCAAGTGCAGCACGTCTTTGGGAACTTAGATGGCCGCTCATCTGTAAACTCATTATAGCCATATAACTGCCCTTGTAAAAAAAAAAAAAATGTGAGTATGCTCAGCATATATGACAACAAATGCTGGTTTGTTTGATGGATTTAAGAATTATATCTTTTTTTGCAAAATAAAGGTGGTTTTTTCTTTATTTAACGCGTATTGCAAGAGAAATGGGGTATGTCCAAACTTTTGACTGGTACTGTTACTCTGTGTGTGTGTGTGTGCGCGTGCGTGCGTGTGTGTGTGTGTGTGTGTGTGTCTGTGTGTGTGTACATGTGCATGCGTGCATGAGCATGTTTGTGTTGGCCGATGAATTTACCAAATTATTTCCGCTTTTCTAGACCCATCTCTCCCTGCACCTGCCCTCTCTCTCCTGCCCCCATCCAGTGAGGAGCTGCAGACAGAAAAGGCCACACTGGTGTGTCTGGTGCAGATGTCTGTTGGGTTTGCTGATGTCAGCTGGACATCTGGTGGGAGTCCAGTTACTGATGGGATTATTACCAGCACCGCCCAACAGAAACCTGATAAAACCTTCGGTTTGAGCAGCTTCTTAACCATCAAACCCTCTGAATGGATCAGTAACCGTGTTTACACCTGTAAAGTGTCTCTCGGGTCTAAAGCCACAGAGAAAAGTATCAAACAGTCTGACTGCAGCGAATAAACTTTGTGCTTTCATGTATCAAATATCTCATTGAGATTTTTTATTTTCAGTTGGCTAGTCTCACTATTAAGTGTTGTGTGTTGTGTGATGTTGCCTTAATAAATGTAAGAAGATTGATGTTTTACCAGTATTAGCGCACTCTTCATATTAAATATTGGCTATTCCTGCACTCATGAGCAGACTGAATTATTTACATATGCTTCTGGTCTTCAGATATGGGGTTTACTGAAAATAGCTTCTCAACATTACCATACGTCTGTCTGTATTTATCGCAGAAACTCTGTGGTATTTATGTTATGTGTACATGGATGGCCAAGCCTAATGATTTCAGAGGCATCTGTATGCACCAGTGCAAAGAACAGGAATAGAACAAAAAATATATAATTCTCATCAGACATGACTCAAACTCAATACCGTCACGCCTCCCCAGCATCTTTAAACATTATCGCATAGGTACAACTTATGGAAATGTCAGGATATTGCAACATGTTCAGGACCTAGAAACAGCTGTTTGTGTTAAAAGCCGCTTTGAACCTGCAGAGGGCGATAGAGTCAGCTATTGAAACTGAAAGGCACCTGCAGAGTTCGAAACTTTATTTATAGCACAATGCAAATGAGGGAGTTTTTTTTTCTCTTTTTAGGACTCAAACGGACTGCCCCATGCCTGCTGATACACCTGCAGGTGTACGGTGGGCTGAAGCCGGCTGCACATTTAGACATTAATATGGCTTATGGCATTGCTTTCAATTTACAAGCAAAGGAAAGGGATTTGCACTCTGTGAATGTTGTTCAGTGTTTCAGAAAGTCCTTACAACTGCACTTTTTAGTGCTTTATCGGGCGTCTTACCCTTACAAATAATAACTGCAAGACCGATAAAATTATAATGCGAAATACAAGGGTTGGTGCATCCCTGAAAAATATCTGAGCAAGGAGTGGGGGTGTTGGGGATGGTTTCCATTCTTTGTGAATTCATTTCCTTCCTTTAGTTTCCTTCTGTCCCATCCTGTCTTTTCTGTAACGGGGTTTTCTGAGAACAACATTCAGGAAGATAAGCAATCATTTCAATTGTTCAAATAATCATGTTTTATTTATATGGGGCATAACCATATTTCACAAAGAATTTGTTGCAGTATGATTACCTTCGCCAGCGACTTCGCTGACGAAGGTAATGTTTTGATCCCCGTGTATTTATTTGTTTGTGTGTCTGTCTGTCTGTCTGTGTGTATGTATGTGTATCGAATAACTCAAAAAGTACCAAACGGAATTTCATAAAATTTGGTGGGTTGATTTGGCATGACCTGAGGATCAATCGATTAGATTTTGGGAGTGATCGGGTCAAAGGTCAAGGTCAAGGCCACGAAAAGGTCAAAACCGACTTTCGGCCATATCTCGGTCAATTTTTATCCGATCGGCATGAAACCAACGGCAGTGGCGAGGGATTCAGTGGCGTCGGCGAAGGTATGCGCTCTACCGAGTGCCCGTTCTAGTTCATTGATGGTATACCCTGACATTAAACCAGACAAATGAGCCCAAGGCTGTTGGAAAGAAGTCAGTGTATTAGAAGAACTAGTAAGGGGAGCTGCTATTTCTCTTGGCCATATTTCAAGGTAGGCTTACAGTTCATTTCAGTCTGAAAAGCCCAACCCTTTTTCTGGAGATCTGAATGATTTCTTTCTTGACTGTAAGTTGTCACAACTGACACAGATATTTACAGTTCAGTAAGATATTTAGCTGAGTTGTGCTTTCTTAATGTTGTGATGAACTACAGAATGGCAGATTCACAGTGAACTTTGTGCCACTCAGTTGGCAGAGTGGGATCAGATCTCACAGAGACAGATTGATCATTTGTGACCTGTATGTCACGTAGGCAGACACAGCTTGCAACCGACGATAGAAGTTCACATTATTAGTGCCGTTTGCCATATGATCCAGGAGGATTTCTGATTTTGTGAAACTGTTGAGTCCATGCTAAAAATGTGACAGTAAAGCAGTTAATATTCATTGCTTACATGTTTCATTTAAAAAAAAAAATCCTTTCCACAATTTAAAAGTCAAAAGTTTATGTTGTTTTAAATTTTAAATGCCTCTTCGTATATTATTTACTAATTTTACACCGAACTATGTTATATATTTCAGAAAAAGAAATTTATGAATTATACCATACAATAAATGATAATAAATGGCAAGTATTTCAAAATATTGAATTAACTTTCTTGTACTCCACATTCACGACAGTTTACTGCCATCAGCTGGTGGGTTTTCGCAGTACACTTAAACAGGTTAAAGCTGTTAATTTATTCCCTAATCAGAACAACATCAATGTGTATCAAAGCTTTCCCTTGAGATTCATACAAATATACAAAATAATAAACACTGTTCAGGATTTAAGAGATAAGAACATGGTAAATGTAATCACCATGAGGACAGTAGTTAAGCACTCTTGCCCAAAAAAAAAGCCTCTGAGGATGGCTGAGGGTTATTCTTTTGTCTGGGTTATTATTATGGCTGCCCTTGAATACCCTTGAATCTCTTTGAGTTCCTGCTCCTAGGATGATTACGTTCTATATTTTGGAAAGTCGTTTTGCTGAATGTAAAGCCCAGCTTCCAAAAAAGTTGGGACACTGTCTAATGTAAATAAAAATAGAATACAATGCTTCGCAAATACTTACACTCCATAATTGATTGAACATAATTTAAAGACAACAAGTAAGAAATGCTAATGTTTTTGGAAAAATATCTGCTCATTTTGAGTCTGATGCAAGCAACGTGTCTCAAAAATGTAGGGACTGGGGAAACAAAAGCCTGGAAAAGGCTTTTTTTACTCCTGGTGGAACATCTCACTGGTAATTTGGTTAATTGGCAACATGTCAATAACATGATTGGGTATAAAGAGTCTTTCAGATGTAAAAATGGCAAGGGCTTCACCGCTCTGTGAAAGACTACACAATGTAAAATCACAAATATCAGAGAATTTGGAGAAATCTCTGCGTGTAAGAGACAAGGCCAAAAACTAATGCTATATGGCCATTATCATCAGGGATTCAGAATGCAGTCCATTAAAAACAGACAGGATTCTGTAGTGAAAATTATTGCATGGACTTGGGGATACTTATGTGACCACTGTCAGTGAAGGCAGTTTGTTGCTGCATCCACAAATGCACATTAATACTCTGTCATGTAAAGATTAAACCATTTTGAAACAAGATCCAGAAACGCTGCCACCTTCTCTGGGCCCAAGTTCTTTTCAGAAGAACTGAGGCGAATGTCCCATGGTCTGACAAACAAAGATGTGAAACTCTTTTTGGAAATCATAGACGCCGCACCCTTCAGTCGAAAGAAGAGACTTCACGCTTCTTTCGAGCACTTTATCTTTCAAAAAATATATATACAATTCCTTAGCGTCAACACATAATATGTTGTCTTTGTGTAATTTTCAATTTAATATACAGTTTGAATGAAATAATTTCACTCTGTTTTTATTCATATTTTACTCACCGTCCCAACTTTTTTGAAAATGGGGTTAGACTTGTGTTCAAATCTGTGAGTGTCAGTAAACAACAGTTGGGGACATGAAGGAGGGTTGAAGGGAAGAGGAGCGAAGATGGGGGTTGGGCTTAAAACACTCAAGCCTGGGGTCTCTTGTTTTTTCGGACCAGGATGCGACTCCTTTGCCTGCGCCCCTCGGCAGATAGAGGGCCAGGACTTTGATTTCGGAAGGGGGAGAGCAGTTGCTCCCCTCTACGGAGGATCCGTGGATACTCAGCCCTCTGGGGATGCCAGGGGATCCTTCCTTCCTGGTAGTGTTCTGTGAAGGACTCCACCCCCTCAAACTTATTGGACAGCTCTATTAGCTGCACTTTCAGGGAATTAAACTCCTTGTAGAGCTCTCCCACTGCATCTGACAGGGACGGGATCCTGTAAGGCAAAGTGGGGATAAGAGACAGAGAGCCAGGTCTTAGAAACGTTGCGCGACATGGCTGTGAACCATATGTGCCGGTAGATAATTGATGATCCTGTGTCACATGACAATTCATAAATCCAACAATGAGACTTTGCTTGTGGAAGTATTGTGAGGACATCCAGTTGGTTCAATAAATTGGAGTTTGCAGCTATTTAATTTGCATTGTGGGCTCTTCATGGTATTTCTGACAATGTCCAGATGTCAGCCCTATAGGGTTATTCAGGTAAGGTTAACACAGATGCCTACATTCACATTTGGTCATTTAGTTTTGATCCAAGGAAAATTACATGCAGGCTTACAATCAGCTTCTGGTAAAATCATAGGCCTACAATTGAGTTGTAAATTAGTAATCTCACTGCATAAGGTTTCAACCTGTTTTGAGTGCAAATGGGTTTGTAGAAGTGTAAAAGATGTGAAGTTTTAGCAGTAGTTCCCAGTTCTCTTGAGGTCAGTGGTAAGTCTACTATGATGAATGTTGTTGGAAGCTCAGTCCACAGCTGGGATGCCTCATACAGAAGACGTCTGATCAAGAGGAGGGCCAGTTCTGACAGGAGGAAGCACAGTTCCCGGTTTATATGAAGCAGATTGACTCGGCTGTAGTGAAAGGTTAAGTCATAGACTGAGGGATGAAAAAATGGCAGCGATAGCAGTCCTTGCAATCAAATTTCCAGGTTGCAAGATTAAAGACAAAATAGTGTATTAAAACCTTCATGATTCTCCAACAGGGACACTCCAGGTAGAGAGCTCATGTCCCTCAAAAAAAGAAAACAAACCAACAAACAAACAAATAGAATAAAAAAACCCACAGCACAAATGTGCATCATCTGGCACAGTAAGCTTCATTTAGAGGGATTATATAACTCACTGTCATGAAGTCAGCAGAACGCTGACTGAATGACATTCAAAGAACAGGGATCTTTTAGTATCAGAGCATTAAACTAATGCAAACTGACTGTTTCTCTTGAGAAAAAAGCAATCAATGACCACTTTCCAGAGATTTCACCCACCTTCCATATTCTGGCAGAACCACACTGTGGTCATTGAGAAGAAGCTCTTTCACTTGGGTCATAATAGCGAACTTCCAGTTGTCCAATACCTGGGTGAGGTTGGAGCACACTCTACTGTTCGTTTTCTGCGCTGCAAGGGAAACCCAGCAGCGTTTATCACCATCGAGCACCTCAGATAGAATAATACAAGCATATCATCACGACAGCTAAAATCACATAAAATCAAACCCGCCCTCTCATCTGTTTAAGTGCATGGGAGAGGAAGTAATGTTTGTCTGCATATGAGGTAAAAGGAGAACAGAATATCATTCTGTCACATTGCGGACAGCACTTCTCATGCTTCAGCGAATGCATTAACAGTAGTGCATACAACTGAAATAAATACAATAGTTCACTTCAGTTAGTTTACAAATGAAGGAACAAAACTTTTGTTATTTATTTATTTACATATTGTTTCAGGACACTCTTGGCACATTATTTTAAGGCTATTTTGCACCATCTGTCATTCTTTTCTTACCAATTAGGATTTGAAGCTCATGCTTTTCTCTCCAACTCTCATACCTGCGCAGTTTGGAGTTTAACATGCATGTCTTTGCATTGTGAGAGGAAACCCATGCAAACATGGGGAGAATACGCCAGATTCGAACCTACGATCGCGTTACCCTGCATAAAAATAAACCTAAGAAGAGACATGACTGTATTTTGTCTACTAATAAGATTTATTAGATCCTAAAATTCCCTTTAGAGTGTGAGTGACTCCATCCCAATAACACGTGGCAGGAGCAAGGTAAACCAGGCAATGAGGACCATGTGTGCACCATCGTAGCCAACACTTGTACAAAAAACAAATGGTTTGGTTTGAATTGAAAGTGATTCATTATGATGACAATTAACATCGCAAATCAATGGACCTCATGTAAAGTAGCCATTAAAACGCGAACAGAAGAAACAGTTGGCGGCACTACTTTGGTATGGTTGGATTAGAATGTAACCATTAAAAAGTGATAAAAGCAGCTTCAAGACAACCTGTTGAATCTTGGTCTGTGAGAGGAACAGCTGATATAACACCTTGATAAATGCTGTTCAATCTAGACGGTGTACAGAGAAGAAGAGAGGAGGAAAAGAGAGAGGGAGATTCACCAGAAACTTTGGCTTCCAGCAGTGGAATCTCTTGTCTTCTTTTTTTCTGTCCGAGACAGAGAGCCACCAGGCAGAGGAGGGCAAATGATCTCATCATCGTCATTGTCATCGTGCTCCCTGTTGTAATAGTGATAAAACCTCAGATAGTGACCCTGTAGTTCAAATATAGATTGCTTCATCTCAGCCTGACATCCTAACAGCCTTATCGTTGAAGAAGTATGCTCCAACAGCCCGCTTGTGAAACGTACAGGCCCACACACACTCTTGTACACACACACACACCCACGCACACACAAACATATGCACACACCCTTGGATGCTACCTGCATACATTGGAATTTTTAGAATCTGCAAAACCTGGCTCAAGGACTTGTCATATGCCTAATATTGAACTGTTTTGAAAAATATATTGTCTACTCATATGATGATGAACTGTAATCAGAAGCACAGTTTGGTATTAAATTAGTCTCAAATCAAAAATATTATTTAGTGAAGGTTTGATAGTACAAAGCAGCTCTAGAAGTAGTCAAACTCAATAAATTTTTGCAACTATGATAAGATCCCTTGACATAAATAATTTTATACTATATATAACACATTCTGGTAGACAATAACTAGAACGGTGAATACCTGATTTGAAGGTGGTGTTGAACTGTTTTCCAACAGATGAAGAAATATATGCCTCCTCCAATCCCCAAGTACTGAAACACTGACAGAACATGCCTTTGGCAGCCTTCTTTTTACACTGACTCCCAAAATCCAACTCTCCTCCCCTCTCCTCCGCTCACAGTCATACACACTCAAAAACACACACCCACATGCGCAGAAATACACAACCAAATGCACACACACACTCACACACACATACACACACGAGCATACAAATAATTTCCCAAGTGATATACAACATTTTGGACTGGTTTCCTCAAGTCATCTCTGACAGAATTAAATAGCTTTGAAAACAGTTTGGGATGGGGTGTTTTATCTGTTGTCTAATTACATAACCTACCTGGATTTCATTTTTTAGTGGGGGAGTGGCATTGATCCCATTTGTACTTAAATTCAGGATTTGTTTTGACATATTTGGATATCAACAAAGGTATTTTATTGGTGGCCAGATGTCTGTTATCCTCTCATTATGAGCAAGTTGATTCAATGTCTACAGTTTATTTCCACTGTGGATTTTGCATTTGGAATTTGTTGCCTGTAGCTTGCAATATGAGTTTCTTGACCAGTCAAAACCAGTGACACAAGTCATCAGTAGGATGAAAAATCATACCCAACCCATCAGAGAGATAGCAGAACATTAAATGAGGCAAAAAAAAAAAACAATTTGGAATATTCTTAAAAAGGAGCGCCGGAACACAAAAAGGCACAGAAAGCCATGGAAAAGAACACAGTTGGATGACAGAAGATTTATTTCCCTGGTGAAAAAAACCCTATCATGACAATTTCAAGAACAATTTCCCGGAGGTAGGCGCGTCTGTGTCAAAGTCAACAAATAAGCAAAGGAACATATCAAAATGAATACAGAGGGTTTACCACAATAAACATTTAAAATCATAATTTCAAAAAGCTTGTACAGTTCTGGAACAGCATCCTATGGGCAGAGGAGACAAATGCAGTGGCTGCCAATAGAACTAGTTGTCTTGTGTTTACTGATGATGGGACTGCAGAACAAAGCAGCAGGGTGAATTTTGGATTGTATGTGACTATTTTATCCGCTCAGATTCAGCCAAAATCTTCAAGACTCTTTGGAAGCCGCTTCACAGTGCATGGGTAATGGCCCAAAGCAAACTGCGAAAGACACCGAAAATAATTTTGTGACAAAGAAGTTGAATCTTCCACAATGGCCTAGTAAATCACCTGACCTCAATTCGCTGGAGCATTCACTCTCTTGCTGAAGGCAAAAGTGGAGGCAAAATGCCCCAAGAACCAGTACAAATGGAAGACGACTGGAATGAAGAGCTGACAGAATGTCACCAGGGAAGAAGACCAGCATCTGGCGGTGTTCAGGGGTTCCAGATGTCAGGCAGTTATTAATTACAAAGGATTTGTAGCCAACAAGCAAAATGTTAATCTAAGTTATGATCGTGTTTGTTCAACAAAAATTGGGCGGGTATTAGGGTGTATCTGTATGTGTGTGTGTGTGTGTGTGTGGTGGGGGTGGTCAAATTAAGATTGTAGTTCCTACATAGTGATTAAACTCTAACGAGATTAAAGTCTGTTCTTCAAACACATCTTTATTGTTTCATTTCAAATCCACTATAGTGGTGTCATGGTTTTGGAGCTTTGAGAGCTCCTTTTGTTGCTCTCGTCCCGGACGACATCGTTTTGCTCACCATCGGATTCTTGGGCCAGCTGGCATTAATTGGGGGCGTTACCCGGACTCTATTTAAGCTCCTGTCCTTCCTCGTTCGGGTTGCTAGAGTGTCATTTTCCCCTTGGCGCTTTAGCCGGTAAGGTCTTTTGAGAAGAGAGAGTATTGTCAGAGCGTTAGTGAGTAAGAGATTCTTTTGGTTTATTTCCCTTTTCTTTTGTCTTTGGTCGAGCTCGCCTGTTTCCTGCCACAGACGGCGTCAGGTCCGTTGGTAGCGCGAGTCTCGTGATTTCTATTTGTTTTAATCTCTCAGCTCACTGCTGGTTTTGTCCTTTTATTTCTGGCCACTGCTCTTGGCGTCCTACCACCAACGCCATCACAAGTGGCACACAGTCACAATGATGAACATTGTTTCAGTTTCCAAATGCTTATGGACCTGATTGAATAAATGCTTTTAATCGTTCTTTTTAGATATCATTCTGAATCGGACAATAAGTCAGGATGCAGATATCATTACAAGAGCCAAATTTCAGCCCATCTTTTTGAATAATGAATGTGAATCCCAGAATTCACAGTAAAGCCTTTGCAAATTTCTGGTATTGTTGCTCAACAAAGGCTACGGTCGTCTGCTGAGCTGACAGATCAGACATAACTGTACTTCAGTCAGAAAAGCTGTCTCACTGTATCTTTGGGAAAATCAGGTGACCTCTGATGGTGATTTTGAATCACTGATCCCATTGTGTGAATTATTTGCCAGTAAATCTTTCAGGTTTCTCATTGGGGGGTAAAGCCTCTTGGCAAAGAGGAGGTTCCTCAGTTCCACAAACTGTACTGGTTTTCTGTTTCCTGCAGATGTAAGACACTTCCTCCAACATCATCATCATCATTGCATAAAGAAGGGAGCAATTCCTATCTACCTCACAATAGAAAGAAAACATTAATTCCCAAAAACCAAAAAAAAAGAAACCTATGGTATACACACCCTGAGTGCATCAAAGTCAATTTGAAATTTCCCCAAAAGAGGGCTTTCTATATAATGGGGGGGTCATGTAAGCAACACATGAAAAATCTGACTTTGAAAGAAATAGTTCTCTGATCGATCCGATTGCCAAGCACTGTGCCGATGAGTAGCAACGAATTGTCACTGAGGCATTTAACCTACATTGCTCTTTCGGTAAGTGATCGTAATAGTTCATCTGTTAAGCATAGTTGGCTCAGTGTTTCAGACTTAAGTGGATAATCTTTCATCACTGTCATCATCAAACCATTATCAGGATCAATGTCATTGTCATCCATTTTTATTCCGAGACAACAGTAAGGGTGATTAGGTGAGTGAAACTGTCTTCCACCAGGACCAATATGAAATAAAAGGTTATGTTGCGCTGCACACACAGGGCTCAACTCCACTGGAATGGTTTGATGTACGACTGTCACAGCAGAGTAGCATTCCTGTGTGCCGTCTGCAGCCCATCTGTGGCCTACCGAGCAGAGCCAGCTCGAGTCCTCACACCGGATCCTCTGGATGGAGAACCGCCGTGCAAGCTGCAGATTCTCTCCGACCGGCATGCGCGTGCTGTTGCCTCATAAAAACATAATCAGGAAGTTACCGGAGCCATGAAAAATGAGGGAAAGAACATCTTGCATCAATATTGAACTAAAACATGACAGTGTAGAGAAAACCGTGGCAACTTCCTAACATTGAGAACTCATAGATCCTGTAGTTGAGTTGAAGTTGTGTGCAAGAAGTATTTCAGTCACAAAATAACACTTTTGAGATTTTGGGGGTCAAAGTTTTCAAAACATGTTACAGATATATGTATTTTCTTTTAATGGTAGCATACTGTGGAGCCCATTACTGCTTCCAGGAGGTAATGAGAGTGAACAAACCTTTTTTTGGGGGGAAAATACTCAGATATTACAAAGTTATAAGAAAATTACTTGTGGACTTTTTTTTTGCTAAATATCTGGACTTAAGTAGATTAGCACATGAGAACTTTTCAACAGATGAAGCCAACTTTCCAGCCTCCATGACTGCAATTTTCGCAGCTAGTCACATGACACGTTCTAGGATTTTGATTGGACAGTCATTAAATTTTATGGACTTCAGTATTTCTTTCACTGGAGCAGGGCTATTCAACATTCTCCTGCAAGGGCCGGGGTGGGTGCAGCTTTCATTCTAACCAAGTTTTTGCACACCTGATACTGCTAATCAAGCTCAGATTCTTGGGAATGATTAGTGGCATCAGGTGTGTAAGTGCTTGGCTGGAATGAAAGCCTGCACCCACACCCGCCCTTTCTGGATAAGGTTGAATAGCCCTGCACTAGAGTTTAGTGAATTCCAATCGAAAACATGCCAAAACACAGGACTTGAGCACCTCTTCAGAGAAATATTTTGTATCAGATGATGCTCCGGCCATAATGACTTTCAATACTTGTGTCAGCTCATTTTTTTTTGCAAAATGTGACTTACATACTTTTTGCACGCAGGTCTTCAATTTATATTACAGCGGGTGTCCGTAAGGACTGTGGGACCCAAGGTCATGTGGTCCTTCCCCATCACCATGACACCTAAAACTCATGCAACTCATGCAAGTGCTCAGGCAGATTATGAAGACGGATTCCTACTTTGTCTATTTAGAAAATTAGTGTGATGTTGCAACCAGTTTGAGTAAAAGCTTGACAGCGATCACGTAAAGAACATTTGCAACTGTGTACATTTATTCTTCAAAATAATTTTGAAAAATGGATAAGTTAATATACCATATAGTGTCCCACATACATGAGAGGTATCGTCAAATACTAAAATAAAATGCAATATCAGTACTTTATTACAGTAGGTGCACTGGAAAGAATTTCTGGTGACAAGTAATGTTCCAAATTTTGGAAACAGCCAGCAGTCTACGCCATAAAAGATCAAAGGAGCTTTGTCTGAAGTCGAAACAAGCCAGTGATATTTTGGATTTGTGTTGATGTGCCGAAAGATTTGGAAACTACAAATTGGATTTGAACGCGAACCAGCAGGGATCAGTGGACTTACAGGAATGAAGATTTTATCTCGTATATCAGTGTTACAGACAACAGAGGGAAAAGCCGAACCTGAGCTTAAAAGGAATCAGGCCTCTGAGGGGCTATAAATCTCTCAGCGAAAAGATGGACGAATCTTACGAGTAATACGGTTGCGAAGTCCAAGAAGAACTTTAACTGAGCTCTACTGTCACACCTGGAACAGGGATACCTGAAGCCCAGACAGGGTTAACCTGGGACAAGCTGCAGGGGAGGAGAGTAAGGTAGCAGTGGAGGTGTGAGGTAATCAGAAATCAGTGGTGTTCACCTTTTATTGGAAGGATGAGGCAGAGAAAGGAGGGACCTAATGACTGTGAAGTCCAGACTGGGAGAGAAGTTCATGGTAATTTTGACAAATATACCAAAATGAATTGCTAAGGGAAGGCCCAAGAAGCAAGGAGCTACGTATTTATTTCAGGAGAGGGGGAGGGGGCAAGAGTATGTGAAAAACAGGAAAGCGCGGGGCCTTCAGAACATATGACCAATGATTTGGCAGGATCCACCACACTATTATCAGGCAGTTTCAGTTTGGGACGTCCAAAGAGGTGATGCTGGATGACCTTTGGAGGATGATGTAATCATTGCTTTAGACCAACAGATTATTTCACCAATAGCGGGAAAACAAGTATGAAGATCAGTCACGCGTCCAACGGAGGGGCGGACTGCGGGGAATGGAGACTGGCCAAGCCAAAGCACCGCTCAATGCACCCTCCGTTCACTGGCTTCGGTGAGTGTGTTTGAGTTTGTGTGTGTGTGTGTGAGCGTGATTTATCGCATTTAAAAGAGGAAGGGACATAGAGAGGGAGAAACAAAGAGAGGGTGAGAGAGAGAGTTGTTGCTTTTTTGGCTGTAAAAAGTTTACAAATTTGGCACCAGACAACAACATTCTTTGATGATGTTGTGCGTACCATAAAATGCAGTACACGCTGTAAAATATCATTTTTGTTCTTTGGCCCTTAATTGGTCTCTTGAGTTTTTATGCATGAATTTCCACAGTTTGTGACGCAAGCTGAAGTGACTAATGCAAAATGTATGCTACATTACTGAATGGGGAGGGCGCAGTCGAGCCTTGTTAAGGTCAAACAGACATGAGCGAAAGAAAATTCTGTGATTACGAAGCGTGTATTTTCAAAGTGGAGAGAAGACAAGAATATGGCAGTGATAATTAAAAAAAAAATCACTGCTGCAATTTTCAAGCACGTGTTGAGAGGCATTTTGCTCAAATCACGAGATTTCAGGCCCTGCCCCTTTTGACAATGGCCACACCTCTAGGCTGCTGGCCAAGCCCCTAGCACTACAGCCAGGGAGTTGAGTGCTAATCCATTCCAGAGTCCTCTGTGTTGGCCACTGTTTCCTAGCAACGCAGACCTGCATATTCTCCAATGGGAGAAGTTTGACTTGACTCACTTTACAGAGCCAACAGGACCAGGACCAACGTCAAGACCCACAATGTCCTTGTGCCACAAGCACTACTCCCCCCGCCTGTCATCCATGGCATTTTCCTTCCCACATCCCACCATTATTCATACTTTTCATTCTTTTTCATTCTCTTTCTTCCCCATACTACCTCTCTCCACTGCTAAATCTCACCCCCCGACATAGTTAGCTTGCTGATTAAGGAAACATCAAAGACTTAAAATAATTTGAAGTCATCTGCTTCTAAAGTGCTGCATCCTTCCAATCAGATGTGGGTCTAAGTGCTCCCAGGTCATTTCTGCTGCACACGTGGGAATAGTCTGCACAGCTGCCTTGGAGCGAGGATCTATGGCAAGAGAAGAAGAATTTGTAAAAACTCTCATTTCTCTTTAGTCACACAGTGCAGGTGCAGGTGAGAGTACAGAAAGTCCTATAGAGAAAGTGTATGGAGTTTCTATGTGTGTGTAGGAAAATAAATAGATTTGATTGGTCAATCAGACAGTGTTTCCTAAATGATAAGAGCTGATTGGTCAGCAGCAGTAGCAGAGAATATAAGATGGAGCACATGCACATACAGTCCATTTTGTGTTGCTGTATTGCACTTTGAACTGATGCAATTAGAAAGTCCTGTGGCTTATGCCACCCTGACACTTGCATGATTTTTGTTCCCACAATGCCACGCAATGCGTTGTGGCAATGATTAAAGTCTTCCGGAACGAGCGTGAGGAGTGTGTGAAGGGTGCGGGGGTGCGTGCCATGTCGTAGAGAGAATTTTGAAATGTTCAAAAATTCGGCACACATTCAGCACGCAATATTCGTGTCATGTGCGTGCTACTTGCGTGAAGTTGAACCATGCATGAACACTGCGTGAACTCGGCGCAAACACTGCCAACGGTGCGTGTCAATGCGTGCCATGTTAGGGTGTTGTCACGAGTTGTTCAAGTGATCATGGCGCGCCCTGCTCATGCATAGTTCATACACATCGCAAACCATTTGCGCATGGCATGAACCTCTCATAAAGTGTTCATTAGCAAATGCATTAGCATTTTTTTGGCCGTCCATTGCGTAGACAGTGTATAACTTATGCGTGTACAGTGCGCAAACAGGATGCAAACAAGGCTCAGCTGCGTACCACCAAAATGGCATGCCTTGCCACGACGGATTGCGCGGCATTGGGGGACAAAAATCGTGCAAGTCTATTGACTTTAGTTCCACATTTCACTCTATTCTGCCCCAAGGTCTGCAGAGGAAAGTAATCTTCCAAAAGGCAGATCATTTCTTATAAAACAGGGCACAAAACGTGAAGATGCATTCCTTCCCCCCTAAAATTGGACCCCCTAAGGTTGTGTCAGTTCCCTCCTTTTTACTTTGTACCCTGTGACAACTCCCAGTTGAACCAATTCAATGGTAAATTCTCTGATGATACTGTCATTCTCAGTGCACTTGGCAAGAACTCTGGTATTGGCAGCTATAAAGCTGAGGTTGGCAGGTGCATAAACTGGCGTAATGATGATCGTTTGCATCTCAATGTCAGTGAAAAAAATAGTGTTAGTCCATTTGAGATGGTAATGACATCAGAGAGGTCACTTTAAATATTTGGGGGTTTGAACTCTTTATTAATTTTGGAACCCTTGGCAAATATTAGCAAAACATGGAAAATATGGTTTCTGTAAATCTAACCCAGCTTTTAAAAAAATATTAATAAAGATTTGATCTTGAAATTTTAAAAAAAATGGATTGGGGATAAAATATGATTGTCCTAAACATTTTTCCTGAAAACATATGTGCCACAATCATTGGCACCCACCGAGAAAATCTTGCAAGAAAAAATCTAAATGAAGCATATTCCTATTGATTTTTTACTTGTTAAAGTTCAATATAATGATGAGGAAAATGTTAATGGTTGCCTAGGACCTCTGATTTCCCTGGGGTAGACAAAGGTCAATTTCCCTAAGTCATCATTACATTGTTCATGGATGAGAAGCGCAAGCTGTGTAATTAGAGAACGCAGGCGTTAGATTAGCCTGCATGCACTCCTGATCTGTCTCCATTTAAGACTTTTTTTGGAGTCTTTTGCAGTCTTCACCTTGTATATTTTGAATAAGCCATAAAATTCGCATCTGAACAACAAATAATGGGCTGTTGCATTGTTTTCAGAATAGTAGTACGTGAATTGACTTTTCATTGCAGCCTTTTTTGATTTTATTTGCATTTTCCACGATGTGCCAACTTTTTCAAGACCGGGGTTGTGTGTTAATCTGTGGGTCCATGTGAATGTGCTTATAAGTTTGCCCTGTGACATAATCCGGCTGAATTTTATGAGCAAAGGGGATGGATTCAGTGCAGACATACAGCTCACACTGCACAATCTCTGCACACTCTAAAGCAAGGTAATTATGGGTAACAGCTAGGCCACTCACAGGTGCACAGCCATTCAGCCGCACCTGCTGCAGCAGAAAACCTGACACGCGGCTCCTGGCTGCTCTAAGCCACCATATGGTAATGTACTGCACAGGGGAAAGCTTAAATCTGAGCTTAAAAATAATCAACTGCCATTTGGCTGTCAGTGAGGAACAGTAGTCAAAGAACTGGCTCATCACCAGAGACCCAAAAAAACAGTTCAGATTCTAGAGAAGGAATTGCTTTTGCACCTGCCACCTGCTGCTAAATGTGATGTGACTGTGATAGGCTTATAAATCAAAATTTGAGAGCAGAGTAAGAATTTACAGTATGGTCTTAAAGGCACAGCATATTAAACTTTTTTTTTCTTGCCCTCTAAAAAGTGATGACAAATGCTCAGTGAAAAAAAAACTATCTCTGGAAAACATGGAGATGTAAATATTTAGTTAAAAAAAATAAAAATAAACATTCAGTAATGGCAGGTAAACTTAAAATAGTGATGGAACCAAATATCCCTTAAAATTGATTTTATTTATTTATTGATGTCTTTTTTTTTTTATTAATACTGCATGAATTCTGAAAACGTTCATGACTACCAGGACTGGCCAAATTCACCTGGTTAAAGTAAGGTGAGAGATAAAATCCCTAATTTTGAAGTGCGCTTGCATTTGAATCAATTTTATTGAGAATTTGGGATACATCTTTCTAATTTTCATTTTCTCTGTCATAAATTTAAACAGTCATAAGGTGCAAGATTGCAATGCCCCTCCCCTTCTGCATTCCTGTGCCTGGCAGCTTGCCCTTACCTGTAAGGACACACCTCCAGCCGTCCAGCTCACCGGTCTACTAAATCTCGGACCGCACTTCATCCATTATTCATTTGTCATTCACACCAGTTTCTCATTACCATCGGGTAGCAGTGTGTATTTAAGACCAAGCTTCTTTCAGGCTCTTTCTGAAGTCTTGTAAAATCCACGTCTGTGTGGTATTGTTAAGGCTTGTTTGGACTTTTTCTCCATATTCGCGTGTCAAAACTCAAAACTCTTTAAGCTTAGTGCTGTTTACGTTTATTGCAGCACTGCATTATTAAGGAACCTTGTTTCCTTTTAAAACATATTTTCCTATTTGTAATACATTGTTACTGCAGCTAAAGCCCAGAGTCTGTATTACTTATAATATTACAGGAACCTCGTATCCACTTTTGTTTTGCATTGCAATGTTTGTGCCTGTTGTTGTGCAGTTGGCGTAATAAATACAACTAAGTCCATCCTTGCACCTGAGTTCAGACCTTAACTTCCTCCGTGCATCTGAACTGTGCACACAGCACAACCATTACATTACCTAATGATCAATTATCCTCAGCTCCCTTCACACTAATGGTTGTTACCTGTTTTTCTTTAATTAAGCATGTTCCCTTTTCTATTTAAAGCTTAGTTCCCACTTCACAGGTAAGTAGCCACAGTCACCTTTACTTTTTTGTTTTGTGCACTCTCTTTTAGTCATCATGAAGTTTTGTATTTGTTTTGTTTTATTCACCTTTATTATTTTAAAAAAATCCACATCCCTGCACATGGGTCCTTATCCATTCCTTGCCGTGGCGCCCCATAACCATCCCTGGGTGCCAGGGCGCGACAAAAATGGACGACCTGCATTTCAGGATGCGTTTAAAGCAACAGTTAAAAGTAATTCATCTTTTTTCATAATTTCATTTTCAGTACAACTTTGCCTTGAGAAGGAAGCAGTGTGCTTAACTGCCGATCGATTATTCCTGTCACAACTCAACTTCGTGAATCCCTTTTGCATCTCCTCCCACTCAATAGGTTGCATCAAATTTTTTTAACTATATTGCCTGCTTTGATTGGTTTTACATCCTGCATGCCGACCCCACCAGGCGTCAGACATTTGAGTTTTCCATTCCGTTATATTTACACTTAACAAAAACACACAACACTTATTGTGAGAGAGACAACCATGTGCAAACATCACTTCACTTATATTGAGTGCTGACAGATTGTGCGACCACATTGCAATACATTTCAATCACTGATTGACGCAAACAGGGGTCTCACGGTGGCATAGATGATGAAGAGATGGGGTCTATTGTCCAAAATTAGAAATCAATTTCGTGTATGCCCGCCGTTCACCTGCTGCATTGTTACATATCTCTTCCGTATGGACCATTCGGTGATCTTCAGATTCAACGTTGCTAGGGCTGGAAGTACTAGTCTAATTTAACCCAATAATCTGTTAAATTTATATAATAAGCTGATTGATTAGTTACATAAGGGGGAAATTATGTTTTCCACTCAGGGCCAGAGGGAGTTGAATATGCTTTTTTTTTTTCTTTAGTAAATTAAATGATCGCTGAAAATCTGCATTTTGTATTTGGATGGATTGTTTTTGTTTTGTATCACATTTTATCAAAAGATCTGGAGCAAATGAGCATGAAAAAGATGCAAAAATGTAGGGAATCTGGAGGAGAGAACAAACTTTTCCATGGTGCAGAACCTTCAAACATATTATTTCCATGTATACAGTCATGTTTTTTGCAGGGCTACATAGTTCTTGAAACCAAACCTGAAAGGTTCATACATGATGCATTGAATTTTTTGTTGCAACTATTAACACCTACAAAAAATGCAAGTTATTAGCCATATATTAAGACAACATGTTCTATTTTACTGATCCTTCCTCTCCATTAGCAGGAAGAATGACCTGCTCAATATGGCCATATCACTGGATCCTTGGTTTATCGGTGCCCTTTTGTGAAATCAAGAGTAACTGGCCTGCCAAATTCCACAGGGGGATTTCATTTCATGCTGTCAAAAAGCTTAAAAACAGAATTTTTTATACTAGTCGATAAATCTTGCATAAAAACTGAAACGTGGCAATGGCAGTGTGCTTATAGATATTATGCTTTCAACTGACTGTTTCAGAACTTTATGAATCAGTGAGGTGATGGTGTATGTCTCTCCAAAAAGTAAACAAGCTTAGAGAACAATGGTGTGTTTAGAGACCTTGATAATTCTTTGTCAAAGATTTAGTCACTTGCTTGCTGAGAAAAGATGCAGCCAAAGAAACTGGGCGTCTCTCAAAGGTGCCCCTTGGTGCAGCGGGCAGGGCCCGCTGGGTTTCAAGTCACAGTCATGTCAATGAAAGTCACTGATGTTCCAATAAACACTGAAGAAATGATTACAGGTGGAGTTATCTGACCTGTATTTTCTTAAATTATACTCTGAAGATAAGGGGATAACGTGCAGTGAAATTGGCCCAAATCAATCCAGTGTGCTCCCTGCTGGTGTGCAAAATACAAGAGCCTTAAAGACGAGGGGATGATTGATTTCTTTCCACACAAGTATGCAACAGCTCCATATGGTTTAGCAGTGAGATTTTGGTATTGCAAAGAAATTCATGTCCCTGAGGCGCCTCAGGCTGATTTGAACTGTTCCCCTGGCAGAGAAGCAGGTGAGCCAGATAAAAGGTGTTTTCAAGTTAAAATGCATTAATCCATGAGGAATCGACTTTGGCTACAATAACAAAGCTGCCGCTGCTTGCACTTGAACATGAACTTACTTCTTGCATCTGGAACTGAGGATTTGCCCGGTAAATGAATTCCACAGATGATACAGTTAGAGCCACAAATATTTGGACAGTGACAGTATTTTCATTATTTTTGCCTCTATTTCACCAGCACAATGGATTAGTCCTCATTTTCAGCAGCTCAAAAGTAATTGGACGAACTAACATAATTAAAAATATGAGGATTATTTATAATACTTTGGATTGATGACTGCCTGAAGTTTGGAAACTATGGACATCACTTAATGCTGAGTTTCCTTCCTGGAGATGCTTTGCCTGGCCTTTAAAGCAGCCGCCTTCAGTTACTGCTTGTTTGTTGGTCTTTCTGCCTTCAGTTTTGGCTTCAGTAATTGAAAAGCAGCTCAGTTGGGTTGTGGTCAGATGACTAGCCTGGCCATTCAAGAATACTCCAGTTCTTTTATTTGTGTTGCTTTCACAATATGTTTGGATCATTATCCATCTGTACTGTGATGCACTGTGCTTTCAGTTCTGCAAAATTTGGCTGAACCTCAGCAGGTAGTACCCTGTACAAGACAGAATTCATCCTGCTGCCTCTATCAGCAGTCACATCATCAATAAACACCAGTGATCCAGTTCCATTGGCAGCCATAAATGCCAATCCCAGATCACTGCCACCACCATATCTGACAGATCATGTGGTACGCTCTGAGTCATGAGCCGTTCCTTTCCTTCTGTAAACTCTTCTCATGCCATCATTCTGGAACAAGTTGATCTTGGTTTCATCTGTGGAAAGAATCTTGCTCCAGAACTGTTCTGGCTTTTTTTTAGATGTTTTCTGGCAAAGTCTAATTAAGCCTCTATGTTCTTCAGTGTTACCAGTGGTTTGTGGTAAACTCTCTACTTTTACATTCAGGAAGGTAGCTCAGAATGTAGACATTGACCATGATAAGCCTACTTCCTTGAACGTGTTCTTGACCTGGCTAGATGTCGTGACAGGGAGGAAATTTGTCTTTGTCCACTTCAGCTGCCTTCCATGGTCCTCCTGGTCTTGTGGGGCTGCTGAGATTGCTAATTCATTCCTTCTTTACACGAATGAACAATGTTGTTTACTTGAGCTCTCCTAAAGTTTCTGTTATTTGTGTGATACATTCATTTTCGGGGTTTTTTTTCAGCCTAATGATAACATCCTTCACCCGCATCTATGCCTGTTCTATGCTACTGGACCACGTAATGATGGGTCCCATGAAGGACAACCAAATGCAAATTCAAACACTTGAAATCAACTCCATACCCCTTTGTTGTTTAATTTGTCATAAAATAATGAGAGAACACACCACACCTCATAATGAAATTGATTGTCAGTCAATTGTCCATTTGCGTTACTGAAAATTGAGAACTACAGATAAAATTGGGCTGCAGTTGCTAACGGTTACAGCGAGATTGTTGTGAAACCCCTTGAATTAAAGATTAATAATGTCTACACTTCAACTGCATCTTGATTGATTTGTTTCATGACAAAAATAATGAAAGCAAAATAATCAAAATTGTGTCATAAACCAAATAATTCTGGACCGAACTGCACTTTTCATGGTAATAGCTTGTAGTTGGGCATCAATTTAAAATCTTATAATTCTATGAAAGAGTATATGCTATTAGGAAGCTATAATGTGTATGTGCATTCATAAAATATATTCTGTTTTGTAAGATGGTTGTGGATTTTTTTCAACATTCATTCATTCATTCATTTTTATTTGTTCTGCTCATGGCATTGAAGACAAAAAAAAAACCAAAAATAAAAATCACAATGGCTGAATCCATAACTCCACACTTCACTGCACTTGTAGACTCGCAGACTTTGCGGGCGCGTTCACGGGAAGTCTGAGAGTGCTGAGGGCTGTCCAAATCCACAATTGATCCAGTCCACAAGGGGCCTCAAGCGGACTTTCTGCGGACTTCCAGAGAGTCCGCTTGGGGAGCAGACTTCAGCAGATTTCACCAGTGTAATTACCCATAATACATTGCAATACGGACGTGATGTTTTAATTTTTCCAAATTGCTGACAGAAGAAAAGCACATTCACACACGCACAAAACCACAAAAACTAATTAGAAATTTATAATATTAAAAAGGTACTTCTATAACGTAGACCAGATATAATATTCAACATCATCATACAGAAATACTGGCTAGAGAGGTAATCAATATGCATTTGCAGGAAACGAGTGAAACAAACTCGAAGCCTGTTGATCAGCTCATTTTATTATGCAGCAGACTCCCACTCTTGCAGACTTTAGGTGATGATGGTGAAGACGTCACATTACATACACCTGAAGTCCGTGAGGGCTCAGTCTGCAAGTCCAGAGGGTGAAGATTTGGATTCAGCCAAAATATATTCAGCTCTGAGCAGTTTGCATAACCCATGACGGAAAAGAGCAGGGAGAAGAATAGTCTTATTTTACCTGCCCTCTAGTCAAATATATAGAGAAATGGAAAAGGAAAAAGATGGCCTGCCAATCACACTCGTTCAGCAACCACTACATGAAAGAAATGCAATCAAAGATCAATCACAATAATTTACCATCTGAGAAACAAATTACTTAACATCTTCATAATTTCTAATTAATCTTTCTCTATACATTTTTGTAAGCCTAAAGATATTGAAACAGCCCTTTAAATCATTTGGCAAGGAATTCCACAGTTTCACCCCAGCTACAGAGATACACATCTGCTTTAACGAAGTCCGTGTAAACGGATGCTTAATGTTAAATGTCCTTCTATGTTGCTCATTCTCTGAATGTAAAACAAATAATTTTGTACATTTTCTGGTAGTGTTCTGTTTTTTGCCTTGTACACAACTATTAAAGTCTGTAATTCAATAATCTCTTTAAGTTTTAACAGCCCTGATTCAATAAACAGTGCCTTTGTGTCTTCTTGAGAATGTACCTTACAAATAATTCTCATCACCTTTTTTGTAAAACAACTAATGTTCCTAAATTACTCATATATGTATCACCTTACACTTCAACACAGTAATATAAATATGGCAAAATCAAAGAACATTGCAAAATCTGCATTGACATGTAGTCCAATGAATACTTTGATTTGTTCAACACCAAAAAAAAAAAAATTTTGATACTTTAGTTTTCACATGTGATATATAATATTTCCAGGTCAATCATCCATTATAACACCCAAAAATCTGAATTCAGACATTGTTTCTACACTGATTCCATCTATATACAGTGAAACATTTTCTTTTTCCTGATTTGCAAAAACCATACATTTTGGTTTGTTGAAGTTTAATGATAACTTATTATCATCAAACCATTTTTTGTTAGACCGTTTCATTTGCAATAGTTTCTGCCAAAATATCTAAATCTTCCACTGAACTAAACAAAACAAATTGTAATAACTTTGATATGTCACAGATGTCATTAATATATAAAATAAGAGTATTAGTCCCAAAACTGAACCTTGTGGGACTCCACATTTAAATTTTCATATAATCAGATGTGATACCAGCAAATTGTACATATTGTTGTTTATTATGCAAATAACTACTGATTCAGCTCTGGGTAAGACTTTAGATGAAGTGATGCTCATAAAGGCTTTATACAGCATGTATAATGCCTTAAATCAGACATAATGTCTTCATAAATCATATAGAAGCAAATGTCATGCTTTATAAAGGGTGAAAGTAACACATCCTTATTCAGCATTTGATGCCAAATGTGACAATAACAATTTCACTCATCTGGCAATGTCACGTGTTATAGCATTTGGCCAGTACCTAGGTGACATCGGGCCTCATGCAGCAACATTCTCTTAAATTTATCTTATATTTTCTCTTATTTTTTTATGAAGAGAAAAAAATAAGAGAAATAAACTCCACATGCACTAAATACCCTTACCGTCCAAATCTGCGCTTACCCAGATGTGCTGAATCCTGAATCCCACTTGATTGGAAGCGCGTTGCCGGTTGTCTTAAATTAGAATAATCTGACACCCACTAAAGACTATATAGGGGCGGGTGACGCGCCGTGTGCAAAGAAATGATAAGATCATACACTTTATTGAACCCCGTGGGGTAATTTGTCCTCTGCATTTGACCCATCCTATAGTTAGGGGCAGTGGGCAGCCAAAGAGCAGCGCCCGAGACCAACTCCAGTTCTAAAGCCAGTTCCTTGGTCAGGGGTACTGGTTAGAGTGTTCCTATGAGAGCCAACTGCTCGTGGCAATCAAGGGCACTTTCAAACTAGGTATGATTGTTTCTGTACCGTGCCACAGTACGATTGTCCCCCCTCTCCCCTGTCTACTCTCCACCCGCTGGTCAGTGTTCACACCAGTAATATTGTACCGTACCCGAGTACACTTGCATACATGTCAAAACTCCAATACAGCGCATTGTAGTGTGTAGGTGGTTTTAAATGGGGAACGATTTTAGAAGGAGGCGTCAGTATACTTTGGGGGGTTTTATTATTGAGAAGAGGGTTTAGAATGTTAAGATCGAATATTAATATCGCAAATGCACATGCTGCGCGTGCTTTAGCGGCCCAGTGTGTCATCTGTAATATGGATAACCACACATCACAGCATGAAAAATTAAATTCGAAATTTTCTTTACTGACTCCTTGATGTTATTACACATCAGAATCTCTCTTTGGGAACCCAAACATCAAGGTAAGCCGAAAATATACTGTTTACGCTCGATATTGGCGGATGTTGCATACGGAATTTTTTAGCCCTTGCGTTTTTTGCCAATTATGCAGTCCACTGCCTCATACCATGAAAATTTATCTCATAACTTGAGCTCCCAGACTTTCGCACTGCGTCTCGCACTTCCGAATATCGCCACATTTTCTTTAGTTTGTCACGGCACTGATCTATTATTCTGTGATAACCATGCGAATTTAGCCACTCTCAAATTATTTCGTAAATCTCCGAGCTTTTGCGTGTGGTATCCAGTTGTGATTGTTTGTTTTCATCTGCCTATACATTTCGAGCAAGCATTGAATTTCTTCATTTGAACGGAGATATCTTTTCACTGCTGCATTTTTTATGCCACCCTGAAACTTGCGTGATTTTTGTCCTGGCAATGCCGTGCAATGCATCGAGGCATGCCATTTCAGTGGTATGCAGCGGAGACTTGTTTGCACCCTTTTTGCGCACTGTACATGCATAACTTACACACGGTCAACGCAATGCGCAGCCACAAATTTTAACTATGCGCGAACAATGCGTCAACATTTTGTGAGAAGTTCCTGCCATGCATGAATGATTTGTGACGTGCCCGAACTATGTGTGAGCTGGGCATGCCATGATCACGTGATCGACACGCACCGTTGGCAGTGCTCACGCAGAGTTCACGCATGGTTCATGCAAGTGGCACTCAAATGGCATGAACATTGCATGCCGAATGCGTGCCAAAGTCTTGAACGTTTCAAAATTCTCTCAATGACATGGCACGCTTCACACACTCCTCACGCTCGTTCCTGAAGACTTTAATCATTGCCACGACACATTGCGTGGCATTGCTGGAACAAAAGTCGTGCAGGTGTCAGGGTGGCAATAGAACAAAAGAGGCGGAAATTTTCCGCGCTCAAGTATGGTTGCGTTCACATTTGGTATGAGTAGTCATTCATCTGTCTCAGCAAACAGATCCGCAAAATCTCAAAAAAATGTGCTCTCTGCGCAAGGCCTGGATGGCCAAAACATCCAAAAGCAATCGGTAAGCCATTCAGAAGCAGAACGCCCGCAAGCATTTAAGGTTTTTATAGCTTAGTCCTAATTAGGATCAACTGACCAAACTCTTTATCCCAAGAATTAGATTATAAAATCATTGTAATTTCTCAAAAACATAAAACAATCCAAATATGTTTACATGATGCATTTTTAATATTTACGTTTTAAAACTTGGGTTTCCATGCATTCGACAAGCAATTTGTGGACAGAGATAACAGTTTTCTGTGTTCTCTTATCTCGGTAAGGGTGCTCTTGACCACTCATAAAATTTTTTCTTACCTAAGCCAAGAGCAAAAATAAGAAAACATTGGTGCATCCCAGAAATCAATGGGTAAGAACAAAATAAGAAAAAATCAGGGATACGAACAAAAATAAGAGTAAATATGTTCTTATATCACTTCTTGCATGAGGCCCATTGTCAGTAATATCACATCTTGCACCACATGCTGAATAAGGATGTGTTACTTCACCCTTTGCAAAGCACGAAATTTGCTTATGTATGATTGATTAAGACATTAAATCTAATTTATGAAGGCATTATACCTGCTGTATAAAGCCTTTATGAGCGACACTTCATCTAAAGTGTGACCCAGTCCTGACCTATACCGCTATATATACCATAGGTATGTATTTAGATACAAAAAAATTATGATCTATGGTATCAAAGGCTTTTTTTTTATTGATAAAAAGCCCTATTTTGTATTTCTTACTTTGTATTGCTGATGTAATTTCTTCCATTATTTTCATTAATGCAAACGATGTGGATCTGTTTGTCCGAAAATCATACTGACTGTCATTCAGTAATTCATTATTTTCAAAAAAACGTATGACATTTTTGTATGAACAGTTTTTCAAGTATTTTTGAAAATTATGAAAGCAAGGACACTGGTCTGTAATTTTTAAAGCTGTGTTTATCGCCTGTTTTAAAAAGTGGAATAACCTTTGCGATCAGCATTCTGTCTGAAAAAAACCCTGTACAAAAAGAAAGATTGGAAATATAACTTGGCGGTTTACTTACACAATCAATAGTTTTTTTGTTTGTTGGTTTTTTCACAATAATCATGTCAATCCCATCATTATCAGTAGATGTCTTATTTTGGTTTATTGATATGGGTGTATTGAGAGAACAAGAACACAAATGTGAATAGAATGTGAGTTTCACTTTGATGTCAGGAGTTGGGATTTTCCTCTTTTTTACCCAGAGTTTATCACCTGACAATCAAGTTGAGACAGAGACTCTCTGGGTTCAGGCTGAAGAAATGATCGATATGCCACAGACTTCAGGCAATCTATTGCCATCTGTTGGCCATCGTTGCTCACTGCACCCTTTTATCAGTCTCTCAGGGTCAGTACTGTGGACTTCCACATAAGGTCTATCACTACACCAGGTGCACACATGATTACTCATAGCAAGCCATTTCAATATCTGTTTCTTTGAAATATCATGTGGTCAAGTGATTGCCCAGAGGCGAGAAGGATGGATCGTTTTCATCCAACCAGGAAATTAGTCTCTTCATTATTCTGGTTGATTTCCTCTCCCTTACAACACCACAAAGGATAGATTTTGAAATAGCTTGTAATGGCAAATCGGCTAAGCACCTGGTGACATGATGATAGGCCTGCTAATCCGAAGCCTATTCTAACATTGTTACTTTTTATTCTAACATTTTACTTTGTATTCAGCTAGTTTTTCTTGATGTTTCTCTTCCTTAAGTACCCAAAGACAATATGTATCACGTCCTATTAAAACCATAGGGCGCATGTGCTCAACAATTTTGAATTCTTGCTGTTGTTTTCCTGTTAGTAAAAAAAAAATAAAAAAATCAACAGAGGTTCCCCTGATATTGTCATGCACTTTTTGAAATCTCACATTATTTTCTGAACCCTGGCACATTCCACTGATAACCATACTACTTAGTGATTACACTTGCAAATTCTCGTGCAAAGGCAAGCCTCAAATTTAGTCTGTCGGCCTGAGCATATTTTTCATCTGGGACAGTTCTCAAGCACATATGTTTTTCGGGATTTATTCTGAGATTCATCCAGCTTTTGCATTGCCTTGAGTAGTGAAGAGTGAGTGAGGTTTGGAGCATCTGGAAATTGAAGAAGCTTGTTGTTATCCATCTTAAATTGAATCAGGTAGTGTTTGGCTCGCTCAGGGTCAGATCAGGGGCAAGGATGGCCATCACTGTGCCCTGACCCTGAGTATAAGCAGGTTAGTTGGTCTGATTTGTTTGCACTGGTACTTCGCCTCCTCACATGAAACCAGACAACAAGAGCAAGTAAATGGAAACAGTTTCCCTGATGATCACTTTTCTCCATTTATTTTATTTCTGTGCTTTATAGTACTTATTTCCAAGAGGAAGTACTCCAGTTTACTGCATTGGATAAATACCTAAGTTCCAGTAAACTCACTCATATTTCTTCCAAAGTTCTGTCCTCACAGCCTGCCAAGTACTGTCTTCAGGCTGAGCATGTAAACCAGTAGGACCATTTTGATTTTTCAATCGCTGTACAACTCTCAAGGGTCAAGACAAGGGTCATTAACAAATGACATAACCAAACAAAATCTTCTATCCCTGAGTGAAACGGTAGAAAAAAGTAAAAACCAAATCAAAAATAACAGGAGACTATAACTCTTTTCAAACTAAAAGTTATTTTTTGTGGAAAACCATTTCAATGAATAATAATATATTTGCAAAAAGGTATTTAAAAAGTGGCACAGCATTTACTGGCAAATACTACATCCAATAATAAAAATGAGGAACTTCCTCGATGCTATATTGAGCTGTTTTTTTTTCTTTTCTTGAAAAAGTTGTGCCTGTTGTACAGATGTAATTAGACGCTAGCAGAGAGAAGATGACCCAGATTGCTTGAGCAGAACAGAGTATGGGACTGACAGAGGTATGTGGGAGAGCAGAGAGCTCAGATGATGCCGTACTGAGTCAATTCATGAAGCTCCAGGTGGCTGTAAGCTTCCCAGGGGCAAATGACAATGATATCTGTAGGGAAAATAAACATCTGCCCTCTTATCAACTGATCAATATGGAGAAACCATAAACTATCTTCACATAATGATAATTATCACTTCTGCACTTAAAGAGAGATACCGGTAGCAGATTTGAAGTCACAAGCACTCTTTAAAAGATATCAAGTTTACACCTGATGGAACACTACAATAGATTTGCATGGATTTGGCAACATTTCACTTAAAAATGAAAATTAATTTCAAAATGACATCCCAGCTGCCATAATATTTTAAGCACAGATTTGTCATTCACCAAATTATGTCTTAAACTTAAAGTAGTTTGATAATATTATTACTCATTTTGATAGCAAATGGTTAAAAAGGCGATCTTACCCATTCCTAAGCCTTCCATCCCTGGTATATCATTACCAAATCTGCACAAGGCAATAAAATGGTTTGGTTAATAGCATGCACAGTCTAAGGATTTTACATCTCTCTATGAAAAATAGAAGGACTATCAGTCTGTCTGTGTGTCTTTATCAGACATGGGCAAGATTACAGACCTACGATTATGATTACGATTACAACTGACTTGATTGCGATAACGATTACGATTACACATTAATTCAAAATCTTTATTACATTTACGAACACGATTACACACTATTGAAAAATGTTGATTTTGATTATGATTACACAATCGTAATCGATTACGATTATAATCATGCCCAGGTCTGGTCTGTATGTATGTCCTTTGATTTCCTCAACAACCATTTGTCCAATCAACTTCTCACCCCAGGAAGTGCGGAGTTAGGTGTGAAGTTATTTGGCTGTGCGGTTTTCGAAAAGCTGCCAGCAGCAATACTGTAGGCCAAGCAATGAGCCCATTCAGGACAGGCATGTTTTGAGCAGATCACAACTTCAGTGCTATCTTATTATCTCCATATTTCCAGTTTTGATAAATAAAGATTCAAACACTCAATATGAAGGAATTTGTCTTTCCTTCACTGACCATATCTAATTTTTGGTAATTAACGGTAAATATGTGAATACTTCACAATGAATGTTCACCTTATTGAAAGTGAGGATTTTTAAGCAAATGAAAAATTGTCACTTGGAGACAATGCTTCCTGAAACTTTTTGGACAACACAATATTTATTTATTTGTATGGTTTTTAAGCCATACTCAAGAATTTTTCACTTATGTGACAGCTTCCAGAATGGACGTGGGATGAAAACCAGGTAGACCCCAGAAAACCCACTACGTACTTACTTGTGACAGCTTGATTGGATAGAATGGAGTTGGACTCGGATAAGACTCACTTTAAAAAAAAAAAAAACTGGAGATGAGATGAGATGGACCTGAAATGCGTCAAAGCAGGGGTCGCAATCCTGGCAGACATGATTTTAAAAATGAAGATTAATTGCAGCCCTTTCCAACTGCAAAATTACCTCCGCCAAACGAAGTTGGCTGGAGGTTATGTGATCGGTGCCGTCTGTTTGTGAGTTTGTGAGTTTGTGAACAAGATAACTCAAAAAGTAATGATTAGATATCTCTGAAATTTTGTGGGTGGGTCACTATTGCATCAGGGATGGACCGTATTGATTTTCTCTGCAACCAGTGAAACAATATGGCCGCCATGGCAGCCATCTTGAAATTGTATGACACGCGATAACTGAACTTTGCTCCCACTCACCGAGATTTGGACTGTGCTGCCTTGGAGAAGGTTTGCACTCAAGGAGTGCCTCTGGTTATTATTGAAACCGTAAAAAATGGAGGTAGAGGAAGGTATCACTGAGGTGACAAAATACAGCGCTAGTATTTCAGATTGGAAGCAGAGATGGTCCAGGTAGCCTTATATATTTGGTCATAATATCAGGATTAATAAGTTGGTCTTGTCTGTGGACTTCGTGGACACTGCATTATGGTTTACTTGCTACGCCTACGAATGGATAGTGACATCTTCTATCTCAAATAACCTGTTTAAGGATTCAATTGCAATGTCAGGTTCAAGATTCTGTCTTTAAGCTACTTTGAGTGGGCTTGTGCAAGTGACGGGTAATTATTATTGTGTACAATGAGTATCACATAAGGTAATTACTATTGTCACTGTTTGTTCCGTTGTTAGATCATACAACTGGCCAGTGAGTACGCTTTTACACGATTAGGTTTATCACAGGATAACAGTCAAACAGTAGTTTTAACTGACCCCAAGACGCCTCTCTTTGGCGGCCTGCTCTTGAACTGACGGGTTGACCTCTGCTTGAAAGTTGGTGGGCCGTTACGAATCATGGCGGTGGTCGAGCTCCCACTTGTCACTCGAATGCAGCCCTTAACCTCAGGTTTGGCCACTGCTAGGTTCATGTTTTGGGGATTTGGTAGGTGGAGAGAGGTGGATATATGGACAGCTGCAGAAGTTTGGTGGGGTGGACAACAGGAGCCAGGTGTTGGTCGGGGCTCTTGAATGGACGAGGCTGCTCACTGATGGTTGATGGTTATTTGCATTGATGTAAAGCTAATGGAGGAATTGAGACAAAGGACAACAATATTTAAGTTGACTAAACTAATTCCCTTTTTTACACATCGATTCAAAGCAATAAAGAAAGCATTCCAGATTTGCTTCAGGCTTAAAAGGGTATGGTTGGGGTTGGGGCTCTGACGTGCGAGCAAAGATTATCTTGGTGAACACTACAACTAAAATATTGATAGAGCAGCCTTTCAACCACTGAGCCTAAACAATTCCAATACATGAACTGTAAATTCATTCCATTTGAATTCAGCACCCAGGAATGTACAACCCCATTTCCACAAAAGCTGAAAAACTGTGAAATGTAAGTGAGACAGAATGCAAAGATTTTTGAATCAATTAAAACCCCGATATTTCAATGAAAACGGGGAAAAGACAACATATAAAATGTTGAAACTGATATTTTTCAAATAACTGTCATGGTTCTGTGTTTCATATTATGTTTTATGTTCATGGTTATGTCTTTTCTTTATTCTCTCTGGTTATTGTATACTCCAGTTTTCAGTTTCTGCCATTTTAAGTTTCATTGTTCTGGTCTCCCCTGTCTTGTGATCTAGTTGGTTCAGTCCGTCTCCCCAGTCTGTGTGCTCACCTGCTTCGGGTGATTTCAATGGTTTCTGGCGTTTCATATTATTACTTCAATTCTCTTTAACTTCCTTCGCCTCGCTTTTCTAGATTACCAATAATATTAACATTTATATTTGTATCATAGTCTACTAACCCCATCTAATCCATGTATATATTACTAACTTACTAATGAGCACTTTGGTTAATTTGTAAAGCTGCACCTCTACTAATGATTGTTAATCTAATCTCAGCAGTTGCCCTGTTCTAGTCTCCGCCCCTTGATTTGCTTTCCCTGCCTCTCCCTACATTTCTGAGAGGTCTCTCCCATGTGCTTAATTGCTTTCCTGCACTCATAGTCTGTGCACTTAGAACTGCTTGACCGGAGCTGTTTATTTGTCATAGGCTGTTTGCGTGAATCCTGGCTGTGTCTTGGCTTTTGCCAGTTGTAGTGGTTTAGGACTTCCCCATGTGTGCCTTCCTCTGTAATTAGTTCTCATCCAATTCACCTGTTCCTGCATAGCATGTGACTTCCCTTCTGTCTATTTAGAGTCCTCACTGCTGTTCAGCCCTTGTCAGAACGTTGATCAATATTCCTTTGTGCAGAGCCTCTTGTATGCCAAACGATTATTGTTTCTCCTCGACTGTTTCGTCCGACCTTGATCTAGCCAAAGCCTTTCTGCTCTTGTTTTTGTCTTCTGACCCATTTCTGTACGACCACGTCTACTGTGTTTGGATGCCCTGTGTATGACCCTCTGCTTTGGATTTCGACAACTATTTTTTTTTTGCCTATTGTCTATGTACCGTCGCACCTCTGCTTTTCTGGTTCAGACCCCAGCTTGTCTAGTCGACTGTTTTTTGGCTTGGAAAGTCTTGCGTCCTCTGGTCCTGACCCTGCTCTCAATAAAGGCACATGATTTTTGGATTTCCTGCTCTCGTGTGTGTGGTTCCTGAACGCACCGTCTCAATGACAATAAAATGTATCAGCTCATTTTGAATTTGATGACAGCAGCATGTTTTTAAAAAGTTCAGATGAGACCGTAAAAGACTGGAAAGGTTGCATGATGCTAAAAAAAGCAACTGGCAGAACATCTTACAGTTGATTAATTTAATTCTAAAGCGACATGTCAGTAAAATGATTGGGTATAAAAAGTCTACATTAAGTAAATATGGTGAGGGCTTAACCATTCTGTGAAAAACTGCATGGCGAAATATTTGAGCAATTAAAGAATAACGTTTTCAACTTAAAATTGCAAATAACTTGGAGATTTTTTTTCCTCTATGGTGCATAATATCATTAAAAGATTATGGACACTATGCATGGACACTTCTGTAAACCATTGTCAGTAAACACAGTTTGCCATCACATCCATAAATGCAAGACTCTGCTACGTAAACTAAACCATATATAAACAAGATCCCAAAAAACCGCCTTCTCTCAACCAAAGCTCATTTAAAATGAAGTGAGGCAAAGTTGAAAACTGCCCTGAGGTCTGACTAGTAAAAATGTGAAATTCTTTTTGGAAATCACGGATGCCACGTCCTCTGGGCTGAAGAGAGGGGCCATCCAGCTTGTTATCAGCAAACAATTTAAAACTGAGCATTCATGACAGTATGGGAGTGCATTAGCACACATGGCGTGGGTAACTTGCGCACCCACGAAGACACCATTAATCGTGAATGATATGTACAGATTTTGGGGCAACATTTACTGCAATTCAGATGCCCGTTTTTAAGGGAAGGCCCTGCTCATTTCAGCAACACAAAGCCAAACACCATACTTTGCGCATATTACAACTATATGGCTGTGTAGTATAAGAGTCTGGGTGCTGAAGTGGTCTGCCTCACAATATTTGACGCATTATGAAACAAAACAATATGACAAAGGAGGCTCCTGAGTATTGAGCAGCTGAAATCCTGCATAAAGCAGGAATGGGAGAACATTTTGCTTTCAAAACTACAGCAGCTGTTCTCCTTAGTTCCCAAATGCTCAGAGTGTTGACTGAGGAAGTCGTGATGCAACACAGTTCCTCGTGCCAACTTATTTTTAAAGAACATCTCTTAAAAACAATTATTATTCCTGCCGTGTAGTCAATCCTTTTTTTCCAGATCAACATTACATTCACTATGAAAACACTCCCCACTAGCAGGTGTTGCTAGTCTTCAGCGTTAAGGTAAGACGACAATTATTCATTTGAATGCTCAATTTTGTGCATTTCAGTTAGTCTTATTCAAAAATAAAATAAATGATCATGAAGCACAGGTTCGATCGCCTGATGTGTCACAAAGGTAGCGTGTAAATTCCATATCAATTTACCTTTAGTACAGCACAGGCTTACTTGTGAGTAAATAATTTTTTCTGAACCAAATTTAGCCCATTACTTAGTCGCTCTTAAATCGCACTAAGAAAGAAGCCATGTTTCATAATTGCCAATGCATTATTCTTATCATTTGAAAGCATGTAAATAAAGGAAAATGATTGACAAGCCAGGGCAAATACTTGTTCTGGATGGATGCTCTCAGCGCCCCCCCCCCCAAACTAATTTTAAGTTCTGTCTACGCCACTGTTTGTAGCCCATCTTGTGTCAGACATTAACAGCATAAGATAGCATGTGCTGTACTCACCCAATATACAGTCAGCAGGCTCTCTCAGACTATCGGGCAGTGCTGTATGGAACGGTCTTTCTCAGAGTAGATGGGGTCGCAAGAGCTGCTCTTATACAGCCCAGGGACATGAAGGGATTAGTAATGAGCTCCAGTTTTCTGAAGCAGACCCCTACACCAATCCTTGTAAATGCAGTTAGCCCCTTTTGCATCACCTCTACTGCCTTACTCTAAAACACTGCCACAGTCAGTCAGACTCAGCTGGTGTGCTTTGAAGAGCTCGTAGTCGAGGTCCAGTTTTGAATTTGAGGCCTCAGCTCAATAAAAAGGCCATGACTGAATTTGTGAATCATCTGATTGACCCCAAAATGCAGAAACTCGCAGATAATGCTGTCAAACAGACAGGTCTGACCAAGTTGTGGCAAAATAAATATTCATCAAGACCATAACTGCTTTGAAATTTTGCTTTATCAAAGCAAATGGGTACAAATCACGACAGAGTTAACACCATTTTCCAAATGCCTTAAATATGTTGTTAATGATATAAACAATACCTTGGAAATAAAGTTATACGAGTTGAGAGCTGGGGATATCAGTAATTATAAAAAATAAATGAATGACTGTGAAGATATACCTGGGGCAATAAATGGGACGAATAATCAGTTGTAGACTATTAAAATTGTGATCGGCAGGAGATGGGTCTTACTGCATTGTTCTAGAAACAGTCCAATGCATAAGTCTTTGACCTCAATTCAGCATTTTCTGATAAATCCCAAGTCCCTCCTCAAGTGCACGTGCACGCACTGACACTCACTAAAACGCACGTGCCAACTCACAAATCAGATGTGCAATACCCTGCTCCATCCTGCTACACAACAAAGCCCTCAATGTCCAGTCCTTAGCACATTTCATTAGGTACAGCTGATAATCCCCACTTTGCATGCACAGCATTCAAACAATGGATTACCACCCCTCTCCTCACATAATCTGCAATTCCCAGATCTGTATTGATGAGACCCTGCAAACACCCACATTATTTAGATGGTGTAGCATAGTTGTAAGTTACAGATTACATGTTTTTACGCCTTAGTTCAATAACATCACATTAATGTGACTCTGGTTACTTCACTGTTTCTTATCTGTTTGTATGTGTCTGAGAGTGAGTCGCGCTATAGGGTGCAATTTAGACAAAAATACATGCTTCCATATCTGGGACACTATTATAAAATATTGATACTTTTTGATATCAAACTGAAAACATCATAAATGAAAAAAAAAGCAGTTCATTAATTTCAATAAATCTATGTTTTAATCAACATTTTCTCTCAAAGTTGCCTTTTAAATAAACACTAAAAATCTAGAAATCTTATTATTGATGAACAAAACATGTCTTGGTTTGTAGGCTTTGAGAACTTTCTTTCCTGGGCCACCTGGCATTAATTGGGGGTGTCGCTCAGATTCTATTTAAGCCCTAGTTTCGCCTCACTTCCCTTGCTCGAGTGTCAGTGTTAGGTTTGCACTTTAGCCGGTAAGGTCTCTAGTAAGAGAGTTGTTAAGGGTTTTGCTGCATATTTGAGGACAAGTTCTCGATAGCAAGAGAATATTTCTGTTTTTTTCCCTTTCATTTAGTCCTGTCGAGCTCGACTTGCTTCCTTGCCTCGGACGTCATCTAGGTCCGTTGGAAGCGCGAGTCTCGCCCTCTCATTTTATTTGTGTCTCTCTCTCATCTGCTGTTTCCCCTTTGATTCTGGCAACTGCGTTTGGCATCTCAAACTCACCAGCCATCACAAGACAAGGAAATCTCTGAATTAGAAGAAGTGACTGATTTCACACCTAAATAATTCTCTAATAGTATGCGACAGAAACTGAGAACGTTATGACTGGTGATAGGCTGTGGACGATGAACCAAATGTTTATTTGATTTTACTACGACTTCTCACTGAAACAAAATCACACGTCAAAATCATTTGCAGTAAATGATAAAGGGTTCAATCAGATGTGCAGAGAAAGAGATAGACGATAAGACGGAGTAGAGGGTAGATTTACGGATTGACTGTGAGACTAAGGCCATTCATTTTGGTCAGTCATATCAGGAAATACTAGTGCAATTTCACAGAGTCCAAACACTTCATCTGACAGAGCAATGACTGCAGAATTTTTGCTTAGTTTCCCAGCCCTGTGGTGGTTATGTTAGTACCGATATATGTTCAAGCCCTAGAGCAGAAATTACATTAATCCTTGACTTTATCTGCCGGCCTCTATTGTTTGAGCAATATGACCCTGCTTTGCTTTATTTCAGTGATGGCATTTAGCCGATGCTACCCACTGTACCATGGAAAATTCATCCCTTTACTTCCACTGGCTGTCTAATAACATGATTACTGTCGTGGAGAACAGGTCAAAATTCTCAGGTGGTAAGAAGGGATAAAACTGAGACCGATAAATGATATTTTACATTTTAAGCCGAGATTCTCCATGTAGGACTCAACTCAATTATAATCTGAAATCTGTCATCACCTGTCTGTTATCTTGGCCCCAGATGTTCATGTTTACACTATCCCTCATTTGAAAACAACATCTGGAAAATCCAACAAGTATTACTATTGGTGTTGGTCTGCATATTCTGGAAAGCAATATTGAGATATTGTTACGTCTTTGTAATGTCTTTCGCATACGCAAAAAAGAGAAATGTGAAAATTTCCACTTTTAGGAGTTTGGTCTGCTTATCCTTTCTGTCGGTCCGAATGTTGCCCCGTGCCTCCAGCCCAGGGACTTTATTTATAAAAATTTGCGTGGATATCATACCTAAATAATAGGTAAGCGCAAAAAAATAAAAATGGCATTTAGTTGAAAATAACCTAATTTTCATACCTATGGGTAAAAGAAACTGCATGCAAATTTCATTTATTTAATCAAGATGAACTTGGCATTTATTGATATTGTGTATAAGCTTAATAATTCCCCCCTTTTTTATTGTCAAGTTTGTTTTTATGAATCAGAAATCTGCAAAGAAAGTGACGTACGCATCTTTCTTTGTGCCTACGCACCGTTTGTAAATGAGGCCCCAGAGCGGTACCTCCCTACATGGCTGTTCTCCACAGCCCACACTTGTCAAGATGACGATCGGACTCATCCAGCGAATCGGAGCATCTGAAAAAGTATAGTGGGCGGGGTTGGCTCGTGGTTGAGGTTAGAGTTCAGATTAACGAAACCACGTGGCTAACAGACAGCTTGCTTGAAAACTCCTGTTTCCTAACGCGAAATATAAATCATGGGGAAAAAACAAAATATTAAGCCCGATAAATTGTCGCAGCGGAAACTGAAAAAAGAAAAATTCAGGTAGTTTATATGGCTTTTTCTGTGTTTTAGTTATTTTCTCCCAGATGTACGTTAGCATGCTGCTATTACATCCTGCATGTAACCCTGCAGACACCTGGTTAGCCAGCATTTTAACTGTAACACTATGCAGAGCTTCAGTTTATCTCACTACAGCAGTTCGCCAGCTATTTGTTTTGCTCTCAGAAATGGAAAATAAATTCCATTTAGAAATGGAATGAAATCATGTCAATGCTGTATGAAGGCGTTTTCTTGCGAGCTAACGACGTAAACCTCAGGAAGTCTGGCTGCTGTACTATTGCGTTGACTGTGTTTGCTCCCGAACGAGCTTTAGCGATCTTATTATTTTGTCCTCCATAAGTTTTAACTTCCGTCCGTAGTTCCTAATCCCGTTACTCCGAAACAGCTTCTTGTCCAAGCCATATCTTGGAAACGATTTGAAATTTTTTCAGTAAAGTTGGTTTGGCTACATGCTCAGGACTAGTGGTGAACTGGTGCCTTTTGCTGTTTTGACGATTCTGGTATCGGGGTCATCACAGTGCATCACATGCACATCACGTTAATTGTTAATAATTTAGATTCAGCGATTTTGTCCAGCAAAAGGTATTTGACGTTGTGCAACTCGCTCCTCTTGAAACATGACTGGTTTATTTATAGAATATCCGGATTTTCACGCTGGTATTTGCTGTAGATTTGAATGATTTGACATTTCTTTCTTTGGGCAGTGGTCTGTCAAATTGGTGAAATTACGCTCGGCAGACGTAGGCACTGAATGGTTGTTTTTGCAGCAAGAAAAAATCGAATCGAGATGCCCGATCGCAGCAGGAGGAGCACGTGCAGCAGATCCCTTCTCGCCTGCGCGAGATCATGAGGAGCAAGGAGAGGATGAATCTGAGCGCGAGGAAGATAAGGATGAAGAATAAAGGTGACCGACTGCTTTGATGGCCGAATTAAATGCTTCTTTCACCTTAATATTGAATAGCTGAGTGCAGCAAATCTGAACTTTTGAAACGCATTCTCTGGAGACGCCACTGAAAATAGTACAGGGCATTTAATCTCACAATTATTAAGAAATTACAGCAGACGTATTCTTTGTGATGGTTCTCTTATGCAAGCAAGTGCAATGCAGATGGTTTTACTTTTTGTAAACCGTGGTATGAATTGAATTAAAACAATGTAGTTTATAATATTTCCTCGAGAACGTAAACATTTGAACCTGCATTGTACTTGCTCTTTCCTTGCCACGCTCTTTAGCAATTGCCCTGAAAGCAAACGAAAAGAGGCCCGGGGTGACCAGCGAGATCCCAGTTCCGCACTTTCGGCAGCGTCCAGGAGAGGCGGAGAAGGCATACGTGCAACGAATGAATAGAGAGACGGAGCACGTTCTCTTCCTCACCAAAAATCAGCTGGAGCGCCAGCCTGAGCTGGAAGAGCAGGGCGAGGAGAGCCCAGTCAACAAGCGCAAGTCTGAGAAGAAGATAGAGTGAGTGGAGCCTCGGAGTGACTCCCTGAGCTATTGACTATTGGATAGGGCTACGCAACACTGGAGATCGACCATCCTGTATGTTTTTACTCCAGCCTTTACAAAGCTCACCTCATGCAACAGCTTAGTCTTATTTCAATTGAAGCACCTATTACTAAAAACCCATAAGTCACACTTGACTTGACTTGTGGGGTTTTAGTAATCAGTGCTTTAATTTTCTTAAATTGCATCCAGGTTTCTTTCCGTTGCGCCTTTTCCTTGCGTCTGCGAGCCTCCCACCGGGGATGCATGGAGAGAAGCTAGCAAATCATTGGAGGAGAGAAGAAACTAGAAAATGTTTTTAGAGAAACTATTTAAACTTTTAGGTGAAGTGTCAAGTGATGCAGTGTTCCTTCCTGATTACTGCACCCAGATGGACCTGCTGCCTGCATCTGTCGCTACCAATTGCCGTCAATGACTAACAGCTGAAAGTCTTTTGGGAGGGCTGCTCTTGTGCATCCTTGCTCATGGCTCTAGAGAGCTCTCTTCTTGCTCCTTGCGGCTAAAGTAAGAGCTTTGAGACAGCCTGCAAGGTGGCGGATCCAGAAAACCTTTCGTTCGAATCGAGGAGAGACGAAATGTCAAATAAGAGTACTGAGACGCACCCCTTGTGATTATGTTGAGCTGTGATAAAGATGATGAGCACGCGAAATTCAGGATGAAATCAAAACAAACAGGATGGTAGGTCTCCAGGTAGGGCAGCCTAGGCCTTGGGTATCTCGAAAATACGATTATTCCGTTAAATGTGCAATGCATTTAAATATCTAAAATTACATTTAAACATCCCCAAAAGTGAAGCATCTCTTTTATATGATTATATATCAGAAATTTTAAACCTTACATTCAGAGGAGATCAGGGTTGTCTGCTCTTGACTTGCTAAGCAGTGCGATTCTCTGTGGATAATTGTGACCCTGTGTAACTGTAAATTCTTGTGGGTTTCAAACTACCGGACTGCTGACTCTTGTTTTATGTTCAAATTTAGAACTTGGCTAAAAGTACCTGATGCTGCTATTTTTGAGTTTTGCGTGTCTGGGAGACATGCTGAGCAGGAAATGTTACTGACTGGACAAAGATGAGCTTGTAAACAGCATCTGTTCGCCAATCTGGACTTAATCTCTTTAAGATTGTGATCTAAACGCCTACCTCTTTGACCCCAGATCTGACAAAGTGAGGCTGCAGAGGCTGCAAAAGAAGAAGACGGATAGAAGAGAGGAGAGGGAGGAGAAGGAGCTGTTTACTGGTATGTATGAGTGAAGGGGGTGTGGCCACCTGTGTGATGTCATCAGACAGGGACTTGGTCTCTGGTCCTCTGACTTGTAAGGTGGTGAGAATTTGCTGGCTCTGCTCTGTATTTGGTCATTGCTTTCGACTGTATCTCGCACGAGTCCTTTTCTTCTCACATTCTTTTATGCTTTCCAGACACGGTGTGTTTTGGCGAGGTTGCCATGGCTCCACCGTGCTTGACCACCAAACCCAAAAAGGCAATCCGCAAGGCAGAGGTAGGAGCAGTTGGAGATGAGGCAGTCCGTCATGATTCTGTATCCTGCTCCAGCGTACTATTCACCCCAAGAAAAATATTTAGGGGAGTGGCAGTGTAACTGAAGGTTTAGGAGTGTTGGGCATAGAAATTGCTGCTTAGTATTTCCTGAATTGCTTGAGGGGGATGTCCAACTTTTTAATTGTATTATACTTACTAGAAATACAGGCAGTTGAAGTAATTGCCGTGCAAGTCAAATGGAAAATGCTAAATGCTGAATATATTAAGTGCTCAAGAAAGAAATGTTTGAAATTGATGGCAGAATAGCTCTCGCTGAAAGTTTCTTATTGTTCTTCTAATAGTATGTCGTCTGATTTTTTTTGGTACCACAGGATATGTCGCGTGCAAACTTGTGTTTGAAGCACAGCATGGAGTTTCTCTTTAACATTGCATTAATTCACTTGAAGTTGCTTCTACAGTGATACCTTGAGATTTTTTTCAGCCGTTTTTCCTTTATAATACCACTAGGGGGCGACAAAGGGTCTGCTGTTGAACTCTCTCCTCGGCCACTCCCCCATTTCTACAGCCAAATCCTCCATGGCAAGGCAGAGGATTATGGAGGAAGAACGTCAGCGTGTCGTCCAGGCCTACAGGCACCTGAAGAAAATGAAGCAAGACAGTAAGGAGTCCCACAGCAAGCTGAAGAATCTTGAGTGAGGTTTGGGGTGGCATTGATGTATCAACTTACTTGACTAGTCCCTAAACTCCTTGGAAGGAGTTTGGACTTGGTTCAGGGTTGGGTGCGACGGGTCTAAAACAGTCTCCTTCCTGGGATATAGACCTAAACAGGCCTGAACACGCATCCAATAAAACCTCTGGACTCACCAGGATGGGGAGGAAGCACCTACACTTACACAAGTTAGTCAGTCTTTAGAAAAGCCACCACTGCTCACTGGTGTGCAAAGTTTCCCTTTTGCTGTACCTACAACAGACCAAATGTCTGCTGTGTTGCATAGTTAAGGTCTTCCTGCACTAGTGTGACCATGGAGTGGCTAATTTCCTTGGGATAAGGATTCCAGCCAATCACATCGACCCAGCGCCTGACCTCTTACCTTCAGCCTGTCTGAGAGATGCTGAGGTGCCACGGATCTTGATTTCAACATGCAACTCACTGAACCTTGGTCAGGGTCATATGTTTTTAAGGTTGGTGGAGGAGGGCATTTTGTGGAAAATTCCGGCTTACTTTTTCTTGGTTTTGTCTGACAGCCTCTGTGCCAGTAAAAGTATTCAGCCTGTCCTGAGAGGCCACCATTTTGAAGGAAATTGACATTTCTCATGGAGGGCTAGCCACACTGTATGCTGCACTGCTCAACCCTGTTTGATAATGAGTCAGCGTTATCTAGGGGGGTAAAGACCTGTTGATGTTTTGCAATGGTTTAGCCTGGCACCAGTTCACCTGTACTTTAGAGGGGCACTTTAAAATCTAGAGAGCTGTGGATGGATTGGAGTTTAAGTTAAACCTCAAATTGAATTTTTGCCTAAATAAACCCATCTAAATTTGAAAATGCATCTCTAAAAGACTGGTAGACCAGTGCCTGGATACGTTTTGTTTTCCAAGGACTGTGGTTTGGTACTGTTAATGTGGTGATGTGTCTGCGCATTGTCACTATCAGTAGATGGCGCCATTTCCCTGAATAATGCTGCATTCCATTTGTACTGGGAAGTCAGGATGTCTGAGCTCCCAGTCAGAAATTTCAATTCGAACGCCCTCTGAAGTCGGATTTTCAACTCGTAAAGTCAAAGCTGCTTTACCCACCCCGAGTTCCAACTTCCTAGTTGAAGATGGCTGCACCATACATCAACAGTAAGCGTAACCTGTGATGATAAACTATATATTTGCAATTCGGTGTCATTTGTTTTTCATTAAATTAGTCGTACACGCAGTACTGAAAATAGTTTATCGGCGGACTTGTTGCTCCGGTGTTTGTACGCCAAAAATACTGAGTAATGCATTATCATCAACTAGTATAGCTAACAATAGCTAATAAAGACCATCCTTGTCAGAGGACACACCACTGACCCAAAGTCAGTTTTCCGACTTGAATAATGGAACGCAGTCAGCTTGGGTATGACGTTGTTCCCAACCGCAACTTCCGAATTCCAAGCCAAATCGTTCCTCAGTGCTCCAGCTGACCTCATCAGACTAGGTGGGAGGAGAATTAAATCATTGAACTCAATTGATGGTTGGGCTTTCTGGTGACTTTGCCACAGTTTACTCACAGGTTTCAGTGAGAAGAAAACTGATAAAAAAATCCCCCCCCCCCGCCCCAGGACTGTATTTGGTCGGTCATGTTTTGGCGCAGTCCAATAATATCCCAAGGGATAACAAAGTGTCCTTTGTCTGTGTGCATGTGCGGGCAGGTGAGCATATTTTATGCAAATGTGCTTTCAAACCGCACGCCGCGCTAAAGTTAAAGGTCGGAAACGGAAAATGTTTCACTGCATCTCCTCATTCTTCAGTACGAGTGAATTCGGCCAATTTTGTTTGAGGAATATTCCATAACATTGATTCTTGCTGTTTGTTTTTTTGTGTTATTCTGACTCTGGTCTTTACTACATGTGTCTGAAAGTAGCTTTATTGTATTTGTCTGGGGTGGCTGTGACGGCGTACAAATGCAAAGGTTCGCTTTTTTCACATTACAGTTCGATCCTTATTGTAGGTAGATTGGTCCTGATTGCAGCACACCTTTTCTAGATCTTTTTCTCCTTCCATCGTTCAGCCACATAACTTCTGTGACAAAATGCCTCGCGACCAAGTCCCCCTCTGTCTATCACAAGGATGACTGATGCACTCACTCTGACCTTTTGTTGGATTCCTTTGTAGTGGGTGAGTTAGGCCTAAAAGTGCCCTTTGAAGACTGCAGGTGTATTTCAGGCGTGTTCCTCCGTTGTTGTTCCAGAGGAAGGTCAGCCTTTGTGTCTATCATGTGTACACACCGAAGCACTTTAATGTCCTTTCAGCCTGTGTTTGCTAAGTTCATCATGAGGCTGCTGCTTTGCGTAATGCTTTATGAGTTGGGCATGGGTAGGGGCGTGTTTGTGAATTGGTCACAGAATGGAAAACATCTTTGCAGGCCGCAGTGTTTAAAGAAATGACGTGGGTTGGGGAGGCCGGTCTTTTCTTCCGCCCCCCCCCACCCCCACATGCCTGCTTCCATGCCACCTGATTTGTGTAAGTTATGTCATTTGCCTGTGCCCCGGTACGCTTGATGATGCTAAGAGCCATGAGGACCAGACCGCATATTCCATGGGTATTTATATTGTCACAAGCCTACTTCAATACTTTATTTGACTTATTGAGTGAAACATTTAAATTATGCTTGAGCCGATTTCAGTTTTGAGCTAAAGCAATTTATTAAATTGGCCTAAATGGAAGATACAGTATGAAACATCCCGTGCGAAAATGAGGCTAGTCCTTTACAATGTTATGTTGTGTACGGACCTGCCTCATAACCTTTTGCTGAAAAAAACCGTATGCCAATTAGGTCACTCGTAATTGGTAACGTCTGGCAGGTCCATTGCATATGGGTATTCAAATATGAAGTGGTAATTTTAACTCATTACTGGGGTCACTGTATGTTTGTGAGTTAGGCTATGTATGCAGTAAAAAATAAAACTCCTCTTTGTGTCGTGCTTATTTTTCTGAACAGTTGCATATAAAGAGGAAATTTTTTTTATCAAGTGATTGGCTGAGGTTGATCAATAGGATCCTAGTAAGGCGCAGGTACTGTGTGTTTAATTTCTTTCATAATTCTTGTCTTGAATTTATCAAAAAAATGCCAGTTTGCCTTGTTATCATTCGCTTTGCTTTGAATTTCTTTCCAGAGGATTAGTTGTAATGGCCAGGAGTCTACCCTTTGACCAAATCGGAGTTATATTGATTTACCAAAAAATTTAATTGTACCCCCGAGGGGTGTATACTGGAATTGGCATGTCTGTCTGTGGATGCAAATTTGTCTGGAGTGTCTTTCCCTAACCATTTTGGATTTGTTTTCAAACTGGACAGGCTTTTATTTTCATCATGAGAACCTGTGCACCTGTGATTTCTAAAGTGATTTGGCCTATTTTCATGGAGATTCGGCAATTTTTAGGTTTTGAAAATTGAGCATTGGGGGTGAATTTTGTTCAGAGCTTTATTAGTAAACTACATGGTGGATTTTTTTATGCCTTAACCATAAATGGTGGAAGGGCCATATCGAGGGTTTGCGGCACAATGGTGATAAGTCCAAATTTTGTGATTTTGAGATTTTTACCTCTTGTCTGCTTGGAGCACAATAATTATATGTCCATGTGCCTCAGTTTTAAACAGAATTCACTTTTTATTATCAGTGGGGGATACAGCTTTGGGCTCCGTCCGTCTGTCTGTATGCACGTACATATGCACGTACGTACGTCCGTCCGTACGGACACATAAAATTGAGGCGGCGGGGGACATTGCCATGTTAGTGGCAAACACTTGTTCATTTTGTGGTACGTCCAACAAAATCTGCTGATATGAATTAAACATTGATATTTTGATGAATAAGCATGAATCGTATTACAGAATCATCTGTCTTCCATTGCAAACAAACTTAACTTCTATCTATCACCATTGTTTTATGTCACATCAAGTGCTAGAATTGTTGGAGCACGGAGGTGACGTCCATTTTGGCAATTTTGGCCATGAAGTTGCGGTGCCACACTTGCGAAAACTTACATGTTCAGTATATTTCTGAACCATGCAGTAAAAGAGTGACTGATATAAAAATTATGTAAACGATGTACCTGATTTAATAGTACATTTGCAAACCTAAAAATCTATTTTTCTCTAAACTTCTAAAATGGACATGAAACCATTGCGCCCCAAACCCTCGATATACGAGAGTTATTGTTGTCCGTCCGTATGTGCAGGATGTTGTCTAACCGCTCCTCAAAAACTATTGGACAAAATTCAACAAGTACTTGTAAATGCCCTCTAGAAAGGTCAAAGGCGTGCATCTCATATTTTGTTTGACAACATGTCTGTCCGCGGTTTCTAAATCAGGCAGTTAACTCATCTTGGTACCCTCATTTTACAGTGTGAGCGCCATGTTTATTGAATTAATGGAAGTGGGTTTTGTTGGGGGCGCTGTACTCTAACATTCAGTCTTCTGGAGAATATGCAAAATGGCCCGTGGAGGCCAAATGGGTGCAGATAGAGATTAAGTCTGTAGTATCGACATACAGGAAGTCATATATGACCTATAGTTAGGCAGTGTTAAAGATGACCTCCGATGACTTTGAAAGGTCAAGCTCAAGATCAAGGAAAAATATTGACAATGTTAAAAGACAGGACTTGAAATTCCCGAAAATTACTTCTCAAAAACTGTCAAATAAAAAAAAAAAAACAAAAAAAAAAAAAACTTTAAGTCTGGTAATCAACTCACTTTGTTACACTTCGTGAACAGTGAAAGTACCATTTTGATTGAATCGATGGAAGTGGGTCTAATGGGAGAGCTGTACTTTAACATTTGGTCTTGGAGAGAATTTGCAAAATGGCCTGTTGAAGCTAAATGGTAGCAGATTAAGTTTATATTACTGAAACACAGGAAGTCATATATGACCTATATTTTGGCAGATTGAGGTTGACCTCTGATGACCTTGAAAGGTCAAACTGGATGTCAAGCAATATGTTACAATTTTAAAAGGCTGCTCCTCTTAAAAATATTGATGATGGAGATCATATTTTTATTGTAGACTTATCAGAAGTCATTTATGATCTTTCATTTAGTGACCTTGAATTTTACCCTCGGTGACCTTCGGAGGTCAAACTTTACATAGTGAAATTTCAGTGATTTCTATCACCAAAACTTACTGATGGAGCTTAGGTTTGTAGTAGAGGCATTTAGGAAGTCACCAATGAAATTTAATTTGGTGACTTTAAACGTGTAGCCTGACTCTGCCAGCCTTCATACTTCCGCTTGATTTCATTTCGCTTCAGTACTCAGTCTGGTCACTCGGAGCTCTGACTTGTTTACCTGGGATAGTTTTCACAATGCTGAAAAGTTAGAGCAAAGTTATGAGCAAAGTTAGAATTGCTCATACCCATAAAGCAGGAAAAATGGATTAAATATGTGTGATGGACAGACATTGTGGGGCAGTGGACATAGGATGGACAGACTCTGAGGAACAGTTTTATGATGGACAGTAAAATCCACTACAAACAAAAACTATTATTGTATGCAATTGATGTTTTATTCAAAAGAACAACAACTTCAACACTGCATACATCCGGCACCCTTCAACATGACTATATGGCCTCAGGTTCATATTCAGTTGGGAGATCACATTATTTTGAATTAACAAATGAGGAAATAAAAACGACTACTCTGCTAACTTCAATGACCTCATTAACACCAAACAGGTGAAAGGGCTCAGGTGGATCAAAGTACATCTTAACCCAATAATGCCCAGACGGACATCATTATAGGAAAAGTATGATCCAGTAATATTTGTGAAGTATTGAAGGGCAGTATTGAGATCCACTGTTCATCATTAGGTTTTGTGAAAGCAAAATATACATTGCTGAACAGAACAACTTCTAATTCCAGGAGTATCATATCTGATACAGCCAAAAATCAGCACTCCCTCCAGAACTCAACACTCGAAATTTCAAATTATTTATATGCACTGTACTATCTATAGCTACCCCTTAACATGTATAAGAATACGTTTTTGTGTAATATTTACCTTGAAATGCCGAACTTCACTGCCAAAGTCCCAAGAAATTCATGAATTCCCCTTCACATGGAAGCTGCTACCTTGAAGTGAGTGACTATGGGAGAGACTCCTGTAATACCACTTCTTCCTTTCAGGTGGCAGCACTGTGTATCCGATATGATACAGTGAGCAGTCGTGGTTGTGTTACATCTTACCAGGTGCACATACTCCTTCAAAGTTTGTGTATCATATATGATACAGGGGGCATTATAGGGTTAATACATTACACAGCATTGTTCATACTACTATTGTTATGGACAGATATTGTGGGACAGTCCAACATTGGGAATTTGTCACATGATGAATTTGAAAAAAATTATATAAGTTAGTACTAGTATTAGTTCATCTTAGTAGCAAACAGTCTTACCTCAGTTATGTGATAAGAATTGTTGAAAGAATTGTTTTTGGCTTCACTCTTGGTTTTGGTCAGCTCTTCCAAACCTCTAGGGTGATTGTTGGATTTAGGGTCTGCCACTAACCCCGTTGGTTGGGGTGAATGTACCAAGACCTCCATCTTCCTATCAAATTAAGATAAATGCTAAAATATTGTTTTGCCAAAACTATCCAAGAATTGAAAGCCTTATTCTGAGAGAATAGCACTTTTACTTACTGGAGTTCACATCCCAGAATTGCATGGAATTAGGTAGAATAGTGCCTATATACATGTAACAGTAAATCGCGGAGTTTATGCTCACAATTTTTATCGATATGGCTACAGCGTCACCTAGAAGTGGACAAGCCATGTACCAAATTGAGCATTTTTGAAGAAAAATAATGCATTTTTGAAGGAGTATTGTGGATAACTGCTTCAATGTACAAAAGAAGTTATGACTGTATTTGATACTGGGATACACAAATGTTTTTAAATGTGAAAGTGCCACCTGGTGATCATGTTAGTTTGGTATACGTGCAATGACAAGAAATCTGTGTAAAACGGGAAATATATTTTTACGAATTCAGGCTTATTTTAATTTTTAAACCAGACCAGTACCAAATTCATCTCACCTGTTTCCTTTTCAGACATTAAAGATGAGAAAAATATTTAGGTATTTAGCCTGGCACTTTTTTTTGGTGTTTTCAGATATTAACCCCCAAAGTTGGGTGCGGGCCAGTTTTTTTCTTTTTTTACAGTGGATTAACATTAATAACCAGACACATAAGGGGATGTTGAGACCATTAATTTGAACCTCCTTTTGGGCTAAACAAAATGCAACAGAAACATCTTGGGCACTACACTCCATCTTGGAGCAGCAGCCGCAGACATTTTCACAAAATCTCCAATTCACCTGTTTAAAGTGATGTTCAGAGGCCCATAAAAATGTTAACCAAGAAGATAGAGCCTCAAAATTAACTGAGTCTCCAGCCCTTTCAGGATATTTTAACATGCCAGAGGAAGTTTTAGGGCACTCTTCTCTAATGTCTGGATTTGAGGGGTAATGTCTGGATACGAGATCTGAATGAGGTGGTATGGTGGGGAGCCACCTATTGGCATTACTGGTTAAACCAACATAGAGCCAAAACAAAATCAGTGTATTCACAATGTACATAAGACGTATATTCCATTTCAAGAAACTTCTCCATGGCACATGGTTTTGTCAGATCTGACACATTGGTTACAGCTCCCCCATATTGATATATTTTTGAACATTCGTCCCCTTATATTCGGACATTGGCAGAGCGCCATAATACTTTCTTTGGCATGGTAAAATAACCTCAAAAGGCTGGAGACTCCGCAAATTTCAAGGCTCCATCTTCTTTGTTAATATTTTTATGGGCCTCTGAACATCACTGCAAATAGGCGAATTGGAGATTTTGTCAAGATGTCTGTGGCCGCTGCCCCAAGATGGAGCTCAGTGCCAAATGTTTCTGGTGTCCTTTGTAAAGCCCAAAAGAAGGATCAAATTAATGGTCTCCCCATCCCTGCAAGTGTCTGGTTATTAATGTTAATCCACTGTGCAAACAGGAAAAAATTTGCAAATGTGGGAGCAAATATCTCAAAAAACCAAAAAAGTGCCAGACTAAATAATTCAGAATTTTACTCATCTTAAATGTCTGAAAACTAAACGGGTAAAATGAATTAGGCACTGGTCTGGTTTAAAAGTAAGAATAAACCTGAATTTGTAAAAAAAAATAAAAAATTTCCCCATTGTACACAGATTTCTTGTTATTGCATGTATAACCAACATGATTATCAGGTGGCACTTTCACATTTTAAAAATTTGGGTGTCCCAGTATCAAATACAAATGTAACTTCTTTGGCATATGGAAACATTCATCCAGAATAATCCTTCAAAAATGGATCATTTTCCTCAAAAATGCTCAATTTGCTGCCTGACTTTTCCACTTCTAGGTGGCGCTGTAGCCATATTGATAACAATTGTGAGCTCAAACTCCGGGATCTCCCATAACACATGTATGGGCACCATTCTGCCAAATTTCATGCACTTCTGAGATGTCAGCTCCACTGCCAGTGCCACTCCCTCAGAATATGGCCCTTAAAATGAAACTTCAACAAATTTTCACGTGACAGTGGAGGACAAATTATTTGAACACTTGGCACCTGGTAATTTTGTTTGCACGGAATTGGAAAGTGTCACTTTTCTATTGTAAACAATGAAACAACTTGAATTTGCAACTTCTATCAGGTCATTAGTTGCAAACTCTGTTGAAAGGACTGTTCCATCCTAATTTCATGAATCCTCGCTGTTTTATGGATATCAACACATTTTAAGAAATTGGAAAACAAGCTGCTGGGGTGCAGCCCCAGCCACTTTATCATACATATAAAGAAATAAGTCAAAGCGTTCACATATTTTTGCCATAATTCTACATGTAGATGGATTTGTGACAGATGGACATTGTGGGACCCTTGCATTTCCTGAATCCATCAGTTCAATTGACAGCTGATCAATTGAAATTACATGGCATTCAAAAGTGAAGAATATCTGATTCTGATTCTTTGACACACTTGAGTTGATCAGTTGGGTATAGGCTGGATTAATTAGGGCATGAATCACTGCTGATCATCTGATGCAATCAGAGGTGAACGTGATTGCACAAAGCTCATTTTATTCCAACCGTTAATGAATTTATCCTAAAATCTCTTTTAACCATTTGGTAATTGTTGAAATCCTATTAGTACCAACAGCCATTGCAAAAAAATAAAAAATAAAAGTATATAAGCCCAAGTGAAAGTGTCCCACAACTTGTCCGTCCATCACGTGATGGACAGACATTTTGTGGAACGGAAAGAGTAAAACTTCTGTGGTTCAGGGGCCAGTCAGAGTTTCAGAGGCAAACCTTGTGTACACATTCCTTATAAGTAGATATTTGTCCCACTGCAGTATAATTACGATAGCACTCTCCAATAAGGAGAAATTTGCAGTGTTATGGACGAAAAACTTAAGCCAGTATGTTGAGGCTGGTTAAAAAGAAAAAAAAAGGATGTGATAATGGGAATATGTACGATTCTACAAAATCTTTCATGAACGAAGTGGTATTCTAAGCAATTTTAAGCAGGTAATTTGGCAAAATGATTGAATTAAATGCTCAGTTCCCAAGGTGGGGTCAAATAGTAAAATTTTTACAAATAGTAAAATTTCATTCAAGCATACTGAGTACTTGAAATCTCAACATAGATGTAACATATTATATATCACTGGAAAGTAGAGTTAATTACAGATCCAGTGTTATTAAGATTAACACTAATCTCCATTTGTAGATAAGGTTTTTACACAGGTAAACTGATGCTCTTTTTCAAATGTTACATTTTTTTGAAAATGGTCATATTTGCTGGAGGTTGCTGTAGGGACAGGGAACATGCACTATACCTAGATTTGTCTTTGCTGCTTGATGCCATTGGGTGCTAAATAAAATCTGTCTGTCACAAGAAGTGGATATTAAGTTCTCTAAGGCTTCAAAAAGTTGTAAACTGGAATTGATGACCAGCATTGATGACCGGCTGAGCCGGCGCATAACATGTCATCGCCAAACGTTAGTGATTAGTTTACGGGTACACCGATGATTTTAAACTTCAGACAAGCGCCCACCCACCAGGAAGTAAACACTTGTCACTGACAACTACATAGACTCTGTGTATGAAGCAACGCAAAGTTATAGACAGAGCCTAGGTTTGACATATTAGAGACATATAGGAAGTCATATGAACTTTCATGCGATGACCTGCATATTGACCTTCGAAGGTAAGACTTTACATAGTGAAAATTCATTGACTTGTATCTCTAAAAAGGTCACAGATAGAGCCTGATTTTATAGTACAGACTTCCAGGGAGTCACACAAGCTTTCATTCGGTGAAATTCAACTAGAATGTTGGTGACCTTCGAACATCAGACTTGACATAGCGAAATTACAGTGACTTGTATCACCAAAATGGTCACAGATGGAACCAAGGTTTGTTGTAGCTACGCATGGAAAGTCATGTATGCAGTCCATTTGGTGACCTCAACTTGACCTGTAACTTTTAATGTTCATAATTGACATATTTAATCTTCAATTACGTGTATCACCAAAACTGCTACTGCTTAGGATTGTACTGCAGACTTGTACATCTATGTGCACTTTAATTTAGTGACCTTGATATTGACCTTCAATGATTCAGTGTTTGTATAACTGGGGTATAATTTTAGTGCAAAGTATATGGCAATAACTACTTAAGTCTAATGCCCTACTAAATGCGGTTGGTATATCTTGGTCCTGTCTGGGGCAGGCGCATCGCAAGTTTGATCGATTAGAAAAATATTACCACTTTGCGGACATGGGAATGCTATTCATGTCTTGCACCGCTGTGGCTAATGTAACATTTGACAATCAGCAATCCCTCCAAAGCATATCACTAAGAAAAATGATCAACCTGTTTAAGTTCTGGAATTGTGACAGTAATTTGGGGGCCAGTGGGAGCAGGGTTCATCCACCCCCCCTTGGTCAGATTGCATCTCTATTTAGCCTTTCCTAGTTCCATTCTATTGAAGTAAATGAGATTAAATTCCATTCAAGCGCAGGCAGTGCTTTGAAACATATGTTGGGATTCGCTGCTGATGTACATGTAGTTATTCGCAGCGCAGACCTGGTATCTCGGCGGCTGTGTATAATACAGATGGCCAGCTTAGCAATTCATTTGCCTTCAGAATACAAGCTGTGGTTGGTTATGTTCATCGAATGAGGTGAGTGTAGTCTTTCCCCATGCAAATTTCCAGAGGCATGTGGACAGACTTTTTGTGCTTGTATGGTTTAAAAACTTTATTTGAAACTGATTCTTAAAGTTGTTTTCCCTTTGCAAACTCAGAATCCTTGTTTTACCTACTGTCATTTTCACTGCCAAGAGCTGCTTTGGCTGCCAAAACTGTTGAGTAAGAAAATAATTTTATCCTATCTTTATATTTTCCTACTGCATACGATCTGCTTACCAATGCCATTGCATAGCCATGCACACGTTTATAAAATGTTCAGTGTTCCAGCTAGCTGTTAACTTAAAAGTGCTTGCACAATGACAAAGCTTGAATGGACATTCTGTCTTCACACCACAGAACATGCATTTCAACAGATTAGAACATTTGTTTAAAGTTTGAATCCTGTGTTGTACACAAAGCAGTCTTTGTGGAGCTGTGATGGACACACACAGTAATTTGAGTTAAAGAAAATCGATGAACTGTCAACGGCAAAGGGCTCTTCCTTTTGGGAAAGTCAGTGAATTATTCAAATAGTGGTTCAGTATCCCAGACTTCTATTCGCTTGGGCTCCCAAACTTGTTCAATGACAGTACTGTACAAACTCCATGATCACCAGGAATTACAGTGTTTACGTTACAGCTTTCCAGTTGCCTGCTTGCCTTAAGGCACAGAGCACATTGTGGCAAATCAATCAAAACAGAGATTCTTAATTTGCATGAGTGAAAGCCGTTCGAAAGGTCTTATCAACTTCAGTGATCTGGAGAATTCAGGTGTGGGGCGGGGAAACACAAGATGCATTGTTCTTAATTCATGACACTTCAAATTGCCCTCGAAATGGGTAAGATAAAGGTGCATGGTTTGATGGTTTAATTGAAGTGGACAATTGAACATTGCATACATTACATGCTTGACCCCACCCCTCCTCCGGAACACACACACACACACACACACACTCTTCAGGGTATAAAGGGCTGATCATACTGTGGCATGCAAAGTACTAACAGGAAGAAGCAGACATTTCCTCGCTACTCACTTCCTCTGAATGGCCCAGCTACTGTAGAGCCTGTCAATCAATCATTGTGACAATGAATTTTTTTCTTTTTTTGTCCTTGTGGCTGATCGTGCGTACCCTTTAATCAGAAACACATTAGGACAGAGTAATAACCTGTGCAAGAACAATCTTTGGCTAATCGAATGACACCAACCACTTGCCATCAGTTCGCTTCACCAGGTGACACCTGGTTTAAGCCAGACCCTATCAGACAGCTAATTCAAAGAAAATGTCAAAATTTGTTGGCTATAAAAATATGGAGGACATTGGCAAATTTTTCTGCCTTCAGTAAGAAGAAGTTGTGTTCTCCAGAGGGCTGAATTCAAAGATGGCAGCTTTCAACGGAAGATTGAATCTTGTCAGAAGGTTCTGGCCAGCATTGTGCCAAGTTTCAGCTTTCTCTGATCATATATTCATGTATAAACAATCATATGACCACCAGACTTGTAAGATGGGACGGTAGCTTTAAGTGCATCTAGTTTTGAGTTACTGTATACCTTGAAGATAGCTCTGGTTGTGCACAGCAAAATTTGGCCAATGTAGACTGGCAGGTAAGTTGCTTCTCCATGGCAGCAATATTTTGCTCTTCACATGGGGAACTGTATACTACTCAATACTTTTGGTTGTTATTGGTATCACAATGGTAAGTAGCTGGCAATTCTGAGAATAGCCATCCTGTTCTCTCTCAATTAGGACGCATGATCAGGTCAATCCACTACAATGAATCAGCTTATGGTGAAAGAAAGCTTTGAGGCTTCTAACATCGTTCAGTTAAAATGTGTTCAACAGTTACATACCTTGACAATGTCAGGGGTAAAGGGCTCAGGTACGCACACAGGGCAAGATGACATAGGAATGAGGCAAGAGTGTACGCAAAATAAATAGAAATGAATCACAAGACCAACGCCTCGATGTTAAAACAGGACAGACAATCGAGGAGATAATTCATCGGCCATTCCTGTAACAGGCGACAACGACAACACCAGTGAGTACAAGCATAATGTCACCTAATCTTTTATTGTCAGTTAGCAATTCTGACCATTGTTTCAGCTAGTTTAGCAACATTTCATTTTTTTCTGGAAAGCTAGCTGATCAAGCAGAGTGACCAGAGGTCAATCGCCCTGAACCAGATAGGCTGATAGCTGAGTGCTTTAATTCCCAAACTGACTGGGTAAGTGTGCGATTAAATTTGTTAAAACAATGCAACATTCCACGTTACAATTAATCAGCCAAATAATTGGCATTCCTATGACAGATGTACAAACTATGTAAGCCTAAAAAAGCATTTCCTGAACTTTAGGACTGCTTCCCCTTGCTTCATAGTCTCCAAAACCACTTAAGCTTTATAAGCCTCCAAATGTTTTACATCCTTTTTCATCAGTTGGCGACATTGAATACCGTTTTAGGGCTCTAGCTTCCAAGCTCTGGAACTATTCCCCCATCATGCTTTTAACTCGCCTCATAATATGGTAATGTTAGCCGTTTCAACTCCAGCAGCGAAATTAACCCAGCTGTTAATATCACAATATAGACAGCTTAAGCTTGGATGTCTCAAAAATTAAAACCAAAAAACATTCAAGGAGATTTAACTTCATTCTTCCTAAAACAAATGTGAGTCATTCCCCATACTGGTAATAAACTCACTGGATACGTCAGTATCTACGAGCAGCATTTTCTTATATTTATGACTGCACCCAGATATCACCCAACTCTGTACCTGCTATGCGCCAAATCCGGCCAGATTGTTAGGAGATGGCAAGTGTCCAGATCGGAGTGGCTTGCTGTCTGGGTGACGTTGATGTCAACCACCATTTCCCACTCACTTCATAATTCCCTAAAAATAAAGTTACCAAATTTTATGCCATCAGCTAGCTAGCTACCCAGCTCAATCTCCCCAGATCAGGTTTTAAACTTTTTGGCATTCACATCATACTGCAGAATATAAATTGTGACCCATCGTCTCAAATGTAAATGGCGATTTATTCAACCACATTTTTCCTTTTGTTTAATGAATACTAACTGTAAGGTCACGTGATCCTATTCAGTATCAGTTAGCTCATTTGAATGGGCTGCCATTTCACCGAGCACTCAAGCTTTACAGGTCACAAACAAACTTTGCCTTAATTCCCAAAATGGCACAAAAAGGCAGCACTCCAGTAAACCAATTCAGCACTGAGCCTATGAAGGTAAATTTGGCGCAAAACTACTGAGCACCAGTCAAAGTGGACTTTGTACTGGTGACAAATTTTTGTACACGTGTATCAGTAAACCACAGTAAAGAAGATTCAAACTTTTAGATTTTTTTTATTTCGCCCTGCAAAGGCAACTCAACACTTACACCCTCTCAAATTCTTATTTCAGGTGCACAAATCCTACTGTGCAAGTCACGAGTTAAAAACTCACATGCTCATATGTTTTGCCACAGTTGTAGCAGAAAATATGGCGCAAAACTGCACAGAACCTGTGAAAGTGGAATTTGTAGTTGTCAAAATATAGTTGTACATGTGTATCAGTAAATCTGAAGTCCCAAAGAAAAGGTTTAAAAATTACAAAGTAGAGGCAAAACTACTTGCTCAGTAATTTAGCACCAAATTTACCTTCATATGCGCCACAATGGTGCTGAAAGGCATTGCACCACTCAAACGCTTTTTATCAAGGCATATTAGTCAGTCAGCCAGTCTGTCCATTTCTGAAGAAGGCTTTCACTGGCCATACCTCTTGGGTTTGAAAACCGACTTTTTGCTAATAACTTGGGCCAGCTTTCATTATTCCTGGTGTACCTTCTCCAAACTATGGTGCATCAAGCCTGGCACATTTGTCGCCATAAAACCTTATACATTTCCTCCAGACCTGTAAAATGTTACAAATATGATCTGACCATGACCATTTCAAGGCAACCACTGTGACTTATTCTTGTTTTGAGGGTAACAACAGTTCATGTCCAAATACTGACATAAACCCAAGATACTGAGACTTTAAACATGCTAATCCTTTATTTTGCGCATCCTTACTTTGTGCAATATCTGTCAGCTGTTTTTGCAGATAAATATTTGAAAAACTCTTATTTTAGGATCAGTAACAAGTGATAGTCAATATATGAGCTTTGCCTTTGCGAGAAGCCTTTTTGCTGCATAGTATATTTGCCCCCAAAAAATAAATAGTAAATGTTTATATAAATGAACAATTTTACACTTTCACTCGCCGACAAAATTGCATAAAGCACAATTTCAAGGAAAATGAAAACACAGAAAGACCTTGCTTGTCATGGACAAACGATTCCTTTCAACTACTGAGATTCATAAGACAATAAATATCTTGAAAAGTGCACTTCTCAAATATTGATATACACTGTGAAAAATAAAAATGTAAATCGTCACACAATTTTGATAAGTATATAAACGCGTATATCAATGTGCAGGTACATAAATACGCAGAATAAAATTTGTAAAATCGCCTTAGAGCGAAGGACGGTTGATTGGAACCTTATCATAATGATTATGATAGTTAAACAAGTTCATATATAGCAGGTATATTTTCACCTCCAATCTGCAACACCTGAAAAGGTGAGTTAATTAAATTAAATGCACCTCAGTATTTCAGTGGCCTGGTCATCCAGGGTCAAAAATAGAACAAATATGGTTTCTGAATTTGAAGATGGCCCTGCCTGGGCTTTCATATTTATTACATGCGTGGGTACATCCCTTGCCCAGCTGCAATGTAATCCCTCTTATAAGACCATGGGTCAATACTGTGCTAGCATGTGGTCTGAGGAAGACAGACATAGCACAGTGGATTTTCTTTGCCACCTCTGATCGATCGCAAGTTATCTAAAACTTTTAAACACCCTGTTTCTCTGGTCTCTGTTCCTTCATCAGTGCTTTGCTGTTCCTCTCTCGGTAAGGGCTGCACCTGTAAAGCACACTACAGGCCAAAAGTTTGGAAGCAAGATCAAATTTGTACAAAAAAGCTCATTGTTTCATTGACATACTTCGCAACAAAATAAACACGATTATTATATAGAGTCACTTCTGAGAATACATTTTTACTCAAATTATCAGGCCCATATTACTAGGCCCATGGTCCTAGTGCCCGCCGCATTGCCGATGGCATCCGGTGGGCTGTAAACCATCACATAAAGTGAATATTGCAAACTGTGATTTGTTTTTTACTTTTTCACTGAAGTTGTGACTCTTGCAAATCTTCTCAGCCCAAAAACTAAGCCCCTCCATTCTTTTGTGAACATTTATTCAGCAATGGTCTGGTAGCATCAATGTATACAGTACCTAAAGGTAAATAGAGGGAGATGGTGCATATCAATGACAGAAAAGTCTAATCAGGCAGTAAATACATCCCAAAATCCATAGATTTCATTCTGGTTTTTAAGAAAGGCATTGTGAACAGAAACTTGAAGTTACCTCCAAATTTTTGACCTGTATTGGCCTTGCCTCCAAACGTCTGGCCTGTAGTGTACGTGCTCTGAAAATAAGTTTGTGCGCATAGGCGCTTGCAAATTTACACTCAAAACGACTGATTTACCCCTCTAGTTAACCCTTTTGTGTTGAGTAATGTATACACAGGCATGCATGTTACACTGGTTTCTATCATTTGTGGTTGATACGAAGGTCACTGTCCTTAAGTAAAATGATGTGTTCCATGTAGCAGGGGTAGGGGTCTGGTGTGGGTTGCGCCTTCAATGTAGCAGTGACTGTTGAACAGGGATCCATTCCCCCTCCCTTGGTCCCCTTCTCCTTTTGACCAGGGCACCATCCCAGCCAGCAACAGGAAACTCATTTGTGTCCACGCTCGATGAAGGTAACACCGCGGGACAAGCAGGAAATAAAGAGAGGAGAAAGTGAAGTGGCGTCCATCTTACTCATCGGGAGCTGGGAGCAGGCTTTACCACAGAGGCCGCACCTGTAAGCTGTTCCCCTGCAGAGTGAGAAAGGGTCCAATGTTAAAAAGCTAATCCTAGGGCTCTATCAAGTCACACATTTTAACTTCTTTTCCTTGCTTTGCATGCTTTCCTAGCTTTGGGGCACCTATTACCGAATGCAAATTAGAAACGAAGCAAGGAAATGACGCAAGGAGGGAAGCTTTGCTGGAATCTGTATGAGGAAACAGGAATGTCTTGGCGCTTAAAGTGACATTTTGAAGTCACCTCATATTAATGTGGCAGATGGGAAGAAGTCATTGCCCAGGGTGCATACACTTCAAATTCCTCATAAATACTACTGTAATGAATGTGAATGCGATTCCTTGTTCATTTTTGGGACACTCCTAGCTTTTTCAAGGAGCATTTCCCTTGAAGTGACATTCCCTTGAAGATAGCAGACCTTGATAAATTTCTTGGTCAGTGGAGCACCGCGGAGAGAAGCCAGTGGTGTTGCTTGTGGGGTGGCACAGACATGTCACTTTATGACAACAACTAGTCCTGGCTAGTTCTCAATCATTTTCCTTTATTGACGAATTTTCCAATTATTGTAATTGGCATCTGAAGACACGGTTCCTCTCCATATGTGATCTAACAGCAATGAAATCATGGGCTAAATTCAGTACAGTGGTGGAACAATAACAGAATTGGGTTGCACAAAACATCCGTTTTAAACAGTTATTAGTCCTGACCAGTTCTCAGTCATTTTCATGATTTAAAAAAAGGTTCGCTCCGAGAACGCTCCACACTTAACAGGTGTTGCTTGTTCTCCCCGACTAGGTAAGACGACAATCATTCATCTGGACGTGCATTTGCTGTATTTAAATCAACGTTATTCAAAATGACATACATGTTGACTCTCACGCGAATAGCTGGAGCCGCACGCTTTTTATAGCCTATTGAACTGCTGAGTGCCACTTTTTTTTTTAATCAACCCACACAATACCGAGAGTGAAAGTCCGAGTTTCATTGGAACGCAGACCAGTTCAATCAACGCGAAGAATTGGCCCATTAATAAGTAAATTATTGTTCTGTACTGAATTTAGCCCATGATTCCATTCATATGTTAGATCACATATGGAGAGAAACCGTGTCTTCAGTTGCCAATTACAATAATTGGAAAAGGCGTCAATAAAGGGAAATGATTGAAAAACTAGCCAGGACTAATTGTTGTCATAAAGGGACGTGCCTTTGCCCCCTCACTAGCTCCGCCACTGAGAGAAGCACTTATAGATTAAGAGACTAGAATGACCCCAATGTCTTTATGGAGGAACGCTGAAACCTTTCAAGATATCTCGACTGGCATTACTCACTGTGCGAAAGCCACACAAGACAAAAAGAGAGAGAAGAAGAGCAGTAGAGTTGGACAGTCTCAGACAGGAGAGTGGAACAGGACAGTATGACCATATGACAAAGTTTGTAAAGTGATAATGCAAATTGGAGTATTACAGGAAAGTTAACCTACGCTGTCACCACGGGACTGCCCGAGGTCAGGGATTCCGTCATCCGGCTGTGCCATCGAGTTCCTGCTGGGCTGGGGGAAGGAGGGGGACGGCATCCAGGGGGACCCCGAATCCTGGGAAATCTCCATCCTCTGAAGTGTCCGGCCCACACAGAAAAACATAAATAACATCAGTTATGCTAATCATTCATCATCCAGCAACATTTTCCGTTGAAATTTCGAGTTGGCATATGTATGTATTGGTGTGGTCTCCTGCAAAATGCACAGTCACATGCTTGGCATGCAAAGTATAATATGCGGTGTACTTTTGCATGTATTGGTGCATAAGGCCCAGCTTCTTTGTGATCTGAACCATTATTGATGTCCCTGCAGCGTCATTGATATGTGTAAACAGCAAAACAATGGCAGTACAAAGTCTCCAATGTAGATGTCTTTTACGGTTTAGGATCTTTCATATTCGGAGTGCAGCTCCGATACAGAACCACTAATGCGAATGATTGCTCGACTCTTTATCAATGTGTGTGTGTGTGTGTGTGTCCTGTCGTTGAGTGTGTATCTTTGCACTGTTATTTACATATGCGTTAAGGTCCTTCATATGCGCATGCAGACCCCAGTCCAACAGCTTTTAAATGCGTGGATGTACATTACAATGCAGTATCGTTTTAGATTGTAAAGCATCACAGTCTTACGGTGGTTCTTGCTCATATGCATGTGTGAGGGGGATTCGTGCGGTGTGCGTCTGTGTACTCAGGGGCCACTCACACTGTTGAAGCCCTTGGTAATGAGAGCTAGTTCAGTGGGCTGGTACACACAGCTGCGTATCTGGCCGTTGTAGCCGCTGTATGGGGACACTGGCCTGCTCGATGCCGGTGGGAGGGAGGGTTGGCTCGGAGGGGAAGCGAAGCCCGCTGCCAAAATGACAAGATCGCAGAAATAAAAAGACCAGCTACGAGCAAACCACTCCACCCACGCACTCTCCCCCTGGACTCCACACACTGCAGCATTTGTTGTACAGTATAACTCATAAAGGAATGACAGTATTAAATATTACTATTGCGACAGAACATATGGGGAAAGGATAATGCCAGAGGAGTTGTCCATTATCAACCTGAAGGCCTTTAATTCCTGAAAACGGACAACTCGCAGGGCATAATCCCACTTATAAATAAAATGGTCACTTGCCAAAGAAAGACAAATTAAGAACATTAATTTAGATTTTCATGCGTTTCTCAATCAAACAGATACATTTTTCTAAAGCCACAACTCCATTTCCATCAATGCATTAATATAGTGACAGTGATCAGATCGTTTCAATGAAACGGCTAAGGTGTATACATATCAGGAATTGATAGACATCCTGCAGCTAGAATCGAGTATTCACCCAGACCACGGCATAATGTACGGTAAAGTCTATGGTAAAGTCCTGCAGTACACATGTGCATATATGTAAACCATGAAAGTCATACAGCTTTGCGATATCCAAGAGTGCTTTTTGCCATTTATTTATGTTCAATCAAAAGATCACAATGAGAGATTTAAATAAAGCAATACTAGAATGTTCTATCTATTGTGGCTGGCTGGTACAGGGGAGCTCAGGTGCAAGAGATCGCTATGGCTGTTTTTAAATTTGCTTGTTGATAATAAATATGTTCTCCTGCTCTTTTCTGAAGGACTGCTCAGTATCAGTATTGTTATTTGCTATCCTTTCGCAACGAATCAAAACCCTGAAGCTTTATCTGATGAGTTTGAAATTAGGGAATACGCAGGTTTATTTACTGAGGCGTGATAATAATGCTTACTGCGCGTGAGGCTACTTTGAATCCTCTGCGTAATGAACATGACAGGTCTGTTCTCATCCCCCACCATGAAATGGATGAGGATATAGCAGTGAGTGTCGTTCGGCTTCTTCTCTGGGCCAGAACTCATAAGCCAGTCAATATTTCTCAACAAAATTTCATATGTGGATACATCTTACGGTGTTGATCAGCCTTGCCACACTTCCCTCCCTCCTTGTGTCCATCTGTCTGTCATTTCACCGTGTTTTGATTCCAGGCCAGATATTAGCCATCCCGTGGTGGCGGGGTATCAGAGTATTTCAAGCTTGTTTTAGAATGATGATTTTCCCTCAGGTGTGGCATTTCCCAGGGATCATGTAAAAGGCTGCATATAGCATTGTATCGCTCATACAGCGTCATCTTTCAGTTCCAATGTACTTTTACCTCCGCCAAGGAGGTTACGTTTTCACCCCTGTTTGTTTGTTTGTTTGTCTGACTGTTAATAGGCTAACTCAAAAAGTTGCAAACGGTTTGGCAAAGAATGATAGGTGGTTGTCCAAGGTTGAGTCTATTCAATTTTCAAAGTGATCCGGAACACATTCTGGATTCTGGAAATGGAAGAAGTAAAATACATCCATCTAACGTGGGTCCTTGTGATCTTTCTGACCGGATAACTCAAAAAGTTGCAAACAGTTTGGCTGGAAATTTGGCAGGATGATAGGTTGTAGTCCATGGAAGAGTTGATATAATTTTGGAAGTGATCCGGAACATATTCCTTAACCAAAAGAAAAACTATATGGCACGGTGGAGGTATTCGCTCTACCGAGTGCCCTCTAGTTGTATTGTATCTGACGACATGTCAGCCACCCTGGGTTGCGTTTACCAAAAGCTTAGTTGATAAAGCAAGCAACTTAGTTTGTCCATTCACAGTCAATGGGTCCAAATATGTAAGTTAGTGTCCGTGATTTTGGGAAACACACCCCTGGATAGATATGACAACGATGGGCCATTGGACACGACATGTCGTCTTCTGCCCCAGAACTAATGGGAGGCACAGGTAGCCGATAAAGCACAGGCTGTTTTGTATTAGCGTTGTTGTTTATTTTAACTAAAGCCTCATGGATTGCCCTTGATATTAAATGCATCTTGACCCAATGCTACAAGGCCATTACAGTATGTTGTTTATTGCACTCTCACTAGCTAGTAGCAGGGGCTTTATGAAATGCCGGCTTACAGACAGCCCTCCTGGGACTTGGCTTGATTCATAATGCTACATAATGACAGCCTTCATTCATTAAACCAGGAGCCAGTGATTCTGGCAGCAAAAAAATTAACTATTAAATCTCTAATGCGGTATTACATGGATTCGTTGAACATGTCTGTTTGTTGTAGTCTCCCTGCATTCTTCCTGACTCCGCAGCTATCTGTATATTCCTTCTTATTCTTTCGTTATACTTATTCTTCCAGTATATTAGTCCGTTTTCTCCCTCTTTTTGATGTCTCTGACTGTGTCTTCCTCTCTCACTCCATCAATCAAGTTGTCTTCTGTTAACCATCCCTCGCTCTCTTACAGTTCTTACTCTCCGCCTCTTTTACAGTTCTCTTTATCTCACTCTTTTTACAGCTCTCCTCCTCTCTCACATGCTCTTATAAAATGATTAATGTTACATAACTGCTCCCAATCCTCAGATCAAATACTGGAGAGCAAGCAAATGTGTGTAACAGTGTCTGAGCCAGAGTGGCTCAGTGGCGATGTGCTCGAGATCATGTTCTCCTCTCTTTCATGGGATTCTCCGCTCTCTCGCAGTGCTGCACAGCCATACTTCAGGTCGTATCGCTTACAGCTGTGAAAAGTGCTGTATTAGGATGCCTTGTCAAAGTGAGGACTCCGGTGATCGATTAGAAGGTTTAGTTTCCGCTTATATTTCTTCCTGGCATTGAAGCTTTGGCTGGTGTTAGGACTGAAGGGCAGACACAATCACCCACAGGAAAACTTCCCGAATCGAAAGCCCGCCCCTCACCCTTCTCTCCGCACTGCTCAAATTCACATTGCGAACAAAAAGGTCTCCGGTCATTGTATCAATGGCTTTATCCACCAGGATGATCCTAAGATTTCCCTCGATGTTTCAGACATTCCAAAATAACATAGCCACCCTCACCTGGATGCACATTCATTGCAAACTGTCCAACCTATATGTTAGATGTCCTCAAAAATAAGCACTCTGAATTCTTGCTCACAGGTTATAACAAATCTGATCTCCTTCATCAAAACTTAGGAACCTCAATACTATTTGAAATCCAAAGGCAAAGAACCATGATTTATCTTTTACATTTGGGCTTTGGTGATTTGAGTGGCCTCATATTCTCACAGCAACCTTCTGAATATTGTTTCAATGAACTGTGTACATGCATTATCTACTGTATAGGGGTGGGCACTTCCTCTCCTGGAGGGCTGGTGTGCATGCAGGTTTTTATTTCTATCAATTATTAGCTGTCTAGTTGGGTTAATTGATTGCATACACAAATATAGATTTGTCCAAAGAAAAATGTTTTATGTAGGGAGAAAAAAAACAGTCTTTGGTGGTCGTTCATGATAATTTCAAGAAATGCACCTGAAATGTCAGATTTCCTAAATAATTTGGCTAATTTAGGCAATCAACATATTAAAGGCCAAAAGTTGGTGTGAAAACGAGGGACAGATACAGCCCTCGTTCTCCACCTCTGGTATAAACACGCTGTATGTGTATCATTAATTTAATTAAGCCTAGAAGTTGATATTTGCTCTTACCTGCACTGGGCTCATCTGGGGTGAAGGCCTTGTTCTCCATATAAACATTCTGGGAGCTCAGGTCCTTGCGCTTGTTCAGGATGGAGTCAGAAGACGCCCCTTCAGTGCGGTACATGTTTACCGGCAGGGGCTGTGGGTCCTTTTCCTCATCCGGTAGGGCAGCCACTTCGGGAATTATGTAGAAAGCCAGAAATACCCAGCCGTTAGCTATCAGACTGATGGCCAGTGTGGGGTCGTCCCAGTTCGGCTTGCCAAGCGCTTCATTGCCAAAGACGTACATGAAGATCCAAGTCACCCAAATGCTCAATGAGAGGACACTGGAGACCAGTATGAATGTGGATGAGCGCTGCCAGTCCTTGAAAGTGCGTCCCATTGAGACACCCGCCGCCACAAACACGGCCATCAGCAGGAGCAGGACGTATATAAGGACCAAGACAAAGTCCTTGTTGCTAATAGCGCAGGGGTCGGCCGGATCCGAGGTCTCCGGCGGGGTCACCAGTATTGTGATGAACAGCCACAGGGCGTTGATTACGACCTCCGCCAGCCACAACCCTGCAGCCCCCAGGCACAACTTCCATCCCCGGTACCCGCGTCCGTCCCGCGCTAGTGCGTTCAGGGTCACGGCGTGCATCAGCAGGCAGGCGAAGCAGCCGGCGAACAGCACACCGAACAGGAAGCGGCGCACCACGCAGACGGAGAAGTCGCGGCCGGCGATGAAAGCGAAGGAGAGGCCGAACAGGCCCTTCGTGCACACCAACAGCCCCACCTGTAACCCCATCACACTCCGACGCGCCTCAGCGTGCACAAAAGGCATGCTGGCCACTAGCGCCACCAGCAGGACGAAGGCCAAGACTGCACCCGCCGCTGCAAACGCCTCCACCACCACGCCCCACACCGCGTCCAGGTCACACATGTTGTAAAACAGGGGATCCACTATGGAGCTGCACCCTCTGGGGGTGCTATTGGAGGCCCAGACACCAGGCAGAGTGCACAGAGAGACTGAGAATACAGGTAGGAGCACCAGGGGGAGGCTGTTGATGGCACGGCCCATGGTGACCAGTGACTGTGGAATAAGGCAAATAGACAATCTGGCACACAAACAAACAAACAAAGACAAACAAACATGGACACAGGGACAGTCAGAGCACGTATTCATTTGGAACAGTTAACTGACAAACCAAGACATATATACATATGATAACTGAACAATAAATGAGACTGTAGGCAGGGACAATCTGATACGCATGGTCGAACAAGAGAAAAATGTGAGCGGACAAAAATCGGCAGGACGAGTTTCTCCACAAGAATTCTGCTGTGTAAAAATATTGAGAGTTCATAGTCGCTGCTATTGTCCAGTGAAGTAAAAGCAGATCCAGTTTTAACTCTGCAACACAATGTGCAGCCAATTCCCCCACCGAATTCAACACCAATACATTTAGAACATGAGAGGCAGTTAATGGGCCAGTCAAATGCAGTTACTGGTGATGTTTTGAGGAATGTATCTGTGGGTGATTATGGAATTCGACAGATCATCTGGCAGGCAGTAATGAGTGTTGTCCTCAAAAGCTCCCTCAGTGTGCCCATTGCTGATGCCAGTTTCTTGGAAAAAAATGAGTAGCACTTAAGTGCAATAGACCTGATCATGTAACCCATTTTTTTTCTCACAAAGTCATACATTAGGGAGAAGTGCCCCAACTCTATTGTGCTTTACCATAGGAGGATTACAGTGTAAAACAGTAGATCATTCAAGGAATATTTAGAAAGCTCGTCTGCTGAAATATTTGGGGGGAAAGTCTGCTAAAGGGTGCATCATATTTTGAATACGATAAGCTCGCATTAATGATTAAATAGACCGGTCAAAATCAAAATCTGATCCTTCAGTTGTACATAACAACAATGATGCAATTACATAACGAGCAAATATGAGGAATACAGCCCTTCCAAACTCAAAATAACTAAATCCAAGTTCCTCCTTGTATAGTAAAATGTTTAGCACATACCAGACTTCATAAAGTTGTCCATAAATATTTAAGGCAAACAAGACCACCAGAGCTCTGCATTTCAAGGGAAACAACAAAAGATGTGTCTGCTGAACCAGCCGAGCTACCACAGAGCTAAAAGCTAGTGCTAAAACACTGTAGAATCATTATTACCAGTGTAAGGAGAATCTCTAATCCTGCAGTCATCATTACTTAAAAAGTGGGATCATAATTAAAATTTCTTGAAATATGCGATTAACACGGTATTGCTTATGTTTATAATCATGCAGTGAATGCATTACACCTCCAATCAATACAACAGTTGATATATAATTGTTTTCCATATTTCCTCTGTGATCAGCCAATTATGGAGTTGCCCATTGATAGTAACACGTCAGCCTGCTAATAAAACCTTGTATCTTCAAAATGATAAACTTTACAGGAGGGCAGTTAGAAAATTTTGTTTTCCCAAAATGGTGCAAGAGTCACACAAATATTCTACATCTACCAACGGCAGCACGTCACTGAGGCTACATCGCACTACAATATTCAAACCCAGGACACCATGTTTTTATGGCCACGAAAATACATCAAATTGAAAGTATCAAGATCTGGTACATCTTTTTATTTACATTTAACTGTAATCCAGCAGGACACACTTGGGATTTTTGGAAACCTTGGGCTCTGCACCACATTTCAAAATAGGCCTCAAGTTTGAATATAACCCATTTAGCACGCCCACATATGGGACCGTAGGTTTTATAAGTGCTGCTATCATAAAAGCTCAGTGTTTAGGGCGGTGCAAGCTACGGCGAGAACCATTGGCATTAAGACTGTGGCAACCTGGGTCGCCTGATAAACACTCTCATTTAGACATCTGGCTCATGACAGCGCAACTGATGTATGAGTCTTTGAGCAGATCTGGTCCCTTGTCCGCTCTGTGTCACGACTTTACTGCGTAAGGTGCATATTTGATGGGCGAGTGTTGCTGGGGGGCTGCTGTCTCTTTAGGTGCCACCAAGATTGTGCCAGTTTCAGAATATTTCTTTTAGCTCCAGGACTAGGATAAAAAGGTTATTTTTCCAAAGCTGACAACTTCTAAAAGATATTTAGCCATTTCCTGGTATTTACTGTGTTTACATACATTGGTAGCCAAGGTATTTGAGACTGTATGTCATTGCAGGAAATTGAAAGACACAACTCCAGTGGCTCATTGTGAAATTTGTCATTTTTCTACGCAATTCCGTTACCGAAATTGCACTGTAGTTCTCTTCATCATCTTATTACCACATTAACAGCGCCCTCGATAATTATTGGCACCCCTGGTTAAGATGTGTTCTTTAGCTTCAAATAAATTCTTTTTTTCTAAAAAATATAGGACCACAAGGAAAAAAAGAGGAAAATTCAACCTTTAATTCAGGTGCATTTATTCAGTGGGAAAAAAATCCCACATTAAGAAATAATTTTTTTTACATCAAATTGTGTACCACAATTATTAGCACCCCTTATGTTAATACTTTGTACAACCCCCTTTTGCCAACAAAACGGCACCTAATCTTCTCCCATAATGTTTCACAAGACGGGAGAATACAGAAAGAGGGATCTTCCACCATTACTCTTTGCACAATCTCTCTAAATCATCCAGTGACCTGGGTCCTCTCCTCTGCACTCTCCTCTTCGGCTCACTCCACAGGTTTTCAATGGGGTTGAGGTCTGGGGACTGAGATGGCCATGGGAGGAGCTTGATTCTGTGTCTGGTGAACCATTTCTATGTAGATTTGGCCACATGTTTAGGGTCATTATCTTTCTGAAAGACCCAGTGACGACCATCTTCAGCTTTCGGGCAGAGGCCACCAGATTTTGATTTAAAATGTCCTGGGATTTCAAAGCGTTCATGATGCCATGCACCCTAACAAGGTTCCCAGGGCCTCTGGAAGAGGAACAGGCCCACAGCATCACCGATCCTCCCCCATACTTCACAGTGGGCATGAGATGCTTTTCTGCATACTCATCTTTTGTGTTCTGCCAGACCCACTTAGAGTGTTTGTTGCCAAAAAGCTCTATCTTGGTCTCATCTGACCAAAGCACATGGTCTTAGTTGAAGTCCCAGTACTGCTTAGCGAACTCCAGATGTTTGCGTTTATGATTGTGAGTGAGAAAAGGTATTTTCCGTACATGCCTCCCAAACAGCTTGTTGGCATGTAGATAGTGCCTGATGGTTGTTTTGGAGACTTTGTGACCCCAAGATGCTACCATTTGTTGCAATTCTTTAACGGTGAGGTTTGGATAACTTTTTATTTCTCTAACCATCCTCCTCACTGTACGTGGTAGCAAAATAACCTTGCGTCCTCGTGCAGGCTTGTTTACCACTGTTCCAGTTGTTTTAAACTTCTTAATGATTCCTCTGACAGTAGATATGGGCAGGTGCAGGCGAGTGGCTATTTTTTTTTTGCTATTGCCTGACCTGTGAAGGTTGACACACATCTGCCTTACTTGAATGGTGTGTTCCCTCGTCTTTCCCATGTTGAAGAGTGGATGAGAGAAATGGCCTCTGTGTCACGTCATATTTATACCCCAGGGAAACAGGAAGTGATGATTTACTAATTGTTAGGGGTGCCAATAATTGTGGAACAGGTGATTTTACGAAAATAATTATTTCTTAGGGTGAGATTCTTTTTTCCACTAAAATTCACTTGAGTTGAAGGTTACATTTTTCTACAATTTTCAGTGTGAGAGTATGTCTCTGCAATAAAAATTGTATTCATTTTAAGGATTTTAACACATCTTAACCATGGGTGCCAATACTTGTGGAGGGCGCTGTATTTTATTCTTATTAAGAATGATCTTCCTTCTTATGTCAATACTGAATTTCAGACATTAAATCTCAAATACTTAGCTGTAATCCTGGAAAATTTGTGGTAATGGAATTACACCAGTAACAGAATTACTCTGAAAGCCACTGAAAAACAGAAGATATCACAAGGTGGCATGAGGACATTATGGAGCACAGTGGTTCATTTATTTGGACATCTATAGTTGAGTGTTTCTTCCTGTGAGTTAAGTTTCCCTAACCAGCGCATGAATTATACCACGACCTTGTGCGGCAATTGCCGTGGTTGCCCCCCTGAGCACAAAGAGCCACAGATGGATAGAAGGGACAGTATTACATAAGTATTTGTCTTCTGCCAATAATGTATAATACTTATGGTTCATTTACTAGTGTTTAATGTTAACATGTTCATTTTGAGCTTTGCAAGTTTCAGGAGTTGATATTTTATACATTTTCTTTTGTGTGAAAAGACTGCCACTCATGAATGAGAAAAGTTAGAAAGAACGTAGATATTGCAAGCAATGACACATTTGAGATTTGCACAGTGCTTTTGACATTGGCTGTGTTGCCGTAATTCTGTTACCGACTTCATTACTCACAATATTTACCCAAATGAATAATGCTGGAACACTGTAACTACTACTAATCAAAATTTTGGTTCAACGGGAGGTCGGCAACACAAACATCATTTATGATACCAATTTTCAATGGCTTTGTTGTTTTGAGTATAATAAATTTAGTAGATGATCAGAAAACGTAATTCCGTTACCGTTTTGTACTTCCGTTACCGCTGTCTCTTTCTCATAAATGGCATCCTACAAAATATCTGTGAACATACCAGTCAATTTAAACTTACCATGGCCTGGTCAACATCCAAGGCCACCAACTTAAGATTAAACCTGCCGCCTATCGTTGCCAGATTTCAGAGAAATGCCTGTCAAAGTAATGGCAAAAATAATGGCATTTTTTTTCTGCTGTAATTCCGGTACCGACACTTTCACTTTCGTAAAGCCTTCTACAGAATAGATTACCCCAATCTTTGTGTTATACAGCTCAGTAGGCATGCCAGTGGAGCTGATAAAAGCACAGGCAAGTAGCTACTGCATTAGAGTAATAGATGGCAGGTAAAAATGACATGTAAATTACTCTTCATCGTAATTCCGTTACTGTGGAATTGCCCGGGAGTTAAACTCATACATCAATAATCATTGCATTAACATCATTTAGGTTGATTCGGGACATTTTTTGGTAGGTTGCTTAAAATTCTGAGAACTACCTTTCATGTTACTTATAGACCTTTCATATGGATCTCAGCTATATTTTTATTTTTTTTTAAATGTGTTGAAAAGTAAAAAACTTTATAAAATGGGAGAGCTAGTACGGTAAAATTGGATATTTCAATATTCTGTAAGGGTTTGTCCTCCCCTTGCTGCATTCTTCACCTCCTCCTTATCGTTTAAATTAAAGATTTTTACATTTTTATGCCCAGTCTGTGCATATGGGTCCCTTTACCTGCTTTTGGGTGTATGGTCCCAGTGCCCGCCAGCTTGTTGTCTTCAGCCGGCGGGACCAAACCATGACATATTCCCTTTCAAACTATGCCTTCCTCCCCTGCTGGGATGTGTGTGTGCGAGAGCAGGAAAGCAAGGATGAACGAGACACAAGTGTGCACATGCACAAACGCTTGCATTGCATGTACATGTATGTGTGAAATACACACACGTGTTCTACCAAGTTTGTAGCAATCGTGGCTAATTCTGGGATATTGTGGCTGACATCGCATCATCTTCAATATTCTCAAGTGACAAAAATAGTAAAAATGTCTGAGCTATGACAGGGTGGCACACAATAACATTGTAACTCATGATTTTATGGCACCTGGTAGTCTAGAAATATGCAGGTGCACTTCATAAAAGTGCCCCATTTTAACAGAATTTTGCTGAATGCATCCAGGGAGCAAGGGAAAGTCACTTACAACCCTTTCCTATAAAAATGAAAGTGTATCGTGAAAATATTCTGACTTGAAGTCAAACACTTGATAAAATGCAACATCTAACGACCATTTTGGGTGATATACCCACATTGTTTTAGCTGCAGTACACTTATTACAAAAAGAGCGAATCAACATGGCTTGCCTTGCTAGTTCAGGGACCAGTCAGTGATTTTTAAAATCTTTGCTCTCTGCCCACCAAAGTCATCTCTGACAAATGCATTTTTTTTTTTTTTTTTTTCACGTTAAGGACATTTAGCCTATCTCAACAATGCAAAACCATTTCTGGTGATAGGCGCTGGTAGCCCGTTTAAAGAGTCCACGATCTTATTCGTCCCATTTCACCTGATGTCCCAAATCACCCAACACCCTAATTACTAAGATTACTTGCATGCACACTTAAACAGATTGAAATCAAATTTAAAGTCTCGTAATGTTCAGCAAATTCTATCACCAATCAATACACCAATAATCAATGTCCAGAATTGCAATAAAATACATTAAATTCCGAGGATAAGCTATTCGTGATGATCACAAAAGTAGGGTACCAATTTTAAAATCATGCACTTTAACTTTCAGCACTAATACTGTTTGGACCAGTGAACCCATGAATAATCAAACACTGCAATGGGCAGTCCGTTATAAATAAGTTTAACACAGAAAGAGAGCTCTTACCTCTCCCCTGCTCCTCTTTGTTTTTAATTCCGAGAAGATTCTTAATCCAATTAGTTAAATCAACCGCGGCTTTTTTAAAACTGTGCTAATTGCATGATTTCAATTTTTAGTTAGCGGAGAAAAGCGGGATACTGACATTCCAGCTGATTACTCCTACATATAATTTGTTCTCATTCACCACGTAGGCCTACATGACACTGTAATAATTAGCAAAATTACTGAAATTGCTTCCGTTAAACGATTGAATATAAGTAGACCTTTCCATGCAGATCAAGCCATTTCACAACCCGATCAGATTAATGGATTTCAATTCTGCCTGCTCTTCACTCTCCCTCCCTCCAGTTATCGTCCACCGACTCCAATTGTAGTCCAGCCTCAAATGATTGGCACCATGGTTATTCAGTAACCTCCTACAGCAGGTCCGCTGGATTTCTCCCCGCGATCAATAGATGACGAAGGTCTCACTGGAATTTTCTCCTGTACCTTCCCCGAGTCCGCTTATCTTATTTAAAACCACAGTATGTACATATTCAAAGAATGGCAAAACTGACTTTGAGTTATGTGACGTAAAATTGCGAAAGGTGCAGGTGTCTAGATTTAAGAGGTGTCTGGTGATTGAGTACTTGCGCTCGAGGTTTTATTGTTTAGGTGAAAGTGGATTTGAGCGTCTAAATATATGAAATGTTGGCTCCATCAGAAACAAATATAGCGTTGGATTACTTAAAACTTGTGGTACCCTAACGAACTGCTACGATTTATATCCTCAACCTAACGCGTGAAAAACTTCGATCTGAATGGAAACATAAACGAGACAACACAACTGTTAAGAATGATAGCTGTGCGCCGTCCGGTTTATGCTGTCTTGCAGTGACCAGACCCCTGTATTCTCAGCGTCAGACACCAAAACATGCATTTCAAGTCAAATGTGAAACGTAAAAGCGCTGAAAAACTGGTAATCATAACCCAACTCCCTTTTCCATGGATGTCCAGGCATAAAAATGAAGAGAATTAATTAATTAACATCATAAAAAAATAAATTAAACAAAAAAAAAAAAACTCAAAGCCATCGATGAAAGGAATTTTAGGATAGAAGCTTAATGAGACACGTTCGAAACGCCAGGAAGCTCTTCAGCAGCCTACACTAGGGTGCTGGACGCAAGATTCTAATCTCGGACAAACAAAGACTATGCAAGAAACAAACTTAGCGCATGCGCCGGAGTCACTCGCGACTTTTTTTTTTTTTTAATTTCCATCAAAATACAATAAGATATTGTCGTGTCAACCCCTTTGGCAAATTTTAGGCAAGCAGTTATTAAAAGACATAACTCTGGGAAAACAAAAGTTCTGATATGAAAGCGGATCATTTAGCGTCATCTAGTGGCTTGCTATGGTAGAAGTTGTTTTCTTGCTTAAAAACAGTCCCTGAGAAAATCTCATATGTGCGATTATATATTGAAGCTGAAAGGCTTATCAGAGTGAAATTTATGAAATACACTCTACTGATTAATAAGAGGACATAATAAATAAATAAATAAATGACTGGAAGTGAAATGTTTGTTCAGGCTTTTGGAGCCTGATCTCATGGTTGGAATACAAGTGTAACAGTGTGCCAATATGATACTTGTCGCCATTGCTTTAATGGTAATAGTCCACTTCACCCTGATATGTATTACAAAATGCTGAGAGTCTTAATAGAATTACACAGGCACCATAGCACCTATGCTGCAGGTTATTGTTTTGGAGAGTATTTATAGATTTCAGCAACTGAATCTATCTGTCGTTTATCAACAGTATGTCTAGCTGGAACAGTTTAACAGGTGAAACATTAACCCACAACTTCTGGGAACTGAAGTGAAAAAGCAAAGTGAACCATGGCAACAAGCATTGGGATCAGTTTGGGCTCCCAACTGATTAAGTTATGGAATTACCCTCCTGGAGCAGACCATTAAAAAATGCATAGTATGCCTACTTAATTTTTGACATTTGAGTCATCCAAATAAAATATTACTCTTATGAGTACCTCATTCTGACTGGAAAGGGGAGAAAAGTGCAAACTGGGTTCAGATGCAGTCTACAATCTGTTGTGTTACTTGTGCACGTGTTCTGCTTTGCTAATGACTTAATCAGCGTGTCATTGCAGTTTGCCGTGCGGTTCATTGATCTGTCGCAGGCTTGCATTAAATATTTGACCTATTTGATAAGGGTTTCGTTCGCAGAGTTTGAATTGAAGGGCACGTAGGACTGGTTTCAGAGAAATGTAATACAACATGCATGCAAAAAAATGGTTTTACAATAACATTATTGAAATGATTTTAATGTGCTGGACTTCTGACCTATTGGCTATTCTATCCAGCCACGTGTTCACCAGTCAATCGGTCAGTGTCCCCGTCTCGACAGAGGGGCATTGTCTTTTTATAAATGAATCAGGGGAAGCTCCTCTAAAAGCCGGCATGCATTGTGAGAGTTGCGTGGCTATATAATTAGCTCATTAAACTCCTGGGGAGATCGCTGATTACACTGTGGCTCCCACAGCACTGTGCTAATGCTTTCATTGATTTGCTAAACACTGAGTCGGTGCATTACATTGTGCTATAATGATAAAAAGACGTCAAAGATATTGACATGAGCCTAAAAAGTCAGTTACGTCATCATAGCATCAAAACATCAACCACATTGTCTGGGGTTAATTAAAAGCATTTTTCACTTATTCATTGTAATCTCCTGCAGCAGTGTGGTATGCATTCATTCAATTACAGCCTTGTCTATCGTTGGACAGTCTCGTTTTGTATTGGAATGATATGCAATTCTATATTTTCTTCAGTGTACCATGGTTTCAATGCCTTGTCCAATGTGCAGTTGCTGGTTGGCGTTTCCTAGTGTCCGAGCAGTTCCAAACGAGTAACCTTGGTTAATGATTCTTATTCAGTGCCCTCATCAGCGCAGTCCTGGGAAATGCATGGAAACAGGGTTAATAAAGTGGTCCTGGGGCGGATGTATCCATCCATATCTATTCTTGTGCACGCGGAATCCCCGAATTTTGATTTTCCCGGCCTTTACAATCTGCTCTGCCCCCTGGTGTTCAATGCAATGGCTATTTTTTATTTTTTTTTTTTTTTGAAGAGCAAAGTACAGTCCTTAACCAAGTAACATGTTCAATAAATCTGAAGTTGACGTGCGTCACCTGAGTCCTATTGGTTGATGACACTTTTTATTTCAAATGCACAATAAAATACTTTTTCTAGACAAATAAATGTAATTTAAAGATTTCTCGTCAAAAGAACAGGGCAGAGATTTCAAGTACTATCTAAAACCATGAAGCAAATACAATCCTGAGAGTACCATTCAGGTATTTCATTTCCATCTTATCATAAATGAGAAGGTTTATTCTAGGGAAAAAAAGCAGGTTTATTTTTATCTTATTTTATATGCTCTGGAAGCTGGGAGGAATCATTTTTCTTGATGGGGGAAAAATATGTATTGGTGCATAACATAGCTCGTCACTATAGCTGTTCTCTAACCTGTATTATCTTAGCCGGTTCACAGTCAGGGTCTCAGGGGAAGTGGGTGGGCGGGTGGTCAATGACATTGTTCAAAGCCCCAATGACTGTTGACTTTCATGTATTTATCCAAAGCAATTTATTTGTTTCAACTAAGCAGGGGCCAATCCCCTGTGGGGCACAATGGGGTTAGGATCTATTGGATACACCAAGGCTTGAACCAACAAATATCTTAGACAAGCACTTTAGCCAATGGTGGTCACAGTAAACCAAAAAGTTAGCTTTGATAACCCCTAATTTCCTAACTGAAAATGTTTAAATAGCAATAAACCAATAAAAATATTGTGGAAGCTAACAATAACCACTAACTTTTAGAAGATGAGTTTATCTTCGGTTTTTTAACTCAAAAACAACCTTAGAAATAACAATAGACAAAGAAAAAATAAAAACCAAAAACCCCACCAGTGACTGTTAAAAGAGCAATACACCAATAATTAAACTCTAAGTAATCTCAAAGTGTAGGCTTTGAATAAATAGCATTATCACAGCTCAAGATTTATTTACCCCTTATGATTTCCCTTCACCTGGTTTCCCATTGTGACAGCTTACCATAGCACTAAAAAAAAAAAAAAGTTAGTGCCCAGGCTGCCTTCAAATTTTAAGCTCATTGAACTTGAGATTACAAATTGAGGTAATATTCAACTTAATCTTAAATTCAGTTAATGTGAGGTAACGCTCTGGAACCAAACGCGAGAACACAGGATTGCAATAAAGGAGATTTTGAGCCAGGGGGGTAATCCCCGCAGAGCAGAAGGCAAAAGTACAGAGTCCGCAATCCAAAAGTCAAAATCCAGTGGGGCAAAAATAGAGTCGTAATCAGGGCAGCAAACACAAAAATCGTAGTCAGGCAAAACAGATTCGGTACACAGGCAGTGGTTTGTAGAAGCAAAAATCAAAAACCAAAGGGCAATCCGAATCAATAACAGGGCAGCAATGAAACAGATGCAACAGTAATCAAAGAAGGGTAAGCCAAAAATCTAAAGTCAGACGGTCCAGTCAGAAGAAAACCGCAATGAGTACAAGGCGGATAATGAGCAGCACAGGTAAACACGAGAGATGTTCTGATAGGGAAGTTCTGTGAAGAGACACCTAATATACACTCCAGGGAGATCACATGGTACATAGAACACAGGTGCAGGAAATGAGACTAATTACAAAGCGTGGAACAAAAGGGAGAACCTAATCACATAAAATAGGCAAAAGCCAAAACGCTGACAGGGATCACGAGACAGCCTATGGACAAACATACGGCTCCAGTCAAGGAGTTCAAAGGTGCATAGATAATGAGAGAAAGCACAGCGTGATCAAGTGTGGAGAATCCACAGAAATGCAGCAGAGAAGATTAGGGAAAGAGGTGTAGACTAGAACAGGGTGAGTGCTGAGAGCTTGTTAATCAATTAGTAAGTGAAACTATACAATCCCTTAGTGCTCGTTAGTAAGTTAGTATTATATACAATGATAGTTAGTGTTAGCAACTTTAAGCAAAAACAACAAACAGTTAGTATGGTTCGTAAAATAGAAAAGTAAGGTGAAGTAAGCTAACGAGATCGGAAGGAAGACTGAAATCCAGAAACCATTAAATCACCCAAAGAGTGGCACGCAATACCAGGGCTGTAAGCTGAGACAAGACAAGAGACCGACAGGGGGAGACAAAAAGTAATGCATGGTGGAAAGCAAGACATGGACCGGATTAAAGCTATGGTAAAATGCAAAATATGGAAATACATAAGACAATACATAAGCGAGTCTATGTTACAATTCACAATACACATATCAAAGAATAATCAGACATGGCAATTATTCAAATAACAATAAAACATAAGATCAAAACATGGCAAATAGAACAAGACATGGCAAATCGGAGCATGAACATGGCGAGACAGATCAGAATCATAACAGTTAACTTGAAATTTTAAGGCAGCCTGGACACTAACTTTTTTCAGTTGAGACAACTTTTTATTTTTTTTACAGTGTAAGACGACGCCCTCAACCCCATGTGGATCTATGACCTACAGCTGTCACTGATCCTGTTGTAGATTGCTTTGACGCATCATGCACTTAATTGTAAAGAGAACTACTTGTAATGTTAAAACCCGTGGTTTCTTCTGTGCACAGGAGAGCAGGCCTGGTTTTCCTGTAAATACAGTATGGAGTATAGAAAAGCAATAGGTAATTGCAAACATGAGATATAAAGTAAACATGAAAGAAATCTCCAAATGGAATCACAGGGTTGTGCTCCTAAATGAATTCTAAACAATGCAGCCATCCCATCCACTTTCCGACCTGAGCCATTAACGTAAGTCTCGTCGATCTTCTACTTCCAAACTAGCTCCAGCCACCTTATACGACAAGCTAACATTACCAGACTAAAATTACGCTGGCCATGCTAAAACAGTAAGGTTCGATATGTTGCCAAAATGGATGGTCAAATTTTATGCCTGCTATCCTGCTCCAGCAAATAAAAACAATCACTAGCTGACGGAAACATAACGTTATGGAAGGCAAGTAATTTATACCTTTGTGTAAAATGTATCCTTATCACGTCCTTCGAACCAACATTTTGGATGCCATTTCGATTGGAAACATAACTGGTTTGCAAGTGAATACCGCCATGAAGGTTCTGTGCAGAACCTTGGTCACACTCTGAGCCTCCCAGAAGCAGAGATTTGTGGAATATCCAAGATGAAACAAATTTTAGTTCTTCCGTACCTCCAACTAAGTCACTATACATTTCAAATAATGACACTGGAGGGGAAAGTAGGCAGATTTTGCATCTGATTTCTGGAGATGCTTGAAAAAAATGGTCAGCATCTGTTTTTGTTGTGTGTCTGATTATTGTTTAGTTCTCATTTTATTTTTCGTGTTTTGAATTGTTTAAGCATTCACTGTTGATTTTCTTGAGGTCATTTCCTTTCCTCGTTTCAGTTCGTTGATGTCTTTGTTTTCATTTGCGCCTCCGCAGTCACTCTCAAAACTCTGTTTGATAATTCTTTGACTCATGCCCTCATTTGTGACCACACCGCCCGTCGCATTCCTTGTTCCTGCACACCTGATTTCCATTCACTCGCTCTTAGTTTAGCCCCGAAGTACACCTCTAGTTTTGTGCTTTTAGTTTGCGAGTTTGTTGCTTTGCAAAGTCAGTCACTCATGAGCCTTGTATATCTTTCCTCCATTGTCCACAATTTTCAAGATTGCCTGTCCTAGTATATTGTCTTTATAGTTACGACCTTGGCTGGTTCCCGACTTATGATTCTGCTCTCCCTTGGTTTTTGCATTTCCACTGTTTGGCACTGAACCCCTAGACTGTCCACTAGTTATGATTAGGATTTGCTCTTTTGAAGTTAAATTAGCTTGTGTTACTGAATCGGACTGTTTGACCCTGAGTTTTCTTTTAGTAAAACCCGCGAAACTGAGTCTCTGTCAGCGATTGAGTCAAGAGTCAGCCTCCTGTCAAAATTGGCAAATTGCATTTTTCGCACTATATTCCTAACTCAAATAGATGGAAATAAGGGCGAAAATCTGCGAGGTGCCCCTTTAAACTTTATTTGCTTAGCTGACAAAAAAAAAAAAAACTAGTTAGCAGACTTAAAGTTAGCCAAACTATATTTAGAGGAATTTATTAGTCAGCTAACGGTTTTCGAATTTACTGGAAATGCTAATCTGTGAAGGAAAAAGTTAGTGGTTAGTAGACTGGCGGTGCTGTGCCCACCACTGCCAAAAGGCCAAAATCTGCCTGTAATTATACCCTCTAAACAAAATGTCTGCGATATTATGTATTTGGTTTGGCTGCAATTGTTGCTGTGCCCACAAATCCTCAGCATTAACGCAATAACTCAAAGTTTTTATCGGAATTGCACAAATTTTTATTTTTGTTCATTCCCAATGCACTGCCGGCAAACTCTGTTGTTTCTCGTGACCCTATATCATTTCCTGTAGTGCTATCACCCACTCAAGTTTTATCATTCCTGATGCAATTACTCAACAGTTGTGATGGGAATCCTGTAGCACCTCTTGTGATCTTTTCTGATGCACAAAGAAGGCTTATTATTGATGTTGGTCACTCTAAGACCTTTGCTGTAAGGCCGCCACCAGGCCAAACTTTTAATTTAAAAAAATAATTGTGATAACTTGATGGTTTTTATGGGAATCACATGAAGCTTCTTGTTTTCATTCTTGGTGCATTGAGGGCAAACCCAATTCTTTTAAGAAACCCCTCAATCTTTCGTGTTCCAACATCATCAGGTCAGAATTTGGATTTCAAATTGCGATTACGCTCAAAGTTTTGCTTGGAATCATCTCACACCTTTTGTTGCTGGTGCATTGAGTAGGGCTGCCATTGCTGTTCGCTACCCTTTGACCTTAGCTGTAGTTCCACCACCAGGCCAAAGTTTTAATTTTTAAGAAATGCAGTAACTCGAAACAGTTTGAATAGAAATCATACCAACTCTGCTTTCAACATTCCTGGTGCATAGAGCTGGCAGTTAGTGATCTTGGTGGCTCTCTTATGTTTCCTGAAGCATCACCTCTTCATCAGATTTAACATTTCCAGCTGTAAAAACTTGAACAGTTTTGGTTGAAATCATATCACACTTCTGTGGTTGTTTTTGGTACCTTGATAAGGGATGTCATTCACATTCTTCACTCTCTGATCTCTGCTGTAGTGCTACTATCATGTCAAATTCTTAGGGTTTTTTTTTTTTTTAAATAACACAAACAGCTCTAACTGGCTTTCAATTTCCGTGGACGACATTATTCATGGTGACGGCTACATAATGTTTTCTGTAGCACTGCTACTCGGCCAAATTTAATATTTTCGAAGGTAATTACTCTAAGTTTCGATGGGAATCATGTCAAACCTTCTGTGATTGTTTCTTGTGAATAGTGTCCCTAGGACCTTACCTGTAACACTACAACTTTCAGTTTTAAAAAATGCAATAATTTGACATTTTAATTAGAATCCTGTTGAATCTGCCATCAACATTCCTGGTGTGTAGCGGAGGAAACCTATTCATTTTAGTGGCTCCATTACTTTCACTGTTGCACCACTATTAGGTGAAGTTACATTTCCAAATGCACTAAGCCAAACTGTTCTAATGGGAAATTTGCTGTAAACATTTGTAGCGCCACCATTAGGCTAAACTTCACTTTTCAAAATATTTAATAACTCCGGTTATTTATTTTTTTATTTAATAACTCGGGGAATCGGGTAAAGTTTGCTGTTAAAATTCCTTGGAGCTCAGAGCAGTTTTCCTTGTTCCTTGAATTTCGGGAACTTATACCCTTTCCTGTAGTTTGGCTTAGTGGTGGCGCTGTAAATTTTGCCTATATGGGGAGAACGGTGTTGTTTCAGGGGCCATTGTCCACCGACAGCATTCGTCTAGTTTTGGGACAGGATTTTGCCCTGCAGTTTTGGAATGGTCACCAAAACTGGGTGGCGCAGTAGTTAGCCCTACTGCGTCATAGCAAGAAGGTCGTGGGTTTGAATCCAGCCTGGGTCCTTTCTGTGTGGAGTTTCATGTTCTCCCTGTGTTGGTGTTGGTTTCCTCCACCCACAAAAACATGCAATATAGGAACATGGCTGTGTGCGAATGTTTGGTGAAGCTTCCGACACTCTGCCCCAGGGCAGCTGTGGTGACAAAAATGTAGTTCACCACCATCAGAGTGTGAATGAATAATGTATCCATTGTGAAGCGTCTTTGAGTGCCCAGAAAAGCGCTATATAAAACCAATTATTATTAAAATCTGCTACAGGGCATACACACTGTGTTCTCATACATACCTACTTCCAATTTACAGTTTCTTAAAAGCCAATGGCTTTGGTCAGTGAGAGGAAACCAGCTTTAGAAGGAAACCGACACGGGGAGGACATACAAGCTCTAAAATGTCTTGGCCAAGACTCCAGTTTGGGACTATCGTGCTTTGAATGACTGTGCTGTCTACAGTCCACGGCACCGCTGTCCACATTTCCACCAAAGTTTATCAGGAACCACTGAAGATCTTTTTTGACCTCATTGAAAAGGTAACAGGCTGTGTCTTCAGAGCAGGAAGCTGTTGAGAGACCAGGGATGTGTACATTTCCACTGAAATGGAAAGTGAATGTGGGAATTTCTGTCCGGCTGTGTAGTTGTGTGTGTGTGTGTGTGTGTGTGTGTGTGTGTCTTTGAGACCAAAGCAGAGACATCAGTCATTGATTTCTCCTTGCCAAGCGCATTATTGGCCTGCGGTGAAACACGCTATCAGTTGGTATTACCACGCATTGTGCACACCATCTGTGATGGGGAAGTGCTCTCTCTTTTTGTCAGTTTTCATTCCAATGGGATTTTTTTTCCCTCAATATATAAGTTTAACTGTGTTCAGCACCCCCACAAATCAAGTACACTGAGCTGGGTACAGGTCTCTGCACCGGAGAGTTGACTTCAGACAATTCATGTTTCATTCTAAAGCACAAATAAAATGCGACCTTCAACCAAAGTTCAGTCCAAAGAGTCTAAAAAAAAAACACTGCACTACAGTATACACTACAGGGGAAAAAATAGCAGTACAATAAAGCAATAATAATACTGAGTATATGCTATGAATCTTAGGTTACACCAAAAGAAACTCCAGAAGTTAAGTAGTGTACATGCTTGCTGCAGAGTGCATGAGATCTCAAGTCATTATTAACGGCATTGATAGTGAATGAATTAACCCACAGATTTCAACTAAACTTATCGGAGGTGAGCTAAAGGTCAAATCATTTTCACGTATTGAGAAAAAATGCTATGTGCTCGCAGATTTTTATTTTTAATTTTTAGTCCCTGAAAGATAAGGTTGATACGAGAGAAGAAAAACGTGCTTGGCTGGCGGAGAGGTGTAACAGGGCGACAGGTTGAAGGGATGCAAATCTTTCCCATGGTGCTTCAGGGTCTTCAGTCTCCGGTGGAGCACAAATACAGACAGGGACAGAAATACATACAGCTCCCCAAATTTTTTAAAAATGCATGTGCACACAATGTGTGTGTGTGCGTGTGTGTGTGTGCGTGTGCGTGTGTGTGTGTGTGTGTGTGTGTGTGTGTGTGTGTGTGTGTGTGTGCGTGTGTGTGTGTGCGTGTGCGTGTGTGTGTGTGTCCCCTCTTGCCTGTTAGCAGCTGAACTCCTCAGAAAAAGCTTATTTAATAAAGGCAATCCCAACCCCCACCTTCAGCCGAACTCAAGCCCTCCTTCTATACAGACTTCGTGAGTCGGGTAAGGATCAATGCAGTGCAGCCATGGAGAGAGAGAGACAGGGAGAGAGAGAGGGAGAGAGAGAGAGGACAAAAAAAATCAAAGCGGTTGCCATGGCAACGGCCCTGCCAGTATTCCACCAATCAATGGGGGTCCGGGAGGCTGCCGATTTGCCTCCCGCGGAGGACAGCCCGGCGTCCTACATAAAGAGTGTGGGACCAGGAGCGGGGTGCCTCACACACGGGACCGACCCCCGAATCCTGAAGCGCCGGTGAGGAAGGGAGGGGCCTACTGCAGGTACGCCACATCGCATCAGCCCGGGACGGCGAAAATAAGAGGAGCGAGAGAGAGCTCTGAAGAAAGGCAGAAGAAGAGGAAGAGGCGTAGGAGCTTGTGCAGAAAAGAGACGGAGAGATGGGCTCTGCGTGCGGAGGACGGACGCCTGCGTGGTCTGTGGGGGTCCTGCTCGCGGTCCTCGCCTTCTGCGTCACCGTTGCCAGCCCAGGTAAGGGAACAAACGCTCCACCGGTGGTGCACATCCGGACTGCTGAGACGCCCCTGCGTGCGTTTTACGTCCACCCTTTCCTGTCCTGACTCCAGCTGACGAGGCTGTAATGTAGCTCACTCAATGTCACACAGGATGAAAGAGCAGTGCGTGGTGTCAGGAGGTCAGCAAGGTTTAGAGGAGGGGGCATCGCATCGTGTAGAGGGCAATAATTTGTTAGTTATCATTAGAGCTGTTCACTCAATTCTCAGTGACTGAAGTCCAGACCACACCAGGGGAGGTGTGTCACCCCGCCGATAACGCCAGCATTAAATGGGGTCCATTTATTGCAGTGAGACGAGAGAGCGGCAGCCATCATCATTATTTTTCATGCCGGACCCTGGTGCTACTCATTGGATGTTGATTTAAACAGATATTCATCTGACTGCGCCTCAGCTGGCAATGCAGCATGAGCTGACATTGATTCTACTCACCTTTGAGCCTGTGTTTCTCTCCATCACTGCCATTTGTCTCTCTCTGACAAACACACACACACACACACACACACACACACACACACACAAATGCTAAATCACGTGGAATTCAGAGGGACTTCCACTTTCTGTCCACAGTGCATTGACGAGTTTCATTTTTCACAAATTCTATTTGTTTTCTATGCTCTGTTCACAGTTTGGATCAGTTGGTCCTTTCAGCACTTTTGCAGTGAAACAAGCGAGGAACAGGATAGATGCCTCTTCTTGGTTTCCTCAATTTTCTCCCTGCAGTGACTGCTGCCACATGCTGGTGCCCCAGTGTTTTTGGGTTTCTGGCTTGCAACGCTGTCAAAAATTCTAGAATCAATCTGTCGCTGCACGGCATGGGGCCTGAGAGCAGAGCAGTTTGCGTATGCTGTCTGCTTGGGACGAGTCCAGAACTCCACTGATAATGAGAGTCTACCTTCCTGCGCCTGATGTAATCAAGTAAATGAATCACTGTCTCGGGGCCCATAAATATTACCAGTATTATCAGGGGCACCTTGTGCTTAATTCAGTGCTCTAACCAAAAAAGAAGGCATTGATATCAAAAAAAAAGAAGCTCCCTGCATTGTTGCACTTTGACTGGGAATAAATCCTTAATGTTGCACAAGTTTCATGTCTTAATTCTGTGTTCACGTTTTCGCAAACTATAGGCACACACAAAAAACAACTAATATTTCTAATTACAAGAAACCTATAACTGGGGATAAATCCAAACCAAAAGCATAATTACAGCATAACTGGAGCAATATATCCTGGATGTATTTATGTACTGAACTCACCCACCCTTCTCCCTCTGGGCCAAAATAACTGGTTCAGTGGGACAACAAGTGGGTCAACCTCTGGGCTCTGATTCCCTGGCACTGTGGAGCAAGCAGTGCTCCACTGTCAGGGGATTGCTCAAACGATCATCAAGGTTTGGGAGTGGACTTGAGGTGTGTGTGTGTGTGTGTGTGTGTGTGTAGGGGGGGGGGGTTCTGATCTTTAATGCGCAGATAATATTGTTGCCTTATGAAACATGATTACATTACTATACCACATTGAAAGCTGTTACACGCGGCTGTTCATGCAAAACTACATGACATAGTGCATATAAATACAGTGATACACAATGCACACTATTCAATACTGCATTTAAAAAGGGCAGGCCAACATGCATTACCCACCAATAAACAATAAAATTGTCTAAATTTGAGCACTGTAAATGGCTTTAGCTATTTTTGATGAAAAAGATGTAAAAAAAACTAAATAGTTTTTTTCTGTCTTCTTTATGCGCCTGATATCAGCAGTAGGAAGGAAATCTTGATATCAGCAGTATTTATGAGGTTAGTGAGATCAGCAGGATGAATGGGGCCAGGTCTCTCAAAGCCGCTTTGGTGTTTTTAATCACTGGTACGAAGGAGGAGCCTGATATCAGCAGTATGTTGAAGATTTCTGACAGTTAGCCAAATGAAGGTGGTGCCTGCAGTATGAAGGGTCAGTCTGATATCAGCCATACAAAGGATGTGTCTGATATCAGCAATATGAAGCGGTCAGTGACATCAACATCATGAATGAGTTGTCTCACATGACCAGTAAGGAGTTTGATACTGGAAGACTGACGGGAGTGAATAATGCTAACATTATGAGGAATTCAATGATATGAGCAATACAAAGAGTTCAGTAATATCATTCATATGAAAAGGGAATTTGAAATCAGTGGTATGATGCAGTGTCTGATTATGAGCAGCTGATGGCAACTGTATGAAAGCAGCATCTGATATCAGCAGTACGATGAGAGAGACTGGGATCAGTGATATGAAGACATTGTCCAATATCCACTCTATGAAGGGGTGACTGATAAAAGTAGTGTGTGACTAGTAGTTGTAAATGGTTTGATGTAGAGCACCTGATATCAGCAGTATAAAGGTGGTGGCTGATATCAGCAGCATGAATTTACAATCTGATATCAGCAGCATGAATTTGGTGGCTGATTTCAGTGGTATGAAGAGATTTCTGATATCAGCAGAATGAAGGGGTATCCAAAATCAGTGATAGTTATAGCAGGATAGTGTAGTGAATGAGAGTGGTGGCTGATATCTATGGTATGAAGGGGGGTGTGATATCAGTGTAGTGGAGATGGTAGATCATATCAGCAGAATGAAAGGGAATTCGATATCAGTGATCTGAAAGGAGTAACAGTTTAGCAGAATACCGTAGAGGGCTTGAAATCAGCAGTATGAAGGCGGCAGCTGATATCTAATGTATGAAGGGGTGTCTGATCACTGTATCGTGAAGATGATAGATGATATCAGCAGTATGGTGTATTGAATGTCTGCGGTATGAAGGGAGTGAAAGATATAGCATGATCGTATAGAGGGCAGGATATGAGCAATTTTAAAGTGGCTTATGATATCTATGGTATGAAGAGGCTGTCTGATCACAGTACAGTGGAGATGAGAAATGATAACAGCAGAATGAAGGGGTACCCGATATCAATGGTACGAAGGGAGTGATAGTTTAGCAGGATAGTGCAGAGGGCTTGATATCAGCAGTATGAAGATGGCGGCTGATATCTATGGTATTAAGGGGGTGTCTGATCTCAGTATAGTGAAGATGAGATATGATATCAGTAGTATGAAGGAGGAAGGCCTGAAGTCATGCAGCTATCTTGTCCCTGCAGCAGCACTTAAATTCGACATTGGCGGGGACAGTGGTTGGGCCACAATCAACCACTCCATGGCCCTGGTTCAGCGTATGGAAGCCCTACTGACACAGGGGAACGGAAGCGACGTGGTGCTCCGAGTGCAGACTGTTAACTCGGATGAGGTGAAGGTGATCCAGGCCCACGCCCTGATGCTCTCACTGCACAGTGAGGTGTTCGAGGACCTACTGCAGAGCCGCAACAGCAGCACCCTTGTCCTTATGGAGTTGTCCGAGTGTGCCGCAGTCTTTGAGAAATTCGTACGGTAAGCAAACAAGGCATCGTGAGGTAAAGGGAGGGGAGAGGGGACATGAAGGGGTGTGGCTTTTTGAGATTAAGGTCAGGCATGGCTAGGGGGATGTGGGAGATGAGGGTGCATATTGATTAAGAGTGCTTGACTCGGGACCGAAAGGGCTTGAGTTCAAGTCCTTGCCACAGCTTTCCCGGTGTGTTCTTGGGTAAAAACACTTAAGTCTCTCACTTCACCCAGGTGTATAATTGGGTATTAGCAAATTGCCAGAGAAACCTGACTAACAGCTGAAGGAGAAACCTTCAAAGTACTAGCATCCCATCCAGGTGGAGTAGCAATACTCCAAGTCGCTTCATGCTACTGAACCGGGGTCAAGCACTGGGTCTGATGAGCCACTAGGCTCATAACAAACTTACTTCTTACTTACTGTGGCTTGTAGGATAGGTTATTTAATGAGTAAGCTTTCCATAATTATTAACCTCCGCCGAGGAGGTATATGTTTTCGGTGCCGTTTGTTTGTTGGTTTGTTTCTTGGTTTGTTTGTGTACAACATAACTCAAAAACTAATGGCCGGATTTTGATGAAATTTTCAGGGTAGGTGGGCATTAACTCAAGGAAAAGGTTATTAAATTTTAGCATATCTAGGCCAAAGTACTGCTGAGATATACGCCTAAGTTCAAGATTTCAAGTCTTTCCAATGGGCCGGAGGTCCAATCGCCGTGCTTTTGGCTTTGCTGCCCCCTGGCGGAGGTTCTGCGCTCTCTGAGTGCTTTTCTAGTTTATTTTTTTTTTAACGTGATTTGCCCATTTGCCAAAATTAGCCTCATAATTTGATGATTTATAAAAGCAATTATGTGACCCTCTGTCACGCCAAACTGAACTGAATGTATCTTGAGTACTTCTTCAATCAAACCTTGGTGAAGCCTGTGTAGATCTATTGATTATGAACAGGAAATTAATTCACATTTGTGGTACATAACTTGACACCGTAGTTCCAGTTTTCATTTCTGCACAGTTTTCATTTGATTACCTTTATATTTTGTAAACTTGTATTTCATTATATTTAATAAGCAGGTACTTTTATCCAAATGTACAGTTTGATTAGATGATTACATGACCTTGACTACGTGCTTGCACAAAAACGATTTATCCTTAAAAATGTCAGGGACCACTAAAAAAAACTCTCATGTTTTACATTTAAGGCCACAAGCTCCACCTAGTGACAGATCACATCATTACGCTTGCTTCTAACTACAGTATGAGGGCCTCTGAGGCCAATCAATATATGAAGCTAATGATTGAAAGTATAGCAATCTGCATTCAAGTCGAGGAGGAAAGGCTGTGGAGTTGGGTAATTTGAGTGCTTTACTGATATCAGATCACATGATTATGTTCTCAGAGCATTGCACATTATAAACTTACACTGATATTTCTTTTACTCAAGACAAGTATTGTCCACTTTCAATCATCTTTGAGATTGGCAAAGACATCGATGAAATATACAGCGTGGAATGCCACCCTATTTTGTTCAAAAATCACGGTAACTTGGTGCACTTATGTAGCTTTTGAGGATAAATTACCACCACAACGGTTGGGAAACATCCCAGCTCCAGAGTAAGCAGAAGTTGCCCTCCTCTGTGGAGGCCAGGGTCCTGCATGTAGGACCCAAGCAGTCCCTCTATGACTTTTTCTCTCGCATGTGCTCGTCCCTATCGTCTGATTAGCTGGTATCAGCACAGATTCTAGGCCAAGAATTTAATCTCACTGATCAGCGTCTACAAACATGCGTCTCTGGATGTGTAATCTGTGTGGCCTGCCCCTCTGGCTGCTGTCCCTGCAGGTACCTGTACTGTGGTGAGATCTCAGTAAGCCTGGACCAAGCCATCCCCCTGCACAAGCTGGCCAGTAAGTACCATGTGTGGTCTCTGCAGCAGGGCCTCAGCCTGTACATGCGGCAGCACATGGCCAGCGAGTCCCCAGGGGGCCACGTGGTGGGCTGGTACCAGTACGCCTCGCAGGCTGGGGACGCGGCCCTGCGGGACAGCTGCCTGCAGTACCTGTCCTGGAACCTGTCATCAATAATACAGAGTGCGGAGTGGGGGTCCATGGGCGAGGACCTCCTACTGGCCCTGCTGCAGCGCTCCGACCTGATCCTGCACAACGAGCTGGAGCTGTACGAGGCACTGGAAGTGTGGATGTCTCAGAACCGTCCGAGCGAGCCAACGGCGGAAAGCGCCCTGCGCGCCATCCGCTACGCCATGATCCCGCCTCAGCAGCTTTTTAGGCTGCAGAAGCACTCGGAACTGCTGCTGAGGTTTCAGGAGTCGGTGCGTGACCTGCTCTTCCTCGCCTTCCAGTTCCACGCCGCCTCGCCCCAGCAGCTAGCCAAGTACTTTGACGTCAACTGCAGCCTCTTCACCCCCCGGAACTACCTGTCGCAGGCCTGGGGGGCACCTTGGGTCATCAACAACCCCACCCGCGATGACCGCAGCACCAGCTTCCAGACGCAGCTGGGGCCCAGTGGACATGACGCGGGGAAGCGGGTGACGTGGAATGCGCTCTTCTCGCCCCGCTGGCTCCCGCTCAGCATGCGGGCGCCGTACGGGGGGGAGCATCCAGGCGCCATACAGAGCGGCCGGGCAGATGGGGGTGGAGGTGCCGGCGGCACGGGACATCCGCGCATCATCGTAACTCCTGCCACTTCCAGCAGTGACTTCGCCGGCGTGAGCTTCCAGAAAACGGTGATTGTGACGGCGAGGCAGCAGGGGAAGGTCGTGGTGCGCCACGTCTATAACTTCCACCAGAGCACGGAGGAGACGGGCAACTTCTTGGCCCATGCTGATCTGCAGCGACGGGCATCGGAGTATCTCATTGACAACTCCCTCCAGCTGCACATTGTGGTCAAACCCATCTATCACACCCTCATTATTTCCAAGAAGTAAAAAATAAGTGACAAAGTCCATCCACTGAGACTAGTCTATCCTACTCTGTACCACCCTCCATCACACATTAGCACAGAACATACTCATATCGTTAATATTTCCCACTTCCTTTGCCAATTCCTCATCCTTATCAAAGATAACTGATGCAGGATCAAACATCTTTCCAGTGCCTGTACAGTAGATCAATTCTCCTGTTTGTTTCACTCTTTGTAGCAGGCTTTTGTCACTATTGCACTCTCCTGTTTGGATGGTAACCAATTCTAAACCTCACTGTTTACACGACACTTCCACCGCAGAACGATGTGCAACCATCACTGGTTACATAATGAAAATAAGACCAATACAGGACTGTTTGGCAGTGAACCCAGCACTGCAAGGATAAGATCTTGAGGTGTTTAGTTCTTTTGAGCAAGTGAATACGAGCCATAATGTTACCTTTTCCGTTGACTCATGTTTACATAAAAAGATGTATGTGTATGGCACTCGGCCCCATCCACAACGTTCATGCCAAATGCTAGACTAAAATTGATGCTACAAACGTAACACATTGGAATATTTTGCTCATCAAGGTTGCCAGTTCTCACCCTGGAAGGTTCTATTACACCTTGTCAGAAACATTCAGTTACACCGACACAAAATACACTCATATGGACAGGGCACATATTACCACATTGCTAAATTTACCAGTACATCATACCCAGAAACATAAACATGCACATTTACAAATTTTACAAGAAATATATTTTCATCTTTTCCACTCTCATACCTTTCCCATGGTTCCTGTAACAAGCTCTTGGCCCAGCCTGGTGTAAAGCTAAAGTAGTCTACTTAGATTTAGGCCATTGCTGCATTATCTCTGAAATTAATCAAGTCTTTGTTAGAATGTGAACAATTATCGACTGTGTGGTGGAGCAAAATTTCTATGTCAATATTTATATTATTATGTCTTGATCATACCCCACAGGATTATTACTTTAATAATTTGTTGCGCCCATGAACTGTCCCCGATGTTTCATGTAAGATCTTTGTGGGCTGTGGGAGTGATTATCTTTAAGCTGATGGGGAGGGCGGTATGGTGCATTATTTGCAACTTGGTCACTTCCGAGTGCAGTTTATTTATTCAGCCTCTATCCCTTCTTGAATAAAGAGGAATAGCCTTTCCCCCCTTACAGTCTGTTGTCTGTTTTGTGTACATAAGACACTCAATACAGTATCTATATTTATTAATGGCCAGGTACAAGGGGCTGAAGTCGACGAATAAACCCAGTACATCCAAGAAATGACAGGTGGTCAACGTCATGCTGCATATCTGTGTTGCAGATAAAGTGGTGATCCCCAGTCCCATGTTGTGTACACAGAAATATGCGAGAGCTTTTAACACTGCCAGCACGAGCCGCGTGGAAACTGGAAATACTTGTTCTGCGATTTCTTCTCTGGCCTAATGAGTCTACGGTTAAGCTGCACAATTAAATTGACATGATGCGAGTCTTCAGTGGTGTGCCTACGCACTTTCCCAATCCGCACAGCAGGGAAGGCAATTGCAAACCCAAAGTGCAAACCCAAAGACCAGGCCACGCAATTTTATCCGTATCTACTTCACACAGGCTGTACAACTGTGCAACTCGGTCATTTCTTTGTTAGATTTCTTTCAGCCTGGAACGTAAAAAAAACTTTATCAATTGAAAAGATCGTAGTACATCAGTGATTAGCAATGCGAGCAGTAACTGTAAAAGTATCGCACTTTAAGCCTCTACATAATTATTCCGAGACTAGAAAATTCGGCCAGACAACATTTCAAATGACAGTAGACAAAAGTATACATAAGCATGAAAGCAAACAGAATACATTAATCCTTTTCCTCACGCATCGAACTACACATCCCAGAAACACTTGCGCTCTAGGCAGGAAAAACGTCTTTGAGTCAGACTCTCACTGATCCAAGTTAGAAGCCTTCAGCTGCTAGCTTTGGCCCATCATGTAACTGCAGCCGAGCTTTTCTTGCAGAGCAATTGCAGACAAAAAAATTCGCATGCTCGACCGTTTTGCAAGCCGTGCAATCAAACTTTCGCTCATTGCACGGAAACTTTCAACCCCGAGACAAAAACTCTGCAGTTGCATGAAGATCTGAATTCGTATTTTGCATCTTTTCTGCAAAACAAGCCGCTAAAGCTCCTGGGCGAGTGGATGGAGGGAGGGAGGAAGAGAGAAGGCAAAGGCTTTTGTGCCTCCCCTCCCCCTCATCAAAGCAAAGGGGAAATGTCTCTGCCAAAGGGAGGTAAGAATTTAGTGCGATCCCGTGCATGGCCACGGACATGCAATTTTGGTTGCATTGTTTGCAAAGTGCATTGCGTGCAAGTCAGGGTTTCGTCAATGCATTGCATGCAGAAGTGCTGGGTTTTTAAAGGGATCGGTTACATTTCCTGTTTTGGATCTGCCCTTCTGCAGAGTTCCCGGTAAGACGATGCTCGCAGCAGGCTAGTCGAGCAGTGTATTTACGATATGTGCATTCTTCCTTTCGGGAGTTATGCCAGTTCATGGATTTTTTTTTTTTTTTGCATAATCTAGAAGTCCTGGAAGTAGGCATTGGACATGGCGGAAACATTCGGCCCGTAAACCTGTTTTTAGAGTTGAGTTATTCATATCCTGCGACTGGATTGTGGTTGGATTTTGAATATTAAATTTCCCTGCACGGTGCATCCATTATTTGCATTGCTGTCAATGGGTCTATTAGTAGCAGGTATCAACGTTAAAGTGCATTCTATGTAAGCAGCATTACTGGTGCACGTCCTCAGTGCCTTGTGAAATATTTGTATCTAATGTTTAAACGTAAGCAGCATGCTCGTGTTCTGTTTTCATTGTCAGGATGCGTAATGGAAACAATTTCTTTTTGTAGCAGACATCTCATCTTCCTAGCCTTGTACTGGTGGCACTCTGCAAGTGGTCTGCAAATTTAACACTCTATAAATAGAGAAAAATGCTGCACATGTACCCTAGCTGCTACAAATCAAATACAGAAACAAATTATTAAAATGCACCGCTCCGCTTAAAATCTTGTGCCATATGACACAGACAGTCAGCCAGTGTTTAAAAGACACCTGAAGTTCTGCTAATAGACTGTTTCGTATTTGGAATCCTCTCCATTTTTGAAAAACCGAAACATATGTTCCGTGAACGGATTTCCAAATAGTGCTGGGAAGCATGACCCATCGCCCAGTTTATCTAATTGTTCTTCCTAGTACATGTCTTTGCTCACGTGCAAAATCTCGGGGAAGACTGCATTTTGCAATTGCACTTGCGAGTAATATCCTTTTGAAAACTATCCTCTATGCGCCTATCAATGGATATATTTTATGCATACCTTTGCTGTTCCTTCAGCTAATCCACAAGTCTTAAAGGTGTGTTATTAAGACCTGCAAGACAAACGCATGAAACCTATGATTTCTACCTGCAACTTATTGCTCCAGTGTATCTCTCGGAATGTAGGGCATGGCCGGTAGGCTACATTTTTTTTTTAAAGCCCCGAACCCTGATCCTATCCCAAACCCTAACCCGAACACCACTTTAAGTGCTCATGCGCACGGTAGAAGAAGTTCTTTCGAAAAAAAAATTGCATTCTATAAATTTTATCGAGGTCGTCATTTTGATTGAATAGATGCGTCCGATGTCCACAGGAATTATTTAACTTCCTAATCCACGTTATGCCGACATAGTTCTTTAGTGTTGCAAACATTACCCAATTATACTTTGAGCTCATTTCACTATAGGCAAACAATTGCGTAAGAGGTTAATTGACCAAAGGTATCTAGGTTAACTTAATTGTTGAATACGTTAAAATTAGCATTTTTTCCCCTCTGATACTTTAGTGCACTGCTGATGGGCCTTATTTGCATTTTTGGTGCCAATGAATTCTTCATTATCTTTCCTATAGTTAGGATTTATAGACCGGTGGACATAACATTCAGGAGCTCGTTGATCGACCTTAGTCTTTAATTTCATTGGTTGTCAATGATTTGCATTTTTCATGCTGTTTACTGTTAATTTAATCCAAGCAGTACAACATGCCTATGGAAGATGTACCTTTCATGACATGCATAGCTATATCTGACAGAATGTGATTCAGGAGATCATCCCGTGGTATAAGCTCCCAGAAAAAAACAAAAAAACAAAAATGTAACGGCTTGTAAAAATTCTGGGACAGCTGAAACAAACCAGCATGCGCTGGGATCCCCAGGACCGAGTCTGAGAACCAATGGAATAAAGGAACCGTATTGAAGAGGTTGTCTTTCATGGATTCAGTGTAGCTATCATTTTATTTCATATTACCGCTTAGATTTTCGCTATTATATAATGGATTTGTTCAATTGTATCCTTTTAATTGATATGTACTCTTTTGGGAGTTTTTACTACGAAGTAATCCTCATTATCCCCTGAACCTTTTCAGGTCCAATGCTGATGCACTACTACTACCACTGAACTACTACTAGAAAGTAGGCCTAATCTAAAACAGAAACTTGGCATTTGGGGGAAGGTGGGTTGGGGTAAAGAGAGAAAAACGGAAAAAAAAACCCCTGATGGTTAATCCTAGTTTTGTGCTGATGGACAAGGCCAACCGTCCTAGTGATATTTAAAAACAGTGCTATGTTATATTTTAGCCTTTACAGCTTCGTCTGTCGCAGTGACTCAACAGAGTCATAAATACTTTCATAAGTATAGGATTGCGAAATGGCATTGCAAGCATGAAACATGTATCTTTTAACTTTCTTTTTTCTGGACAACCTTGATGTGGATCTGTCTCAGAAGGAGCTCAATGACCGAATGCCAGTGTCCATCCAAATCGGATGTGATTGACCTGAACTGTATCGTAAATTTGTTGGACTTTTGCAGTTCAGAAATGTATGGAAATGGACACTGCGCATGGTGCTTTAGTATATGAAATGTCTGGCAAGCCTATTTGACTGGAAAAGGTAGGGGGTGGCGGGTGGAATCGTTGTTTAGGCTTCCTGAAGAGACGGCGCTGAATAAAACATCAAGGCACTTGGCTCCCATGAAGCCGGGGTAAAAGGAGACAAGAGAGGCCGCTAATTACCTTTCTGTATTCTGAACTCTGATGTTGCGCTGTGTGTTCAGGGGAAGCTCACAGGTTAAACACACGACTATAGATGCCGTTCAAACTCCTGCCCCTGGCCTGAGGCATCTCCTCATCCCTCCATCCAGAGCCAATGTTGTGATTTATGAGTTGGCTATAGAGTTTATTCAAATGGGTAGCATACCACTGAATGTGGGCTATTTATATCATGCTAATGATTTTGTCTGAATATCTCCTTGATTCACAAAAAAATGGATAAATAACTAATCTGTCTCTCAGTCGTCTTGTCGCTGGTGTTCAGAAAGCATTCTGACATCTGATCCTGCGCTTATTTTACTGCCGCTCCTAGACCAGCATCTGATACGTGAGAACCTGACAGATCTTGTGGTAGCTCCAGCCCGATACCCACAGTCCCAAGTGCGCAAGAAGCATTTGCTTGCCGCAGCATCTCGTTACATGAAGGACTGAGAAGAGTGTGCGCTTGGAGGGTTATCTTAAGTTCCTCTTATTGCTGGGATATGCGCATTTTCTTTCCTTTTTTTTTGGTACACTAAATTGAAGGGGGGAGTGATTGCCTGTGCTGTAACTGCTTCTACTATGGGCACAGTTTCAAATCTCCCATTCTGAGAAAGGCATTTCTGACCAATGTGATGTGGTCAATTGGTGCAGGATGGCTCTGACATTGCTTGAAGCCATTTTTTTTTTTTTTTTTAGAAAATGGCACCCCATAGCTATAAATTAGGGCATGGTAAATTAATATTTGAAAGTAAACATTTTTCATCAAAATAAGCCCCATGGAAAGTGCCTGGAGATTTGATTTGGGCTTCTAAATGGCTCTTGACGTAGGATACAAGTTTCTCACTTTTAAGTGGCTTGGATGGGTCATTCTACAGAAACGGCCACTTTTGGGATAGCATTATGTCAAAAAAATTATTTTCATACATTTAAACTTCAGTAACTCTTTTAGTGGACCATTTTGCTTTATGAATCCACAAAAATTGGAGCTTAATAGATTACCATTATTTTTCTACACTCGCTTAAAACTTGCTTCTGCAAGTTCTGCTGTATTTTTTGTAATTGGTGTTGCCTCGTAAATTCACTAGTTTTCAATAGTTTTAAAAAAAAATATCGGTTAACATATTCTGTACACATACATACATGTATATATGATGCCTTTTCAAAGGCTTAGAACAAAGATAATCAGAGTAACATAAATGATGGTAACACCAGTGAAAATTTTCATCTCAAAGCCATTTTACAAAATGGCAGTAATAATGTTTTAATTTTTTTCAGAACAGAGGTTATTGTGAAGTGGTAACACCAGTGACCTGACACCCAGGGACAGCCATATCCATTCAATTATTTCTAATAAAGAGTTGGAATTTTATTAAATTATGGTATCCATTTCATAAATGTGATATTGGTGTAAAAATTATTCAATTCAAAATGTGGGGAAAATATATTTTAAAACTTAAAATCTGACATTAAACCTCCTCACATCAGCCTGGGGACATGCAATTTTCATGCATCTCAAATTCGGTATGATTGAGTCAAATTCATTTTTAACCAATTTCACTGCCCAAATTGGTATTACTATTCAAAGAACATCTCATATCACTCAAATATATACATCTAATGTGAATATTAGCTATATTTAATTTGCAAACAGTATGCAAAGCCAAGGGACAACGACTCAGATACTCGGCGATGTTGGGGCGATAGACATTTTCCTGGGTTTTGTTTTTCTGTAGAAAAGCTGGAAGCAGTGTTACTGTAACTGTCTGTCGAATTCTGGTGCTTAGCGTGTGGCATCTGCATTCCCAGATCTCCTGTCAGCCGAGTGTGAAGGACCTGCCATTTTTGGGTTTGTAGCGGATCCTGCATGTATACCGCAAACACCTCCCCCCTTTACAATGGTTGAAGCCACTTGAGCGCGCAGGACTCTGTTGCCATTCGAATTGCAGCCATCTCCTTTGGTTGAGCTACCCAGGTTATTGCTGTGGGTGAGAGGAGCTGAATTGTGCAATTTTGCCGACTTTCTCTCGCTCTTTTGCTGCTCACCCCCTGGCTGTATCCCTCCTCTCATGCTCCAACACTCTCAGTCTCATTTATCAGTTCATCAAATTATTGTTCCTTCTCCACTTTGCTCTCTCTTGCATGTTTTCAGTTGCTCTGTTTCTCTCTCGTCTCCTGCAGCCTGTCCCCTCTCTTTCCCTCTTGCTTTCCTGAGTCTCCTCTCTCTGGCTCATTCCCGTAGGAATGCTGGAATTCCATTGACACATTTTTTGCGTGCCTGGATTTCTGGGCAGAACAGTAGCCTGTGTCCTTGGGAGAAGAGAGGGCAGATTGAGGGAGAGATTGCATTTATTAAGCAATGCAATACAAAATGTGCAATGCAAACTGGGGCATGGGCGAGTGCGCACAGTGAACATAATGAGCTATATGACGGCCCTATTTCCATAACTGGAGCACAAGATGCATCACAACCAGGCTGTCTGTTCAGGGACCTTAGTATATGCATTCAGCAGTTGTCAGCAATCACAATAGAACCTGTTATTGCATTCCGCCTGGGGACCCCCCTATCAAATTTGCTTTGCACTGTGGGTAATCTGACAGCAAGCACACTTCTGATTGGAGGGTTAGACACGCATGTTTTCAATGGCGAGGCCTGCGTTTTCTGAACTATTTCATCTTGATTTAAAAAAAAAAAACCCTACATTGAACTTTTTAAGGATGGGATGTCTCAGTGAGGCTACAAAATGCACATCCTATACAGATAAAGCAAAGAAACTTTGCTGATATCCATTTGTGAGAAACGTCATAAGCAAGGCGAGCAATTGACTGCAACCAATTATCAGAAGTGGCCATGCCAACAATTGACTCTGAAAAGGCCAGCCTGCACTGACCTGTGTCCAGTCGAATGAAAGAATGTCAGAATGGTGACTGAACCCTTAAACATTTTTGTGAGCCTCTTACAACTTTTTTGCGCATTGGGAGGTCAACCAATACCAGGCAATGTCCCTTTCTCACTGACACTGACTCATTAAAATGTACCTGTTGAGCTGCCGGATAGCTCACTCGGTTAAGGCACTGCGTTGCAGTGCAGAAGTGACTATCACATCGCGGGTTCAGGCTCTGGTCATACCAGCTGGCAGTGATCAGCAGCTTTTTCAGCGTAGCGCACAATTGGCCATCGCGCTACAAGGTTTCAAATTGGGAAGGGACTGCCGGGTAAGGGAAAATAAATAAAGCTTTGTTCGTTGCTCAAGCGCCTCCTGTTGGCCAGACAGGCACTCGTCAGGAAGACTCTAAGTCTGTTCATGTCCGGGTATCCTCCCTCGTTCTGAACTTGCGAAGATTCAACCAATGAGTGTATAAGAAGCAGTGGCTGAGAGACACGTGCTTCGGAGGAGAGCCGTGAACTGTCTTCACTCTCCTGAGTTGGCAGCAGAGGGTCGCATACGAGCAAGCTTTATACATAGTTCACCAATCGGGCATTCCAGATTCGGGTGGGATTGGAGATGCCAAATAAAGAAAGAAAAAAAAAAAAAAAGTACTTGTTGGCAGTGCTGAGTATTTATACTGCTGTGCTACCTAAATTTGTTGAGTAGTACAGTGTAATGAAAGTTATTTTGTGTCTCTGGTATCTTTTGCTTTATTTTACAATACCTGTAAGGGCATACGTGCTTGTATTTATTGCTAAACAATGGCTTTTTAAGCTGCGCTTGCTTCGAACTTTCTCATCTAAAGCTAGCAGAGTCCCAGACTGCCGGGCTCAACTGTTGACACAGGGATGTGGGTCAGTACAGCCTATCGCTAGCTGTCTACTGTCTCTGACTTGGCTGGGCTAGTTTTACAGTAACCTGTCCTGGCTTAGCTGGATAAAGCCATCATTATTCAAATGTGCTGTGAAAAAGTATCTGCTCCCGTCTTGATTTGTTCTATTTTGCTTATTTGTCATATTTAAATGTTTTAGACCATGCAACTAATATTAATATTAGACAAAGACAATGTGTGTAAGTGCAAAATGTGGATTTTAAATGTTCATTGAAGATAGTTATTCGTAACCTATTTTACCAATGTGAAAAAAATGATTGAATGAAAGGCTGAGGCTCTCCAACCCGTGAAGGTTTGCGTAAAAAAAAATTGTGGAATACAATTGTTCCTCAACGTGAAATTGCAAAGGCTTTGAAGGTCTTATCATCGACAGTGCATAACATCATCAAAAGATTCAGAGAAGTTGGAAAAATCTCTGTGTATAAGGGACAAGGCCGAAGACCTTTACTGGATGCTCGTGATCTTCGGGCCCTCAGACGCCACTGTATCACTCACCGGCATGATTCTGTCTTTGACATTACTAAATGGGCCCAGGAATACTTCAAGAAACGACTGTCTGTAAACAGTCTGCCGTGCCATCGACAGATGCCACCTAAAACTCTCATGCAAAAAGGAAGCCATCGTTGAGCATGATCCAGGCGCGCCGCCATGTTCTGTGGGCCAAGGCTAATTTAAAATGGACTGTAGCTAAGTGGCAAAATGTCCGGTGGTCAGACGAGTCCAAATCTGACATTCTTGTTGGACATCATGGGCGTTGTGTCCTCCCGGCTAAAAAGGATGAAGACCACCCCTCCTGTTATCAGCGTTCAGTTCAAAAGCCAGCATTTCTGATGGTATGGCGATGTAGTGCATATGGTGTGGGACACTTGCATGTTTTAAAAAGCACCATGAATGCTGAGTGGTAGATAAAGGTTTTAGAGCAACATATGCTCCCCTCCAGATGACATCTTTTCCAAGGAAGGCCTTGTGTATTTTAGCAGGACAATGCAAAACCACATACTGCAGCTATTACAACAGCATGGCTTCGTAGTAGAAGAGTCTGTGTGCTGAACTGGCCTGCCTGCAGTCCTGATCTTTCATCGATTGAGAACATTTGGGGGGGTGGGGGGTTGGCGCTGAGACGCTAGTTACTTGTGAATTTTATGCATTATGATGCCATTGTATCATATGGAATTTTTATAATGGCATGATTAATTAATGTCGTGTTACAAAAATCTTAATCTCATGTTTGTTCGATGTTATATGGGGCCATGATGGTTCTGGACCCTATGCCAATCTTTCTTTATTGGTCAAGCATTTGATGTGGATTCACCAAAGTGAGGAGCTTTGATGCTGCAGACTAGTCTGAGTGCTCATTCTATTTCCTGTCCTCCAATGAAAGCGCCTTCTATGGGTCAGAACTGGACCTTCGTGCAATGGAAGTAGTCTTGGTTTCCTGGTCGGATGATCCCTGTTTTCTTTTATATTACATACTTTAGCTGGGTATTTGTGCACAGTTTACTTCAGGAACTGTGGGAAGAAGGCAAGCTGTTGTTGGGAGTGTGGTACTCTGGGAAATGGTCTTGGAGAGAGGACAGGATTAAAGTGTAAATCAAACGGCACGAAAATAACATACTCATTTTTTTTTTTTTCATATTATCATGTATGATTTCTCTCTAAGCATGCCAAGTTTCATCCTGATGCATGGAATGCCTTGTGAGATATGATGACCCTTTCAAGTTTGGTCAAAAAAGGGATATATATTTTTTTTTTATATATATATCTGGATCCAACCTTGATCATTTTTAAAGTCAATATTTATACACTCAGAAGTATGACATCTGGTGTTTGAATTGAAGTTTGCTGGCTATTAGCACAGCTACTAGCACAATCAATTACTGAGATCTATTTCTCTTTATTTAGATATTATCAGCCATTAAACATGGGGGAAAAAAAAAACATCATTAATTGCGTGATTCACTACCCCAGTGCACAAAAATTAATGCAGGCAACTTCAAAATGACAAATGTCTCATGAACGGAATATTGCTACCTGGTCACACAGTAAATTTTATTGCTATAAGCCTAATGGAACTTTGTTATATGGGCAATATTTTCAATAGGGGTCCATAGTGGACAGTGTCGTTCCCCTGAAATAAAACCTGCATCATCTCCTACAATTTTCCTTGTTAGACAGGGGTGGCTTTGTAGTATAATGCAACCAGTATACCAGCAGAGCTGGATTCCTATTTTTTTTCTTGCCATCTGCTCCATTATCAGTGCACTCCACAAAATGGTAATGGAGTGGAGAGTTTTTCACTAAAGTGGAGATGGACATGACACACTGAGGCAGAGATTGATGGTTGTCATCTTTGCACCCAATGTCATGCATCATCTTTCTGATGACCAACTTCAAAAAAGTTGCTCCTGCATTTCTATGGGTATTACCAATTGTAACGGAGTGGAAATGAAAAGGCATACTCACTTGATTTATCAGATAAAATGAAAAAATTGGAGGAGAAATGCTATGACAGTGCAGCACATGGCACTGTAGTTGCTCAGGGGTTTATGCAGAAAACCTGTCTGCAGGGGCAGAACTTTCTAGTTTCATCTCTGTTCCATGGGGGGGGGGGGGGGGGGGGGGCACTGGATGGGTGGCTATGGAGTGGATTGGATTTCTCTGGACATGGATAAAAGTGAATTTTTCTCCAAAAATAGTCTTTGAGACGCACTTTGAAGTTATGGATATGCTAAACATGCTTATAATGAATTTTTAAAAAAATAATTTTTTGCTTGTTTTGGTGACTTCTTAATGGCTTCTTAATTTGAGGAAAAACTTAGCAGAGGACTCCCTAGGCTTGAGTGTTGAGTTAGCTAGTGCTGTGCTGTGCTGTGCTTTGCTGCGTGGACGGGAGATTTTTTTGGAATGACAAAAAAATGACCTTTTTCGAAAATCTCCGTCTCCGTGTGGACAAGGCCTAAGTCAGCCAGTCTGAAGCAAACTCAATATTAGGGACACCCATGTCATGCTTCATTATTGAGCGCAGTATCATGCTCATGCAGTATCATGCATGTGTTCATGCTATGCATTAGATTGGGCTATTGGTTCTTTATTTGACAGTGGTTTTAGAAAGCAACCAAATCTCCTGTTTTTCGCCACTAATTTTTTACACCGCAGGTATTTTGTCGGAGGCTAAGATTCATGAACTCTGCTCTCTGTCAGTCAGTCTTCATCTCAATGACGGCAGCCAAATTTGACCATGGATGACGATTCTTATGGCCAACAATTTTTACATTTTAGCTGACCCACAGGTTTGGCTGAACAGGGTGTTTCCTGCCTCTTGTTTCTATTTTAATTACTGTTTGGAATGCTGTTACTGGGGGAAAAAAACACTGACAACATTCTGTTAGGCAGCACTTTAGGAACGTATGTTCACCTGCAATATGGGGATCTATGCTCATATACATGCTTTATTTTTCCAAAGTGTTGTGCCAACTAACATGGTGAAAAAGGTTAACTTGGTGCAAATGGGATGGAACGTGTATTAAATTTCCTGTTCAGTTGCAAAGCTCTCCCCTCCACTGGGCTGCTATATTCCTCTCGTCTCCTCCAACCCAGCGTCAGACATCTGTTTCCTTTCCTTCCTCCTGCAGGTAAGAAGAAGAACCCTGGGCTCAGGCTTTCTAAAGAGGTGTTTGAGCAGCCCTCTCCAGCTGCGGGGTGAGTCATTCCATCCCCCCGACCATTATCAAATCAACCAAATTCTGTGCCCTGACAAACCTGTGTTTTGCTCCCGAAAGACTTCAGTAGATCTTTATTAACCTCCGCCGAGGAGGTTTATGTTTTCGGTGCCGTTTGTTTGTTGGTTGGTATGTTTGTTTGTGTACAAGATAACTCAAAAACTAATGGCCGGATTTTGATGACATTTTCAGGGTAGGTGGGTATTCAGTCAAGGAAGAGGTGATTAAATTTTGGCATATCTAGGCCAAAGTACTGCTGAGATATACTCCAAAGTTCAAGATTTCAAGTCTTTCCAATGGGCCGGAGTTCCAATCGCCGTGCTTTTGGCTTTGCTGCCCCCTGGCGGTGGAGGTTCTGCTCTGTCTGAGTGCTCTTCTAGTTTTTGTTAATGTCAGTCGAAATTTGTTTAGGTACCTATATTAAAATTGAAAGCTTTGCAGTTTACTTAGGAGAAAAGTGTCCGTTTCTTGTTTGAAAGGAATATGCTGATTGAGCCAGCCAGACATTGCACCGTTTATAATTCATCTATTCATATGACTTAAAGAGTCAAGGGTCAGATGATAGCAGCACACATTGCATGTCAGAGTTTGCTGGAGGCAGAGGCATCGATCTTGAATACTAAGAATTGAAGGGTCTTGGAGCTAATTTTTTTTAAGGTATGGGAGATAATGCATTTAAATCACGAGGAGTGAATACAGATCAGGATCCTGGCTTTTTCTGCTGAACAAATAGCCCCCTGTCTGAGCCCCATTGATCATAAAATTGCCTTGCGCAGGGCATCAGCCGAGCGCCGTTAATTTCAGTATCATAACGTTTGACTCCGATATTTAGTGTTAAAAGACCTGTTGCAAGGCACATTTATGCTTAAGAGGTGCTTTTACTTCACCGCATTTATTTCTTAAAATATCGGTTGAGTTGCATTGCCCGCCGTATTGTGCTTTCCTTAAGTGCATATATTCCTCCAACTGCATTGTGTTCACTGTATTTTGTGCAAGTTTACCAGAATAATGATTCATTTTTCGGGGTCCCTTAATGTTGGACTGCTGTAGAGCAGGGCTAAGTTAGAGGGTGTAAACAGGGTGACATGTTCCACAAGGGTGATTTGCTCCCTTGTTTAGCGTGGCTTCTAAGTAAGTAAAAGCAGCAGTGTCACTCAACGGTGATGTTCCACTGCCCTGCTCCGGGGTATTAATAGCTGACAGTAAGGCCATGCTCTACGCTGTTCCCTCAAAATGCCCTGTTGGCTTCCAGACACAATGCTGTGCCATAGAATTTCTCAGGCGCTGAGACGCATCATGTGGTCATAAATTGTATGGTGGAACATATGACTAAAGCTGTACTTGGGGAGGGGGCTTGGTGCCTTCGATGAGGAAGCCATGAAAAATTGGGTGCTTGAATGGCATGACGGGTGTGGTCGTAGATGAGGCCATTGCCCCGCTTGTGTTGTGAGTAATGTGTGTTGTTTTCCGGAAAGTCCATTTACCTGCTCATGTTTTACCTTTGTCCCATCCCCGGCAGCCCCCCGCGGGACCTGGACTCCAAAGCCTGTGTGACCATTGGAGAGAAGGTGAGGGACCTTGGGTGATGGTATGCTGCAGTACATTTCATTTTTGGAACGATTTGATTGGTTACACCACCCAAAACGACTCTTTGACATGGAAAGTCAACCTCTGTCCTGATGATACCTTAGGCCATCATTCAAACACACTTCTCCTTTTGTTGTGCATTTGCTATATGCTTCTTCCTTCATCTCGATATCTGCAATGGAGCTTCGATGAGCCAAAATATGTATGGACGAAGATGTAAGCATCTTTCCACTGTGTCAACTCTGGTTTCAGACGTCCACACGAAAGCTTGGCTCAGTGAGACCAGCCCTCCTGTGGTAGATCTGTGTTCCAACCCACACTCTGCCCAGTTTGCCAAACCCCAGCTGTGGGCAGCCTGGCACTCTCTTTGGTGCCTTTGAATCCTCCCAGAGCCTGTCCCCTACATCATATTGCTGATTTAGTACCATAAAATCAAATAAGCCTTGTTCATATTCTTCCTTTCTGACAAATGATGACCAGTTTTATTTGCTTACAGAACGCCTGGCTGTAGTATACGCTCGTATCCCTTAGCATTTTGATTGCAGCCGTTGGCTGGATTCCATTTTTGCTCTCTATTTGCTGAGTATCCAGGAGACGTGCATATGTGTTAAATTAAGCACCTAGAAATTCTAATCCCCACACTGTACAACTGGGAATCGGAGACCTGAATCTGTGATTTAACAGCTTTTATTACATGGCTTTGTTGAATACTCCATTCTGATTGGGCATTTGCACCATTCTAAGGTCTGTTATTTCTGTTGAGCAGACCACTGCTATGAAGAACAAACTGTTGCTATGGGCATGACACAGTTCTGTTCGTTGAATCTGTTTTTTTGTTTTTTGTTTTTTTTTGTTTTTTTAGCTTAAGTAGTAAGATCATTTTTAAATCGATATTTTGTGGTAAATTATTGATTTACTTCATAGATTGCCATGTAATAAGTAGGATAATGTATGGCAAACCATTCAATATTGCAAAATAAACCCCTTCAGGGTGATTCAAGTCCCCTTTGCTTTGCATCGGGGTCCTGCATCATGCTGTTGGGAGTTATTTTGCAGTAATGACTGGCTTGCTGTACATTATCCCTTACATACACACTCCTCAGCTTTCTTTTTGTTTTATTGCTTTTTTCTCGCTAACTCTCCCTCCCACCCTCTCTTATTCTGCTTTTTGCTAGAACTTTGTGGTGAAGGCAGATGACCTGGAGCAGATCGCCGAGTTGGGGCGAGGGGCTTATGGAGTTGTTGACAAGATGAGGCACGTGCCCAGCGGTCTAATCATGGCCGTGAAGGTGAGAGGGAGGCAGGGGTTACATTAGAAAAGGCCATCTCCGATCTAACTGCTATCGTAAACGGAATATTTTGGGCATTTCTGTATTATTTTTTTTTTTTTTTTTTCTGTAAATGTAGGTATTTGTATTTCTTCTTAATATGCCAATGAGCCAGCTGTGCTGGAGATGCCAACCTCTCTTGAACAGTGACAGCCCGGTAGTGTTGCATTACTTTACGCAGTGTGAATTTACCAGCTTTTTACTAATGACTTGTTTGGATGGAAAACATGAGCAGAATTGCTTGATTTTGGTTGTGTAAAATACATCCTCTTATCAGGGAGTGTACTGTATATGCATCATGCGCACTGCACGGATAAAATGTATGATTGGCTCAGCAGGGATGAGAAGGCAAATCCAGGCATCAGTAACAATCCCAGAAATTAAAAATGTAGAATTTCAGAAACGTAATTCAGGTTATTTTGAAGCCGTGACGTGCCATCGCAGGTAAGTTAGGCGAGGCAGAATACTCACCGTTAATCAAAGGATAACTCTATTACTTTGCTTGATTGGCAATCCGAGGATTGATTAACTAATTTACAAGGACTAATCAGCAGAATGATGTGCGAATTTCAGTTTCCGCGGCATTATTGCTCAGTGCACTGAACTTGTGAAATGGTTGTGAGATGGAAAATTCGCTTATATTTGCTTACTGGAAGCTAACGCAATGCCATTAACAAATATTAAAACCTTTCTTATGCTACGTTCATTTGCTTGGTCAATATGTTTACGGTAATGTTTTCCCGCTTAAATATGAACTTTTTAATGGCATTAAAAAAAATAGAAAGTTTATTTGGTAACACTTTACTTGAAGGTAGCGTCATGAGAGTGACATGACACAGTCATGAACGTGTCATAAACATTATGTAAATGTCATAAACGTTGCCATTAAGTGTCATTCGGTTTTTGAGATGACAAGTTGACATTGTTTGGGTTGTCTTGATTATGACAACTTTGTCATAAGAGTGACATGACATTGTCATAACTGTTACATGACACATGTAACAGTTATGACGGTGTCATGTTACTCTTATGACGGTACCTTCAAGTTAACCTTCAAGTTAACCGTTCATTTTCGGTCTTCTTTCATAATCCAATAGACAAAAGGTAGAAACGATACATGGAATTACTGTTGAGAGTTCAGTTTTTTTTTCTAATTAATTTTTAAGATTTCTATCCTAACTGTCTTGAATCAGAGCATATGTGTAAATGAATCTTTTTGCCACTATCACCTCTTAATCATTGCAGGCTACATTTAGCCTTATGTAGGCCTTAATTGTTTGGTAAGAAAGTAAAAATTGATTGATTGTCAATCAGTACGTGGAAACGGGTTTACCGAATCCAGCAATAAAATGTCAAGTCACTGCCTCCTCTGACAGCATGTCTCTGATTTGAAGAGGGGATCTGTTGTATATGTGCGAGTTCTCCCATTAGCATTGCAATTTTGCGTGCGTGTGTGTGTGTATATGTGTGTGTATATGTGTGGGTATATGTGTGAGAGTGTGTGTGCCTTTTCTCCCCCAGCGGATCCGTGCCACAGTGAACACACAGGAACAGAAGAGGCTGCTGATGGACCTGGACATTTCCATGAGAACAGTGGACTGCTTCTTCACCGTCACTTTCTATGGTGCCCTCTTCAGAGAGGTAGGCCCCTTAACCTTTACGCTCTCCATCCTTATGAGGAAGTAGGGCACTACAGCCATTCACAGTGACTTTCTTTGTCGGCTCGGGCCCCTAAAACCTTGCACCATCAATTCTTATAATGAGGACATTTGATCCACGTGCCATCATTGTCCATTTAGGGCTGCATGGTTCTCGCAAAAATCTGAATTTCTTTTTAATTTTTTTTTTTTAATTTGAGATTGCATTTTTCCCTTGTGATTCTGTGGGATGACGCCCGTCTGTTGTGGTGATTTCAGTCTGTTGTGGTGATTTCAGTCTGTGTGATTAATGTAACGAATGTGACAAATCAGAAAACAATACCCTCCTTGGTGGAGGTAACCAAACTTGTCAGGAAAAAAAAAAGCACTTGGGCATATAGTACATCAACATGGTAAGAACTACTTAAATTAACAGACACCGTCTTCGGAAAAAAATTATTTGACACATACTGTCATTTTTTTGTGTTGCCCAAGTCTCATCCACTAACATGCGGGGGGTGGGTTTGTGACCTATACTGCAGCCAGCCACTAGATGGCAATCAAGGATGATTTGGCCCAGAGCCGAATATAGAGAGAGTCTGGCCGACTTGAATCAAGGGCGCCATGTTTGCTACCACCGGCAGATGATTCTACGGCTTAACCGTATGGGCCAGGTACTATAGTCGCATCAAAATCGCTAGTTTTAAAATACTATGAAGACTCGACATGTCATGACACTTTGCCTGTAGAATTATCAGGGTCCCTACACATTGACTCGAACATTGAGAACATTGTTTGTATACAAAGAGTTTGCTTAAAAGAAGTTTTTGTTTGCAGGGGATTTACCTCGCGTTGTCTTCTGGGTTGTTGCCTTAGGTGAGTCCAGTGTTAAAAGCGATATTTAAAGGAGAATTCCAGTGTAATTGACTGGGGGCTGTACTGAAACATGATAACGAGTGCCAACTTTTGTTGATTACCCCACCTCCATTCGCAAGCAACATTTCGAAATACATGGCTTTTTAGCCGAAGCTCCCAACAGGCTTACAATGGTAGTGAATTGGGCATAGCGGTGCCATGTTAAGAAATCGCTATTGTTTCATCATTAACAAGGCTCAAAGTAGCTCCACACTTCTTTGGTAGAATTCTGAGGGCCCTGACATTTAAAATGAGACACTGTGAACTTAGAAAATGCACAGGTAGTTTATTAAAAGAGACTGTTCATGCAAACAGTACCTTGAGGTAGTTTCCAGTCGCCTCCATCTTGTAAGTCACGATAAGTCGACTGACGAGCACGAACGAACAGGAAGGATAGGGGAACAGATTGCAATCTATTCATTCGTGCTCGTCAATTGACTTATCGTGACTTTCAAGATGGAGGCGACTGGAAACTACCTTAAGGTACTGTCTACATAAACAGTCTTTTTTAATAAACTAATAAACTAAATAAGTTCTCAGTGCCTCATTTTAAATGTCTGGGCCCTCGGAATTCTAATAATGCAGTGTGGAGCTACTTTGAGCCTTGTTAATGATGAAAAAAATAGCAATTTCTTTGCATGGCACCGCTATGCCCAATTCTCCACCATTGTAAGCCTGTTGGGAGCGTCGGCTAAAAAGCCATGTATTTCGAAATGTTGCATGCGTACGGAGGTGGGGTATTCGACAAAAGTTGGTACTCGTTATCATGTTTCAATACACCACAAGTCAATTTCACACCGGAATTCTCCTTTAAGTAAACTCCCTGTGCACAAACAATGTTCACAATGCTCGAGTTCATGTCTAGAGAGCCTGGTGATACCACGAGCAAAATTTTGTGTTGTGTCAAGTCTTGGTGGTTTAAAAATAGCGATTTTGATGTGATCATGTCAGTGCCCAAGCGCTCTCATTCGAAAGCCAATTGACAAAAGGTCGTGTGTATTTGCGTCTTTGCATTGACTTTGAATGTAATCTGTCGTGCGAAATATTTGTTTGCGTCCAGTGTGCAAGCAGCTTCAGTCACATAGCTCTTGTACTTGATTAAAAAAATGCTCTGTGTCTCATCACGCTATTAATATTTAGCTAAACTGAATACCAAGTGTAATGGAGATGGCGCGATGCTACAATGCCTGCGAATTAACTAACATTTCCATCAATGCGCTGACCGAAATTACATTTGTCTTCTATTAAATTATGTTTCTCGGTTATGTGATAAACAGAATCTTCCACTCTTGGTGTACAAGAAATTGCAAGAAATTTATGAAACAAGTAAATTTTATGTTTGTTGCAAGCTTTAAAATTCATATGACACGTCCACTCTAGGAAGATCTCGATGCCGCTGGCGTTACAGTAAAAGAGCATTTGCAATGTATTCTCTATTGAGTGCGTTTAGTTACATGGACTTCAGTATCCCAGGTATGATCGGGTTTTTGGAGAATCCCATTTTTGCGTTTGTGCATGTAAACATCATATCCTTATTTTAGAAACCAGGATAAATAAATAATTAAATATGTGTAAAAATAATTGTATAATTGAATAACTTATCGAATCTAATTACCTCATATTCGACACTTCGCTATGGGGATCGCTGGATGAATATTAATTTATAGTAGCAAAAGTGGCGTCCATAAAACACGTGACCAGCTCAGAACCAATCAGCATAGCGAGATAGCCCAGACATTTGAACCCCGAGTTGGCCAGACTCTATATGTGGCTGTGATTAGCAGGGGGCTGTTAGGTTGTCCATCTTATATACAGCCAGAGGGATTGACCCACTGATTTAAAATAGATAATGGAAAGTGCCATAATGTAATGTTCTACACAACACAAAACAAAATCACCTCACGCAGTACAAATACCGGAGCAACGAAGGATTTCAAATCGCTGGTGTTCTTAGTTCTTAGTAGCGACATTAGCTGCCATGGTTACTTATCCATTTTGGCCTCATTCTTTTAGCACCTTAAGCAGTCATATTCTGCGTTCCCGCCTGGTGCCTAACTTGCTTGCATTTTTAATTCTAATTGTTGGCGATCTGCCGTGCGTTCAACAGCGAAGTGTTTGCAACTCTCCATCTGTTAGGTTATAATATACTATAATTGTCTTGCCTGCAGGTTGCTATCTTGTTATGTGACCCTGTTGTTATAGCATTATTTCATGTTACATTAGCTTACATATAAGTTAGCTGGCTTGTTGGTTTGGATATGCATTTAGAGACTAGAGTGATATCTTAATGTTTACACTTTAGATTGCGTCTCTGAGAAAATCATCCTATTCTACCTTCATGTCGATTGTATTATGTGCTGTTTTGGCTTGCCCTGAGTTGTGCGAATGACCATTCCCTCTTATCGGCTCAGCTTGTTTGGAACCTTGTTCAAGGTGGTACTATAAACGGTGCCTCGTACCAGGTTCTATTCAAATTATTAATTTGAATTTAACAGGTTGTTATCTGACTATCAACATAAACTAAAACTGGGTACAGAAAATGACGCCAAAATCAAAATTCATTAGGGGTCAGCTAATGCGACAAATTTCCCTAAACTGCAGTCATTTGATAAACTTACCTGCAAGCGGGTTCCAATGATTCAACGCAGTTGAAAGTGAATGGAGGTCAGTGCCGGAACTATTCATGGTTTGGAACAATTGCTTTCTCCATGACACGCATTACTTTCGCATTCCTCGATTCCTGTTGGAGTCTATGGAAGTGTCAAATAGTGCTATAAGTCGAAAACAAAGCTCTATCTCAAAAATCTGGCAAATTTAATTCCAAGATATTGTGGCATAATAGAGCCATATTCTAGGACTTGATTTTGACCGGCGTAGCGGCTATCCCGGTAACAGACAGACACACAAATGAACTACCATATGGCCCGCTTGTGCGCATGCGCACCGGGGCATAATGAAATTGGGTAGTAGTCTGAATCAAGCTCACAATGTTGTAATTACTTTCCATAAAGCAATAGGCTGCGAAAGCATTTCACTCTGGCCTCCTGAAGATGTATTGATCTACCCATTATGAACTCACAGCAACCCCTATGAGACGGCATCAGGGTACTCACTCTGCCTTCCAATAATATTGGCGCTGTTGGTGAATTAAAGCTAAATGGGCAAAGAAAGGAAATGGTATTATAATTCCTCCTGGTCTTTTACTAAAAATATGAAGAAAAATCGAACCTTGAATTTGAACCTTATGAAACTTATTGATGCATAAGGATCTGTCTGGTGTAACTGATGTATTCAAACTGGTGCAACTTCAGGTCTATTTTTAATTTTAGTGGCGATCCCAAGGTTACCAATGATCTCAAAGATGTTGTGCTGAATTCCGGGAAATGTGTATAAAGTGATGTAAAAGATCTAGATATTTTCCCTTTGATTTTATGCTGTGACCATTAAAAACATTGCATCTTGGGTTTGAATATTTCTATCAATGGAAGTGTGATGTAGCACCAGTGAAGCACTGCAACCAGCAATTACGGAATAAGTATGTGACATTTTTCTGCAGTATATTTAAAAAAAATGCCTTTTCTGACTTTGTACCTGCTTAAGGAAAAACTTTAGATAAAAGTTGGAGTTTAAGGTGCTAAAAACAATTACTGAGGGAAAAAGTATCATTATTTTTAAATATTTTTTTTCTGGAAACAATTATCAGCACCCCAAAATTAAAACTAGACAAGTTATTTTTCCATTCATGTTTTCCTTTTTTTAAGTCCAACATAATGATTAGGAAAATTTGAACCTATGCCCATTTGCATACCCAATCAGAGCTATACTTAATATGTTTTCGGCATGTGGAAATCTGCCTAAAAAAGGATGTGTGCCTATTTTAATGCACACACTCTGAGGAGGATAATTCAATTGGAAAAAGAAACTCCTAGGATTACAGTTAATGAATTGCAGACATTGATAATTTCTCGGGTTAGAAAATCTCCAAAACTATGATCAGATGCCATCTACTCAACTGCAAGATATTTGGTTATAAGGTTACCAGGAAAAAAAAGCATCTTTTGTCATCAAAAAAATGCATTTGTATGCCAACAGTTTTCCAAACGGCGCTGGCACTTTCATTGGAACTGGGGTTCATGGTTCGATGAGACCAAAATGAGCTTTCCAGCTGTTTCAGCCAAGGGTTTCAGCTCGGTGTGCAAACAAAGATTCTATAAGAATCCCATTCCCACTGTGAAATATGGTGGTGGATCCTTGATGTGGTGGGTCTGTTTTTCTTCTGAAGGTCCTGGACAACACTTCAGAATTCATGGTACCACGGATATCATTAAGCACCTTCTGATATTGAATGAAAACCTGACTACCTCTGCCAGAAAGCTTAAACTGTGCCACGGTTGGATCTGCCCTCAGGGCAATGATCCAAAGCATGCATCGAAATAACACAAAAATAGTTCCTGGCCCCCCAATTAAGGTCTTGCCTTGGCCATCCCAGTCCTCTGACCTAAACTAGTAGAAAACCCACGGGACCAGCTGAAGAGGAGAGTCCATAAATGATTAACTCAGAATTTAAAGGATCTGGAGAGATTCTGCAAGGAGGAATAGTCTTGCATCCCTTGCCATCTATTCTCCAACCTTGTTATACGTTATGGGAGAAGACTGGGGGCTGTTATCTTGCCAAAGGGAGGCTAAGTAAAGTGTTAAATGAAGACAATGTAATAATTGTTGCACGCATGTTTTTGAGAGAAATATTTCTTCCATGGTGATATATCTTTTCTTTAAATTTCCGTATTTCAACCAATGATTGTATTTATGTTTTCAAATACTTTGAATTCAATATTAAGAGAGTAAAAAATGTGGATATTAATTCATAGCCATTTTTGTCCATATTTATCAAAAGTGCCAATATTAGTGGAGGGCACTGTATTACTTGTGAATAAGTTCATGTCTGATGCCTTCTCTAATCTGCCCATTTTTGGATTCTTAAATCCTTATCCTCCCGCTTTCTGAGTATTTTTCTGATTGGTCACCTTTCCTTGTTTTGTTAGGGTGATGTGTGGATTTGCATGGAGCTGATGGACACATCTCTTGACAAGTTTTACAAGATGGTTTTGGAGAAGGGCATGGCCATCCCTGAGGACATCCTGGGGAAAATTACTGTTTCTGTGAGTGGCCATCACATCGGTGCTCCTATTTGGTATTGTTAAGTCAGTCTTCTAAGTTATTTTAATATATCTGTGTGGTGTTCTTTAGGTGTCCTAGTGCACTTTTTTCAGCCTCAGGAGCTTCAGCCCTGTTGCTGTCCCTGACTATGATTAGGTGTTTATCGCTGTTAATTCAGATGAATACTTTATGAAGAAGACTAAATGAGCAGTGAATGTGTGACTTCTTGGTGTAGGCAGTCTTTTGCAGTGAATGCTCTGTTGTTGTAATTACTATAATTATGTCTTGTCCAGTACATGGCTTCATGTAGCTGGTATTAAATTAATGTTGTTGTTGTCCATCCTCATCTCCTTGGTTCTCTCTCCATTTTTATACCCTGGTGTATAATGTGGGGGGATATAACTATTGTTCTGTCCATCTGCCTGTTTGTCCATCTCTCTGTAAACATGTTTTTGTTCAGAATATAACTTGACAACCTTTTGATATTTTTCCAAAAAAAGTTTTGCTTTTGAAGCAATTGACCACAAGATACCATTATGGCAACAAAGTAGACCTTTTGCCCCATAACTTTTGAACTGTAAATCTCAGAAACAGAACTCTTTTTTTTTTTTGCCATGTGGCAAGATGAATCGGTCCATGTAAGCCACACCCCTTTGTATAAGGCAAGATTTTAATGCCATTTAGAATTTAACCCTTAAAATCTATCTCTATCACGTTGCAACCAATTTCTACTAAATTTTGTTGCCAGCATCTTCAGACTAAGATTTTTTAAAAGGTATATAAATGGAGTTACTACATTAAACAATGTCGCTGCCAAATGCCAATGAATGTTGTGGATGCAGCCTTTGTTGATATAATATGCTCGATCTCCTGATAGCCTAAACATCACCAAACATGAGATGCCTCATCCACAGGCCAATAGACTTCGGCCTTACAAATTCACTGCAAATACGTCCGTAGGTGCCGCTTTAGCAAACAGTCATCACTCTAGAAATCAAGTGCCCAATGAACTGCAAATTTTGCATGCTTCATGTTGGTCAAAGGTCTCAAGGTATTTGCTCAAATAAGATGGCGGCCATCAGCCAATCATATTTTGGCAGCCCATTTTGTGTACCATCATGAATGATCATGAAACTTTTCCAGATTGTTTTAAAGGTGCGAAAGAGTCCGTTATATTGAGACTGGCCTGTAGCAGACTACAGTTACTATTTTCTGCTCCTCTGAGTCCCTGGCTCATGCTGTACAAAACAGCCATTTGAGTGTAAATAATGTGCCATGTTGGATTTTCCACAATTTTTACTTTCTTTGTTGAACGTTTTAAATCGATCTCCATCTAGCGATGTTGGTACACAGCATGTTCAGCCCAGTATCTTAAATTATTGTATAGATGAAGTTACAACGATGGAAAACTGGGCCGCAGAAAACCAATAAATGTTGTGGGCATGGCCTCGAGTGATATAATAGGGTGTAATTCCTGTGTAAAGTGTCCAATGATATCAAAACTTAAAAATTTGCATTTATTGGGCAAGAACCTGAAGTTGAAAAAGTTTGGTGCCAGTTGGCCAATAGATAGTGCTGTAAGATGCCACATTGTAAATTTGCCAAAGGTTCTCTTTTTCTCACGCTGTATATCTGGCTAAGCTCCTAATTGTACTTACAATGAGCCAGATAAATACTAAAAACATTGGCATTATTCACTGATCAGGAAATTGCTGCAGGTTTACCAATGACCAGTCAACATGAAATTTACTGGGCCAGGAATATCAAGCATAATTATAAGCCATGAACTGGAAATTGTTTCTAGAATTTAAACACATCTTTGCTGCTTTCACATTGATAACTGCCTTATTTAGCTTGGGCCCTGGTAATTACCTCTTACGGTTATATTTGACATTTAATTCTTCTTCTCTGTGGACATTTGTTTATTTAAATTCTCCTGATGGCTTTTGTCACCCCTTGCCACAGAGTGGAAGAGGGATATAGGAATGAGTTTTGTCCTTCTGTGAATCTGTCCATCGGAGTATCTGTACGTCACCCTTATTTTCCGGGTCAGAGCTTTGATCCAGAACTCCTGAACCGTTCAATATATCTCAATGAGATTCTGCATATAGATGCATCTTACTGTGTTTACGCACCCTCTCATACGTCCTGTCGGTGTGTTCATCCCGCTGCCGTGTCGTCTTTATGTGCCAGATGTCAACCATCCAGTGGCGAGGGATCTGAGTATTTCATGCTGGTCTGTCTCTGTCTCCAGGTAGTAAAGGCATTGGAGTACCTGCACAGCAATTTACAGGTGATCCACAGAGGTCAGTGAAGATCTGGGAATTGCAGTACATATTACCTCGTCATCATTTAAATGATCGGTATACGTAGTTTTCTCTTTGTATAATTGGGCTGTTGCGGTATATAGGAAATGTAAATTTTAGTTTGTATGGGCTGGTCCTGGTATGTCTGAAGTATGTACAGTTTTATACATATACAGTCAGCTCATGCGATTTTGACTGGTGTTACTGTTGTTAGAACAATTGAGATATATGCTGTTTGTGGAAATGGCTGTTCTTGAATAACGTGTACAGTTTGACCAGTCTCTCCTCTCTGCCCATCAGATGTGAAGCCGTCAAATGTGCTGATCAATACTCAGGGCCAGGTGAAAATATGTGACTTCGGCATTAGCGGCTACCTGGTGGACTCTGTTGCCAAGACCATGGATGCAGGCTGCAAGCCATATATGGCGGTGAGACAGTGCGTTTGCGCGAGCGCGTGCGTGTGTGTGTGTTTATGCATTCACAGGCAGGTGTACAGTACCAGTCAAAAGTTTGGACACACTTTGCTAATGTCACAGCGCTCTGTTTTTAGAGAAATTTCAATGTCTTAACTTCTCTATATAATCTCAAATGGAATCTGGCAAGAGGTAAATAGGCAGAAGTTAAAAGAGAATAATTACTTGTGTGAATGGTGTCCAAAATTTTAGAATTCTCAGAGAAGCCATATTTTGCAAAGTAAGCAGACAAACAAGCTCTTTCCATTTTCCAACAGCCAAATGAAAGACAAGCTGTTTTGGGGCTTATTGGGCAAAAAAAAACTCAATGAAAAGCAAACCACAAGTGCAGCCCATCTTTGGGAACTTTGACAGTCACTCAGCCGCAAACTCATTATAGCCATATAACTGCTCTTGTTTAAAAAAAAGTGTGCTCTGTAAATATGAAATAAAATGCTGGTTAGTTTGAATTTAAGAATGACTTCTTTTTTTTTTTTGCAAAAGAAACAGTACCTATTTCTTAATATGTCTTGTAAGAAAAATGTGGGTATGTCCAAACATTTGACTGATGCTGTATGTGTGCGTGCTTACATACATGTATGTATATTGTTCATGGAGCGAAGGATGAGTACTTGGACTAATATGCAAAATGTATTCTCAAAGTGTTGCGAGTGTCGAGCAGGTCAAGTGACAGTCCTCAGTGCGTAATGGCTAGTTGGCCTAATCTGTCTTTCAGCCGGAGAGGATTAATCCAGAGCTCAACCAAAAGGGCTACAACGTCAAGTCTGACATCTGGAGTTTAGGCATCACTATGGTATGTTTTTTCAATAGAGGCCTTGTGGTGGAATAAAGATGGCTAACAAACATTCAGGGATCTCATATATGTGTGTATTTTGTGTTTTATCTATTATTGTCCTGCAATATGTGCTTGCTTCATCTGCTTGTGTTTGTGTGTGCCTGTGCATGCAAATTTTGCAAAAAATTGTAAAAGAAAAATGCATCTGCATGTGCCACTTTTTCGAATTTACTATGTCTAATTTTAGATTAAAATGATAAGTACAGTTGCAGGCTTTTTACTGGGGCAGGGTGATATATTAATTTTATTTTGATATCAATGCTATTAGACAATATATCATCTAAGATTTTTAATATTGTAATATCGTTTTATGGCATGTGTTGTCTTGTCCTAGCTTTAAAGGCTGCATTTCAGTAAGGATGCAGTATTCTCAGTCATGGACTATTGTAGCTTTTCTGTTATTTAATTATATTTGCTTTGGTCAATACGGTGGCCGATGGGGGCAAATGCGCTGCAATGGCCCAAAGCATCTCCAGCTGGAGAAATACGCTGCAATAACAGAAATGATACGAAGTCAAGAACACACAAACCTCAAGAAAAAATGCACGAGGAAAACACTGCATATCCAAGTCAACACAAACACTGCAACGGTCTAAAACATCTCCAAGCCACAATGTGGAGCGCAAACTACAACAGCTTTTATTTTTTACCTGAGCGAGACGAGTGGGCATATTTTGTTTTTATGTGCTCAGGATTGCAACCTTGTGAACATGCACCAATTATAACTGTTACCTAGCTAGGTGAGTGAACTAGCTAGCTAAGCAAGAAAACAAACGATAGTTTGCTAGCTAGCTAGCTAGACAGCCTTTTTTCCGACTTCGCTATATATATTTGGTGCATGCATATGCTAGGTAGCTAATTAAATGGCGAAGTTATAACTATTCACTGCTATCCATTGATTTCTATGTATCACATGTGAGGCCATAATGGCGAGTGAACCCTTTGTGCATGCTCACTAGGGCGCAATCCTGAGCAAACCCTCCGCTGTGGCATAAAAATAAAATATGCTAACAGCTTGGAGCACTTCCGTCGTGAAGATGTGGATATGCTACATTTTTCTCTTGCATTTGTTATTGATGTTTATGTGTTTTTGACGTTGCAATGTTTTTGGTGTTGTAACGCGTTTGTCCAGTTGGCGATCTTTCGGGGCATTGCAGCCCGTTTGTGCCGAAGTGAATATGCACTGTTTTTCTCTTGCATTTGTTTTTGAGGTTTGTGTGTTTTTCACTTTGCTTCATTTCTGTTTTTGCAGTGCGTTTCTCCGTATGATGATGTTTTTCGCTGTTTGCCTTCATCAGCCGCCGTAATTACAAAACCCAAAACCAGTGAAGTTGGCACGTTGTGTAAATCGTAAATAAAAACAGAATACAATGATTTGCAACTCCTTTTCAACCTATATTCAATTGAATACACTGCCAAGACAAGTTACCTAAAGTTCGAACAGGTAAACTTTGTAATTTTTTGCAAATATTAGCTCATTTGGAATTTGATGCCTGCAACATGTTTCAAAAAAGCTGGCGCAAGTGGCAAAAAAGACTGAGAGAGTTGAGGAATGCTCATCAAACACTTACTTGGAACATCCCACAGGTGAACGGGCTAATTGGGAACAGGTGGGTGCCATGATTGGGTATAAAAGCAGCTTCCCTGAAATGCTCAGTCATTCACAAACAAGGATGGGGCGAGGGTCACCACTTAGTGAACAAATGCGTGAGCTGATTGTCGAACAGTTTAAAAACAACATTCCTCAACGAGCTATTGCAAGAGATTTTGGGATATCATCATCTACGGTTCGTAATATCGTCAAAAGGTTCAGAGAATCTGGAGAAATCACTGCATGTAAGCGACAAGGCCGAAAACCAACATTCCTCTGCCTCTCCTTATTCCTCTCTCCACCCCCCTCTCTATCTCAGATTGAGTTGGCGATTTTGCGTTTCCCCTATGACTCATGGGGCACGCCCTTCCAGCAGCTGAAGCAGGTGGTGGAGGAGCCGTCCCCCCAGCTCCCGGCCGAACACTTCTCTCCTGAGTTTGTGGACTTTACCTCTCAGTGGTACGCTCAACCACACGCATCTCTCTCGATTTTCCTTCCCGTCTCGTCTCCCTCTCTCTGTCTCTTTATCTATCTGCGTGGCATCTCCCTCTTTTCTCACACAAGTCCTTGTTAAAGGGAATAGGGGGATGACCAATAAGGACCAATAAGCCATATCACTATTTTGTTTATTTGAAGCAGATCTGACAACTATTGATTCCAAGTATGTGATATGGCTCCTTGGTTCCTGTGACTCATCAGACCCCAGTTTCCCCTATGGTCTGCGGCATATCAAGTTATCAATCACTCTCCTACTTAAAGTGAAACCAAAAATAAAATATAAATAATATAATTTTTAAAGCAGTTCTACCATCCTTTTTTGAGAAAATAACTTGTAAAAACTTGAATCGAACACCACATTGCATTTGAAGGCTCAGCAAAGTTGGTCTGTGATGTCGCCTCAACTCAAAAGACCATCACTCCCTCTTTGCAAGCATTTTATGTTGTTTGCCCTAGTTTTTGCTCTCTCTGTTCTAGAAAATTTTCCTAGATTACGATTACAGTGCCAGAAAAATCATGTCAGCCGTTATTTCATGTTTAGGAGACTCTGACTGCTCAAGTGAAGTCATACAGTACTGTTCATGAAAAGACGGAAGTTTAACCAGTTAGGATATCGTAACAATATTGTTAGCTATCGGGTTAGTAGCGATGGCTAACTGGGTTTTTACCAAGGGGGTCACAGTGATGGATTTTTCAAGGAAGCTGTCTTCCTCTATAGACATTGTTACTGCTCAATATTACCATTTATATTAGGAAAACCGAAATATATACAAATTTTCAGCAAAAGAAATGAAACATACCTCTAAGTTAATTACGTCGAGACTTCTTGCAAGGCCAAACAAAGCTTCAAAGACTGGGCTGGCGTATGAAATGGCGTGTGGAATGTGCGAACTGATGTAAAGATTCCAGAAGTGACTAAATGTCAGTGATTCTGCTTTATATATACTAAATGAGTGAAAAACACTTATTACAGAATCTACATGTAAAATGTTTACCAATTTTCTTGACACAAAATATCATAGCACGGAATCTCCGAGTAGCCTATTGGAAAAGTATCGGTCGGACATTTGATAACATTGTGCTTTTGATGGTACTGGTTTATGACAGAAATGTAAATGTGTGCCATCTCGAAGTGAAATGGTACATTTAAGCTTGCTGCACACCCATTTACATTCATATTTAGGATTGTTCTTGCCATAATTGCACGTTTCTGAAGTTCATAATTTGGGCCTTTTTTCCATTCAGCTATTTTTGTCGCCGGTGACCAGTGTTTACCAAGGCCAGTATCTGACCCTGCAAGGCTACATAACATCACAATACATGTAGCTATTGAGCTGCATGGTGTACTAACACAAGCTTAGACTAATGCGGACAACAGACGAGGAGACTTGTCCTGGACTACATTTACTGAGGATATGTATACATGAGCTGCCCAGCGGACCGTGATGATCAGTCCCGAACCAGTTACCACAGTCTTTCTCACTTTATCCTCACGGCCTTTTAACTTGTTAGATCGCCGTCTTTTCGCGAACAACACTGTATCTCAAGTTTTTGAGAGTTTTGACAAGTTTGGTAAACAACCTTATCAATTTGAGCCAGAGCTCAATGTAGCCTCTGATTCAGAGAGAGAAGCATCACGAACATAACGATGAGCAGGATGCAGGACTACAATCGGCTTCAGAGTTGTTGCTGGTCGGTTTTTCCACTGTGTGTGTGTGTGTGTGTGTGTGTTTTTTTTTTTTTTGTGGAAAGGCAAGATGACATTAGTTTTTAACATCTGCAGTTTACCATGTGTTTAACTTCAGAAAGGCCATGAGGTGTCATAAATGGTACCGCATGACATGATTTTCCGGTCTTGTGGTTATAATACAGGAAAATTTTGTGGAACAGCGAGAGCAAAAACTTCGGCAAACTGCATAAAACGCTTGTGAAGAGAGTGGGATGGTCTATTGAGCTGACATTGTGACTTCATGGGGCAACTTTGCTGAGCCTGCGAATGCAATATGGCATCGAACATAGTGGTGGATTTGAGTTTTTAGAATTTATTTATTCTTGCACGGATGGTCAAATCACTCTGAAAGTTATGTTATTTTGGTCTCAAACTGATGTAGTTTCAGAAAAAGATGTGTTCAGTTTTTGGCCTCAATTTCGCTTCAAAATTCTGGTTCAATCTGTCTTAAGATGTGTTTTTGACACTTCTAGGTGGCTTGTTCTGGTTTTTGGCTGGATAATGCTGGACAGATATGGGGAATTAAGCTAGTAGCAGCACTGGTGGAATTGTCGAATAAATAAGATGGTCAGCCATCTGACCAGCTATTCGACCAAATATATGTGGAAAATGCATTTTAATACAGCTTACCAGGTTTGAATGGATTAAGTTGGCATTTTCAGCAGGATCTGCCTCATCTGTAGTGCCACGGTAATCAAAACACGCGGCTCTGATAAGCCACCTGCTGGGACCTTCATGTTCCTCACTGCTGTAGTGCAGGAACCGAAACCCCGGCGAGTTAAACCTGGTCTTGTGTTCTGAGGTTGTGGGAGGCGGCAGCATTAACCTTAGTTTTGCAAACCTTTGACCAGAATTATCCTTCTTCTTCACATGGTTTCACCACCTGTTGAATTAACCCATACGGCGGTCAGGTGGAGGATCACGCTTTAAATGTAATGCAACTCTGTGTCTCCTTCAGCCTAAAGAAGAATTCCAAAGAAAGGCCGGCCTACACAGACCTCATGGTGAGAGATCTCTTTGTGACCTTTGAAAACCAAATTAATTTTGTTTTTTTTTCCCCCCATTTGAAGTAGTGTATCTCACCATCATATTCATAACCTCATATAAATGTGCCATACATTCTGTTAATTGACGTACTGCTTTTGAAGTTATGTGGATTGTGCTAAGTTTCTTACATCCAGACGCTACTGGGTGATTTTTTTCATTCATTTGCCGCTATGTGTGTGACTTTTAATCGCTCGCATTATCTTTTTCTGGCAGCTGCATCCTTTTTTCACGCTTCACGATGCTCGAGAGACGGACGTTGCCTCCTTCGTCAAGGTCATTCTCGGAGACTGAATTCGTTACGGCAGGTGTGCACCTCCCGTGTATCGCTCAGAAGCCTAGCTGCACCAAGGAATGCTTCATTTCCACCTGGAAACCCGCCTAAGCAGAGAGGCGGCCCTTCAAAACTCCAGACGACTGACACCCGCTCATTCAATGCCAAGTGGTTTGTACTGCAGGCGGCAGACTTTTCCTCACTGAACTCCAGTCCCCGATGGGTGAGGGGGAGGGGAGGGGTTGGAGGGAGGTGGCTTGGTAGAAAACAAGCCTTCTTTTAGGAAATATTATTTAAATAATTAATATTATTATTATGATCTTGCTATGAGCTTGAAACCTGTAATTTGCTAGCTAAATGTCTGGTAAGACAACCAAAATTTTGTCACCTATATGCTGAAATGTTACTAGCCATGGAACGCAACCTGAAGAGTGGTATTCGCTTTATTAGTTTAGAACGTCATAGACTGTGAAGGCCCCTAATGACCTCTCCCTCATTCTCGCTGTTTGTCCCTAACCACCCTTAAGGGCTTGAGTTGCATGCGGGTTCAGTATGTTGTCAATTCGTGAAACATTTCTCGAAATGCTCTGCATGGTTTTAAAACCGAGGTGTAACTGCAGTTGTATGCGTACGCGTGTTCGTGATTAAGAAATATATGTGCACATATGTGTACCCGTATGCGGGCGTGCAAGTTGTTCGTTACTGTAGGCAGATAGTCGAGTAACATGCAGGAAGTTTGATTTACTTAATCTCCGTAAAATGGAGGGTAGCTTGAGTAGCTTGGTTTTTTAAAAATTTTTTGTTTGTTTTTGCTGACTTTTTTTTATGGCCATGACGGGCTTTACAGCTGCTTAGAGAGGGCAACGAAGGGTTAAAGGATGAGTTGCTGGGGTCAGTCAGCACCCCTGCCGCTTGGCCCTGATGCACAGCCCTGGAAGGGTTCAAGGTTGAATGCGGTCCGAGAGGTGCGTAACTGTGCCGGTTACGCTGCGTTCAGTCAGGAAAGGGATTGAGACGAACTCGTGAAATATACCGCCAGGAGGCCCTAATTACAGGCCTACTGTCCTCCCACCAGGCAGAACTGGATCCTCTACACCCTCACCTGGATAGAGTCCAACCGCCAACTGTGTGGGTTCATGTTTTAAATGCACAAATGTGCACTCACATGCAAACACAATTTAGCTTTTCCTCTTACACACATGCACATATATGGGGAAAATACCGAAATCTACTGTTTCATTTGTTCTGAGCCGTGTGATCTCTCTGTGTTTCAGACTGAAGAAACTAGACAATAGTTGTTGTTGTTGTTATTGTTGTTGTTATCATTATTATTATTATTATTATATACTATTAACATTATCTTGACAAAATATGCAGTCTCCACTTCATTTAACTGCTGTTTTCTCTTTGATAACTTGACTTTTTTTTTTTTTCTTGGTGAGAATATATTCTGTGTGTTGCTATATGGGCCAGGTCCATCAGTGTCTATCTCAGAAATCACAACTGCCGGAAATCAAAATGGATGCCAAGGCCCTTCTGGAGAGACAGGGTCCTGAGAGGGTTGGCGATGTGTGTTTACAAGAAAATAAATAAATGATAAACAGTGAGCTCTTGCGCCATAAACCCAACTGTCCTGAAGGCTGTGTTGTGAACGGGGACGCTGATTCCCATTCGCGGCGAGAGAAGACTTGAATACGTGATTGACTCTGCTTTCCCCGGCATGCCCCGGGTTGTGTGTGCGTTTTGTCATGTAAGGTTATGCTTTGGCTGTGTCTCAGGTTTTTATAACCGGCTTTATAACCCACTCTTGTCATAAGGGCACTCAGTTCACTTCAGATACGGGACCCTTGGATTGACTGGAATGTGATGCAGGAGTGAGTCCTGAAACGGTCCTCACCTGCTGCTGCTTTCTTATTGGCTCATCCACTGCTCTGTCTGTCTCCACCCTGTATCTGTTCCTCTGACTCTGATTGGGTGAGAACATGCTTAACGCCCGCCCGCCGCCCGCCGCCTAACAATAGCCTCTCTGTTGCCTGAAGTATGTGAGAGCAGTATTTAGGACTTTCTGCTGCCCACTGTGTAAGAATCATTGAGAGCTGTGTGCAGTCTTCGTTGTGCGTTGGGACACTAGTTATTGGAGCATGAGCAGTAGTGGCTTGAAGAGTTCAGTTGGGATAGCTAATCATATTTCTTTTTTGAGAAGCTGTTATTGGACTCAGTTTCTGCCGGAATCTTGCTCGTGCTCGCTCTCGGTCTACCTCTCGATCACATCTCCCACCTTTGAGTTCTCAACAGTGTCACCTCTTGCAACGAGACTGACTTGAACTGCTGGAACAAAGAAACAGGGTTGTCGCGTCTGATCACTGAATAGAAAAGGACAGCTACAGTGCCAGTCATAAGTTTGAACACCCTCACTTTTTAAGACATTCAGTTGTAAGAACAAGGAATTAAAAAAGAAATGAACGCCTTCTATTTACAAAAAATCTCGAAATCTTAAATCCATCAAGCTAATGACCCTGTGAAATAATAGCTGTTGAAGTTCCCGCAGATGTGCTGCACTGGTGAATTGCTTCCCCTTGACTTTTTTTGTCCAATAGGTCCCAAAGCAGTCACTTGTTAGAAAATCTAAATAATTTGTATGTTTATTTTTCCAAATATGAATTTATAAATTCCAAAATATTGGACACTAGTCTAAATGTGCTATTAGTTTTTTTTTTTTTTTAACTTCTGACTGTTAAGCTTTTACCACATGCCATGTGTAACTGACAGAAGTTATACCACTTAAATTTCACTAAAAGCAGAAGCAGAGGATGCACGTCGAGTGTGTCCAAACTTTTGTCTGGTTCTGTATTTTCACACTGCTGACGTTTTTACGGTAAAGCCCTTTGCTTTCTGGGTCATGTAATAAGGAAGTAGCCTGCCAAGCACCAGGCTTAATTTACCAGTGCAATCGCTAATTACTTCTCTCAGTTCCCAAAGAAGTCACATGGTGTCCCCCCGATTGCTCAGGATGCAGCACTGGACAGATTGAAGTCTTCGTAAAGCTGGGATTCCCAAGCTTTGTCTCCCTTGCCCCCCAAAAATGGCCACTTTGTAATAGTGGGCCAACATCTAGCTTGTACAGTTTGTTGTTAATAAGGAAATGTTGTGATGCTAAGCCGCTTTCACACTGGACGCGAAACAGATTTTTCGCAGAACGGATTACATTCAAAGTCAGTGGACAGATGGATTCGCATGTTTGCATTGACTTTGAATGTAATCCATCTTGCGAAAAATTAGTTTCGCCTCCAGTGTGAAAGTATCTTAAGGAAGCTTTGCTTCAAAAATGCTAAATGGTGTTTTTCCTCATCTGCAAAAGAATACACTACATGCATTATGCTTTTTCAGAGGATGCATGGGCACTTCAGACAAATTGTCTATATCTTGATGTCCTGTGTTTATTGGCAATTTGGCATCTCATTATGACATTGTCAAAGTTATTGTTTATGATATGAAAACCATAACCTTTCAAAGTCTATTAACCTGCCCGATAAACTTTAATAAAACTACAATCATAGCCATTACCTCAAAGTGAATTTTTTTTTTTTTTAAAGCACAGTATCAAACTTGAGGCCTAATCCTGTTTGTCAGGCTTCCTGGCAGTAACAACCCCTAGATGGCGATATACCACTTTGTACGGTAGCATCACTTTAACCATAGACTATTCAAGTTCCAAGCAAGCAGCTGTCAAATATTTGGAAACATCATGGTCAAGATTCACTCGTGAATGCTTATTTCTGGGCAAAAGTGGCAGAACCCTGTCTGACTCGAATTTTAATGCGTCGTTGATTGAATTGTAATGCACTGCACCCTTTCATTTTAGTGCCTGTTCTGTGCAGTTAGCAGAGGCCTTTTTGCCCATGGTGATATTGTTAGATCGTTAGCTTTTAACCTGACTGGGAGGATCTGTCTTACTGAATTGTATCTCTGATTTAAACTGAGGCTATTGTTCATTTTCTTTAACTCATATCATTTTAGGCAAATTGTATGCACTGTAAGCCAAATTTTACTGTCTGACTCAGCTTGCTGTTAATGTTGCTATTATTTTCTGTTAAAAATGCTTAGTTTTTTGCTGAAATGTGCTTTCTCTCCCTGATACTAAAGCCAAGGTGATACGGAGTTGTATGAAAACTGATGTTTTACATCTCCAATAGAATTAAAACTAATTCTGAGGTTTTTAAACTCAACAGATTTGGAATTTAAATTAAATTATGATATTTTAGGTTCCTGAGTTCCTACTTTTAAAACCTTCTGCCATTTGCCTTGAATGACAGTTGAACGTGGTTTTGATTGCTTTACTTGTCTCGGGCTCCCAAAATGCATTGCAATGTACATGTCTCTCTGTGATTTTTTATGAAAATGCTTTTTTGGAGTGTCTATGTCACATAAGAAGACTGATTTTCCAAAGTGTTACATAATTTCTGGAAGTAATTGACAAATTTCAAATACAATGAAGTTGGGACGTTGTGTAAAACGTGAATAAAAACAGTATGCATTGATCTGCAAATCTCACAAACCCGCATTTTATTCACAATAGAAAAGACAACGTATCAGATGTTGAAAGTGAGACATTTTACCATTTCAAGAAAAGTACTGGCTCATTTTCAATTAGATGGTGGCACCACATCTCAAAAAAGTTGGGACAGGGCCATTTTTACAGTTGTTTGCATCCCCTCTTCTTTTAACAACAGTTTGTAAACAGTCTGGGAAGTGGGGAGACCAATTGCTAGAGTTTTGGAAGAGGGATGTCGTCCCACTCTTGTCTGATGTAGGATTCTAGCTGCTCCAAAGTCCTGGGTCCTCTTAGCCAGATTTTTCATTTTATGTTGCAACAATTGTTTTCTATTGGTGAAGAGTGTGGACTGCAGGCAGACCATTTCAGCACCCGGACTGTACTACAGCAAAGACATGCTGTTGTGATGGATGCAGTATGTGGGTCTTGCTGAAATATGCAAGGCCTTCCCTGCAAGAGACATTGTTGTAAAACATCCATACACTTTTCAGCATTGATAATGCCCATCCAAATGTGTAAGCTGCCCATGCTTTAGGTACTAATGCAACTCCATGCCGTCAGATGTGCAGGCTTTTCAACTGAGAACTGATAACAAGCTGGGTGGTCCCCCTCCTCTTTAGTCTGCATGACACGGCGTCCACACTTTCAAAAAATAATTTCAAATTTTGATTCATCTGACCACAAAACTGTTTTCAATGTTGCCTCAGTCCATTTTAAATGAGCTTTCGCCCAGAGAAGACGACGGCATTTCTGAAATGCGTTCACATATCGCTTCTGCTTTGCATGATACAGATTCAACTTGCATTTGTGGATTGCATGGCAAACTGCATTCATAGACAATGATTTCTGGAAGTATTCCTGAGCCCTTGCAGCGAATTCCATTGCGGAATTATGCCTGTTTTTAATGCAGTGCTGCCTGAGGGCCCAAAGATCTCGAGCAAAGATCCAATACTGACCTTCGGCCTTGTCCCTTGTGCGCAGAGATTTCTCCAGATTCTCTGAATCTTTTGATAATGATATATACTGCAGCTGGTGGGATATTCAAAATCTTTGCAATTTTACATTGAGGGACATTTTTCTGAAATTGTCCCAGAATTTTTAGTCTCAATTTTTCACAGATTGGTGAGCCTCTGCCCATTTTTACTTCTGAGAGACTCTGCCTTTCTAAAATGCTCTTTTTATACCAAGTCATGTTACTGACCTGTTACCAATTAACATACTTTGTTATAAAATGCTTCTTCAGCTGTTTTTAGTAGTACCTTTTATTTTTCCAGCCTTTTGTTGCCCCTGTCCCAACTTTTTTTGAAATGCGTTGCTGCCATCAAGTTAGCTCATCAAAATGAGCTAATATGTTTCATGAAATGGTAAAATGTCTCACTTTCAACATCAGATATGTTTTGTATGTTCTGTTGTGAATAAAAAATATGGGTTTATGAGATATGCAAATCATTGCATTCTGTTTTTATTTATGTTTTACACAAAATGTAACAACTTTGGAATTGGGGTTTGCAAATTAAAGCTCGCAAAAAAGTATTGACATATTCTTGTCTTTTTAAAATTGGGTTAATTCTTTAATATCACTGGTCAAATTAAGAATACTAAAGTCTATATTGTGTGAAAAATGGAATGTAAAACAGAATTTCCCTTTTACCCAGGGTGAACATTGTACAATAAGAGAGCACACGACGGGCTAATTTTGAGTGGCTCACAAGTTTGGAAATCGGGTGTATGAGACTGGCACCAAGCGATCTTGCGCTTATTTTTAGATTACCGCGCTCGTACCAAAGCTCATCCTCAGACCATTTGTGTGGAGCATAGTATTCAACTGAATCAGGAGTGGTTTTTGTGAACATTTTTTCAGTTCTGAGAACCTTGTGGGAAAACTGGTCACATGCAAAAACAAATTATGGAATGTATTTTTAATATGTCTCTTCATGTGCAACATGTATTACAAAGTCTACGAGCAGATGCCACTTCCCAGTACCATCATATCCATATATTGCAGAATATTTTGAAACATTGTCAATAATGTATTGTGAAATGCATTTTATTTTAAATAATCTTTATTGCCACATTGACATTTTACTCTGTCATAATGCAGGAGTGCCTCATTAAAACTGTCCAGGTGTAGGAACACAAAAACAAAACTTTTTTTTTTTTTGGCTAGCTGGTGAACTGAATGATGCTTGTGTCTGCTGCTCCTGTTCTGGAGGGCACTGGTACTGCACTTTGGTGTAGTAATATTAAACTTTGTACTGTATGATGTTGCTTCAGAATTTGCAGAGATTTGTTTGACTTTTCTTTTATACTGTATAATGAACACAGGCCTCTGTTCAATCTGACTGCCGAAGGCTTTGCCCTGAACCTAGAGCACGGTGACCTCTCCTGATTTCCCAAGCATCACATCATTGACATTAAGTACAATCGGATGCTCATTTTTATATTTTGGGAGCCTGTAAGAGTGCTGTTGTTCTGCGTTTCGGACATACCTGAGCGGTCATAGATTGAACTGCTGCCTTCGTTTCTTTTTTGGTTAATTTGTCGATGCCTTCAATGCCCTAGATATGTTTGTATAATTATACTTTGTGCACACTACAAATTATTATAATTATTTTGATTTTTTTTTTTTTTTTGTGGTGTATTTGTAAATTTGAATGTACATGGGGTTGCTGCAGTCATTGCCTCATTAGGTTGTTTTTGCCACATCTCTCTGGCTGGCTGGCTGTCATTTCGATATTTCAAGAAGTTCTGGACAGATTTACGTGAAGCTTTGTGGAAATGTTGGACCTCAGCCAAGAAAGAGTCGATTTTAGTTTCACGCCATTTGGCCAGAAGATTCCTCAAACGGAAACGCGACTCTGAATTTCAATTCTCCACATTCACTTCAGCGCCATGTTTAGTTCACCGACGTCACACAAGGGATTAGATGCGGAAGTCTTGTAGATTCAGAGGTTAAAACTCCTCTATAAAAATACTATTTCAAGGGCAGCACCCACTGAAAAGACTTTTCAGTTTCATAATTAACAAAGCCCTGAAAGACTTAAAGTGCATTTAATTTCCACAGTTTTCATGATCTAAATTGAATGGAAGTGAATAACTGCTCTCATACTGTAAATTACTTCCATTAATTCAAAAACCATTAAACAATGATGGCATGGGAAAAATAAATGACCATGTGAAGTATTTTGTTGTAGCTGTTGAGGTCATGATCTTCGCTCAGAAGCTAATGTAATAGCCCTTCATGTCTGTCTCTGTCTGTCTATCTGTGAACATGATATCTCAAAAAGGACAAATTTACGTAGCACTGTATTGAAACTTAGGTTGATTTTATTATAATTTTAGCCTATTAATATAAAAAATATGGACAAATCAAAATATGTCCATGAACTTTTAAAAACTACGGTATAAAATGAAATGCAGATCATTCCTCCGTTATCTCTTCAGTTCATTCTAATGTCAAGACTATACGGGGTCTGCTGAGCAATATAGCAATGATGAGGAACAAAATAGCTCAGCCTTGGAAATGTTTTATTGTAGCTACTGAGATCATTTCCCCCATCACTAATCCTATTCTTGAAATAGTATTTTAATAGCAGCATTTGAACAGTGGCATTCACGGCACTTCCACATCCAAGTTCCCCTCATGAAATCAGTTAACATGATATGTCAGCAAGGTGATAACGGTGAACACCTGACCTGCATCCTGGGTGGAGGTCTGTGCGCTACAAAGCACATTTTCTATTTTGTAATATAGCTTGGCACTAAAAAAAATTCTACTGCAAATTACTGGTAAACCAGAAAATCTCTCGAACTATAAGTTTGTATGTAGTGACTTAGACTTCGGAAAAAAGAAGTGTGATGAAAACCATAGATCTAAAGGTATATGAGCCATGGAATTGGCAACTATCACAATAGTATGACAACATTGGCAACTACTTTTTCATTCATTTCATTCTTTTGTTTGCTTCACTCAGAGTTATTCTACGGCTGCTGAATGCCTGGAATGTAATAACTCATGTTCTAACAGGTCTAATATTGTTTTAATATGGGTGAGTCTCTCAAGCCGTGATCTGGTAACAGTAACTTCTGTTTCTCCCGTTGCTAATGGTGGCACTTGTGACCCTGGTCACCCACGTATTTACCATTGTAGTTAGCCACTTGGCTGGGTTTGGATGTTTGTTTGACTGCAAACTCTCCAGTGTGTCCCCCTCTCTCCTGTCCTCGGCTGCCTGGGCTGGTGGATTGAGGGGGGGGGGGGGGGTTTATCTTGGGCAGAGGCTTTTATGCTGGCTGGAGAAAGGATGTCTTGTAAATTTCAGAAGCAGACCAGTCCAAAGTGCATATGTCCCAAGCAACCCCAGGCAAGTCTAGTGATATTTTTGTGTATAATAAGAACAGAATTGGGTTGACTTGTTTTGGTTTGTATTTTGGCTATGGTTAGCGTTAGCGTTCGCTTTATGGCAGAGGTCCAAGTGCTGGTTTTGATTATAGGGTCTAGGTTGAGTTTGCATTTCAGTTTGTTGTTTCAAGTATTGGTTTGGTTAAATCAGTTCATGATTTGAGTTTTCAAGCATTGCTTCCAGGACCAAGACTGCATGCGCGAGCACAGGATAATGACTGGGAATTGTCCTAGCAGCTGTTTCCAGTCTTTCATTGTTGGGAAGGAACATGAACTGGCCATCCTGTAATGGACTGAATTTGATTAAACTGGTCTTATGGGGTAAGAGGAACTTTCTGTGATTCATTCAGTTCCTTCACATGTGATGGTTAAGAATGGGTCTAAAATGACTCAAACAATACATGTTTTTGCCATTGTCTGCCTCCCATTGATAAAAGACCAACTGGAAGTGAAGAAAACGCTGTATATAAAAAATGATTTGATTTTCCCACTGTTTTCCCCAATAAATGTTCATCCTTTCCACTGTATTGCATTTGTAATACTTCTAATTTAATTCATGCTTCATGATGAGATCTGGTCATGTATGCTTTATTTTTCCTCAGAGACATGCTTATTATTTTTAATATATTTGCGTGCGTGCGTGCGTCTGTGTTTGTTTGTTTATTTTGTGTTCTTCATCCTAGAGCAGTAATTCCTTGCTCGCAAGCTTACAGATTAGCAGAAACTACCTTTCGAAAATCATGTTCACAAATCTTTGCCATCAAGGGTTATTTTGTTAGCATAGCCGAAGGGAATGCTATGCGATCCCTGGGCATGAACGACTTAGAACTGGAAAGCAAAACCACTTACGGTCCTTCCTGAGGTCTGTGATCTTATTAATGTTAAAACAAGTGTCTGAACAGGTTTTTGAGGATCGTGTGCTGATTTCCCTCATACAACCATGAATTAAAGCTGCTGACCTGTTCACTGCTGGTCGGGTGGTAATTATTCATGGCACTGATGCGGATGCTGAATATCTGAAGAGAGGGGGCAGGGGCTATGGATGGGTTGGCAGGGTCAGGGCTGTCTGTTATTTTCTTGTTAAGAGTTTAAGGATGATGTAAACTCAATACAAGAGGTATTTTTGCATCCTTATCCCTTTTGTCCTCTCACTTTATATCGGGTGAATGTGGGGGTCTGGGGGTTAGCTTGCCCATACAGAAAGAAAAATAAAGGGGACATTATTTCTTTGCCTCTTAGTGGGGTTTTCCATCACCGATTGATTGAATTATTCAAAACATTTGGCTTTGACCTTTTATGTTGATGCTCTGGTCCCAATGTACAACACTGCACTGGAAGCTGCGTGTGCTGAATTTACTTCTGTTCTGTGATGGTAAGTACATTTGTCAGTGTCCTATGAACATACAATTCAGGACTAACGTATACACACATTGATGGCAGATTGGAACTTTTTATTACCAATTAGTATTTACTATCAATTAAGTCTATGACAGCTTTTCACTATTGTTAGGAATGGCACTGTGGCCTTCATGTCACGAGAGCTTGGAATCCTTCAGTGCGGTCAGTATCAGTCAAATAATGCATGAATGTAATGTAATAATTTCAGAGATGAAAATCGAAAAGCTTGAGAGTCAGGAATGTTGGGTTCAAAACTGGAAAAAGTGAAGCACTGAAATACTGAATTATTGTCTTGTAGTTTTCTTAAATTTTCCGGCCTCAGTCTCTTTTTTTTATTATTTATTTATTTTTTTCTTACTTCGGATAACCCTTTCCTTGCGGAGACCCTCTTGAACAAGTCCAAAAATGATTGAATTTGCATTATATCACCATCATTACAAACAGGTTGGGCAAGTGACAGAGGTTTAATCCAGGATTTCAAATATGTATTATATACTTATGAATACTTTCAAAATTAGCCCGGAAGCGCTGTGCTCAGTCAATTGCTGCTGGAAACGACGTTTCTCATGAAAATTAGTGCGGGAAAATTGTTAAGCAGTGGTTGCCAATCAACCTTTGTTGCCTTAAAAAATGCAAATATAGCTTCAAACAAAGGGTGACTGCTGTTGAGAAGGCCCGTTCATTCGTGCAAAAATGGGAAAACTCAATCGCTTCACTGTTTACTCCCTTTATTCCGCATGGTCTTCTTTGGGTAAAAATTGAAATGCAGTTGTGTGACAGGAGAGTGAAAAGAAATAAAGGAGAATAACTGGGAAACTGTTGATACTGAAACAAAATAAAGACTCTGTCACGGCCAATTCAGACCAAAGAGTAATGCAGACGGGATAAACTGTGCTTTGTAGTATGGGAGCTCACAATGAGGAGTGCATGCATGTTACGGCAAGCAGAGTGTTTGAGTGTGTGTGACTCATTTGTGTCTGATTGGGAAGCCAGAATATGAAAATGGCGGCATCACAAACACTTTGGGGAAAATGCAAGAAAACAGGATGTGAGATGAAACAAGCTTCCTGTCGGAGCACTGCAAGTATGTGCAACTTCCCTCCTGCGAGTGTCTGCGTGTGTCTGTGAGCGACAGAGCTGACATACAAATATTCCCAGATTATACTTGCGTAATATTACTGCTTCACATGCAAAATATGAATGTGGAAAGCAATTTTCAAGTTTCAAATTTTGAGTTCATATGCAAAATGTATTTAAACTAAGATCTAAGAAGAAAAACCAGTTGGATAAAATGTCCATGATGGGAACAAGAGAAGTTTATTTTTTGGCGATGTTTCAAGGATTCTGCTGAAATAACCTTGCCTATTGTTTACTTAGTAATACACCTGTGGAGATGCATCTGAGTTTCCTGTAAACTCTGAGATGGCTTCCGTTTCCCAGAGCATCCTCCACGTAATATCTTGCTCCCTGGTGGAGTGCTTCCAGTATGGATGGAAATGACACTTCTTTCTAAAAAACTCCATTTGTCATTTTCCCAAATCTCTTAAATTAATCACCCCACCTGAAACTGGAGTGGCTATTGCATCCACATCGTTCTTACAAGAGTCCTTCAGAACTGGTCCAATGATATCTGGGCGAGATAATTTTTTGTAGACTTTTGAGACATCCAACCATATAGAGTATTTCATTTCATTGTGCTAATTGGTGGTTCAACAACTAACGGACACATTTTTGCAATGTTTGTGGTTCGTGCAGTCTTTGATAATTGTGAGGTATTAGCTGTGACTTGTTCTTCAAGTTTTGCGAGTGAATAGATATTTAAGAAATGAGTCTGACAGAAGTCACTGGCAACTTAAACTGTGCTAATCTTCTATTTTACTCCACCTTATATGTTGGGTGGGGGAAAATGTAACGGTGGAGAGAAATCGACTTCTTGTGGTTGGGCATGTGACATAAACACGCAAACTATCTCTTGTACTGGTAGATGTGAAATGCTTTGGAGAAACGCACTGCTGACAGCACAGCCTATTGAAGTCCGCTCGCTTAGCTTGTCTTTGCAGCACTGAAGTCATTAGACATTACTTGGTTAATGAGGTGTCCCAGTCATTAAGCACCTTTCACATGCACTTAAGATGACAAACCTTGGTTTTTTTTCAGGCTTAATCCACATCACTTACTCCATCTTCATGAATCCACCCACTGCTGGCAGTTCCTTGTAAATATGAGAACATGTTTGCGGTACCAGAGATTGCCCATGCAGGATCAAAATCGGTGTCCCTGCATGTTTGTGCATGCTGATGCAAGTATGTGAGCGGAAGTGTGCAAGTGTACATGTCTGGGTATTGTGTTTGTATGACAGTAGGTGGAGTCCTGAAATTCAAGTTCACCGTTCTGTTTGAGGGCACCACACAAGGGAGCTAATCCTCCAAACACGGCTTTTCACTTTTGTGACCTGGCTCCTCTATCTTCACTGCGCATTAGTACAAGACAGGCACAATCCTGGTACTGGTACAAAACAGAATGTGTAGCGTTAAAAAATGCTGTCCTCCCTCTTAAGACTGTCACTCAATCAAGTGAAAGTATAGCCTGTCCTCTCTCCAGGCCTGACCGATAGAGCTGCTCTGTTCCTCAGAACTGCCATGCTGGCAGGATGGAAGGATTCTAACTATCATTCTCAAAATTGTGCTAACGTAAATGCTGCGAGGTAGGCTGGGGTCAGGTTGTATCGGGTGATGGGCCTCTAAGCCGCAGTTGCGGACTGTGCAAACACTACACGCCACGGCATTGAGAACATAAATCTAAAAGCAGATCTTTGGAAACAGGAGCTGGGATCCCAGAAATGGCAGATGTAGGTTATGCAATCAGAAGAGGTGTCCTGTTACGACTTTGGCTGAGAAAATCTAGTTGGCTGTTGTGGGGGGGGGTTTGGGCTGTGGGTTGGGAGAGTTGCGGATTTTGGAGAGGTGGAAGTCGTTCTTGTCTACATCAGACAGGCCAACTCGGGGTGCCGATGTGTGTGGATCTCCACCCGGTCTTTTGGATCTGCCAGCAAGTGTGACTGCATGCCAATCCTGTAATTGGTGTTACATCAGGAGATCCCACTGCCTGAACCCTTGCAAGGGAAAGGTTTTCACGTGGACTAGAACAGTTCAGTTCAGTTAAGAGCTTTACTGTCCCTTGAGGGGAAATTTGATTTGTAGAAGAGGGCAAAAAAACCTGCAGACTGTGAGTTGTGCTTGTGTTTCTGCAGCTGCCCGTCTTTCTATGCCTGTTCTATAAAATTTCATTTTTTTTGGTCAGGAGACTGTTTTTGATTGAAGATGATGATGGAATGTGCAACAGTGATTTAGGAGCAGCACAGTTCAGAAAGACTATCGACTCAAAATGCCTTTCAAGCCATTATAAGAAATTATATGCTAATGATAATAAATATTGAAAATCATAGAAAGAATATGCAGAAACTGAGTCACTATTAACTTTTACGTCATGACAGACAGCTGCACAGTGTGTGTGTGTGTGTGTGTGTGTGTGTGTGCTCAGCTCTAAGTATGTAGGTCAGTTGCTTTTGGAATGGGCATACCAAACAAAAGTAGATCTAACTTCTAATTTTTACAGAGGCTGTCTCCAGCAAAGCAAAGAGGTTTCCAAGAAGCTGATTGCACAGCTGAGTTTTTTTTTTTTTTTTTTTTTTTTGAGCTGTTTTTTTTGGGGGGGGCGGTGGGTGACAGGAAGCTAATTGGTTGGATTGTTGACCAGTAATCTGGAAAAACCTAGCATGTGTGTGGCTTTTGGGAAAACTGAGTTTCAGCCTCATCTGCCGTCAGTAAGAGTGGTGAAAAATTTAAAACACTAGCTATTAGTGTTATTTTAACTGTCAAAATCAAGTTTCTATTATTTTTTCCAGTTAGAAAAAGTCCAGAATCCAAAGGTTTTTGTTCAGTTACGAGAATCCTTGCCTCTGATAAATTTACTAGGTTTTTCCAGAGTATACAGTATATAATATCTTCGCTAGATAGAAATCATATTAAATTGTAGTCATACGGCAGTCAACTTGATGAATTGTGGTGAGTAACAACGGTGTGACTCTCAGTTATACCAGAATGTGGTTTTGCTTCTGAGGCATGAAGGCTCATTTAAAATCAGTTATGATGAGATCAACCTGATATTAATAATTTGTGATGTGACAAAAAAGTTTGATTAGACTGGTGTTATGCCCCCAATTTGTTATGACATAAAACAGCAAGGGATGACAGACAAAATTTCAAAACTGAAACAGGTTTTTATTAAACAAAGACTAACACTAACCTACAATCTACTCTGCTGACCAAGATTGATATATACAAGAAAAAAAATATATATTTACTGTCCATTGAGATGGGGTCGGTTGGTGATGTTCCGGGTGAGGAAAATGCTCCAACACAGGCAAAAATCCACTAAAAAATACTTCACAGGTCTTGAACAGAGTAACAGGTCTGGTCAAATTTATCCTTCTCCTTGAAATTTCTCTTACTACTTTACTCTCTCAATTTTCCTTATTATATACTCTTTTGCAGACCCCTCCCACCTTTTAGACTTTTTTTTTCATTCTCTGGGACTTTCTGTCTCAGACATGCCCAGGACATGCCCAAACCTAGCTTCTGTCTGGGCTTAACAAAACAAGGTCAATACTGCCATCTAGTGGCTTCTTTCCACGTTACACTGGTGACTTATTTTACACAAATATTCTTACAGTAAAGCTATTAAAAGGGAAAAAAAAGTCAACAAATATAACAATTTTGTGTTTGGCATGACGAGAATTTGAGGATGTAAGGATATATATATATACATTTTTTTTAATTATGACTGAGATTGAGGCTTTAGTATATTTGGCTGTCCAAGAGGTCTTCATGGTGTTTGTGTTTAATCCAGAGAAGTTAGGTAACTCATTCCTCATCCTGCTTTCAGTCATGTAGGAAGCATGTGACATTGCCAGTGTTCTTCAAGAGCCAGGAACTTTTGGTTTCGCTGACTAGTCTTTGACTGTTTGGTGCCAGGTGTAAGTAGACCTATGGAGAACTTTGAACTTGAAGCCCCTTATTGATTCGGCTGCACTTAGCTTATGAATGGATTTGATTGGCAAGTGTATGCCCATACAGGTTAACTGAGGACAGGACGCTCTACAGCGTGTAGGACAGCACAGGCTTCCAGTATGGAATCACTGCGTCTATTGTTATCCACTCTCATAACTTCCTCTGGCTCCTGTTTTGTATACTTCCAGCTCATATAATGACATGCTAAAAATGGCTAAAAGTCCGCACTATCTCCCTCTGCTGTTTCTGCTGTATACACCAAGTGGTGCCTGAGTGGGTGGGCAGTGTGTCCTGAGATGTTAGCCATTAGCCGTAGGCTGCATCCAAGATGGAGGGAGAGTGGAGGCAGAGGAAGTCTAAAACTGATGAAGATTAAAAAGATGTAAAAGGTTTGGGGGAGGTGGCAAAAAAAAGTTATAGAGATGAAAGAACTTTAAGACAGACGATAAATGGATTAGAAATAATGACCGGAAAAAGAAGGTGCTTATAATGACACAAATCGAGACAGAGAGGGCCGTGAAATAAGAACCAATGATTACAATCATTCTTAGCAAACCCCCTTCCGAGCCGGAGATTTTCCCACCATGCACCTACCAGTACCACTGCTTGCCAGGTATTATGGGCTACCTGAAATTCCGTCTAAAGAAAATGTAACTGAAAACATTTGGCATGTTAAAGGTCCCCTATTATGCTACATTTCTAAGGTTATATTTTGATCTTGGACTCCACTAGAGTACTCCTGATCGTTCAAAGTCCAAAAAAGGGTCCTTATTTAGCTCATACTGCCATCCTCAAAAAACCCTGATTGTAGTCTATTGTAGTCTCTGCCTGAAACGCCTCGTTTGGCAGGCTCTTCTGCTATGGCCCCCCCCCCCCTCCCCATGTGCCCACTTTTTTCTGATTGGCCAGCTCTGTGGAGGGCGGAGCTGGGCGGTACGAGGCAGCAGAACGCAGTTTTCCGGGTCCGCATCCCTAGTCGATCCCTATGTTACAGACCGAAATGGAGAATGAACGCTTTTAATGGAGATGGTTAGAAATGACAAATGGTGAAATACAGCAGTACATCTTGGACCCCGATTCTGACCCGGAGAGAGAACAAGAGGAACATTTTCTCAGGCAACGAAGAATGAACCAAGACGTCTCACCTTGGTAAGTATTATGACTACGGAGTTAAAGAAAACACAAGAGAGGACAACATCATTGGCTGAACCAACTGTGAAACGTGAGACGTGTGTCATGGTTATGGTTTTTTGTCATGTTTATGTTCATATTTCAGTTCAGGATCTGTGTTCATGATTTTGTCTTTTTTAAAATTCTTATTGGTTATTGTAATTCTCAGGTTTTAGTTCATTCCATTTCTCAGTTCCATTGCACTTGTCTCCCCTGTCTTGTGATCTAGTTGGTTCAGTCCGTCTTCCCTGTCTGCGTGCTCACATACTTCGGGTGATTTAAATGATTTCTGGTGTTTAATATATTCCTTCAATTCTCGTTTACTTCCTTCGCCTTACTGTTCTGATCACTAACAAAACTAACCTTTGTATTCTGTATCATAGTCTACTAACACAACTAATCCATGTATATAAGATTACTAACTTACTAACGAGCACTCTAGTTAAATCTGTAAAGTTGCACCGCTACTAATTAGTACTAATTTCCTCTCAACAATCGCCCTGTTCTAGTCTCCGCCCCTTGCTCAGCTGTACCTGTCTCCCCCTGCGTTTCGGTGAGATCTCTCGCAAGTGCTTAATTACTTTCCTGCACTCGTTATTTGTGCACTTAGAACTCCTTGACCGGAGCTGTTTAAATTTCATAGGCTGTTTGTGCGATTCCCGTCCGTGTCTTGGCTTTCGCCAGTTTTCGTGGTTAGGGTTTCCCTCATGTGATTATCCCGTTGTAATTAGTCTGATCCAGCTCAGCTGTTCCCTGCATAGCATGTGACTTTCCTCCCGTCTATATAAGAGTCCTCACAGCAGTTCTGACTTCTGACACAATGTTGATCAATATTTCTTTGTGTAGAGCGCCCTGTATGTCATTGAGTATTGTTTTTCTTCTACTGGTTTGTCCGACTTCGATTCTTGCCATTGCCCTTCTGCCATCTGTCTTCCTGGTTCTGACCCCTGCCTGTCTAGTTGACACTGTTTTTGGATTTCGTATTGTGTCTTGGCAATTCTTGTGTTTTTTGGTTTTGACTCGGACCTCATTAAAGGCATACATTTTTTGGATGTCCATCTCTTGCGTGTGGTTCCTGAACGCTACGTCACAACGTGTCTGCCATCTCTTCTAAGGAATCGCAATCAAACATTGTACATGTACATTTAGATCAAATAAAATGAACTTATTCTAATAAATGCTCCGGCGAAAAGATCTCTCCATTCAAATGAATAAGTTCAATGCTTCCTCGAAATTTAGGCAAACAGGAAAAACTCAGAGATTTATGGAATGAATAAATAAACCAAAATAACACAAGCGTTATAACAGTGTGAACACAGTCGTCATCAGCCTTCGGCGAAGTTATCCGGTGCTGCATCCTTTTGATTCAAGTTGGTCGAATTTGCTATCTACGTACTGCTGCTGTGGTGAGTATAGCGATGTTTCTACTCGGTAGGATTCAGGGAAAGCTAGAATCCACCCCATGTACACATTTGTAGAACCCAAGTGTAGCCCGGAGACCACAGAAATCTGTTGGGGCAGAGTTTAGAGGAAAACGCAGACAGTGAGGAGCAGCAAAAAGTGGACCAACAACTTATGGACTGCTTCGGTGTGTACTATAAGGACCTGCTGGTCTGTGTGCATAACTGTAGTGTGTCGTTAGCGTGGAGTAACGAACAGCTTCTGGGCTGGTATATGATGGAGCGACGAAAGCTCCAGGCTAAACAGTCTTTCGGAAATTGCCCATGGTAATGGTTTACTTATTGCACCGGAATGGCCAGTGTTTGCTCACAGAAGATGGGCGCGTTATGGATAGTATTCGACAGCTAGACAGAGCTCCGCTTATGTTATGAACATAATATAGGTTTTATTGACCATAAGTTACGTTAGCACGAACAATTGCTTATGTGGAGCTAGCGAATCAATAACTTTTACATAAAAGAATTTTGTATCCAATCTCCACCTTTTTCGGCTTTTTATGAGCCACAACAATTTCTAAAGGGGATGAAATTACGCCACGGCAATGCAGATAAATTGTTTGCTATACCAGGCACGTAATAGCTTGTGCATTTTGGGATTGCTTTCACTATGGTAGAATCAGAAAGCTAGCTCAGATATTGGTGAAGTATCCGGCTGCCCCCGGTCATAGATAAGTAAAAGATTGTTTCACAGGAGCAGCGAACAAACCCAAACACGTACCCTAAGCTCATTATAGCCTTCTTTTGGTCTAACTGCAGCCTTTTCAGCCCAACTTTGCAGACAGATACAATACCTCTCCAGTAAGCTTCGATCGAGTGGCTGCAGTCAGGCAACGTTATGATGAAACTGCCACGTTGATGCTTGCTGAAGTAACACAAGCATACCGATCAGAATTACTGCATATACTTTTGTAAGTTAACCGGGAGCATTGTTAAAGTAGCACAGCGCGCAAACTAACATACGGTAACTAGTTACCGAGCGGTCATAACAACGAATGAGAAAAACATTACCCTGCAATACAGGTTTTACAGACAGTAAGTTCCATTACTGTGAACAGTTGTACTAAGCATCCAAATTACAAACAAAAAATGGCTTCAAATGAGATTTATGTTCACACGCCTTCTGCTGAATGTCCCCTGATATCACTCTTGCATATTTAGGACACAGACATTAGCAACAGTAACATAGCTACGTTTGCCACAGTGCTATAGCCACATTCAGCAGGCTATCACGTTAGGTAGACTTATGCAGTAAAGCAACTTACTACTGCTTTCGGATCTGTGAGTCATGGACAGTGGCGACAGGTCTAGGCTATATCTTCAGATATTTTACAAAGCCTTCGTTTGAGGCCAGTTGTTAGTGCTAACTATCGTTAGTGGTCCTGCAGGCCACCTGTAACACGTTAGGTTCACTTACATTATTTACTATTATATTAATAATAATATGATCTGCGGTTGTTTGAGCCTGCTAGAATAGTTTCCGGGGTGGGCAGGTCCAGCGGCATTATTGGCTCTGGCTAGGTCTGTATTAATTGGACGGGACACAGCCTGACATCAGGTTTTGCCCAGATCTCGTGAGGATCTCAGGACGAGCTGTTCAGACTCAGAGTGGAAGTCACATTCAGGAAATCACGTTCTTGGATTACAGCAAAACCCCTGTATCTTATGTTTAGAAACTTAACAGAGGTTGAGTATGGACGTCCAATATTATAACATTACTTATATGTATTACAAGAAGGATCAGCATAATAGGTCCCCTTTAAATGAAATCTGTCGGGTAACTCATAATTTAAAACCCAGTGTTGCAGCAGCCAATGGTGAAAAATAGTTTTTTTTTTTTTTTTTTTTTTTTGAGTCAGAAATATCTCTTTGGTAATTTCAAAAAGAGTTCTAAATGGCTTCTGGAGATTTGTAAGTGACCGAATGTTAGGTCAAATGTAATGTTCCATATTTGTATTGCATAGATTTTTTACCCTGTGGCTTAGAGTGGATGTTTTGAGAATTTAAAGGACTGATGTGAAACTGTGAAAAGAGGAAATAAGGATGGTGTTTATGAGCAAGCAGCTGCTGACTATAGGGACATCCACTTATATATGCAGTTTTAAATGTCTGCAGTTTCTACATTGTTTAGTTTATATTGCTGGGAATGCACTCAAGTAGAAGTACTAGCTATCAGCTTTTATTCAAAATGAGCGTTTGATAATGTCTACTTCCATCCACATTGAAAGAACTGTGTAGGAATAAGAATTTGTTAAAATACTTGCGCACCTCGATGTACAATGAGTACAACCATGACTGCCTTCATTGGGTCCAAGCTTGTGTGTGCTTAGGATTAGCCGTCATTAAAATATTTTTACAACACAGTGATGAGGTGAGCCAGAGGTGGCTCTGCTTGATTTAGAGAATTTCCTATACACAAAACCGCGTTTCCGATCTGTAAAATAAGAAATTCTGGTCATTGTCACCAGACCTTTCACTTAGAGCTGCACCATGAAACCTCAACAACTTCTAACTTGGCTGTAAGCCTGTGTCAAATTCCTACGGATTGAATTTGGATGGGAGCAAGGGAATGTTGGTGCATTTCTCTCTGGGGTCAAAACACTATAAATAATCCTGGCTCATCTCTGTATGAAGTCCTCCATTAGAGATATGTATATGATCTATCTTAATACTTCCAGCAGCATAATGCGTCATGTTGTGGAGCATATTTCTTCTTGAGATGGCTGCTCAAACATGGCTGTCATTTATATTCATTCTACTCTTCATAAGCCTAAACCAGTTCAATGGATGACCTCTGGCTTCAGGTGGAATGGGAGGTTTGCAGCATGAATGCATGCATGACAAATATGCAGAAAACCACAAAGTCCACAAAGAATGGCTCCATCACCTTAGTGAACCATCTGACTGTTCTCTTGGCAACAGACCTGAGGTCCTACCTTTCATGAGTTGTACCTCATGAAGTGGTGGTTGAGTGTTAAATTAATGTTTGACAAGATTCAACTGAATGACCTTTAAAGAATTGAAGACCACAATGGAAATATGATCAGAGTCACATTTTCACATTGTGGAAAAATGATGAATTAAAATTTCAAAACGATCTGAAAAACAAAGCACTGAAAAAATATGCAAAAAATATGATCCTAATATATACTATTATTATATATGATTATAAATATTATAATAATGTATAATTATACTATTATTATATATTATTATAAATAAAATAATAATATATTATATATATAATATACTAAAATGCTAACTTTGATAATTTTTTTGTCGTTTGTGGTCTTCAATTACTTCTCAGTCTGGGATGAAGAATCTGAATTGTCGAGGCTGTGTTTTTGTTGTGTGTTTTTGTGGTTTTCACTCTCAGCATTTTATTTTGCCTCGACTGGTTGCACAGTTTTCCTGCCAGCTGAGATGGAGTGGCGGGTTAGCATGCGAAAATCCAGGCCCGTTTTTCTCCTAAAGGTAGGGCTGGGTGGTGGCTTAAATTTAGCATACAGCTGTCCTGGCTGGAAACATTTGGGAACAGGGTGAGCTTTAGCTCTGGAAAACACACTGAAGATGTGAGGTGTCAGGGGAGGACTTCATGTTCCTGAATGGAAAAATCTCAATATTGGTGCATTTCTTTTCTCTCTTACTGTCTTCCTCAATCTGTTTAACTCTCAATCTATTTTCCTCTCTCCATGTGTCTGGCTCTCTGTCTCTCTCCCGTTCTGTCTGCTTCCGTAGGTTTTTGTCCCGACTCACGCACTCTCTCTCTCTCTCGCTAAAGCCGCTTTCACACTCGACGCGAAACAATTTTTTCGCACGACAGATTACATTCAAAGTCAATGCAAAGACGAGCAAAAAGTTAGTCTCGCATCCGGTGTGAAAGCAGCTTAACACGTTCTCTATCGCTCTCTCTATCTTCCTCTCTCTCTCACTGTCATTATCCCTCACTCATTACCGAGTCACTCAACACTGTGTATTTCATGCGGCATTTGCAAGAGCAGACGTGTTCTTGTGTCTCTCAATACTTCTCTTGGGGTACATTAGTCTGGGTAGGCGTAAAGGGGTATGCCGTGCCCTCTTAGAAATCACATGTCAGAGCAGAGCAGTGTCCACGTGGGTTGTTGTTGTTGATGTCGGTTTATAAACGGGGCATGATGCCCCCACAACGGCGTGGCCCAATTGTCCTGCTCATCCTCACACCCTTCTCTCTACCCCCCCAGTGCCATTTACCCAGCCTACGTCAGGACCCCACTCAGCGCCTCCCCCAGGCCTCTCTCTGAATGAGCAGTGCTGACTGATTGCCTTCCTCAGTGCCACAACCTTTATTTTTAACTCTCCTATTCAGTCTGTAGTATTTGGGGTGTAATACTTTTTTTCAGCAGCAGGAGTGCACCTCTGCTTTCCCAGGGCTGTACATTTCAGCACGCCATCATTCTGATTCAGAATACTTTATTAATGTTTCTGCTTAACTTAATGCTCTCAAATTTGGATTTGTCTAGACTCGAGGCTAATTTCTCTCTCTCTCTCTCGCTCTCTCTCTCTCTGATGTAATGCCAGGCATAAGAGCTGTTACTAATGTCATTTCAAAGTCATTAGGGTTAACTGTTGGGAGTTTTACCCAGGAATGAGTGATGTCCTATCTCAACTGCGGGGTCACTCTAAGCAGGAGGCAGCAGCTGGTCTCACATAAACCTTTTTCTAATGACCTATAAAGGGTGGCAGGGCTGAACGCTGTTCGAATGTCTCATAGCTACAGATAATTAGGCTGTGATTTCTGCATGAGCAATTACAGACAATTTATTGTAACTCCGCTGGTTGACTTTGTACTTGGACATTTACCATGCTAGACAGTAAGGGGAAAAAAGTATTTAATGTATCAGGAATTTAACCACCAGGTCCGTGTTTTCAATGACAAATTTTGATACCCTTTTAAACAAATGCAGGTGTTGAAACAGATGATGATCGACCTGTTTTCAGTCATTGTTCTTGAGTAACATGCTTTTGAACAATATGAATTAATCACACTGCTTCCTTTTTAAAGAAATGTTAAGGCAAGTAAATAATAAATTCAATAGTAATGTTTGGTTTAAATGAAAACAATGAAGACAGATTAAATGTGCACATTTTTGCGTCCAAAAATAACTTGTTATATTTTTTGTCTTAACAAAGAGAACTGACTACACCTGAGAGAGGTGAGTGTTTACGGATTCAAAGTATTCTTAAGGAAAATTTAAAACAGATCATGGATAATTATCAGTTTATAGGCCTGTTTCGCGCCCTCGTTGCTTTCTATTGGCCTCCACTGCTCTAACATGGAAAACAAAAAAGAAATTTCCAAGAGCAAATTTAAATCTGAGTTTTATGGCTAAGAGTTTTACACAGTATTGAATTTGCTTGTACATGCAGGCATTACCTTACTCTTGTAAGCATTGGCTGTCCAATATGACTGATAGCCGTGAATCGGGAGCAAATTGAACCCCCAAGGTGAAACTCCCTTCGCCATGACAGTACGACCTTCGCTATAAACCCAGGAATATGTGCAGCTTTTTCTTTTTTTCCTCAAAAGTCTAGCAGTAATACTGATTGAATAATTCCCTCAGTTCCAAGAAAGGAGATGAGGCTTCATTGCATCACCTGAGAACAGTAATCCTGTCATTGTCCTCTCAAATCCTAAACTGACACAGTCTGTTGTTATGATTGAGTCATAGAGGGATTACTTTAAGAGGAATTGGTTGGTATTAGTGACTAGCCGTAAGGTTGTGATTAAATACAGTAAATAATAGGCCATTATAGCAGTGTTGTGTACCTGCATGGTAGCATTTCTAGTTTTAGGTTAGCTCTTGGACCTGTAGGATGCAACGGACACTGTCACGTATTAGAGAGTAGCTAGCGGCGCTATCGAGGTCTCATTGAGTGATATGATTCACTTACGTCCCAATACTTCAAATGAAGCTGAATATCAATATAGTCCACTTTATTTCAATTTTACTGTACATTTATGTTTTAATTTTATTTCCAAAGATGTATGCAATGCACATTAATATGCTATAAGGTATGCAAAAATAAACACACACTTGGCCATATAAACCTTGAAAAAAAAATGAAAACCTCTTACTTATGTGGTTGCTTTCACGTAATAGCAGGAACTCATATATAATGAATATGCATTTATTTTCACATTTTCATCCTGGAATTGCATTTATGGGTCATTATCTGAATGAAAAAACATGTCTGTCCCTTGAATTATTGGTCATAACAAGTTCAAATGTTTGAAATAAGCCCCGCATAAAGTTTTTCAATATACAGTATAACTTAAAACATTTTTGTAATTGCTTAGGAAAACGTCTCTTAATTTCTGTGTATTTTTCTCAACTGGTCTTTAATATACCCGAATGTTGGAAACACAGTTTGTTCCACAAGCACAGTGTAGTAAATCAGAGACTCTGCAGTCATTGAGGAAATATTCCCAATTCAGCTTAATGTCACAAGCTTTAATCAATGATGTAAATTTAAAAAATGAAACGAACATAAAATAAAATTAACTTTTCTCCTGACATTTCATAGTGGTGTTATCATTTTTTAAATCCATATTTTCAAATCGTATGAATTGGAGCTCAGGCCTGCGGGTCTCTGATGTTTGCTGTGTTCAAAGGAATGAATGGCTGTTCAACCTGTCCATGATGAGTATTCCTCCTCTCTCAATAAGTTCAGTCAGCTAGCATGTTAACGGTCCATTGCAGTGTTAACTAAAAGGAGTGTCCGGAAGGCCGCGCTCCCGCCCTCAACACCACATGAAGGTCAATGTCATGGTACAATTGGTCTCCCTATATATGGCTTCCTATTTGTGATTGAACATAATATAGGGCCCATCTCTACCGGTTACCCAGTCACAAAACCTGAAAATATGATGGTTGGCCATTTTGAACTTTCAGGGTCACTTGAAGGTCAAAGTCACAGTGCCATTAGGTTCCTCATATATGACTTCCTAATAGTCTTCAGGAGTAACTATCTTGCACCGTTTGGCTGCTAGAGCTCTCGGAAAAGTGATGATGCTGAGTTTGACCTTTCAAAGTCACTTGATGGTCAAGGTCACGGTCAGGGATGTGTGGTCAGTGATTTCTCCTTTTTTATTGCTAGATTTTGTCAACCTGTTTCTACGTATTATGCCTGATTGTCAATCAATCAATGTGACCTTTTTTCTGTGCAATTAAGCCTGTGATGATTTAGAGGTCATAGTGGCAAAAAGATTAATTTACCTTTATGCTCTGATTCGAGACTGAATCAAATCATGAAGTAAATCTTAATAATTAATTAGGAAAAAATCTCAACTCTCTTGGTAATTCCGTCCATTGTTATGATCTTTTTTTATTGGATTATGAAAGAAGACTGAAAATAAACTATTTTTTTTTTAAATGGCAATAAAAAGTACATATTTAGGGGGGAATATTATCGTAAACATATTGACCACACATTGAACGTCGCATAAGAAAGGTTTTAATATTTGTTAATGGCATTCTGTTAGTTTCCTTTAAGCAAATATGAACAAACTTGCCGTCTTGTGAGCATTTTAAGTTTGATGCACTGAGCAATAATGTTGTGGATGGAACTGGTTCGCCATTCTGCCGTTTAGTCTCGTAAATTAGTTAATCAATCCTCAGATTGCTAGCGAAGTAATGGAGTAATTGTTTGTTAACGGTGAGGATTCTGCCTACCCTAACTGACCTCTGACGGCACGTCACTGGTCATAGTTCCAGTAAATTCCCATATATGGCTTCCTATTAGTGGTAAATAGTAACTATGTCTCTATCTCTCACCGTTTGGCCCCTGGAGCAGCCTGAGAAATGGATGACCTTGAGTTTGACCTTTCAAGATCGCTGAAGGTCATAACATTTGGTGGTAAAAAAAACTCCATACCCAACTTCCTATTAGTGATTAATAGTAACTACATGCCTCAACATCTCAACCAATTTCAAGTTATAAGCAGTGGAAAGTCTGCCCTACTTCCTAGTGTTAATGAAATCTTCAAACTGATCCAGAATCCAGGGTTTGATACAGAGCTTCACCAAAAACTAATCATTTCTTCCCTTCCGCCAAATGATTGTCCCTACCAAGTTTGAAGACAATCCATCAAGAATTGTGGCCAGTCGAATGCAAACAGACACACTGGTAAATAAACGTGACAACTACATACACCCCTTCTGCAACATTCGTTGCGGGAGGGGTGCATAAATAGCTACAAGGATAGTTTGGCGTCTAGGTTCTGACCCTGACACGAGGCCTACAAAGCTTGAAGGGAATTCCCTGGGGGAAATTCGAAGCCTTAACATTAACTTTGAGTATGAAAACACAAGTCAAAATTTGTACATTTTGCTAGTCAGCCATCATATTACTGTTACAGCCCATACCTTTTTCTTTTTTTTTTGATCAAAATCATTATACTTATTAAAAGTTATATAGGGAGGGCTAAAACCTCCTAAACATCAAACTCTTCCCTTCCAATGTTTACAACTTTGTAACAGAAGTTGTGGCTCAGATTTAGCTCTGAATTTTAACATGGTTAATTGATATGAAGTCTCAAAAGGTTAGCATGCTTTGGCTACTTCATCATCGTGCAGTTATAGACAAATAATGCATTCCATTAAAACATCATTCAGACTGATATTGAGTATATAACAGAGCGACAGTAAGAGCAAATATAAACTATTTTCATAGCATAGTTTGGTTGCGTAGGTTTGAAAATATATTTAGTCTGTGAATTTGGCTGTGAGACATGCCATTTATAAAGTCACACCTTGTTTGGGCATGCCGCCCTCTGAATCCATATAGCCCGAAGAGCAAAGCTCAAGCCTTATTTAATCCACAAAGATGCAAATTATGTAACCACCCCTGCAAGGTTTCATTCCATTCTAATGTATGATCACTTTTAACAAAGTGATCCTAACACTTGTTAGAGACAGCTCTCAATGCTTTAAAATGAAACTGGGAAGCTTACTCACTCTGGATTGCATTAAGTGTGTCAACTACCCTTTCCACCACAACAGTACACTGAGGTGTCTGACTTCAATGGTAGACCTGATGCTTCACTTGAATACCTCACAGGAGCCTTGACCATAATCTGACTTACTGAGTGTGTTTACATAGCATTAGAGAAAAACAATTTATTGCGTTAGTCTGACTAAAATTGATCTTTTAAAGTACGTGTAAATATGTTAGTTTCACTGGAATCGTACAAAATCGAATTTCTCAGAGTGGGACCAACACACCCAGATAATGTGGTTCCTAGTCAGATAACTCCTCAATATATACCCAAGAATCGAACTGAACTGGACTATACGCTCTGCGCATGCTCCGTAATTCATCGTGCAGCACTTTGATCCACAAGTCTTGAGGACTTGTGAACACCAAACTGATTAGCAACAACTCTGTACCCTGAAAAACTATAAAGTTTCTACAGAGCAGTAGCAATTATCATCTGCAATGGTTTTGGTGCTCGAACAGTCACATCTTGGGGGCTCATAACCTCTTCAATCAGTCTGCATAAGTTATTGAATGACCTGCACATCATCCAAAAATCTTTCTTCCACTCGCCATCCGAAAACTCTTTTTCATCGACTCTCTCACTGTCTTTGTTGCTGACCCACATCCAACATGCACGGGAAGACTGGGCATACATTTACCTAAAGCCTAGATGCTAAATTACATAGTTGGAGCCATTGACTGTGAGTTGAGGAATTATGTAAGTTGCTAACTTAGTTAGCAACAGTGCTTTTGGGAAACGCACCCCGGGGTAGTAGAGAGGGCACAATGTGGAGCGTACCAAAGGTCGCTTTGCTGGAGCCCTCCAGGAGCATACGGGGTTCCCCCCTGCCTTCGACTAATACCATAACCACCAGGGATAGCAGGCATCTCAAACGAAAAACAGAGCCATAAAGTTGTCCATGTTACCGACTCTTGACATGCTACCAGTTTGATGCCAGCTAACTTGTCTGTTGATTGTTTGTCTGTGATGTAATGGGTCAACCAGAGAAATGTCCGACACGAACAAGCTGAAAGGGGATATATCGCCACCTATCGTAGCAGAAATTGACATGCTTCGGTCAATAAACCAGTTTCCTGAACATGCATGTATCCTGAGACAAGGACAGTAGATCGGTCAAATGGCCTAATCCAGCATTAACCATAGTTTGACTTAGGAGTCCGTTAACATGTACAGTTGTCTCATTAATTAGTCCCTTCCTTGCTCCAGTGGTCCCCATGAGTTTTGCGGTTTGTCTCCCTTAATTGATATATTGTCTTATCATATCCCCCACCTCCCAATATGAACATTTCCATGCCTCACCCAATTTGTTAATTGTCTCATCTATATAATTTCCTCATGGCACCTCAGTGTTCTCTGGATTGTCTTTGCCCCTTATCTGAAGTTACCTTCTTCTGATCTAGTGTTGAGCTAAGCTCTCCTTCCTCCGTGTCTTTGTTGATATTGAAAAGAAAAACGTTAATCTCTCTTTATTAGTTTGGAATGCTTTCCTGTTCTCCAGCGATCTCCAAAACAAGTATCGTGTCCCTAAAAATGAATCTTCCTGGAAACAGTCCAACCCCTACAGTATTAGGTTGACCACTGGGCCTCTGACCCCTGGACTTGACCTCAGCTCAAATATGTACCTCTATCGCTGCATGCTAATGGCCTGACCTGGACTGCCCCTCATGTGGAGTGTTCATATGTCCTCCTCCATCCTGGTGCTTCTTGCTCTTTACAAACACGGCCAAGAGACTTTCGTCATCGATTTTCATATGGTTCCTCAGTCATGAACAAAAATGTTCTAATGGAACCTGCTTTGTTAGGGAAATTCATTGAAAACAAACAAGGATGCGTTGGTTTCAGGCGGATGTGGTTCTCTTTTATTTGGATGAATGGCCAGAATTATGGTGATTCATCCCTTTACATTCATGAAATCCTTCCCACCCACTTTAGTTCTGCAATAATGTGTCTAATGAAGTTCCCATTGGGTGTTATTATGAAGACAAGCAAAGTGTACCTAGACAGGCATTAATTACTGAAGGCCCAGTGTAATAGAAACCCCTTCCCATAGCCTCTTATCTTCTCAAACATCCTGGGCAGGCTTAAGTGTGTTCCTCTCCTGTTACCTGCTCTTAAGATTGGTTATGGAAAAACCTTTCCTCTCCGTTTACAGTCGCTCTGACAGCACTTTACGCCAGATCCTCCTTTACTTACGGCTCTTGCGCACTGTCAATGAAAATGACCTTTTCCCCCCCGCAGGGTCAGTTCCCGGTTTTGCTCATTTTTTGCATGCCTAAAGGCCGGTGGCAGAAAAAAGCTGGTATGAATATGTGTCATTTACGCAAGACTGCTCAGCCAGCCTCTATTGAACACGCATGCCATTTTAAGACTGTGTACACCTCAGTAATAAAATCAAATACAGTGGTTGCAACAACGATTAATAAATATTTCGGACTTGTATTGATTAAGTGCCTGTTGCCAAGTACTTATTTAGTTCAAGTAGGGACAAAATTTCCATTTCAAACATAGAGAGGTGGTGACAGTGCTGTGAGTGCCAGTAGTTGGAGGATTTATTAGCTGACAAGAAAAGCACAAGGGATATCTCCTCGACCCACGTAACTTGCTGCTATCGGCTCAAGTTACTATCCAATGATTGTTGAAAGTATGGATTTTTTATCTCACACCTCAAATTAAGTTTTTCAAACTTAGAAACCATTTGTGAGCTTAATGAAAGGACGTGAAAAAACACATTACTGCCCAGCAACTAGTGCAGTCTCCCCCTGTTATTTGTCCCAGAAAAAAACATGATGTCAGCAGCTGCTATTTTCTGTCCTGTCGTCCGCCAGCTGAGATGACACAGTTGTTGCCCCAGATGACTGTACATCTGATTCTTCTGGCATGGGTGGGTTTTAGCTCCTCTTGATAACTGCAGAGACACTATTTAGCGCTGTTATCATGCCCAACTCAAAACTCTGCATCTGCTGTGTTGATTTATGGGGTGATGTGAGCCGAGTCGTCTCTCCACCAACAGGTGGACAGTTTCGAAGCCTCAGGGAGAGGTGGAGGCAAAGACAGAGATGGTTGGATGAGCAAATAGATTAATTGATTGATAAATGTTTGACAGGATGCCACAGCATGACCATATTTATGTAATTGTTTATTCATTTTTATTTAGAGAGTTACTCACCACTGTACTTCCCTGATGATAAACTGTGATAAACATTGCCCAGTTTCTTGACCTAGACAAAGGGAAGGCAGAGAAGAGGAGAAGAGAGGAAGGAGAAAGAGGAGAGGGAGCCAGGGTGCGATAAATGAGGGACGGGACAGCGAGCGAGAGAATTGGGAAGGTTAGGGGTGACAGCGCACATATCAAACACCCCTAATTAATAGGTATTGTCTTCTCCACTGTCATTTGCCCTCTGATGTTACCTCTTCAGGGGATAGCTGGAGACTGAGAATTGATTGAGTGGAGGAGAACTTGATTCACGTGTCACACAAGGTGTTCGTCACGAGCTAAGGAGAAAAGTCCATCACTGGTTAAGATGAGCCTTGAAAAGACCTTCAGAACCCTTTACACATTGCACTTGTAAAAGTAGGTCAAATATGCTCTTAGAAATAGCTAACTGGTTTACCTCCTCATGGCAGAGCTGACATTAACCAATTAATTTATACCCAACACTGCAGATTTGAGTAAGCCTGTTCCAAGCCTGGTAGCTCGTCAGACCGTTGTTTAACTGCGGTGTCTGTGGCACAAAGCAACGAGGAGTATTACTACCAGTCCATCGCAGGTACTCCCCCAGCTCTTAGTCAAGTTTCTATGACTATTTGCTGGTACCCATTTATACACCTGGGTAGAGTGAGGCGTGAATTGGAGTGTGGGAGTGAAGTGTTTTGCCCAAGAACACACCTCGTAGGCCGTGGCCAGGGCGTCTCTGTAAGCAATGTTCTCCAGCTCTAAGGAGCTCAATCGGTGGCATCATATCAGTGTTGATATAAATCCCCTCCGTGAGGCCTCGCCTCTAGCCCACAGCCCACTTCAGAATCCACCTCAATAAATTATCACTAGCACCTGTGGCTCAATGCCAATTCAACTATTATTTTGCCTATTTTATCGTGCATCAATTTTTCCATTCAAGTTTAGGCGGAAGCTTTACAGCAAAGTAAATTTTTTTTAGTTTTACATCATTTTTTGACGAGGCAGTTAGAGCACTGTTAGTACCCTTAGTTGCCTCCCTTAGTTTTCAACCTAACATCAGTTCAACTTTCTAAAAAAAAAATCTAACTGCAAAAAATAGCAGGTTATATAAAACATCTGCCACAGTCTGTGTCATGGTGATTAGAGAACCATGTCCCATCTCTCTCATTGAGCGTGGCGTCTACATCCCCCGCTGATTGAATCTGCTAATCCCCTTACCGGCCAATGAAATTAAATCAAACCTTGGAATCGGATCCACTCTCTTGCTCTGGTGCTTTTGTGATGGATCTTTCTCCCTGCTCCTTGTGATGTGTACACACACACACACACACATACATGCCCCCACACAGATACACACACATACCCACACGCAAGCCTGGCCTGCATGCTCATAATCACGTACACAGATATCAATGCAGACCCCCCTCGCATGCCTGCAGGCCTGCACACACACTCACACACACACAAACACTCACACACCCACACATACGTAGTCAGGTCCTTCAATACTGGAATTGTGATGCAATTTTCTTAATTTTGACTTGGTTTTTTTTTTTAAAGTTTATTTGTCTCGAACAGCAACAACAAAAACTAAAAAATTAACTACAGTACATAAAAAGATTAAAAAATGAATATAAATAACACAAAATATAATACAAAACACAATGCATCACTTGGTATTCCTCAGAAGACTGAAATTTTGTACAAAACAGTATATAGTATAATAGTATAACAGTATATAATTACATATTTATGGACGTGACTGTACATGCACACCAACACATGCAAGCAGATGTCATGATGTTTTCAGTGCAGGGCCAAACAGGGCCAGCATCCTTCGAGCACAGCTGTTGTGGTTCCAGAGGCTACAGTACAGTTTCACTCATTCCTCTGACCATTTTATAGGCTGCCCCCGCCCCCCCATCCACCCCCCCACCGAAGGGAAACAGCAGGAGACATGACATGGAGGCGGGCGTTTCACCAGTGTCAATGGCTCAATGAATTCTCCAAAATTTATGGATAATAATGTTCAGTGATAGCCCCTTTGGCTAAGTCGTAGGTGCCAATTGTAAAGTGATGCACATTGAAATTATCTGTAAGATTTTGTCCAGTTTAGCGCCTAACTAAATTTTAAAAACTGGTGTGAATTTTTTAAAATCTCCCTTTACCAGATTCACTGCAATATTCGTGAACTTTGTTAGAATAATTTTTAAATTGAGGTATTTGTTGTCATCTTTACAGTTATCCTTCCAAGTGTCGACAGGCTTTTAGAGTCCATTGATGTGAAGCCAGCATCCATATATTTATTTTTCCTCCAGTCTGTGCAAGTGAATAACTTCCTACAGGGCTGCTGCTTTCTGCAGCTGACAGCCATGGTTTCCAGCCCACCAGTAACATTAAATCACCCTGAGTTGCTTTCTGTTTCTCCTGAGTATGAGGACTTGTTATGGTTTCTGCTTGCAGACATTAAGTAAGTCAATAATGATCCAGTATTGTTGTCAACGAGGAGTTTGCTGTTTACGTTGACGTATCTTTTTTAAATGCTAAATAAATACAATTGAATGCAGTGTAATGAGTTTACAAAAGTTATTTCAATAAATTTTGTGGGAGTTCCTGACACATGACTTGGTTTCTTGACACATGACTTGCAAATTCATGACTCAACAAGTAAACACTGACAATTGCTGTGACAAATAGAAAACGGTTCTCTGTGCCGTGCTGTCTGTTTCTATTTTTTTCTTTCTTTTGTGTGTCAGTGAAAACTGGTATTAACCACTTTTTTTCTAATCAAAGTTTTATGTAAACCAGTGGAAAATGTTCTGAACAATGAGACCATTTTTCTAAATGTAAGTGAAGCAATTTACTGAGCTTTGCCTGCGGGGGCAGGAGCAGGTTCTGGGCCGGTGGGCTCGGAGATGCAAACGCAGGGACCGAGCTCCGTGCTCTTGAGGGCTAAACAGACATGGTTGACGTCTCCTTCACGAGCCGTGGAGCCTCCATACTAAAAATGCTTTTTTTTTGTTTTGTTTTTTTTTGGCTACTTTTCAACACAGATTCATTCAACTTCTGCCTCGCAATGACAAGACCAGGTCGCCTTCTCACCTCTCACTCCAATTTTTGGGCACTCTCCAATAATGTCTGTAAAAGAGCTGGCAGCTTCTCGTAGGGTTATTGATTTTAAATGCAGGCCAAACATTGACTAGTTCAGAGCTGGAAGCTAATATTCAGGCGGCAGCTGTGTTCCCTCTTTCATGCAAGCATTATTATCGCCCACTTACCTTACACCTGTCCAAACTCACCATGTCGATAACCAATGCAACCCCCAGCTGCAGTTTAAACAATGAGATTTCCTTCATTCAACTTACTGGTAACTTTCCCTGGCTAATGCTTATGGCAAGGCAATAATAATGCTTATATTAATTACAAAAATGCCAAGAATTATCGTTATTAAACATCAGTCACAATGCTTTTTCTCCATATTGCATATAATACCTGTATAATCTTTATAATTATAATTAGTCAGCTTTTGCGAGTTTGGTTTGCCATTGTGAGGCAGTTGTGGGACCCACCAAGACTTGGGGAGTCCGTTGGACAGAAATTGTCCCTGCTGAGAAAAGATCATGTCTTCTGCTTATTCTCCCAAAACTACACTAACAAATTTTAAATTGGATGAACTTATAAAGTGAAGTTCACCGGCTGCCTTAAAAATGTGAGTTAACTCCGCTTGAAGATATTAACCTTGTTTCAACTCATGATTAGAGAAGACAATGGATAACTTTATGTTCAACTTTTGAAAACATATAAACTTGTGTTCAATTTCTAAAGTTAAAGATAAGAAGTAAGTTCACATAACTGAATGGGGGCTATCTTTTTTTAATTTTTTTTTATTTTTTTATAGTGGTACGAAACTCATCAGTAATCATATTTATGCAATGTTTACAACACTCCTTTATGGTTCACTTTGGTTTCCTGTATCTGGAGTCATGCCAATATCAATAAGATGTTCCTGTCTCACAGTTACGGTATGTGGGGTATACTTATGCGGAAAGATGATTTGGTTTTAAAATTTTATCTTTGTTTTGTGGGAAATGGTGCAATATTTAAATAATAATAATAATGCATCAATTTTATATAGCGCTTTTCTGCTTTCTGGGCACTCAAAGACGCTTCACAAGGATACATTATTCATTCACTCACACATTCACGCTCTGATGGTGGTAAACTACGTTTTTGTAGCCACAGCTGCCCTGGGGCAGACTGACGGAAGCGTGGCTGCCAGTATGCGCCTACGGCCCCTCCGACCACCATCAAGCATTCACACACAGCCATACCAAAGTGTTCCTATATTGCATGTTTTGTGGGTGGGGGAAACCGGAGTACCCGGAGAAAACCCACGCGAACACGGGGAGAACATGCAAACTCCACACAGAAAGGCCCCAGGCCAGATTCGAACCTACAACCTTCTTGCTGTGAGGCAACAGTGCTAACCACTGTGCCACCGTGCCGCCCAAAAATGTTTTCTGTGCCTTCCAACCATGCTTGAATGAATTCAAACTGAGGTTGTTTTATATGATATTTTAAATGGTCTTTAGGATGGGTCATGTGAGAGCAGCGTTGGACTTTCATGGAGATGCTGAATTTCAATCATGGATTGAAATGGCACTTTACATAATGGTTCAACTTGGATCTATGTCCCAAGCGGCTTGGCATTTCTTCAAAAATATATTGCTTGCTTCCATCTCTCCTTACAAAGCAAAGAGGCCTCATGGGTCTGAGACAGAAGATGGTGTAATACGTCCATAGATAGACGACTTAAATGGCCGATTCCTTTGGGCGCTGACCTGGGTCATTGGCATAGCTCAGCTAATTTCAGGCTAGGTCAATTAGCTGCCGTTTTGTGGTGTTGAGAGCAGTAGTGTCAGTCAATGACTTACACTGAGGGGAGCTCTTCTGTTGCACAAAAGAGGTGTCGGTTCTGTCAGAGGGAAACTTTCTCATGTGGAAAAAATGCTTAATTGTATATTTGAAAGAGCGTGCGAATAACAGCCGCGAACTTGCGCCCTTCAGAGTGACCTCACCAGGGGAAATGCTCTGATGCTATGCCAGAGAAAAATGGAGCTCTGGGACAGGGGGGAGCGAGGAAACTCCCACTCCCAAATGAGACGAAACCAGAAAGCAGGTTGATGTGCACAGCATGCGCAACATATTTTTGTTCTGGCTGCTTGAGTTGAAATAAGCCCCCCCATCCCAACGCCGTTTGTAACTATGGGAATAGACTGAGCAAACACTGGGCTTCAGGTAATTATGTGAAGGAACAATCAGCTGATGGTGATGCCATCATTTCACATTGCTTGGCAACCAAGAATCATTTCTCCAGCCTGAGAAAGCAGCCCCCTGCGCTCACAAGTAGAGAATCCGTTTCCCTTATAGTGACCACTCGATTTAGCATCCTAGATCAATTATGCTGAAATGTACAAATGATACAGCATTTTTGGATACTAAAGCGAAATATCCAGTGATTCTAATGACGTACTATGCTGAAAAATAAACATGGAGATATTTTGCCGGTAAATATTTTAAGAGGCCTGTCAAAATAGACTCTTTCATAAATATTTTCAGTAAAATTGTTTTAATCGTTGCAAATAAAATATTAGTTTATTCACAATGAGTATGGTAGACATGACTGAGCTGTGTCATCAGTGGCAACTAGTTTTTGATAATTAACAGTCAGTTTTGGGCAACAAATTGAGGATTAATTCTGTCAGGCTTACTGGCGGCCAGTACACGGCTGGCGAACATTTATTTAGCGCTAAATGCTTGAATATTTGTGCAAAAAAAGAAAGTCTCATGTGAAACTTGCACATCTTGGACTCAATAAGCTTAATGTGTAATTTGAGTCATGCTAAATGTTTTCCTATCCACAGGCGCATTACTGTCCCAACTGTCGTTATCACTGTTAACCCTTTAAAGGTATAACTGAATGTTGTCAACATTGGGGTTGAGAAAGTTTATTATTGTCTGAATTGAATAAAAAAATTGAAAAATATCGACATTACGCAATGAACTATTTTTTATTTTAAATTTTCTATCCCCAACCACGCCCATTCCATCAGAACGAAAATCTTCAGAGATGTTCAGAAATGTTTGGCGGTGACGTCTTCCCTGGAACCCCGAGCGATCTCAGAAACACAATGAATGGCGAATAAAATAGATTTATATCTGAATCCAGGCTTTTATATTGTGCTGAATATCGTCGGAAATGGTGAACAGATGTGTTACCAGAGGTCAAAAGTTCATGAAATTTGACCTCTGCCTAATCTTCGACCATACTGTCAAAATAATGCCATAGCTACTCTATAAATGTGAGCTAGTCAGTGAAACTGGGCTAATATTGAAGTAATTAAGTGTAAAAATCCATTTAAAGATCGAAAATGAGATGTAGCTCTCGTCATCGCTGCACTGAATCTGTTCTCATATTTTATTACGTCTATGAGGTCTGGAGCACCAGGCAATTTAAAATGTCCAGACACGCGACAATTGGAAAACTAGATACATCTTCGCTACAATCGGACTTTTTCAGCATGGGGCAAGAATACCACGCACAACCTGCACAATTTTGTTTTTTAGCCAGAACGATTTTAAAAGGGGGCACAATTTTTTTTGGTCACATTTTATACTTTATTTGAAGTGTTGCTCATAAAGGCTTTATACAGCATCATAAATGAGACATAATGTCTTCGTAAATCATACATAAGCAAATGTCATACTTTGTAAAGGGTGAAATAACACATCCTTCCTCAGCATGTGATGCCAGATCTGACAATGACAATGTCACTTAGCTGACAATGTCGCCCTTTATTGCATTTAGCCACTAGCTAATTGACACTGTCAGTTATATCACAGCTGCCGTCACATGTTGAAGAAGGATGTGTTATTTCAACCTTTACAAAGTATGACATTTGCTTATGCATGATTTATGAAGACATTATGTCTCATTTATGAAGGCATTATACATGCTGTATAAAGCCTTTATGAGCAACACTTCAAATAAAGTGTAACTATTTTTTTGGGGGGGGGGGTTAAGAACTGCTAAAATAGTTGAACTTGAAGAATTGCAGGAGTCTTCCATTGATGAGATACAATGCAATGGATCCTTTCGGTTTAAGGACGTGAAAAAGCTAGATTTGGAGTGTTCATGCTCTTTGCAGACTATGTGGGGCAGAAGATGGACAAATCCTATTTAAAAGGTGGGGAATTATAAATTCATTCTCTTTCCCCATGGTAAAAGGCAGTTTACAGCATCGATTCAGACTATAAACAGGAATATTTTTAGTTCTGGAACATTTTAGGATGTGCAGTGTACATTTTATGCCTGGATGGTGAGTTTAAGAATTCTGTATTCAACCTACTCCAAATATCGATTGATGTTTAGGTACCCAGAGAAACATTAGGATATGAAAACAGGCAAGCGTACGTCCAGTTAAGAAAATTTAGAGTTTAGTTTCAAGTGCTGCTATTCATGTCAGTTAACGGCGGCTGTCGTGTCACTGATGACACGCTGGGTTGCTAGGGCAGGCGCAGCATATGCATTCGCAATATTAAATATTAATGTTAAATTCTAATCCCCCTTTCTCACTGACAAAACTCCACTAAAACATATTGGCGACCCCCTTTTGAAATCGTTCTGGCAAATAGAAAGCCGAAAAAAAGAAGAGGCTAGATCCAATATTATTTTCCCCCTGACGATATAACTAGACTGAGCTTTATTAATTTTCACCTACAGACTGAAAGCAATGACTTCTTCAGCGCATCAGAGACTTGAGAGACTATATTGGCGAGATACTGTCAAGGCAAGTCCTTGACATTGTTAATTTCAGCACAGATGAAAATCCTAAATCAAATGTGTAGCGTTCAGTCAAACAGTAATGATGTGGCCTTGTATTTTACATGTGTTCCTGCACATTTATCCATGTTAAGAGGCAATTAGGATCATGTGGGTTGTTTTGAACATTGCAAATTCATCGCAAGAACACTGTAGCTATTAGCTGACTTATGGCGTAGGACTCAATCATAGCGGTGTTAATGAAATAATTTCACATCCACAAAACTAACTGGCCACCAAATGCCACTTTTTTGGCTATAAATAGTAAGTAGCTAATTATGAAATTGAAATCGCAAGGAAACCAATTTATTATTACAAGCATCGAAATGAAAACCACACGTACACTTAGCTATGAGGGGCTAAGTTCTGTAATGTGAGCCCCTCAGAGCTGACCTAGACTGTAAACGTCATATGGCACTAACATTCCCCCTTTGGCTTGATTTTTTTTTTTTTTGCAAGGATTTTAACATCTACTTAAAGTTGTGTATCGCCTATAGGATCGAACAAAGCCAGTCCCTTTTCAAAATGTGGATACAAAAACTGGACACCGCAAAACAATGATGCCCTGAACAACAAAAGATTAAACAATTATTTCACGATTAGTGGGCCAACTTAAATAACTTATAATATCAACCAGTACAGAGGTGGGCAGCGAGGGCCGTATCTGTCCCTGGTTTTCACACCAACGTCTGGTCTTTAATTAGTTGATTGTCTCAATTAGCCAAACCATTTATGAAATCTGACGTTTCATGCGCATTTCTTTAAATTATCATGAAACTACAAAGACTAGTCTTGTCTCCCTTCATAAAACATTTTCCTTTGATCGAATCACTGCGAAAATCTATATTTGTGCATGCAATCAATTAACTCAATTAGTCAAGGTAATTGATAGGAATAAAAACCTGCATACGCACCGGCCCTCCAGGACCGTGATTGCCCACCCCTGAACTAGTACCTTAACTATATTTCTCCGATCAGATCGCTCTTTCCTTTTAGTTTGCATCAGTGTGAGATCCTTTCGTTTGTTTCTCGAGCGAAGCCAACATTATTTGGGTCAACGAAGTCAGGCCAGCTATGATAAAATCAGAACTGCCGACTCTAGGGTGATCATTCGGGACGAAGTTCTTCCGATTTATAGCTCGAATCCTCGCCTGTCATTGTCTCTTGCCACGGGGAACACGAAAAAACCTTATATCCCTGTCTTTATGATACCAGCTTATGCACCTCTCTATGCAACAAATAGCCAGTCTATTTCCTTTTGCCCCACATCAGCTACATGGGGCATGCATGAGCGGACTTCCGGAAGCCAGCATATCATTTTCGTTTTCGCCAACTCTCGGGAAATCAACTTTCTCAAGACGATCATGCTCAATCAGCTGTTTGAGTGAAGTTAATATTTAGGGTAAACCTTTTTCAATAATTCAATTAACCATAATTAGAAGAAAAATAGTTGACTCAAATTAAATTCAGCTATACCTTTCACTGCCTCTGCATTTTCGTAGAGCACATTTTCCATCACTATATTCAACTGAAAGATGTGTTGAACTCAACCTGATTATGCCGCCTCTGACACTCGGTGGAGGTATGTTATGCTGAAAAAATCTAATCAGCTGCATTCAACGCATCTTTCGATTTGATGCAGTGACTCAAAATGTGCTCTGCTAAGAGGTTGAGCAGGCAGCCAAAGGGTTAAAAGTAAAAGCTTGCTGTAAAGTATAATTTTGTTGATAAACCAATGCTAATATCAAAACTCGGGTGTCTGCTTAATCAAATCTTCCCTTGTTCCAGCAGTCATGCAGGTTGTTCCTTTTTGTTGCTTAATTTCCTCATTATACCCTCAGTGTTATCAGATGTAGCCAGTCTGATTGTCTTGTTTATGTGGGTCATGGGTTTTGTTTTCATCGGGAGTTGGATTGTCTTAGGCTCAGGGGTCACTCAATTCTTTAACTCTAAATTCTAGTTCTCCTCCCTGGTGTCCCCACCAGAGAGGTTAATTAGTAGTGAGCAAATTATTAGGTATGGACGTTTCTTTCTTCCATTTCTTCCATTTCTCCTCATCCTCCTTGTTAAAAATGCACTCTAGTGGCTTATTGTCAATCTTGCAATTGGCTTCCCCCCTTTCCCAGTACGTAGCAACCAGGTTATCATGACAATACCTTTGATCATTTTCCTCTGAATCCTTCCTCTTCCTCATTTGTATTCTAATCATACATTAAATGTGCTCAAGCTAGATCAGTGGTTTAGTCTTTAGGATAGTTCTTGGCAATCAAGAGTTTGTATTCCTGAAACTGCACTGCGTCATGGTCTCTCAACTGCCCGAAAGCACACAATCCATTTTTGTTCTGAGTGAACATGGTCGTACTCATTCTTTTTTTAAAAGAAAGATCCCATGAGTTGCTTCATATTTGAGTAGACAGAGGGTGAAATTTTTCCATCCACTTCATTTTGAAAGGCAGGCCACTTTTTCATTCCTCAGAATGTTTAGATTTTCTTCCTTCACTGAAAGACTGTATGTTCTGAAACGGAACAGACGTGTTTTAAAGCTTCAAAGAGGTCACTGTTATAAGTATACAAAACTCCTATTTGGAAAAGAGGAAGTTCTTTTGTGAAATGGTGAATGTTTGTCTACTGCCATCCTATGTATGGTTGTGTGCTTTGGATGCTGCTTTTCATCTTTGTGTTTTTATGTGCAGGCATTAATAATTTTGAAAAAAAAAAAATATTAATAATAATCCAAATTATTGGATTGCTATTATTATTATTATTATTTTTATTATTATTATTATTAGTAGTAGTAGTCGTAGTAGTAATAGTGGTAGCAGCAGGTGTATTTGTCATACAATTGCATGGATAGCTGGGGACTTTATGTTTGATGTTTGCTTAGGACACTGGGAAATCCCCTATTTTAAGCAATCAGTACCATGAGTTATTTAATGGCCGCAGTTAGTCAGAGTCTTAATGTAACATCTTCCTAACATCCTACTAGATATTCCGGTCGTCCTACTTCCCTTTAATCGGCAATGTACCAGGGCATTGCCATCTGTGTCGACTGTCATTCTAGCTGAGTTCTGTTAATTTGTTTTGATTGATGATTAAAGCCGCACACTAAGAGCTAATCTAGAAAGCAACACTATTTAGCAAACAGTTTGCTGTTCAGTGCTGTTGGCTCATTTTGGAATGTTTTAAATGAACACACAAATGGCAGGATGTTTTATGAAGACCTTTGGTCCTAAATAATATTTTCCAACACTAAAAATCAAAGTGCTCCTTGTTTGCCTCCTTCCATGGGTGGTTATAATAATTAAGTTCAATTAAGGCAGAAACTCGCTACTCTATCAGTTACAGAACAAACTGGGGACATTTCCAGCCAAGACAGCTTGTGCTCATTAAGGCCACAATTTGTACTCATCTTTTGCACCCGTACTGAACTACTGGAAATGAAAGTTGCCGCCCCAAAATGGTGGAGGCAAGGGCCTTAGCTAATACAGAAGGGCTTCATTATTGTTTTCCGGCTCTGAGGCATAAACTGGTATGGGGGCGAAGGGGAATGAGGTCAAGACTGAGAGTTGGGGGTGAGAATCAGAAACAGCATAAAATTGTTGGTTTGGTGCTACGTATATGAGTGTGCGGCATGTTCCTAGGCCATAGGAGATTGACAGCATGTTACCCCTGTAGCATTGTGGCTGTAGATGACATCCTCCATCTTGATTTACAGTCTTATCAGTTTGCCACAAGTTAAATTTTTTTGTAGTTTGTTGCAATGTCAGGACAGTGCCCGGATGCAGTGAAAAGTTTCATTTTGACATTAACACCACTGCCAGAGATGGATTTTTCCACGTTTTTTAGGCAGCACAGAATCCCTGCCATATGCCTGTTTTTTTCAACCACAAGCCACGAGGTTGAATGAGACATTCCTTTCTTGCGTCCTCATTCGAGAAAATATGAAAAATTTCGAACGGAAATTCCACCAGCTAATCAGTAGTTTCTGCTTTTATTTGATAACTGATCCCTACTTTGTTTTTTTTTTTTTTTTTTTAGAAAACAACTTAGGTTTGCTTTGAAGCCTGCCAGACGTACAGTGCGGCCTGTCCAATATTTAATCTGTTTGTCATGTCTGACTAGGGTGCGTGGAAAGGACAGGAGTGGCAAGGCTCGCTCAAAAAACAAGGGAAGAGAAGCAAGCCTCAGTCACTAGCTGGAGAAGGGGATGATTTTTATGCTGAAAGTGTAGATGACTCCTGACGGGTTCGGGACCCATGGTTGTGGCCTGACTCATTCAAGGGAGTCACCAACTCTGCTGTACCAAACTGGGATGTTCTTACACGGAGTCATACGACTGGATCCAATCAATATTTGGCCTTAATATTGTCTAGGAAATACAGCATGCTTGGTTTATAAGTGCTTCAAATTCATTAGCAATAACATAAACTATGCAAACTGACCAAAGTAGGCAGAAATCAGTCAAGACAAATGAAAAATATGTATGAGATGGTGTGAGAGAGATTTTCTTGCGTGTGTCTGAGAGAGAGAGAGAGAGAGAGACAGAGATTTTGAGACCCAACTGATGAATTGAAATTCATTCTAATAATTCCTTACTGATCTACTTGCGTAAATAAAGGTTAAGGACATATCAGGTGGAAAATGCTTTCCCTCAAATGCTGAGTGATCATCAGTTTGCGTCCCCTGGGTAGATGTTCTGTGTTGACAGATGAGCTGGGTTAAATGGTAACCCCTGAGAGATATTTTTTTTTTTTAAGAAGTGCTCTGTCAACAAAATAAATGACCAAGTTCTGACAAACGTAGTTCCTCATGAAGCTAAAGTTAGTTCCTTCTTAACAGTCTGAGTGGTGTCAAGAGAATTTATTCAGAGGGAAACCTCGGGAACTGATGTGCCCCTTGGTTGATCTGATGCACTGGAGTCTCCAGTCCCTGTAACAGGAGGTGCTCTGTTACAGGGAAACAGTTTTGGAGGGAGTCCCAAGTCTAAAATATGGTTTAGCATGCATGATGTGTGGATTCCCTGACGTCAGGGTTGTACAATTGTATATATGTATGTTTATTTATATCCATTGGTTTACCTTAGTGACTGTAACCAAGCTGAGAGGTCTCCCTCTGGTTGGCCTCATAACCGAAGTCTAATTTGCTTATGGGCACAGGGGTGGGGCTCTGTTGAACAAGTTATCATGTTCAGAAGACCTACTGTAATTCTAAAATTATTTATTTATTTTATTTTGTCTATTTTTTGAGAAACTGTACAGTTATCATGGTTGATCAATTTGCTAAGCTGTGCCAGTAAAGCTCAGGAAATTAACAATAAAGGTCAGGGGTAGTTTTTTTTTTTATTGAATTTGTTGTATTGTTTGTACATTTTTTAACTTCAAAATGAAAATGAAATTGAAGGACTCACTGGAAAAAATCTATCATTGAATTGCGTGATGCCTGCAAGCTACTTCAGGCAGTCAAGTCAAGCGGCTTTATTACTTCACTGTCTATATCCTCAACAAGTGCATCTTCCCAATACGGTGGTTTATTTAAGCCAAGAGAATCTCCCAGTTCTCATGTACATGTATTGCCGTGTTGCACCAGTATAGCTGCCTGCACTTCAGCCCCCCCAGCACCCCTGCATCCACCTGCAAGCTGTGGCTAAAAGGGGGGGGGGGGGATATTTAATCATCACACTCCAATATCTCATGTAAACTTATCTGCAGAAGGTGATGAGGTTGGAGTCTAGACACTAAACTCTAACAATGTTCCACTTTTGTAACAGACATTCAACGTGAGCCGACTGTCTTAACTTGATTTGTAAGAATGCTAACCTTTTGCCCCATGTAAAGCTCCTGCACTGAGATGGACAATCCAGTTTCAGAAGGTAATAGTACTCCCTAGTCCTCACCAGCTGCTGGGTTTGCTAATTAGCACAGCTAACTTAAGCCAGGAGGTCCAGTTTTTGATATTCACTTTCTGATCACAGGACTATCAACCTCTGCTCATGCATTTTGTACTCAAGCTGAGTATGTCTATTCATTGCAAGGTTGCATTTTATTTCTCTAAATAACCCACAGGATGATGTAGCTGAACTTGCTTGATGTGTCGTGCTAGGAGAGGAAAATTACTTGAGGGTTGAACACCCTGTACTCCATCACATTCTGGAGCAATGGGATGGTCTACTGTCCGTGACAGGAAAGAATTACTTAATTTCTTAACTGTTTACGCAAACAGTACAAACCGATTCCAGCAGACAAAACAATGTGGGCTATGCGCTGTTCATGAGCTGCAGATGCTAAACTCTGATGACATGGAATGATATGTTCACATTTTTATTTTAGTTTGTTGTCCTCCTGTTGTAATCTCACGAACATATTACACAGTGCAGAAGCCAACATTTAGAAGAACACACAGAAAATTCATATTCATATTTTTGAGTATTGTCAATGCAGTGTAGTGGCTTATGTGTATGTGTATGTGTGTGTGGGTGTGTGGGCGTGCATGTGTGTGAGTGTGTGTGCGTGTACGTGTTATAAAGGAAATTTGTGTTGTTGTGCGATTTAAAATACTTTAACAACCTTCCCTCCCAACTCGCTGTAGACAATTTTTTTATTAATTTTTTGAATGAATGAATGAATGAAAGAAATTTATTTCGGTTCACTTGCAACAAAAACAATTTAGTAGATCAAAGGAAAGATTCAAAGATTTCAAGCTCACCGAAAGGTCGTAGGCAGAAGCCAAAGCTTAAATTTTAATTTAAAGTACAATACTTAAATAATAAATCTAAAAAATATCTACACAGAATTAGTTTTACTGATTGCTACAAATCTGGTTTTTGCTCTTTTCAACCCTAATGCATGTAATGTGGCTTTCATATTTAAGAGCAAGTTTTTATGAGTCAGGCAAGCAGTGATTCATGACTCCTTCAGATTTGTCCAAAAAAGTTTTTATTGATAGATCTATGTTAGAAACGAACAAAAATCACATATTCTATCCTTAAGAGGGACCGCTTTTTTTGGGGAGGGTCCTGGAATATTGGGGTCAAAATCAGCCAAAATGGCACAATCTCCAAAATTAGGTATTTGAATGCTTATATTTCTGTGGGCCCTGAGTGAGCCAAATTGATTTTCATTTGTGCAAGTCTATCGGGTATGGACGCTCCAAAAATGTGAAAATTCTGGTGGCTGACTTAGGGCACAGCCCATAGGTGGCGCTGCAAATCACTACTTTTTGCAATTATGCACACTTTCCCAGGGGTTCTGTGGCTCGCACCCTAAGTCAACCAAGGAATTTTATGCATGTCATTATAGGTTAGGACCTCTTACTTTGATTTGGATGAAAATTACGGCGGCTGACACAAGGCGCACAAGTATAGGGGGCGCTTTTTGCCGCCGAAAGGTGAAATTAAGTGCACAAGCCACACAACCCCTGGGAAAGTGTGCATAATTACAAAAAGTAGTGATGTGCAGCGCCACCTATGGGTTGCGCCCTAAGTCAGCTGCCAGAATTTTCATATTTTTAGAGCATCCATTCCTGATAGACTTGCACAAATAGAAATCAATTTGGTTAACTTAGGGCGCACAGAAATATAAGCACTCAAAAATCTAATTTTAGTGATTTTGCCATGTTGGCTAATTTTGACCAGGATATTCCAGGACCCCCTAAAAAAAGCAGACCCAATTAAGGATAGAAAATGTGATTTTTTTGGTCGTTTCTAACATTTTTCTAACAAAATTTTGGATAAATCCGAAAGGGTCTAATAGAAATCTGCCTGACTCTTATAAAAACTGACACTTAAGTGCTCACCATGGCAGTGCATGCATTTAAAAATAGACCTTTGATGGAAAATCTGAAACATTAGACAATAACCTTGGATGAATGATGATGAATGATTGCTGAAAGAGAGATGGCAAATGATAACCTGCTTGCAGTAGTAATTTCTCCTTCAATGGAATTGCATTACTTTGCACCAATGTTTGCATTGCTAGTGCGAATAAAAGCATTTGCTAAGGACTGTTAAGTACAGTCAGTTAAGTAAGGTTAGCAGGCTTTTTGCCTTTGGTTGATGATCAACAGCAAACATGGTCAGTCCAAGGGAAATTTCATACACAGGAAAAAAAGAGGCAGGAAGAGGAAATGATGCCACAATTGCACCATATTATTGCATCACAGGAATAAGTGGTTTAAGCGTCATGTGCTGGGGCAAAAAATACAAAGTACAGACCAGAAGATCATCTGGTCTCAAGTGATCAAACGATACCCTGACACCAGAAAGGATTCAGTCTGAGCCTCTGCTCTCCAACCCAGTGCATGGATGTCATGGTGCACCTAAGCACAAGTCCTAGTGTTTCACACACTTTGGGTTTAGCTGACATTGATGTTTGAAGAGGCCAGAGTAGTTTGTTGTTGTAGCATGTCTGACTTGTTTAGCTGTGAGATCAGCTCGATGCTTGGCATTTGGTCAATGTCTTTTTTCTGCTTAATGCACCCTGGTCAAGCAAAGGCTAATCTGGTGACATCAGAGCCAGTTTCCAGAGGCCAGAGCTTCACCAAGCTAATAAACTGATCATAGAATCCAACAACTGTGACGTACTTAAGCAATTTCATTCTCAATGTTTATAAAAATTGATTTTTATGGCAGGTGGCTTCCTGGAAGATTGTTAGCAAGGTATTCTATCAAAATAGAAAACATAATGAACTAGTCGAAACAAAACTGGTAAAGTGTATTGCCCCCATCTGCAAGTGTGAATCCCGGAACATCAGGAACTTTACTTCATGGTTCACATATCAGTAAACACTCATCATGATTATTGTAACCAAGCCGTACAGTTATAGGACATTGACCGTGCAATGTTAGCCTTTTCCATTTTCAATGGCAACCTTATCCAGCACTCAGTGGCAGCAACTTGCAAAAGTGTAAAACCCCAAAAAAGAGCAATAACCAAAAGGCGGAGGTTGCCGGGGTGAAGGCCTCACGTGTTCTCTTAGTCTAACTTGAATTAGAGCATTCTTCTGGCTGGTGTGAATCACAATATAATGGATATTTTTCACCGTCCGAGGACGGGGCATGAAAGCGCAATGGTTACGATTTATCTCTCGCTTTAAATCTGACTCCATAATAAATTTAGAATACAAAATTTAGCTATAATCCTCGTTAAAAATCTGACTCCAAATTAGAATTAGAATTGATAATTTTGAAACAGCATGCGTGAATCTCAGGGCAGTTACGCACCCAAACTCTGTCTGCGAAAACCATTGTCACTAAGCAGAACACCCCCTAGGGTTAAATTAGGCGTCTCTGCCTGGTCTAATTCGACGATAAATCCACTGGATAGAAGAGACTGTCATGGTAGCAACATCAGGCAAATGGCTCTGAGTATGAACGTACCACGAACCTAGGTTTATGTATATCAAAGGGCCCCTTAGAAAGATTAACCAATAGCTAAATCTTAAGAGCCGGTAATTTCATAACCCCTTAATAGGTAGAACCCAATCTCAATCTAACTTAGAAGTATCGCTACCTACACATGTCTTGGTAGGAGTCTCCCCTTAAGTCCCAATCGCAACAAGGCCAGAAAGAATATACAATGAGAACACGCAAGCTGGAAAAGGGATAACAATAATTTAATTCACCAGGTAGGCACAACTTGAATCAAACAAATCAATGAAAAGCCAATTACCGTTACATATAATTTAGAAGGATTTGGAGTATTTTCATACCTGGAAAAGATGAATGACCACACGGAGCTAAAATCGCTCCACGTGGTCGGGGAGAACTCACATGTTCCCCCGCTCCGGAACAAGGCAGCACGTGACCTCTCCCCACTTACCTATTCGCACGTCAGAAGTTGACCAAGAAAGGACAGGACAGGAAGAAGAAGAGCAGGAGCAAGAAGAGAACCAAGAAAAAGAAGAGCCCAGAAAGAAGAGAACGCCCCCTCAGGATCTCGTACCTTTAAAGACTCCAAACCACGCCTCCAAAAAAGGTAGAGGGAAGGTCGGCCGAATCAGAGTTTTACTGGCCTAGGTGATAAGATAATTTGCACAGGGAGACTAGGGTAGTTGCTTGAATGAATCTTACAAACGAACCATAATTCCAAGGGAAATGAAACATGTTCCATTCAACTCCTTGGACTCCCCCGAGAGTAAAGAGACCAAACATGCTATGAATATGTATTAAAATGATGCAGTTGTCATGGAAAAGCCTTAAGATGGAATATTATAGCCCAATTGCGTTATCAACATATAACAGGTTCCTTCCTAGGATATTGAACAGAAATATATTATGAATTTGATAGAGGTTAAGATCGTTTTAAGCAGCTTAAAAGTAACTGATCCTGACTTTAATTGAGAAGAGGTCTGTGAGTTTCAGAGGGCCAGAGCAAATGGCTCCAAACCCCCTGCTGGGCAGAACAAAGGAGATTCGAGGCAGGCAACAGAGCATCCAGGTCGTATAAGCTTGCTGTTAAATCAACCAAATTTTACACATGGAATGTGCCTGTGTTCCAACAATATGAATTGACACGTATTTTGAGTAAAATCCAGCCAAATCAAACTTTCAGGTTCTACAAAAGCATAATGGGCCCAGGTCCTAAAACTTTCTTATTGGCCCAGATATTTATTGGCCCAGAAAAACATAAAAACATATTAAGTGCTATCAAACTGAAGACTCATTTGTTTTCATATATTTGTAATTTGAGAATGATGAGAGATACAAGAATCGTCCCTCGTATGTTAATAAAATATGAAGTAATATTGTGTATAAATATGCAGTCTTTTATGTAAGTTTTTTTAATTTATGGGCTGATAAGCAGCTATTATTATGGTTTTTCGTCCATCATTCGACATCTGTCATCCACAACATTTTTTATCTTTTATTAGGCCCAATGAATTTTCATGTAAATTTGCTAAAGCTGACTACCAGACCATATCTCCAGATATGCTTTTATCCGTATTCAAACTTAGGCCCCAATGTTTCAAGACAGGTCTTAGAAATAGCAATTTCAAAAAATCATTTCTCAAATACTTTCTGCTAACTCTTCGGTAAATCAGGCAATCCCATTGGTACCCTCACTACACATTGCAAATGCCATTTTGATTAAATCGATGACAGTTGGTATGGTGAGGGTGCTGTACTTTAATATTGGGTCTTATGGAGAATACACAAAATGGCCTGAGGAGACGAAATGGTTGCCGATAGAGTTTGAGTTTGTATTATTGACATATTGGCAGTTATTTGACCTATATTTTGGCAGTGTTACAATTCATCTCAGATGACCTTAAAAGGTCAAACTAGCAGTCAAGCAAAATGTCAACAATGTTGGAAAATAGGACTTGAAATTTCAATAGCATTATTTCTCAAAAATGGTCCAATAACTTCTTTCTAAATCGGGCAATCAACTCACCTTGGTACCCTGAATGTATAGTGCAAGTACCATTTTGATTGAATAGATGGAAGTGGGTCTAGAGGGGGAGCTGTACTTTATCACTGAGTCTTACAGAGAACACAAAAAATGGCCTATGGAAGCCAAATGGGTGCAGATAAAGATGAAGTTTGTATTATCAACATATAGGAAGTCATGTATGATCTATAGTTTTGCAGTGTTAAATTTGACCTCAGATGACCTTGAAATTTCAAACTTGAGGTCTAGCAAAATGTTAAAATTTTCAAAGGCTTCTAGTTTTGAAAATTGAAGATAGAGTAAATATGAGTATCAGCACAAAGGTAGTCATATGAACTTTCATTTGGCCACCTTGAACTTGACCTTCGATTACCTTCGAAGGTCAAACCTGACATAGCAAAATTTCAATGACTTCACCAAAAGTATTATGAATAGAGCTTAAAGAGCTTGAAAACCCTTCCTTCACTTTCGCTCTGCTTTTGTGTTCTGTTTGAATACACACCCAAACCATTTTGGAGACACCTGTTCCACCCGGTGATCCTTTGTTGCGGTGTCACCAAGGTTCGAAAGTCACCATTTCACGCTGTCTGGCTGCCTGGCTAAAAATAACACGGCACTCTTATTAGAGGCATCTGACGTCAGCCCTAGAACACAAATCAACGTGCAGGCGGCACCAGGCGCACATGAACAGCCATAATTTGTATTCAGCCATTGACTCGTGTTGTTTTGATTGTTAATCTAGCTTTTTGAACAATGGTTCAGCATTGTGTTGTCAAATTCTGTAGAAATTTTGATAAAACCAGACATAGTATTCACAAATTTCCAACCGACCCCTCTCGCAGTTTACCTCCCCCGATTAGCAACAGCAGCTCAGACTAATTGGCAGAACTGACAGGAGTCATTTATTTTTGAAAGCCTCATTATACATTGCACTACGAAATTATACGACGTTTTCATACGCACATCAATGACAACGAAAAATATCAATAAGTCGTTATAATTTCTGCACTCGTGTAGTTGGTGAAACAGCACATATTTGCATGAATTAGTTTGCGAGGCTCATTGAGCAATAAGCCATGAGAATCCGTTCTACAGTCTGAATGAAGTGACAGCTAAATGGCATTGTTAGGTATGATGCACAGCTGAGTGATGGCGAAAATAATTGCTGCAAAGTCAGCCAAAATTTCAGATTTTTTTCAGATTGTCATCCATCAATTATATCAACATAGCCAACAGGCAATCACTTTGTCATTACCATTTCTTAATCATTACGTGTCATGCATTAGCGGTGGTTGTTCAGTTAATAAATCGTTTGATTGTTAATCAGGCAAACTTTTTCTCAAACAGTTTAAAACAATTTATGCGGGAAAGGGTGATGTTACTGAAGGCCTTCCTGACAACTGACGACACGCCACTGCAGCGAACTAATATATTATATTATTTTTGTGGAGATCGAGGATGATAAACTGCATAAAGTCATTCCTTATACACTTGATTAATTTACCATTGTTTTCAGATAAACGTTATTGTAATTCAAACTATAGGAAAATAACATAAAAGCCGTATTGCCAACACAATCCTGTAATAATAAAGCATCGTCAGGAATGGCATCAGCTGCATGTCCTGCTTGGTCTTCCATCTCTTGCCTTGCTGGTGGCCCATACAGGGGTGCATTGCCCGAAATCACAGAGGCCAACTTGCATAGTTGGGCCCATTGACTGTGAATAGACAAACTATGAAAGTTGTTAACTAAGTTAGCAACTACGCTTTTGGGAAACGCGCCCCAGGTAGAGTTGAGGACCGTTGTATTCCTCCGTATTGCCAAAGTAAGAACTAATTCTCTGTCACCCAATTCCTCATCGCTCCAGTCATGAAAACTTTCATTGGAATTCCCACTAAATTCAGTGAAACTGTATGACGCCATGTTGACCTTGCCTGTTTGTGTTCTAGCGCTGATGTCATGCATACTTAGGGTGCGCTCGCGCCGTGGTCGGCGTACTCACTCAGATGATCAATAAATTTAATTTACAGCAATCTGCGATCAACATTTGTAAAAAAATAAATAAGTTTTACGATCTTTGAGTAATTCTCTATCATATAATGATTACCTATCCCCTGGGGTTTTCGTGCTCTTTAAGTTTGTATCAGAGACATTAAGGAAGTCATATATGAACTTCCATTTGATGACCTTTAGTCTTAACTAAAATTTGAGTCTGCTTTGACTTCAAGTTTATAATGTACATTGCAGATTGTGTGTTGGTAAGCAACAGGACCCTTAGTCCTTCTTTTTAAAATCACTGATTGAAAAATTGTTGCATCCAGAGTAATTAAGAGGAAATATTGCATATGCAGCAGTGGAGGAGTAAAGACAACTGACCCACAGTATACCTTGATTCTTTTGTATGGGGGATGAAATTATGTCATTTGCTTTATCAATATCAGTATTTATCTGCTGGTTGAGCAAGACATTTTGGAGTCTGCATCTCCGCTTGTGTAAGTTTAGCCAATCTCTGTCATCATGTTTAAACTTGTACTCTTTACTGCTTGGAATTCAAGCATCTTATTTCTGGCATGAGTATTTCTCCCCCCCCCCACACACACACACACAGAGGGCTCACTCACATGATCATTATTACTGTCAATTTAAATTTTAGAAACAAACCTGCATCCTTTGGACTGTGGGAGAAACCAGTGTACCCAGAGTAGACAAGTAGAGACCATGAAAATTCCAAAACACAGAAAGACAAACACTGAGTATCAATCCCAAAACCTTCATGCTGTGATGTGACAGTGCTGCCCACTGCGTCAGATTTTCCATTCTATTTATATTATTCCATTCTGTTCAGTTTTAATGAGTTCAATCCAATTCTTTTTGAGAAGTCTAACTAAATGATGGGGTCTGTCTGTATCGCATCTGAATCGGGGCTCGTCAGTGGGAGCAACCCCTGCTCCTGGGGGGCCTCAGAAATTGCTGGTTTGGCAATACTCTGAACTTAATTGATCGAATAAAGCAGTTGATTACTCGGGTAACTCACCTCACCTGGTTTACTGGGTCTCAAGTGGGGGCTGAGAACATAAACTAGAACACACCCTGGGGCCCTCCAAGAGCAGGCTACCCCCCGGTATAAGCACATGGGGGTGGGGTGGAAGAATGGTTGAGGTGGCCACTATGTCCAATACCAGTGGTTCCCAAATCTGTCCTTGTGGCACACTGGCGAGATTCAGGTATCCTTCGTGTTCCACCTTAAGCATTACTGATGCAGCTAATAAAGCTTGTTAATAGCTGTGCTAGGTATGTTATGGTTGAATGCTGCAAATACATATTTAGACCTGGCAGCTGAGCCTCAAGGAGAGGTTAGGGAACCAATGCTCAGTGAAGAAAAGATGGGAGGGCATTGGGTGATTGATATGCTCCACAGTCGAGCCAGTAGCCATACCAGAATCCCCACTGTAATTGTCCAGCGGTGCAAATGGATATTATGAGAGCAGAATGTGCATGATAAAAGCCATCTGCAGACAACATCTGCAGAGCGTGTGTCTGGTTGCATCACATGGTGCTTCTCCAGCTTCAAAGTCGTCATCTCTCCCTTTCTTTCCAGCTCAAAATTTGAACTTCTTCAAGGCACGGACTCAGGATGTTTTCTCCACTCATTCAATTTTTTACAGTTTGTTTTGAAAAATGAAAGACTCACAACAAATGGATACTTTTTTTTTAAAAAGAGCAACTTTTGGATCACTTCTCTCTTGACCTGCTCGACGTCCCTCTTCAATCCTTGTGTGGAGGCTAGGAGTGCTGGATAGTACGGGAATCACCTGTATATTGCGGGCAGTGCAGCTTAGTTAAAATTTTCCATGTTTTTTTTTTGCAAGTAACAAATGATTCACTTCACTTCATTCAGGACTGCCCAGCTCTGTTCCTGGAGAGTAGGATTTCACTTAAACCCTTAAAAAAGCACACCTCATTGTCAGGTTAAGCTCTTTAATTAGAGGACACAACAATGCCAAATCAAGACACATTTATGTTCATTTACGTTCTGAAACACGACACCCACAGTGTTGTATTTCAACTTCCTGGATCAAGAACCCACTATGTACAAGCAAACAGAGACCAATAAGAAGTTTCACAAATACTGTTTTTAATAAACATTTGTTTAACAGTGTATGACCAGCAACATGACGAAAATAGAACATAGAGCTGAGACGGTATCGTCTGCTTAGCCTGCTTTTTCCTTTGTGCACAGTGGACAATTTAGCTGTGCTAGCATTAGAATCAGAGATGCTAATGTGGAAAAACCCCTAGGGGCAGCTGGGGCTAAAAGTGGAACAAAAATCAAATCACCCCTCCTGTCTGATTCACTCTGTGACTGCTGTTTACATTCAGACATTTGTGTTGTTGTTTGCATCAGTGGTATGGATGGTGACTTTTTTTTTTTTCTCACAGTATGTATGTGTTTGAGTGATGATATGTACACGTGTGAGTGTATCCGTGAGTCAGAGAGAGAGGGTGAGCCAAGGTAACTTTCTACCATGATCTGCTGAAATCCAGGATGAATCCAGAGTTGTGTTAGATCAGGGTATGGTGGACTTGGGGATTGTCCCATTGCAGTTCCTCCAAAATTATATTTCATTTCATTAGTGTTACTTATCTGTGTGTATTTTTAGACAGTATCCTTTCATACAGCTGGATATGAACCAGAGTAATTTGGGTTGAGTGCATCCGTAACTCACTCATGGACAAAAAAAACCAATGCCTGACCTAGGAACTGAACCCGAAACCTTCGAATTACGTGGTGACAAAGAGTGAGCGAGAGAAAGGCAGAGACGGATTTGACTGAGGGAGAAAGCTGGAGTCCAAGAGAGAGAGAGGAGTTCCGTGTCACTCGGGGAGACGGGTGGGCTGCTTTGTCTCACGGCCTTGGTTCCCTGGCCGCCATCCCGCCACTGCTGGAGAAAGAACAAGGTCTGACGCATGCAAACAGATTCCCTCCACGATCTGTTCCACATAAACATGTCTCCGCCGATACTTTGAGAGGTGTCCCCTTCCACGCGATTTTTCAAAACGCTCCCGGAACGCAGCGCAGCCTTCCCGGCCGTCCCCACCCCTCTTGCTCTCACACGAATGGTATTCCCTTTGATAGAGGAACACTGATCGTGCAGTCAGTGGAAAACAGTCTACTTTTTTTTTTTTTGCGGACGGGGGGGGGGGGCGATGCCGAAAAGTCAAGGCATGTTGCAGGTTTATGCAACACTTTGGCTCTGATGTTCGCTCACACAGGTTGACTGCCGTTCCTAGCCCTGCCCAACCATTAATACCAGCTAGACTTGCCGATTTAGTGGCTCTATTGGTGCATCTTCTCATTTTGAGGGAAGGGGAAAGTTTATAATAACTAAATTGGTAACTGAATTAGTGTGGGTTGGGAGGTTGAATTAGAAAGTTAAATCTGATGAAGGAAGAGATGATTACACCAAATTTCCTCATATTTCATGCATTAAGCACTCATGCAACTGAATTATCGGGCACAAATCATTTTAACAGCTGGAAATGTACTGTAATGCTTCACTTTGAAGTCCTTAGGAAAGCAGTTTTTAAAATTGATGTCATATTTCAAAATTGGCTTCAGTTGGAAGCATCCATCAATGTTTGAATGGACAAAACTTAACAGCAGACATACAATAAAATGTGCCACAAACCTTGCTGAATAGACTGACCTCGCTGAATGTGAAACAAACCTCATCAATAGATTGTATGGACGTGGCCGTAATGAACATTTCAGGGGAAAGGGGCGATTGAGAATAACTTTAAGATTGGTTGAGTTCCTATTCCAGGAAGTTAGGTGGATTTCTTGAGTACGATGTGACATCACCTGGGCATAAAAAGGCTCACACCCTATTTCACTCCAGCCACTGGGAAAGAATAATCTTACCTACCTCACCCACTACCTCACCCGAGAGTCAAACACACAATTAAGTTGATTAATATGTCAAGCACAGAACCGAGTGGACTTATGAGTCAAACGAACAACCAAGTGGACTTGTGAGCACAGTTTCCCGCCTAATTTGCTGCACTACTGCCAAAACAATCTACCTCAAAGGCTTTTGGCAGGGATGCTGGCACATCTTATTGTATTTGTTTACTTCTTTCACAGTTGTCTATGCTGGAAAATTACTGAAGCTGTGCTAAGCGCTTTAGGGAACAACGGCAGGGCCGCGCCTGTGTGAAACCGTGGCCACACAGTTACGAGACCGGTTCCTCAATCCATTGCGCTAAGCAGCACTCACTCAGCAATGGGCACACCCCTGCCCCAGAAAGCCAGACCGACTGTGGCGACAGACACTGTCCAGAATTCTGTGTTCTCTACACTGCTCTGAACATTTGTAAATTTGCCCATTTCTCGGATGTGTGCGCAAGAACTTTCCAATTTGTCTGTAAAAGCAGTGAGAGTGTTGAATCAATTAGTGTAGATACTAATTTTAATTCTCCACTGTTTGGCGAATCAAGAGTAGTGGTTACTAGACATGGTACGATAGAAAGGATTTATGTTACTATTAATAATTTTATACTCCTTTGGTGTTATATATTCACAGCAAATGTACTGTTTCATCAATAAAAGACTGAATTCAACAGCCCTTGACTGAAATCCTGTTATAATGTAATTTGAAATAACTGCTATACAACGCAGATTTTCACCTTAAACATCACATTTATTTCTCAGTGGCAGTGCAAAGATGTTAGCTATAATACATAAAAGATACTCCATTGTATAATGATCATCAGTGTTCAATATGCCTGATATGGAAAAAAGTTGTCCTTGCCATTTTAATTTCACAAGTTACATGATACTGCTAACTTCCACAAAACCCCAGGGGAACCAGTGGGGCAGCGGCCACTTTAAAGTTATGCATTAAAATGAGCATGGCAGCAGACCTGATATTTAAATGTGGTTATGTAAAGCTGAATATATTGCGCCATGTCTGTTCCCATGTTTTTCTTGTATTCTAAGCGATGGGAACATTAGCAATTATTAGGGGAGAGGTCCACTAGTCTTAGCTTGCACCAACACCACAAGTATGTGCTTATCTTGAGTGTAATGCATGAAGGCAAAAGTCACCACCCTGCCAGACTGTCAATCTCTCATGAAGACTAAGAATTGGATAATATAGTAAAGGGTTTATGCAATAGTTTGCAATTTTCTCCCAAGAATAATATTTCAAATTTCACTTCATAATCACTATCTTTGCTAGTGCATTCAAGGAACACTTGTATTTAACAATACATTTTACAGATTTATGGGAAAAAAAAACACATTTAAATTTATTTTTTTTTAAATGTACATTTGAAAGTACACTTAAGGGTAAGTAAACAGTACAGGTGACATTCTGAATCAAATGCAGTATCCCTGGTATGAATATCAGAATAGCCTTGCTCAGTGATATAGGTGGCTGAATGGATCTTGAACTTTACCTGTTAAAGATTTGCATGAGTTAACCAACGCTTTTGGAAGTTTCATTGTTTTTCAAGTCAAACAACTATTTTAGTTCTCCCACATGCCCCAAGCGGCAGTTTCCTAAAATTGTCAGTGAGTCACAAGGAGCCATAGGGTTTTGATGAGGTCAGAAATTCAGAACACCTGGCTCTCGTAAATAGGCCAATACCCACTACAGACACAGTCCCAGTTCTCCACCAATCACTCTTGTTTGCAGAGCTTTGATTAAGGACCAATTTCATGCGTAAAGAGGAACAAAAAAGCACCTCTTTAAAATGTTTACTCAGGCGTTCCATATGCATATGCACACCATAAACCCTACCGCCATCCCTCAAATAAGGCCTTCTGACTCGCAGTACAAGGTCCACAGGCAGAGACCCACAGTTAAATAGGGCATGCAATCTTCTATGTTCTTAATATGGTGTATGTGTGACCCTGCCATAATGTGTGGAATATCAGGGGTGGGTAGCTGGTAATGTTAGTGGAGGGAGAACGGAAGGATAACAGTCACCTGTAACCTGTTTTTCATGATTTGCTAGATCGACCATTTTGCTTTAGCAGACAATACCCATTCACCACTATGAGGAAAGGTTTATGGCTGTCTCATTGAATGTATGGAATGAGGGATCCCATTTTAAAAAATGTACTTTGCCTTTAGTTTCACAGAAATGTAACACATTGAACGCCACGTGCGTCTGCAAACGACATATTTTGGATTCTTTGCTGCTCGATCTTTCATCCAGTTCTTTTTTCCTTTTAAAGAAACCACGACGCTATACCTGTCTATACTTGTAACTTTAATGAGACACACGCAACCCAATAGCATTTTTTATCATTTGCTGCTGTTTTATTGAAAAAAAGCAACATTGTACAAGATCAAAATATACAATAATAACATGATTGTCCACGAAATAAAAACCTGTACATTCGGTCGTTTTTTGTTGTACAACAGGAAGACTCTGATACAAAGGCATGTGTATGATGTGGTGTTTACAAGAAAAAAAGAAGATAAACGCTGCCAAGGCCTTCATATTCAATGATACTAATACAAGAGGGCTAGTGCTGAAACTGGCCCTTCACCATATGCAACTTCCTCTGGCTCAGAGAAGCATATTTCACCACGACACCACGAGACTACAGTACTGTGCCGCACGATCTTTGTTTTCCCCAAGTTTCACTGTAGTAGAGAAAGAGCATTAAAATGTGCATAGAACATTCTATCGCTTCCACAGACTGAGGGCATTCTCAATTCACTGAATGGAGAATGATTTGAAATGCAAGTCACAATAGGAACACTGAATTCCCTTTAGTTTCCCTTTATTTGGTTTCAGGGAGGTTCTTGAGAGTGCTGATGGAAGTAAAGGCTTGGAGAAGTCTAATCATGTCCTCTGACTCTGTTTGATATTTATCTCAAGCAAGAAGTACACGGTGTGACCTGTCCAGTGTGCCATATTCAGTGTAGACCAAGTTCTATCAATGTGCATGATAATCCAATCGGGTCTGTTTTAACAGTTATCCAAGACAGAGCGTATATAGATTTCCTAAGGACGTCTACATGGTCCTCCTCTAGAAGAGGACCTCAACCTTTTCATATATCGAGGCTCACCAGAATGCCAGTTTCTGCATTTTAAGATATTTGTCCAAGATACTTTCCAAAATCAACAGGAAAACTGACAGGACATGAACGTGGATTTGAGGTTGTGATGTCATAATGCTGTCATTGTTCATTCAAGATATTTCAAGGTATTCTAATTTGAAATAAAAAGAAGAATAACACTTTTACTGTCACACCAAAGAGAAAAGTTATAAATAAATAAATTAAGGAGCATACAACATTTCATTTTCTCTCGCGGATTCACGTCGTTCAGTGTAAATCTCCTAAATTGAAACTCATGCTTTGGAAACACAAGAGGACCAGCAGCACTCCAAAAAGATTAGATCAAAGGACTTAGGCTCTATCCTGCTGACATAATAGTAACGGCGTATATCATAAAACAGTTTTCTTTTCACTTTTTAACACAGTTATACTCACATATACATTTGGCTATAAATAGGAACATATTTCCATATATTTACAAACGCATTAGAAAAAAAGTACGCAAAAATAAAGCATTCTATCTATTTGAGAGGGAAAGTGTCCCATCTTTGGTTCATTGACTAAAAGCGCAGTGCTTGACCTGCTTGTTAATAAAAATAAGTTCCACTGGGATTTTTTTTTTTGCTTTAAATATGTCTTGTTTATTCGTTTAAAAAAATAGTTAATTCGAGAGACGAATACCGCATTTCTGCCCTTAATCTTTCTTTGAAAATTTCAGTGTGTTACTTAGTAGGCCTTTTCACTGACACTCAGGTATTTGATTGTACGCAAACAAGGATTCCTTGATAGTCGTGGGCAGGGTCCTGGAGAGCCGCGCTATCAGTATTTGTTGTTACTCAATACTAAATTGATGAATTAAAGCAATCTATTATACAGGTAACTCACCTCACCGGGTTACTGGCATCCGAATTGATCGCTGATATCGTGGCGAAAACAGACACCAGCAGAGCCAGCGGCTCACCAGGACCTGGAATGAAGACCCCTGTTTAGGGTGTGGTCTGCCACTGACTTAATGCAATGCAAATCCTGCTATGTTACCGTGAAGCTGTCCCACTCCAACTGACCCGCCCCTTCCAGGATTTTAACACTCACAATTATGGCTATCTGAAGAAAATCTTGCAAATTGACACCATAAAGAGGCCAGTGCTAAACTTTTTTACATTTTTCTGAATGATGTTCTGGCCAACATTCTCATGTTGCAGGGCTGTGCTATATTTAGTCAAGAAATAGATGACCTGACCTACATGTATAACGTATAAGGTCTCTTAGCCTGACTCTGACAAATATGCATGCTATCCTTTGCTCCCAATGCGCACACAAATCTCAGCTACTTTAATGGTGAAGCAAAAGTGTAAAACTTCTTGCCCATAAATTGGGTGCCACGGGACCAAAACATGTCACATCACATTAATAGGTTGTATTTTAAAAAGACAACAGGTACAGTCCGTGTCTGTCGAGAGGCCAGCTCATTAACAAAGCATGCACTTGTTTACTTGTGATGGGCTTCAACTTACGGCACCATGACCAAATGGAGAGAAACAGCACATGTCAGTCGATGGACATTACACTGTTAAAAAGCAGGCATAGAGACATTTTCCACTCTCAAATTCCACCGTGGGGGGGGGTTACCGTTTTTCTCTTTCAGCATAAATGTTTACCTAATGCAGGCAGCCACATTGTTGAATTGGCCTCAAGTTTTCTGCCTCGATTATTATGCTCAATGGAAGTTACACAAAACACCAGCCTTCTCATTCTTGTTGTTTTTTTCAGCTTCCGATACTATTTTTGCATCATTGCCGGTCAGATTATACATTTTGGAGCTGGAGACACCGCGACCACAGTTTTGTTTAATTTCTGTGCAAATATTTAGGAGTTAATTGTTTCATTTAATTTGAAGATCCTTAATTTGCATATATTTCCTACAATAGGACTTATGCTAAGACCTTCTCTAAGTGCTTATGTTTACTGAAAAATTCACTGTGAATAAAAATACATATGAAAATGTGACTAAAAGCAGCTCTTTGTCATCAATAAGGCAAATTAACCTATTCGGAAAACAACTGCAGGTATCAGGCTGCTGAACCCATATTTTTTCATATGTGCAGTACAAGTTAACAACGACAGGACTCTCCCATTCGTTTTTCAAGTTTTCACTGTTCTTTTCCCTCCTGGTTCTTTCCCTTCTCATTTTGTTTATCCATGTGCCATAATGAACAATGCACTGGCGCATTGCTGCCAATTGCATTGCAATGAAATGTATCGCTCTCAGACAGGCTATTGCTTGTGTAAACCCAACAGTGCCATTTCAGTGTCCTCCATCTTGTTTTACAAATCTCCCAACCTTTCATCACCTTTCTACTTTTGTCAGTAACAGTCTTAGTTCTCAGTCCACCTACCCCATGCTCCCCCGCAGTAGTTCTGTTGGGTTCAGAAGCACTGGGCATGGGGGTAAGGTTCAGCTTTACATTCCTTTTTTTCCAGAAACCTCTATCCTCTGCTCAGCTAGTCCAAACAGTCATATTTCTGACTCCCGCCGCAAGGGCCTGGGGTCAAGAAGCGCAATGGACTGGTTGGGCCCGGAGTCTGACACGGTGTCCGTGTTGGTGCCCTCAGGCCCCACGCTACTGCCCCCGCTGTCATCGTCCTCTATCTCGTCCTTGTCCATTAGCGCCAACTCGTTCTCGTAGCAGAATGAGTTGGAGCTGGATGACGCATACTTCTTCTCCGCTAGTTCCCTGGCACTGCAGATTGGTGTGCTTGGCACAGAGTAGGTCTTGTGGAAGCGAGAGTAGTCCACCTTGTAGTAACTTCGCTCTTCGAACAGGACAGGTTCGAAGCGGTGGCCCCAGAGTACCTCGCTAGCCACATAGGAGCTGCGGCATTGTGTTGTCATCGCCGTGGCCTCCACCATCCCCTCCAAGATCACCACGATCTCGAACTCGGAGGACTCCAGGTCCCGCTTGCTCATGTCATAAAAGGGACTGTCCTCATCGATCTCATGGACAATAGTGATAGGGGAGACCAGAAAGATGCGGTCCAGGCCACTGTCGAAGCCAACATCTATGTCCACCTGGTCCAGTGGGATGTACTCGCCCTCGACTGTGGTGCGCGATTTGAGTAGCTGTGCCCGTACGTGCGCCTCCACCAGGTGGCTCTTACGCAGGTTGCCTACTCGCCACATCAGACACAGCTTTCCATCACGCATGGCGATGGCAGCATTCTGGCTGAACACCAGCGTTTCGTTCCTCTTCTTAGGCTTCGCCATCTTGGCCATAACAGCTCCGATGATGAAGGCATCAATGATACAGCCCACGATACTCTGGAAGACCACCAAGAAGACCGCCACTGGGCATTCCTCTGTCACGTAGCGGTAGCCATAGCCTATGGTAGTCTGCGTCTCCACAGAGAAGAGGAAGGCCGAGGTGAAGCCGTAAACATTGGAAACGCACTTCTGCGGGCTGTTCACCTGGTCACCGTAGAATATAGCCACAAGCCAGAAAGCGCAGCCAAAGAACAGCCATGAGAGGAGAAAAGACATGCAAAAGATGAGCATCATCCACCGCCAGCGGACGTCCACGCAGGTGGTGAAAATGTCGGCCAAGTAGCGCTGGCCCTTCTCACTCATGTTGATGAACTGCACGTTGCAGTGGCCATTCTTCTTGACGAAGCGGCTCTTGGACTTCTGGCGTGTGTTCACTTTGCCCTTGGTGTTGCCGAAGCCATTGGGCACGGCGATAGTGGCCAGCTTCATGCCGTCCTCCTCAGAGGATACAATGCTATAGCGATGGGCTCGCACGCTGCCCATCGCCTCTACCTGCGCCTGGGAAGGCTGCGCCGAGTCCGCCTTCGGGAGCAGTCTAAGTTTTTGGAAGAACCTTTGGAGAAACAGTTTTGAACTCTCGAGAGGTCCAACGCACAAGGGAAATGGAGGGACCGGATGAGAAGAGGGGCGGGGGAAAGGGGGACAGAACTATGATCCACGAGTTATGCTGAGAATAGGAGGTTCGCAGGGAGACAGGGTTGCCTCTGCTGGCTTTTTCAGTTGAGCCGAGGGGACGCCAGCAAGGATGCGCTCATGTGCACTTCACTCAGACCTCTGGCTCTGGCACTAAGGATCTCATCAGGGAAGAGTGCTGCAGGAGTAAGTGTCAGAGAGCAAGAGAGAGAAAGAAAGAGAGAAAGAGTGTGTCAGACTAATTGGCGGAAACAAGAAGAAAGGCTTCTACCTTCCAGTGTATGGTTACTTGTTCCATAAATAATGCACGTTGTCAACCCATGCTCTTGCATATTAGTTCTCCCACCACAGTTAAATGAAGACCTGTTCATACACTTTTTAGACAAAGCTGCTATTGATAACAGGCAAACTGCAGCTTTATCTTGATTCATTGTTACTGTATGTCTGCACAGTTTGATGGATTCTTAACTTGCAGATATCTTCTCCTTCGGTATATCTACTTAAATATTTGCCAAACCAGACACAAAGTAGAATTTTTCATCATTAAGCAGCACGAACTAATTTAATGCAAAAAAAAAACTGTAAATTAGAAAATATGTTCTGAATAAGTTGTCTGCTAAATGTTGTAACATCTGATGTAACATCTAACTGTAAATGGATAAAGTGGAGTAGCCAGAACTGAAAATTGGGTGGGCATAGAACATCCCTTTATAACTTTTATTAGTCCTGACTTGTTCACAATCATCTTTCCTAATGAACAATACATTCACTTCAAAAACACTCCATACTGTCAGGTGTTGCTAGTTTTCCTCGTGAAGGTAAGATGACAATTATTCAATTGGCCAGGTTTTTTTTTTTTTTTTTTTTGCATTTCAATCAGCCTTACTAAAAATTGCGTAAAGTTGTTTCTAATCTTTGTCTTTGATTTAATTTCAACAATTTAAGCGATCGAGAAGAGTAGGTTTGATCGGCAGATGTGCCAAAAAAAATGTAGCACAGGCGATCCAGAGCAGTTTCGTTAAGCGTAAGCCTACGAGTAAATAATTTTTCTGACCTGAGTGTAGCCCATTATTTTGTCACACTTTGATCGCATTAAGATAGACGCTGTGTCTATAATTGCCAATAGTTTATTGTTATAATCTGAAAATATTTTAATAAAGGAAAATGATTGGGAACAAATCAGGAGTAATAATTGTTCAAGTACATCCAAATAAATGATTATCATCTTACCTTCACAAGGAGAACTAGCAACATCTGACATTGTGGAGTGTTTTGGAGTGAATGTACTGTTTGTTAGGAAAGATGACTGTGAACAAGTAAGGACTAATATAACTTGTAAAGGGTTATTCTGTGCCCACCCAATTTTCAGTTCTGGCTACGCCACTGAATGGAAAGAGTCTCCATCTATGCCTTTATGTCCTTCCAGTTTCTCGACAAAAGTTTATTCAGTCAATGGCTGTCGTGACATTGCTGAGGACCCAAGGAAGTGCACTGTGGAGTATGGAGTTGAAGCAGCAATACTGGAAGCCATGCAATCAGCCCGTTCCAAACAGGCACTTCATGATTTGGCCCTGGACTAGTCATGACCTACATAGTCAGAACAAACGTGTTTTCATATCTGAACCCGTAACCTTTGGGCGATGTTACCTGTAAGTCCCTACTGCAAAGTAATTATCAGTGAACTCGTGTTGCAGGTCTTGTTTGCAGTACGTCAACTGAGGCTCATACAGAAACTGGAGCCTGTGCTGCCCAAACTGAACATCCACTAACTGAGAGTCAACCATCAACTAATAGCCAATCACAGCAAGCCTGCTGATGTTCAAAATTTACACCTATCCAAATATTTCCTATTTTTTTTCTCGTTCGTACATTTAACTTATTGTCACGCATATGACAGAGTCCACACATAGATAAGCACGCATGTAAGAAAAAAAAAAAAACATATTCTGACACACATACAGCTAATGCTACCATATATATATATATATATATATATATATATATATATATATATATATATATTTTATATATTATATATATATATATATTTATATATTATATATATATATATATATATTTTTTTTTTTTTTTTTTTTTTTTTCCACTGTAGTATGCTTTCAACTAGTTTTTGACAAATCCAACCCTTGGAAATGTGATATTGGAGCATATTGTGACAGGCACTTCTCTTAATCTGGCAACCCACTACAAGAAAATGAGGCACATAATTGTGCCTTTTTTTTTCTTCCCCCAGTGGATTGCCATAAGAGAAGAGTCTGTTACAATATGCCCCAAAATCACTTTTCAGACCATTTTTATTATACCGTTCTTTTTTTCGTAAATTTGTTAATAGTAAATTACAAAGCACTAAATTTGTAAACAATTTTTACATAACGCTGAATCTAGTGTAGCCGAGGAAAAAAAGTAAGCTAATGAACAATTTTCCATTTACTGGGACATTAGGCTAAAGGCAGTATTAAAGCGCCTCAGGCTATGCAACGCGCCCAATGCACCGACAATATTTCATACCGGCCAAAAATCACCTCCCAGGACTCAGATCTCGTCTGACTCTCGGTGTCTCAAAGTAAAAACGTCAAGGAATTTTCTGGAAAGAGGTGCACTGTTCCTAAGATAATTGAATGTATTTCCATCAGGAAATACATGCAATAGACAATGTTCTCTACAGGGGACAAGGGTATTATATTTCTTATTTCATTAAAAGGAACCTTTTTAGTACACTTTTAGTAAATTTTCATGATTTACAGATTTATTTAATTTGGATGAATCTCATGGTTTTGATTTTCTTACCCTAATTTGCATTTAAGCTGTCTAAAAATGAGCAATCCATGCCAATCACAAATGCACATGAAACTAAATCCTAAAAGATGTTCTTTTTGGGAAAGTATGGGGAAGCAATGTAACATTAAATTAAAAAAATATTATGATACACATACAGTGGCTCCAATAAGTATTTGTACACTGCTTGAAAATTCGACTACAACAGCTTTTGTATATTTGGCTAAATGCTTGCTATTGTGTGTAAAAGTGATTACAATATTTGATAATCAATATGTTTTAAACAAATATTTAATGTCAAAATGGCATATTTGGTCAGAAAGGCGATTATCTGACCCAATAAGTATCTGTACAGTTCCATTAGTGAGTCACAAAACTTATAATACTCACCTAAAATTGACTCAAGATGTTTACAGGACATGGTTGACTCACTTGGTCTGATTTGGTCCAGCGTGACCATACTGGACACTCCCTCTGTACACAGACTGGCCTATGTAAATGGCCTGACCATGCCCATAACGTATTCCTGTGATATGTGGCTAAGACAGGCGAGATATCCCGTCGAATGCGGGAGCAAATCATTCAGCTACATAAAGAAAGCTAAAGCACCAGAAAAATTGGAACTCGGCTATCGTTACGCCACACGACCGTGCAGTACATCATCAAGAAGTACAAACAGTCTGGACGTCCCAGGAAGACCAGCCCGCGCACTGAGCGGTACATCTCCCTGCTGGTACAGAGGGAGAGACAGTCCTCGGCCTCCAGTCTTGCCACCAAAGTGGAGGAAGCAACTGGAAGCCATGTTTGTGCCCAGGCCATCCGTAACCGGCTCCATGAAGTACAGTAGTGTACAAATACTTATTGGAGCCTCTGTATATTTCATACAGAATTGTTCATAAGTTAAGAAATTGCCATTCGTGTCCATCAAGTCAACTATAGACCATATATTCCTCTCATACCAATCTTCAAAAAATAAGGATTTACAGTGGCTCCAATAAGAGATAATAAAGCAAATGTTAAAACTCAGATATTTTACAATTTAATCCGCAAAATTAGCTCATTTCAAATTTGATGGTTGCTACAGATCTCAAAAAAGTTGGGACAGGGGCCTGTTTACCATGGTGTAGCATCTCCTTTTCTTTTTAACACAGAGTGGAGGCATCTGGGCATTGAGGAGACAAGTTTCTTGAGTTTAGCCATTGGTATTTGATCCAACTCTAGTTTAATACAGGCTTCCAGCTGCTAGAGAGTTTTGGGTCTCCTTTGATGGACTTTTCTTTTAATTATGCGCCAAATGTTCCCAATCGGTGAAAGATCAGGACTGTAGGCAGGCTAGTTCCGCACATGGACTCTTCTACTATGAAGCCATTCTGTTGTAATAGCTGCAGTATGTGGTTTTGCATTGTTCTGCTGAAATACACAAGGCCTTCCCTGGAATAGATGTTGTCTGGAAGGGAGCATATGTTGCTCTAAAACCTTTACATACCTTCCAGTATTCATGGTGCTTTTAAAAACATGCAAGTATCCCACACCATATGCACTAATGCATCCCCATACCATCAGAGATGCTGGCTTTTGAACCGAACGCTGATAACAGGAGGAGTGCTCTTTCTCCTCTTTAGCCCAGAGGACATGACGCCCACGATTTCCAACAAGAATGTGAAATTTGGACTTGTCTGACCACAGGACACTTTGCTACAGTCCATATTAAATGAGCCTTGGCCCACAGAACACGGCAGCGCTTCTGGATCATGCTCAACAATGGCTTCCTTTTTGCATGATAGAGTTTTAGGTGGCATCTGTGGATGGCACGGCGGACTGTGTTCACAGACAGTGGTTTCTTTAAGTATTCCTGGGCCCATTTAGTAATGTCAATGACAGAATCATGCCGGTGAGTGATGCAGTGGCGTCTGAGGGCCCAAAGATCATGGCATCCAGAAAAGGTCTTCGGCCTTATCCCTAACGCACAGAGATTTTTCCAGTTTCTCTGAACCTTTTGATGATGTTATTCACAGTCGATGATGACACCTTCATAACCTTTGCAATTTGACATTGAGGAGCAGTGTTTTTAAAGTATTGCACAATTTTTTACGCAAGCCTTCACAAGTTGGAGAGCCTCTGGCCATCTTTACTTCTGGGAGACTCAGCCTCTCTAAGACATCCCTTTTATAGCCAATCATGTTACACACCTGATGCCAGTTAACTTAATTACTTGCTAAATGTTCTTTCAGCTTTCAGCCCTTTTTTGCCTGTGTCCCAATTTTTATTTTTTTTTTTTGAGACCTGTTGCAGCCATAAATAAGCTCCTTTTGTGGATAAAAATGTAAAATGTCTCAGTTTCAACATTTGAAATGTTATCTATATTCTATTGTAAAAAACATATTGGCTCGTGATCTGGAAGTCATCGCATTTTGTTTTAACTCACAATTTACACTCCGTCCCAAATATTTCAGAATTGGGGTTGAACAATTATCCAACTATCCTCATCCAAAAGCATTTTTTCCCCATTAAATCAAGCTTGCACATGAACTCCGCAATTTGCTGTGCCACTCATTTTAGTTCGCACAGACTCAACAAAAATTCTGAATTATGCCCTCTGTCATTGTTCCTTTTTTTTATTAACAGTGCTTCTCCATTTTCAAGAAGCACTGGAGACATTTGATACTTTTCCAAAAACCTAACAACACAGGCTGATAGCTATTGGGGGGTTAGTAAGTGGGCGGAGATATGAGAATTTAGCAAGTTGTCTTATGCCTACTGCATGCCGTCTTAACACTGCAGACAGCTTAAATTAATTTCATTCCGTTCGTATCTTTGCATTTGGACACCACAGGTTAATCATGTTGAGGCAAAGCCTGGTTAATCAGTCCAAGTCAGAACATGAACAAAAAAACAAGTATTAACCCGCCAGAAACTCCTCTATTGATGATCTATTATTACTGTTGTTAAGCAAATTTATTTAGCATCCTAAGTAACTCCAAAGCAAATATCTAGTCCGGATGTGGGCCACCAAAGGATTACCATTCCGGCCCTCACCCAAAGGCTTCTGCAGGTCATGGCGAAAGGACAGAGCGGCTCACAACCTAACAAGCCACTTAAATTTGTACTGAAGTCACAGTAGTGGACAGGGGGACACGAGTTGTCTGTCAGAGAGACAAGCCTATGAAGGACCAAGAATCTGTCTCAGACTTGCTCTGCTGAAATACTAACACTATAACACTACTCACACTACTGAGCAAAAACAAAGACTACAGCACCCCTTGAGTCAGTGTGCACATGCTATCACTATCAAGATAGAAATTAACCAACATTTAACCATCCAAATAACACCACAAATAACACTATCACGTTAACCAGTCAAATCAAATAACATCTTTATGTGAGGCTCAGACTAAAATTATCTACGCAAAACTAAACCAGGACCAAGAAGATGGCAAACTGAAAAGAAATGTGTGCAGTACAGATAAACTGTCATCATTAGCTGTCAGCACTATAATACACTGAGGATATTCACTAACTGGTCAGCGAAGACACGTCCAGCAGGAGATTATAGAACATGCAAATTTGTTCCCCTAAAAGTTTGACTTTTACCGAACCTCTCGTGATCCATATTACCTGTGCACGGAAGTTATTTTGACATTAGCCAGCAATCGGATTTTTGGATTTTGGGCGAATAGATACCTTTGATACGTAGGCCCATCATGGGGTGAGAAGACATGGACACACAACCCCAGGCGCCCTCAAACACCCCTTAGTGGGAACTGGTAAGCTTAAAGTGGGAACCTTAAACTCAGAACTTCCCAGTTCTGAAGGCGTTTTGAGGGCAGCATAACTTGTGCATGGGGACACTGGGCCTACTTGTGTTCAGCAATTGGGGCCTCTTCTTCAAAGCTGCAGTCATCATACACAGGATCATTGGTTTAAGTCTGACCCACAACATTACTCTAGACTGAGAACTTCACTTCACAGAATAATTCTGCTGAGTGCATGTCAGAGTTACCATGCATAAGTAGGCACGTTGGCAAGAGGCTTTTTAATTTCTTCATTACTGTGCCATCAATCATTTTCTGTTACTGCAAATGAGATACAAGGCAAGGGGAAAAAAAGCAAATGGAAATTGTTTACATAAAACGATATTCATTTTTGCCCAGATCAATCGACGTTCATCCAATATTTAGCAACGTTTCGGTATGACCCGTCACTCTTGCCTGAGATACCACAGTAAAAATACGCGGACAAGTAGGGGACAGGCCGATGACGCCAACAGTGGTAATAGTGGAAATGGCAACGGAGAGAAAGCAAACGAATTCCATTCCCTTCCACTTTTTGCAATGCAACACAACAGCATTGAAATAAAATCATGTAAGAAATAATTTTACGATAGCTTTTAATTATTTGTACGGGCTATTTAATTGCATGACATTTAATTGCACCGACTATTCGTTAGTTTTCAGCAATTAGCTATGGTAATCCCACACCTAATTGATCTTCATAAATCACGTATGTAAAACTAATATTAAACAGTTTCTTAAACAATCTCGCCTATTAAGGTTCTGCATCTGGACTGCGTTATGTTTTCGTCTTTTCGCGGACCCATCGTGTTTGCACGTATAAACGGGAACAGGTGCCGCTCAAAAACAGGGTAAATATTTTTTTCGAGGAGAAGGAAGTGGCTGGCACCAGATAAACTTTCAACGAAAAGGGTGATTCATTCATGGTCCGTAGTCCAGCTAAAATCACTGGGATCTGACGTCCCCAATATAAACACGGTTGCCCGACAATAGCCCGTGAATTGTAGCCAAAATTGTAGAGGTGGATGTAGCATTTCTAAATCATGCCAGCGGGCGCAACTGTGGCTTAATAACTGCATTACACTGACTGAACTGTTGAATATTGGCGTTAACACATTCGCTCATAAATATCATACACACAGAAGCTTTGGGGAATACCTACTTGAATTATCCACAAGAGTATAACGTCTACAATGTTGTTTAAACAGAGAATATGTCGATTATAAACTTTAAATGGCTAAAGAAGTGAATGCTCCCAATTCATAACTAAGGACAATCAAAGCGCAAGAATACAGTTACAGACCAATTATACGTGTCGGTAGCCTTTAATATATTTCAGGGGAATATACAGCGAGCGTTCCTTCATTTAAATCCTCACAGTGAATGGTTGTAGCCGAATATGAATTGTTCAATCCTCGGTACAATTCAGGATCACCATAAGAATAACCGCAATCTTCATAAAGGTGATATCAAAAATGTGATGCATCACTTTTTAAAATACGAAGGCTATTGCCTTTGGGGAGAGGCTATCACTTAATCCTCTGATAACAATGTCATATCACAAACCTTGAATAACTTTCCCTTAAGCATCCCTCAGGTGCACAGGCTATAATCACAGGCTATGATGAGCGCCAGTTGGTACTTTATTGCAATAGATGCTCTTTTGAAAGATAAATTCCATTTTCCGCATCGCAACCTCAATTTAAGCGAGGAAGAGGAAAGATTGACGCGCCTCATAGCAAGCCTACCTGTTCATCTGCGATAGCCTAATAAATCAGCACCGGCTTTTTCTCTTGGATGACGAAAGAAAGCATCCAAGCATATCCATAAGATTATTATTTCTGCATTACATCACGTGGTGAGACTTCTTCCCAAAGACGCTATGTAGCCCCGCCAGCTGAAGTTATGAAGGCGAACTTGTAACCTGTCTCTTTCGGCACAGCAGCGACAAAGAGTTGAGCTTCACTCAGATTATTATGAACACCGCTTTTCTTTTTATCCCCGCCCATCAGGACAAACTAGCCAATAAAATTTTAGCAGAGCTTGTGCTCGCGGTTGCTCGAGAACGCTTCTACTTGGAGCGTGGACCTATTTTTCGGGAGTTGTCGTCATAACGGAGAATGACGAGTGAAAAGGAATCTAGGAAATTATGTAATAAAATCAGCGGAGGACGAGACGCAAAGAAAAAATATCCTTATATTACACACTCGTAGTTTTTAGGGTCCGGTCGCTGCCGCGATTGAATGAATTAATGGGCTGCAAAGTGTCCTTGAGAGAGTTATGAGGTCCAGCTGTGTGACTCCCCAAAGGTTTAAACGGATATTTGGAATTGACTGAATCTATCATGTGAGCATAGCCTAGATGTGACTGAATTCATATCCTGCTCAACTCAAAATGTATGTACTTTGTTTGGAGTTTTACTTTGTAATTTCCTAATTGGCTTTGTTCTTTTCTAAAAAGACACAAAATTATAATTCAATCAGGAGAGACCAATGGTCTCAGCTACAGTGGGCTCTCCACCTGACACAGCACCTCCGGACTCATTTTTGACTCCACTATTTTGGTCCCACACACCTGAATAATAATCACAGGGACCTGTGCAGCCGAATTCCCCTAGACAGCCACTCTCCCCTCATTCATTGTCTGACCTCATCTAGCAGACCAAACTTCGACCCTTGACATCCTCCTCTGTAAAAGCGAGGTTGCATTTCTGGCCCCAGTTGTTCCTATACGCCCTTTAATCTTTGGTGTGTAAACAACAAAGCTTGGTCTTGTATATTTACAACCCCAATTCTGAACTAGTTGGGACAAAGTGTAAATTGGGAATAAAATCAAAACGCAATGACTTTCAAATCACACCGGCCGGTGTATTATTCACAGTAGAACAGAGATAACATAGCAAATGTTGAAACTGAGAAATTTCACAATTTTATCCACAAAATGAGCTCAGTTCAAATTTGATGGCTGCTACAAGTCTCAAAAAAGTTGGGACAGGGGCCTGTTTACCATGGTGTAGCATCTCCTCTTCTTTTTAACACAGAGTGGAGGCATCTGGCATTGAGGAGACAAGTTTCTTGAGTTTAGCCATTGGAATTTGATCCTACTCTTGTTTAATACAGGCTTCCAGCTGCTGGAGAGTTTTGGGTTTCCTTGAACGGGCTTTTCGTTTAATGTGCGCCAAATTTTCTCAATCGGTGAAAGATCAGGACTGCAGGCAGGCCAGTTCAGCACATGGACTCTTCTACTACGAAGCCATGCTGTTGTAATAGCTGCAGTATTTGGTTTTGCATTGTCCTGCTGAAATACACAAGGCCTTCCCTGGAATAGATGTCATCTGGAGGGGAGCATATGTTGCTCTAAATCATATCTATACCTTTCAGCATTCATGGTGCTTTTTAGAACATGCAAATTTCCCACACCATATGCACTAATGCATCCCCATACCATCAGAGATGCTGACTTTTGAACTGAACGCTGATAACAGGAGGGCTGGTCTTTCTCCTCTTTAGCCCGGAGGACATAACGCCCATGATTTCCAACAAGAATATATGATATTTGGACTTGTCTGACGACAGGACAATTTGCCACTTTGCTACAGTCCATTTTAAATGAGCCTTGACCCACAGAACATGGCGCCGTTTCTGGATAATGATCAACAGTGGCTTCCTTTTTGCATGATAGAGTTTTAGATGGCATCAGTGGATGGCACAGCGGACAGTGTTTACAAACAGTGGTTTCTTTAAGTATTCCTGGGCCCATTTAGTAATGTCAATGACAGAATCATGCTGGTGAGTGATGCAGTGGCGTCTGAGGGCCCGAAGATCACGGGCATCCAGTAAAGGTCTTCGGCCACGTCCCTTACGCACAGAGATTTTTCCAGTTTTTCTGAATCTTTTGATGATATACTGTACTGTCGATGATGGGCCTTTACAATTTGATGTTGAGGAACATTGTTTTTAGAATATTGCACAATTTCTTTACACAAGCCTTCACAGGTTGGAGAGCCTCTGGCCATCTTTACTTCTGAGAGACTCAGCCTGTTATGATTCTGCTGTTGCCTGACCATGTTTTTGTCATGACCCTGATTCAAATCCATGTTTTCTGATTTAGTCCATGCTATGTTTTGTATTTTGCGTCTTTCTTTGTTATGTCCTTTGCCTGGGATTTCCCATATTCACAGTTTAGGTTATCATTCTGGTTTTTGTATTGCTCATGCCTTGCATTGCACATTGTCTCCCCTGTCTGGTCTTATGTGATGTGACAGTTTTATTCCCTAGTCTTGCGTGCCACAGTTTCAGGTGATTTCCTGGTTTCTGGGTGTCCAAACATTCCTTCCAGTCTCGTTTGCTTCCTACATCTTACTGTTTTTTACTTACAATCAGGGGCGTAGATTTAACTGGGAGTTGGTGGGGACTTAGACATGGCCTTTATGACAATTAGTCCTGGCCAGTTCTCAATTATTTTCCTTCATCAACGTTTTCAAATTACCGTAATTGGCAACTGAAGACACGGTTCCTCTCTATATGCGAATGGAAAACTCTATTCTTTCAGTGTCGATGCAACCGTGAACTTTTTGCAGTCCATAATGAACAGGTGCTGCTTGTTCTCTCCGATTAAGTAAGACGGCAATCGGTCATCGGTATGCGTATTTGCTGTGTTTAAATCAACGTTATTCAAAATTGCTTTCCTGTCGACTCACAAGGAAGCAGTAAATTAATTTTCCGAACTTAATGTACCCCACCGTATCATCGCTGGATGCTGTTAGATCACATATAGAGAGGAACCGTGTCTTCAGTTGCCAATTACGATAATTTGAAAAAGCGTTGATGAAGGAAAATAATTGAGAACTGGCCAGGACTAATTGTCATAAAGGCCGTGTCTAAGTCCCCACCAACTCCCAGTTAAATCTGCGCCCCTGCTAACAATACTGACAGTTTATTTTTTTAGATAAGTTACTAACATTAATTAACATTGTTTATAGTACTAACTTACTAACAAGCACTAGGGATTGTATAGCTGCACATCACTAATTGACTAACGAGCGCTCACCACTCGCTCTTCTCTAGTCTCCGCCCCTTGCTTTCACTCAATTTACTTTGCCGTGCTTCAGCGGATTCTCTGCACCTAGTTAATCACTGTTATGCCTCTCACTCTATGCACTTTAGAACTCCCTAACCGGAGTCGTCTGTTTGTCATAGCCTGTCTGTGTAATCTCTGTCCGCGTTTAGCCTTTCGCCAATTTCATGTGGTTAGGAACTTCCTCTTGCTCATTCCTTTGTTAATTAGTCTGATCCAGCTCACCTGTTCCCTATTATTGCATGTGACTTCCCGTATGTGTATTTAAACAGTCATCTCACTTCCAGCTCTTGTCAGAACGTTTTCCTTGAGCTGCGATCATATATGCCTTGTGCTCTTTGTGTAACACTTCTGACTGGACCGTCCCGGTTTCTGATTTTGGCTTTTTTCTTGGATTTTTCTGCACCTGTGAAACGAATCTGTTTTGCCCGACCCTGAGTTTTGTGTTTGCTGCCCTGTGTACGATTTGGATTACGCCCGTGGGATTCTGATTTTGGATTGTGGACTCTGTACTGTTGCTTTCTGCCCTGCGGAGGTTCACCTCCCAGCTTTAATAAAATACAAGTTTGCTGGATCTCTTGGTTCTAGCGCTTGTTTTCTGAACACAACTTCACACAGCCTCTCTAAGACATCCTCTTTATAGCCAATCACGTTACACACCTGATGCCAGTTAACTTATTTACTTGCTAAATGTTCTTTCAGCTGATTCTCTGATATATTAATTGCTTTTTCAGCCCTTTTTTGCCTGTGTCCGAACTTTTTTGAGACCTGTTGCAGCCAGAAAATTTTAAATAAGCTCATTTTGTGGATAAAAATGTAAACTGTCTCAAATTCCAATTTGAAATGTTATTGATGCTCTATTGTAAATAACATATTGGCTCACGATCTGAAAGTCATTGCATTTAGATTTTATTCACAATTTACAATCCATTCCAGCTATTTTGGAATTGGGGTTGTATACTATACACTTTCTTAAGCTTGGATCTTCTGTGTGTTGGTCAATTCTAGTGTTCATTTTATTAAATTCTTTGGGTATATTAGCCCCTGATCCTGGTCTGTATCTTCTGTGCTTAGCTCTTACAAAATACCTCCTTAGCTGTGTTATCTTGTCCAATTCTGTAAATGAACTATCATTTAGATTTCTGACTCCAGCTTGATTCTTTGGTTCTGAGTCCATCCTGACACTGGTGAATTATGTAATTTAATACAGATCAGACAGTACAGATTAACAGATGTGATGATAACCTTAACAGAGTCTTTGGCACTTGGACTCGACAGGGAGATTTTGTAATTGAGGAGCATCTTGAGGAGCAGCGGGTTAAATCTCCTGCATGGACTCCAGATACTGGTAGTGGTGTTGATGGCTGATGATTCTGGTGACTGATAGGCTGATGAGGTTGATGAATGAAGAGGCTGATGAGTCTACGAAGACTGGGCAGTGATGGGAAGGTGGAGAGCGTGCATAACAGCTGCATGAACTCACAAAAAGGTGGAGAGAGAATCATATTTAGAAAAACACCAGCAAGATAATTGGCTAACGAAGCAGGTGTGTCACTGTGGTACTGGATAGATGTTATCAGCTGATGTGCCAGTTGACAGCTCCACATAATGACAGCTGGAATTATGACCGAGCATGTGTGAGAGGAGTGAGCGTAGATTGAATGAGAAACTAGACGCCGAGGAGGCATACACTTGAGCTGCGTCCGCTTCGTTTTTTTTACAAAGGAAAGTTCCTAACTCCTAAAAGATGATCCGGGAAAAAATTACGTGGCAGCCCTGATAAGCGGATTCGAATTATTTAAATGTGAAGGAAAGGTGTCTCAGTGCTTCTTAATTTACCTCCTTCAGCATAGGATACACAGAAGCATCTTTAACAAAAAGAAAGGAGATAACGCTATCCCACAATTCTTCACAGCAGCAATATTTAAAGCGGCAACCATTCATCCGGCCAATTGCATGAAGTAACATACATGGTGGGCAGGGGACACATGATCACATTGCCTACTGTAAGTGTATTCAGATTCCCTAATTAGCGCGATTGTGTTCCTAAGGCGTTAGGAATTCCCTTTTACACCTTCCAACATGTTCCACAAAGGTTAAGGAAAAGTGGTTAGGGATTAGTGGATAGGTTGTAATTTTTTGACATATCGTAGGCCGCCTTTGTCTACCCTTAACCTCGATGGTACTGCGTAGCCTTATTTTCATGACACAGTATGCAAACACTTCGTGGAACACTTGGATCGTTTCCAATTCCCAATGTTGACGATAGATAGATAGACAGACAGACAGACAGACAGACAGACAGATAGACAGACAGATAGACAGACAGATAGACAGATAGACAGATAGACAGATAGATAGATAGATGGCTGAAGCATGTGAAAAAATGTGCCTCCCTCCTGTGCAGTATGACAGCTGTGTGGTCCCACACTGTTTATACTTGCATGCTATTGTTTCTACAGATGAATGAGGTACCTTCAGGCATTTTGATATTGCTCCCAAGCATGAACCGGACAGGTGGAGGTCAAATTTTTTATTTTTTTATTTTTTTGAGCTCTTAGGCGATTTGGGGATTTCTTTTGATTTTCAAGGAATCTGTCCAATCTGTGGGCTATGTATAAGCATGCTTCTTTGCAACTAATGCTATCATCCCTGTATTGTGCAGACAGTTCACAGTTTTCCTCCAAAACACACGCCCTTGCAAACTCAAACCTTGCAAGCTCAAAATCAGGGCTGAGTAGACCAAGACCTACACTTGCTCAAAATGTAACTGACAAGCGCTTGGATGGCCTGCAGGAGGCGCTTGAATAACAAACAATGCTAATCCCAACCGATAGTATCCCTCCCACTTTCCAGAGCAGTGTGAAGCCGATTATGTGGTTCTCTCAAAAGGCTGTGTGCCACAGTCGGCACCGGATTTGATCCAATGCCCTGGTAGTTACTCTTGCACTGCAGTGTGGTATGGATGATCAAAACTGCCAAAATAAAAAATTTAAAAAATGAATAAATAACTTCAGAAATTAATTAATATGCCATATATGCACCAAAATGACATTCAAATAAATTTAAGTATTAATTGATAAAACGTGACATGGATATTTCTGTTTTAATTTGCTCTTGTATTTATTTACCTTTGTATTAATTCCCGATTTATTTATTTTCCTATTTATTTTTATCTTATGTACTTGGGGTGTTGAAAGCTGATTTGACAGGATTCCCATTGAAGTTGTAGGACTAACTGCAATTTTCATACATTAAAGGTTTGGCCTCGTGACGGTCATTAGGAGTATATAAGTATAGAAGTATAATGTGATTCCTATCAAAACTGTTTGAGGTGTTGAATTTGAATGTGTAAAGTCTGATCTAGTATTGGCCTTACGTGAAAGTTTGTAGAGTCGCACAAAGCAGTGGCCCGTCATCTACATCAAGAATGAACGCAAGAAGTTTCTGTGATTCCCATGAAAAACTGTATAATAATTGCGCTGACACGAATTCTCTGAGTGGCTGTATCCAAAATGAATCTACAATAATCTTGAAAATGCGATTTCAGGGATATAGGGTAGAGCGGGGTAAGATGCCCCCCTTAAGCAAGAATTTTCATTACTGAAGGTAAACGACATGAATTAATAATGTTTTTGCTTGAATGGATAGTGTGTAAAGTTGGCTACCACATCTAGAAAGATTTATGACACAGTCACTATTGAAATATTTTTCAATGTTTAAATACTTAAAAAAAAAAAGGAAAAAAAGGAAAGGTCATTTTACCCCTCCCCTGGGGTAAGATGCCCTTCTGGATGGGGTAAGATGCCCCATCTGTTTTATGTTATCAAGAATAACTTTTAAAGCTTAGTACATACTAGTTTTACTGCATTTCCCATAATTATCATACAGCTGTCTTAATCAGCAGGTAAACATCATAATAGATCAACATGTTTTTAGAAATTTCCTTGCTAAAGAAATGGGGAAAGAAAGAGGTACATTCTCCTCAAACTATCTTTTTATTAACTGACTGAACAGTAATGCATAAGTAATGGCAAAGTACTGATGGCATTAAATGCATCAAGAAATAGGTGGTTATATCTTGTGGACTAATAAAAAATATAAGGCACCACATTTGATAAACATATAGCGGTATGGAACATAAGTATCCTTGAAAAGTCTTAAAAATTAAGAGTAACAATAATGCATTTCACCCAATATATTTCTTTTTAGGCATTTGGGTATTGATATATATACAATTTATTATTTTGTAACTCCATATGGCCCAACTTTTATCATATATGGATACATTTAACTTTCCATTCCAAAGTTCTTTATAAAAATCATCATGTCTGATATACATTTCCTAAAAATAGAACATAATTATTTACAACACCAATTCCAAAATAGTTGGGACAAAGTGTAAATTGTGAATAAAATCAAAACGCAATGACTTTAAAATCACACCAGCCAGTATTCTATTCACAGTAGAGGGGAGCAATATGTTGCTCTAAAACCATTATATACCTTTCAGCATTCAAGGTGCTATTTAAAACATACAAGTGTCCCACACCATATGTACATATGTACTAATGCATCCCCATACTATCAGAGATGCTGGCTTTTAAACTGAATGCTGATAACAGGAAGGGTGGTATAGTGACTTGTTGTTAACAAAAAAAACAACAAAAACGAACCTAAGCCACTGAGGGGCTGCTGCTACCTGCTGGAACTGGTAATTGACGCGTCTGTCGTCTTCCGGGTCCAATGAATCCAACACTCGTTTGCAATCATCAACATTTATTTATAGACTTGCGCTCTTGACACTATGCGCCGGTATTGAACTGTACATACAAACAAATAGGCTCACATAATTTGCCACAACGCATAAAACAAAGTCGACGACCACGATCCGACGTGACGGTCAAAAAACTGTTTGCTCTCTCATCAGCAGCACCTGCTGAGTAATTACCTCTTACTCTATTTATTACTTCCTGCCCACACAGAGCAGAGCGCCACCTACTGTGGCTTCCAGACAATAAACAAAAAAGTAAACACAAATATACATGTAACCAAAGAATGGCTCTAACACGCCGGCCCCTAATTGTAAATGATGGCTGACATTACAATTACCTTCAACAATTAATTACAGAGCCATTATCCCAATAATACATAGAAATTGTACCAAATAATACCCAATACTGTGTACCAATGACCTGGTTTCACTCGGACACCATAAAGTCAACACTAACAACTTGCAGCTTCCTGTATCAGGCACAACTTTGTGACAGGTCTTTCCAAGATGTTTGTCTTTGCCTGGAGACGCACAGAGCGTACCAGACCTTTCTTGTCAGGGAAAGTTTCCAAAACTCTGCCAAGAGGCCAGGATCCATGAGGAGCAGCAGAATCCATCACAACGTCTCCTGAAACAAAATTTCTAATTTTTCGATTCCATTTTTGCCGTTCTTGGAGCAAAGGGAGGTACTCCTGTACCCATCTTTTCCAAAACAAATCTGCAATGTATTGGACTTGTCGCCATCTCCTCTTCAGATACATATCATCTTTGTTAAACAGTCCAGGTGATAAGACTGGTTTCCCTTTCATCAGGAGAATGTGATTTGGAGTGAGTGGTTCAAGATCAGTGGGATCATCTGAGAGCTTAGTGAGGGGGCGACCATTCAAAATAGCCTCAACCTCGCTCAGAACTGTGTGGAGTCCATCATCATCCAGAGTTTGAAGATGTAACACAGAGGTGAGAACTTTCCTCACCATACGAATGACGCGTTCCCAAACACCACCATGATGTGATGCTGCAGGTGGGTTAAAGCTCCACTGGATCCCATCTTGCAATAACTCTCCCTGTATCGGGCTGTGATTTAAAGATGCAATTGCTTCTCTCAGCTCGTTCTTGGCTCCAACAAAGTTCGTACCATTATCTGAGCGCATAGATGACACTTGTCCTCTTCGGCTGATGAACCTTCGTAAGGCATTAATACATGCGTCAGTATCCAAGGATGGAGCTACTTCCAAATGAACAGCTCTGCTGGCCATACAGGTAAAGATGACACCATAACGCTTACACAAACCTCGACCTCTCTTCACCTCTAAAGGCCCAAAGTAATCTACTCCCACATTTGTGAAGGGAGGGAGATCAGGAAGGAGCCTTTCCTTTGGTAGGTCCGCCATCTTTTGCTGACCCAATTTCCCTTTGTATCGTCTGCAGAAGCTGCACTGTGATATGATTTTTCTCACAGCTGAAGTAGCATTTGTTATCCAGAACTTCTTTCGTAAACTTGACAGGGTATGATTTCTTCCACCGTGGCCAACTTGTTAGTGCGTGTGTCTTAATATAAGTGTGGAGATGTGCTGATCTTTCGACAAGATGAGTGGATGCTTTGTCTCTTCTGGTAGAGCTGCCTTACTCAAACGGCCTCCAACTCTCACAAGTCCATCCTCGAGACATGGGTCCAGTTTGTAAATAGAACAGTCTCTTGGCACAGATTTTCCAGCTGATAGGGCAGCGATCTCCTCCTTGAACCTTTTCTGCTGACTATAATGAATGATGGAAACTTCAGCATCCAAGAGATTCTCAGCTGACAAGGTTCGACTCATTGCTTTTTTAGCCCTCTCCATCTCCAGCGACACATGACCCATCTGCATCCTTTCTGTTGAACTCAAGAGCATGCAATTCCTTTCTCTTTTGACTCAACTGCAGAAGGACCCTCTTCCATTTGAGAAACCACGCAACTGCCACCTTAAGTTTCCTCCAATCTGAAAAGTATGATAGGAGCTGGTCTGTAGCATTAGAGGAGTCTGAGTGATGACTGTGTTTACCATGGCATTCCTTTTGACCTCTACATCATCGACTGAAAGTATAGCCTCTGTGATGTCTGCAGGCCAATCCTTTTCTGGATCGAAGAGAAACCTTAGGCCTTCGATCCAGCTCCCACCATTCAGCAGGTCTCCAACCTTCATACCTCTAGAGGCATAATCAGCGAGGTTGTTTTTGGTATTGATGTACCTCCACTGAGAGACATGAGTTGAGTCTCTGATAGTTGACACCCGATTCGCCACAAATGTGTGGAAACGTCTGTCCTCATTTTTTATGTACTTGAGCACTGAAGTACTGTCCGTCCAGAAAGTTGACTGATCTACCCGAACAGCTTGGACGGCGGCTGTAAGCTCAAGACGGGGAATAGTTATCTGCTTCAGGGGGGTAACTCTCGCCTTTCATAGCAAGAAGGTGACATGGACCTCGCTCTTGCAGTTTTCGATTCTCAGGTAGGTGACAGTGCTAAAACCATCTTCACTGGCATCTGAAAAGTTATGCAACTGCGCTTTAATGGCTTGTCCAAAGTGCTTGGGCTTGATACAAATTCTGACTTTGAATGAAGACAACCCTCCAACCATCCTGTCCACTGATGGCTAATGTCTGCAGGTATGTTGTTGTCCCATCCACAATGTCTCCGACAGAGCTCCTGCAACATAATCTTTGCTGACAGTGTCACTGGTGCAAGGAACCCCAGGGGATCATAAACTGAACAGATTATCGACAACAATCCTCTTCTGCTCTGCGGTTGCTCTTTCACAATCATTTTGAACTTGAATGTATCCGACTCCACGCACCACTGTAGTCCAAGGGCTCTCTCGACTGGAAGCTCATCTCTTTCCAGATCCAGCTCTTTCCAGTCTTTAGCTCTGTGTTCCTCTTCAATGTTTTGCAGCACTGTCCGGCTGTTACTGATCCACTTTGTCAAAGTGAAACCTCCCTTTAGGCAGAGGTCACTGAGAGCTTTAACCATCACAACCGCCTCCTCTTCTGAAGGCAGGCTCTTCAAACAGTCATCAACGTAAAAATTTCGCTTGACTGTTTTTACCACTTCTGATGAAAAGTGAGCTTGATTGTCTTCTGCTGTCTTCCTAAGTGCGTAACTGGCACAACTTGGAGATGAGACGGCACCAAACAAATTGACTGACATCCGATACTCTACAATCTCCTTACTCATGTTACCATCAGACCACCACAAGAAGCGAAGGAAGTCTTTGTCCTCTTCGGCCACTTTAACCTGATAGAACATAGACTGAATGTCTCCCATAAACGCTACTGGCTCCTGCCTGAATCTGACGAGGACTCCTAGCAGCGAACTGGTCAGGTTCGGGCCTTGAAGAAGCTGGCTGTTGAGTGAGGTTCCGTTAAACTCAGCTGAACAATCAAAGACAACACGTAAAGTACCCTTTCTGGGATGATGCACACCACGATGGGGAATATATCAAACCTTTCCATTTTCTCCATCCAATTGATGTTGAGGCACTTTCTCTGCATAGCCTTTCCGTATAACATCAGTGAAGAAGTTGGTGTACTCCTGGTGAAACAGTTCATCCTTTCTGAACTTCCCCCTTAATCCCAACAGCCTTTGCTTGATCAGTGAAAGATTATTAGTCAGAGTAAGGTGTTCTTTTCTGAAGGGCATTTTTAAGCTGTAATGGCCATCCTGAAACTGTGCTGACTCATCCATAATCTCTAAGAATTTGATGTCTTCTCTCGACATTCCCTTTTCCTCTGTAGTTCTTTCATTGAAGTCATGATTGTACTGGTTGTTCAACAACTCCTCCATGGCTCTCCATGGAGAAGGGGACCATTAACAACCCAACCAAGTACAGTTCTTACTGCATACGGGCCATTCCCTTGGCTGTTGACAACTTCCCAGGGTTCCAATACCTTCGAGACGTTGGTACCAATCAAGATGTCAACGTTGGCGTCTATGCAGGGGATGCGAACGTTAGAGAGGTACGGCCACTTTGCCAACTCTTCCTGTGTGACAATGTTGTCAGGGGTCACAGGCATTTTTCTTTGTGTGAGAACTTCTGGAAGACTGTAAAAGTGGTTACTGTCAAGGCCAGCCACCTCCAAACCATTCAAAGCATGAGTGACAAGAACTTTTTCATGCCCCATGGTGCGTAAAAGGAAATTGGTTCTTCTACCATCGATGTTCAACCTTTGCATCAGGTGCTCTGAACAGAACATAGCTGTACTGCCGGGATCCAGAAATGCATAGGTTTGTATTATTTTGTCTCCCTTGATGGATTTAACCTGGATTGACAGAATGGACAAAATGCTATCCTCCTTTCCGGCCCCTGTATGACCACAAGTTTCTGAAAAGGGTGGTTTAACATGTCCTGTTTCTTTAGAGTGTTCACCTTCCATGTTGATTTTTGGCCTTTCAGAAATATTAAGTACAGTAGGATGATTCCGACCACACTCTTTGCAAGTCAGACGCTTGTCGCAATCCTTACTCATGTGTCCACTACACAAGCAGCCAAAACATATCCTCTTTTCCTTTGGAAAAATAATTTTGTCCCGATGTTTCTTTCTTTTCAGCTTTGGACATTCCTCCAATGTGTGCGACTGGGAGCAACAGACACATGCTTTCTCAGACCTTTCCATTGAGTCTTGCCTCTGTGGGTTTGAGCATGAACCTTTAGCCGTATCAACAACAGTAACAGTAGTGGCAAAGCTGTTCCCTCTAACTCTGCTAAACTTGGGCTGAGACTTGAACTTGTTTATACTCCTTGATGAAGGTGAACCACTTGTGTCCTCGATGTCCCAAAAGAGTGGATCAGAGATGATCTTAACTTGACGTTCAAGGAAGGAAACAAGATCTTTAAAGCAAGCTCTTCGATTACACCTCTCCAAGATTTCATGTGCCTTTATCCTCCATTTCTCTCTATACTTAAATGGCAACTTGGTCATAATTGCTCTCATGTTAGTTAGCATGTCTAGTTGCATATAGTGAAGCTCCTCCATCACGTTGCAACAACCACGCAAAAACAACGAAAAGGCCTGGAGTGATTTCACATCCTCTGATTTCACTGTAGGCCAAGCCAGAGCCTTCTCTATGTAAGCTGCAGCAATCCTGTATTCATTTCCAAAGTGTTCATGCAGAAGGTCTTTAGCCAGTTGATAGCCTCTATCCGGAATTATATGCTGACAGCTCACCACCAGTTCTCTGGGTTGACCCTTTGTAAACTGTTCCAAAAAATAAAGACAGTCAGCTTTGTTAGCTTTTGCTTCCACTACATGCTCAAAAGCTCTGATGAAGTTTCTGTACTGGAGAGGATCACCGTCGAATACAGGAATGTCTTGAGATGGTAAGGACAGTAGGCGTTGTTGTTGAACAAGAGCTGCTGTTATTTCATCTGTTTATGCATTATGGTGCATAAATCTCCATGCATTTGTGCAGAAAGTAACTGGGGTTGCTCAGCTGATGCAGTCTGCTCATTATTAACTGGCAAATGAAGAATTTGATGTTGTGCATCTCCATATTGTGTTGTTCCATACGTTTCTCCTGTTTTTCTGTGTGTCTCCTGTCCTGATCCAGGGCTGCACTGCTGCCGTTTTTCCACAGTGTGTGTGTTCTGTGCACTTGAGTCCTTATGACGTGCTGGGAAATTGGTTTGTGACATTGCATTCCATGTCCAGGGTTCATATGACTTTGCTGCAGAATTGAGTTCTCTGGAAATTGTTTTTTGTTCCTTTTTTCTTTGTAGATATGAATTCATTCCATTTGATGCTTGAGATTTGCGTGAGCATTCTGAAGCAGCTTCCAAAACTGCTAGTTTTGCGGTGGATGCAGCAATTTCAGCATCAAGCTCAAGCTGTTCTCTTTGTCTCCTTAGTTCTGCTTCTTGCTTCTCCAAAGCATGTTTTTCCTTTAACGCTGCCGATCGAGCAAGAAGCGCAGCCTTTTCTGCCTCAATTTTAATGCGAGCAGATGCTGTTGTTTGACCACTTGTATTGCTGCTTTTACCACTGCACGCACTTTTTTGGTGGGAACGTTTACTGGCAACATTTGATATACTATCATCAGGATGAACGTCATCAACCACATCACCACCATTTTCATTATGTTTCAACCACTGTTTAAGATCATCAATGAAACCATTTTCAACCAACATTTTTGCAGCAAATCATATATTTTATTTCTCACTTTCTTCAGCAGACATTAAAGGCACCAGAGAATCATGAGCGATTTTTGCTTCTTCACACAGACAAATAACTTTTTCCCAGTGCACTCTTTACCTCTGCAACACTGATTTCATGCATATGCTCTTCAGTTACCCTTCTTAAGTTTTTTACCTTCTGTAGTTTATCTTTTCTTACATTTTGTAACTGTTCACATTTTTCAATATAAGCCTTGTGGGTCAGTTTAACAGTTCTTTTACCTTTACCCAAATGTGCTTCATTTGAATCTCCCACTTCACTAGAAACAGTGACAGCGGCCTTTTCCGCAACCGGATCATCAAATTTACCGTCCATAATGTCCTCCATTAGTCACAATGTTCCCTAATGAAATCCAGTGTGCGCACGATGAGAAAAGTTCGTTTTCACGACGCGATCATCATTGTTATTTTTAGCGACCAATGCATTGGAATTACACTCGTAAAGTAGTGTGCACACTTATTTTATTTTTTAATATGGCCATAAAGCTAGTAGCGCTACTGCTCATACCTTCATGCAAGCGGTGGGCGCCGTTGGCTGGTCCGGTGGTAGCGGATGAATCAGCTAATCGGTGTCACTCTGGGAAAACACGGCTGTTGTTGACATCCTCCATGTGGCTCGGCAGAGCTCGGAACCCGGCATTAGCTCCGGCGTTGACTCTGCCTCTGTGCAGTGGCGTTTCCGCGACTAACTAAACTAACCGAAGCAAAGTTTTTTGACTTAATATAGTGACTTGTTCCTAACAAAAAAAAAAACAACAAAAACGAACCTAAGCCACTGAGGGGCTGCTGCTACCTGCTGGAACTGGTAATTGACGCGTCCGTCGTCTTCCGGGTCCAATGAATCCAACACTCGTTTGCAATCATCAACATTTATTTATAGACTTGCGCTCTTGACACTATGCACCGGTATTGAGCTGTACATACAAACAAATAGGCTCACATAATTTGCCACAACGCATAAAACAAAGTCGACGACCACGATCCGACGTGACGGTCAAAAAACTGTTTGCTCTCTCATCAGCAGCACCTGCTGAGTAATTACTTCTTACTCTATTTATTATTTCCTGCCCACACAGTGCAGAGCGCCACCTACTGTGGCTTCCAGACTATAAACAAAAAAGTAAGCACAAATATACATGTATCCAAAGAATGGCTCTAACAGGTGGTCTTTCTCCTCTTTAGCCCGGAGGACACGACGCCCATGATTTCCAACAAGAATGGCAAATTTGGACTTGTCTGACCACAGGACACTTTGCCACTTTGCTACAGTCCATTTTAAATGAGCCTTGGCCCACAGAACATGGTGGCGCTTCTGGATAATGCTCGACAATGTCTTCCTTTTTGCATGATAGAGTTTTAGGTGGCATCTGTGGATGGCAAAGCAGACTGTGTTTACAGACAGTGGTTTCTTGAAGTATTCCTGGGCCCATTTAATAATGTCAGTGACAGAATCATGCCGGTGAGTGATGCAGTGGTGTCTGCGGGCCTGAAGATCATGGGCATCCAGTAAAGGTCTTCGTCCTTGTCCCTAACGCACAGAGATTTCTCTTGTTTCACTGAATCTTTTGATGATGTTATGCACTGTTGCTGATGAGATCTTCAAAGCCTTTGCAATTTGACGTTGAGGAACGTTGTTCTTAAAGTATTCCACATTTTTTTTACACAAGCCTTCACAGGTTGGTGAGCCTCTGTCCATCTTTACTTCTGAGCGACTCAGCCTCTCTAAGATGTCCCTTTTATAGCCAATCATGTTACACACCTGATGCCAGTTAACTTAATTACTTGCTAAATGTTCTCTCAGCTGATTCTCTTATACAGGTATATTAATTGCTTTTTCAGCCCTTTTTTGCCTATGTCCCAACTTTTTTGAGACCTGATGCAGCCAGAAAATTTAAAATCAGCTCATTTTGTGGATAAAAATGTAAAATGTCTCAGTTTCAACATTTGAAATTTTATCTATGTTCTATTGTAAATAACATATTGGCTCATGCCGACTGAAAGTCATTGAATTTTGATTTCATTCACAATTTACACTTCAACCCAACTATTTTGGAATTGGGGTTGTAGAAAAAACCTCATAAAACAGAATGAATATGATTAAAAATGGGGTAAGATGCCTTCCTGTGGGGGTAAGATGTGGGGAATCTTACCCCAAGCCAAATACCCCAATTACACGGACATGTCCTGCAGACTCCTGGAGTATTCAAATATTTGTTGCAGAATGATTCATTTGGTAATTTTTTTTTTTTATAAGAAAGAGTAAAAACACAAATGCTCTGAGTACTCATATGTCACTCGGTCTGTTGACTCGTCTGTTGCTCAGGATTATCCTCCAGGTGGCAGTACATTTGTCTAAGTCATACATACTGGGCTAAATTGAAATTGAATTATTAGCAAAGGGCATCATACCCTCAGAGGCGTCTTACCCCGCTCTACCCTAATGAACTTGATAGTACACTGTTATAAACTAGCACCTTATTTTCCGGTTATTTTAACTGCAATTTTACAATCAGCTTATAACAGAGGTACCGTGAATGTAAACTGTAAACCACAGTTACATTTTCGCAAGACTCGAGTGACAGATAGATTCACACTGGCAATTTAACTGATAAATAAAGTCAATTTATAAGTGTGGGCCTACACTTCTTTATTTGAAAGGGAGGGACAAAGGAATGAAACGGTGGGCACGACTGAGCCCTTATGAGACTGTTTATGATCGAAATATCTGCAGCATATAAGTTACAATTGCCTTCATGCCTGATAATCCTCTGCTTCTTATTCCGTGAGCTGAGACATGTATTGCTGCGTTGGAGTCACATCCCGATACATATCGAGTAGGCCTAAGATCGAATATAATTTGTAAGGGGAAAATAGGCCTAGGTTTGGTGCCGTATAAATGTTAAATGACGGCTTGTTCGGCTTCGATTGATCTGGATGTTAATAGATACACTGGCCTGTCGTGCACTGGGTTCGTTCAGGGATTGTTTATTATTGAGTCGCCGATTTGTGTTTTGAAAGCGGAACGCACGAGCCGTCTTTAAATATACCGTACGTGCTAGATAACAAATCTTTTTTTTTTCCTAATTCTGTTACCACTTTTATCTCCTCCCATAAATAATTGAAGCTATTTCAAACCTTCGCGTGCCTCTGGATCAGTTTGTATTCCCTCACTGCATGTGGGGAATTCCCGCTGCTGAATCGTTGTTGCAGTGATTCAGACCAAATCGACATTGCCCACCAGGTGGCGATCGCATATGAAATATCTTGGCGCTGAGAAACACAGTCAATTTATTAGGCTGCTATTGATGGTTGTATGTACTTTTTCGCTGGTCTGTTCCGAAACATTTTGATCTTAAATTAAGCTTTGTATACTGTGAAAGTGCGAAATTCAACACTTACTAAAATATAGACTTATTAGCTGAATTCAAAGTAGCTGAGCATGAAAGTGAGTATTTATTTAGTTCTCAGGGATTTGAAAAACCACGGGTATTTATGTGGGTCTGTGTAACAAAACGCTGCCTGTAAAATATGATGACAGTGAGAAATTAATTTTTGGGGCCTGGTCGGCAAACTCGGAAAAAAACAGTGTTTGAGCTCAGTACCAATACTGGACATGGACTCATAATCACGCATTCTTACTGACTGCGATAAGTGCGAAATGCCCACAGCTTCAGTAGAAATAAGCCAGAAGCATCAACACTTGCAGTTTGGTGGTGTTGCGACACGCAGAACGTGAGATATGAAGAACAGGTATGTCTTCAGGGCTAACGCAGATTGCGGAACATTTTGTTTACTTGACAGATTTCTCATTATGCTAAATCCACACTCCAAAGGGAAGCACCATGAGTACCCAGGTTTTAAACAAATTGCTATCTGGATTTTTCAACGTGTGCACTGTTCTAGCTGACTGGAATCTTGGTAAACTGGGTCAAGGAGTTAAAAATGGGCAATAAAGTGTCCGTGTTTGTTTGGTTGACATAAACACTGCATGCTTGGCTGAAAATGGCATCTTTCTCATACCATGAAGCCAGCTTATCAGCCTCGCTGGACGTGTGGAATTGTCACAACACCAGCCTTGACCCCCAGCCTCTAACCCATACTCGCAATTTTAGAACACATTTTGGTCTCTCCAGTGGGAGAATGAACTTTAGTCACCATGAAATTAACTTCTAAGTTGGCAATGCAGCATAGTTGCAGCTTTGGAAACTAGCATGGTGACATGGATATTGCATCTATGATAGAGACCATGAATGAGTTAATAAATCCCAAGACCAATGGATAAAGAATATTTATTTCCAAAATGATGAACAAAGTAGTTTCAAACATATAGTATAAAAATTAAATAATTTGACAACTGCAATACATTCAGTCACTAAAATGTGGATAGACAACTATATCACATGTTGAATAGACAGCTACATTACATAATATCTAGAGGTTCAAACAAAACAGGGTATAAAATTTGTATATTCTTTTCTCCAATATTTCTCTTCTTTCTATTACAGTGGGAAATGGGGAAAGGACCCCGTCACTGAGCACTGGAATGAAAAAATGCAATCTGATGGAGTCTGCTTGTACTGTGAGGTCCATAAGTATATGGCCACCGACAGTTCTTTACAGGGCTGAAATTCTTTGTGTCATTTTTGATGTAAATGTCCTCAGACTGCCAGCTTCAGTTGAGAGTTTTTAGATCTCCACAAACAAACTACCACTGATTCACCTCAACCACTTTCCAGATAGTTAGTAAGGACCTCACAGAGCATTTACTGTATACAAAATTTCTCAGTGTTATAAACGAGAATATTACAAAATAAATTTTATTGAAAAAACTTTTGGAGACGCAGTCATACTTCTTTACAGTTTTGCATTTTACAGAACAGAAGGATGCTGTAAATGTTACAGCGACTGTCTGTTCAGGATGCTGTAAAAATCATAGTCTTTGCTTGGCCTTTGGGAAGCCAGATTGGGCATTACCTAGCATGTTACAGCCATGCTTCCTGGTAGGTACCTGTAGTAAATGTGGCGGGGATGGTTGTACCATTTGCTTGCAGGGGGTGATGTGTTGTCCTGTAATACTCGGCAGCACTGACCTGCGGCAGCGGCACAGGAATAGTCTCGTGGAACTTAGCGTAGTCTGAGTGGTAGTGGTTCCTCCCTACCTTTAGCATGTCACAGAAGCGCTGGCCCCAGCGAATTTCGGAGGGGGTGTAGGAGGTGCGCGTCTGATGCAGGATACCCGTGGAGTCACCTGTGTAGGTGAATGTGACTACCAACTCGAAGTCTTCGTTGATTAGGTCCTCTGGACCCAGTCTGTAGAGGGGGCTTCCCTGCACCAGCCTGTGGACCAGGGTGGTGGGCGTGGCCAGGATAATTTGGTCACACTCAATCTCCAAGTCCAGGTAGGACAGAGTTGCAGATCCAGAGAGCCGTGGCACACGGCGAATGAGCTGCGCGTGAGCCACGCCCTCCAGGATGTGGTTGCCACGAAAATCGCCCAGGCGCCAAGACAGGCACATGACACCCTCCCGCAGGCTGACCACGGCACAGCTGCTAAAGCCGACGGTCTGCGCCCTCTTGCGGGCGGACGCCATCTTGACCATCACAAGTCCGATGACCACTGTGTCGATGAGGCAGCTGAGGACGTCCTGCACGGTCACCACCACGATGGCCTCGGCGCAGTTCTCTGTCATTCCCCGGAAACCGTAGCCAATAGTTGCCTGAGTCTCCAGGGAGAAGAGGAAGGCAGCGGTGAAGCTGCGCACGTTTTCCACACATGGTCGTGTGTCGGGGTCTGAGAGGTCCCCGTGGGCCAGTGCGATTACCCAGTAGCAGAGCCCAAATAGCAGCCAGGATGCGATGTAAGAGAGGGAGAAGATGAGGAACATCACCCGCCATCTGGACTCCACCAAGGTGGTGAAGATGTCTGTCACATACTGGCCCCACTCCCCCGGGGCCTGACGGAAGGTGACATGGCAACTACCATCTCGTCCCATGTAGCGCCGCCTCTTTCCGCCCTCTATCCGCACGCTTGAGGATTCGCTGGAGCGGCTCACGCCATCGTAAAGGTCGCTCTGTGAGTTCATTTTGTCGAGAAAATGGGTTAGGAATGGAAATGGTCCTTTTTCGCCAGGTTTAGTCCTGCAACAACAAAGAGGTGACATAAGTTATTAATTTTTTTGCCTCCATCACCTTTAGTATGATTAATGAGGTCTCCAAAACGTCAGTAAACATTCAAGTGATTGATAGGGTCAGAAAAGAAAATGAAATCTAAGTGTTTACACAGCCACTGAAATTTATTGAGGGGAACCCACACTTGGAGCCCATCCACATGAGAACGATTTTTTGAAAACGTATAAATATTTCATCGTTTCGGCCTTGCGTCACATGGATACGGCGAAAATGCAGCCCAAAAACGGTATTTTTTGAAAACGGGTTCCAGAGTGAGAAAATCTGAACACGCCACCCCAGCGTTTTCATGTGGACAACCAAAACGAGTTTTTTAAAAATGATGACAGCCCCCACCCCCTCTAGTCTGTACACAGAGTGCAAGCTTTACACGCATGCTCACCGCTTTTTTTCTCCGTCTTTGGTCTATTGCCATAGAAATGCTACAGCGCCACACACAGACCTGGAATATTTACCGCAGCGTCTTTGGTGGTTTTCGGCTTCTCCGTGTGGACAGGAGATTTTTTAAAAATGACTAAAAAGACCGTTTTTGAAAATCTCTGTGTCCGTGTGGACGAGGCCTTAAATTTCCGTTGCTAATCATTAATTTGAGCTTTGGAACCCTTTCACTCGACAACACTGATATTCCAGGAACACACTAGGGCTCGCAACATAACTTAATAAAGTCTGTCGCGTCAAAGAGCCTGGGTCGATGTTAGCACATTAAGGGGAGGATGCTCATCCACAAGTAAAATATCTGCTGAACTCCTTAGTGCTTCTCATGGTTCCTAACAAAAGGCAAAGCACTGCCAATTAGTCACAGTTTTGAGTTGAGAAAGGCTGCATTCATCCATCTCACACCGAAGTAATCTTTTTTTTATTTTTCACGAAGTTTAAAAGGACAGTGTACACTTACATTACTCATGTAACAATGAGGAGATGTGTGCACTAGGTTTAGCAGAGTGCTAATTTCCATCTGGCAGTCTGGCTTTCATAAAAGCACAAGACTAGCTTACTGCTTCTTTATAGAAGTATGAACAGCACAAAAAAATGAATCAAATGTCACTGTCAACAAATCCCTAGGGAGTGCAAGTATTTGATGTGCTCTATCTCAAGCAAACCGGATGCAATTAATGAAGCTCTCTATTGGCTGCAGTAGGTGTGCTTGAGACAACACCTAATTTGCAAATGTGCTCCTATGACAAATTCTATTCAGGGGGTCGAATCATTTTTAGACTGCAGTAGTCATTAAAAGTTCCATTTTGTGTTAAATTTGGAGAAACCCCTTGTAATATTAGTTGTTTTGAGCTACTTAAAATGTTCTTGTTTAATCTGTTTATCACAAACAGCTGAAAGTTTGTAAATTTTGCCGGTAAACCTAATTTAGAAGGGGGGTTGAATATTTTTGATAACAACTGTACATAAGTAAATTTGAGTGTTTTCTGTAATAATAATGCAGTCAGTTTTGTTCATTTCCTCAATTTAGCCTAATGGGAGGAGGTAGGTATTGAATAATAGGGTCCTAGAATAGAACCTTGGGGAACCACTGGCTAACCATTTTCCAAACCTATCACTAATCCTCATCCTAAATCGTCCAAAATAATTTAAGAATATAATAGCAATAATGGGAAAAAAAGCTTATGTCATAATTATATTTACCATCAGGGTGATAAGCTTGCTAATGGGAGAACACATGATTAATGAAAGAAAATGCTGGGTTAACATACAGACAAATTGTGTGCTGCAACCCATGGTTAGGCAGTGAGTCAGCACCCATTTCATTTTCATTTTGTATTTTATTTTTTTCACCATGCAAATGTTGCTGAGGTTATTACGACACTTATGTGATCCAATCTGCCGTCATAGAATGCCGTATACAAAATGGAGTGTACACTAGGTTTTGACATAAAATAAGCAGGTAGAGATCCCAGGGTGTTAAAGTAATAGTTTTTCTCTGTATGCATTTATAATTTGGATTTTCTTATTATAATATTTTGCCAGCCAGGAGGAAGATGAAAGCAATAATTTATTAAATCAGCTACCTATCTTCATGGATGGAGGTTGCATCGTAAAAATGCTTTCTGACCGCATGTGGCTGCTGTGCCTTCAAAAGTATTCAAAGAATGTGCATTAATAGATCTAAGTAGTGAAAAGCACACAATCCTGTCGTAACACTCAGCTTTCCCGTAATAGTTGCTGGCTATCTGTACACTGCAGGTGAGGGTAATTTCCTGTAAGGGTTTCATACAGGCATGCTTCTCAAAACACTGAAAAACACATTTCTAAATTAAGCTGAACGATTTGAAATGCTAATCCTAAGCAATAAGCGTAATATTGCATGCTGTCTTGTAAAATAAGGCAGCTTCAACAATTTGGACTGCTCCTTCATGGTCATTAAACAAGACATGGTTAGAAGGTACCTGTGGTCCTTATGGGACTGATTGTACCCAGATGGTATTTACATGTGTCTTTGTCTGTGTTTTTGCCTGTCTGTGTGTCAGAGTGAGTGTGAAGGAAGGAAGAAGTCACACCTTCTGTTGATTTTCTTTTATTTGTCCCTGTAGATCTGTATCTTTTATCACTTGAGCATGCATAAAAGGATTAACACTGCCATGAGAAGGGGGAAATGTCTTTTCTGCTGAGAAATTGCCTTCCCCTAATCAGGTTGGGCTATCTCAGTGCTGAAGTTCAATTCAAGGCTCTTGCTAAACCCACCAGGGAACATCTAGTTCAGTGGTGAGAAAGCACTGTTTCCATATTTTTTGATGGCGAGCAGGCAGAATTAAATCTGGCCAAGGTTCAGAATATTTCATTTTGATTTAAACGTAGCAGAAACCCTCAGGGGAAAAGTAAGGGTCTCAAGGGAAAAGTGAGCTTTATGTAGCAAATCGTATATGAACTATATGATGTATATTACCTAATTCCTCATTACTAATCCTTCTACGTAATACTGAATGGTACCCAAACCTGCACCGTGCAAGTTTTGTACAAAACAAATAACATATTCCTTCATATATAAATAAATACGTGAGTGTATCAGGAAAACATTGTGCTATTCCACCCTTGAATGGACCCGGGCATCTCAGAAATAGATGCCAAGTCATGCTCTGTCATCAGCTTTAATTTAAGCACTATAAAGCTTATGCTCAGGAGGCTTGAATGGCATTTTAGCTTCGCGTTGGAGATAACAGATTGTTGCCCTAATGGCAGACAAGGATCCAGCTTCTTCTGAGACATCTTCTACTTTAAAGAAAAGGAGAATATGGTCTGCAGACAGTCTACATGCGAACAAAGGAAGCAATAAAAAAAAATAATTTGAAAAACACAAACACATATTGTGCACCACTGACTCTAGATGGAAGTAAGGGAAAAAATAGCAAGTTATTTGGACTGACTCAGAATTGGCTTTGTTTATGTTTTCCAAAAAGGAAGCAATAATTAACTAACTTTACGTACAGGGGCCTGCACAGCTAGCTTACTTGGACAAGATTACAATTTGATTTGGTATCATATGTGCGCTCTGGACATTAGCATCCCTGGCTTTGCTAATCAGGCTTGGTAGTATTAGAGTGGAATATAGTTGGGTATCTTAAATCTTTTTATTCACAAAATGCTACTAAGACATCATACTTTTCAAAATTTCTATCTAATGTGATGTTTTAACTCTGGTTCTGGAAATGGAACATTGTCCACTGATGATAATAGTTTGGCCTAGTAGTGCTGTTTATGGTCGAATAGAGCTAGGTCTGTCATCACTGCTTGTTAATGAAAGGAGGATTGGGAGCTCACTATATCATAATTCATGCTATTGTTAACAACATATTTGCTCTATCGAATAATGACATGGAATACTGAAGGACTTTTAGTAACTGAATTACAGAAATCCAGCATTTGGTGCTGACATCTGCTACAGTTGAAGGGGAAGCAAGTCAGGAGGACATGATTTTTTTCAGCTTACTGTCCGCAGGGCTTTAGAAACACAGAGTCCGTTGTGCGGAACAGTATGTGGGGTGGTCCAGCACTTAGATTCGGCCACTTGGCTCTCTGCACCCACTTTCAGCCCAGTTTCCTACCTGTATTACCAACCCTTTCTTTCTTTCTGAAGCAGTATAACTCACTCATGCGTGCTGTCCTCAGTAGTTAGCTGGCCATTGTACCTTACGTAGGTAAATAAATACCTACTAAAATTACCCTCCCTGCTAAGCGTTTCCTGATTGTTAACCTTGAAGGGCTTCCGCCGCATAAATATTGTCTTTCTTCTTTCTGTTTTATAGTCATGAAAGTTACCTTTTTCATTTTGTTATAATTCTGAATGGCTGGACCTGCAGAAATTTGAGATCAGAGTTTTAGCAGAATTCTGCATCGTGCATCTGGAATTACTTGTTTTTACATGGGATCTTGGCTGAATTTATTAGTGTGTGAAACTATAATTGAAGCATAGTGATTCTGAGGCATTTTTTCTGAATGATAGCAGTTGATAATTCAAGGACATGCAAGTACATGTAGAGCGTTTGTCACACAGAATTTAAACACAGCTAAATTTGGGTCCACAACCAAACTGTTTCTGAACAATTGATTTCCAACTGACCATGTCCACTTGAGTGCAATGTCTTGGAAAGCATTATCTGAATTTCATGGCATGTTTCACTTCGCATGGATGTATCAAAAAGCATCTATTTCCGGCAGTGTCTTTTTTAAACATCATTATCATTTCAAATCATTAAAGAGTGTGGCAACAACATGGTGTAACTATTAAGGAAATGGGTTCTGACTGAATGTTCATGTTCCTTGAGGCAATTTTGTTGAACTATTAAGCAAGTGACTTAACCTTGAATTGCTTCAGTTGTTTGTGGTTGATTAAGAACAATATAATTCAGTATTTGAAATTTTCCACTGATAAAGACATCCACATAAGCAAATAAATTATGAGCAATAACTTTATGCTATCAAACTGTGGAGAACATCGGTTTGTTTTGATCCTTATTGATTTATCGTTTTATTGAGTCACGAGTAATTTTATAGTTTAGTTTCAGTACATTCAGTGTCTTTAATGTGATGAAACCACTCATTGGACATAGACTATAAATAAGAAGTAGATTACTTCCATTTGAGCAAATTTTCCATTGACGTACTTTTTGTGATTCTCTCAAGTTATGCATTATTTTTCTCTCGGCATATAGAGTACAGAGCACGTAAACAACATTCCTTATATATTCGATTTTGACGGTTTGAGATCCTGTTAGACCAGTGAGTACAGCAAGATATTGAATAAGGATGCCAAGATTAAAGACGATTCAGAGACAGATGTAAAAATTACATTCAATAAGCATAATGGTACGAGCATTAAATGGTTTCATTTCATGATCAAGAATGCTTGGTTATTATAATCATTGGAACGTGCCCTGACCATTGGGTCATTTGTATCAGCCCTGGGGCTATAACAGCATCCAAACTGACAAAAAACAGGCTGGTAATATCTCCTTGTCTTAAAAGACAAATCAGAGGTAGATGACTCCAACTTTTCTTGCCATTTTAAGTTTTTCTTTTTTCGTTTTTATTGCTAGACAAAATAAGACAAAACATTGACAACAAAGCAAAGACAACAACAGAAGAGGCAAAACAATCAACAAAAATTTGTCAAGTGATAAATCGGAGATGAAACTGAAGAAGTTATGTGGGGGTAAACGTGTGTGTGTGTGTGTGTGTGTGTGTGGTTTGTACTTCCTTACCTCCCATCAAAAGGACAAGGGGGGAAAAATAAAAAGGGAAAAGGGGGGGCGGAGGACAACCAGAGCTGTATGGACACGCGGGAAGGGAAGCCTAACAGGAAGAAAAATCAAACATAAATGAATAAAGTAAAATAAAACAAAGAAATAAATGAAAATAAATAGGGGTAGGGCAAGGGTCAGGTCATCGTCAGGGAGCTCTAGAGCGGGTCAGCAGGGTCGGTCATACAGGATCATCCAAGTTATTGTTTATTTTATTTGTCTATTTATTCTGTCTCCTTCCCTCTTATACGGTTATTGATATGAGAATTTGAATGCTGCAAGGGGCTCTGGGCCACAGGCCGTGGGCTCGTACCCAGCCCGTTTGAGGCATGCGGGTTAGTACCCGGCCCATCTGTACCGGGCAGGTTTGCGTCATTTAAAGTTTTGATCTTTGACATTCGTTGTGTATAAGTGTATTTTGTCTGTCAATATGCGTATGACACCACAATAGGCAATCGGACATCTCAGAAAATATGGAGAAGAGTGAATGTTCTCCAGTGACGTGCAGTAGAATATATGCGCGGTGGTATGTGAAAAACACTGCATTATGTGACAATTTTTAACATGCCCTGTGTCAGGTTGTGTCACCTTTACCATCTTTTTTTTAATTTTCCTTAATAATGTACATGAATTAATATGTTAATTTATTGGTCAGTTAATAAAAAAAAATCCAACCTATGATTGCTGCCTCATGGGAACCAGCCCACGCTCAGACTCTTACAAGGCCCTGTATTCCTCTATTTTGGGTCAGTCCTCCATGAATCTAATTATTTATAAATAGTTGTGAATGGACTATCATGGACCATCATCGTCTCTATTACAACTTGATCAATTTTCATGGTTGCATGGGAAAAGCATCTGCAGTTTGGAGGACAAGCGCACACACCCTAGCCTAGCACCAAATAAATAGGAAAGGTTCCTGTGAAGCAGTTTTAGCCATGAAAGCTTCTATTTAAACCTCAAGCTAATATTTTGGCTGGTGGGGTCTCACTATTCCTGGTTTACACACTTTACGGGAACAGCAATACAAGTTAACTGACAAACGGCAGTAGTGTTGGTGGTAGTTGACTATAACACCTGCAGATTCCTACCTCATTAATCTATTTTTTGGGAGACGGTGCCCAATTTGTTTTCTTATGATTCCTGCTACAGAAACTAGTAACAATAACTTCGAGACCTGTTACAAATGAAGGACTTTGTTGCAAAACAAGATACCCACCATTTAAAAAAAAAGTGGCGACTGCTCTTTTAAAATCAATCACAGAAAATGAAAACACTGCACTTATGCAAAGACAGAAGCACTCCTTTCAGATGGAGTTTGTAATGAAATTGGGGATGCCATATTTTGGCGCCAAACAATTCAAATAACATTTCAATAATATTACCCAATTAATCCATTCAAATGAAATCACAGAGAATGAGAACAGAGAACAAATGAGCCAGGTAATGGAATCCTTTCAAAGAATTCTACCCCTGTGGACCTGTGGAATGACACTTCTGTTTTCCATATTAACTTTTATAAAATGGTTTTGGAGGTTGTTTACTGATTTCACGAGGCATAAAAGAAACAACAGTTTCTACAACATACAGATTTACCCTGCAGCAAGGTCAGTTTAAAGCAAAGCAGTAAGATTCAGACCAGAGCTCACCAGAGAAGAAGAAGTTGGGGCAGCCAGGCAGAAATCAGTGGAACACCGGAAACTGGACAACAGGCGGAATTAACTGTCTACGCCTGGCGCGAACACATGCATATGTGTTTATAACCCAATAACAAGAAAACTTAACTACATGGGTGGGACTTTTCCCTCAGCTAATCCTGCAGCCTACCAACTCTGCTCTCAGCTTTGGCTGGTATTTTTAGGCTTTTACAACTCTTGCAACAACTTTATTGGACATTCCTGTGAAGACAAACAAATCAATAGAGAAACTATTGAGTGAGTGTCAAAGATTTAACGCTGCCCTACCTGCTCTTGCACTCTGCTATATACGCGCTTTTCATTTCGCTGTTCACCACAAATAACTGAAAGTTAACCTCTAAAAGATTTTACCTTCTTATATAATCTGTAATTCATTTTATTTAAGTGCTGTCTCAGATTTTGATTATATGTATCAACCACCTAAGTGCAAAAAGACTTAGCCGCGTATATTTCGTGATTCATTTGTAAAGCTGTTAACCTTTGCACCTCAGCTGAAAGTTCTTTCTCATTTGTGTGATCTTTTATTGTACTGGCTGCAGCGGATAATAAGCCCAGATGAAAAGGGAGCGATCAGGAAAAAGCTATAGAACCACCCAGAGGACCTCAAGTCTACTTTAATCATGTATTTTTTATAGAAGCCCACTTTGGCAGCTTTTGCCTCTCTATCACAACATAGCACTGTCTGCTTACTGGCCTTTATCTGTGTTCACACGGACGCTTCATGAGATTTTGATGGGGGCAGATGAGGAAGATGGCGGCGTGCGTAGACGCAGCGGCTCTGTGCTCTCACTTTCAGTGCTTTCTCTTATTGTTGTACGTCCTTTCTGTCTCAGTTGCTCCCTTCTGTCGAGCTAACATCACTTACCGCTGACTCAAACTGTTAAAGTTTGGTGTTTCGTGCGAGAGGAGTATTACAGCGGCGTCTTCTCGTTCCTACAACATCCCAGATCACCTAATAAGGGACCCCGCCTCTCCGTGGATTACCATCTCGTTGAGGAGGAAGCGTTGGCAGCGCAGGGAGCGCAGGCAAAAGCGGGGATGTAGAGCCGGCGGGCTAGCTAAGCTATGGAAGCGACTACACAATCCACCGCTTCCCAGCCTCTCCCTCGCGAATGCGAGATCCCTCGCAAATAGAATGGACAAACTGAGGCTCCTAGCGGCTTTGGACACCTTCGCCAAAGACTGCTGTGTCTTACTCTTCACCGAGACATGGCTACATCCATCCATCCCAGACTCGGCGATCGAGCTAGCATGCTACTCAACACGGCGCCTCGATAGGACCAGTGACTCCGGTAAGAGTAAAGGATGAGGGCTGTGTATGTACATCCACAACTACTGGTGTAACAACACAGCTACGGTAGCCAGCCATTGTTCCCCAGACCTGGAGTATTTGACTGTTAAATGCCGTCCGTTTTACCCTCCTTGGGAGTTCACTGGAGTCATGTTAACCGCTGTTTACATTCCACCGGATGCTAATGCTAGCTCGACCCTCGGTCTCTTACATAGTAATATTAGCCTGCAGCGGAACCGACATCCGGACGCGGTGCATATCATCGCGGGTGATTTCAATCATGCGGACTTCAAATCAGTGCTTCCCAAACTCCACCAACATGTTAAATGTGCTACAAAAGGAGCCAATACACTGGACAAAGTTCACACTAATATTAAGCTGGGCTACAGGGCTAGACCTGCACCACATATAGACAAGTCAGACCACATCTCTTTGCAACTTATCCCCACATATACCCCCCTCCGGAAATCTACCCCACTAACTTTAAGACAGTCAGAACATGGCCAGATAGTGCCTCCCAGCAGCTGCAGGATTGCTTTAACAGCACAGACTGGGGCATCTTTGAGAATGAGGACCTGGATGTGTTTACAGATAATGTTCTGTGTTATATTAAGAACTGTGCAGACACGGTTACAGTGGAGAAGCGCATCCAGGTGTACCCAAATCAGAAACCCTGGGTGACTACGGAGGTGAAGCAGTTACCTTCAAAGCCGGCGACAGGGCTTTCTACAGCACAGCCCGAGCCAACCTGAAGAGAGGCATCAGGAGGACCAAGGAGGATTTCAGGAGGAGGATTGACGAAAACCTAGACAGCAACAACAGCAGGCAGGTATGGAAGGCAGTCCAGCACCTCACCAACTACAAACCTGGCATCAGCACTGCTGAGGGTGATGCTGCGCTGGCAGAAGAGTTAAATCTCTTCTTTGCTCACATTGAGACTGAGCCACCAGGAGCAACCGCGCCAATACCAGCGGCCAGGAGCAGCTTCGACCTCACGGTGGGGGAACACGAGGTGAGGCGCACGCTGAAGGGTGTAAACCCAGGAAAAGCAACGGGACCCGATGGCGTCTCCGGACGGGTACTGAAAGACTGTGCAGATCAGCTTGCCGGGCTCTTCACTAAAATTTTCAACCTGTCCCTGACACAGTCTGCTGTCCCACTATGCCTGAAGACCTTTATTGTAGTCCCTACCAAAGAAATCCCCCATAGCCAGCCCGAATGACTATCGGCCTGTCGCACTCACACCGGTGGTGATGAAGTGTTTCGAAAAACTGGTCAGAAGTTATATCATGACCTTCCTGACCTCCACTTCTGACTCTTACCAATTTGCGTACAAGGCTAACAGGTCAGCAGAAGATGCCGTGAAGACACCTCTCCAAACAACACTGACACATCTGGAGAAACGGGGTACCTACGTCTGCCTTCTTTTTGTGGATTATAGTTCAGCTTTTAATACCATCCTCCCCCACGGTCTCATGAGGAAACTGCTGTACCTCGGATTACCTCATTCCACATGCCTTTGGATTAGGGACTTTCTGTCTGAACACTCACAGACGGTTAGGATTGGCCCCCACATCTCCACAGCTCTCACACTCAGCACCGGTTCCCCTCAGGCCTGCGTGCTGAGTCCTTTGCTCTCCACCCTCTAAACCTCGGACTGTACCCCCACACACCAGCAACACCTTCATTAAATATGCAGACAACACCACAGTGGTAGGCTATATCACCGGAGGAGATGAGTCTGCTTACCGGGATGAGGTGAAACAGCTGACGATGTGGTGCAGGGAAAATAACTTGCTCCTAAACACATCCAAAACCACAAAGCTAATCATAGATTTCAGAAAGAACAAAATGGACCTTCCTTGGCTCCTTCTGCCTTAGGAGAGCCAATATCATTGTGAAAGACTCATCCCATCCTGGCCATTCACTGTTCAAACCACTGCCGTCAGGCAGACGGTACACGGCCATTAAAGCACGGACAAGCCGGTTGAAAAACAGTTTCTATCCTTCCGGTGTCAGAGCCATAAACACAACTGGAAAATAATCAGATGCATTGTCATGCCATCATCATCCCCTCTGTAATAATACCCAGCAATGTGAATATACACCGCAATCGGGTTGCCATAAGTCAGCACTGAAATTATATGATGTACATATATACACCGTGGCTGTGCTACTTTTATATTATATATATATACTGTGTATATATTATGTTTATGTTTTTTTAATTTGCACTGAAAGGCTTGCACTTGAAGTTTTGTTGTACTGGTTACAATGACAATAAAGTCTCTGAATCTGAATTTTTTGTTTTGTTTTTTGTTGCCCTGATTCAAACTTCTCAAGACTTGCAGAGACTTTAGCCTAACATTTCAATGTTTTGGCTGACTGAACATACCCCGAGACCAGTGAATCACAATTTATCTCCGGTCTTGAGTGTGGAATGTGTTAAAGTATCTTATCGAACTCGATGAAAAGTGTAAGCGTATAGCAGAAGATTGACGATCGGTAAAGATATAATCTTGAAACTGGAGATTTGGTTGGATTTTTTAGTCGACGTGAAAACTGTCGTTTAATAGGCATGTACCTTACAATATACTTCTAAATTCTGCAGGATGGGAGACAGGGAATTTTTTTCTCTTAAGAAGGAAATATTTACGCATGTTGGTATAAATTTTGGTAGAGAATAGATTCATTTTCTAATGCAAGAGAGGGTAGCTGCATTAGTTTTTGGATGCCATCCGGTCAAAAATGAACGCATACTCGTACATTTTTTAACACAAAATTAACGCATGCTCCATTCCTGAACGCAAAATGAACGCATATTCGTTCATTTCTGAGTGCAAAATGAACACATATTGTTCATTTTTGAACGCACTGCCACTTGTGTTTTAGCTGTACAGGAAAGGAGACTCGTTCATTTTTGAATGCCTGTTCAAATTTGAGTGCATTCAGTATATTGACAAGCTCCCTTAGACTCAGTATACTTCTGACAGCTGTTATAGGATCAGTGTTCCTGCTCTCAATTAGGGTCCGAGCCCCTACAGGGCGCAGGGCCCTATTGTTCCTGTAATGTTTCTTCTTCTTCTTCTTCTTCTTCTTCTCATTATTCTTTCTTCTTTTTATGCCTCTTTCAGCCTAAATTTCACCCCAAACATGGTCAAAAACTCACCAAATTGGGCATGCACCTCACAGCTGGCGAAAAATTTTATGAAATGTAAAAAATATCCCCCAAAGTGCCAAAATGTGCTCTCTAGCACCACCTACAAATGAACTTTGATCAATTTAAAACTTGTGGGGTTATATCTTGTTAAACCGCGATTGGGCGTGATGATGGCGAAAAAGCACAAGCCATTATTACCACTATATAAACAACACAACCAAAACATTACACAAATGACAAAAGAACATACTAACACTGCTTTCCACAAAATGAAGAAAACTCAGCATTTGCTGCCGGTATCTTTACAAGGGGTCATATGCAGATAAGTCAACACTGATTGTTAAAGGGCATCTAAAGTCGATTCCCATTGTTTTTCTTTATCGGCCAATCAGGGAGCCGCAGCTGCGTGAACGAACTGAAATAGAAGGATTATCTATGTGTGTACACAAAACATTGGTTGATGAATGAAATGGGTCGAGTGACATTGCGAGATGTCAACAAAAGCAAGTGATTTGTTTGTAAACATTGGACGTTCAACATTCCCTGACTTTAGATGTCCTTTAACTGAGATGCAGATCGCTTTGTAGCCCCCATGGACAATGAAACAGGAAGTTTCATGATAATGGAGTCCCAGTTATGAGTTGCTACACGAATCTTCTCGATCTGGGAAGACAAAGGCGAACACTCTATGCTCGTTTTGATCCACTCTTCTGAGGAATTTAGTTGTTATTTCAAAGAAATCGAAATAAAAAATGAAATAAAGAAAGCATATCGTAAATAGGACTTGGTGCTAATATTAGTTTAATTGAATTTAATTTAATTGGGGGAAGTTGGAACATGTTCCAACCAAGCGGAAACAGTTAGATGTATACAACCCATAGGATTATTATTTAGCGCTCAAACAATACCTGAACCATCAGTTCAATAAATCAATATTACTGTCAGGTAAAATATTTACTTGGAGGGGTCAAAAATCAGAAAACTGTACCTGTGTAGTGCATGTGCAGCCAATCGCTATGAAAACAATATGGCTATGTTTTCCTCGTATGTCTGCAATTTACCATCACAGTGATGGAGTCACAAATTCAATACCTGATTGACTAAGCTCGGTATTCCAACTTCCCCATGTTCCAACAATCCCCGGTCTCCCCTACTCAAGAAGACAACAAAATGAAACAGACTCATTTTCAGATAATATATTTCTCTTTTATTTAATATTTTTACAGGAATTTGAGGATTACACAAAATATCAATTTTCTAAACCCAACAGACCCAACAATTACAAAACCTTACAATATCCAGCACTCAAAATTCTCAAAAGTAGTGGAAGTGTGGTTCTTAATTAACCACCATTTAAAATATATACCAATCAGCCATAACATTATGATCTCTGACAGTTGAAGTTAATTACATTCATTATCATGTTACAATGGCACCTTTCAGTGGGTGCAATATGTTAAGCAAGTGAATATTTTGTCCTTAAGGTTGATGTTGTTGGAAGCTGGAAATATAAGCAAGTGTAACGACACTGGTAAGGGCCAAATTGTGATGGCTAGAAGTCTGGATCAGAGCATCTCCAAAACTGCAGCTCTTGTGGGGACCCATCATGGTGCCCACGATGACACCTGATCACCACCTGCAAAAGCGCCTGCAATGGGCACATGGGCATAAGAACTGGACCACGGAGCAATAGAAGAAGGTGGCCTGGTCTGATGAATCTTGTTTGCTTTTACATCATGTGTATGGCCAGGTGCGAGTGCAATGCTTACCTGGAGATGACAAGGCACCAGGGCGCCCTGTTGGGAAAAAGGTAAGCCATCAGAGGCAGTGTGATACTTTGGGCAAAGTGCAGCTAGGCTGCCCTGGGTCCTGCCATTCATGTGAATTTTATTTTGAGATGTATCACCTACCTAAACGTTGTTACAGACTAAGTACACCCCTTCATGGAAATGATATTCCCTAATGGCAGTGGCCTCTTTCATCAGGATGTTGTACGCTGCCACACAGCAAAAATTGTTCAGGAATGGTTTGAGGAACACAACAAAGAGTTCAAGGTGTTGTCTCCCAGATTCCCCAGATCTCAATGCAATTGAATGCAATTGAGCTTATGTGGATGTGGTGGACAATTAACTACCATCCATGGAGGCCCCATGTCGCAACTTACAGGACTTAAAGGATCTGCTGTTAACGTATTGGCGCCACATACCACAGCTCACCTTCAAAGGTCTAGTGGGGTCTATGCCTCGATGAGTCCGAGCTGTTTTGGGGACAGAAGGGGGACCTACACCACATTATGCAGGTGCTCGTAATATTATGGCTGATTGGTGTATTTCTAGTAATTTAATTCAATAATGAATATTGCAAATTGCTACTTTCATTTGAATAGCTAAATCTTGCCAACAGTTGAACAGTAAGCAGATAGAATCGCCAACGGCAAGTCAATATGAGCTCAGTCTCAGCTTTTAAGAGCAAATCATTTCATTTGCAATCCATTTGATTACATTCATTAACACCACTGAGAATATTTCATTAAAATGATATTAAAATTTTTTCATGAATGTGGATTCACCACAAATAATTTTCAGCAGGAAAACATCGAACATGATTACAAGTCAAAGCGGAAGGGTCAACAGTATTGTTTATGCCAGTTTCAACAGGAGTGAAGGCAAAAGAAAAAGAAATGCATCAATGAATAGAGAAAAAACTAACAGTGAGCAAAAAGGCGCTCTCCTCCAGAAAAGATGAGGGATGTTCACCAAGTCCAAAAAAAAAAAAAAACCCCACAAGTATAGACCATTTTCCCACCACTATCTGAATAAGCAATGCTTGAGATGATACTTCCACAGACTGGGTGATACTGAGCTTGGAAGAGCAGAATAATGTTTTCCTCTTTTAATGACACCAAACTTGGTGTCTCTCTGTAGTTAGTTACCGGTACACACTTTAGACGAAAAAACTTCATGATATCCCTGATTTGTATGCACATATAAGGGCCTTGTTGGCTATTAATAGGCATGGGGAAAGGCCATGGATGTTTGGGAAATGCGCAGGGAGACCCAGCCTGCATTCTGGTGAGATCAACCAAAGTGATCTACATAATGTACTATGAGAACCATGAAGAAGTACGCTAGATCAAAGCAACCTGTCCGTCATTCAAAGTCTGTGAGCTAAGGACTAGATATACGCCATGTGACGTGATGGTCAATTCCTCCATTGGCAGAAACTGCCGAATTCTTTCAACCCAACTATGCTGCATAAGCGAATTTACATTTCAAGGGGTTGGTGAAATTTAACTGGGTAATTCACTGGCATCAAATTAGTACTATCAGGGGACATTAATTTTATCTCTTGACATTCAGGTAAGATAAAACATACTTTTATTCCCCATTGCTTTCAGCTGAACCATAGAAGCATTACGATTAATGTTTTTTTCCTCACATTTGAGAAGATATCTGAACACTTGTGGATGAATATTGAATATTAAAAGCCACTGGCCCTTTGATGTTGAATCCTAAGTAAAATGAAATGGGGCCAGGGGGGCGAATTTGAGCCTTGCAGTCTGGAGAGACCAGAACCTCCCCCTCTCCGTAACAAGCATATAATTTTCTATCCTTGACAACTCCTTGAACCCGAAGGAGGCCAGAGTTTTCCCAAGACGAGCTCCCTGCTGTTTCATTGCTTGCAGAGGCTGAGACCAAAGGTTTGACCTTGGACCGACGGACTAACCGACTATATTCTGTCCCTTCTCTCAGAAAGAAGTGGGGCCGAATGTCACGGGAGCGATGGTACTTCCTGTAGCACTGCTTGTAGGCCTTTCGCAGCTCAGTGATATATCTGTTTACAGCTGCAATGGTTTGGCATTCCTCTTGGTTACTTCCATTCAGGGATTGGGTTATGTCATTATTTCCTGGCCACCATAACAACAAAACCAGGAAGTACAGCTCTGGTTTATGATCTAGGTCATGCCTCTGACTCAGCAATTGCCGCATCATGGATTCCAGTTCTGCAAAGGGGAGGATGTCCGAAGACTCTGGATCAACACAGCTCAGCACAATATTTGAAAGCATGTAGCAAAGAGTGTCTGAGAGAGTGTTAGCAGGTGATGGGGAGGGTACGACCTCTTTCCACATCCTTGTGATCTCTGTTACCTCCTGGATACTGTCTCCCCTTTCCAGACAGTGAAGCAATCCTGGAAAGCTGGCAACCATTTTCTTTTCGAGTTCTCCTCGATTCTTATCCGCTGCCTGGTCATTATTTTCTCCTCCAATGCCTACATACTGAATGTAGCAGGCAATCGCTTTCTCACGCGAATCAGGCAAGTCCTTGTCCTTTGTTGAGTATGTCAGGAATTTTTCAAAAAAGCTGAACGTTTCATCGACTTTATCTCTTAAACTGGTGAGTAAGGCCCTGTATTTCGGGAATTTTTCACTGGTGACCCTCTCTGCCCTTGCATTCAACATCAGGGCCAACTCGTTGGCTTCCTGAGTAGGAGGGTACATATCAGCGACGACAAAGCTGGCAACCTGCATGAAGCCTAACCGACCACTGCAGTTGAAGAAGTTTGACACTCCTTCTGCACCCTCACCATTCCCTTGCACAACCTCACACTCCTTCTCTGCCACCCTCCACTGCTCCTCAAATGCATGAACTGCTTTTTCTACTATGACCAGCTGGTCATTGAAACTCTGAGGTGTTCTAAAAATCAGGTGGTGCTTATGCAGCTGTCCCAAAGTATCTGCGATGAAAGAATTGTTAGGCATCACCATCTTGGCTACCTGTGCAAATCTCTCAGCCTGTTTGTAATTCTGCAATTCGCTTAGGTAAAGGAAACGAGCCAGTGCTTGCAGTACAAAAGCATTGTGAGGGTACTTTTCATTGACTGACTTGAGAATGTGTTCACTTTCTCTAGGTTTACTACGTCTGAGGCATTCAATCAGGGGTGAAAACTGCTTCCCTGTTGTTCTCTTTACCAGCAGATCATTCAGGGCCATTGGTAGACTTCTGTCCTTCTGCCCCATGTCAAATTTCTCTATCAGGGTCATTGTTGTTTTATCCAGTGTCAGGCCCTTACCATCAAGGGCTTGACAACAGTAAGTAGCTATCAATGGGTGAGCTATACGGACATGATCATAACTCAGCAGCTTCTCCCTTCTTGAAAAGGAGACTAATAGTCCTGTAAAAGGCTCCATCCTGTCTTCAAAGGAAGGGCCCCCATGAATGGGGTCAGGGGGTCCCAGGAAGGCCTGACACTCTGATTTCAACAGGGATGATCCAGGGACGTAGTTGTTCAAAAGGGCCAAAATGGATAGAAGTTGGGTGTTCTTAGCAGAAGCATTCAGTCCTTTCATGATAGGGCTGATCACTTCCCTCACATACTCATTTGAGAAACCATGTTGCATGATGTTGAAACCATGGAAACCCTCAGTAATGTGTCCGCGGGATGAGATCACATGCTTTGTCTCAATAAGTTGTTTCATTTCGTCCTCTGAGATCTCTGTGCAGCAAGTAATGTCAGTCTTGTTCTGGCTTTCACTGCTGATAACGCGCATGCAAGTCAGAATGATGACTACTGGGATCTTGCCAGTCTCCTGGCTGTTGGCGATGCAGTTCTCCAGGCCTCCAAGAAGCTCTGCTTTGGGGTGGTTGTCAATAAGAAGCAGGACAGTGTTCTGATTATTTGGTCCTCCAGCCTTATGCAGGGCAATGATCTGGTGAGCAACATCCTGGGCCTTAGCCTCACTGTCCCTCAGCACTGCACACCGCAGACTTTTCCGGAATTCCCACAACACCTGCATGGCCAGGGTGGTCCCTCCACTGCCTGGCTCATGGGTGAGGCACACAGTGGACACACTCAGGTGGCTCCTTGTCTTTTGGTCCACCTGGGTAACAATACTTCTGTATCCATCTCTCTTGATAAGGGACGAATCCTCTCTCTTCTCAGCCAGGAAGAAGTTGAGCCACTTTACCTGTCCCCCGCGATAGAAGTAAGTCTGTGAGCTGGTTTCTTGGTCCTTGGGGACAGTCAGAGTTTCACATTCATTTGCACACAATATTTCCAGGCTGGACAGTGAGTCTAGCAGTGTACTGTCCAAACAGGTCCTTCCCTGGCCGGAATTGGAAATGTACTTGTCAGATTCCATTTTGAGGAATGAGCAAGGTCCTCTGGGCAGGTGTTGTTGAGCAATATATTTTTTCACTAGAATGGTCCTTTCAGCGGTCTCTAAATGGTTGGCTTTATAAGGAACCAATCCTATAAGAAAACAAAGAATCACAATTGATCAGTTTAGCTGTGTGAGGATGTTAAACATTCAATCAATTCAACCAAAGCATCACAAAACTTTCAGTGATGAGTCGTCAGAACTATAAATTCCATTCGTGACATGCCATTGGAGGCAAGTTAGGTGAGGCAGAATCCGTACTGTTAAACAAACAAAAACTCTTTATCACTTTGCTTAATTAACTAATTTACTAAGACTAAACGGCAGAATGACAAGCCAATTTCAGTTTCTACAACATTATTGTTTAGTGCACCAAACTTAAAATGCTCACGAGACAGCAAATGTGTTAATAATAATAATGCATCAATTTTATATAGCGCTTTTTTGGACACTCAAAGACGCTTTACAATGGAGGCATTATTGATTCACTCACACATTCACGCTCTGATGGTGGTAAACTACATTTTTGTAGCCACAGCTGCCTTGGGGCAGGCTGATGGAAGTGTGGCTGCCAGTATGCACCTACAGCCCCTCCAACCACCACCAAACATTCACACACAGCCATACAGAAGGGAGGGAGGGTTCCTATATTGCATGTTTTGTGGGTGGGGGAAACCGGAGTACCCGGAGGAAACCCACGCGAACATGGGGAGAACACAGAAAGGCCCCAGGCCAGATTCAAACCCATGACCTTCTTGCTGTGTGGCAGTAGTGCTAACCACTATGCCACCGTGCCACTTATTGCTAATAATTGCTAATATTTGCTAAGAGGAAGCGAATACAATACCATTAACAAACATTAAAACCTTTCTGAGGCCACGTTAAATGCTTGATCAATATGTTTGCGATAATCTTTTCCCCATTAAATGCGTTCTTTTCAATGCTGTTTTAAGTCTTATTTCATAATTTGATGCGCGACAGGTCAAAACGATACACAGAATTATGGAGAGAGTTGAGATTTTTTTCTAATTAATTATGCAGAGTTCCATCCTTGCAGTCTCAAATCAAAGCATAAACGTAAATGAAATGTTTTGTCATTATCACCTCAGAATGATTACTGGCTACATGTGAGCTATAGGTCTTAATTGTTCAATAAAAAAGTAAAAAAAAAAAAAATTGATTGAATGTCAATCAGGCAAAGTATGGGGAAACAGGTTGACAAAATCCAGCGGTAAAAAGGCGAAGTCACTGTCTCTCCTGACTGCACATCTCTGTTAAATTCTATACAATGAACTCCCCTTATAACATGAATACTCCAAGGCAGTCCCCATTTACTTTTGTTATTAGCAACCAGGATAGGACAGAGAGAAGGAATGCTCTCCAGTGTTTCAGAGGTACTGACCACATTGAAAGCACAAATGTGAAGGGCAGTCCCATCAGTGGCGGAGATAGTGGGGGGGCAAAGACACGTCCCTTTTTGACAACAGTAAGTCCTGGCTAGTTCTCAATCACTTTCCTTTATTGATGCGCTTTCCAATGATCATAACTGGCAACTGAAGACACGGTTTCTGTCCATATGCGATATAACAGCGATGAAATCATGGGCTAAATTCAGTACAGTGGCGGAACCAGAACAGAGAATTGGGTAGCACGAAACATCAGTTAAAAACAATTATAAATCCTGACCTGTTCTCAGTCATTTTCATGATTAAAAGATGTTCACTCCGAGAGCGCTCCACACTTAACAGGTGCTGCTTGTTCTCCCCGATTAGGTAAGACGACAATCATTCATCTGGACGTTTATTTGCTGTATTTAAATCAACATTATTTAAAATTGCAAACCTGTCGACTCTCACGCAAATGGCTTGAGCCGCGCACTTTTTATAGCCTATTTAACTGCCACTTTCTTTTTTTAATCAACCGACGTAATACCGAGAGTGAAAGTCCGTGTTTCATTGGAACATGGACCAGTTCAATCAACGAGAAGCATTGGCCAATTAATAAGTAAATTATTTTCTGTACCAAATTTAGCTATGATTTCATCACTGTTACATCGCATATGGAGAGAAACCATGTCTTCAGTTGCCAATTACGATAATTGGAAAATGCATCAATGAAGGAAAATGATTGAGAATTAGCCGGAAATAATTGTTGTCAAAAAGGGACAAGTCTTTGCCCCCCCACTAGCTCCGCCAGTGAATCTCATACTATTAGCCAAAATGTAATAATAATTAATTTATTGAATTTACAATGTTTGGACAGATTATTGAATTATATCTCAATGCCCAGGAGAGATGTTTCAAAACGGTAGCTTAATAAATTAAGAAGAACAATCAGCGTGCGCATATCCCTCCCAAGGCCCAACAGTCCCCCACAAGACTTAAATGAATAGTGTTATTATGTGCCACTACGCAAGTAAATCTTTTTTTTTCACTGCCAAAATAAAATTTCTAATTTTGGCCAAGACACACCTCAGCATTCATTAAAAAATGTATCTCTAATGTCTTCTGTAATGTTGACAAGACTTAGCATTATCTCCTTGGCAGAGGTAATAAATGGCACATTATTGAACACATTTGAAAGATCTGTGAGCAGAGACCCCCCCTCATATATAGCACGCGCGCGCGCACACACACGCACACACACACACACACACCGACCCTAAAACTCCCATAAGAATAACATATTCGGAATCTGTCATAGGCCTTAACAGTAGGCTATAGGCAACATTGGCTGCACATAGCTGTGATACAGGCGAACTATTTGATTGGAATGAGCTGGGCATGGATAACCTACAAGGAAACAAGAACTTTGCATTTTAAATAAAACTAACTCACAAACCTGTCTTAGTAAGCCAGTTTTTCAGTTCACTTAAATAATTGTACACTAACGTAGCCAAGCAAGTTTGCAAAAATATTCATTTTACGGAAATCTTAACCACAAAGCCTTTTATTCAGGGACTGGGGGGGGGGGGGGGGGTGGGGGGGGTTCGAGGGAAGATTTCCTGGAGCTGCTGTATCTGTGCATAATGGCATTTAATATTCAAGTTGCATTTTAAAAAAAGACAAAGTTCTTAGGATTATTTACTTTGATCCCTAGAACACCTTCATGTTGAAAAAATACCGGAAATCAACAAAAACTTATTTTTTAGAAATGCACCTTTAGCAATCTAGCCTTCTGTACAAACAGTGGGCTATTTGAAGTTGCTACCATAAGTCAGAATGAGGGCTACAAACTCATTTATCTCTTTATGTGGACAGAAGTACAATAATCTCATATTCTGTTGCAAGGGCCCAGGGTATTCATGAATGACAATGCAAACAAAGTTTTCATCCAGGCAGGAGCCAACCTCAGCTATCCTGGCCATTTAGCTAGTCAGTTTGTTAATGGCCAGGTAAGTAAATATTCCTTTCTTTTTAAGAAATTGTCACCAACTGCCAACCTTTCCTCTTCTTTGATTTCTGGCACCCTGACTTTGGCATCCTGCCTCTCGTTCTCAGTTCACCACTAATCTGAACTAAGGGCACGCAGCCAGTTCAGGCAGTAGCAACTTGGGCTGTTCAAAATGACTAATAGTAAGCTCATGTGCTGAGATAATTTTCAACTTTTTAAGAATAAAGAAACAAACAACAAATGAATTTTAAATTGATCAAGTTATTACAAAAAATAAAATTAAAGTGTCTATTTGTTTTATTAATGAATGTTTATAATAATAATAATAATAATAATAGTATCCTCTGTGGGGCCCCTGTGAATGCTGGGCCCCTTGAATATTCCATGGTTACACCCCCACCCCTCCACCCCCCACCCCTCTTACGGTGCCGCTGCTCTCGATAGAGCAAAGTTTGTCCACTTTCATCTGCAACATCAATGTAAACCGGCCCACAATTTTAATACTTATTCAGACTCTCTCTGTCCTCAAACTGATGTGGCTACTTTGTTTGCAGTGGTCTTCTCTGGCCGTGCTCTGAAGGCAGCACAGGCTTGTCATTCAGAAAGTATAGATTTGTTTGATTTATTTTTGGTTGCTAGACCCACATGTAATGTGGAGAATGACACAGCCCGACTGTTGCTGCTGCTGTGGCCGATACAGAACATGGCTAATGGGAGAGTCTGAAAATTTTTGAATGGGCCTGAATTTTTGAAATACTCATGTGTAAAATGATATGATGGGATAAAAAAAAAAAAAAAACTCCCGAGCCAGCAGTAAATTTTAATACACAATATTATTAATATACAATTCCCAGTAGGCTTCTCATTTCATAATACTACAGACATATCAATGAGCCAGTCAGATGACATTTCTTAATGATACTGAAACCAAAGAACCACAGAAATCATAAAATGCTACAGTGGGCCAAAACAAAAACAAAAATAAGTAAATAAACACCGGCTTACCAGCTGTTATGTTGTACAAGGCAGAGTCTTCTTGGCCTTGCGTTAAAAAATTTTAATTATGTCATCATAATCAATACTGTCAATCAATTCTCTTTCAAATGACAACAGTGTCAGATTGTTGAAGCATCCATTCGACATGGATGATCGAAGACGCGTCTGGATCCGGCTTGTTGCGGAGAGGAGTCTCTCGACGCTGCCGGAAGTGAGAGGGAGGGTTATGGTGGCCTTTAGGAGACTACTCATATTGGGGAAGATATCTGCTGGGCAATTATCCAGTACCTCCATTAGTGTGGGGAATTTCGACGATCCATTTTCTATCTGATATGCTGGGTGAAGACAGTCTGTTCAGCATCAGCGATTTTAATCCCAGACAGAACGCACGGACCCTTTATAAGCACTTTCACATCAAAAGTGGCCGAACGAGAGAAGCTGATGCTATCATTAGTCCATAAGTGCCCTCTTGAAAGGTCCCATATTATGCTGTATTGAGTCATTTAATACATGTCCAATGGGTCTTTAACATTCATCTTACCGAGTGGGGTCCAATTGGACCTCATCCGTTTTCTGTCATACATAACACACACATCACACCCAACTTTATTTAGATTTTTTATGACTTTGGTAACACATGATCCTCAGAAAATATACGTCTGTTTAACTCTGTAATGCAGTACTGAGAGCATGGAGAAGTTATATTGTTGTGTAATGTGAATATAGGCCACTAGATAGCAGTATTTACCTTTTTTTTTTGTTAAGCTCCGACTGGAGTCATGTTTAGACATGTCCTGGACATGTCTGGGGCAAGTCTCAGAAAATAAAAAAAAAAGAGGTCTAAATGTGGGTGGGGTCTGCAAAAGAGTATATAAGGAAAAGAACTGAGACAGTAAAGGAGTAGGAGAAATTGCAAGAAGAAGGATACGTGTGACCAGACCTGTCATTTCTGTTCAAGACCTGTTAAGTTTTCTTTTGTGGATTTTTCTCACCCAGGACATCACCAAGCCACCCCACAAAAAGGACTGTAAATATTTCTTTTGTTGTTGTATAATTAATCTTGGTCTTTAGGTTAGTTAGTTGTTATTGTCTTTGTTTAATTAAATGTGTTTGAGTTTTAAAACTGTATCTGTCATCTGTTGCTGTTGTTGTTGCGTTGTAAATCTAATAACAAATTGGGGCCATAACAGTTGATTTTTGTACATGTGTTAATGTCCGTAATATGATATTATTTCAGAGTGAATGATGGCTAACAGAAATAGATGTGCTCGCTACACAGCTGCTGAGGCACTTAGAGCCATTGTTGGAGTCAGGTGGCGACACGGCCATGGAAGACTCAGTTGTGTCCGCAGATGCCGAGGACCATATTTCTGAGCCGTCAGACCCCAATGATACCAAGTCTGTTCCACCAGCAGCAGAGGATGAAAATGAACCCCTTCAAAATGACAATCAGCCTGTTCTTGTTCTTCCTGTGGCCAGAGGTTGTGGGAGAGGCCAAGGTCGCGCTCGAGCACACGATGAAGACTTTTCAGATGAGGAACCTGAGAATAGGCTTGACGATGTCTTGACGATGCCTGACAAAGTCCTTAAAATGCTGAAAATATGAGACAATTTCTGAAAAATGTTCCGTTTGTTTTCTAAATAAAGCTTTTTGAATTCATTGATTGATGCAAGTAATGTGGGGTCTGAACGGACCCCACCCGGTATGATTTGTATGTAAGGTATGTTGGCAGGATGAAGGTTAATGTTAAGAATTCAGTTTCAAAAAAAAAAAAAAAAAAACAGACATCCAGGCCTTGTGAGACCTCTTCTCTCACCCAGTCTGTGCCGGCCTGAAACATGAGCTGTGTTGAGTGGGCGGGGAGGCTATGCTAATGGGGCGCTGCTCTGATTGGCTGCCTAGCCGCTTCGATTCCAGGGGAGGGTGCAGACCCGAAAAACCAGGAAACCAAGATGGCAGGTATTCCAGGACAGCTCTCTTCAGCATCTATTGCATGTTTGATCCAGAATCTGACCCCGAACGGGAGGAGTAAGCCATTGAAGTCAGCAACATTTACAGCAGGACGTCAATGAGCGGCAAGGTGAGATTCAACTGTTTTGCTCGTATTGTCTCGCCTTGCATGCATGTGGTTGTAGCTGTACTGTTATATAGTCATGTTATATACTTACTTAGCTATCCAGAAGAAACTTTGCTAAAAGCTCCGGTTAACTATTTCTGCCAAAACGCAGCAATTCAGACACCAAGCAACTAAATGAGTTTGTAGCAAAAACACAAACAATGTAAGCGTTGCTTATCTGCAGCAAGCGAATCGATAACTTCTCACCGAAAAGAAATCTGTATACAACCTCCACATTTTTCGGCTTTTTATTAGCCAGAACAATTTTCGAAGGTGGATGAAATTCCGCCACGGCAATGCAGAGAAATCATTTGTTACACCAGACATGTTATAGTGCATTTCACGATAGCTTTCACTGCAGTAGGATCAGATAGCTAGCCCACACCATGGCAAACTACCCGACTGACCCCAGTCATTGATAAGTAAAACTACCATTTCACAGCAGCAGTAAACAAACCCAAATACGTACCCTAAGCTCCACAAAGCCTATGTCTGGTCTAACTGCAGGCTTATCAGCCCAACTTTGCAGACACATACAACACCTCTTCGATTAACCCTAACCCTAACCTCTTCGATTAGCTTCAATTGTAGCAGCTACGGTCAGGTAACATTAACTACCTCTTTGATGCCAACCAAAGTAACACAAGCATACCAATCTGATTTACTGCATATAAGTTAACCAGGAGCATTTTTTAAGTAGCACGGAATGCGAACTAACATGCGGTAGTTACTGAGCACTCATAACAACGACAGAGACAAACGTTACTGTAATGTGAATATAGGCCACTAGATGGCAGTATTTACCTTTTTTTTGTTAAGCTCAGACTGGAGTCATGTTTAGACATGTCCTGAACATGTCTGGGGCAAGTCTCAGAAAGTTAAAAAAAAGAGGTCTAAATGTGGGTGGGGTCTGAAAGAGAGTATATAAGGAAAAGAATTGAGACAGTAAAGTAGTAGGAGAAATTGCAAGAAGATGACCAGACCTGCCATTCTGTTCAAGACCTGTGACGTTTCTTTTGTGGATTTCTTTGCCTGTGTTTGAGCATTTTCTTCATCCAGGACATCACCAAGCCACCCCACCAAAAAGGGACTGTAATTATTTCTGTTTTTTCTTATTTATCAATCTTGGTCTTTAGGTGTAGGTTGTTATTAGTCTTTGTCTTTGTTAAAAATTAAATGTGTTTTAGTTGTTAAAACTGTGTTTGTCATCCCTTGCTGTTGCTGTTGTGTTATAAATGTAATAACAAATTGGGGCCATAACAAATTGGGGGCTCAAGGTCCGGGATAGACCATTGTGTGAGTAATTTATTGAAAATCTAACATTCCAAATTGTGAAATTGTTTTTGTGAATTTTCCTAGATATATATTGACAACAGCAATGGATGATTTCTTGGCATCACCAACCGTAGGGGTTTTGAAGTCTTTTAAAAAGACAGAACTGCTAGAAATTTGCAGACAGTTGGAGCTGACAGAGGTAAAACCAGCCATGCGAAAAGCAAGACTGGCTAGAGAGATAGTTGAATATTACATTGATGAAAATGTGTTTGCACCAGGAGATCTGGAACAGTTTCCAGTGGAAAATCCAAATATAGAAATGGAACTTAAATTAAAAATGCTAGAGATTGAAAGGGAGGAAAGAGAAAAAGAAAGGGAGGAAAAACAGAAAGAAAAGGAAGAAAGAGAAAAAGAAAGGGAGGAAAAAGAGAAACAAAGAGAATTTGAGAGAAAAGAAAAAGAAAAACAAAGGCAGTTTGAGTTAGAAAAATTAGCAAGAGAAGAAAAACAAAGAGAATTTGAGAGAGAGAAAGAGGAAAGAGCAGAAAGAGAGAGACAGAGACAGAGAGATTTTGAATTAGAGAAATTCGATAGAGAAGAAAGACTCCAAATGGAGCAACTAAAAATTAAAATTGAAACTAAAAATAAATTTTGTGCCAGTCAGGAGGTAAAACTGGTGCCTCCATTTTCAGAAAAGGATGTTGACAACTATTTCCAGTGTTTTGAAAAGGTAGCAAAGAGTTGCCAGTGGCCAAAGGAACACTGGCCTCTGATGTTGCAAACTGTCCTCAAGGGTAAAGCTCAACAAGCCTATTCGGCTTTGTCTGCAGATGATTCCTCTGATTATGAGGTTGTCAAAAAGGTTATTTTGAGAGCTTATGAGTTGGTTCCAGAGGCTTACCGACAGAAATTCAGAGGTCTGAAGAAATCTGAAAATCAGACTTATGTTGAATTTGCTAATGAGAAGCAGGTTTGCTTTGAGCGCTGGTGTACTTCTATGGAGGTCAAGGATGATTTCAACTCACTGAAAGAGATGGTGTTAGTTGAAGAATTCAAGAACTGTGTTAAGGATGATGTTAAGACCTACCTTAATGAGAAGCAAGCACTGAACTTGCAATCAGCTGCCAAATTTGCAGATGAATATGTTCTCACTCATAAGTCCAAATTTCAGTCTAGCAGTAACAATAAATGGTTCCAATTTCAGAAAAAGGGTTACGGTGATACCCAAGATTCCTCACCCAAAGATAAAGACAAATCTGGTGATGGTGCTCAGAAATCCAGTAACAGGTCTGATCAAAGTGTGAAAGCTGACAGTGACAAAAGTGGTCTAGTTTGCAGTTATTGCAAGAAATCTGGTCATGTTACAACTAACTGTTGGTTCCTTAAAGCTAAGAAAGAAAAAGAAAAGGATACCAAACCAAATGCCTTTGTGAAAACAAGGTTAGAAACCCCTGTAGTAGATAACCAATCTGCTAAATTGCCTGCTTCTTGTGGGGCTAAAAAGCCTAATACAGCTGACTTTGTGAGGGAGGAATTTCTTCCATTTGTGTCAGAGGGATTTGTGGCTCTGAATGAGCATACTACTCCTGTCCCCATATATATCCTAAGGGATACCGGAGCTTCTCAGTCACTTTTGTTGATGGACTCCTTGGAGTTACGTGATGAGACCGCTTCAGGGGATTTCATACTTGTACAAGGTATTGAAGGGAGGACTGTATCTGTACCCCTGCGCTCTATATTCTTGAAGTCAGATTTAGTTACAGGACAGGTAAAGGTGGGACTTATGTGAAGTCTACCTATAAAGGGAGTTTCTCTGTTGCTAGGCAATGACCTGGCTGGGGGCAAAGTAGTTCCCCCTGTACATCTTACTTCACAGCCGAGCACTGAAAATGGGGATGAGGACCCATCTCTGTATCCTTCTTGCGCAGTGACTCGTGCTATGGCCAAGAAGCCTAAAGAAGATGATGTTGTGGTGCCGTCCAGTACATTGAATAGTCAGGACTCAGGTGGTTCGCCTCATGACTCTGATTGGCCTACTATGGTTTCTCCGTTTGAGGACTTATCAGATACTTTTATCAGTTCTCTATTCAGCCAGCCGGATGGGTCTGGTGATTCTGATGTGTCTGGAGACTTGTCTCTGTCCAGAAAGCGGTTGATTGAGGAGCAAACTAATGATCCTGAAATTGGTGTACTAAAGAGGAGAGCCCTTCCTGAAAAAGAAATAGATGCAGTTCCAGTTGGGTATTATCTCAAGGATGGTGTGTTGATGCGGAAGTGGCGCCCTCCTGATATCCCTGCCAATGCAGATTGGGCAGTGGTCAGGCAAATTGTTGTTCCGAAGGTCTATAGGAATGAGATCTTAACAATGGCTCATAGTTTACCTTTAGGAGGTCATCTTGGTGTTAACAAGACTGTTGATAAGATCATGAAACACTTCTTTTGGCCTGGGCTTCGGAAAGACGTTTCCAACTTTTGCAAAACCTGTCACACTTGTCAGGTAGTTGGAAAACACCAGTTAGACCCACCTGTAGCTCCATTGCAGCCTATCCCAGCATTTGGGGAGCCATTCTCTAGGGTCATTGTTGATTGCGTTGGTCCATTACCCAAGACTAGATCTGGAAATCAGTACTTGTTGACAATCATGTGTGCATCTACCAGATTCCCCGAAGCCATACCTCTACGTAACATCAAGGCAACTGCAATCTCGAAGGCTTTGATAAAGTTCTTCACGTTGTTTGGTCTTCCCAGGGAAATTCAGTCAGACCAAGGTAGCAATTTCACTTCAGGATTGTTTCAGCAGGTTGTGTATGAACTAGGTGCAAAACAGATTCTTTCTAGTGCCTATCATCCAGAAAGTCAGGGTGCCTTAGAGCGGTTTCATTCCACTCTCAAGACAATGATGAGGACTTATTGTTATGACCATGAGAAAGACTGGGATGAAGGGGTTCATTTGCTGTTGTTTGCAGCTAGAGAAGCAGTGCAGGAGTCTACTGGATTCAGTCCATTTGAGCTAGTGTTTGGTCATGAAGTGAGAGGACCTTTGCTATTATTGAGTGAACAATGGCAAGAGGAAGAGCCGCAAATCAGTCTGTTAGACTATGTTAGCAAGTTCAAGGAAAGATTGCGTGCAGCTTGTGACCTTGCCAAAGAGAACTTGAAATCAAGTCAGGGAAAAATGAAAACTTGGTATGATCATAAGGCTAGAAGCCGTGAGTTTAAACCAGGAGACAAGGTCCTTGTGTTGTTTCCCTTGCAGTCCAATCCATTGCAGGCTAGATTTCATGGTCCTCATGAAATTCTGACAAAACTCAATGATCTCAATTACATTGTGAAGACTCCAGATAGGAGAAAACCAAAACAATTGTGTCATATTAACATGCTAAAGCCTTATCATGACAGAAATGCTAGGGTTGCAGCTGTCACTTCAGATTCTCCAATGATCGAAACGTGTGAAGATGAGGGGGAGTTTCAATATGATGAACCAAGAATTAAAGCTGAAGTTCTTTCATGTAAATTGTCAAACACTGAAGTGTTGCAAAATCTTGATGTAAAACTCCAGCACTTAGAACCCTCACAGAGAGATCAGTTTGAAAGGTTGATCAAGAAATATGAGGATTTGTTTCCTGATGTTCCAAAGAGAGTTACTATAGCCTCTCATGATGTAGATGTTGGTGATGCCAAACCAATAAAACAGCATCCATACCGGATGAATCCTGAAAAGAGAAAGATTGCTGAGAAAGAGGTTGAGTACATGTTAAAACATGATATTATCAGACCCTCCAACTCCGATTGGAGTTCACCCTGTGTGCTAGTTCCAAAACCTGATGGAAGTACTAGATTCTGTACAGATTATCGCAAAGTCAATGCTGTAACTAGAACGGATGTGTTTCCAATACCTAGGATTGATGATTGTATTGATAGTGTAGGGCAAGCAAAGTTTCTGACCAAGATTGATTTATTGAAGGGTTATTGGTGTGTGCCTTTAACTGAGAGGGCCAAGAGCATCTCTGCTTTTGCCACACCATCTGGATTGTACCAGTATGAAGTCCTACCCTTTGGCATGAAAAATGCCCCAGCCACGTTCCAAAGGATGATACAGTCTACAATCGCCGGATTGCCACACACGGGTGCATACATCGATGACCTGATCACATGGAGTGACTCCTGGGAAGAACATCTAAAAGATGTAGAGACGTTGTTCCAGCGCCTGACCCAGGCTAACCTGACTGTTAACCTGAACAAGAGTGACTTTGGTTGTGCTACTGTCACCTATCTTGGCTACGTCATAGGCCAGGGTAAGGTGGCACCCATAAATGCTTAAGTCCAAGCCATCATGGACTTTCCAGTTCCTGACAACAAAAAAGCTTTGCGCCGCTTCCTTGGAATGATCGGGTACTACCGCAAGTTCTGCAAGAACTTTGCTGAGATTGCTCTCAGTCTAACTAACCAACTGAAGAAAGGCATAAAGTTCACCTGGGATGATGCATGCAAGAGAGCCTTCAATCACCTGAAGTCTCTGCTGTGTCACTTCCCCGTGCTCAAATCTCCTGACTTCAACAAACCGTTCTCCATCGCGGTCGATGCTAGCGACCAAGCTTGTGGATCTGTGCTCCTACAGAGAAGTGACTCTGATGACATTGAGCATCCCGTGGCATACTTCTCCAGGAAGTTCAATCGCCACCAAAGGAACTATTCCACAATAGAGAAGGAACTGTTGGCTCTGGTCCTTTCTTTACAACACTTTGAGGTTTATGTTTGTACAGGACAAAAGCCAATGATTGTGTACACTGACCACAATCCGTTAACGTTTTTGAGTAAGATGAAAAACAAGAATCGGAGATTGTTGAATTGGAGTTTGATTTTACAGGAGTTTGACTTGGAAATTAAGCATGTGAAGGGTACAGACAATGTAATTGCTGATTGCTTATCCCGTGTTTGAATGTGTATATATATATCATGTGTTTGAATATTGTATGATATGTATATGTAGACAAGTGTTCACTTAACCATTTTGTATTGAAAAGAAAAATTTTGCCTTTATGAGTCAAAATTTTTCCCTTTTGGAATGGAGGTGTAATGTGAATATAGGCCACTAGATGGCAGTATTTACCTTTTTTTTGTTAAGCTCAGACTGGAGTCATGTTTAGACATGTCCTGAACATGTCTGGGGCAAGTCTCAGAAAGTTAAAAAAAAAGAGGTCTAAATGTGGGTGGGGTCTGAAAGAGAGTATATAAGGAAAAGAATTGAGACAGTAAAGTAGTAGGAGAAATTGCAAGAAGATGACCAGACCTGCCATTCTGTTCAAGACCTGTGACGTTTCTTTTGTGGATTTCTTTGCCTGTGTTTGAGCATTTTCTTCATCCAGGACATCACCAAGCCACCCCACCAAAAAGGGACTGTAATTATTTCTGTTTTTTCTTATTTATCAATCTTGGTCTTTAGTTGTAGGTTGTTATTAGTCTTTGTCTTTGTTAAAAATTAAATGTGTTTTAGTTGTTAAAACTGTGTTTGTCATCCCTTGCTGTTGCTGTTGTGTTATAAATGTAATAACAAATTGGGGCCATAACATTACCCTGCAATACAGGTTTTCCAGACAGTAAGTTTCGTTACCGTGAACAGTTGTGCCAAGCATCCAAATTATGAACAAGTATAAAAAGTGAGGTTAGTGTTCACATGCCTTCTGTTGAATGTCTCCTGATATCATTTACTCTTGCATATTTAGGACACAAACATTAGCAACACTAACTTAGCTACATTGACTGCAGTGCTACAGCCACATTCAACAGACTATCACGTTAAATAGGCTTATGCAGTAAAGCAACACAAAATGGAAAAACTTATAGCTGCCGCGTTGGCGTTGAGTTGAGTTTCAGGCTAGTTGTTAGTGATAACTATCATTAGCGGTCCTGCTAGCCAGCCGTAACATGTTAGCTTCACTTATATTATTTGCTGTTATATGTTACTTACAGCTTGTGGCTCCAAGCTTTTGATCGATTCAAGTGCCCCAGATTTGAGAAGCAGCTGAGACGCATATCTAGCGTCGAAATATCTTTTATTGACAAGGCTGTCTTTGGTCAAATGCTGAGCACAAACAGCTAATGTTCCCTTCGAGTGTAGCTGTTTGCCGCCGGCAAACAAAAAAGCTACCCACTGATTTCTGGTTTTATCGTCTTCTGAAAGAGGAAATAGTTGTGCTTTTTCACATTCAAAAACACGTATAAACAGCTTTGGGTGACATATTGTTAAAACTACAAGTTAAATGATTTGTGCTCGTTTGTGTCTGATAGAATAGATTCCAGGGTGGGGAGGTCGAGCGCCGTGATTGGCTCTGGCCAGGTCTGTTCTGATTAGACGCAACAACCTGACATCAGGTTTAGCCAAAATCTTGTGGAGATCTCAGCACGGGACGAGAGGAAATCACTGACTGGCTCTTTGGACGCCGATGGCGGTCGACGGAGCTCAGCCTGTGAGCATTAGCATCGGGACTAACAGGTCTCACTGATGATGAGGACGAGGCCACATCTCCTACAGAGCCAGCAGCCATGGTAGTAATTTGCTGTGAGTCCTTTGTAGGCATGGCTTGGTCCGAACTAAATCCATCCTATAGTCATGGTTTTTTTTAAAAAGCGGCTCAAAGAAAGCTGTTCTGTCATAATTCCATCATGCGGCTAGCTAACCGCCTTTCGACAGTGTGCAATGCGACGTAGGTCATCAGTCACAAGAGAGACTATTGTCTATTGACTATTGTCTATTATTATTATCTATCCTATATAACTGTTTGCATATTTGTAAATGACCACAAAATGAACAGTAGAATAAGGACATTAAATATTGTTTAGGGGCCAGGCAGCAAAAGCTGCCGGGAACCTATTGTTTTCGCCAGTATTATTATTATCATTATTATTATTATTATTATTATTGTTCCTAGGAAATTCTACTTCCCATTCATGAAAAATCACCAAACTTAGCACAAAGGTCTAGTCCCATGCCAGATTGCCTCAGCTGCAAAAACAGGTCGATAGTCCTGATGGTGGCGATACAGCAAGCCTCTAAATTTCAAAATTTTCACCAAAATGTAGCCCCAGTACTTAAGAAACTTTTGCCCACTTAAACTTAGTACAAATTATGAAGTCTATGATGCTTTTTTTTTCAAATTAATAAATAAATAAAACTTTTCTTGCTCCGCAATTTTTGCTCAACAGTCACAAAATTTGCTGCGCCAAATCGCAGATCGTTCTCCAAAAAAAATATTACACGGCGTTTCGATATTTGAAAAATTGAGCCAAAAAAATCACAAACATTTCTATGCTGTCAAGCTGCAATTTATGTATCATTAGATTTTTGTCTTGAGAACAGAAACTTTGACATTTTGACCATTTTTGAAATCTTCCTTCCTGAGTCGATTGATGAAGCCACACACAATGAGTTAAGAGTTGGTTCTTGATGTCAGACGCGGTGAGTTCAAGCTACGGCAGAATGGACATTGTAATGTTGATGTTCTTGTTATTTGCATATTTAGGAACTTATTGTTTTCCTCAATAAGCATTTAAATTTAAAATTTTGAAAATTCACAACAAATCATCCATATGTGCTACAGTTTTGCCACTTTCACAAAAATGTAGCCCCAATACTTTAGAAACTTTTGTCAACTTAAACTCACTACAAATTATGAAGTCCATCACTCTCAAATGATAAAATCTTTCAAGTCCAAAAATTATTGCTCAACTGTCAACAAATTTGCTACACTGAATCTTCAGACCATCCTCCACAAAATTACCACCCGGCATTTTGATATTTGAAAAATTGAGTCTACAGTGCATGAAAACATTTGACTGTTAATAGTATTGTAAACATATAACAGCATGTAAAGTGTAAATAAATTCATTTCCAATGCACATGATTAAATTACATAATTTAAAAAATCACAATAAATGTGGTCTGAAAAATATGAGAATTTTATCTCAAAACCTGAATTTTTGAAGACATTGAATTCTGCTGTCATGTTAATAATTGCAGTCAGTGCAAGAATGGCATTTTTGAACATCAGTTTCTCACTTATGGGGCAAATCACTTCTCAAGATGAGAAATGTCATGTGTGGTGTGTGAGCGTGTGTCTCATCCCCAATGCACGAGGCTAGAGAGCCCTTTTGTTGTTGCAGCACGTCTGCAGCAAGCATCTTCCTGTCATGTTGACGTCAAAGAGAGGGATATCCTCAACTGAGAGTATTCATGTCTGAAATAATCAATCCATTATCAAAATAGCTGTGTATTAACTATTATGTATTTAAATAACTAATCTATTGACAGATCATCACTGCTTTATTTCTTACTTTAGTCCTAAAATGCGCAAGAAGTATGAAATGCATCGAACTCTTAAAAGTTACTTGCTAATTAGCTCAGTGAGACGAAGGACACTAGGCACTCAACTCAGTGCACAGAAAAAGTGTCACGACCATTCAGATAAAATTGTGGAATTATTAATATATATGTTTTGTTGAAGTTAATTTAACCCACAGTTATAGGACATCATTTTTTCTATATTCTGTTGCAATAATTCTTTGTCAGCTCTAAACGTTAGCGAGATACTTGAATCTCAAAAGACAACGGGTCTTCAATTCAGACAACGGGAGTTCCATCAGTGAATTGTACTTTACCAAATGCAGTTACCAAGCAACTGATCCTGAATTAAATCAATGTTTAATGTGTTTATGATACCGTAAACCATAAGCAAGATGAAATCCCCGCAGAATATTCATGAACTGCCTATTAGTATCAAAATCTATTCTGAAGACCAGCAGAACTGTACCTCAAAAAAGGCTGACTGGTTTTTATATTCCATTAACACCTACACTGTAAACCCAGATACGCAGTGTGGTGTCCTGAAATGTTTTGTGCAAAGCAATTACTTCAAAAAACTCTGTAAGTCAACTTAATTGCCTTTGTGTGGATGGTATGAGAAAAATCATGATATATTGAAGTTATTTTGCCATAGTCTGAGCGCTGTGAACATAAGATCATTAGGTTCACTTCAGAATTTCCTTGAGGTTATGGATTTCCACAAAACATTATGAGTGTGCCACAATACCTGGGCTTACACTGTGCTTGGATCAGGGATACACTAAATCTCCAATCCCCAGAGATGTGATTAAGCGAGGGAAACTCACCAGATTATTGCTGTACGATGTGCTGCCGTCACTCTTGCAGTCTTGAAGTTGCTGAAACCTGCATCTTCCTCTGCTCGACTGACTCAGAGAAGGGTGGTTGCTTTGAATTTAAACTAATGCAAACACGCCTATATTAAATTCCTTGTGGTTTATTTCTTTGTAATGAAGAAACGAAACGAAACTGAGAGAGAAAAGTGCTCATTTTCCTACCACTTCATGTCAACTGGAAACGTAAAGTCCACTGACTTCAGCTGTGTTCTGCAAACACTCCTGTAACGACAAAAAAGTTCAAGCAAGAACTTACCCTTTTTTCTTGTGAACAGAAGTGAAGACCCATCACACCATGAAAGTGGGTTCAATTACTGTGTATGATGTTCAAGTATCTTTCCTTCAGGAAGTATCCTTTCTGGACATTTCCTTATGCAAATATATTCCATGTATTTAATTAATATACATAATATACATAAAGATACATATATCTTTGTTGTTTGGTAAAAACAATGATAAGATGGTTGGGTCAGTAGAGTAAGAAGGTTGTTTTCCAACTCAGAGATAGTGTCACCCCGAAGCATTATTGAAATTTCATTTGTATGTATTATTTCAGCTGAATGAAGCAAACTCTGGTCAATCCAAGCACCTTGGACTTGAAAATTGGTGTATTTCTCTCACAAAACCACCAGTTACAAATGGTAAGCACCTAGGGGGATAAAGGGATAGCACAGATGACAGAGTGAACATTTGTGTCACAACATTATTGTTTATAGTGAGGTCAGTAAGAACATTGTCACAACATTTTTACTGCTCTGTACAGTTTTTCACTACACAGCGGCTGGATTCAATTTCCGTAGATGACACAACATCACAGTTGGAGATTGGTCTTCGGCTCGCTGTAGCATTAACCATAAGCATTCATCCCAATAGGAGCAAGAACGGAGGGGATACGTCTAAGAATTACTGCATATTACATTTTTACCTCCGCCAAGGAGGTTATGTTTTTGGTGGCATTTGTTTGTTGGTTTGTTTGTGTACAACATTACTCAAAAAGTTATGGACAGATTTTGATGAAATTTTCAGAGAAGGTGGGTATTAAGTCAAGGAACAGGTGATTAAATTATGGCATATCTAGGCCAAAGTACTGCTGAGATATACGCCAAAGTTCAAGATTTCAAGTCTTTCCAATGGGCCGGAGTCCCAATCGCCATGCTTCTGGGTTTTGCTGCCCCCTGGCGGTCTGCGCTCTCTGAGTGCTTTTCTTGTTTGTAACATTTATACTAAGAAAAATCATTAATTAAGCAAGGGGACATGAGAAACTTAGCAAAGCTATCAACCTTGTACATCCAGAGGGCAACACTTTGGCTTTGCAGACGGTGAGAGGTGTGGCCATTATTTCCGGCCTAGTTTCTCTGAGAAGAAATGCACACTAAATTGCTAATGTTGCCTATACAATCCATGTGACGTTTGGCGTAGGGCACCGGTGCACTGGGAGGGGTAAGGACTCGAGGAGCGTTCCTGGGTCACAGAGCAGAACATCTTTGACTCCTCCCTGTTTGGTGATTTCCTGCACCAGTGCTCTGGGGTCCACCAATGGGCCGCAAGATGGTGACAAATTGGGAGGGGGTTACTGTCACAACCCTCCTGTGAATGCCTTCTGTGTCTCCTTCCAGTCAGGAACTTGTGTGTTAATTAGGAGTAATGTCTCCTTTGATTGGTTTGCATCCTGCATGCTTCCTTATACCTAGCGTTGTCTTATTTTATAGTTCTCACCCATTGTATCTGTGACGTGCATTTATAACCCCTCCATTGCGTTGCAAGTTTCCAGACTGTAATTTGCTTTATGTGTTCAGAACCAGTCAGTATTTGCCAGTAAAACTCTTTAAAAGTACAAACCCAAAACCAGTGAAGTTGGCACATTATGGAAATCGTAGATAAAAACAGAATACAATGATTTGCAAGTCCTTTTCAACTTCACTGGTTTTGGGTTTTGTACTTTCATCCTTCTACGGTTATCAGGATTGAAACCACATTCCTCCGAAGCTGCCACCTTCTGCCCAGGTACAGTTCACCTGTGGCAAAGTGTGCACTACATCTGGCTGTTCACCAGGAAAGCCAGTGGCTGGCGATTGGCAAAGCCTTATTAACTTTGTCCACAACATCTGACCTGAACTATGCTTTCACACACTTTTCACACATTTTTGTGCAGTGAATATCATGGTTTATAGTGACTGGTGGAGCTCGCCTCAACCAATCAAAAGAGAGCGAATCTTTACGTCACAGCACAATAACATAAAATATTGCAATTTATGAAAAATAAGCCCTGGAATGAATTGTACAATGATTACAGACATTTTATGACTTCGATTTCAAGTCAGTCCACCCACTTGATGCACATACACTTAAATGAAATTTGAAATGCTGTATTTTAATAGAAGGGTATCAAATCCATAGCATGTTAACCATTCAGGAATTAGAGATATTTAAAAGGGGTTCTCTCCTTGGGTGCTCATCGGTCTAAGCGCGCGTACCATAAAGGCTGTGTCCTTCTCGCGGCGACCCGGGTTCGATTCTAGCCTGGGTCATTTGCCACATGTCTTCCCCATTCTTCTCCCCAACTTTCCTGTCCATCTCCACTATATTACTGTCAAATAAAGGAAATAATCTTTAAAAAAAAAAGGTGTTTCTCTCAAAATACTTGTGGATTGTACAATTAACCATTTATATACTTTCAAACACAGGCACAAACACACAGGCACATTCAAAAGTATACGCATGCTTTCCAAATTGGTGAGAAAAACATTGAAAAAAGAAGCTTCACAATGATTTTAGTCGGAAAGAATTGAAGTTATTGAGGTAAAGTGAGGTTGAAAGTGATGACTCATTGATCGTGACATGAAACAAAAAGTAAAAAGTGCAGAGTAAAAACTGGGAAACCGGAACCAAGCAAGCAATACCTGCTTCTTTTAAACTGTACAAAAAATAAATTCATCTTATTAATAGAAACTAATTCCTCCATTGCACCTTACTTGGCAGTAACTATGAAGCAACAGTTATTTGACTGTTTTTTTTTTGTTTGTTTGTTTTCTTTTCTTTTGGGGTGTAGGGTGGAGGGGAGGAAGATGGTCAAGAAAATTTTACATTTGAAAAAGAAATGTAGATGAAAGAAAAGTGCTGTAGAATTTTGGGTTTATTTAATGAGGCAATCATCCACGTGATCCTAAATGGATAGATATTTTGTTTGCTATGTTTGCTTTTGTTTTTATCTGGGGTATTCCATCTGAAATCAATCACTTTTTGACCTCAGCGGCTTAGATTTGAACAAAGTATTTTAAACTTTTTCGGCCACAAGAGAGCGAGTCAGATTGTGGTTTGATGAAACAGATTGACCAGCCCTTCAGGAGACAGGGGTCCTCAAATCTGTGCCATATTGGACCCCCAAACCCCAGTTGAGCAAAATATCTATTCATTTATAATCACATGAAAGGATGCACTACTGGATAAAGCCAAAATTTAGCATTAATCCTCTTCCACCAACATGTCTTTGTTAGATGTTCACAACAGCAAAATTCTAGGCTCGTTCAAAAAAAAAAAAATTTAATTAATTAAATTCATGATTCACCCAACAGGTTCCTCAAGGTTAAATGATGTCCCAAACTTGTTGAGCAAAAAATTCCAGAATAACATCTTATCTTCATTTCCCGTAGTTTCATTCCTGCAACTCGAATAGTCACTGTAAACGGTTTCATGATGAATAGACACGAGGCAATAAGGCATTTGCGGCATGCATGGTTTCATGGTAACTGAAAATGTTCTGATCTGATTGGCACCATCCATGATTTGTGAACTATAGGCAGTGTTATCGTTCTCGTAAAAGGACACCACATCAGTAAAATATTCCACAAGATTTTTAAAGAGAAAGGGAGTTTTTTTTCCCATAATCTGCTCACTGCTAGAGTTAGATGTAGCCTGCAGAAAAAATACTAAGTCCAAATGGCTAAATTAACTTCAGAAGTCCTCATATAATTATATCATTGGCTATGGTGGATAAAAAGGTGAAACCAATAGGAATAAATATACTTAAAGGTCTCTCATGCTCCAATTTCCCCCTTTACTGGGTGGCACGGTGGCACAGTGGTTAGCTCTACTGCCTCACAGCAAGAAGGTTGTGGGTTCGATTCCGGCCTTTCTTTGTTTGCATGTTTGCATGTTCGCGTGGGTTTTCTCCGGGTACTCCGGTTTCCCCCACCCACAAAACATGCAATATAGCAACACTGTGTGGCTGTGTGTGAATGTTTGGTGGTGGTCGGAGGGGCCGTAGGCGCATACTGGCAGCCACGCTTCCGTCAGTCTGCCCCAGGGCAGCTGTGGCTACAAAACGTAGTTTACCACCAGCAGAGTGTGAATGTGTGAGTGAATGAATAATGTATCCTTGTGCAGCGTCTTTGAGTGCCCAGAAAGCAGAAAAGCGCTATGTAAAATTGATGCATTATTATTATTACTTAATTGCCATATTATTCACACACTTTTCACACATTTTTGTGCAGTGAATATCATGGTTTATAGTGACTGGTGGAGCTCGCCTCAACCAATCAAAAGAGAGCGAATCTTTACGGCACAGCACAATAACATAAAATATTGCAATTTATGAAAAATAAGCCCTGGAATGAATTGTACAATGATTACAGACATTTTATGACTTCGATTTCAAGTCAGTCCACCCACTTGATGCACATACTCTTAAATGAAATTTGAAATGCTGTATTTTAATATAAGGGTATCAAATCCATAGCATGTTAACCATTCAAGAATTAGAGATATTTCAAAGGGGTTCTCTCCTTGGGTGCTCATCGGTCTAAGCGCGCGTACCATAAAGGCTGTGTCCTTCTCGCGGCGACCCGGGTTCGATTCTAGCCTGGGTCATTTGCCACATGTCTTCCCCATTCTTCTCCCCAACTTTCCTGTCCATCTCCACTATATTACTGTCAAATAAAGGAAATAATCTTTAAAAAAAAAGGTGTTTCTCTCAAAATACTTGTGGATTGTACAATTAACCATTTATATACTTTCAAACACAGGCACAAACACACAGGCACATTCAAAAGTATACGCATGCTTTCCAAATTGGTGAGAGAAACATTGAAAAAAGCAGCTTCACAATGATTTTAGTCGGAAAGAATTGAAGTTATTGAGGTAAAGTGAGGTTGAAAGTGATGACTCATTGATCGTGACATGAAACAAAAAGTAAAAAGTGCAGAGTAAAAACTGGGAAACCGGAACCAAGCAAGCAATACCTGCTTCTTTTAAACTGTACAAAAAATAAATTCATCTTATTAATAGAAACTAATTCCTCCATTGCACCTTACTTGGCAGTAACTATGAAGCAACAGTTATTTGACTGTTTTTTTTTTGTTTGTTTGTTTTCTTTTCTTTTGGGGTGTAGGGTGGAGGGGAGGAAGATGGTCAAGAAAATTTTACATTTGAAAAAGAAATGTAGATGAAAGAAAAGTGCTGTAGAATTTTGGGTTTATTTAATGAAGCAATCATCCACGTGATCCTAAATGGATAGATATTTTGTTTGCTATGTTTGCTTTTGTTTTTATCTGGGGTATTCCATCTGAAATCAATCACTTTTTGACCTCAGCGGCTTAGATTTGAACAAAGTATTTTAAACTTTTTCGGCCACAAGAGAGCGAGTCAGATTGTGGTTTGATGAAACAGATTGACCAGCCCTTCAGGAGACAGGGGTCCTCAAATCTGTGCCATATTGGACCCCCAAACCCCAGTTGAGCAAAATATCTATTCATTTATAATCACATGAAAGGATGCACTACTGGATAAAGCCAAAATTTAGCATTAATCCTCTTCCACCAACATGTCTTTGTTAGATGTTCACAACAGCAAAATTCTAGGCTCGTTCAAAAAAAAAAAATTTAATTAATTAAATTCATGATTCACCCAACAGGTTCCTCAAGGTTAAATGATGTCCCAAACTTGTTGAGCAAAAAATTCCAGAATAACATCTTATCTTCATTTCCCGTAGTTTCATTCCTGCAACTCGAATCGTCACTGTAAACGGTTTCATGATGAATAGACACGAGGCAATAAGGCATTTGCGGCATGCATGGTTTCATGGTAACTGAAAATGTTCTGATCTGATTGGCACCATCCATGATTTGTGAACTATAGGCAGTGTTATCGTTCTCGTAAAAGGACACCACATCAGTAAAATATTCCACAAGATTTTTAAAGAGAAAGGGAGTTTTTTTTCCCATAATCTGCTCACTGCTAGAGTTAGATGTAGCCTGCAGAAAAAATACTAAGTCCAAATGGCTAAATTAACTTCAGAAGTCCTCATATAATTATATCATTGGCTATGGTGGATAAAAAGGTGAAACCAAAAGGAATAAATATACTTAAAGGTCTCTTATGCTTCAATTTCCCCCTTTACTGGGTGGCACGGTGGCACAGTGGTTAGCTCTACTGCCTCACAGCAAGAAGGTTGTGGGTTCAATTCCGGCCTTTCTTTGTTTGCATGTTTGCATGTTCTCCCCGTGTTCGCGTGGGTTTTCTCCGGGTACTCTGGTTTCCCCCACCCACAAAACATGCAATATAGCAACACTGTGTGAATGTTTGGTGGTGGTCGGAGGGGCCGTAGGCGCATACTGGCAGCCATGCTTCCGTCAGTCTGCCCCAGGGCAGCTGTGGCTACAAAACGTAGTTTACCACCATCAGAGCGTGAATGTGTGAGTGAATGAATAATGTATCCTTGTGAAGCGTCTTTGAGTGTCCAGAAAGCAGAAAAGCGCTATGTAAAATTGATGCATTATTATTATTACTTAATTGCCATATTCGTATTCATAACGCAGCCATCAATTTTTACCAAAAATTGCTGATTTTTTTTGTAGGGATTCAAAGAAATAACTGAAATATGGAAATTTCAACATCAATGGAAAGCTTAGAACGCAAAGAATGCAATGTAATGTCATTCCGCCACATTATGGATACAAGAAAATGGAAATAAGCACGACATGACAGTACTTTATCGAGCGTGAATACGTCCGTGATGCTAGGAAAGAAAGAGGCCCGTTTTGGGCGACGTCACGGACGGGTATTGCAAGCTCTGCTCTGTGAATTTGTGGGAAGAGTCCGCAGAAGTACTATGTCTCTTTCTAAGCTTTATATTTTTTTATTTAAGGTTCAAATTGAGTCGCACTTTACTTGAGATGGATATAAAATAATAGATAAAAATTTATCTGTCTTTTTTTTTTTTTTTACATTACGCTCATATTTTTCTATATAGTACATTGAAGATTAACATGGATATATTAACGATTTGACGGAAAAGGCAGGGTTTCCTTAATTCCTTAGTTTTCATTAATCAGCACGTGGGCGATGTAGGCTAATGGGTGAAGTCAGGTAATTTGGGACATCAGATAAAATGGGACAAATAAGCTTTTACATCTTGGGCTCTTGAACATGAACAGCCAATCACCACAAGTTATTTTATTGTTACCACAAATGTACTTTCCCTGAAACAATCATTATGATTGGTGTGAGATGACTTGGATGGGCGGAGCAAAGATTCAAAAAAGAACTGATTCCAGAACTTTTGAGGTGAGCTATGTGACATGTTGATGTTCTCTGTTTGGTAGTAGGTGTACTGAAGCTAAAATAATTAAGTTATGACCCCAAAAATTTTTGTACGATGTTGTATTTTATTAACAGTTTGACTTATAATCAAAATATTTTCACAATTCACTTTAGTTTTTTTGGGAAAGGGTTTTGAGCGGCTGTGATATTTTACCTGAATGCATCAGGTAAGATGGGACAAAAAATTAAGCTAAAATGGGACATTTTTCTGAAGTGAATCATGTTTCTAGGCTAATAGGTGCCATGAAATCATGGACTACTGTGCCATTTTGTGCCAACTTGTCACATTAGAGACATTTCTTGTATTTTTGTTGCTTAAAAACATTAAAGATGATGCAAAGAGTGAAAGAGAATTTTAACATTTTTAATATCCATGGTAGACAATATGGCATTAAGGAAACGGACTGGGGACAGCATGGCAAAAAAGATGGCAGAAAGTATAATCAGCGGAGGAAGGAAAAAATAAAGGGTGCAATTAATGAATACAAAAGATGCTGGGCAAAATAAACTGAATTTATTTCCTGAGCAAATGCAGTTCCAATAAGCTGCGTTTTCACTAACGATTATGACATACTGCTTTGTGTCAATGTGGAAGGCTTCAATTCAGATTGCATGGATGGTACAAATGAAATTTCTCCTAATTCTATTTTGAAGTTGGAGTGTTATGTAGTAAATGGTGCTGCTGAAGACGGAATATAGATAAGGTTTAGATTTTGTTTAATTAGACAATTTCCATTCATGCTATCTCATATTATAGCCTTCCTCCAACTTTCCCAGAAGCCGAACTGCAAAGACCAAATGAATGACATTGCTAACTTGAAAGTTTGATGCATGGCAAGCATACTAACTGATTTAAAATGCATGCCATGCGTCGAACTGTCACAATGCACGAATATACAATTTACTAAATTATTCAATCACCAACCAATTATTCAATCACAAACCCCTTCCATTTGCTATACATATGGATGTTGTATAAATGGTAAAGCCTTTCGATTGTTCGGGACTTGATCTGATGTCAAATCTAAACTAGGACTCCACCAAGGTGTGCTAGATGCACTACTGATATTAGTGACATCTTACCATTCGCACATAGATTGATCTAGGTCTACTGAAATTCAGTAATATGGATTGCCCTAACCGCATTCATATGATCCGCTTATTAACCCCTTAACAATCCAACGGCCCGAATACGGGCCCATCAGGGAAGTCAAAAACAAGACACGATTTCAATTTACAGAGTGTACGTCTTATATATGCATTTTAAGAAAAGGTTACTGGAGTGGCAAGGAGTTAAATAAATGTTTCAACATTCATTTGGGCCCCCTCAATCAAGTGCAAGGATGGAAGGCCACAGCTAATTAACTGTGGAGCAAAAATGGCTGGATGGCAGCACTTGGAAGCAACACATGCGTCGACTGAGAATAGCATGTGCTGATCTATGTACTCAGTAATAAAAGACAGCCAACTGTCATAGCAAAAAGAATCGTGTTTTTGAGATTGCACAATATAATATTAAATTAAAAGAAAGCAAAAACTTTCAAACCATCATGTTATACATTCGCTTTAAACATGTTACAAACCCATAGTTATAGCTTACATTTACATCGAACCTATGTTAAGTGGAAGTGCAGTGTGGGTGAGTGACAGTGTGATGTTGATTTAACAGATTAGGGATGAACCAATCCTGGCCTGGAACAAGTCTGTGAACCCATAAGACCAGGTGTTACTACCAGTCAAAAAAGTGTGGGTTCCATTTCTATCAGCCCCATTTAAAATATTATTCTACTTTGAGATTGGTTTTTCTATTTATTAAAATACAAGTTTAAAAGTTCAATTCAATACGCAATGAAATTCAGTTTTCAGTGGTCAGTTTGAGTGTTCATTCCGCGGATTGGGGTTCCCCCCTGAGTTCTTGTGAGCAACACAGTCAAAACTTTTAATTTATTGAAAGTCAAAGCGGAGGAAAAATGTCAAAAATGGAAAACTGCTTGCTCGAGGTGAAAATTGACTCACCCTTGTGCTCCCCTTGTGGTGTCTCCGGGTTGAGCTCGATGTCAGAGCCTGGCGCTAAAGATCTGATGGCCTACAGCACGGCATAGAGGAGCAAAAAGTTCAGATGCACGTTGTTGTGGACTGTGACATTAATCTGTACTCCCACCCGTTCATCAAGGGCTCATGCCCAGTTTAGCTGGATGGAGGACACCAAATATGTAAGCAACAAAATGTCATCTCCCTGAGTAACATAAAGAAATGCACGCAAGAAACTCAGGGAGGGGCTTTTGTGGATACTGCATACCAAGCACACCAATCGATGAGTGCACCTCCACTGAAGCGGCCAGATGCCGATAAGAGCACTGATCTTTCCCTCAGTGGACAAGGAAGCAGCAGCAGAGGAGGGGTTAGCAATGAATAAACATTTCTCCTGCAAGATGAGGAAGAATAATTTGTATCGGAAAAACTTTCCAAAAGTTGTGGAACGAGGAGGCAGGTGCACTGATTCAGTGGATGACATCAGAGGCAAGAATGGCTGCATATGCCTCTGGGTAATCACCAGCACCATCAGTGCTAATATATATTGGCAAATCTTAGGTTACAATATGTTTTTGAATGGTAGGACATACTACCGTTAAGAGAATAAAGCAGGCACATCCACTCAATTACAGGTGCAGGACATTGTAAGAGTAGGAAAAAATAAAATGGTAAGGTCCGCACACTCAGGAAATACTACTGTCACTCAAATTCTTTTGCTTGGTCCACTTAAGCATGCAAGAAGCAGCAGATGGGCAGATTATATCCAGGTGGGATATTTCCTTTGCTTCACAACACAAGGCAAGCTGTCAAATGGAAAAAAAATAATAAATAAATAAATAAAAATCAAGCAGAAAGGGGCAGCGCTCAACCAATTACGGTATCATCTACACTCTGCCAAGAAGCAGACCAAAAAAAAAAAAACAAACGATTATATAACGAGAACACATACATTTCACATTTCAATGCAAGTGATGACTGTTCTGATAATGTCCAGTGTATAGCATATGCACAATCATTACTTTAAAAAAAATATATTGGTGGATTTGTACCAGAGATGTGCGGTCGGGGGAGGCAGTGACTTCAACTTTTATTGCTGAATTTTGTCAACCTGTTTCCACATTCTATGCTTGATTGAGAATCATTCCATTTTTCCTTTTTTACGGAAGAATTAAAACCTGGCGGATAGGCAGGTTTAAGAGGCAATAATGGCAATTCATTTACGTTTACGCTTTGATTCAAGACTGCAAGTCTCTCGGTAAGTCCATGTATCGTTTTGACCTTTTATTCATCGGATTATGAAAGAAGTCTGAAGATAAACTCAATTTTATTTGAATGGCATTAAAAAGTACGTGTTTAAGAGCCAAAACACAATTGTAAACATATTGACCAGGCAATGAATGCGGCATAGAACAGATTTTAATATTTGTTAATGCATTACCTTCCTGTGAGCAAATATAAGGAAATGATCTGTCTCGTGAGCATTTCAAGTTCGATGCACTGAGCAATTATGTTGAGGAAACTGAAATTGGCACATCATTCTGCCGTTTAGTCTGAGTAAATTGGTTAATCAATCCTCTGATTGCTTATCAAGCAAATAGAGAGTTATTGTTTAACAGCGAGGATTCTGCCTCACTTAACTTACCTCCCACAGCACGTCACTGAATTATGAGCAGAGACCTGTTCAAGCTTTGAATAAAGCCTACCACCAGCCTGAACTCATGTGCAAACATCCGTGATATTCGAACTGACAGATGACCATGGCACCAGTTCCTTTAACCCCAAGGTGACGTTGATCCTTCTCGACATTCTGATTACGCTGGCAAACGTTGCCAACTTCCCCATACCACTGGGCGTGAGCAAACGCACTTCCTTCAAGGTCATCCTAGGTCACCATCATATTCCTCATCCTCCTCGCAGATTTCCTCCCTGGAGAAAGCCTCTGCAGCCCCGTCATCCATGAGTATCATTCCGCGGGCGCACACACACGCATGTGCACACACACTTTACTACATGGCAATGCGTTAGCGCATATGCACAGGCGCACATAAGTAAGTGCATGTACATGCATGTAAACAAACACATACTCACTTTCAGTCTTCCTCGTTTACACTTAATCTCAGAAAAAGACAGCCAACTTAAAGGTCTGAGTACAGCAAACACACAGAAATCCCTTGTCCATGGTAATAACCCAAACACACCATTGTCTGCTCCCACAAAAGAACTCATGAACGTGTGCCGAATAGAAATCAATGATCAATTGATCAAAATCAATCAATCAGAATTACACAAAAAGGAAAAGGCATTAATTACATTTGTGGACAGTTCAAATTACATGGGACTCAGTAAATGAGCAGAGCCGCTCGCGTAATTCCAGTAACCGTACTGAGATTTGTATAGCTGGTTTACGCAGGAATATTCAAATCTATTGAATGTTCAAAAAATACACTTTTCTGGGACTGTGTTTTGCATTTATACAAGAACTTTCAGAGATCTTGTTGCACATTTATATTGGCATTTTACAAAGATTTGTGCTGCATGTCTACCGCAGGATAGAAAAGAAATGTGTTGCACATTTTCACGAGACCTTTCCCCGTCTTCCTGCTGCACTTGTACAGATGAAATTTCCTGGGATTTTTGTTAACGTTTACAAAAGAGTTTTACCATGATAGTATGTTTACACAGTAGTATTTTGGTTGCACTTTTTTTACTGGATGTTTAGAGATTTGTTATGCAAGTTTACTTTTGCAGGAACTTTATATTGATTTGCAATATGTCCTTACACTACACGTTTGTGCAGATTTCTGTTGTAGACCTACAAATGAATTTCAACTGTCTTGTGCAGCTCTATTGAGAACGCAATGCATATTTACTTTTCTGAGATTGTAGTCGCACATTTATGTCGTAACTTATCTTACGTTCACTCTGCTTGTACAAACAAGACCTTTACCAGCTTTTATGTGGCGAGTTTACACAGAACTTGGCAGTATTTTTTGTGGGGTTCCTCTGCAGTTCTAACGCCAGCATCTTGTGCCTTGGCAGGGTATTTCTACTGACCATTTGATGCGCTTGGTTATCAACACAATCCTTTTTATGTTTCTGACCCGCATGGCAGTAAACGGCTCCATCCTCTTGTTCAGCCAACCCCAACAGTGCTGCAGTACAGACAAGCTACCTCCCTCCAAACACCACAAGTAAACATCACAAGACTAAGTAGAAGGGTCACTTGTAACCAACCCCATTACATTCACCATATAGTCGGTATGTGGATGCTCTTATCCAACATCTCATTCCAAAATCGCTGAAATTAATAGACCACAGAGTGGACCATCCTTGAAACAGGGAAGTCTTCTCAAAAAAGCCAGAAGTAAACATCAACCTGGAATTCATTATAAGCTTTAATATAAATAGTTTCCATCAGATAAACCAAGAGGGGTCACGCATAAAATGGTAGAAATGAGGAAGTTCCATGTTTAAGGTTTGTAATGCGGCCATGGGACATTTTGTTATTGGAATGGCAATTTCAAACCAAGTATTTCAATCACACATATGCACTTACACCTTGTGAATGGGTTATACAGGGCATATGCTTCTCTCTCACATCTTAAGCACACCATCAGAAATGTGATTTCATAATATCTTGACCATTCAGACTCCGGAGTTGCCAAAGCAACATGACAAACCCATAACCAGTAGAACAAGCACTCCATACAATCACCACCTACCAGGAGAGCGTAACAAATTAAAGATCAGCTGGCACCCCGCCAAAAGTCTTTTGCAAACAAAACTGACAAAGCCTGCCTCTGCTTGTAAGAGCTGTTCCACATCATATCCTCTATGGTTAAGGGGCGTATGATCAAACATGACACCTGCGTGTTCTACAACTTTGAACCGGACTTTTAACCTGGCAAAGAATGTCATCACAATGGGATACAATCTATATAGACTTACCTTGCAGTTTCTTTGCGTTTTGTCCATGAAAATGTGTGTGTTTTTTTTTTTAAAGCAGTTTCCAGAATTATTATTAAAGCTTTTGAGCAGATTATATTCTCTGCAGCAAAATGCTTAGAGTTTAAGATAAAAGCAAATGCTACGGCTGGCTCATTCCTGGCAGGCTTCCAAAGACTTCCATTTCAGAGGAGAGGATCAACACACAAAGCCACCAATGAGCAAAAGGATTATCACACCTGTGAATTGTTTTGCAGCAAAATACTGACCAAAATGTAAAGTTTATAGCTAGCTTAACCATTAAAGTTTCTGCTGAACAGCTTTCCACTGACAAAGTGAGTCTCCGGCCATCTTCTAAGACCTTTGTCTTGGCACATAGAGTTTTTATTCACAGCCCATTAATACAGTTCAATTATTTTTTATTAGATTAGCTAGGTCTGAACAAAAAATGAAAAAAATATATACAATTTTTTTAAGGGAACAAACAAAGAAACATCATACATTAAGAATGCAGTTCAGCAATCTTTTGGAGCACCCAGAGGCAGAGATCGCAGGCGCTGCGGGGGTGGTGGAGGGTAGGGTTGCAGAGGAATGTACACTTAGGCCGATGTGTCGAACAATCTCTCAATCATATCCTCCACCTGTTCTGGCCTGTACTTGTGGTATTTTTCTGGATTTTTTGTGAATGAAATGTTGCCGTACCTGTGAAAGCAGAAATAAATACATTTAGTGACAATCGTCTAGAGTGTGACCAGACCCGGTCCCTCCACGTCATGGTTTTAACTCATCTGAGGACTGGGGTCCTTTGAGGTTGTATTGCATTTTAAAACCGCGCCTGGCTCAGGAAGTGTAGTTTGTGAAGCACACAACGTTCTTAGAAGCTGTAAGTGCAGCGTACAGGTATAGAAACTGGGCTTTGAAATTCAAAGGCTGTAGTTTATGCTACCAGCTGGAGCACTGCAAGTCATACCCGTAAGCAAGGAAGTAAGTCCAAATTGCTCCAGTAAATACTCAGCCGTGCAAACAGTGTGTCTGTAAATATCGATCTGGTGTAGATGGGTCGCGTTAGTAGCATCCGCTTAATGAAAAAGAAACCAAGACGGAACTGTGTTTATTTATCAAAGCTCTGCTGCTACTCAGAAACTGCGCTAATAATGTAGCTAAAAAGGCAACTATTTTTGCTACGACCACAAAATCATCAAATCTTAAGATTCAGCTCTTCTTGAAGGGCTTAGGAGTTCCTTAGTTTTTAACAGACTGTAACTCTGGAAGTAATAAAGCTAACCCCAGGATTTTTTTCAGGACTTGTTCTCTAGGCAGTTTACTACCCTTTATTGCCAATTCAAGTAGTTTTAGCCCTTTTGTTGTGGTTTTACAGGCTCTCAAAAATGCTACGTTTACAAACCGATATCAAAACATACACATTTTAGGGTACCATTTTCTCACCCATCTGATGACATATGTGGATTTGTGGTAACATCAGCTATTAATAATGGATAAGAGCTTTCTTTCGCTACCAAGTAATATTCTGTAGCATTTATAATTCTTTGTTTATATCAGTCCTTATTTTACCCCCCCATTGGGGGGTGACTCTTTTTGGCCCCTTTTTTCCCAGTATGTGGGTATCCTTCAATGTTAATGAAACCTATATTTTTGGAAAGCTCTTGATATGCACCGCCACCAAAATAAATTTCATTATGGAACTATTCAAAATTTAAAAAAATGTTGAGTTTTTTCTTCAATTTTTATCTTAAAATTAGCCCCCTTTTCACAATTCTCAACATAAAAAAAAAAAAAAAAAAAAAAAAGTGTTCTAAGAGCACATTTTTTCAGATCCTCCTCGCCCAAAAACTGTTCTGTAAAAATATTCAGGTTTACCTTAATATTTCCTCCTTTTTTGAGATGTAGTTGTGAATTGTATTGTCAACGGCCCCTTGAACTGTATTAGTTCTTACCAGTACAAGAGTTTCAGGTTTCCAAATTCCAAATAATCAGGAGTATACTGACTTCCAGATCCTGCAGCACTTGGTGTAGAGGTGATTGAGAAATGGTTAATGGGAACATGACAAATGTCATTTTTATTCTGGGGCCACTGAAATAAAGATGGGTTTCAAACTGGGCAGAAGATGGATGCTGAACACAAAGAACAGCCAACCTCTGGAACAGTTTACTCCAGGACTACATGTAGCCAGCCTGTATGATGACTACTGGAGGCTGGCAGTTGTGTTGGATACATCCGGGGAATATCAGGACGTCAATGTAAAATTCATGCATCGTCATGGACAAACGCGGAAGTTTCAGTGGCCCTAGTGAACAGAAAACATTTTCTATGTTCCTCTGAATCATTTCTTAACCATCTCTGCACCAAGTGCTGCAGGATCTGGAAGGCTCAGGCAGGCAGGCAGGAAGGCAGGATCAGGATCAGTGGTCTTGGGCGTCATGTTGGTTCTTATATTGTTGGTGCCTGAGGCTACGCTGCCCATCTTACTCTTACATGTCCCGGTCTTACTTCCCTTAATCTTATGTTGGATATATGTTCTGATTATGCTCAGGAATATAATGTTTCATTTAATGCCAAGAACACCATGTGCGTTAAATTTGGTTCCCATGTTTTACCAACTGATAAGCCGTTTCTCGGCGATACATGTCCAGATTGCGTTGATCGAGTTAAATATTTAGGAAATATTGTTACCAGAGGTTTATCAGACTCCTCTGATTGTGATCAGAAATGTTCTACTTTAAATGGTTCAGTTAAAAAAACTTCTTGGCATGTTTAGGAATCTTGATTCAGGTACAATGTCATTTATTTCGTAGCTATTGCTGTTCTTTTTATGGTTCCCAGCTTTGGGATATAACTTCCTCTGGCTTCGGTAAATGCTGTACTCAGTGGAACTAAGCGATACGTAGATCTGCTGCATTTACCTCACTGTACTCATACTTGGTTACTAGGACCTCTGGGTCATCAGACACGTATCTTTTCAACTTCATCCTAAAATTTTAAAATTTCTGCACAAAATGTACAAACTCGATAATGTTATTGTTAATTATATTGGCCGAAATGCTTCGCTCAACGCTATGTCACCTCTTGGAAAAAATTTTGCCTACTTCAAATATATATACGGAACTGATTTCAATGAACTCTTGTCCAAGTCAATCATGTATATTACTGTAAAAAACAAGCTACCGCTCTACCAGCAGGGACTTATTAATGGTGCCATTTGTCCGTTTTGACTGTTTAGCTGGTGATGGTTTTATTGATGGTTTCGATTTGCATACGGTGGAAGATATGTTTTATAATATTTATATAATGTAGTCATAATATTATGTCATGTTATAATGTACTGCTTCTATACTTGTGAAAATGTTAAGTATTGTTAACGGCCCCAAAAGGGGGTTGATTTTAGTATAAAAATGGAAGAAAATGACTCAATATTTTTTAATGAAGGTATGCTAGTTCCATAATGAAATTTATTTTGGTGGCAGTGCATATGAAGGGCTTTCCAAAAATATAGGCTTCATTAAAATTGAAGGACATCCACATCCTGAAAAAAAGGGGTCTGAAAAGGGTAACCCTCCACAGGGAGTTACCAATATTACCAAAGAACTATAAATGCTACAGGATATTAATAGGTGGCGATAGAAAGATACCAGTTTGATACCGGTTTGTAAAAGTAGCATTTTTGAGAGCCTATAAAACCATAATAAAAGGGTTAAAGCTACTTTGATTTGCAATGAAGGGTAGTACAGGGCCTAGAGAACAAGTCCTGAAAACATCATGTGGTTAGCTTAATTACTTCCGGAGTTACAGTCTGTTAGAAATGGGGGGGGGGGGGAGCTAATTTTGCCAACCGGGGTGCCACACCCACTTTTTCAACCTAGCAGGCCGGTTGAGCTAACACTTGGTATTTTGCCACCCAAAGCAAATAAAGTGTGAATGCCCATGGAACTTGTCTGAAAATTGGCTGATTTCATTTGGAATGACCCTTCAAGGATTAAATATTGCTTAATGGAACCTCTGGGTAAAAACTCACCTGTGCAAAAAGGATCTATAGGCATCAGACACCACCTTCTTCTGGACCTGTCGGATAGCATCTCGCTGCTCTTTGTCTGGAATAGCCCACACTTTCTGAATCTTACACAGTTCCTCCAGCCCATCGTTAAAGCCCTTAAGGCACACATGAGTACAGACCAATAAATTTGCAGACATGCTCAAAATCTTGGACAACAAGATATCGACTGCTGACCTGACCAGAAAATTTGGTCCTAATTATGGTCAGTGGTGAAGCGAGGCGTCAACTTCCAGACAAGCCCCCGGAGATAAATCTTATGGTACCTTGAACTTGTCCTTGATCATCTGACGTTCTTTATCCTTCAGCTGTAACCGGTGAGACACAGAAACCAGATTGTAGAACTTAGTAGCGCTAGCATGTTAGCGCATTAGTAACGCAAGACTCTCCGCCCCTCAACTCTACGTGACGGCCGTGCAGCTGCTATTTATTTTATGCAAGTTTGTCAGTCATAGTGAAAAGAAAATACTCACATACTTTAGTTACCAAAGTTAAAAAATATCACTCTGCGAAGCAAATATGGCTAAAGCATCATTTATATTAGTGGAATTTATTTCCAACCCCACCTTGGTGCCAGGCTGAAACGTGGGCATGTTTCTGTCGGTGACGTACTCCGTCACCTTCACCCAGCTGCAAAGCACACACGCAGTGCATGCCCACACACACAAACACACACACACACACACACAAACAGGACAACAAGCAAATTAATACATCACCCGTGCATGTCAATGCCAAGTCAACATCTCAAACAAGCAAAATGCTACTAATAAGCAATTATTGTATAGAATAATAATGAGTCACATGCCTGTATATGGATGGGTTTAACTGACTGTTGTGAGGATCTGACCTGTGTCAGAGGGTCATGGGTTCTCCACATGTTGCTCCACATGGGAAGCAGGTCACCTCACCTGCGCTGGTATATGTGCATCTGCTGCTCCATCAGCTCGCGGTACGACACCTCAGCGATTCGGTTCGTCACGCCCACCAACTGTATCAGCTCTGACCTGCGGCGGCACAGAAGGCAAAGACCGTCAAAGTGTGTCTGCGCTACAGGCAGCAGCTGTTTGTACTAAACGCGAGGAGCAGCACATCGGCACCGAAAATAATCTTCCACTAAATCATTGTGCAAATACTAAATGAACACGCCATCACTATCCCTGTGATGGTGAATGTCTAGATGTGCATTTACAGAGTGTGACTGTATCAGGGTCCTTTTCTCTACAATGGAGAGAGTTGATGCACCCGGCCGATATCAGTAACTACTTCTACCTGCAGTTCTCATGAGTAAAGCCAACTGACTGGAACCAAAACGTGGGAAGGACATCGACTTTCAGAACCTGGGAGTTTCTGTCCATGAGCTGAGTATCACTCCACTACAAGTACAGAATCAATGTGTCCACCCTGAGCCCAGAGCTGTCCCTATCATGACATTGCACAAAGACTGCACATTCTGAAGTCATTTCTCATGCATTCGCCGTCCTCACGGCGCGCGTGCAAATAGTGGTGCTTACTTTTCCAGGGACTTGAGGATGTAGTTGTAGTTGTTGAGGAGGAAGATGGCACTCAGAGCGGAGTCCTCATACACTTTGGACTTGCTGAGGAGATTTAGCTGCAGGTTCCCCAAAACTTTGCCTGCGAGAACAGTCATCAGGGTAAGAGAGCAGCTATTGGCTGACCAGTGACTACACCTACAGCCCTGACACAAAGCCACACCCAGGACAGCCAACATTCACTCTCAACATCTCTGACTGCAGGAAAACAAAGCCATTGCAACAGGAAGGTCAGCCCAGCGCATTCGTACGCAAGAATGGAATTCAAACCAAACCAATTAGCTTTGGAAACAACAGCGATTAGAACGCTGACTTTATAACTACCGCGTGTTATTCACAAAAATACATTCCCGCTGATCTAAATCAAACCCATACAGACTGACTGAGCGGAAACCACATCATTCCCACAGAATTAACAGACAAAAATAGTTTGGCAAACAGACTGTAACAGTATCTTGACATCTTGAGCATGAAATCCTCTTCTGTACGTTAACTGGCACAGCCCCGGAATACTTCGAGGCTCTTTGCAGAGCTGTTTGGAGACGCGAACGGAGATAGTTTTTGAAAATGAATGCGAATAATTTACATCTGATAACTGTGTAAAGCATTTCCAAGATGTTTTATAACCTAATGAATTACACATTTGACATTTCAAACAGCTTCTGTTGCCATGCTTACATTTCATTGCGTGCAGTCATCTGAGTTATCGCACATCTGACTTCGATCTGGTCCCCACAGGAAGTGCATGAGTGAAATTATACTTTATGGCACTCAAACCAACTAAATTCCACAAATCAGGTTCACAGAAAGTAACTTGTTGGAGGAAAACATAAAAACAAAATGATTCCTCTCATAACCCTTCATTACAGCCCGTCATTACCCAATTATCTTTGCACTGCAGAACACAGTGGTCTCCGTGATTACAAATCACTAAGATGACACCTAGGTACCCCCACCCCCCAGCTGCCAAGGAAACCCGTACGCAAAACCAAAGAGGTATATTGTATTTTCTCTGCCATGGCAGACTGAGGCATCACAACAATTCAAAGGCTACCAAGTACTAACATTTCCATGAGCTGCTTTTATCCGACTAAATTTCTCAGATGTTTCTCAAAGGCAAAACTTGGAAGCTAAGTACAGGGCTGACTTCATGTCTAATGGGCACACTTAAAACAGAGTTTCTAATGGCTAAATTTAATCTACTGGCTCAGTGTCAATTAAACAGAAAATAAAGCTTGAGGTCAAAGAATACAGCATTGCGTTTCTGATTCGCTGTGAATGAAATGGCGACAGAGGAGAAAAAAAAAAACTGAGGAACAAGGGAAGGACAAAGAGCCAAGGAAAGAGGGAAAGAAAGAAATGAGAAGAGGAAGAGGAAGACTGAAGAAGTGGAGTTTTTCACGAAAAGGTCACATTTGATCCTGCGAACACCACTGTTCACAGAAGATTTAATGAAAGAGAAGGCTACGTGAAAAACACTTAAAATGAACAGCGGCCTTACAGATGTATGTGCTGAGGAGTCTGCGGCTGAACTCCAAACTGTAGCTGCTCGCCGACGAGCTGCTCTCTGTAAAAAAATAAATACATAAATAAATCACACAAAATGGTCAGTTCAGTCATAAAGTCATGCTTTCTTACCGAGAATTTAACATTTAGTAATCACCTCTGGAACCTCACACCAATACAAGTGGATATAATCAGTGTGGAAAAATGTTGTTCCCAAGACCCTGGCAGGCTATTAATCTGTATTGATCAAATACCAAAAATTAGAATTCAATTAATGGCCGGTAAGAAAAAAAAATATCCCACGCAACACTACATGTCGTATGATTACCTCGAACGTTTACTGGCTCACTACCTTCCTTGGACAAACCTGAAAATGCCAGCACAAACCACTCCCTTGCCAAACAGACAAACTTCGTAGCCATGACATTCATCTCGTCACCCTTCACAATGTAAAAATAAGAGAATTTTTCTTAAAAAAAAAAAAAGTATAAGGTAAAACTCAAAACAGAATGAGATGCTGGCAGTGTTCGTGATGTTGTCAGATCCCCTTAGAAGAAGCGAACTTGACATCCCCAACGTACGGCTGCCATGGCGACTCCCGACCCTCAACCCCACCCCTTACACGCCAACACTGCCCCACAGCCCCACCCCCTCTTAAAGTCAATCAAAGGGGCCGTGCTTACCTCTGGGGTCTAAGGGAATATTGTAAGTGTCGCCAAGGACTACAAGTCAGAAGCCAGAGAGGAAGAGGAAGGAGGGAAGAGAGGAAGAGAGGAAGAGTGCAAAACAGGTTAGAAAGTCAGATTAGTACAGTCAGCACAGCCATGACAGCCTGAGAATGAGGGAGCGAGGCGGAGGAGGACAAGGAAAGGAGGATGTGGGGAGCAGAGGGCTGCAAGGTTCAGGAGGAAGAAAGCAGAAGATAGAGAGCAGGGTGCAGAACACAGCAGGCGGAGAACGAGGGTACAGGTGTGCGTTTGGGAGGGAACGAGAGAGCAGGCTGCTATGGAGACCGCGCTACGACAGCTGCGCCAATTCAGCACAGCAAACAGAGGACTGGACAGGGTTAACACTCCCACTGTACAACTTCAAAGGAGACGACACAGTAGCAGTGGATGCGACTGATGACATTTAATAACTGCTACTGATAACAGCGAAATAGAGCCTGCCTAACTGGAATGATTGCAGCACCAATGTTGATACTTTCTTCACTTTTTTACCAGTGTTATTGTTAGCAGTAATACTTGCTGTGTTATTCGAGGGGTCGTAATTAAATGTCCAAACATTGCCGAGGGTGGTGCTATGGCGGTATCAGCCATAGGCTGTATACAGTCCATGGTTTCAGCATGCAAAACTGGTTTTGCCTTTGCATGGTCATGCTACAGGCAACAGAAGTGAGTTACAAGTTTGGAACTGTAAATGTATTATTTTTTTTTTTTGAAGACATAAATGTATATGTTCACGCAAAGCAAATACTATAGCTGCAAATTGTACGCTGACCAGGCGTTGCAAGCGCAGACTACTGATTCTTTGCTTACAGGAAGTGCACATTTCAACATGGAGAATTGACCTCCTTTAACCACTAGCACAGGGGTGGCCAACCCTGGTCCTGGAGAGCCGCAGTGTCTGCTGATTCTTGGTGTTACTTTGCACTCGACTGATGGATTAAATTAGTTGATTACTCACTTAACTGATCTCACCTGGTGTCTCAGGCTTAATTTGGCAATCAAGCAATTAATTTGGTACTTGAGCCCATCAAGGAATTAGCAGGAAACAACCCACAAGACTCCTAGAGCCAATTAAGCAGACTTGCAGGTTGTGAAAGATTTGTCAAAGTGGTTGGATATTTAGAGTAGTTGTAAAGCAGGCAACGTAGAAGGACAGAGTATCAGATAACAGTTTATAGGGCAGGGGTGGATAACGCAGGTCCTGTAGAGCCAGAGGGTGTGCTGAGTTAGGTTTTAATCGGGTGGAGAAAACCAAAGACACCAGGAGATATAGGTGAAGGGTGTAATCAACTGCTTTAATTCATCAATCAAGTAGCACTGAAAACCAGCAGACACTGCGGCTCTCCAGGACCAGGGTTGGCCACCCCTGCACTAGCACATCAGGCAATCATACACAAGGACCTGGAGAGAAAAGAAATGGCGCCACCAGTGGTAATTGTTGGAAATTTCATTTTGACCCCTATGATTGCCTTCATATATGCATTATGCACTGCCAAAGTCGTGATGTCACTCAGAGTTCAACCTGCCACAGCCATGGCAACTGGTTCACGCCGAACGAACCGAACAACTTACACAGCATGTTGCACAGTGTTTATCACCATGACCCTCCTGTCTATGCATAGAATTATGCTTTATTTTCAGCAATCTTAAAGCCAAAATATGCTCATTACAAAAGAAAAAAAAAGAATCTCTCAGTATATTTTCATCGTCATGTTATTAATTTTGTGCCGAGTGTTAAGTGTACGAGTTAATGTGTTGCTATGCAGTGTGCATGAACCATTATCAAGGAAGTGAGTGTTAACCCCAGCGAACGTGACATCGCATTTTTTCAGCGCATTACAGTGGTCATGACCAAATGTGAGATACTCAAACAAAAAGAGACTTTGATAGGCAAACAAATTGATTCATTTTCACATTTTGCTGAGCTATGAGCATCAAAGATTATCCTTTGCTTAAGAAAACAAAGACTGGCATTTGCAAGTAACTGAATTTGGGCTTAACAAAACCCGTGAAAGGCAACGACTGCAGGCCAGTGATGAGATGGCTCCCCCTAGTGGCCCTTCAGCAAAACTAAGAGGAAATCCAAAGAGTGTCGGGAAGAGGGAATGGGAGGTGGGGGATAGGGAAGGCCTACAGTGGCAAAACACAGGCACAGGATTAGGGGCCAAAGCAATGATCTTCCATAAACATCTGTGGTCAATTTCTCCTCTTACAAACAGCAGCTTTGCAGGCATTCACTGGTTGGGCATGGTCCTCTGTTCATTGTGGGGTGGATATTCTAAAGCTATTTCTTCCATGAAATTACAGGAAAGGTGGTTTCTTCAAAAAAAAAATAAAAAAATCCTGAAATTTTGTGCACCACTGAGGTGCACCAGCAGTCTACCTCCAATATCAGCCAACCCCAGTCAGTGGTTAATCGAACAAAATTGCAGGATATAGCAATTAAGTGCTAGTCAGCAATACAGTCTCCAAGAGGTAGTCTGTGATATTGAAACTCTGTGGTGGAGGTGGTCAGTGATACCGTGAGTCTGTGCTCCAGGTGATAAGGGATACTGAGGGTCTGTGCTGCAGGTGGCTACTAAAACTGTGGGTCTGTGCTGGCAGTGATCAGTGATACTGAGGGTCTGTGCTGGAGGCCAGTGACACTGTGGACCTGTACCAGAGGTGGTCATTCATACGGTCTGTGCTACAGGTGGTCAGTATCCCTGTGGATCAGTGTTTGAGGTTGTCAGTAATATCATGCATCTGTGGTGAAGGTGGTCAGTAATACTGCTGGTTTGTGGTGGAGGTGGCCAGTGATTCTGTGGGTCCAGGCTAAAGGTGATCAGTTATACCATGGTTACACTATGGTTCAGTGCTGGAGGAGGTCAGTGGTACAGTGAGTCGTTGCTGGAGATGGTCAGTAGTACTGAGGGTCTACGCTGGAGGTGGAGGGCAATACAGAAAGTACATGCTGGAGGTGGCTAGTATAATGTGTGTCAGTGTTCTAGGCAGTCAGTGATACAGTGGGTCTGTGCTGGAGGTGGTCAGTGATACTGAGCAGCAGGAGATTCTGGTGAAAAGGAGACCGGCCGTCTACAGTCAAGCTACCTTGGGAGGCCAGCATCGCTCCAGCTGTCTCCTGGAAGTCTAGCAGCTGCTGTAAGAACAGGATGGCCTGGATATAAAGAAAGGCAGAGTCAAACGCAGGCAGGTCATAATGCTTCACAATCACCCCTCACCACTCGAGCTTCATATAATCCAAATCTCTGAGCCACCCCTAGAACAATTAAACATTTTTCGTCAGTAGTTATAAGATGTTATTTTTGCCTAACAATGAGATTTGGCTTAGGTGTGTGTGTGTGTGTGTGTGTGTGTGTGTGTGTGTGTGTGTCTGTGTGTGTACGTACAAGTAAACGCTTTTCAAAGGTGGTTCTGATTTCCGTGTAGTTTTAACCCCATAAAACCCACAGACTTGTCAAATGCAGCTGCTGTATTCACACTTGTGAAACTTTAGACATATTATAATATACAAGTTCTACTGGAGAGCCCGAGGTTTCTAATGATCCCAAATATGTCTGAAAGAATTACAGAGAAATGTTCATAAAATGATGTACAATATCTAGAGATTTTCCTTTTGATGTACTGCTGCGGCCATAAAAAACACGGTGTTGGGGGTTTGTACATTTCTCTCATCGTAAGTGTGATGTAGCTTCAGCGAAGCACTGCGACCAGCAGATACAGACATTAACTTACTATATAGGAAAAAAATCTTTTTTCTGACTTTGAACCTACATAAGGGGAGAGCTCAAGTGGAAAAATGAGAGATAAGGGGATTAAAATGTTTGAACTTGAGAAGAAAAGTCACACAAATTAGCATTAAATAACATGTCTTCTCAAATTCAATTGACTTCAAATTTTATGCCAACAAAGGCATTAATTTTAGTTTAAACAAGTTTATCTTCATCTAAGTGTGCGCATCTGCATGTTAGCGTGCCCTTACGTTACTGGTGAGTTCGTGAACTGTTCCGTCCTTCGGCATATTGTACTCCTTGTCCGGGTCATTCTGAGCGAGGGGCAAAAAATATCTGAATTCAGGCAATCTGAACTGCGTTATCTGGATTAGACCATCCACAGCAGCATCACCAGATGTTAATGTTGGACCAGAAATGCATATTCACAAACGTGGGCCTACCTTAATGCTGTCGGCAAATTCCTCCAAAGCTTTAGCTCCGATGGTCTCCATAGAGGTGATGAGGGTGGGAAGCTTGTTCTTCGTGCTCGCGGCCGTTCCCTAGAAACCATGTCATCGTTTGAGGGAATCTTGATCATGACCATTAAGCTGAAGTTCACCTTAAGGACAATCATGCTAATGGCTAACAGGGTATAAATGAAGTCTGTTCCCAGGACCAGATTTCCCCAAATGTTTATCAACTCTTTGTGTAGACTGCAAGGGACTTCAAGAAACAGAAGGCAGGATACTGATGGCTTTTGTTAGCTCACCGCAAGCCAGACACACTGGAACCCACCTGAACATAAAGCACCGTTGTCTAAATATTCCAAGAATGTAGACAGCTCAGCCTCTCCCGTACCAAAACCACAAACAGGTGATCTGACCCCACACAAACCAAAAGCAAAAAGTTGACACAGCACCACCCATACCTGCAGCACAGAGTGGACTTGGCCCCACCCATATCAAGAGCAGAGTGGACTTGGCCCCACCCATATCAAGAGCGGAGTGGACTTGGCCCCACCCATATCAAGAGCAGAGAGGACTTGGCCCCACCCATATCAAGAGCGGAGTGGACTTGGCCCCACCCATATCAAGAGCGGAGTGGACTTAGCACCATACATACCTGCAACACAGAGTCAAAATCGGCCTTGGTCTGCTTCAAGTGCCGCAGAATAGGGAAGATGGTGAGCACGGCTGAGTAGTCGTGACGCATAATGGCTCTCCGCGCGGCTGACACAATATCATCACCCTCCATCATCAGGTTATCCAGCGCCACCTGCAGGAAGGAAGCCCACGAGTCAGGGGTGCTACAGAGGAACACGGACAAACAAGAGACAAAATCACATCTCCTCATTCTGTGTCTTTAAGGGGCCGTGCCTGCACGTGACATGCCTGTTTTTCTGCACGTCGCTCTTTAAATATTTACCATTGGTAACATGTCCCAGACAGGGGTCTTTTTACCTCGCATCATGTCTGCTGCATTTAAATGCCAAGTGTGTTCAAGTTTTGAGGAGACTGGCCACTCAATGTCACTTTCAGAGCCAGCTACCAATCACTACAGAGAATGGGCAGGACTTCTATTTCTTTTGGTCCACTTTTTTAAACAGGAACAGTGAAGATGTCATATTGTAAGACACTGTCAATATTGCAGTCACTTACTGTCATAGCAATGTTTCAACAAGTCTCCTTTTCTCTTCACTCATAAAAGATGTACATGAATTGATGAGTATTGTGTTTTTCAAACATAAACAGGTCTCCTGTGCGCAGAGCTTCTTTGACAACCTCCTCAACCACCACTTCCTCCGCCATCTCACTCTCTCAGTGTACCTCCTCATCTCTATAAGATGCATGAATACCATGGCAACAAGTTCTTCGTCAAGAGAGTCGCATCACAATGAAGTATTCATCACCCACAGCTCCTGACAGCATAAGGACAAAAGGATCATTGCTACCAAGAATCGGCAAGTGAAGAATCTCTAAAACAAAGGATGTGTCACAGACAGAGATGGTTGAAAACTGTGCTGCTCAATTGTCCTATGGTGACGCAAAATAGCCCTCAGACCTGGATGAGGGAGTCAAAGGTCTTCTTCTGGTGGTGCTCGGGGATGATCTCCGTCAGAAGGGCGTACTCGCTCTGAGCCAGCTTCACAAAGGCGCTGATGCAGTGGATGTACGAGTCGATCTCGATGTCCAGCACGTCGTCCTTTCCTGGAGAGGGCGCAGCCCAGACAGAGGGTTCACACAGAAATTGCAATTGACTCACTCTCTCAGGGGTTGACCAAATTTGCCTCGGATCGCGCTTCCTACATTCAATTCTGTACCCACAAGTCACCTAAACCTTTTTAACTCCCCAAGGAAACAGTCCCGTGTCAATTAAAGTACTGCAAACCGCTGCATCATACAACTTAGTCAACAGTGGTCTTCAGCAAAATTAAACCTGCAGCAATCAACTCTGAAAGGCCTGCATCTCTCAATATAAATACGTAGCGATCAATTCCAGAAAAATGGAGACTGAGGCCGATTCTGGTTTATTCTACAGAGTCTAGTTTATAAAATGAACACCATGGAACAACTTTGGTATTACTCCAAATATGAAAATACATAAGTCAGGCCTACCAAAGGAAATAAAATGCACGGCATGTAATAAGCCCAGAGACGAACCAACTCCACATGCGCACTCACACAGAGTGCCTGCGCAGTGGGTTTGTCTCCGGGTTTGTTACAGGCCGTGCGATTTATTAGTTTGGTTCTGGTAAAAATGTATCGACTTTAAGGTGATGTGGTGCAAAGTTTTGCGGGAATGTGACATGTTTTCGATATCGCATTACTGGTCATTTGAAAAGGGTAGAAATCTGACAAAGTCTCGTTACAGCTTGGCCGTTTTCTTTGGTAGGCCTGCAAATTATCTGCAAGATATGCGAACGCACAAAACTGCACTGTTGTCAGTCTTTTAGGTTGGCTCTGTTTGCATTTGAGTAGAGATCCCTGTACCATATACTTTGTTAAAGCTAATGCAGAGAAAGTGAGCATTTCTCACCTCCGCTCCCCACCTGCTCCGTCTTGTACCTGTGTAAAGTCACTACCCCCTTTCATTGTGATCATTTTAATTTCCCTCCAAAACCCCCTATTGGTCATTCATTGGTTTTCCCCTCCATTTATTTAATTTCTCTGCCCAATCAGAATGAACTTTACTGTAAAGGACAACCCAGTTTGTTCTGGTAAATTTGTAAGTAACCCTTGTAAGTGTCTCTTCTCTGGTACTTGGGGGGGGGCACAGACATCAGTAGGTGGCTTTTGTTTGTAATTGTAAATTATTTCCTCATAAATTCACCAGAGCAATACATTTGAGAAAAGCTTTAATCCTTTGGTTCCACAATGTAAGATACACTGAAATAAGCATCTAAATTGAGCACGCCAAGTACTTCCTACTGCTAAACCATTTAAATCCTGCTAAAGTACACAGCAGAAAAAGGTAAACATTTAACCTCAAAAAAGTGAATTTCATCATACAATTAAGGGCCAAAATATCTGCACACCAACAAAAAAGGTTGTTACTCCAGTTCAGTAAATACAGATGTAAATATCCTTGAATTAGGCAGTAACAGTCAAATTCATGCATGTAATTAAAGGAAGAAAATGGTCGGATTACGAAATGTTTATCAAGAGGCTAGGCTACAAAAAAAAAAAAAAAAAACCTGTAGCTTATTCATGGTAGATGACCTTCCCTCATAACCCAGTTAACACCAAGACGTTAACACCAACACCCAATATTCATGGTTCCTCCTTGCCTATACTCACCGGCGAATGCCCCCTGCTTCTCACTCAGGGCATCAGTGAGGTGTTTGCCTCTGAGGTCATGATCGTGACCTAGCGGGTGCCACACGACAAAGGTTAAATCTGGGTCATTGTCTGGGCCAAGGGGTCGACCTGGGACTTTCTTGACAAAAGACACACCAGCCACCAAAGCACCACGCGAGGGAAGCAGCCAGGGGCCCCCAGGTGGTGGCGCCCTTGTGTGCTGAGGTTAGTCCCAGTGTACGCGGCTTTAGGCCAACCCGATTTTTCCGCTGGAACTTACGACCGTTACAGAAGCTTTGTGGTTCGCTTTCCGCAAATCCAGGTCGATCAAACATGTCCACAAGCTAGCAAAAGATTTCTCGGACATCTGGGGCTTTTGAGAGTAAAGAATCAACGCAAAACTGAAGTGCCATGATTCTCTACAACAGAGATGATGGGGTTCTCCAGTAAGCTAATGCAAAAATGCTAGTAAGTGGAAAAACACTGGAATTAACAGCGCACCATCAAAGCTACTGTGAGGAAACGTCAGTTCCAGCCTGGACCGCTAGAACCTTGCAGGTTCAGAAAACGTAAGTGACACCCGCAGACCGAGGGGCTGAGAAGACGTGCGACGGGCAGGGACACCGAAATAGCGCAGAAAAGAGGAGCAGTTACCTTCCAAAGGAGTGAGGTTAGAGCCCCCCTTTCTCCCATCCAGCCCGTGTTGTGAGTACTGTTTCAGAAGGTTCTGAGCCTTCCGGATCGTTCCTTTAATGTCCCGCAGAGAAGGGGAGAGAGGGAGAGAGAGAGAGAGACCCAACAGGAAGTAGGGGAGAGACGCCCGAAGGGGTGAGAGACAGAAAATAGCCCCCCGACAACATAGGGAGAGGAAACAAGAAGAGAGGAGAGCTAGGAAGTGAGTGAAGACTGTCCACAGCCAATGGGATTTCAGCACTAATACAGCCACCACTACAACTCACAGAGGGATGAGCGACACCTTAACACACGTGCACTACAGAAACGACGCAAAACTGCGCGTACAGCACACAGCACCAAGCGGCTACAAACTCTGCTCCATCAAGGCACAGCAAACAGAGCACAGGTTAATTGCCAAAACACAATACAGGTAAACAATTAAATTAACACAATACATTCATGAGCAATGTTGTTATCTCAGTCATTCATTCACAGTACCTCTACTTCAAGGACGATAAACTGTATTGTTTAGCATTTGCAACTACCAGCCCAATTCCAAAAAAGTTGGGATGCTGTGTAAAATGTAAATAAAAACAGAACGCCACAATTTGCGAATCTCATAAACCCGCATTTTATTCACAAAAGAACATACGCAACATATCAGATGTTGAAAGTGAGACATTTTACCACTTCATGAAAAAACTGGTCTCCTCACTTCACAGATGTTTAAAGACTTGTTAAAAGAAGAGTAGACAATACAAAATGGTAAACATGGCCCTGTCCCAACTTTTTTGAGATATGTTGCTGCCAACAAACTCAAAATGAGCCAATATTTTTCATGAAATAGTAAAATGTCTCACTTTCAACATTTGCTATGTTGTCTATGCTCTGTTGTGAATAAAATGCATTTATGAGATTTGCAGGTCATTGTATGAAGTTTTAATTTACATTTTACACAGCATCCCAACTTTTGTGGAATTGGGGTTGTAGAAATGTAAAATACATCATTACATTTCACTGTAATATAGGAAATCGTTCAGAAGTTAGCACGAAGGAAAGTTAAACATTAGAGCATCGAGTTAGTTAGTTAGTAAGCAAACGGTGCAGCAACATCAATCACTGGGCTGAAAAAAATCAGATGAACGTTCTGGAAGCCGTCGCGACAGGTGACCTTCATGCGATGGAATATCCAGAAGAGCTCTGTGATATAAACCCCTACCTAAGTTGTGACAGGCGGAGACAATACCACAGTAATCACTACAGTACAACCAAATGCCGACCTATACCCAACACCGAGTGCTGGCTCAGTTTCTCTCTTACTTAAACGAAAACATGCCCAATTCCACACCATGCTACCAGCCAACTCAGAATTGCTAACTGCTGAGCAAAGCTGCACGTCAAGGAGGTAGAGAGGAGAGACGAGGCTATATAGCTCATCTTCAATAACGCATTCATCAGTATTTAAGGGCTCAGGAATGGATGTAGCAGGGATGGAACTTTTGGTGCCAGTGATCATGGAAATATTGTCCTGATATATAACAAAAGGCGAGTACTCGGCGAAAGGAGAGGGAATGCTTACAACTAACGAAGCACAACCACGCGGCCAGTTTAGAAACACAAAGCGAAAATGTATAGACTAAAATGCAGAGACAATGTGCGAATATGGACCAGTGGATGTGGTTGAACAGGAGAACAGATACATGAAACCTCCATCTTTACTCAACAGTATGCACTCTCTCACTCAACCCTTCCTCCAACCTCTAACACAAGGCATCACACTGTCCGTAAACTAACAACTACACTCCTCCTGCTCTTGTTTACAATTACCCTGAGCTGCCGGCAGGAGTGAATTAAATCTGAAATCAAGGCACTGTGCTTCATCTGGAAACATTCTAATGATTTAAATAGCGTGTGCTCTCTCTGGCGGGCACAGAAACTGAAGCCTGTACATCAGTGGCAGGGCTGGGCCTGAGTCAAACCAAATGACTCTTCTGAAAGGCCGTTTAATATCTAGAGGAATGAATCCAGTGGGACTGCGTGAGATGCCACAGAACAGACACACGGCGCTGACGGTGATGAGCACTTGGGCCGTGGCGGCACAACAAACAGAAGCGGGGGCGATGTGGCGTGGCACACTAAAAGCCGAGGCTTTACCTGGAATGTAGACTAGAGGGAGGGGAGGATCATCGTCAAGAGCGTACACGCAAATAAAAACAAGGAGAGAGAGAACAGGGTGATTAAAAACCGGGGGTCGTTAAAGTACACGGGGAGACCAAAGGGAAAACTTTAAATAGAGAAACACTAGAAGAAGAATACGGTCTCGCTCACAGAGTAAACACACACACCCACACAATTTGAAATACTTCAAAGCTTTCAGACACCACTGAGATGCCAGCAAAGATTACTTAATATTCAAAAATAAACATCCAATCTTCCATAAATATTGGCAAGAATTGTGCAAAAAAAAAAAAAAACTGTACTTCAGTGTTTCAAAACATAAGAAGCATCCAAAGATTTAAAGTATTCCAAACACTTATTTAACCCCAGTGAGGTCTATGCACAACCGCATGAACAAGGGCAATCAAATGTGCGCAGACATACTCTAGCCACCGGTTATTTGGTCCTGATCCGATGCGAGGGTCACCAATCTAGTGTAGTTAGGGCCAATTTCTCAGAGCTCGATGTCGTTTTTGATTGACAAAAAGGGAGTGAGATTAAAGCGAAAAAAGATGATTGGGGAGGACAGCCAGTGGGAGGCGGGGCTCCCCCTCTGACCTGGTCTCTTTGGAGCCTTCTTGGTGGGCGTGTCCTTGCGCTTGGCGGGCACGGCGGGGGAATACAGGATCCCGGAAGAAGCGCTGTTCTTGCGGAAGTGCTCCTTCAGGCCCTTTATGGAGCGGTCCAGCTGAGAGGAGCGCACCTGGAAGTACACCGTCATGAAGTCTGCAGAGAGAGCACCGCAAAGAGGAGCGGAGAGGGAGATCACATTAATGCAGGGACGTCAACTGGGTATACAGCACTGAGATGAAGTTTTTTCTTTTTTTTTGGCATCTCCAATCCCACCCGAATCTGGAATGCCCAATTGGTGAACTATGTACAAAGCTTGCTCGCTTGCGACCCCTTGCTGCCAACTCAGGAGAGTGAAGACAGTTCACGGCTCTCCTCCGAAGCACGTACCCGTCAGCCACTGCTTCTTATACACTCATTGGTTGAATCTTCGCAAGTTCAGAATGAGGGTGGAGGATACCCGGATATGAACAGGCTTAGAATCTTCCTGACAAGCGCCCGTCTGGCCAACAGGAGGCGCTTGAGCAACGTACATAGCTGTTTAATCATTTCCCCTTCCCAGCAGTCCCTTCCCAATTGAAACCCTGTAGTGCGATGGCCAGCAGTGCGCTACTCTGAAAAAGCTGCCCACCACTGCTGGTTGGTACGACCGGGGCTCGAATCGCGACCTGATGGTCACTTCTGCACTGCAACACAGTGCCTTAACCATGTGAGCTATCCGGCAGCTCGAGATGAAGCTTCAGGCCCATTTTAAACAATGCTGTGACGCAAAAAAATCAACTTACCTAAATACCAAAAAATATATAATTAGTGCCATTAAAAAAGCACAGGTGAGGCTGCTGTGGGCTGGGTCGGTTAGCGACGCTGCCCACCTCCTGCTCTCGGATACACAGCTGACCGACTGTTGACCGGTAACAGTGTCATAAGACATACTATTCTCTGGAAGCGGAAGAATTTCTTTTTTGTTGGCTTTATATAGGCTTTTGACCACACCAAAAAGAACGAGTCAAGTGTCACTGTGCACACTGCAAACAACTAAATGTTTGTCATTACAGAGGTGCATGGCGCATCCATGTGGCGGGCATTAGGATTGCAATACCATGCATTTCTCTTCATTTCACTTATATCTCACAGCAAAAAAAAAACTACAAAAACCAATTAGATTCCTCAATTTGCAACAAATACAGTACATACCTCACGCATGCATTTTTAAATGGTGTAGTACACTTTAATGTAGTACATTACAGAGCGCTGTGAACTGCTTAAAATTAAATCAAATCCATATTCAGTGTGACTACCCTCTGCCTAAAAATTAGGAGCACCATCCTGCTGTTTTATAGTTTTATAAGATAATTGCCCGCTTGGTTGTTCACGGCATACTGAACTTGCCACAGGCCTCCTTTCCAAATCATACAGACCAAATTTCACGGCAGTCAGTTAAATGGTGTGTGAGCCATATGAAATGTCATTTTTAAGATTTTTCAATGTGTTCACTACGTGGAGCAAAAGGGCTCAATTAAAGACATCATAAATACTTCACAGATTGAATATTGCCAGTTTTATGATTATCTTAATTACATACACGAAACTGAACTGACCTGAACCAAACTGAACTGAATCCAGCTGAACGCAACTGAACAAAAATGAATCAAATGAAAATAAACTAAACCGAATCGGAATGAGAAATGAATCAATCAAAACTGAACCTGAATTGCACTGGACGGAGGTGAGATGACCTGACGTGAACTGAAACAGTGAGAGAGCGACCCCTGGGGGCCGCGAGCAGGAGGACAGTTACCCTGGTTGCGGCCGTACTCCACCAGCCAGCCGGAGATGCAGATGATGTCCTGCAGCACGGCCTCAGGGAGGTGCTCCAACGTCACCTCCTCCTGCACCTCCAGCTCCTCGTCCATCCCGATGGCGTCCAGGATGAGCACGGGCGGAACCGGCTTGCTGTAGCGCGTTAGCAAGGCGCGGAATTCTGCCTCCAGCAGCTCCTTCCCCTTTTCAAAGCGCGCTTTCTGAAAAATAAGCGTAAAACACACACATACATGCTACTTCTGAACCAAGAGAAAATTTAAGGCGCACAAAGAAGATGGTGAGAGATCAAGGAGAGGTAAGAGCAAGCATTACCACTGTGTTGAGTTCTGGGCTGTCTGGATTGTTGTCCTGGAAGTACTCTACTGCCTTTTGGATCTTGGCAATGCAGGCCAGATATTCATCCAGTCTCCCAGCAGGTCTGAAATACCCAAACACAAACCCAGACACAATGCACAACTTCACACTGGAAAGTCTGCGACAGAGTCCTGTACCAGTCGAATATTTGTAACTTTGCAGGCCCTTTCGTATGTTGGCTTATATTTTCATTGGCTGGATGGACCAAGAATTCAGTGGTTGTCATTGCTATAGAATATCGACATAGTAGGATTTGCAACAAGAGTTGTCAGAAAGACAACAAAGCTCGCCGGGGCAAGGTTAAAGTTTTTCTTGCACGCGGACGGACGCGGACGCCGGGGGTACGACAATAGCTCTCCGGACGTTACTCGTCCTAGCGAGCTAAAAAAATCAGCTGGCAATGAAGCAATGAATAACAGAATTACTATGGATATGACTGCTTGGCTCAGACTTAATCAGAGACTTCTTTTAAGCCTAAATACACCTGTGTTGCCTGACAATTTCCTTAAGAAGCCTGTCAACACGTCTTGAAAGCAAAAAACGGCCTTCGCTCATTTGTGCAGTCCACAGCACAGATGACTGAACACAGTAATACCAGAGGTTCTCAAGCGAACAGATTTCACCACCTTCGTGATAGTTCTGAACCCCCCTCTCTCACCCTCTTCCGCCCACCTCCTTTCCCTCTCTCCTTTTTCACCTCACACTCGCCAACCCTCCACCTGCTCCCTCTCTCACCCCTCCCTGATGATCTTGTCTGTGTCCTTTGCTACATGGTAGTAGCTGATGACGTGGTCCAGGCAGGAGAGGGTCTTGTCCACATTCTCCTGTAGGCGCTGAAGGTTCTCAGTCTGCTTGTGCACGGGAATGATTGAGTTTTCCAGCTGCACCAGCCGGCTTTCAAAGGACGACAGGATGGACACCTGCAGGACAAAGTTAATCACCTTGACAATCGCCATCACTGGCAAAGATTTAACTTGAACGCAGCTTTTAGTGTGCCATTTCCTGTTGCCAAAAGAGGTCCCATTCTTAAAACTAAAAAATAACAAGTGTCTGCCACTAACATGGCAATATCCCCCGCTGCCTCAATTTTATGTGTCCGTACGGACAGACGGAGCCCAATACTATATCCCCCACTTCACGCTAATCGCGCGGCGGGGGATAAAAATGATATACTTCTCCTCGGAAGCAACGACTTTTGTAGCAACAATTAGCATTCCTGGCTGAAACTTTAGCTACTATAAGAAGGTTCACATCGGACCACTATGACAGTTCAGCCTTATGATAAATGATATGGAGAGGCTCATTTATGACAGACATACACTGACAGTAAAGTTTGGTGTGCAGTGGACATAGATTTTAAAATTCCACGGTGTGTCTGATGTTCATAGCCCTCGGTTTTCACCAGCTAAAGCTCTCACCATGCCTTTGGTCAGCTGATCACTCTTCTCCAGATTTTCTCGGATGAATGACAGAGTATCTTGTTCCTAAGGAGAGGCAAACACCAACATGACATTGACAATACGTAACCAAAAGCTTGTGACTTAGTTTACAACTAGACAGTCCAGTCGGCAGAGACCACATGGGCGTAGCCCTCAAAAGCCCGTTTCTCGTCTTTTTTGCGCATTTTTCAGCCAATACGGTCACCGCAGCAACTGAGATCGATAGGTGACATAAGTGAAGTATAACACATGTCCATACCAAATATGAAAGTAATCCGTCAAAAATTACAGCCTGTACTGTGTCCACGAGGAAGTGTATATGTATCAGCACAAGTTTGTGCATTATTCCGCCAATGCTGTCGCTATGGCAACCAAAATCGATAGGTGTCATAAGTGCAGCATGTCCAAACCAAATATGAAAGTAATCGGTCGAAAATTTCAGCCTGTACTGCATCCGAAAGAAAATCTATATGTTTTACCGCTAATTTGCATATTATTCAGCCAATACTGTCGCCACGGCAACCACAATTGCTAGGTGTCATAAGTGAAGTAAAACAAATGTCCATACCAAACATGAAAGTAATCAGAGAAAAAATACAGCCTGTAGGGCGTCCAAAAGGAAGAGTCTACGAAAGCGGCAGCGGCCGCTGAGATGACGCATGTGAATCCTTAGCAGCCGCTCGACTTCATCCGGGGGCCACAATGATTGGCAAGCTAAATAGATAAATTATCTTCCCAAACATAACCAAGCTTTCTGCTCCATCAAGCTACTCAGCCATTATTAGCTACAATACGCCATGTCTTGAACCCATGACCAACTCTATTCTTTGATGGCCGCTTTCAAGTAGTAGCTGAGTCTAACATTAAAGCAAACAGCAGTTCATTGCCATAGTCCAGTAGGATGCATAATGGGTAGGTTATCCTGGGCTGGCAGCACAAGTTGTCATCCATTTTTCATTGAGATAAAGGTGTACTTGCAGACAGTCAAGTTCTGAAGTCTTTGCCATAAAGAAAAGACTGCCAGCATTAGAAACCAGTGCAAAATTGCTGTGTGAATACATGGACATCTAACGAACAACTAGTAACCCATAACAACAATCAGAATAAGCACATACTGTATATGCTGCACTTAATGACCAACTTTGACATAATAGGCCTGGTATTGAGTCCAGAACAGTATGAGTCATAGTTAATGCAGCAGAGGACAGTGCTTGCTGCTTCGTCTCATTCTGTGAAGCTTCATGCTATTAGTTATATGCATGAAGATAAAAGGGTTTATAAAAGCAGTAACATGCATATAAAAGAAATAAGAAGAAATACAGAATCATTAGTTGAGGCATTATAGCCATTTCACTTCAACATTTCAATGCAAAAACTAATTCCCCAGTTGAATTTTCAGTTTTTTTCCCCCAAATCGTGTATTTGTTGGAGAAATTTCACAAGCAATTGTATAACAGTACAAAATTGAAGCAAATGGTATCTTAAACTCCTTGTTATAACTTACTTGCTTGCTTGCTTTGTGTCTCATTTGTCAAATTGTAATATTCTCAATGGTTTTAAAAGACTACTTTTAGCTTTCGCTGGGGTTGCGTTCATTTCATGGCATTGAAAGCAAGCAGAGCTGTACTACCATAGTAATACCACAAACAAAGGTGAGGTGCAAAATGAATGAACATTAATTCACAGTCTTCACAGGATTCGGAGCAACACCCACAGTTATAGCACACGTGGTCGAGGAGTTCATGATCCTGGAAATTCATTGATTCACGGCCAAGTCATTGTTGATTCTCAGTGCTTAATAATGAATCTGAGAACAATTTAAATTTTAAATTTCATTAAGTTACTGAGTATTTTTGGCACATCTTTAGTCTAAAAATTATGTGAGCGGGAATTCTAAATTGTACAGGTGTCCTGCATCGTTGAAGCCATTTTCTCAGCCTCACGCAAATTCTGAATCATAAATCCCTTCAAGAGGGGTCATGCATAGATAAACAAGGATTGACTTGATTTGAAAAAAAAAAAAAAAAGTTCTGAAACGTTTTTGAAGCGAATTGATCCACCACAATCTTCTGAAGAATATAACTTCTTGATATTGCAGTAACGGTCTTGGACTATAGCAAAATAAACATAGAATTAACACTGAGTTTCACAACCGTTCCACACACAGGTAGTTGCAGAAAGAAGGTAGAAATTCCACTTAACATGAGAAGCATCAAATCAAGAAAATTGACAACCTCGTCAGAATTTTGGGATAGCAATTGCGGCCGGAACAAAAAGCAGCACTTCCGATCGGCGGCATAACGGTCAGTGGCCGCCGCTGAACCTAATATTGCCAATTGCCTAATAATTTATACGCTAACTGGCCACACAGACTTCTTAAGACAGCGCACCAGAACTGTGCCGAATCCGCTGACCTCAATTGATCGATGGTTTCACACCCATAGTTCAATGTTTTCTTGGCACATCTGCCTGGGGTACCCAATTTATACAATAAGAAGAAATTGCCAATTTTATGGCAACATTACTGCTTATGTCGAATTTGCTCATCGGGAGGAACAGCTGACGATTTTTATGAGCCCACAGTTTAAGGTTTTGCGGGCACATCTGGTCGGGGTAAGGAATTTTAGCGAGATGAATACATTTTGTGAGACCATTATCGTTATCTGATTACGCGCATTTAAAATGCACCTGCCAACTCAATCGCTTTTGGGGCGATTTTTTTTTTCTTTCAGAATGAAACGCCCCAAAAGCGGTGGAGTTGGCATGCATGCCTGAAGATCGCCAGCACACCATTCACAGCTCGTCTTCCGGAGCTGGCCAGCTGATTATTTACAAAGCTTGTGTCATCTCACCTGCTTCAGTTTTTCCTCAATCTCTCTTTTCCGCGCTGACGCATCCTCGGTCGGGATCATCCTGACAACGGAGTTTTACCCTTTAACTTGCGTGATGATCTACAGCACTTAGCCAGTGTTTTGTCGTTTACGTTTATTGCGGTGCTACTGGCTAACTTTCAACCGCATTAATAGACGAATGAACATCCTTATTTACTGTATTCGTTTCCGTTTCCGGTTTGTGAGCAAAATGTCGTCGGTAGTTTCCATCAGCCATGTTTGTTGTGACACAGCCTGTTTCTCTTCAAAGCAGATGTTGATCACAGACACAGCCAGAATCGCTCCCATTTCAAAAAATGTAGTAAGAATTTTCTCTAGAAGTGATGGTGCTATCTACAGTTTATCAAGCTCTTTTTAAAGAAATAACTCTTAATACATCTTAGCTTTCTAATCCTATCCAGAAGAGTGCATATCATCTCAAGTCACAACTGAGTGATTAAATCAATTAAATCTAATAATGGGAACACTTGCGAATGAAGGATAATGATAAAAAAACAAGTTAAGACTCGAATACTTATTTGTTCTCGTCTTAACAAAAAATGGCTACAGACGACACCCTTACAAAAAAGTGTACTTCAAGTTCATTTTGAAAGTAAACTTCAAGTATACTGGTTGTAAACTTGTAAGTATACTTCAATACTTCTAGGGACTAATTTGACCCACTTTAAGTTTATAAGTATACTTTAAGTGTAAGAGTGACAACTGAGCGTACCACTAGTTTAATTCAAAAATTTTAGCTCATGAAAGTATACTTTGAAGTATACTGAAAGTAAATTCAGAGATATACATCATTAAAAGATTATAATTAATGACACTTTTAGACCAGTATTATATGAGGATCACTTGTTGGTTATTTTCCTCAAAATACACATTAGAATTGAATAATACAGTATTTCTGATTACTGTATTGCTATTTTAGATGCTCACATGAATGGATAATTCCCCATTGGAATGCTAAAGGCTCAATTTGATACTTGAATCTTCTGATTAGGTAGCAGCTGTTTTACCCACTGCACCATACTACCTGAAAATAGTATGCTATTTTCTTTTTTATTCTGAAGCATAAAGTATACTTTCATAAACTAAAAGTGAGCTGGTGCTAAATAATCAAGCAAGTCTTTATAGAATGCACTGTGGTGTAGTGGGTACAGCTGCAGCCCTTTAGCCAGAAAATATTAGGATCAATTCCTGCTTGGAATGGTTTTCCTTTATCTGAGTATTTACATGAACATTGTAAATAAATTCCTATGTGTGTCTAGAAAAGAATAATGGACATGATGTGGTCATAATTACTGGAAAGAATGTATAATTAAGCATATTTAAAATGTACATAAAGTACTCCATATATCCAAGTTTACTTGCAGTATACTTCAAAGTATACTTTAATGAAGTAAAAATTTAGCATTATGTAAACTAACAGTATATTCAAAGTTTGCTACTCTTACACCTATACTTAAAATGTATTTTTATAAAGCAGTCCAAATTAGTCCCATGATGTATTGAAGTCGTACACTAACAAGTATACTGCCAGTATACTTGAAATGTACTTAGTTTACTTTAAAAATGAAGTTAAAGTTACTTCTTTTTTTGTAAGGGTACTCATGAGAGTTTTTGGCATTCACGAAAAGTTAATTTAAATAAATGATTTAAAACAGGTCAAGTCTGATTAATTATGGGGAATGTTCTATGCCTCCTATTTTGCATTCATCTGGTACCATTGCCAGGTTACCTTTTTAACATCCAAAAAGGCAATCACTGATCGAAAATCCCTGCTGCTTTTTGTCCATACGCATGCTCTGATTTTACCTGATCCTGATAAAATCTAAATGTTAGATGAATGAGATTCATTATGTCTCAAATTTTAGAGTAAAGGTTTCACTTCTTTGATATCAGGCAAGAAAAGAAAAACGCAGTTATATTTTCATACCTTGACGTGTTTCGACAAGAACCCCCGTCTGCTTCAGAAACATGTCCAAGTATGAAAACATGACGTTTTTCTTTTCTAGTCTGATATAGAAGTTAAACGATTAAATCTAAATGTGGTTAAAGGGAATAAAAAAAACTATTGATCAATGTAATTTTTTTCCTCACCATCACCTAACATAATTAATATTGAATAGTATTGTAAAACTGCAGCATAACTGGTTGTGTAGACTCATATTTGGTTTGTAATTTCCAGTGGCTGGGAGGAAAGCCTGCTAACCCAAGCCACAAAATCACTACATTGAAAATCAAAACTTTGCAGGGATGTGCAAGGGGGAGAGCAAAACAAATTAACACTTTCCATAAAACTAATACTTCTGTATTCATTTTTGCCAAATTTTTACTTAAATGTCCTGAGTTCAAGTCTAATACAATTGAGATGATGCAACATATAATTCAAAGTAATTTACTTTTAACTATTTTATCATTCTATGTTCCAAAAATATTATATTCACCAAGACCTCTCGTCAATGTATACATCTGACCACCAAGGAAGTGAGGTCTGTTGGGGCAGGCTGCTAGGAGGAGCGGCATTGCGAACACTGTCTCACTGTGGGTCCAGTAAGAGTAGCACACACACCTTTAGGGTTCATTGCAGATCAACAATGTCCAGCCCATACTTACTTAGGGTTGATTTAGGCCTGCCTCTGTGGGGCAATCACTTAAGAGCCAACGTTTTGCCAATGAGCAAATTCTCATGGGACGGTGCAGGCAGCTCCTAGCGGGCCTTTGATAACACTAACTGGACCCTTGGAGGACCAATGGCAGCTTGGTGAAGGTCAACAATAGGCAGCACACACTGGTCGAGTTAGGGGTGTCTAAGCGGGGCCATCACTCAGAGACCAATGTTTTGCTAATGAGCATTTTTTTCATGGTCATGTGCCAGCAGCCCTAATTGGGCCTTTGGTAGTCCTAACTGGGCCCTTACGAGAACCGTGGTGGCTTGTAGGTCATCAACAGTAGGCAGCCCACATTTACCTGAGGTTGAGTTTGGGTTGCCTGTGCATGGCCATCACTCTCGGGCCATCATTTTGCTAATGAGCAAATTCTCACAGGCCCCACAAGGCAAGCCGCTTGGTGCAGCCCTAGCCGGGCCCTTACGGGCCTAGTAGTGGCTTACTTGCCAGGACCTTACACTCAGGTTGTTAGCGTGGGTATGTAAAGATACTGTTCAGTGAATGTATGGCCAACATAAAAGATCCAGTACCACATAAAAAGCCATCTTATCTGCTTGCTTCTGGAGATAAACATCATCTTGTCACAGTGATGGGTATTGCACCTTTTCCTCCCAACTTCAACTTGACAAATACATGGAATGAAAATTACTTGGAGACAGCAATCATTTGAATTTAATGAACCCATGCCATGGTAAATTCAAAACCACAAGAAAATTGCTGATGTAGAGGAACTCTAATGAGTGAGCCCAAGATATCAAATTTATGAAACAAGAGAAGTGGTTTTAGTTTATTCTGAGCCTTTGGTGAGGAATAAATTAAAATTACCGCTCAAGTTTTATAAATTTGTTATCTCAGGCTCACAAATTTGAGATCCTATTTATCCCATACATGTTACTGTTGTATAATTTGGAAAATTAAAGATAAGCGTCAGCTTCAATTGGGTGGTCTACTCAAGCCAATGGGATGAATAATTAGCTAGCTAGCATGCTAACACTTTTGCCATTAAAAAAGTATAAGATATCAAGTTATTAAATGAAAATGAAAGACCTTGAAAGAACTCATATCAGAGGTTGTTTTGATCCAGGCAAGGAACCAGATGCAGACACAGAGTACAATCCAAAGATGGGTATATAATGATAGGAATACAGTAGTAGGAATGGTGAGGCCAAAGCCCAGAACAGTAAGAGGGGAAGTCCAGCTTGGCAGGTGTTAACTGGACAAAGAAGGGGGGTGTCCGCATCCAGCCAGTGATTGTCCCAGGTGGTGCATTCCCCGCACCACAGCAGGACTGCTTGACAACAAGACCAAGCAGTTTAGCAGGAACCAGTCCTAATCCTGGAGACCGATGAAGGTTTGGAAGGTGTTCCTGAAGAATTGGCCGGGAGGAACAGACTGGCACTGATGATTAACAGAGACACAACCCCAATTCTGAAGACCAATATTAAGCCTTGAGAGTGTTTTCCTATCAATAAGACTCTGATGAGTAATGACATTTTTCTCTATCATTAAAGTACTGACAAATACATAAAGAGGAGCTTTCTACAGTATGAGAACAAAAACTGAATAGTACAGTTTAGATGGGCAAAACATTACAGTCCAGCAATTTTGCTAGACAAAACATAAGCCAATATACACAGACCACACACACAAGCAGCATGGCACATAATACATTACACCTGGGCCAAAGTTAATGCAAACAAAAATTAGTCAACGCAGAGCAAAAGACTTTGTGCAGCTATAGACGCCGGCGTCCGTAAATTACAAAATTTATTTCCTAAACAATTCTGTATTTGAATTTCCAAATGTCTAGCTTCACTGGAATAATTTTCAAAAATGTCTGTGACACAAATTCTGAGTTATACAGCTTAAATAGGCTCATGAACAACAGGAAAAATTGGCAAAATTTTGTATTCTGCGCAAAGGGGTTAAGTATTGGCATTAGTGATTTGAAAACAAATGGGGCTAAGTGATGATTAATCCCAATGATCTCACTATTTGGCTTCATGCAGGGAAGGAGCCAAGTGTGACTTAGCATAACAAGCTTGCACAAAGCCTGTTTTTGCACAAACAGTTAAGAGTCAAAGCCCTGAGCCCATACTGTTTCAGCTGACTGTGAAAGAAGTACTTTGTATATTGCGATGATAAACAGAGGAAAAAAAATATACGCAATCATTTTCTCCCTGCGTGAATAATTCAATTATGACCAAAATTGCACACTGCATATTTTGGCGTGAAACCCTTGTGTTTCTTGGTTCTATATTTAGATGTAGTTCTTAATTATTATTATTTATATCCCTGAACGTCGAATGGCGTTCCGGGGATATTATGTTTTTGGTCCGGCCGCCGCCTTACATGTTCTCTGTATACGCGATAACTTCAGTAATATTTCAATGAGAAATTTCTTGTTTTGCATATAAGTAAATATCATAAAGAGGAAGAACTGATTCAATTTTGGACAATTTACAATGTGTAGAAAACTGAAAAATCATATCATATCTCTGGAAATATTTGTCTGATTGACCTCAAATCAAGTGCAAATTAAAGGTCATGACCTGAGAATGTGTCCCACGCTGACATTATACCTGTTTGGTTCAAAATTTTGACACAAGGTGGAGCTTTGTCACATAAAATTCACCATTTCTGATAGGACACTTTGTCAAAGAGAATATTTATTAAAACATAGAAGCATACATTGAGTTTGGCGGTATGGCTCTGTTCGAGAGATCCCTGCCCGTCCAGCGTGGAACCGAAGGCAAGGAGCTGCTGTTAACCCCCCTGTCCATAGAACAGAGCCAACAGCACAATGACCTCAGACAGAAGAGACATTGTTATGTGTGACAGGTAGACATGAAAGAACAGGATTACAGAATGCTACAAATGACAGGAGGAGCTGGGAAGGAGGAGGGGTGTTAAGCGTACATGCTGCAGAGCCTCTGCTCAGAATGCAAGCTTAAGTAAACTAGCATATGAATCAAGCAATCATGTGACTGCAAATCAGGTGACATCCAAGAGCACTCAGGTGATTCAAGCTCGACAAGCGGCTCCTATAGCTAGCAAGCTTGACTCCGTGCCTATCAGAATTTACGACAAGCTCAATTTTTGCCATATCTTTGGAACCATTTGTCCAATTGACATGAAACTATGTGCAACTGCAAGGTCATGCCCTCACAACGTGTCACATGATGACATCATAGCTGTATGGTACAATATTTTTCCACCAGGTGGCGTTTTGTGATGGAAAATTACCATTTTGACCATATCTTCAGAATCATTTGTCCAATTGACCTGAAATTAAGTTCAAATGAAAGTCTATTCAAGGTTTATTCAAGGATTAGGGAATTCGAGGATTGGGGGCATTCAGGGATATACCCCAAGCCGTCGCCTCCGATTTGTTATGGCACTAGAAAGAATCTGCTTTGCACCTAGTTCATACACAACCTGCTGAAACAATCCTGAAGTGAAATTGCTACCTTGGTCTGACTGAATTTCCCTGGGAAGGCCAAACAACGTGAAGAACTTTATCAAAGCCTTCGAGATTGCAGTTGCCTTGATGTTACGTAGAGGTATGGCTTCGGGGAATCTGGTAGATGCACACATGATTGTCAACAAGTACTGATTTCCAGATCTAGTCTTGGGTAATGGACCAACACAATCAACAATGCTCTCAGAGAATGGCTCCCCAAATGCTGGGATAGGCTGCAATGGAGCTACAGGTGGGTCTAACTGGTGTTTTCCAACTACCTGACAAGTGTGACAGGTTTTGCAAAAGTTGGAAACGTCTTTCCGAAGCCCAGGCCAAAAGAAGTGTTTCATGATCTTATCAACAGTCTTGTTAACACCAAGATGACCTCCTAAAGAGCCATTGTTAAGATCTCATTCCTGTAGACCTTCGGAACAACAATTTGCCTGACCACTGCCCAATCTGCATTGACAGGGATATCAGGAGGGCGCCACTTCCGCATCAACACACCATCCTTGAGATAATACCCAACTGGAACTGCGTCTATTTCTTTATCAGGTCGGGCTCTCCTCCTTAGTGCACAGATTTCAGGATCATTAGTTTGCTCCTCAATCAACCGCTTTCTGGACAGAGACAAGTCTCCAGACACATTAGAATCACCAAACCCATCTGGCTGGCTGAATAATGAACTGATAAAAGTGTCTGATAAGTTCTCAAACGGAGAAACCATAGTAGGCGAATCAAAGTCATGAGGCGAACCACCTGAGTCCTGACTATTCAATGTGCTGGACGGCACCACATGATCTTCTTCTTTAGCCTTCTTAGCCATAGCACGAGTCACTGTGCAAGAAGGATACAGAGATGGGTCCTCATCCCCATCTTCAGTGCTCGGCTGTGAAGTAAGATGTACAGGGGGAACTACTTTGCCCCCAGCCAAGTCATTGCCTAGCAACAGAGAAACACCCTTTGTAGGTAGACTTGACATTAGTCCCACCTTTACGTGTCCTGTAACTAAATCTGACATCAAGAATATAGAGCGCAGGGGTACAGATACAGTCCTCCCTTCAATACCTTGTACAAGTATGAAATCCACTGAAGCGGTCTCATCAAGTAACTCCAAGGAGTCCATCAACAAAAGTGACTGAGAAGCTCCGGTAGGATATATATGGGGACAGGAGTAGTATGCTCATTCAGAGCCACAAATCCCTCTGACACAAATGGAAGAAATTCCTCCCTCACAAAGTCAGCAGTAGCCCCACCAGAAGCAGGCAATTTAGCAGATCGGTCATCTACTACAGGGGTTTCTAACCTTGCTTTCACAAAGGCATTTGGTTTGGTGTCCTTTTCTTTTTCTTTCTTAGCTTTAAGGAACCAACAGTTAGTTGTAACATGACCAGATTTCTTGCAATAACTGCAAACTAGACCACTTTTGTCACTGTCAGCTTTCACACTTTGATCAGACCTGTTACTGGATTTCTGAGCACCATCACCAGATTTGTCTTTGTCTTTGGGTGAGGAATCTTGGGTATCACCATAACCCTTTTTCTGAAATTGGGACCATCTATTGTTACTGCTAGACTGAAATTTGGACTTGTGTGAGAACATGTTCATCTGCAAATTTAGCAGCTGATTGCAAATTCAGTGCTTGCTTCTCATTAAGGTAGGTCTTAACATCATCCTTAACACAGTTCTTGAATTCTTCAACTAACACCATCTCTTTTAGCGAGTTGAAATCATCCTTGACCTCCATAGAAGTACACCAGCGCTCAAAGCAAACCTTCTTCTTATTAGCAAATTCCACATAAGTCTGATTTTCAGATTTCTTCAGACCCCTGAATTTGTTGGTAAGCCTCTGGAACCAACTCATAAGCTCTCAAAATAACCTTTTTGACAACCTCATAATCAGAGGAATGATCTGCAGACAAAGCCGAATAGGCTTGTTGAGCTTTACCCTTGTGGACAGCTTGCAACATCAGAGGCCAGTGTTCCTTTGGCCACTGGCAACTCTTTGCTACCTTTTCAAAACACTGGAAATAGTTGTCAACATCCTTTTCTGAAAATGGAGGCACCAATTTTGCCTCCTGGCTGGCACAAAATTTATTTTTAGTTTCAATTTCCTCCCTTTCTTCTCTTCTCTTGCTAAATTTTTTTAATTCAAATTTTCTTTGTTTTTCTTTTTCCTCCCTCTCAAATTCTCTTTGTTTTTCTCTTTCCTCCCTTTCAATCTCTAGCATTTTTAATTTAAGTTCCATTTCTATATTTGGATTTTCCACTGGAAACTGTTCCAGATCTCCTGGTGCAAACACATTTTCATCAATGTAATATTCAACTATCTCTCTAGCCAGTCTTGCTTTTCGCATGGCTGGTTTTACCTCTGTCAGCTCTAAATGTCTGCAAATTTCTAGCAGTTCTGTCTTTTTAAAAGACTTCAAAACCTCAACGGTTGGTGATGCCAAGAAATCATCCATTGCTGTTTATCTGTCAATATATATGTATTCAATAAAAAAAAAACAATTTTACAATTTGAAATGTTAGATTTTCAATGAATTACTCACACAATGGTCTATCCCGGATGAGCCCCCAATTTGTTATGGCCCCAATTTGTTATTACATTTACAACACAACAGCAACAGCAACAGCAAGGGATGACAGACAGTTTTAAAAACTTAAACACATTTAATGAACAAACAAAGACAATAACAACTAACTAACAACTACGCTACAGACTAACATTGATTAACAAGACAAAAAACAGAAATATTCACAGTCCCTTTTTGGTGGGGTGGCTTGGTGATGTCCTGGGTGAGGAAAATGTTCTATGGGGCAAAAATCCACAAAAGAAACTTCACTGGCCTTGAACAGAATGACAGGTCTGGTCACATGTATCCTTCTTCTTGCAATTTCTCCTACCTCTTTACTGTCTCAATTCTCCCCTTTATATACTCTTTTGCAGACCCCTCCCACCTTTTAGACTTTTTTTTTCTTTTCTCTGGGACTTGATTCAGACATGCCCGAAACATGCCCAAACCTAGCTCCAGTCTGAGCTTAACAAAAAAAGGTAAATATCCAGTGGCCTATATTCACATTACAGATGGCATAAGCCTAGTTTGTATTTTGGAAATAAAATCTAAGTTGTTTCTCTGCTTAGAAAGCCCCCATCTACTTATGCTTGTTCAGCTCAACAGCTTTTCTCTTCATGTCCTCGATCGTCTGGACCTGCTCGGCTGTTCCAGCCTCTTTGAGTCTCTCAAGCAGGAAGTCGAGGTGCTGAACAGTAGACCTGCAGTTTGGTCGCAGGGCGATCTTATCAAGGCTGTGGATGTGCTGGTAAGATTGCTGTACAAGTTCCATTTTGTCCGACTCAACATTTTTGATATCTTCCTGCAGACTCTTCTCCAGATTCTCTTTCGTGGCCTTCTCTCCAGATACTTTTAAGTATTGTTCCTTCAGTTTTTTGAAGGTCTTCATGACTTTTCTAGTGGTTGACTTGTACATTTTCTCTTCTTTGATGTGGTCATTGTAAGGGCATTTCTTGTCACAGACAGTACATTTCTGACTTTTCATGACAGCACACCAGTTCAGCCTTTTAGGACTGACTAAAGTACATGGATAATGACAGTTTGTCTCACACGTTTTGCAGCATGTGGCTGGACATCCAGCCTCTGTAGCGACTTTGATTTTACACGGTTCATCTACTTCAAATGTGAAGTCTTTCATTGCAGCAATGTCTTCTTTGTGTTTCTCCAAGGCATCTTGAGTTTGCCTGAGCATATTCTGTAGGTCTTCAGCTGAAGTTATTTGATCATGTAAACTCTGGATGCTCATTCCAAGCTGTTCTCGCTCCACTAACACTTCCTGAGTCATCAGCAAGCTTTTACTTTCCATGTTACGTAGCCTAACAAAAAACCTCTCCATGGTCTTCACTCCCATATCCCAATTTCTCCTTAAGTAATGTTCATTTTCACCCTCCTCATCTTCATCATCATCATCATCACCACCACCAGCAGTGGATACATTATTGAATTTGAAGAAAATTGGTTGTTTTTTCTCGTTCTTGGCACAGGGAACACCAGCTTCATCAATGGCCTCAAGGGCTGCAGGCTTCCCCCCATCACAGAATGTGATCAGAGCCATGATGTTATTCTCAATATCCTTCCCAAATAAAGACAAAATGGCATCGAATATGTAGCACTGAACATCAGTGAGGCGATTCTGTGAGGCCTTCACAACGACACACACTGCATCAATCTGGTGAACACCCTTTTCAGATTTAAACAGCTTGCTTATATTCGCAGCAATTTTCTCATCCTGTTTCACTCCAGCAGTGTCAGTGTAACCAGGGGTGTCAATGAACCTGAGGGAGAACGGAATTCGAACCCCTTCACTTCCATAGACCTCATACAGAGTGACAGCAGTGGTCTGAGATTTAGTTTGCCTTCGTTCTTCTTCTTTAACAATCTCAAAATGGACGTTGTCTGTGTACTTCACTCCAAGGATGTAGTTGACCATCACATTGATGAGAATGGATTTCCCCGTTCCGGTTTCTCCCATCATCAATATCGTCTTTGTTTCCCTCTGGCTCTTTTCTCCAAAGCTCCATCTTCTGACTTCTCCAGAATCATCTAGTGTCTCCTTAACAGTGTTTAGCAGGAACGTCTTTGGGGGTCCCTTATGAATTTGTATACTTTGACTGATTAATGACTGAAGTCTTGATAATGGTTTCCCATCAGTGTACAAGTCCCTGTAAACCAAACACACTTCATTATCAGGGCTGCTAAAACTAGACTGTCCAAAGACTGGGTTGCCAACATACAAGTGGCATAATGCTTTTTAACGGAGTTTATAACACAGAATACTGCATACCACCAATGAGTCAATGATGAATGAATATTTTGGATTATCTTGTATTAACGGCACATGTCAAGGTCTACTAAATGAACTTACAGTAGGTGGTTTGCGAAAATTTGGTTCTCATAGTTGAAAAGTTGTATGCAGGAGAATGCCCATTCCAACCCTGACCACCATCCAGTGGGTCTATACTGACCACAAGAGCAGTGGAACTGGTCCTTGGAGCGATGGAAAAATATTACCTAGACTATTGAGTCCTGCTTTCTTTCACATCACGTACATTGACCAATTTCATTTGCACTGTTTAGCTTGAGAAATGATGAACTGTGAGAAGTACAACCCCAATTCCGAAATAGTAGGGACTAAGTGGGAATCGTGAATAAAATCAAAACGCAATGACTTTCAAATCGCACCAGCCAGTATTTTATTCACAATAGAACAGAGATAACATAGCAAATGATGAAACTGAGAAATTTTACAATTTTATCCACAAAATGAACTCATTTTAAACTTGATGGCTGCTACAGGTCTCAAAAAAAGTTGGGACAGGGACCTGTTTACCATGGTTTAGTATCCCCTCTTATTTTTAACACAAAGTGGAGGCGTCTGGGCATTGAGACAAGTTTTTTGAGTTTAGCCATTGGAATTTGATCCCACTCTTGTTTAATACAGGCTTCCAGCTGCTGGAGAGTTTTGGGTCTCTGACTTTTCGTTTAATTATGTGCCAAATGTTCTCAATCGGTGAAAGATCAGGACGGCAGGCAGGGCAGTTCAGCACACGGACTCTTCTGCTACGAAGCCATGACGTTGTAAAAGCTGCAGGCTGTGGTTTTGCATTGTCCTGCTGAAATCCACAAGGCCCTCCCTGGAATAGATGTCATCTAGAGGGGAGCATATGTTGCTCTAAAACCTTTATATACCTTTCAGCATTCATGTTGCTTTTTAAAACATGCAAGTGTCCCACACTATATGCACTAATGCATCCCCATACCATCAGAGATGCTGGCTTTTGAACTGAATGCTGATAACAGGACGGGTGGTCTTTCTCCTCTTTAGCTCGGAGGGCACGACACCCATAATTTCCAACAAGAATGTCAAATTTGGACTTGTCTGACCACAGGGCACTTTGCCATTTTGCAAAATGTCCGTTTTAAATGCCCACAGAACACAGTGGCGCTTTCGGATCATGCTCAACAATGGCTTTCTTTTTGCATGATAGAGTTTTAGGTTGCATCTGTGGATGGCACGACGAACTGTGTTTACAGACAGTGGTTTCTTGAAGTACTCCTGGGCCCTTTTAGTAATCTCAATGACAGAATCATGCCGGTGAATGATGCAGTGGCGTCTGAGGGCCCGAAGATCACGGCCCGGGCATCCAGTAAATGTCTTCGGCCTTGTCCCTTATGCACAGAGATTTTTCCAGTTTCTCTGAATCTTTTGATGATGTTATGCACTGTCCATGATGAGACCTTCAAAGCCTTTGCAATTTGACATTGAGGAACATTGTTTTTAAACTATTCCACAATTTTTTACGCAAGCCTTCACAAGTTGGAGAGCCTCTGGCCATCTTTACTTCTGGGTGACTCAGCCTCTCTAAGACGTCCCTTTTATAGCCAATCATGTTACACACCTGATGCCAGTTAACTTATTTACTTGCTAAATGTTCTTTCAACTGATTCTCTTATATATTAATTGCTTTTTCAGCCCTTTTTGCATGTGTCCCAACTTTTCTGAGACCCCCTTGCAGCCAGAAAATTTGAAATATGCTCATTTTGTGGATAAAAATGTAAAATGTCTCCATTTCAACATTTGAAATGTTATCTATGTTCTTTTGAAAATAACATATTGGCTCATGTGATATGAAAGTCATTGCATTTTGATTTTATTCACAATTTACACTTGGTCCCAACTATTTCAGAATTGGGGTTGTAGTTTTAGTGCAGATATTACGATGCTCAAGGAAAAGTCCCGCAGGAAAACCCTGGGTCCTGGCATTTATGTGGACATCAATTTGATGGAGCTGTTTTGACAGCATGCAGAGAAGCAACTGTACATTTGGCAGGTGGTCATTTTGTTTTGGTTCATTGTTGTACATTTTAAATTAATTCTCATTTAATTCATGATGCATTGGTCACAAAACTTACATGTCGTCACTAAAATCCATGGCAATGTCTGGCTTGACGTGACTACTTCAGGGAATTGTATTGGTTTGCGGTTCTCTCTCAGCACATCCCGATGTCAAGTTTTTTGCTTTTTTTTTATTTCAAGGACCTGGAAGTAAAGATAGAAATGTAAAGAGATGAAATTTCAGTCCTCTCAAGGAGTCATCAATCATGTTGCCTAGAGGATTTTGACTCAACAGTCATTGTAGAACCTCAATTCTACAAGAACTGGGACAGTATGTCAAACTGAGAAAAAAAAAAAAGATTTGTAAATTCTCCTTAAACTGTATTTAGTTGAAAAAGCAAAAATAAAAATATTTTATGTTTCGCATTCTCAGCCATTTTGATTAAATATTCACAAAATCCAAAATTGATGTCAGAAACTTGCTCCAAAATAGTGAGAGGGGAATAGAAAGACCAGAACAGATTTGGAATCTTCAGAAATCCATTTGACAGGTAAACAGGTGAATAGGCAACCGGTGATTTAATTATGATGGGTTATAAAATGAGCAGTCACAAAGGACACTGTTGTTCACTAGCAACATGACATGAGGTTCATTACTTTGCTAAAAGCTGCAGGAACAAGTGGGTCATTCCAGCAGATTAGAAAAAAAATTCCCGCTTGACCATCTCTGATTTGCTTGATTTTTTTTCCCTTTTGAACTGTGACTATAATGTAGTAACTTAGTGCAATATTAGCCTGGTACTAGCAATAATTTCAGATTTATAAATTTTTGAAAAAGTGCCCGTACGGCCATTTTCGCGACATTCTGAACGTTTTTAAAATTATTACCATTTTTGAGGGGCAGTATCTTCGAAACCGTACAAGCTAGAGAGCTAATTTTTTTTATGCTGTTAGTCCTGTATGTGCACTCTGTATGGGGTCAGTTTCAGGTGTCTTCATTGCTGTTTGTTTTAAAATAAATTTCAAACGTCCAAAATAAATTTCACTCGCTTTGTGCGATTCACATTACAAGTCCATATTTGGACCACTTGTAATAGTAGCTGAGACTTACTTCTTTTGTTGAACAATCTCCTTCTCTTATAGAATAAAAACACATAAAGAATTTGCAGAAACAATTTCATTTTATTTCTCATATGACCCAGCAAAAAACGAACTTCACATTTTATTGTCGATATTCAATTGGCAATTGACAAAATATGACAAGATGTACCAAAAAACTAAATATACTACCAGAAAGGTAATGACAATATCTGTTTACATACAAAGTTTCAAGTTGGTACTAGCTAATAATACTAGCATAATGGTTCAAGACCTGTGAAGTTTCTTTTGTGGAAAAATGCTCTAACACAGGCAAAAATCCACAAAAGAAACTTCACAGGAAACTTCACAAACTTGAACAGCATGACAGGTCTGGTCACATGTATCCTTCTTCTTGCAATTTCTCCTTCTACTCCACTGTCTCAATTCTCCCCTTTATATACTTTATATATTTTGCAGACCCCTCCCACCTTTTAGACTTTTTTTTTTCTTTTCTCTGGGACTTGTTTCAGACATGCCCGAAACATGCCCAAACCTAGCTCCAGTATGAGCTTAACAAAAAAAAGGTAAATACTGCCACCCAGTGCCTTATATTCACATTACACTAGCCAGGACTATCCTAATTGTCAAAGGCGCATGTCTGTGCCCCCCCAATTCCCAGTTCTAGCGCCGAGCCTCCCTCTCCCTCTCCATCAGCCTCAGACCCAGGGCTTCAGCCTCCTTCCATGCCTTCCCTGCCTCCTCTTTCCACCTCTGCGCCTCCCCCAGCACCTCCCTCTCTCTCTGCTCCTGTCTGTGCTGCTCAGCGCCCAACTCAGCACGGCTCTCCTCTAGGAGGTTCGACAACTTCTCCGTCTCGCTGATGAGGCCCTCCACCCTGCTCCTCAGAGCCCCCGCCTCCCCATCCCTCCGACCCAACTCGGAGCTCAGTGCCTCTCTCTCTTTGCAACTCTCCCCTGTGCGCCTCCTGCTTCTGGAGCAGCTCCCACATCACCTGCAGCTCCCCTCGCAGCCTCGGCAGCTCCCCCTGCCTTTAGTCCTCTCTACCTCCTACTGTAGGGTCTCCACCTCCAGCTCCTGAATCCTGAGCTCCCTTGACAGTTGCTCTCGGTCCTCCTCCAGGGCCTCCTCCTGGGTCTCCACTTGGGCCTGCAGCCTGGCCACAGCCTCCGCAAACCCCATCAGCAGTGCGTCAGCATCACTCAGCTGCTCTTTGCTCCTCTCCCACTCTCTCTCCAGCTCTTTAACCTCCATCTCCCTCTCCATCAGCCTCAGGCCCAGGGCTTCAGCCTCCTTCCATGCCTTCCCTGCCTCCTCTTCCCACCTCTGCGCCTCACCCAGCACCTCCTTCTCTCTCTGCTCCTGTCTGCTCTGTTCAGCGCCCAACTCAGCACGGCTCTCCTCTAGGAGGTTCGACAGCTTCTCCCTCTCGCTGATGAGGTCCTCCACCCTGCTCCTCAGAGCCCCCGCCTCCCCATCCCTGCGACCCAACTCGGAGCTCAGCGCCTCCCTCTCTCTTTGCAACTCTCCCCTCTGCGCCTCCTGCTCCTGGAGCAGCTCCCCCATCACCTGCAGCTCCCTTCGCAGTCTCTGCAGCTCCCCCTGTCTCTCGTCCTCCTCCCTGCTCCTCCGCTCCCTCTCCTGCGTCAAGTCCTCCTCTCTCGACTTAAGGGAGGAGCGTACTTTCTGGTTCTCCTGCTGCACCCGCTGTAACTCCGCCCGTAGGGTCTTCACCTCCAGCTCCTTAATCCTGAGCTTTTTTGACAGTTCCTCTCGGTCCTCCTCCAGGGCCACCACGCGGGTCTCCACTTGGGCCTCCAGCCTGGCCCCAGCCTCCTCCAACCCCGTCAGCAGTGCCTCTGCATCACTCAGCTGCTCCCTGCTCCTCTCCAGCTCTCTCTCCAGCTCTTTAACCTCCCTCTCCCTCTCCATCAGCCTCAGACCCACGGCTTCAGCCTCCTTCCATGCCTTCCCTGCCTCCTCTTCCCACCTCTGCGCCTCCCCCAGCACCTCCTTCTCTCTCTGCTCCTGTCTGCACTGCTCAGCGCCCAGCTCAGCACGGCTCTCCTCTAGGAGGTTCGACAGCTTCTCCCTCTCGCTGATGAGGTCCTCCACCCTGCTCCTCAGAGCCCCAGCCTCCCCATCCCTCCGACCCAACTCGGAGCTCAGCGCCTCCCTCTGTCTTTGCAACTCTCCCCTCTGCGCCTCCTGCTCCTGGAGCAGCTCCGCCATCAGCAGCAGCTCCCTTCGCAGTCTCTGCTGCTCCCCCTGCCTCTCGTCCTCCTCCCTGCTCCTCCGCTCCCTCTCCCGCGTCAAGTCCTCCTCTCTCGACTTAAGGGAGGAGCGTACTTTCTGCTTCTGCCGCTGCACCCGCTGTAACTCCTTCCGTAGGGTCTTCACCTCCAGCTCCTTAATCCTGAGCTTTTTTGACGGTTGCTCTCGGTCCTCCCCCAGGGCCACCACGCGGGTCTCCACTTGGGCCTCCAGCCTGGCCACAGCCTCCTCCAACCCCGTCAGCAGTGCCTCAGCATCACTCAGCTGCTCCCTGCTTCTCCCCAGCTCTCTCTCCAGCTCTTTAACCTCCCTCTCCCTCTCCATCAGCCTCAGACCCACGGCTTCAGCCTCCTTCCATGCCTTCCCTGCCTCCTCTTCCCACCTCTGCGCCTCCCCCAGCACCTCCTTCACTCTCTGCTCCTGTCTGCGCTGCTCAGCGCCCAGCTCAGCACGGCTCTCCTCTAGGAGGTTCGACAGCTTCTCCCTCTCGCTGATGAGGTCCTCCACCCTGCTCCTCAGAGCCCCCGCCTCCCCATCCCTGCGACCCAACTCGGAGCTCAGCGCCTCTCTCTCTCTTTGCAACTCTCCCCTCTGCGCCTCCTGCTCCTGGAGCAGCTCCGCCATCAGCAGCAGCTCCCTTCGCAGTCTCTGCAGCTCCCCCTGCCTCTCGTCCTCCTCCCTGCTCCTCCTCTCCCTCTCCTCCTGCAACTCTGCCCTCTCCACCTCCCTTTGGGTTCTCCATCCATCCAGCCCCTTTTCCAGGCACTGGATCTCCCCTGTGTGAGAACACACACACACACACACACACACACACACAAACACACACACACACACACACACGGGCACACACACACAGGCACACATGGAATCACAAACACACACACGTACACACACACACACACACACACACACACACACACACACACACACATTGCTGATGAGGAACTGTACAGCTGACCGTATCAAGCCAGTAGCTTTGCCCACATGTTTACATTCCAGCCAGTTCTCATCACCATTATATCTGTGAAATCCTCATCGGTGCAGCCGCAACTGTGCATTTTAAGGGGTTAAAGTTACTTTACAGTTTTCTTTCTGTATTGTTTTATGGTGCTGTGCATGTTCTTCTTCGATGTTTTTTTTTTTTAATGTATTCTCCTTTTCTGGAGGTTTTAAATAATAAATAAATGAATAAATAATTATCGACATAAGCTGCCAAATTAAAATGCTAAAAATCAACAAGTGAAGTTAAGTTGCTCCAAGGCCGACACCTAAGGCTGATATTTTGGGACCTTTGTCAGACAGGCCTCGTTCAGAATGCAATAAAAAATGCACATCTGCCTCCCAAACAGACTCTGCTGCGCTTTCCTTATCAACATCACCTGGAGAATCAGCAGACGCATTGCAAAATACCTCGTAAAACGTGAATATTGTAAACGGATAAAAATCGCTGGCAGCAGAAATGATGCTCCGTGTAGACGGATACAGCGGTTAAAAAACCCGTCACTAACAGTTCCATAATTCCATCATGCCTCACTATCTACATCTCTCGCATGCACAGCTGTTATTTACGCGAGACAACGATTCTGTGATGTTCTTATCTATCTGCAGTGGGGTAAACGGCTCGGAAACCAAAAGTTTAGAGTAAAAACCCATAAAATGGTAGCTCCAGGAACAGGGCTGGAGACCACTGCTGTAGACAATGGGATCTGTACTCATGCTTTAACTGAGGGAATGTTATCCTCATCAATCGCAGTATCAGGAAAACTGGAATGTGACACAGAATGGTCAGACTGTAGACATGCGTATGTCCCCAGTAAATACAAGTGCACCGCCTATCAGCGAATGTCGTATTGCTGCGCAATACTAGTCCCCTACTGGTGTATTCATATTAACTTTCCTAAAAAGTAGGTCAAAGTGACCTGAATAGGGTACATGACACACCCTATCCCCAAGATGCATCCACACACCAACTTTGATGTTCCTATGTCATACGTTATTGAAGTTGTGGAGTGGACACAAATGCGGACGGACGGACTGACGGACGGACAAAGTGCAATCCGAAAGTCCCCTCCGTTTCCACCGGTAGTGGACTAATAAAGTGGGGCGAGTGCTTTCGTTTTTTCAGTTGTTACATGTCCAAGAGGGACCCTCCTCTCCATCTCTGCGCCACTGTTTCGCAATCCCCGCCCCCCACGTCCCGGCTGACCGCCTCACCTTGCAGCTTATCTTGAGCCTCCGTAAGTGTGTTAACCCGGACCTCCAGCTGGTCCCTGCGCACCTCCACACATGAGCAGTGCTCTTCCAGCTGGAGCACCTCCTGCGTCAGGGAGGCTGAGAGCGATCTGGGGGGGGGGGGTGATTACAGATCAAACCAAATACACTTACGCCCTACCAGCAATGTTTCCACAAGATACACCGATTTCTCACAAACACATGCCATTTTCTCACACACACACACAGGCTGACACATGAATGCTCGCAGACTTAAACCCCTGCACAGACCCAGGCCTCCTCAGCTAGTGAAATTACTGTCGTACCTCCCAGCGTCAGGGCTACAAAAATATCCAAAATGCAAGCAGTGTGCCGCAGCAATTGAAGAGAGATATAATAAAATACACACCGAAATCAGAGGTAACTTAGATGCTGCAGACCAGAAGAGCTTTGTAAACATTTTCTGACATCTGACATTATGATGTTTCAGCACTTTATGAAATCTCGGGACGCCTTATTTATCGTTAATTACTAATTGCCAGCTTCGCTGACTGTGGGCTACTTCTGCTTTCACATGGATCACAGGAGACAACAGATGGTAAACTGGATGTCACTATAGGACATGAGTCTAATCATGATCAAGCCTTTTTTCCGCAGAACACTGCCATCTGAGCTTAGTTAGCTGTTTGCCGTTGAATGCAGCATTAGCCTGCGCTCACCATGTAATCTAGGCTTGATTTTAATGGCAGTAGGTCAGACACTGCACACAGATTAGCACCCATTCACCGCTGCTGGTCCACTGACAATCACTGCACATTAATTCCGCATCACCTCCGCCAAATAAATTTGATGTCATGTAACGTGTCTGTAAAACTACATATCCCATGGTGCAGTTCACCTGAGCTCGAATCTATCTTGCTCCAGCTCCTCCTTCTCCTTCTCCAGTGCTTGAATGACCCCCTTCTGCCGCCGCCCCTCCTTAAGCAGGTCGTCTCTCTCCCTCTTGGCCCAGCTCAGCTCAGCCAGCGCAACCAGCCGCTCCGCAGACACTGAGCTGTTGAGGTCTGAGAGCTGAAACACACACACACACACACACACACACACACACACACGTATACATTACATAAACAAACACACAGACAGAGCTGCGCAGTTCTGAGAGTTCTCTCTCTCTCACACACACACACACACACACACATATATACTACACATACAAACACTCACATAAAGCAGTGAGGTTCTGAGAGCTCACAGACACATACGCACACACACACACACAGACAGATATACACATGTGCATGTCTCTCCTGGTAAGGGGGGGCGGTCAGTGCACATGACATGGGTGACGTGCACATTTGCGAGAGCACCATTAATGCAGACAGATATGTACAAATTTTAGAGCAACATATGATGCCATCTAGGTCATCCCTGCATGATGATCCGAACCACGTTCTGCATGAATTACAAGTGCAAGACTGCATACACAGAGAGTGCGGGTGCTAGACTGGCCTGTCTGCAGTCCAGGTCTGTCCCCAATTGGAAATGCATGGTGCATTATGAACTGAAATATACAGCAATGAAGGCCCAGTACAATTGTGCAGCTGAAGGTCAGCATTATGGAGGAGTGGGGGGGGGAAATTGCACCCAGGGTCTTCAATGCCCCACTGCTTCATAAGTGTAATTAAAAGACACGGTGACTTCCTATTTGGCCACAATACAAACCTAAGCTCTCTCTGAAATAGTTTTGGCAGTAGAAGTCATTGAAATTTCACTATGTGAAGTTTGACCTTCGAAGGTAGCCGAAGGTCAAGTTCAAGGCCACCAAATGAAAGTTCATACATGACTTCCTATCAGTGTTCAATGCATATATGTTCCCAATCTTCAATATTTTCAAGCCTAGAAACCTTTGAAAATTGTAACATTTTGCTTGACCTCACGTTTTACCTTTCAAGGTCAACTTTAACACAGCCAAAATATAGGTCATATATTACTTCCTGTATGTCAGTAATACAAACTTAATCTCCATCTGCAACCATTTAGCTTCCACAGTCGATTTGGCCCATTCTCCATAAGACCCAATATTTAAATACAGGGCCCCCACAAGACCCACTTCCGTCAATTCAATCAAAATGTCACTTGCACTGTACATTGACAGTACCAAGGTAAGTTGATTACCTGATTTAGAAAAAAAATTGATCCCACAGTTTTTGAGAAATGATTTTTTTTTTTTTTTAATTTCTCAGTCCTGTCTTTAACATTGGAGCCAAAACTTCAAGGGCCCATAAAACAGACAACAAGTGGATTAGAGGGATCTAATAGCTGCGACCTGGACTAGCATCCGTCACGTGGCCTAGTGTCCACGACTGGTGGTTTCTTGTACAAGTGTGACCTCGAAATTGGCAAATGACCTTGAAAATCAATAGGCAACTCTTCCACTGTACCAAGAAGCTTGTTGTAAGATTTAATAGGCATCCATTAAGTTGAACTCGAGTTACGGTGCGAAAACTGTGAAATCGGGGCAAAATCGACACTTTTTTGACCGGTGTGACCTTGGCATTCGGCAGATCACCTTGAAAATCAATAGGGAAGCCCTCCTCTATACCAAGAAGCTTGTTCTAAGATTTCATAGCCATTCATTGAATTAAACTTGAGTTACGGTGCGAAAACCGTCAAATCGGGAAAAATTGACACTTTTTTTACCTGTGTGACCTTGGGTTTGGACGGATGACCTTGAAAAACAATAGGGAATGCCTCCTCTATGCCTAGAAGCTATTTCCAAAATTTCATAGCGATCAATGAATTCCAACTGGAGTTACAGCGCGAAAACCCGCAAACAAAGTTGTGACCTCTGTGAACTTGACGCTTTACCTTTGACTTCGTCCTTGTGCATGGACATCACTTTGGTGAAGGTCAATAACTCCTGAAAATTTCATGATGATACGACGACAGGAATATGGTGAAAAAGGTGTCACGGACGGACGGACGGACGGACAGACAGACAGACAGAATCGTTCATAGACCTGCTTGGTCGCAGCTAAAAATGATTCAATCAAAAATCCGAGAAAAACATCTGGAGATATGGCCTAGTAGTATGTTATTGCAAATTCACACGAAAATTCATCAGGCCAAAAAAAGAAAAAAAAAATGTTCCAGATGACGGACGACACACCCAAAGGGCCGGTCAGCTAAAAAGAAAGTACTAGTGAGTTCAGGAATACAAAATGGCCAGGAGGACCACAGGGGATATGGTTGTTTAAGTGTGTGATTATTTAGGAAAATCAAAATTCATTTAAACCAAACAAGAAATCCTTTTTACATGGTATCTTTCAACAAGACAGTCAGTCGCACACTGGTTGACATGTATCCACGGACCCGCTAATGCAATCGCTCCAAAAATTGCGTGAAAATTCTTAGACACGGACGGACGGATTCTGAGGAGGATAGTTGCCCAAAACAAGCGCAAAACTCTATAAAATCTCCACCAAATGCACCCAAATCTGAACTGTTCAGCACCCTGTGAGCTTCTCAAAGCTGTATTAATGCCATTGCTTCAGATGAACTGACCACCCTCTGCAGATCAGCAGGAACTTGCACGCATTTGGAACGACGGACGACTACTGTTGAGTTCGGCTGTGAGGCGTTACCTCCTCCAGTTTCCGTGCGTCCATCTCTCGTGCCTCCCTCAGCATACTGATCTCCGCCTCAATCACCTGTTTCTCTCCCTCCAGAACCTTCTCTCTGTCGCCCATCTGCTGTAGCGACTGCATGTCGAAGGCCCTCTGTGTCCTGCAGGAAACACCGAAATCAGCTGCACGGATCATTCACAGGAACCAAGGAGGTGAGCCTTCAGTGGTATGAAAGGCCTGCAGTATCCTCGCCTTTCAATGCATCGTTACGCTAAATCCGTCACGGTATACTCTGCCTAATTAGCAACCGAACGCTGATTTGCTCAGCTGCAAAGACTACATGGTAGAAAAACGAGCCAAAAATTTTTTAGAAGAATAACTGCATCACAGAGTTACCGGGTGTTTCCATACGCATAAAAATATTGATTCAAGTAGCATAAATTAGCATAAATTAGTTAGCAGCGCTCATTCTAATTAAAGGATTTTGAATGAAAGTTTGGTTTGGTCTGATGCTCCCAAAATGTCTCCCTTGTCAGATGTATCTTTAGACTGCTGACAACATTCTGAAGAAATCAAAAATTCCAGAACGAGAGATGAAAGTCCGCAAAAATTCAGGATTTTTTTGCATTTCGGCAGATTATTGCCAGTCTGACAATCTCACATTCGTAATAACAATGTAGTCAACAGGCAAAAACTTTGTCAGTATCATTTCTTAGTCATTACAGGCTTCGTATTGGTTTAGATTTTTTCAAAATGTCTTCCCCATTCTTCTCCCCAACTTTCCTCTCTTGACTATATGTTACTATCATATAAAGGTGACCCCCCCCCCCCCCAAAAAAAACCCCACAGCATCAGCAAAGCGAGGGTTTAACTGTGTACCTTAATTCCATGGTCTCCATTGAAACTGCACTCAGCTCCTGAGTCAAGTCCTCCTCTCTCGACATGAGGGAGGAGCGTACTTTCTCCTTCTCCCGCTGCTCCCGGTGTACCTCCTCCCGTAGGGTCTCCACCTCCCGCTCCTTAATCCTGAGCTCCTTTGAGAGTCGCTCTCGGTTCTCCTCCAGGGCCTTCACGCAGGCCTTTAGCCAGTCCACAGCCTCCACAAACCCCGTCAGCAGTGCCTCAGCATCACTCAGCTGCTCCCTGCTCCTCTCCCGCTCTCTCTTCAGCTCTTTATCGGCCTCCCTCTCCCTCTCCATCAGCCTCCAACCCAGGGCTTCAGCCTCCTTCCATGCCTTCCCTGCCTCCTCTTCCCACCTCTGCGCCTCCCCTAGCACCTCCTTCTCTCTCTGCTCCTGTCTGCGTTGCTCAGCGCCCAGCTCAGCACGGCTCTCCTCTAGGAGGTTCGACAGCTTCTCCCTCTCGCTGATGAGGTCCTCCACCCTGCTCCTCAGAGCCCCAGCCTCCCCATCCCTCCGAACCAACTCGGAGCTCAGCGCCTCCCTCTGTCTTTGCAACTCTCCCCTCTGCGCCTCCTGCTCCTGGAGCAGCTCCGCCATCAGCAGCAGCTCCCTTCGCAGTCTCTGCTGCTCCCCCTGCCTCTCGTCCTCCTCCCTGCTCCTCCGCTCCCTCTCCCGTGTCAAGTCCACCTCTCTCGACTTAAGGGAGGAGCGTACTTTCTGCTTCTGCCGCTGCACCCGCTGTAACTCCTTCCGTAGGGTCTTCACCTCCAGCTCCTTAATCCTGAGCTTTTTTGACGGTTGCTCTCGGTCCTCCTCCAGGGCCACCACGCGGGTCTCCACTTGGGCCTGCAGCCTGGCCCCAGCCTCCTCCAACCCCGTCAGCAGTGCCTCTGCATCACTCAGCTGCTCCCTGCTCCTCTCCAGCTCTCTCTCCAGCTCTTTAACCTCCCTCTCCCTCTCCATCAGCCTCAGACCCAGGGCTTCAGCCTCCTTCCATGCCTTCCCTGCCTCCTCTTCCCACCTCTGCGCCTCCCCCAGCACCTCCTTCTCTCTCTGCTCCTGTCTGCACTGCTCAGCGCCCAGCTCAGCACGGCTCTCCTCTAGGAGGTTCGACAGCTTCTCCCTCTCGCTGATGAGGTCCTCCACCCTGCTCCTCAGAGCCCCAGCCTCCCCATCCCTCCGACCCAACTCGGAGCTCAGCGCCTCCCTCTGTCTTTGCAACTCTCCCCTCTGCGCCTCCTGCTCCTGGAGCAGCTCCGCCATCAGCAGCAGCTCCCTTCGCAGTCTCTGCTGCTCCCCCTGCCTCTCGTCCTCCTCCCTGCTCCTCCGCTCCCTCTCCCGCGTCAAGTCCTCCTCTCTCGACTTAAGGGAGGAGCGTACTTTCTGCTTCTGCCGCTGCACCCGCTGTAACTCCTTCCGTAGGGTCTTCACCTCCAGCTCCTTAATCCTGAGCTTTTTTGACGGTTGCTCTCGGTCCTCCTCCAGGGCCACCACGCGGGTCTCCACTTGGGCCCCCAGCCTGGCCCCAGCCTCCTCCAACCCCGTCAGCAGTGCCTCTGCATCACTCAGCTGCTCCCTGCTCCTCTCCAGCTCTCTCTCCAGCTCTTTAACCTCCCTCTCCCTCTCCATCAGCCTCAGACCCAGGGCTTCAGCCTCCTTCCATGCCTTCCCTGCCTCCTCTTCCCACCTCTGCGCCTCCCCCAGCACCTCCTTCTCTCTCTGCTCCTGTCTGCACTGCTCAGCGCCCAGCTCAGCACGGCTCTCCTCTAGGAGGTTCGACAGCTTCTCCCTCTCGCTGATGAGGTCCTCCACCCTGCTCCTCAGAGCCCCAGCCTCCCCATCCCTCCGACCCAACTCGGAGCTCAGCGCCTCCCTCTGTCTTTGCAACTCTCCCCTCTGCGCCTCCTGCTCCTGGAGCAGCTCCGCCATCAGCAGCAGCTCCCTTCGCAGTCTCTGCTGCTCCCCCTGCCTCTCGTCCTCCTCCCTGCTCCTCCGCTCCCTCTCCCGCGTCAAGTCCACCTCTCTCGACTTAAGGGAGGAGCGTACTTTCTGCTTCTGCCGCTGCACCCGCTGTAACTCCTTCCGTAGGGTCTTCACCTCCAGCTCCTTAATCCTGAGCTTTTTTGACGGTTGCTCTCGGTCCTCCTCCAGGGCCACCACGCGGGTCTCCACTTGGGCCTGCAGCCTGGCCCCAGCCTCCTCCAACCCCGTCAGCAGTGCCTCTGCATCACTCAGCTGCTCCCTGCTCCTCTCCAGCTCTCTCTCCAGCTCTTTAACCTCCCTCTCCCTCTCCATCAGCCTCAGACCCAGGGCTTCAGCCTCCTTCCATGCCTTCCCTGCCTCCTCTTCCCACCTCTGCGCCTCCCCCAGCACCTCCTTCTCTCTCTGCTCCTGTCTGCACTGCTCAGCGCCCAGCTCAGCACGGCTCTCCTCTAGGAGGTTCGACAGCTTCTCCCTCTCGCTGATGAGGTCCTCCACCCTGCTCCTCAGAGCCCCAGCCTCCCCATCCCTCCGAACCAACTCGGAGCTCAGCGCCTCCCTCTGTCTTTGCAACTCTCCCCTCTGCGTCTCCTGCTCCTGGAGCAGCTCCGCCATCAGCAGCAGCTCCCTTCGCAGTCTCTGCTGCTCCCCCTGCCTCTCGTCCTCCTCCCTGCTCCTCCGCTCCCTCTCCCGCGTCAAGTCCTCCTCTCTCGACTTAAGGGAGGAGCGTACTTTCTGCTTCTGCCGCTGCACCCGCTGTAACTCCTTCCGTAGGGTCTTCACCTCCAGCTCCTTAATCCTGAGCTTTTTTGACGGTTGCTCTCGGTCCTCCTCCAGGGCCACCACGCGGGTCTCCACTTGGGCCTCCAGCCTGGCCCCAGCCTCCTCCAACCCCGTCAGCAGTGCCTCGGCATCACTCAGCTGCTCCCTGCTCCTCTCCAGCTCTCTCTCCAGCTCTTTAACCTCCATCTCCCTCTCAATCTGCCTCAGACCCAGGGCTTCAGCCTCCTTCCATGCCTTCCCTGCCTCCTCTTCCCACCTCTGCGCCTCCCCCAGCACCTCCTTCACTCTCTGCTCCTGTCTGCGCTGCTCAGCGCCCAGCTCAGCACGGCTCTCCTCAAGGAGGTTCGACAGCTTCTCCCTCTCGCTGATGAGGTCCTCCACCCTGCTCCTCAGAGCCCCCGCCTCCCCATCCCTCCGAACCAACTCGGAGCTCAGCGCCTCCCTCTCTCTTTGCAACTCTTCCTTCTGCGCCTCCTGCTCCTGGAGCAGCTCCCCCATCACCAGCAGCTCCCTTCGCAGCCTCTGCAGCTCCCCCTGCCTCTCGTCCTCCTCCCTGCTCCTCCTCTTCCTCTCCTCCTGCAACTCTGCCCTCTCCACCTCCGTTTGGGTTCTCAATCCATCCAGCCCCTTTTCCAGGCACTGGATCTCCCCTGTGTGAGAACACACACACACACACACACACACACACAAGTACACACGGGCACACATGGAATCACAAACACACACACACACGTACACACACACACACACACCGGCACACATGGAATCACAAACACGTACACACACACACACACACACACACACAAACATACGCACACACATTGCTGATGAGGAACTGTACTGCTGACCGTATCAAGCCAGTAGCTTTGCCCACATGTTTACATTCCAGCCAGTTCTCATCACCATTATATCTGTGAAATCCTCATCGGTGCAGCCGCAACTGTGCATTTTAAGGGGTTAAAGTTACTTTACAGTTTTCTTTCTGTATTGTTTTATGGTGCTGTGCATGTTCTTCTCCGGTTTTTTTTTTAATGTATTCTCCTTTTCTGGATGTTTTAAATAATAAATAAATGAATAAATAAATATCGACATAAGCTGCCAAATTAAAATGCTAAAAATCAACAAGTGAAGTTAAGTTGCTCCAAGGCCGACACCTAAGGCTGATATTTTGGGACCTTTGTCAGACAGGCCTCGTTCAGAATGCAATAAAAAATGCACATCTGCCTCCCAAACAGACTCCGCTGCGCTTCCCTTATCAACATCACCTGGAGAATCAGCAGACGCATTGCAAAATACGTCATAAAACGTGAATATTGCAAATGGATAAAAATCGCTGGCAGCAGAAATGATGCTCAGTGTAGACGGATACAGCGGTTAGAAAACCCGTCACTAACAGTTCCATAATTCCATCATGCCTCACTATCTACATCTCTCGCATGCACAGCTGTTATTTACGCGAGACGACGATTCTGTGATGTACTTGTCTATCTGCAGTGGGGTAAGCGGCTCGGAAACCAGAAGTTTAGAGTAAAAACCAATAAAATGGTAGCTCCAGGAACAGGGCTGGAGACCACTGCTGTAGATGATGGGATCTGTACTCATGCTTTAACTGAGGGAATGTTATCCTCATCAATCGCAGTATCAGGAAAACTGGAATGTGACACAGAATGGTCAGACTGAAGACATGCGTATGTCCCCAGTAAATACAAGTGCACCGCCTATCGGCAAATGTCGTATTGCTGCGCAATACTAGTCCCCTACTGGTGTATTGATATTAACTTTCCTAAAAAGTAGGTCAAAGTGACCTGAATAGGGTACATGACACACCCTATCCCCAAAATGCATCCACGCACCAACTTTGATGTTCCTAGGGCATACGGTATTGAAGTTATGGAGCGGACACGAATGCGGACGGACGGACTGACGGACGAACAAAGTGCAATCCGAAAGTCCCCTCCGTTTCCAACGGAGGGGACTAATAAAGTGGGGCGAGTGCTTTCGTTTTTTCAGTTGCTACATGTCCAAGAGGGACCCTCCTCTCCATCTCTGCGCCACTGTTTCGCAATCCCCGCCCCCCAAGTCCCGGCTGACTGTCCTCACCTTGCAGCTTATCTTGAGCCTCCGTCAGTGTGTTAACCCGAACCTCCAGCCAGTCCCTGCTCATCTCCACACAGTAGCAGTGCTCTTGCAGCTGGACCAGCTCCTGCGTCAGGAAGGCTGAGAGCGATCTGGGGGGGGGGGGGGGGGGGGGGTGAAGTAATTACAGATCAAACCAAATACACTTACGCCCTCCCAGCAATGTTTCCACAACATACACCGAATTCTCACAAACGCATACCATTTTCTCACACACACACACACACACACACACACACACACACACACAGGCAGACACATGAATACTCGCAGACATAAACCCCTGCACAGACCCAGGCCTCCTCAGCTAGTGAAATTATTGTCGGACCTCCCAGCGTCAAGGCTACAAAAATATCCAAAATGCAAGCAGTTTGCTGCAGCAATTGAAGAGAGATATAATAAAATACACACCGAAATCAGTGGTAACTTAGATGCTGCAGACCAGAAGAGCTTTGTACTCATTTTCTGACATCTGACATTATGATGTTTCAGCACTTTATGAAATCTCAGGACGCCTTATTTATCGTTTATTACTTATTTGCCTCATGTCTTCCCCATTCTTCTCCCCAACTTCCCTGTCTCTCTCTACTATTTGTTACTATCAAATAAAGGAGAAAATCCCCCCGCCCCCGCAAAAAAAAACCCACAGCATCAGCAAAGCGAGGGTTTAATTGTGTACATTAATTCCTTGGTCTCCATTGAAACTGCACTCAGCTCCTGCTGGGGGGCAGTGACCTCTGACCTCCGCATCTGCAGTTGGGCTGCAGCGTCTGCCAGCTCAGTCTCCAGCTGCGGGGAAAGGGGGAGGGGGGGGGGGTGTGTGGAAATTGTGGAGTCAATTCCCAACTGCACCTTGCAAAAAGGGCAGAGTAAGAGCCAAGCTTCTCTGAACCTCAATGCACGTTGGGGTCGGGGGTTTCAGATAAAGAGTGTCAGATTTCCATCTGCGGTTTGGGTCACAGATGAAAGATCTTTGTAATCTTTCAGTATTACAATTTCTGTGGTGTATTTTAGGGCGCAACAAAGCCGCCGTCAGAAAAGCACATCAGAAAAACATACCATATTACATGAGAAAGATGAAAAAAAAATCATATACACGCACAAAGCGCCATAATTCATTGGACAGTGACACATTCTTTGCTGCTTTGGTGCATCAGACCTAGGTCTAAGTGAATGTGCATTTCACATGCTGAAGAGGGGATTGAGGGGGGAAATGTTCCCGAACCAAGCAAGAACTGAGAGACGGCAGCAGTACTGGACTGGCAGAGCACGACCGGGGAAGACACCCAGCAAGTGGCGATGCCAGACTTCAAGTAGTCATTGCATGTAAAGGATATGGGACCAAATGTTGAAAAGGATGAAAATGGTTACTTGATTCCACATTTTGTTTAACTGTCCAGTATTTTTTTGGGCCCAATAATGGGTATTTCTCAGAAGTTTATCCACCATGGGGGAAAAAAAAAATTTTAATTAAAGCAACCAGTCGGCACTTCGACCTCAATTCCATAATGTCTTTTCGAACTCAAGGTACTGGAGCAGAGAACTAAAGTCCGCAATGTGTCGCCCCCCAGTGGATTATGGTGTTCAACACATCAACCTCGCTCTTTAGTCTGCATCCGACGCTCCAGGCCCTGACAGCAACCCCGGAACTCAAGAACCTGGGACCCACAGCACATCTCAACACACCAGCTCACACAGGCATTCCAACTACAGGTGGAACAAACTATCTGAACACTCAAGTACAAAACCCAAAACCAGTGAAGTTGGCACGTTGTGTAAGTCGTAAATAAAAACAGAATACAATGATTTGCAAATCCTTTTCCACCTATATTCAATTGAATACACTGCAAAGACAAGTTACTTAATGTTCGAACAGGTAAACTCTGTAATTTTCTGCAAATATTAGCTCATTTGGAATTTGATGCCTGCAACATGTTTCAAAAAAGCTGGCACAAGTGGCAAAAAAGATTGAGAGTTGAGGAATGCTCATCAAACACTTATTTGGAACATCCCACAGGTGAACGGGCTAATTGGGAACAGGTGGGTGCCATGATTGGCTATAAAGGCAGCTTCCCTGAAATGCTCTGTCATTCACAAACAAGGATGGGGCGAGGGTCACCACTTAGTGAACAAATGCGTGAGCTGATTGTCGAACAGTTTAAAAACAACATTCCTTAACAAGCTATTGCAAGAAATTTAGGGATTTCATCATCTACAGTCCGTAATATCGTCAAAAGTTTCAGAGAATCTGGAGAAATCACTGCACGTAAGCGACAAGGCCGAAAACCGACATTGAATGCCCGTGACCTTCTATCCCCCTGGACTGATGCGAAGTGGAAAAGTGTTCTGTGGTCTGACGAGTCCACATTTCAAATTGTTTTTGGAAACTGTGGACGTCGTGTCCTCCGGACCAAAGAGGAAAAGAACCATCCGAACTGTTATAGGCGCAAAGTTCAAAAGCCAGCATCTGTGATGGTATGGGGGTGTATTAGTGCCCAAGGCATGGGCAACTTACACATATGTGAAGGCACCATTAATGCTGAAAGGTACATACAAGTTTTGGCGCAACATATGTTGCCATCCAATCAACGTCTTTTTCATGGACGCCCCTGCTTTTTTCAGCAAGACAATGCCAAGCCACATTCTGCAGTGTTACAACAGCATGGCTCCGTAGTAAAAGAGTGCGGGTACTAGACTGGCCTGCCTGTAGTCCAGACCTGTCTCCCATTGAAAATGTGGGGGGCATTATGAAGTGTAAAATACAACATCGGAGACCCCGGACTGTTGAACAACTTAAGCTGTACATCAAGCAAGAATGGGAAAGTGTCCCACCGGAAAAGCTCCAAAAATTGGTCTCCTCAGTTCCCAAACGTTCACTGAGCGTCGTTAAAAGGAAAGGCGATGTAACACAGTGGTAAAAAGGCCCCTGTGCCAACTTTTTTGCAATGTGTCGCTGCATTTAAATTCTAAGTTAATGATTATTTGCAAATAAAATAAAGTTTCTCAGTTTGAACATTAAACATCTTGTCTTTGCAGTGTATTCAATTGAATATAAGTTGTAAAGGTTTTGCAAATCATTGAATTCTGTTTTTATCTCAAAGTTACGATTTACATAACGTGCCAACTTCACTTGTTTTGGGTTTTGTAAATGAGGCCAGCGGATCGTTTCACAGTATATGAGATATCGATTAAGGACAATTTCATGTCCTAAATCGAGAGGGTTATTTCGTGAATATCCGGCGAATATCGAAAACCAAACCAGTTCAACCTTGGTGACAAGCCGTTGGCTCACCCTGAAGGTCGAAGCCTGGGCACGTGATCGAACCTCCTCCTCCTCGCAACTCCCCGCCGACTCGTCCTACAGCCGCGACAGCTCATGCCGCGTCTCTCGCCCCTCGTCATTCAGTAAATAAGCCTCCATGTAGATGACGACGTGAGACTCAAGTTCATGACATGTTGAGAAGATCCTCTACTAATGAACCAAGCCTGCCAGAGCGCACCTCCCCCCAGTGCCGAACAGCGATTTTACAAAACCAAACGAAACACAGCGCATAACATGACAGTTTATAAGATAATTCTACCATTCATTCCAGCGAATTCTGCATTTTGATTGGTTAACACCAGGTATCTATTCACCGATGAACTACCTCGCAGTGGGTCAAGACCTCGTCATGATTACGCCGACAAAATCAGGCTACAGTTTACGTACAGTCTTACTCGCTAGCGGGCTAGTAGGCTACCTAGCTAGCAATAGTATAGCTAGCGCGCCAATGTATTTAGCTACATAGCCAACTGGCTAGCGAGCTAAAAAGGCTGCTGGACGCTTTCAATGCGCACTCTGTCATACTCGTAACAAACCGAGTTCGCTTCCTAGCTCGCAAGCCAAAGCGATATCGGACTGTGTGTCAGAGCGAACAGGCCAATATTTCCGTAGGGTTGTTGACAAGAGTCACGGTAGAATGGAGATAAACTTTTTTTTTTCGAGCTTTCGGTATTAATCGTAGCTGTCCTACCTCGTGTTCGAAAAAAAATGTAGGTTTATCTCCTAATTAGCATCAATAACCCGGAGATATATTTTACCTTAACACTCCTCTCTGATTTAAGCAACATGATGTAATTCTTCATGGTGTCTTAGAAAGATCATTTCATGACAACGGAGAAGAAAATATGCATGGCTTACCTTCGTATGCGACTGAATTTTAAATTTTTTTACAGATATCAGTTAATGTTGTAGCAATTTCTTGAATTCAAAACTTGCTTCTTGTTCTTGAGTGTCTAAAGTCAATAATGACTTCCTTACAGTTGAAAATCTTTGGTTAAGTAAGACGGTTGCGTTACCGCTAATCAAAACGATTACTTACCATTCGTATAGGAGCCACAAAATGTTGTGTAGTCACGGACAAAGACTGCTGTGCAATGAATAATCATCCATCGTCGGCACCATTTATCGATCCTGCACATGACGTCATAGAGGAGTCAATCCGCTCTTGCACGTGACATCATAAGACAGCTGTTGTGAGAGGGAGGATAGAGACAACCGGTCAACGTCATCAAGAGCTCAGCACAAAGGCCGCGCCCCTTTTTGGGGGAAAACTAACGCCCTTATGCATTGAAATCAACTTGAAATAAGTGCGATAATTGAGCAGTAAAATGCCCAAAAGTTGTTGTGTGCGGGTTACACCTCCAAGAAAATGATCAGTCCGGACCCAAGGTTCCCCATCCTACCTGGAAAAGGGAACAATCCAGAAAGGAGAGTTAATAGGAGATGAAGAGGGAAAGCTGTGTATCCAGTGTCTTCCCATGTTTATATGTGTGGGAAACGGTTCGTCACTGGCCATGCCACTCTTTTTTAAACTTAGAAAGTAAACTTTGTACCCTTTAATATGTAAGACTTGGTACTATACTTAAATATGTTTATTCACTACGATTTTTGTCTCGTGTCATTATTTATTCTTTAATTGCTTAACTAGCTCACGTAAAGTAGCGTCAGCCAACCGAGTCAGGTTTTCGATCAAACGTTATGTGCATTTGATTGTTATTCTTAACCCCAAACTGACACAGACTTCAAAATTTGCAGCAGTGAAAGGGCAAGAGGGTGGACCGATGAACCTTAATTTATTAGTCACCTGTGCTTGGCGTGCAGGAGGATGACGCTGGATGAAAAGTGGACAGAAAACGGCGTGAGCCATGTAAGAGATGCACTGTCTTTTTTGTGGTGGTGGCTCGGAGATGGGAGGGTGCTGCTCGCAACTTTGTGCCATTTTTCAACTCCCTGCCAAAACTCTATCCCCCCTCTCGTGAACGCTATTTCGCTCTATCCTACAGTCCGCAGCTGTTCACCAGAAATGCTGTTCGTGCACAGCTCTACGCAGCTTCAAAACATGATAATCCGGATGAATGCATGAAGGAAAAAAGCAAATAATTAAATATTGATCTTAAGTGAAACTAATTAAAAAACTGTTTCTATCATTTTAATGCATGCTTTTTTTTTTACAGTCATATAGCTTAACGTTATAAGTGTTGAAGTTGGATTTACGCATGAAAAAAGGAAGGCTAATTTCAGTAAAAGTATTGTTTTTTAATATTTAACCGAATAAAATGAATAAATTGGCAAGCTCCAATCACAGAGTTTTTGAGGACAGTTCTACCTGTACCTTAGCCAATATTGTGTCATGGTTTTGCCCCCGCCGGCAGAAGGCATGAGGCTGGCGGGGACTGGGACCATGTACCCAAAAACAAGACAAGGGACCCAAATACTCAGGCTTAGTATAAATATAAAAAATCTTTAATTTGAATAACAAAACCAGGAGGGAAGCAGCAGCACACAGACGCATCGTAGGGCTCCAGGAACAAAATGCTGCTGCACCAATCTGTGGCGCAGCCAACCCTTAAATAACAAACCTTCACCTCCACCTTAACGAGCCACACCTGTTACCCATCAAGGTGGAGGTGAAGAATGCAGCAGGGGGAGGGACTGCAAGGACAAACCTTTACATATTGTGGTATTTTGGTTCACTTTCAGACTGACTATTGTCACTCTGCCAAATATTTACAAATTGTGGGCCATATACGTTTTGTGATACGCGGGCAAAATTCAGCATTTTCCACATGGGCCACTTTAGGCTCACATTTAGTCCTAGCCAAAAGAATGGCAAAAGTGCCGGATCGTTGCCTGATGTGGCCCACATCCGTATGCCATCTGGGAGTTATATAGCTTAATGTTGTAAGTTTTGAGGTGGAATTTACACATGAAAAAAGGAAGGCTAATTTCACTAAAAGTATCGCTTTTTAATATTTAACCAAATAAAATGAATAAATTGGCAAGCTCCAATCACTGAGTTTTTGAGGACAGTTCTACCTTATCTAATATTGTGACCTCTGAGGTACAATAAGCAGCATTATTTTAGTAAAGGTATCGGTTTTTAATATTTCACCCACCGAATGACCAGAATAAATTGACAAGCGCCAATCGCGGAAGCAAGACTGTATGCTGCTTCTGTGCCTTTGAATTTGATTAAAATTATTCCGCAATTGGATCCTTTTGGTTCTTCTTCCGCCTTCTCTGGAGAGCAGTCGCACCTTCTCTGCTCCTGCCTGTGTCTTCTCTCTTTGTCCTGCATTGTCCCGTTACCCCCCTCCTTTTTCCTTTTTTTGGACCCTCCGTCTGCTGCTGAGGTTCTTCAAGTAAAGGTGGAATTAATTAGCTGGTCCCAGAATGTGATTAACAGAATTTTTTCACCAAGAAGCAGAGCACCTGGCGTACCGCGCTGCCCGGACGTGACTTTTGCTGCTGGCTATGTTGGGGACGCGTGGTCGAGAAGGCAAGTTCTTTGTATGGCGGCACTATCCCTTGAAGTCATGGAAGATGTTTACCTATTTGGATTTATAGTGTGGGGATTTCTCCTAATTGGCATGGGAGTTGCTCTGATCTACCGCAAAGTGCGCGAGCTGGGAGCGAGGAAAATGCCCAACGCGCTGCCCAGCACCGAAATTATGGAGCGACGCAGTGGAGTATCAGAGAATGGGGAGTTGCTCAAAGAGACTCTGGGATCATCTGCAGAAATGCACAAAAAGATGGACGCTGTTTTGGGTCAGTGTGGGGAGTTTGTGTTTGACTGAACTTGGGCAAGAGACAGGATGTGGCCCTGAAGCAAAAAAAAAAAATAAAAAATCTATATATATATATATATATATATATATATATATACATTTACAAAATGGATAGCGGATCAATCGAAATTGCTTCTTCCACCCAAAATTGAATAGAATTTGGCACACCAGGGTAGCAATAACAGTACTCGTGGTCAAACAGAAAAGGGGTCAAAAAACACAGATGCAACAAAATCCAAAACAGAGCCAAAAATCGTAATCAGGGACGGTCCAGTCAGAACAGAATCACTCAAGAGTACTAGGCGAAGAAAAGCGTGGCACAAGCAAACTGAAAAAAATGTTCTGACAGGGAACTCCTGTGAGATGACTCCTAATATACACATACGGGAAGTCACATGCTAAACAGAACACAGGTGCAGGAAATCAGACTGATTACAAAGGAGCAAACATGAGGGAGAACCTGATCACATGAAATGGGCAAAAGCCAAAACGCAGACGGGGATCATAAACAGACATACGGCTCCGGTTAGGAAATTCAATGTGCACAGAGTGTTGTGATTTACGAAATGAACCAATAGCAAAAACCAAATGAATGCAAAAAGGAGACTTTATTTCTGAAGGGGGTAACCCCCCTAACAGAGCTGGCAACAGTATAAAGTCCGCAATCCAAAATCAGTATCCAAAGGGCGAAATCCAGAATCAGGACCAGGGCACCAAAAACAAAATCCGTAGTCAGGCAAAAACAGGTCGATACACAAGAATGCGGTACAATACAGGGAATAGGCAAAGCTTGGTAGTCAGGCGGTCCAGTCAGAAAGATAAATTACTAAGAATCAAGGCGTAAACAAGCGTGGCACAGGAAGCTAGGAAGAACGATCTGACGACTGGAAGTGACTAAACAGACATCTTAAATACACATCCGGGTGAAACAAATGACCAGGGAGAACAGGTGCAATCAATGGTACAATCATTGGGAGTGACACACTAGGAATTATTTAATTACATGAATAAGGCAGAAGCCCAAACGCAGACAGGGTTCACGAGACAATCCTATGAACAAACAACAGCTCTGGTTAAGGAGTACTAAAGTGCATAGATAAAAGAAAAGGAAAGCACAAAGTATACGTGGAAATTCACAGAAGCTGCAACAGAGTTAGGCAAGAGGGCGTAGATTAGAATTGGGCGATTGCTGAGAGATCGTTAGTCAATTAGTATGTGCAGCTATACAATCCCGAGTGCACGTTAGTAAGTTAGTAAAAAATATACAATGTTAATATTGGTTAGTAATCCAGCGAAAACAACAAACTAGTATTGGTTAGTGGATAGTAAAAGAGAGAGGAAGGAAGCACACGAGATAATGAAGGAAGATTGAAAACCCAGAAACCAATAAATCACCCGAATGAGTGGCACGAAAGACTAGGGACCGTGAGCAAAGACCTACAAGACAAGACGGGGTAGACATAGTGCAAAGCATGGCATGGCAGAAATAGACAAGGAAAGGGAATGAAAGCATGGCATGAAACAGAATAAAGTAAAAAATCTAATTTACCAAAAAACACAATACGCAAAACTAAGAATAGTCAGGCAGGCAGTGGTCACTAAACACAAGAATCCTAAACATGGCTAAGCCAGGCACAGAACTTAAACAAGGCAGACAGATGGCAGAATCCCAGTGGCAGTGTTTTCTCACGAGAAGCACAGGTAGATCCACGATTCCCAAACTAAAATATAGACAAAAACTGCAACTGTAGAAAACTGTGGAGACAATATTTATGGCACCATTAATTTTCCCATTATTCCACTCCCCCCAGATGTTATTAATGCAAGACTTAATATTCACTACAGTAACATAGAGGGGGAGTGGGGGAGAGGGGAGAGGGGAGTGAAATTACAGCAGCATGAATTTTCCACTCTGCCATAATTCCACACGCCCCCAGAATTTGTACAAAAGGATCAGAAATGGAGGGGGGGGGGGGTGTTAAATTTTGGCAACATAAATTTTCACCCTTACCAAAATTCTACTCCCCCAGATCTTTAATTGAAAGCACTGTTGGACTCCATATTTGCTGCAGTTGCATATCCCAACAGGAAGACTAAAATTACAGGAAAAACTTGACTGTTGAGGAAACAGATCAGAAATGGAGAGGGGAGTGATTTTTTGGCAACATCAATTTTCCCCCTTTCCAAAATTCCACTCCCCCCAATATTTTTAATGCTATGACTGGTGTACTGCTGATTGGCCAGATGAACAAATGCACAGATGAAGCAATAATGAAATAAAGTGATTCCAGGGGCAGCAGTTCAGGAATAGACCGGGAGCTGGCCCATTTTATTTATGTGAAAAGGGATATAAGGTTTGACCCCAACAAGTCAACCTATTCTTCATGATGTATATAAATCACCATTGCTGGCTGTTGGACTCCAGTACGTTTCACTCTGGCACCCTTTTTAAAGGGCTCCAAAAGAGGTTTAATTTATGTGAACGCTACAACGAAATCAACTACATGGGCTTGTGGGGTGATGATGCGGCATCATGAATTTGTCAATGTCAGCAACTTCAGCTTGAACCCTTGCAGGGACAGTGAGTCTTTAAGGGGTTAAAAAAAAAAGCCAAATATTTATGTGAAGGCCGACAAAAACGTGGTTGACCTTTTCTTGAAGCTAGAAGAGTCCGCTACTTGAAAACCGAAGTGCCAGCATGTTTGGACTGTACCAAACCCTTGCCAGCAAGACTTTTTTTCAGGGGTGAAAAGTCAAAATATTCATGCGAAGGCCGATAAACACATGATTTACCTTCGATGAGGCTGGAAGGGTCTGCTATTCAAAAACCGAAGTGCCAGCAAGTTTTGTGTGTACCAAACCCTTGCCAGCAAGACCTTTCTTTTTAAAAGGGTAACCCATTTCATCACATAACGAGGCATATGCCGTCAGAGGCGACGGCTGGGGGTATATCCCCGAACCCCAATCCTCCAATATTCCAATCCTCGAGTAGACCTTGAATGGACTTTCATTTAAACTTAATTTCAGGTGAATCGGACAAATGGTTCTGAAGATATGGCCAAAATGGTAATTTTTCCATCAGAAAGCGCCACCTGGTGGCAAAATATTGAACCATACAGGTATGATGTGTAATGCAAATAGAAGCCACTAGATGGCAGTTTTTACCTTTCTTATGTTAAGCCCAGAATGGAGCTAGGTTTGGGCATGTCTTGGACAAGTCCCAGAGAATTAAAATAAGAGGTCTAAATGTGGGAGGGGTCTGCAAAAGAGTATATAAAGAGAAAAATTGAGAGAGTGGAGTAGTAGGAGAAATTGCTAGGAGAAGGATAAATGTGACCAGACCTGTCATTCTGTTCAAGACCTGTGAAGTTTCTTGTGGATTTTTGCCCGTGTTGGAGCATATTCCTCACCCAGGACATCACCAAGCAACCCCACCAAAGGGACTATAAATATTTTTGTTCTTGTATTTATCAATCTTGGTCAGTAGAGTAGATAGTAGATTAGTTAAACGTGTTTGTTCAATTAAATGTGTTTAAGTTTTTTAAATTGTGTCTGTCATCCCTTGCTGTCATATATGTAATAACAAATTGGGGCCATAACAGATGTCATCATGTGACACGTTGTGAGGTCATGACCTTGCAGATAGTTTCATGTCAATTGGACGAATAGTTCCAAAGATACTGGAAAAATGGTGAATTTTATGTGACAAAGCTCCACCTTGCGTCAAAAATTTGAAGCAAACAGGTATAATGTCATGGTGGGACACATCCTCAGGTCATGACCTTTCATATGCACTTGATTTGAGGTCAATCGAAGAAATATTTCCAGAGATATAATAAAAACAGTGATTTTTTCAGTTTTTGGCCCCTGGTGGCCAATGTAGAAATTGTAAATTGTCCAAAGTCGAATCAGTTCTTTCTCTTTATGATTTTTACTTATCTGCAAAACTTGGAATTTCTAATTGAAATATTACTGCGGTTATACCGTTAACACGTAAATCAGTTTTTGGCCCCTGGTGGCCAATCTAGAAATCATACATTGTCCAAAATCGAATCAGTTCTTCCTCTTTATGATACTTACTTATGTGCAAAACTTGAAATGTGTAATTGAAATATTTCTGAAGTTATCGCGGAACAGTGATTTTTTTTTTTAGTTTTTGGCCCCTGGTGGCCAATCTAGAAATTGTAAATTGTCCAAATCAGTTTTTCCTCTTTATGATACTTACTATATGCAAAACTTGGAATTTATAATTGAAATATTACTGAAGTTATTGCGATAACAAGTAAATCAGTTTTTGGCCCCTGGTGGCCAATCTAGAAATCGTAAATAGTCCAAAGTTGTATCAGTTCTTTCTATTTATGAGACTTACTTATGTGCAAAACTTGAAATTTGTAATTGAAATATTACTGAAGTTATCGCGTTAACACTTAGCGTGGCGGCAGCGGCAGTCGGGCGAAAAAATAAAATCGCCGAACACGCCATTCGGCGTTCGGGGATATAAAAATTAACAGTATCCAAATTAACCCTCTCATGCATGAATTATGAAAAACTCAGTCAGGATTTTTTTACTAAGTGGATTTATTCATCCTAAAGGATGTAAAACAATATTTGAAAAAAAAATGTTTCTATCTTTATTCTTTAAATGACTACTTTTTCCCATTGCAATGACCTGCCAATGGGAGTTTTTGTATGGGATGATGCAATAGCTTCCACTAGAGTGGAATATATGCAGCAGTGCCCAAAATTGCAGGCATATATAGAGAAAAAAAGACTCCATGCATGAAAGGGTTAATTTTCAGTCAGTATCGTATTTAGAACATAAAATGCTTTTATTTTGATATTAATGACATTCCAGAGATGGAAAAATAACAGCAAAAAATCGCAATAGGGAGCCTTACAACGTTGGAAAATCAAGAAACATTAATTTTATGTCCCACAATGTCTGATATACACGGTTGTTGGTGATTGTACCTGGGGACTGACGATAGACGAAAGAACAGATGACATGAACAGGTCTCAGAATAGTTAAGTGGCACGACTGGCCATTCAAGTTCCTGACTAACGTGACAGGACAGTCACTAAAATAATAGTTGCTCCTGACGGGGCCTGCTTATGATTATGGCAATCATTTACATGCTCTCATCAGTCTCACTATTGTCACTGTCCCCGCAGCAGAGTGCTCACTCAGAGTGGGGTGTTGGGTTATTTCTCATTCAGAGTGGGGTGGGTGTTGGGTAATGCTCGCTCAGAGTGGGGCGAGTGTTGGGTAATGCTCACTCAGAGTGGGGTGGGTGTTGGGTAATGCTCACACAGAGGCAGGTGGGTGTTGGGTAATGCTCACGCAGAGTGGGGTGGGTGTTGGGTAATGCTCACTCAGAGTGGGGTGGGTGTTGGGTAATGCTCACACAGAGGCGAGTGGGTGTTGGGGTAATGCTCACTCAGAGTGGGGTGGGTGTTGGGTAATGCTCACCCAGAGTGGGGTGGGTGTTGGGTAATGCTCACTCAGAGTGGGGTGGGTGTTGGGTAATACTCACCCAGAGTGGGGTGGGTGTTCGCTAATGCTCACCCAGAGTGGGGTGGGTGTTCGCTAATGCTCACTCAGAGTGGGGTGGGTGTTGGGTAATGCTCACTCAGAGTCAGGTGGGTGTTAGGTAATGCTCACTCAGAGTGGGGTGGGTGTTCGCTAATGCTCACCCAGGGTTGGGTGGGTGTTGGGTAATGCTCACCCAGAGTGGAGTGGGTGTTGGGTAATGCTCACATAGAGGCGGGTGGGTGTTGGGGTAATGCTCACTCAGAGTGGGGTGGGTGTTTGGTAATGCTCTCTCAGAGTGGGGTGGGTGTTGGGTAATGCTCACCCAGAGTGGGGTGGGTGTTGGGTAATGCTCACCCAGGGTGGGGTGGATGTTGGGTAATGCTCACCCAGAGTGGGGTGGGTGTTGGGTAATGCTCACCCAGAGTGGGGTGGGTGTTGGGTAATGCTCACTCAGAGTGGGGTGGGTGTTGGGTAATGCTCACCCAGGGTGGGGTGGATGTTGGGTAATGCTCACCCAGAGTGGGGTGGGTGTTGGGTAATGCTCACTCAGAGTGGGATGGGTGTTGGGTAAACGCATTCTCTGATGCATAAATAATAAAGACTGTATGACTGAAGTGATGGATTTTTCCTCCTTTCTTGTGTCCTTTGTGTCTGTATTTAAAGAGAAAAGTGTTATTTACCCCCTCCTGATATGTCTGTTTTGGATTCTTTCCAGGGGTGTGTTTTGTATTGTTCTAAGGATTTATTTACAACCCCAATTCGAAATAGTTGGGACAAAGTGTAAATTGTGAATAAAATCAAAACGCAATGACTTTCAAATCACTCAAACGAATATTTTATTCACAATAGAACAGTGATAACATAGCAAATGTTGAAATTGAGAAATTTTACAATTTTATCCACAAAATGATCGAATTTCAAATTTGATGGCTGCTACAGGTCTCAAAAAAGTTGGGACAGGGGCCTGTTTATCATGGTGTACCATCCCCTCTTCTTTTTAACACAAAGTGGAGGCGTCTGGGCATTGAGGAGACCTGTTTCTTGAGTTCAGCCATTGGAATTTGGTCCCACTCTTGTTTAATACAGGCTTCCAGCTGCTGCAGAGTTTTGGGTCTCCTTTGATGGACTTTTTGTTTGATTATAGGCAAATGTTCTCAATTGGTGAAAGATCAGGACTGCAGGCAGGTCAGTTCAGCACATGGACTCTTCTACTATGAAGCCATGCTGTAATAGCTGCACCATGTGGTTTTGCATTGTTCTGCTGAAATACACAAGGCCTTCCCTGGAATAGATGTCGTCTGGAAGGGAGCATATGTTGCTCTAAAACCTTTATATCCCTTTCAGCATTCATGCTGCTTTTTAAGACATGAAAGTGTCCCACACCATATGCACTAATGCAACCCCATACCATCAGAGATGCTGGCTTTTGAACTGAACGCTGATAACAGGAGGGGTGGTCTTTCTCCTCTTTAGCCCGGAGGACACAAAGCCCATGATTTCCCACAAGAATGTCAAATTTGGACTTGTCTGACCCCAGAACACTTCGCCACCTAGCTATAATCCATTTTAATTGAGCCTCGGCCCACAGAACATGGTGGTGCTTCTGGGTCATGCTCAACAATGGCTTCCTTTTTGCATGATAGAGTTTTAGCGGACTGTGTTTACAGGCAGTGGTTTCTTGAAGTATTCCTGGGCCCATTTAGTAATGTCAATGACAGAATCATGCCCCTGAGTGATGCAGTGGCGTCTGAGGGCCCGAAGATCATGGGCATCCAGTAAAGGTCTTCGGCCTTGTCCCTTACGCACAGAGATTTTTCCAGTTTCTCTGAATTTTTTTGATGATGTTATGTGCTGTCCATGATGAGACCTTTAAAGCCTGTGCAATTTGATGTTGAGGAACATTGTTTTTAAAGTATTCCACAATCTTTTTACGCAAGCCTTCATTATTTTTTGTTGTTTTTATGAAAAGGACATTTTGTTTTCTTTAACCACAACACAGTTCTCCTGATATATTTATTTACCTGAGGAATTTTGGAGGAGAATGTGTGTTAAAATGAAAAGTACATTTTATCGTTGAGTCTTGCATTTTATTTTTCTACTTTACACCACAGTATTATTGAGTTGGCTGGTTGGTGGGAGATACGTTGATTTGTCGTGTCTTGACCGACTAATAAACGGACCTTTGACTCATTGACAAATTTCTTTGTGGACCTTAAAGATTTGTATTTGAGGACCCCTGGTCTACACTGTATTCAAAGGCTGTTCTGCACAAGGTGAAACCATACCCCCCCCCGTAAGTGGGTCTTGCTGGCAAGGGTTTAGTACACGCAAAACTTGCTGGCACTTCAGTTTTTGAATAGCGACCCTTCCAGCTTCAAGAGAAGGGAAATTACGTGTATGTCGGCCTTCGCATGAATATTTTGATTTTTCTCGCTCCTGAAAAAGGGTCTTGCTGGTACAGTCCAAACATGCTGGCACTTTGGTTATCAAGTAGTGGACTCTTCTAGCTTCAAGAAAAGGTAAAGCACATTTTTGTCGGCCTTCACTGAATATTTGGCTTTTATTTACCCCTTAAAGGCTCACTGTCCCTGCAAGGGTTCAAGGTGAAGTTGCTGACATTGACGTGCCAGGGTCAAACGCACAGGAGTCCAGCAGCCAGCAATGGTGATTTATATACATCACGAAGTATAGCTTGACTTGTAGGGGTCAAACCTTTCCACCCTTTTCATATAAATAAAATGAGCCACCTCACGGCCTAGAATGATAAGGGGACTGAAATTATGTCAGCATGAGTATTCAGGGCTTGCCGGATCTGTGGAAAATGTCCCACCTAGTACTTGGAAAACATTCCAAGTGGATTAACTATTGAGTAGATATTGTCACCATCCTCATGTGAATTCCTTGTGTGTCTGCCCTGCCCTTGGCTACATCTCATGACATGGTTATCCTGTTTGACAGGAATTCATGCCCTCTACTATGTGTGCAAGTTGCTGGATTGTTAAGTCAGCATTTTGCGCTCAGATCGCTGTCAGTATTGTTTGTGGAAACACTTTGTCTTTGTTATACGCAACATGCACTTTCACGGCAGCATACTCCGAAAGCTCAAGTCGTGATTCGAACAAGCTTCCAGTCCTAAGTAGGCCTCAGGATTGAGACCTTGCCTAAGTTTACCCAGCTTTAGTCAATTTGTCAGACCAGTTTAATGGGAACACACTTCCAAGCCTAAGCAGGGTCCAGGTTTGGGACCAGGTTCTCATTAATTCCTTCAAGTCTGTTTCTTTGTCCAGTTTATTTGGAAAAAGCTCCCAATCCTTATCCGGTCATTGGAATTGGAGCCGAGTTCCCCTCAAGTTACTCCATCCTCCAGTGGAGCAGTATGGTGCAGGCAAAGTCTACACTTTACCTGGCAGTAATCATGGAAGTCACTGGCCAGCAATTAACAGCCCTGCTTCGTCTACAACATCTAAACTATACCGTGCTATTTTTACCGGGTTTCCGTCTTCACCTCTTTCTCCGGGGTTCTGTCCCCTCTGCATCATATTGGTGTTAACAAACTACTTGTTGGATTGTACACTGCCTCTGCACTTGATTTTCTGGGCTGTACCCTAAAAGGATATACAACTCCAGTTCCAAAATAGTAGGGACAAAGTGTAAATTGTGAATAAAATCAAAACGCAATGACTGTCAAATCACACCAGCCAGCATTTAATTCACAAGAGAACAGTGATAACATGGGAAATGTTGAAGCTGAGACATTTTTCAATTTTATCCACAAAATGAGCTCATTTCAAATTTGATGGCTGCTACAGGTCTCAAAAAAGTTGAAACAGGGGCCTGTTTACCATGGTGTAGCATCCCCTCTTCTTTTTAACACTGAGTGGAGGCGTCTGGGCATTGATGAGACAAGTTTCCTGAGTTTAGCTATTGGAATTTGATCCCACTCTTGTCTAATACAGGCTTCCAGCTGCTGGAGAGTGTTGGGTCTCCTTTGATGGACTTTTTGTTGAATTATTCACCAAATGTTCTCAATCAGTGAAAGATCAGGACTGCAGGCCGGCCAGTTCAGTACACGGATTCTTCGACTACGAATCCATGCTGTTATTATAGCTGCAGTATGTGGTTTTGCATTGTTCTGCTGAAATACCCAAGGCTTTCCCTGGAATAGATGTTTCTGGAGGGGAGCATTTGTTGCTCTAAAACCTTTATATACCTTTCAGCATTCATGGTGCTGTAATGGTCCCAATTTGTTATGACATATCGGACAGCAAGGGATGACAGACAATCTTTTAAAACTTTAATAGATTTAATATAACAAAGACTGGCCAAGATTGAAATATAAGAAAATGAGATAGTTACATTCCCTTGGTAATTGAGATGGGGTTGCTTTGTTGTGATGTCTTGGGACAGGAAAATGCTCCAACACAGGCAAAAATCCACAAAACGAGCTTCACAGGTCTTGTAGAGAGTGACAGGTCTGGTCAAATGTATCCTTCCACTATTTCTCCTTGCAGTTTTTCCAACTCCTTTACTCTTTACTCCTTATTTACTCTTTTCCAGGCCCCAAATTAGACTTCATTATGTTACTGTGTTCATAAGGACCATGAAATCTAGCCTGCAATGGATTGGGCTGTAAGGGACACAACACAAGGACCTTGTCTCCTAGTTTAAACTCACGGCTTCTAGCCTTATGATCTTATGATTCCAGATCTAGTCTTGGGTAATAGACCAACACAGTCAACAATGACCTTGGAGAAGGGATCCCCAAATGCTGGGATAGGCTGCAATGGAGATACAGGTGGGTCTAACTAGTGTTTTCCAACTACCTGACAAGTATGACAGGCTTTGAAAAAGTTGGAAACATCTTTCCGAAGTCCAGGCCAGGAGAAGTGTTTCATGATCTTGTCAACAGTCTTGTTAACACCAAGATGACCTTCTAAAGGTAAACTATGAGCCATTGTTAAAATTTCATTCCTGTAGGCCTTCGGAAGAACAATTTGCTTGACCACTGCCTAATCTGCATTGGCAGGGATATCAGGAGGGCGCCACTTCCGCATCAACACTCCTTCCTTGAGGTAATACCCAACTGGAATTGTGTCTATTTCTTCATCAGAAAGGGCTGTCTTCTTTAGTACACAAATTTCAGGATCATTGGTTTGCTCCTCAATCAACCGCAATCAACAGGTCTTCAGACACATCAGAATCACCAGACCCATCTGGCTGGCTGAACAGAGAACTGATAAAAGTGTCTGATGTTATGGCCCCAATTTGTTATTACATTTATAACACAACAGCAACAGCAAGGGATGACAGACACAGTTTTAAAAACTTAAACACATTTAATTTTTAAAGACAATAACAACTAACTAACCTAAAGACCAAGATTGAATACATAAAAAAAAACCAGAAATATTTACAGTCCCGTTTGTTGGGGTGGCTTGGTGATGTCCTGGATGATGAAAAATGCCCAAACACAGGCAAAGAAATCCACAAAAGAAACGTCACAGGTCTTGATCAGAAATGACAGGTCTGCTCACATGTATCCTTCTTGCAATTTCTCCTACTACTTTACTGTCTCAATTCTTTTCCTTATATACTCTTTTGCAGACCCCACCCACATTTAGACTTCTTTTTTTTTTTTTTTCTGAGACTTGCCCCAGACATGTCCAGGACATGTCTAAACATGACTCCAGTCTGAGCTTAACAAAAAAAAGGTAAATACTGCCATCTAGTGGCCTATATTCACCTCCATTACACCTCCATTCCAAAAGGGAAAAATTTTGACTCATAAAGGCAAAATTTTTCTTTTCAATACAAAATGGTTAGGTGAACACTTGTTTATATATACATATCATACAATATTCAAACACATGATATATATATACACATTCAAACACGGGATAAGCAATCAGCAATTACATTGTCTGTACCCTTCACATGCTTAATTTCCAAGTCAAACTCCTGTAAAATCAAACTCCAATTCAACAATCTCCGATTCCTGTTTTTCATCTTACTCAAAAACATTAACGGATTGTGGTCAGTGTACACAATCATTGGCTTTTGTCCTGTACAAACATAAACCTCAAAGTGTTGTAAAGAAAGGACCAGAGCCAACAGTTCCTTCTCTATTGTGGAATAGTTCCTTTGGTGGCGATTGAACTTCCTGGAGAAGTATGCCACGGGATGCTCAATGTCATCAGAGTCACTTCTCTGTAGGAGCACAGATCCACAAGCTTGGTCGCTAGCATCGACCGCGATGGAGAACGGTTTGTTGAAGTCAGGAGATTTGAGCACGGGGAAGTGACACAGCAGAGACTTCAGGTGATCGAAGGCTCTCTGGCATGCATAGTCCCAAGTGAACTTTACGCCTTTTTTCAGTTGGTTAGTTAGACTAAGAGCAATCTCAGCAAAGTTCTTGCAGAACTTGCGGTAGTACCCGATCATTCCAAGGAAGCGGCGAAAAGCTTTTTTGTTGTCAGGAACTGGAAAGTCCATGATGGCTTGGACTTTAGCATTTATGGGTGCCACCTTACCCTGGCCTATGACGTAGCCAAGATAGGTGACAGTAGCACAACCAAAGTCACTCTTGCTCAGGTTAACAGTCAGGTTAGCCTGGGTCAGGCGCTGGAACAACGTCTCTACATCTTTTAGATGTTCTTCCCAGGAGTCACTCCATGTGATCAGGTCATCGATGTACGCACCCGTGTGCGGCAATCCGGCGATTGTAGACTGTATCATCCTTTGGAACGTGGCTGGGGCATTTTTCATGCCAAAGGGTAGGACTTCATACTGGTACAATCCAGATGGTGTGGCAAAAGCAGAGATGCTCTTGGCCCTCTCAGTTAAAGGCACACGCCAATAACCCTTCAATAAATCAATCTTGGTCAGAAACTTTGCTTGCCCTACACTATCAATACAATCATCAATCCTAGGTATTGGAAACACATCAGTTCTAGTTACAGCATTGACTTTGCGATAATCTGTACAGAATCTAGTACTTCCATCAGGTCTTGGAACTAGCACACAGGGTGAACTCCAATCGGAGTTGGAGGGTCTGATAATATCATGTTTTAACATGTACTCAACCTCTTTCTCAGCAATCTTTCTCTTTTCAGGATTCATCCGGTATGGATGCTGTTTTATTGGTTTGGCATCACCAACAACTACATCATGAGAGGCTATAGTAACTCACTTTGGAACATCAGGAAACAAATCCTCATATTTCTTGATCAACCTTTCAAACTGATCTCTCTGTGAGGGTTCTAAGTGCTGGAGTTTTACATCAAGATTTTGCAACACTTCAGTGTTTGACAATTTACATGAAAGAACTTCAGCTTTAATTCTTGGTTCATCATCTTGAAACTCCCCCTCATCTTCACACGTTTCGACCATTGGAGAATCTGAAGTGACAGCTGCAACCCTAGCATTTCTGTCATGATAAGGCTTTAGCATGTTAATATGACACAATTGTTTTGGTTTTCTCCTATCTGGAGTCTTCACAATGTAATTGAGATCATTGAGTTTTGTCAGAATTTCATATGGACCATGAAATCTAGCCTGCAATGGATTGGACTGCAAGGGAAACAACACAAGGACCTTGTCTCCTGGTTTAAACCCACGGCTTCTAGCCTTATGATCATACCAAGTTTTCATTTTTCCCTGACTTGATTTCAAGTTCTCTTTGGCAAGGTCACAAGCTGCACGCAATCTTTCCTTAAACTTGCTAACATAGTCTAACAGACTGATTTGCAGCTCTTCCTCTTGCCATTGTTCACTCAATAATAGCAAAGGTCCTCTCACTTCATGACCAAACACTAGCTCAAATGGACTGAATCCAGTAGACTCCTGCACTGCTTCTCTCGCTGCAAACAACAGCAAATGAACACCTTTATCCCAGTCTTTTTCATGGTCATAACAATAAGTCCTCATCATTGTCTTGAGAGTGGAATGAAACCGCTCTAAGGCACCCTGACTTTCTGGATGATAGGCACTAGAAAGAATCTGCTTTGCACCTAGTTCATACACAACCTGCTGAAACAATCCTGAAGTGAAATTGCTACCTTAGTCTGACTGAATTTCCCTGGGAAGGCCAAACAACGTGAAGAACTTTATCAAAGCCTTTGAGATTGCAGTTGCCTTGATGTTGCGTAGAGGTATGGCTTCGGGGAATCTGGTAGATGCACACGATTGTCAACAAGTACTGATTTCCAGATCTAGTCTTGGGTAATGGACCAACACAATCAACAATGACCTTAGAGAATGGCTCCCCAAATGCTGGGATAGGCTGCAATTGAGCTACAGGTGGGTCTAACTGGTGTTTTCCAACTACCTGACAAGTGTGACAGGTTTTGCAAAAGTTGGAAACGTCTTTCCGAAGCCCAGGCCAAAAGAAGTGTTTCATGATCTTATCAACAGTCTTGTTAACACCAAGATGACCTCCTAAAGGTAAACTATGAGCCATTGTCAAGATCTCATTCCTGTAGACCTTCGGAACAACAATTTGCCTGACCACTGCCCAATCTGCATTGGCAGGGATATCAGGAGGGCGCCACTTCCGCATCAACACACCATCCTTGAGATAATACCCAACTGGAACTGCGTCTATTTCTTTATCAGGAAAGGCTCTCCTCTTTAGTACACAAATTTCAGGATCATTAGTTTGCTCCTCAATCAACCGCTTTCTGGACAGAGACAAGTCTCCAGACACATCAGAATCACCAAACCCATCTGGCTGGCTGAATAGAGAACTGATAAAAGTATCTGATAAGTCTTCAAACGGAGAAACCATAGTAGGCCAATCAGAGTCATGAGGCAAACCACCTGAGTCCTGACTATTCAATGTGCTGGGCGGCACCACAACATCTTCTTCAGGCTTCTTAGCCCTAGCACGAGTCACTGCGCAAGAAGGATACAGAGATGGGTCCTCATCCCCATCTTCAGTGCTCGGCTGTGAAGTAAGATGTACAGGGGGAACTACTTTGCCCCCAGCCAGGTCATTGCCTAGCAACAGAGAAACACCCTTTATAGGTAGACTTGACATAAGTCCCACCTTTACCTGTCCTGTAACTAAATCTGACTTCAAGAATATGGAGTGCAGGGGTACAGATACAGTCCTCCCTTCAATACCTTGTACAAGTATGAAATCCCCTGAAGCGGTCTCATCACGTAACTCCAAGGAGTCCATCAACAAAAGTGACTGAGAAGCTCCGGTATCCCTTAGGATATATATGGGGATAGGAGTAGTATGCTCATTCAGAGCCACAAATCCCTCTGACACAAATGGAAGAAATTCCTCCCTCACGAAGTCAGCTGTATCAGGCTTTTTAGCCCCACAAGAAGCAGGCAATTTAGCAGATTGGTTATCTACTACAGGGGTTTCTAACCTTGTTTTCACAAAGGCATTTGGTTTGGTATCCTTTTCTTTTTCTTTCTTAGCCTTAAGGAACCAACAGTTAGTTGTAACATGACCAGATTTCTTGCAATAACTGCAAACTAGACCACTTTTGTCACTGTCCGCTTTCACACTTTGATCAGACCTGTTACTGGATTTCTGAGCACCATCACCAGATTTGTCTTTGTCTTTGGGTGAGGAATCTTGGGTATCACCATAACCCTTTTTCTGAAATTGGGACCATCTATTATTACTGCTAGACTGAAATTTGGACTTATGTGTGAGAACATATTCATCTGCAAATTTGGCAGCTGATTGCAAATTCAGTGCTTGCTTCTCATTAAGGTAGGTCTTAACATCATCTTTAACACAGTTCTTGAATTCTTCAACTAACACCATCTCTTTTAGTGAGTTGAAATCATCCTTGACCTCCATAGAAGTACACCAGCGCTCAAAGCAAACCTGCTTTTCATTAGCAAATTCAACATAAGTCTGATTTTCAGATTTCTTCAGACCTCTGAATTTCTGTCGGTAAGCCTCTGGAACCAACTCATAAGCTCTCAAAATAACCTTTTTGACAACCTCATAATCAGAGGAATCATCTGCAGACAAAGCCGAGTAGGCTTGTTGAGCTTTACCCTTGAGGACAGTTTGCAACATCAGAGGCCAGTGTTCCTTTGGCCACTGGCACCTCTTTGCTACCTTTTCAAAACACTGGAAATAGTTGTCAACATCCTTTTCCGAAAATGGAGGCACCAGTTTTACCTCCTGACTGGCACAAAATTTATTTTTAGTTTCAATTTTAATTTTTAGTTGCTCCATTTGGAGTCTTTCTTCTCTATCGAATTTCTCTAATTCAAAATCTCTCTGTCTCTGTCTCTCTCTTTCTGCTCTTTCCTCTTTCTCTCTCTCAAATTCTCTTTGTTTTTCTTTTTCTTCCCTCTCAATTTTCTCTTCTCTTGCTAATTTTTCTAACTCAAACTGCCTTTGTTTTTCTTTTTCTTCCCTTTCAATCTCTAGCATTTTTAATTTAAGTTCCATTTCTATATTTGGATTTTCCACTGGAAACTGTTCCAGATCTCCTGGTGCAAACACATTTTCATCAATGTAATATTCAACTATCTCTCTAGCCAGTCTTGCTTTTCGCATGGCTGGTTTTACCTCTGTCAGCTCCAACTGTCTGCAAATTTCTAGCAGTTCTGTCTTTTTAAAAGACTTCAAAACCCCTACGGTTGGTGATGCCAAGAAATCATCCATTGCTGTTGTCAATATATATGTATTCAATTGAAAAAATCAATTTTACAATTTAAAATGTTAGATTTTCAATAAATTACTCACACAATGGTCTATCCCGGACCTTGAGCCCCCAATTTGTTATGGCCCCAATTTGTTATTACATTTATAACACAACAGCAACAGCAAGGGATGACAGACACAGTTTTAAAAACTTAAACACATTTAATTTTTAAAGACAATAACAACTAACTAACCTAAAGACCAAGATTGAATACATAAAAAAAAAACAGAAATATTTACAGTCCCGTTTGTTGGGGTGGCTTGGTGATGTCCTGGATGATGAAAAATGCCCAAACACAGGCAAAGAAATCCACAAAAGAAACGTCACAGGTCTTGATCAGAAATGACAGGTCTGCTCACATGTATCCTTCTTCTTGCAATTTCTCCTACTACTTTACTGTCTCAATTCTTTTCCTTATATACTCTTTTGCAGACCCCACCCACATTTAGACCTATTTTTTTTTTTTTTCTGAGACTTGCCCCAGACATGTCCAGGACATGTCTAAACATGACTCCAGTCTGAGCTTAACAAAAAAAAGGTAAATACTGCCATCTAGTGGCCTATATTCACCTCCATTACACTGATAAGTCCTCAAGCGGAGACACCATTGTAGGCTGAACAGAGTCATGAGGCGAACCACCTGAGTCATGACTATTCAATGTGCTGTACGGCACCACATTACCTTCTTCTTGAGCCTTCTTAGCCATAGCACGGGTCACTGCACAGGAAGGATACAGAGATGGGTCCTCATCCCCATCTTCAGTGCTCGGCTGTGAAGTAAGATGTACAGGGGGAACTGCTTTGCCCCCAGCCAGGTCATTGCCTAGCAACAGAGAAACACCCTTGATAGGTAGACTTGACATAAGTCCCACCTTTACCTGTCCTGTAACTAAATTGACTTCAAGAATACAGAGCGCAGGGGTGCAGATACAGTCCTCCCTTCAATACCTTGTACAAGTATGAAATCCCCTGAAGCGGTCTCATCACGTAACTCCAAAGAGTCCATCAACAAAAGTGACTGAGAAGCTCCGGTATCCCTTAGGATATATATGGGGACAGGAGGAGAATGCTCATTCAGAGCCACAGATCCCTCTGACACAAATGGAAGAAATTCCTCCCTCACAAAGTCATCAGTATCAGGCTTCTTAGCCCCACAAGGAGCAGAAATTTAGGAGATTGATCATCTTCTGCAGAGGTTTCTAACCTTGTTTTCACAAAGGCATTGGGTTTGGTATCCTATTGTTTTTCTTTCTTAGCTTTAGGGAAGCAACAATTAGTTGTAACATGACCAGATTTCTTGCAATAACTGCAAACTAGCCCACTTTTGGCACTGTCAGCTTTCACACTTTGATCAGACCTGTTACTGGATTTCTGAGCACCATCACCAGATTTGACTTAAGGTGAAGAATCTTGCATATCATATCACCGTTACCTTCTGAAATTGGGACCATCTATTGTTCCTGCTAGACTGAAATTTGGATTTATGTGTGAGAATATATTCGTCTGAAAACTCGGCAGCTGATTGAAAATTCAGCGCTTGCGTCTCGTTAAGGTATGTCTTAATATCATCCTTAACACAGTTCTTGAATTCTTCAATTAACACCATCTCTTTTAGTGAGTTGAAATCATCCTTGACCTCCATAGAAGTACACCAGCGCTCAAAGCAAACCTTCTTCTCATTACCAAATTCCACATAAGTCTGATTGTCAGATTTCTTCAGACCTCTGAATTTATGTCGGTAAGCCTCTGGAACCAATTCATAAGCTCTCAAAATAACCTTTTTGACAACCTCATAATCAGAGGAATCATCAGCTGACAAAGCCGAATAGGCTTGTTGAGCTTTACCCTTGAGGACAGTTTGCAATCAGACGCTTGTGTTCCTTTGGCCACAGAAAACTCTTAGCTACCTTATACGTATAAAAATACTAATCAACCTCCTTCTCCGAGAATGAAGGCACCAGCTTTGCCTCCTGGCTGGCATAAAATTTGTTTTTAGCTTCCATTTTGATTTTTAGTTGCTCCATTTGGAGCCTTTCTTCTCTAACTTCTGTAAATCGAAATCTCTCTGTCTGTCTCTCTCTCTCTCTTTCTGCTCTTTCCTCTTTCTCTCTCTCAAGACTGTTTTTCTTTTTCCTCCCTTTCTTTTTTCTCTTCTCTTGCTAATTTTTCAAACTCAAACTGCCTTTCTTTCTTTCTCTCTTTCTGCTCTCTTGAATGCTCTTTCCTCCCTTTCAATCTCTAGCATTTTTAATTTAAGTTCCATTTCTATATTTGGATTTTCCACTGGAAACTGTTCCAGATCTCCTGGTGCAAACACATTTTCATCAATGTAATATTCAACAATCTCCCTAGCCAGACTTGCTTTTCGCATGGCTGGTTTTACCTCTGTCAGCTCTAACTGTCTGCATATTTCTAGCAGTTCTGTCTTTTTCAAAGACTTCAAAACCTCTACGGTTGGTGATGCTAAGAAATCATCCATTGATATTGATCTGTCAATATATATCTAGGAAAATTCAAAAAACAATTTCACAATTTGAAATTTTAGATTTTCAATAAATGACTCACACAATGGTCTATCCGGGACCAGCCCCCAATTTGTTTTGGCCCCAATTTGTAATGACATATCGGACAGCAAGGGATGACAGACAAATTTTTAAAAGTTTAACAGATTTAATAAAACAAAGACTGACTAAGATTGAAAAAAATTGAGATGGTTACAGTCCCTTGGTAAGGGAGGTGGGGTTTCTATCTTGTGATGTCCTGGGATCGAAAAATGCTCCAGCACAGGCAAAAATCCGGAAAACAAGCTTCACAGGTTTTGTAAAGAGTGACAGGTCTAGTCAAATGTGTCCTTCCGCCATTTCTCATTGCAATCTCTCCTACACCTTTACTCTCTCAATTTTTGTCCTTACATACTCTTTTGCAGCCCCCTCCCACCTTCCAGGCTTTTTTTTTCTCTGGGACTTCCCCTCTCAGACATGCCCAAAACCTAGCTCCAGACTGGCTTAACAAAAAAAGTCAATACTGCCATGTAGTGGCTTTTTTCACATTACAGTGCTTTTTAAAACATGAAAGTGTCCCACACCATGTGCACTAATGCATCCCCATACCATCAGAGATGCTGGCTTTTGAACTGAATGCTGATAACAGGAGGGGTGGTCTTTCTCCTCTTTAGCCTGGAGGACACAATGCCCATGATTTCCAACAAGAATGTCAAATTTGGACTCGTCTGACCACAGGACACTTTGCCACCTTGCTACGGTCCATTTCAATTGAGCCTCGGTCCACAGAACACGGTGGCGCTTCTGGATCATGCTCAACAATGGCTTCCTTTTTGCATGATAGAGTTTTAGAGGACTGTGTTTGCAGACAGTGGTTTCTTGAAGTATTCCTGGGCCCATTTATTAATGTCAATGACAGAGTCATGCCTGTGAGTGATGCAGTGGCGTCTGAGGGCCCGAAGATCATGGGCATCCAGTAAAGGTCTTCGGCCTTGTCCCTTACGCACAGAGATTTTTCCAGTTTCTCTGAATCTTTTGATGATGTTATGCGCTGTCCATGATGAGACCATTAAAGCCTGTGCAATTTGATGTTGAGGAACATTGTTTTTAAAGTATTCCACAATCTTTTTACGCAAGCCTTCACAGGTTGGAGAGCCTCTGGTCATCTTTACTTCTGAGAGACTCAGCCTCTCTAAGACATCCCTTTTATAGCCAATCATGTTACACACCTGATGCCAGTTAACTTCATTACTTGCTAAATGTTCTTTCAGCTGATTCTCTAACAGTGGCGGGCCGCGGACGGAAAACTGGGAGGGGAAAACATCCCATGAAATGGATGAGATTAGTGACCCGATTTCAACCATAGTTCTTGGTCAACATGTTAGTTTCCCTTATAATTAAATGTTTAGGTGAGTGAATGATGCATTCTATAAAATGTTTAATTCACATGCCTTAATAGGCAACTCTTTGCGAAAAACCACAGTGGAATTTCCTCATTAAAATTTGTCACATACTAATCAAGTCATCAAACCTGTGCGTAATGATTGTTTGATTGAAAAAGATTGAAACGCTCTCTTTTTTACGTTCAACAGGTGCGTTTCATTTCCCGTCTTAACGAAGACAATTAGCTACACCAGAGAGGGGAGAGTTCAAGTGTCTTGCCAGGGAAATTGACTGAAAACTGATCAAGACTAATATGTTTAACGCCCTTCTTGTTCTCTGTCCACCACCTGCCACTGTTCTCTAATATATTAATTGCTTTTTCAGCCCTTTTTTTGCCCGTGTCCCAACTTTTAGTTTTAGTTTGGGGATCGTGGATCTATCTGTGCTTCTAATGAGAAAGGCAGTTACTACGGGTATGGCAGTTTTTCAGTGCATCTCAATGTAGAGGTACGGCAGTCGCCATTTCAAGCCCTGCCCTAACCTAAACCTAACCCTAACCCCTAACCATAATCCCGAATCCTTATCCTAATCCCACGAAATCGACTGCCCTACCAATAAAAACTACCATGTCTCTAGACATTGTGAATGAGAAAATATGGGGGGGGGGTCTTAATCAGGCTGACTTAATTTCACTGCTCTCAGTTTAATCTTGACATGTACCTCTAATGTTGACATTGCACATAGTTTGATCCACAGTTCCAACAGTAAGTGCTGACCTTCACAAAACTGGTATTTTGTGGTTGGACCTTACTTTTTGTTCATCTGGATTGGTTTATGTCCCCTAATAATGTTCCAAATTCCAACATGATAATGCCTCCAAACAGGCAGCTAAAAACATTTTAAAAAGTATTCTTACACAAGGTTAAAGTCAAATTACAACTACCGAATCTAAACTTAACTGAAACTGTGGAAAGTTCTGGATTGCTCAATGCCGACTAGATCTCCTCTTTCGTTATTAAAATCTGGACACTATCCTTGAAGAATGGGTCACTTGCCCACTTTGCACAGCGCAGAAATCGTACTCAGGATTTTGAAGGCAGAGCGGACCTTCTCACTATTACAAGACATCGCGTTAGGCAGGTGATTCCGACATTTTGTACTCCCCGTATACTGTCGAATGATTTCCTAATATACCTATCCTTTTTTTGTTGGTGTAAATTCATTTTGTCGGCTATTTTATGTAAAAAGTAAACAAGCACTAACAAAAGGATCAGATTGCTGAACAATTTTAATCAAATTCAAATGCACAGAAGCAGCATACAGTCTTGCTTCCGTGATTGGCGCTTTTGAATTTATTCTGGTCATTCGTTGGGTGATATATTAAAAAGCCTTACTAAAATAATGCTGCTTATTGTACCTCAGAGGTCACAATATTAGCCGTCCTCAAATACTCAGTGATTGGAGCTTGCCAATTTATTCATTTCATTCGGTTAAATATTCAAAAGCGATACTCTCAATTGGTAATGATCAAAATGGTTTTGCGTTAAATCGACAAGGTTTTCACAATATTAGAAGAGTTTTAAATGTGTTATTTGAGAAAGGCAATGCAAAGGATACTGCAATTCTGTCAATTGATGCAACTCAAGGATTCCATAGAATTGAGTGGAATTATTTATTTGATTTGCTTCCAAGGTATGGATTAGGAGAAACCTTCCTTAAATGGGTAAAACTGTTGTATGCTAATCCAATAGCAGAAATATTGACAAATAGTACAATTTCCAAAACCTTTAATTTACAAAGATCAACCAGACAAGGCTGCCCGTTGTCTCCTCTGTGGTTTACATTAGCAATCGAACCGTTGGCGATAGCGGCAAGAACACATAGACATATATCTGGAATTAAAATTCATGATACGGAACATCATATATCATTGTATGCTGATGATATAATTTTTTTCCTCACAAACTTGAAGAATAGCATTCCAATTCTGATCAGTTTAATTGAAAACTTTGGTGGATTCTCTGGATATCAAATTAACAAATCAAAATCGGTATTATTATTTTTAAATCAGGAAGAAAGGATCAACTTCAAAATACTCACACCATTTTTCACTGCACAAGAGGGATTTAAATACCTTGGTGTAAACATAACCCCAAAACTTAAAAGATATTGTTTCCACAAACTATGACCCTCTGGTGGACAGAATGGCAGAGATGTTGGATCGATGGTCTAACTTGCCCATATTGATTGGACGCATTAATCTAATAAAAATGTCTATTCTACCCAAATTCACGTATCCTTTTCAGGCACTTCCACTACCTTTATCAAGTAATTTTCATAAAAAACTTGACTATATTCAGCCAGTTCAAATGGAACAATAGGAAAGCTAGACTCCGGCTCAAGTTATTATATTTACCCTACAAAAGAGGAGGGCTCCACGTCCCGAATCTGAAATGGTATTATTGGGCCGCCCAATTAAGCTCTGCAATGTTTTACTTTTCCTGATCTATAGCACCTGCTTGGGTGAACATAGAACAAAAATCTGTTTCAGAACTCCCAATTAAGCAGGATTTATATTCATCCGATATTAAGACGTTGAAAAAGAAGACAAAGAATCCTTTTGTAAAAAACACAATATCAGTCTGGTATGCAGTACATAAATATCTTGGCGATTCAATAACTCCATCACAGTTTACTCCGATTTGGGGAAACGGGCAATTTGGCCCAGGCAAACTGGATAAGGGATTTAAATTGTGGGCAGAAAAAGGTATTCAAATGGTTTCAAACCTTTATTCAGAGGGCAGTCTTCTTACATTTGAAGAACTTTGTCAGAAGTATCAAATTCCTCGAAAACATTTTTTTAAATGTTTGCAATTAAGAAGTTTTATAACATCGAAATATAAGACAGTGATGGTTATTCCCTCCTAGGCCATGAGCTAGGTAGGGTCACCGTGCACCCCCCCCACCCCCCCCACGAAACTATGTTTTTCTGAAGCTCCTGAGTCTACTGAATAAGAATATCCATGTTAACATTGAAAATTTTTGGATGCAACCCATATTCTCGCTACTTTTCTAAGGGTACCCTCTAAAATCCAGTTTTTCAAGTGCGCGATTGGAGAAATTTGCACCAAATTCATCGAGACATGGAATCACCAATTTATAAGATAGAAATACATATTATACACCAAATGAAAGCTTAAGGCATCACAAATCAAACAAGCACAATAACAATTGTATCGGTGTGAATTTGGTTAAGTTACGGTGAGATTTGTCAGACTACCCTCAAAACATGCGTTCAAATCATTGGAAAATTTAAAAATTAATTTTATAGATGTTTCTGAGAACTCCAATGTAAAGAAATGCATCTTGTGTATGTACAACTAGACAGAACTGGTTCTTAGCTTTAATTTGGTGGGTATATTATGGCTCTAGGTCCATTTTTGACAAAGATGGAACATTTTGAATGCATCGCCATAATTGCGCGAAGCAGACGTTGAAACCCTATTGGCAGAACTGGTTCCAGTCGCACCAAAAACATGGCACGCAACCCATCAAAATTATTTCTGAAGCTCCTACATGTGCCATTTCAACATTCATTGACAGAAATACATGTATATTTAATGATGTTCAAATGGAAAGATATTTGCATTGTGGACCGATCATGGCCGCTGGGGTAGGGGGGGGGGAAGATAGGTTCTCACATAAATCTTATTTTTCAAAATAATTATTGTAGGAGCCATAATGTAGTCTGCGTCACGTGGTATTTTGGGGTTGCCATAGAAATGTATAGGAACTTGGGTCACGTGATGTAGGTGGTGCAGGACAGGAAGCTATTAAGTGATGTTGCTTACCAGCAGTCGAGAGGAGAGAGGGAAGCGGGGGGTAGCCGTAATTTTTGTTGACCGCTTCGCTTCGCACCGTATCGCCTCACTTTGTCTTCACTTCGTTTTACCCCTTTGTTTCCATTGTGTACCTGAATGCGTCCAGTGTGTGTGACCGTGCAAGCGGATGTTTCATTAAAACCACTTAAAAGTGCATTCCGAGCCTCCGCGAACTTCTTTGGATGCAGCGATAGCACGTCGGACAAAGTACAGGACCCACTCCTTTCCTCTCAAGCGACAAGGTTGGTTTTGCAGTCGCTACAATTATTGTTTCTGAATGAATGTGTGAATGAATTAATGAATTAATAAATAAATGAATGAATGAATGAACACATTAATACATTAATGAACTGTGATCTGGCCGTAATAAACCTTTTGTTTAATGGATTAAATGAAGGAAGTTTAAATATGAGGATTGAGATGTTTTGTCTTTTCATTTGTTCACAATTTGCATCAAGTGATTAATTAATTAAAGTTAAATATGCATGCATTGTTTCAATGGAGACAGAGGATGGCTCCACCAACATTATTTCAGGGACAACCGCCCAGTGAATTTGTTTTGATATGTTCACTTTTAGTTAAGTTTTACGTCCCGGAAGTGAGCTCGAGTAAGTGACACATTTTTTTTTTTTCTTTCATTATGCTGTAGTTTTATGTATTTTAGAACATGCATGTGTAAATTTTATTCATCATGGCATTCTTGCACAACAGCATAATGAAAGAAAAAAATGTGACATCAAAACAGGGAATCGGTGGGTCCTTCATTGGTGAACTTATGAATATATGGTAGCAAAAACTAACCATTCATTGGGAGATATCTAATTCTATCATTGACTTATTCAGTCTGTAAGATTATAGAACTTGAAATAATTTGCATAAGTGAAAATTAAAGAAAATGCTCAAGGTTATTTTATTTTGCAAAGCATACATGGATATTTCTGGTGAAGGGGAAGGTTAAGAGGTTAAATACACCAAAGAAGACAAATGAATAGTTTGGTGAAAACATACAATTGCAATTGTGTTTGTAACAAAAACCATCAAATGTAGGTGGGCCGCAGGACCGATTAAGGCAAGTTCAAGCTCACGCATTTTTTTTTCAATCAAGGCAGTACAAAGTACTTCAGGTGATGCATATTGATTCAAAAATTTCCGGTACATTAGGCCAACACTTGACGTAAGATATTACAGGTAATATTGCATGCGATTTCTTTTTGACAAATTATTGGTACTAAAACACAGTCATCCATTCAATTTAATTCATGGTCACCCATTCCATTGTCTTCATTCTCACACTGAAAAGTGCCTAATTTGATGGCCATTTCTTTAATAATTCCGCATTGGAATCTTTTCATTTTCATGTGCTTGTACAAGAATCCATGAAGCATGTAAAGGAGGTGTAATATTTCACAAACTTCTTGACTTGCAGAAATTACAGGCCCTCAAAAATCACCCACATTCAACTGTATACATGCATACATTGTAAGAGTAACAAAATTTGATGGCCATTTATTTAATAATTCCACAGTGGAATCTCTATATTCAGTTTTTTATAATAATAGAAAAGATGTAGTGCGGCAAGCAAGTGTAATTTTTCTAAAAGTTTTTGATTTGCAGGAATTACAGACCCTGAAACGTGGCCCCACATTAAATCATCTCCTTTCGCACACTGCAACAGTTCCGACATTGATGCCCATTTTTTTCATAATTCCATCATAGAATCTCTTCATATTCAGTCAATTTATATTACAGTGCATGTAGTATGGTCAGGAATTGTTATTTTTCCACAAACGTTTTGATTTACAGGAATTACAGGCTCTCAAACATGGTACCCCAATCAGTCCTCTCCATTCACACATAACAATAATTCCCGATTTGATGGCCATTTATTCAATACGTTTGGCACCGAATCTCTTCATATTCATTGAGTATATACTACGACACATGACCTATAGTAAGCAAGAGGTACCTTTTACAAACTTCTTCATTTGCAGAAACCACAGGCCCTCAAGTAGGGACCCCCATTCAATTATCTGCATTCACACATTAAACAGTTCCAAATTTGACGGCCATTTATTTTAATATTCTCTCATGGAATCTTTTCATATTTTAAAATTTTATGCTAGGATCCATGTGTTATGCTACTGAAGTGTAACTTTTGACAAATATTTTGATTTGCCAGAATTATCAGCCCTCGAACATGATCCCCCCCCCCCTCCCCATCCAATTGTCTGCATTGGCACATTACACAGTACCAATTTTAATGGCCATTCATTTAAAAATTGCGGCACAGAATCTCTTGAGATTCTATGGGCTTATAGGAGGATACATGTATTATGACTTGCAAGTGTTACTTTTCACAAACTTTTTGATCTGCAGTAATTAGAGGCCCTCAATTATGACGCCCCCATCCAATTGTCTGCATTTACACATTGCACAGTATCAACTTTGATGGCCATTTATTAAAGATTTCCTCCACAGAATCTCTTCATATTTGGTGGGCTTATAGTAGAATTCCTCTACTATCATAATCAAGTGTTACTTTTTTCTAACTATTTGATTTGCAGGAAATGGAGGTCCGCAAGTATGACGCCCCTATCCAATTTTCTGCATTCACACATTGCACAGTATCAACTTTGATGGCCATTTATGAAAAATTCCCACCACAGAATCTCTTCATATTCGATCAGCTTATAGGAGGATCCATATTCTTTTATATGCAAGTTGTAATTTTCACTAACTTACTGATTTGCAAGAAATAGTGCTACATTTTTCAATTTTAAGCATTACAGGCCCTCAGCCATGCCCCATTTAGTTGTGTTGCAAAGCACATACTTTGACAGCTGTTTACATGTTGATTCAGTCATGCAATCTCTGTTTATTCAATAAGCTTTTACTACAGCGTGTGCAGTATGGTTTGGGCCCCCTAATTTCCACAAACATTTTGAATTACACAAGTATTATAGTCCCTGCTTTAATTTTCTAATATTTTGTCCACCTAAAAAAAGCAATTCTAATGGGAATCCTTCCATTAATGCAACAGTGACACATACCTTTTTTTCCTTTTGCTTTAAGTAAAACATTATTACAGTTACATGCAATTATTTGTCATCTGGATTAACAGCAGCTCGCCAAAATCTCACATTTCAATCTGCTCAAAAAGTCAACCATTTATTGAAAAAAGAAAAAGTGAATTCATTTTCAAACCACATTTTGGAAGTTGTTGACGATTTTTTTTTCTGAAGAAAATATACGCATTCTTTCGTTGAATAAGCCTCGGTTTTTCTCTCAACAAGCCGAATTTTGACAGCATTTGTATCACGTGACCAAAGTACCGCGCTATCTGCTGTAATTGCGCATCACCCTGAGCGACGGCAGCTAAAAAATGCAATTTTTTCATGATTTAGTGATGCATACCTAAAATATTGCTTATTTTGACTACTGTTCAATACAACATCAACAGCTGAAATTCTTACCTTCGAATGTACTGGCATATCAATTTAACTAGTGGAGGTTTTATTACATCATAAATACACTACAGGCCAGAAGTTTTGAAGCAAAGCCAATACAGGTCAAGAATTTGGAAGCAACATCAAGTTTCTGTTTGCAATGCCTTTCTTAAAAACCAGCATGAAATCTATGGATTTTGGGATGTTTTTACTTCATGATTAGTGTTCTGTCCTCGATGTGTGCGATGCATGGGCGACAGGCAGCTAAACGCTTTACTCCAATCAAGACTCTGAATGTAGTTCGTCAGGTTTATTGGTGAAGCAAAGTGTGAAACTAAAGAAAACGTAAACAAAACAATCACCAAATCGTGAATGCTCAATGTCCATAAATATATAAAACATCAAACAAACAATTCCATGTGAGAATTTCCCAAATATGCATAGATGGAACACGCCATCAAACCCACGCCGAATGCAAGACACTTCGTTGCTATGAATTAGCATGGATGCACTGTTCACTGAAAATAGCATGACTAGTGACAACAGTATGCTAGCAAGAAATGCTTATGACATGAGCTACTAAAGAGCATACAGCATAAATTTTACCACTGAAACACAGCCCATGAAAGCAAAGGTAAACATTTCAATAATACGTACTGACGATGCAACCTCAAAACAAGATGTATGCCGGAGCGGCTGATTAACACCGTGAGCTGCCAAACATCTTAACATCGTGTCTTAGTTCTCACTTCCTCAATAAAGTTTCTAATTCAAGATCAACTAGAAAAGCACTCAGGGAGCGCAGAACCTCCGCCATGGGGCAGCAAAGCCAAAAGCACGGCGATTGGAACTCCGGCCCATTGGAAAGACTTGAAATCTTGAACTTTGGCGTATATCTCAGCAGTACTTTGGCCTAGATATGCCAAAATTTAATCACCTCTTCCTTGAATTAATACTCACCTACCGTGAAAATTACGTCAAAATCCGGCCGTAAGTTTTTGAGTTCTGTTGTACATAAACAAACCAACAAACAAACGGCACCGAAAACATATCCCTCCTCGGCGGAGGTTAGCAAAACATAGCCTGATGAACTAAAATCGACCAGTAGATGGTAGGATTGCGCTCTTAACTTTCTCCTTAATATAAAGCACAATGAAATTAATAAAATTAGATACAAGGAATGATTTTTTTTAATTAAACATTGAATATTATGAACTAAAACAGCACAATTAGACTTTTCTTTCAATGATACGCACCATCTCCCTCTATTTACGTTTAGGTACTGCATACATTGATGTTACCAGACCACTGCTGAATAAATGTTTACAAAAGAAAGGAGGGGCTTAGTTTTTGGGTTGGGTAGATTTGTAAGAGTCACACTTTAGTGAAAAAGTAAAAAACAAATCACAGTTTGCATTATTCACCTTATGTCATGCTTTACAGCCCACCGGATGCCAACGGCAATCCGGCAGGCACTAGGACCATGGGCCTAGTAATATGGGCCTGATAATTCGAGTAAAAATATATTCTTAAAAGTGACTCTTTATATAATAATCATGATTATTTTGTTTGCAAAGTATGCCAATGAAACTATGATTTTTTTTTTGTACAAATTTGATATTGTTTCTAAACCTTTGGCCTGTAGTGTACATACATTATTACGTCATAAATACATAACTACAGGCACACTCCAAATTAGTCTTCTTATTTATGTCAATTATTTTTTATTTTTTGTAAATCACAGTAGATTGTTCTCGCCCCTCAAATATTTTAGTGCACTGTTACTTTCTGTGCACCCTGTATAACATCAGTGGGTGTGGATTAGTTCTTTCATTAGATAATTACTCTAGTTTTAACTTTCACTAATCATATAATAAGAATATTTTCATTTGAAGAATGGTACATGCAGTATTACAGGATGTGGGGGGGGAAGACGTTGTGGACACTACACACCATTGCGGACACGAAAAACAATCTTTGCGCACCACAAAAGGACCAATATCTTAAATGGATTTTACTGAATATAGACCTTATTTTAGGAGCATTATTCAACTTAGGTGGGATAATCCCACTTGGTCAAGTCTTTACAGAAATATATGCTTGACAGTATGCCGTTGTGGACACTACATATTTTTGGCGACACCATTCCATACCAAAATCAAGGCAATATAACTGACTGGGAAGTGTTCCCTTATCAGAAGCGTTGTCATTTCTTGGTAGGGATGGTCATAAGGTACTCAGATGCAACTTTAAGATGTTTTAAAGTGATTATAAACCCTTTAAGCAAGTAAATATTTAAAAACGAAGGCAAACAATGAAAAATCAATAACGAAGGACATCAGAGATTCTAATTGCGATAATTCTGGCGTCCCAAGTGGCATCTCCACTGGCAAACCAGCCAGAAAAAAATACAGAATTAAAATATGGATAAAACTAGACAACTATTTTTTTTTTGCTTCATTTAGAAAATCACAATTCAAAATCAGTTCATGTTAAAACCTCCATAACAATGTGAAATAGTACAAACTGGCTTCTAGTAGTCGCTGCTTTGGCATATAAACAGCTGAAAAATTAATCATTTCCAGTGCAACTGATCATTGTCGTGTATGTTACTAAAAAGTATCATTTTGAACAATGTTGTATACATATTATTTAATAGAGCATACTTTAACACAGACCGGGGCATATTTACAACCTGATCTCAAATCACATCAGTACCTCCACTGCTGATTCTGAGAAAGTTGCAGCCGAGCAGTTGCAGGATAGAACAAAGCCTACGTAGGATATTCAACCAAAAAAGTCAAACCATATTTCTTCATATAAATACCCAGTCATCAATGCCAATATTTTAACATGCGCACCAACAAATCCTAAACAGGGGATCTTTTTATTTATATACTATGGAGATTTTTGTCAATGGTGCTTTCCTGGTTTTGAGCAAAGGGGTTTTAAAAACAATGGGACATACCAAGATAAGCCACAAAATAAAACCACCTGCTTAAACTAGTGAACGTCCCTCTTGCGCTGCCAAAAAGCTCCTGCAATTGGTTTGCACTTGTATTACCAAGCTCAGGGTGTCCCAGAAGAACACTTCTCAGAGTATAACACTCCCTCCACCCTCCAACGGCTTGTCCATTGCGCATGGCGCATTCTTGATGCCATCTGCTCCAGGGTAAATGGTGCACACGTACCCAGCCGAAGCACATGCTGTTGAAGAAAATCTGACTCACCGGGCTAGATGAATTTTTAAACTGCTCCAAGGTCCAGTTCTGTAGCTTAGGTGCCCATTGTCGAGTTCTTTTCGAGGTGGACTGGCGTTAGAGTGGGGACTTCGACTGCGCTGCAGGCTAAAAAGTGCAATACACAGCAACGCATGACAGGAATTGGAACTGTACACTTTTTTTCCCCCAAAAACTTCAACTTGAACTTAGAGACAGCATCCACTTGAATTAGATTAATATGCAAGGTGTCACTGACTTATGTTGTAGTAAATTCATAACCACAAGAAAATTGCAGAAATGCTGATTTCTTTCAGTTTTTAAGATGAAGCATATTGATGAAAACACAGAAAACATATAAAAAGGGAAGACCTTGAAAGAAATAATTTTATCAAGAGTAATATATTTCCACTTTTTACATTTCTCCAATTGGATAACTTCTACAAAAATTGAGATTGTAATAGAAAAATGTTTATTGCACATTGATACAGTTGAATAATATAACAATATTTCAGCCATTACTGATTTCAAAATTCATAACTTTGCTCATTTAGGCCTTTATTGTTTTTTTTTTTTCCTGTTGTCCAAGTCTCGACAAGTTCAACAGTCCAGAAACTCTAAAAGAACTACAGATATAACTTTGTGGGACAAAAAAAAAAATGTGTGTACCCTGTGATATTTTGGCCACCAGACAAGGGTTGCAATTAGCACCCACCAATCACCAAATGCGAGTGATTTTCCAAAATAGCAGGTAAATTAATACACAACATAACTGAATATTAGGATTCATGCTGATGATGCTCTGAGTGACCGAAACGTCCACTTTTTATTACTCTTCAACTGTTTGATGTATTACGGAAATTTAAAGATTTTTCTACATCCTATTGGTCTCTCTTTTTTTTGTGCAGTTTGTGGGCCATTTTTTGGGGTATTTCATTTAGTTTGTACTTTCGGTTGTACGCACCTTTGGCTCACTTTACAGGCCGGATTTCCAAGTGCGCAAACGCCTTTTCCTAGATTTTCTTTAAAATTATACAATAAAAATGCATCTATTGCATGCTATTGCGTCAAACAAAACAATGGCTTATAAAAATGTGAGTGCTTGGTAGAATTTGGAAACCACCAACCACTGTACTGGTAGAGGAAAAAGTTAATGTCAAACCCTGCACCTGACCAGTGTTTATTCCTGTTTATGCATGCCAGGGCAAAGTCTTGCTTTATTGTTAAATCCAAGTTGAAATAAAAATTCACCATTTCCTCAATACTTAAAAACCATATTAAACATCTCAAAGAATTCCACAGAAATAGAACTGTAAAATATCTATTTACACACCGTAGTTCATTTCCTCCCGCATCAAAAAAAGGCAGCTTCCTACCATATCCAAGAAAACAATTTTACTTTGGTGAGGTCATCAAGTGGCAGCAGAAGCAGCCCTGATTGAAGACATCTATCAATGATCCATCCTCCAATCAACACCTTTTTGGTACATTTTCAAATCAAGAACAGTTCTGAATTGACATCCACATTTAACGTCCAACCACCTACTCTCTGTCTGTGAATTCTGTCGAAAAAATGTATTACACTTCCTTTCCAGTGTCTTTGAACAAATGTTAAGGCAGTAGATCTTATACAAGGAATGCAGAAACTATCCTTCTGCAAAATAATTCCCATTACCTGATCTGATGTAAAACTAAAAATTCTATCTGTAGGTGAACTTAGAATATGTGCATTTAAATTATTTTACATAAAATATAGGCCTAAATCATGTTTTTTGGTTCAATATTTAGTTGGAGTTCTTAGATTTGATGTCCAGAATTCAAATAATGACATAGTTTCTCCAGTTGCAGAGTCTACTTAAGCTTGTTCAGCTCGACAGCTCTTCTCTTTATGTCTTCTATCTTCTGCACTTCCTCTGCTGTTCCAGCTTCTTTGAGTCTCTCAAGCAGGAAGTCCAGGTGCTGAACAGTAGACCTGGAGTTTGGCCGCAAGGCAATCTTATCGAGGCTGAGGATGTGCTGGTATGACTCCCCTACAAGTTCCCCTTTGTTCAACACTGCATTTTTGAGATCTTCCTGCAGGCTCTTCTCTAGATGCTCTGTCGTGGCCTTCTCTCCAGATGCTCTTTTGTATTGCTCTTTGAGTTTTTCAAACGTTTTGGTGACTTTTCTGGTGGAAGACTTGTACATCATCTCTTCTTTAATGTGGTCTTCGTGAGGACATTTTTTTTCACAGACTGTACACTTGTTTTCTTTCATGACAGCACACCAGTTCAGCATGGTGGGACTGACAAAAGTACATGGGTAATGACAGTTTGTCTCACACATTCTGCAGCAGGTGGCTGGATATCCAGCCTCTGTAGCGACTTTTACTTTACACGGTTCATCTACTTCATAAGTAAAGTCTTTCATCGCAGCAATGTCCTCTTTATGTTTCTCCAGGGCATCTTGAGTCTGCCTGATCATATTCTGTAGGTTTTCAGCTGTGGTTATTTGCTCGTGTAAACGCTGGATGCTCATTTCGAGCTGTTCTCGCTCCGTTAACACTTCCTGCGTCATCAGCAGGCTTTTACTTTCCATGTTGCGTAGCTTGTCAAAGAAACTCTGCATGGTCTTCACTCCCATATCCCAATTTCTCTTTAAGTAATCTTCATTTTCACCGTCCTCCTCATCTTCATCGTCATCGTCATCATCATCATCATCACAATGGTCATCACTTGTTTTTTTAGACCCATTTGTTTTCTTGGACACATTATTGAATTTGAAGAATATTGGTTGTTTTCTCTTATTCCTGGCACAGGGAACACCAGCTTTGTCAATGGCTTCAAGGACATTTGGCTTCCCCCCATCAGAGAATGTGATCAGTACCATGATGTTATTCTCAACATCCTTCCCAAACAAGGACAAAATGGCGTCAAATATGTAGACCTGAGCATCAGTAAGACGATTCTGTGAGGCCCTCACCACTAAACATACTGCATCAATCCGGTCAACACCTCTTTCAGATTTAAACAGTTTGCTAATATTCTTTGCAATTTGCTCATCCTGCTTCATTCCTGCAGTGTCAGTGTAACCAGGAGTGTCAATGAGCCTGAGAGAGAATGGAACTCGAGCCCCTTCACTTCCAAAGATCTCATACACAGTGACGGCAGTGGTTTGAGATTCAGTCTGGCTTCTCTCTTCTTCTTTAATAATCTCAAACCGGATGTCATCTGTGTACTCCACTCCAAGGATGTAGTTGACCATCACATTGATGAGGGTGGACTTTCCTGTTCCGGTTTCTCCCATCATCAATATTGTCTTCGTTTCCCTCTGGCTCTTTTCTCCAAAGGTACATCTTCTGACCCTTCCAGAAATATCCAGTGTCTCCATAACTGTATTCAGCAGGAGCTTTTTTGGTGGTCCCTCGTGGATTTGTGTACTTTGATAGATTAATGACTCAAATCTTGATGTTGGTTGCCCATCAGTGTACAAGTCCCTGAAACCCAAACAGACGTCATATGAGGGCTGCCAAAACTAGATCTTCCCAAGGCTTGTTTGCAAAAATGCAAGTACAGTAGTCTAAAAGCACTTTATAACAGAGTTTATAACACAAAATACTGATTACATACCAATGAGTCAAAACATTGTGACCATTCTCAGATGAAATAAATAATTTTTTGATTATCTTGTGATTATGGCACGTCATGTTCTGCAAAGAAACAGAGGGTTTGCAAGCACTTGGTTCCCAGAGTAGTATACAGGAATAATGGGACCTGAGCGACGTTTACAGGGCTCAGATCTTCATGGCCTAAATGACTGGGTCAGAGCATCTCCAAAGCAGCAGGGCACCAGTGGTGAGTAACTACTGACCATAGTCCAAGGAGGGACAAATCACAAACAGACAAAACGGCCTTGGACAGCCAGGTCTCATAGATGTGGGAGGTCAACAAAGGCCATCTCATCAGGTCAGAATGACACGAGGTCCACTGTGCCTGAAGCTGCACTAAGCTTTAATGATATTTACTTGAGGAGTGTGTCGCAACACGCAGTTCATCTAAGCTTCCTGGGTATGGCCATTTGTGGCTGAAGACCGGTCAGAGCAGCTATTCCAACCCGTCTACCATTCAATGGCCAATATTGGCCACGCAAGAGTTGGAACCAATCCTTAGAGGAATGGGAAAAGGGTCCAGTCTGTTGACTCCCATATTCTGTTATTTCATGTACACTGGCCAATTATGCATGCACAGTTCAGCTAAGGAAGGGGTGATAGCAGGAAGCACTCTCAAAAGTAGACTTAGTGGAGGGAGTGTGAAGTTCTGGTAAAAGTTCTACAGGGAAACCCAGGGTCCTAGCGTTCATGGAGCTGTTTTTGCAGCATAGGGAGGGCCACAAATACATTTGACAGAAGGTCACACAGTTTTGGTTCATCGGTGAACATTTTCAATGTTTTCTTAATAATTGTGAAACAGAATAATACAATGGTTATAACACTTACTCATCACCAGTAAGATCAATATAGGCCATGATGACTTCTTACTTCATGTAACAATTTCAGGCAATGGTTTCGTTTTTAATTTTTCACTCGGCACATTTTGGTGTCAAGGAAGGTTTTTTTTTTTTTTTTTTTGCAGAGTTCAAGGACCTGGAAGAAAAGATGAAAAAGTAGAGAGAGAAAATATCAGTCCTCCGGAGGAAGCACAGATCCTGTAGCCTATTTTGACTCCAGTCTTTGTACAATCCCAGTGGGTCATTCCATGCCATGTGAACCATAGCCCCCAGGAGGTCCGTCTCAGATTTGGCCATTTTCCCCCCCAAAAATACCTTAAGGTGTCAAACTAAGGAATCCCAATTTTCAGTGGTGGGTACCTCAGCTTTCCCCTCTCTGCTTGTTAATTCGGTAGCTCATTGTCTAATTTGTTCCCCTGCCCCCTTCACTCCTCACTGCTCTCCCTCGCCTGCTTTGAGTTTGAGCCAATGACCAGTGACTTGATTTGACTTGGACATGATGACTTGGTCACAACTCTGATTCCAAGAACTATGTTTATGAAGAAAATTTCCACAGACATTGACTGCAAAGTAATCCCAAGCAATCCAACCGCAAAAGATGATTCCTTAACTGAAGACAAACAACAGCCTAGAAAATATTTTGCTTGTGTGTATGACCAGGAATAGCATATAGGGTGCATTCTGGAATACTCCGAGGAAAATCATGACATATGAGTGGACTTCATGGAGCCATCAAAGACAAGTGGACTTTTCAACTGTCCTGCAGAAACACACTGGGACAAATGCTGGGTTCCACTTCAAAATGTCATCTGGGCCATCAGTGTGCCGGAGCTCCAGGGACAAAGTGCACGATTTTACAAACTTTCATCATATGATGCCGACAGGATTCAAGAAGACTTTCCCAATTTTTTTACGTGAGTAACAATTTGTATCAATGACAAAACAAGCTCTTTCTGGACATCATGAAACTTCATAAGGTTGTTGAAATGAATGGGGGGGGAACGGTGTAATTAGTACTGAGGGGCGTCCTTCACTATCATGACTGCAACTCTTCATTTGAATGTGTTTATTGTCTCTTGTGTGAATTTCCTAAACTTCTTCACTTCCAGGCACTCAAATACAAAGCTGCAATATTGTGTAATTCCCCTGAGGAGGGCATACACATCATGCACACAGTATGTAAATGTTCATAACAGTCCGTTCAAACAAAAACTCCTTTTCCAAAAATCTAGTTTATGGTGAAAGAGTTAAGTTCTTCATATTTTCAACAAATATTGCTAAGATGTGTATCTTTCAGTGGTCAAAATCTTTTAACCATCTATGTTGTCAACTGCCACCCAGAATGTAGGGGTACTGCAGAGGTCTTTTACACTGTGTCCATTTTAGGAGGCCCAACACTTTTTCTTAAATGTTTATTTTGAGTTATATTGCTTCTGCATAGTTTGTTACCCAAATAACACATATACAGTATTTCCCCCTTCCTGATTTCATAGTTTTTTGCTAATTTGTCACACTTCAATATTTCAGATCAAAAAACAAATGTTAATATGAAACAAAGGTAACCCAAATAAATACAAAATGCAGTTTTAAAATGATGATTTCATTTAATAAGGAAAAAAGCTATTTAAACCCACCTGGCCCTATGTGAAAAAGTAATTGCTTCCCCACTACTCTGCTTCTACTCTGCCTAAAACATTACTATTTTGTAGTTGAGCTGGGTATTAAAGTAACTTATGGATTCTTTATTGTAGGGTTATTTTGGTTTTCCAAAATGTGAATGTAATGTAAAATGTGAATACTTTACAAATTTGAAAAGTATACGGTTGTATAGAATGATAATCGATATCACAATTCCCAAACAATTGTTTGTGTCAATCTCCCATTTCTTGGTTTAAATTAGTATTTTACCTGGTTGCACTGCCTGACATTTGCTACTAATTCCTAATGATTCAGCCATCTACTTGGACACCTATATAACCTTTTGACTTTGCTAGGTAGTTAATTCATTTATTTTTACAATACAATAAAGTGTTGTGGAATAAAATAAATTTTTCTTAGTTTTATATTGTTTGGACCAACTGACATGTAAACTGTACAAGTCTAACTATGAAGAGAAAGTAGCTATTTTCCTTTTGATAATGCAATATCCTATTTACTCACCTCTCTCTTCAATTTAAAATAAAAGTTGTATGAATGCAGCTGCGGCACCCTGACATTTCAGATATAAAGATTTCCGGACAAATTTGTTTTTAATATTCCAAAGAATTTAAAAACAATTAAACTATTAAAATTTGTTTATTTGAAAGGTTTTCAATATAACATTATTTCCTCATATTAATATTATATTTATTCATATTTTAAATTACATAATTAATACATTTCACAAAGTGTTATCTTGCTCAGACGGTTGCACCACCTGACATTTTGAGGGTTTGAGATGGCAAAATATAAAATGTATATAATTTTTATGAAAAACTGGAAATATGTTCAAATCAAACAGGTTTAATACAATAAAATGATGCTTATTATGAATCATTTAAAATTATTTTAAACCAAAGTAGTCTGCTCGGACACAAAAATCTGCACGTCATGTCATTGACCCATTTGCCAAAAAACATCTTGATGATCCCCAAGACTTTTGGTAAAATATTCTGTGGACTGATAAGACAAAAGCTGAACTTTTTGGAAGGTGTGCATTCTGTTACATCCAGCGTAAAACTGAAACAGCATTTTATAAAAAGAACATCATACCAACAGTCAAACATGGTGGTGGTAGTGTGATGGTCTGGGGCTGCTTTGCTGCTTCAGGACCTGGACGACTTGCTGTAATTGATAGAACCATGAATTCTGCTCTCTACCAGAAAATCCTGAAGGTGAATGTCCAACCACAGGTTTGTGACCTCAAACGCACTTGAGTTATGCAGCAGGACAATGATCCGAAACACACCAGCAAGTCCACCTCTAAAGGGCTTAAGATAAAAATAAAATTAAGGTTTTGGAGTGGTCTATCCAAATTCCAGACTTAAATCCGATTGAGATGCAGTGGCATGACCTTAAACAGGCCGTTCATGCTTGAAAACCCTTGAAACATTGGGGCTGAATTAAAATAATTCTGCAAAGATGAGTGGGCCAAAATTCCTCCACAGCAATGTGAAAGACTCATTGCCAGTTATTGCAAACACTTGATTGCAGTTGTCGCCAAGGGTGGCAAAATAAGTTAGTAGGTTTAGGGTGCAATTACTTTTTCACATAGGGCCAGGTAGGTTTGGATAGCTTTTTCCTGAAACATCTGAAACATTTGATGATCTGAAAAGTGTGACAAATATGCAAAAAAAAAAAAGAAATCAGGAAGGGAGCAGATACTTCTTCAGAGCACTGTATCTACTTGATATTTGGGTCTTAGTATAAAGCTGACCACACAGTGAGCCATTAAAATGTGTAAAAAAAAAAAAAAAAATCTATCCAACAAAAATACCATTTTCAAATGCTCATAGATCCGCAATGGTTCATCACAGAGCAGTTCTGATGCCAGATTCTGAAGGCCAAGGCAAAAATTAACAGGAGTAGCAATTTTCAGCTTTCAATCTTATTTAGAAAAGACTTTATAGCGTTCCAAAAAAACGTTCACGAGCCAATATTGCAATTCGCGAGAGCCAAAAATGGGGGCAACACCCCAATTTAAAATGGCTCTCAGATGAAAACTGTTCAAGAAATTGAGCTGCAACTTGGGATACCTTCACCTGATACCCCAAGGTATTTTTATTTTTTTTAAAATGGCGAAATCAGAGTCGGACCCCCTGGAACTTTTAAGAAATTTGGTAAATTTGGCATGGAGTGACCCCATTCAAATAAATTAATTTAAAATAGCACAAAGAGAACTTTAAGTGTCACTTTATCTGCTGTATTGATTTTTGCAAATATTTGTAAATTTCAGATTTGATGTCTGGAACACATTCCAAACAATTTGGATAGGAGAATGGAAAGACTGAAAAGTTGAGGAGTCTCCAGAAAAACACTGGACAGGTAAACAGGTGAATAAGCAACAGGTGATTCAATTATGATTTCCTATAACATTAGCAGTCACAAAACTAGGCACTATTGTTTACTAGCTAGATGGTTTGAAGTTTGCCACTTTGCCAAAACCTGCATAAAAATTGTCAAACAATGTAAGAACAGCATTTCTCAGATTGCAATTGTATGGATTTTAGGGATTTCATCATCGACAGTCAGAAATACCCTGAAAAGATTAATAAAATCCAGAAAAACTGAAGCAATCACTGTCAACCCAAAAGAAAAGCCAAATAACAGTATTGTATATGCGTAAGTTTCAAGCCTTCAGATGGCATGGAATACACCGAGGCATCATCAAAAGTAAGCCAAGACTCTATGGTGCAAAAAGAAAGTCATATATCAGCACCATTCCAGAAGCACTGCCAACTTCTCTAGGGGTTGTGCTTTAGAAAACAACAATTAGTGCTCTCATTTCCAAAATGACCAATTCATATTATTAAAAGGAGAGTTGATGTTACACAGCAATAACCATGCACCGGACCACAATTTATTGGAATTTGCTGCAGACATAGCATCTTGAAGTATTCTCCCACCATTTTCTTTTTTGCCCGCTAATTAGCTTTGATTGCCCATTTGAAATCAGTGCTTCTCTAGAGCCTGAGACACCGCCCCGAGCCCCGCCCCCCGGGTGAGGTAGGTGCAGGGAAGCCTCCTGATGTTGCTGTACAAGAAGTAATTGCTTAAAAATTATGTTTTGTCAAGTTAATCATGTAAATTGAGGCTATCTTTTCTATGTGGAGAAAAGTGAAGAATAACACTGGGTCACAAAAAGTAACTTCACGACAAAGCGTAAGAAAATTGATTACAGATCTTGATCACACAAAAACGCAAGAAAGAGCTAAATCGAAACTGTCGGACAATTTTTAAAATAACGTGGCTCGATTCAGCTAAAGAGACAAAGTTGACTCTTGAAAAAAACGCAAAACTCGACCCCAGTCGTCTACAGTTGATATATGTTTTATAATAGGCCTCGGTTTTAAGACCTTCATTTTATAAACCTTCGTCGCCACTCGAAAGCGGTCTACGCAGAAAGAGAGAAGCCTAGTTTTTTGCAGCCGCATGGGATTTGGATATTGTAACGTGTGCCCGATGGACAAGAGCACTTCGAGCTTAACAGGGGTGGCCCATACAGATCTTAATCTTCCCGAAGTAATGAATAACGCGTTTCGTCATTGGTGTCTTAATTCTTCCAAGGCCTGCAAAACATAATCTCGGATTCCAGTGTCCTCAATCACGATCACTTCGGCAACACGCAACACTGAATACTGTGCGCTCCAGCCGGACAGTACCTACCAGTCCCACTTCAGTAACCTCTAATAACAAGTTTCTTCCGTGAATACCGTCGCCCACTCGCTGACAGAGTCGATAGAACCTGCAAGTTTCCCTCTGTCGTCTTGTTTCTTCTGCTCCCATTTCATACCCGTTCTTCCTGATTTCAGCCATCTGGCAAACCTGACTGTGGATGTTCTTCTTCTGATTGGTAGCCATACAGTACTACCGTAATAGGAACAGAAATCCATAAAACTTGTTTCAATATCCGTCGCGTCTAGGGAAGTTCCTGCCGAGAACAGTCGCTTAACAGTATTTTTCTTAAGATGATCAATGAAATAGATGACACATTTCTGTCTTTAAGTGCCCTATCATAAATACTGTCACCATTTTAACGTTCACGCCCGCGAATCTAAAACAAGGCAAATTTGTATTCATGTCACAGTGATTTTTGTGGATGCTTCCTTCTGAAACAAAAACTTTTTTTAAAGAATCCTACATACAGAATTTAGCAGTTCTTTAATTAGTTCCTGTTAAATTTTTGTATTTGCCTTGGCATACCTAGATTTCGAGAATTCTATTTGCTTGCGAAACATTAGAAGTGCGTAGCATTTTAGACCAAGGCTCCCTTGATTTTTCATCTCGATTTCCCGCTCCTGAGCTTAACAGTGCGCCATCCACGAACGGGATCACCTCGTTCAAGATATCTGCGGACTCATAACCCAGAAAACCAAATTCACTACATCGAAGATCGTCATATCCATACACTGTGCTTGTTACAGTAAATTACATACACATGTGAGCATGTGGTGACTGATGAGGAAAATCTATTTACATTAAGGATGTAAGGGAAAACAGAACTGAACGAGACAGGACTTCAGCCTTAAACCTTTATATGTCATGTCAGATCATTTAACTCAAAACAAAAATTAGGCCAAATTACTACAACCTTCTCCTCATCTCGCGCATGTAATTTAAAAAAAAAAAAATCATTTCAAGACTTATGAAGAAAAGAAAAGAAGTAGGTTCCAACAACCATGATTTACATCCAAAGCCCTTTATAAGTGTCTGTCTTCCTTTAATATATAGACGTAATGTTAATATATACAGGTAATGATACCTTATGTGTAATATATATTCAGCCGATTTCAGTGGGTAAGAATAAATGTCCAAAACATCATACAGTAGAAAATGTGTCGCACGTGGAAAGACTCCAGTTTAAACTGTCAGTTGTCTTAACTGCCATGGCGTAACAGTAGCTGTAGAATGATCCCACGTGTGAGGAAAGGTTATTCCTTTCCATAAGGCAATAGGTGTTTTTAGGGCAACACATCACATCTTCAGAGATCACAATGGTGATGCAAACATATCAACTGTGTCCCGCTGGGCTGGTCCATTCATAACTCCTCTTGTTTATTCACTGCCTGTCAAAAGCACAAACACAAAAAGGTCAAGTGAAGGTCAGGTTTTGACTTCCGACTGCGCCACACTCCCTTGTTCGAACTGTCCCAATAAAATATGAAATGCCTGTAAAGGCGTCAACTCCAATTTATTCAAAATGTGTTGCTATGGTTGTCTTAATAAATCTATTTAGTCATGTTTCATCTGAAGCTCATTTTATGTTCCTTAATCACACAACAACATGACCCCAATTCTGAAAAGCCTGGCACATTATGGAAAATTCAAATAAAATCAAAATGGTCAGACATAAAGTACATTCACTCTTAATTACACTGAAAACAGTTCAGCGCCTTACTTGAGTTGCACTTTAAATGTTGTGCCAACCATTTTGGAATAGGGGCTACAACGGCAAAAAAAAAAAAGTTTGATCATAGTTTTTATTTTCTCTACACTCCTATTGTCAAAGTGCATGAGCTACTCAAGTGTGCGGCGATGCAATTGGCTAAGGTCAGTGGCGTTATAGAAAGCATGGGTGCATGTTCCTGAGGAGGCCACCTGTGTGAAAGTGCTCTCTTAAACTGAAGAGGAAGCCATGAACTTCAAAATGGCATGTAAACGTAACAGAGAAAAAAAAAACTACAATGCAAACAGGGAAACAAAAGTTAAACCACAACAAAATTGGGTCACAAAGCAAACGCATAAAATAAAGTTAGGTATTTTACTACAGTAATTAAAACATATAAACATATAAAAGGGCGTCCCATTTAGAATAAGACCAACGTCAATTTTACTAGTTATGAAGATCCTAAACCCTTTCCCTCCAGACATCTGCTTTAGTGGGTCCAAAAACTAAATCTTTTTTTCCAGTTACTGGACATTATGCTACCCTGCTTACAGAAAAGTTGGGCAAGTTACAAATATACAGAGACCTTAACTGTCCAAGACATCAAATGTATATATTCATATTAAACCTAAACCAGCAGGGTTCTGCTCACTTTTTTGCGACCAAGAAAATTTCCTTCATAAAAACTTGGGTGGGAAAGGGTTAACCCAATGTGTTACACAGTTATCTGGAGGTCAGTGCTGGAGACAGTTTCAAGAAAGCCAATAAGAGGTGCAGCCAAGCTGCTAAGTCTTATGGTGACGACGGTAAATGACAAACTGAGCGCACACTCTACCTGCTTAAAAAACTGTCGGCCAAAGTAACTGGTAGCCATGTTCTTCAGATTGGTCCCGCCACCCACTTTACAGCGCATGTACCCATACAGGTTGGCCCACTGCAGCACCACGCCCATGATCACCACTGCCTAGAAGCCAAAAAAAGAACAGGGTAAGAGGAGATGTTAGTTGGCTCAGAAGAAAAATAATGAGAATATCTCCACTGAATGTGAGGATCTTTTAATGCAAGAAAGACGCAGACACCTGGAACTCAACTGAAAACTGTTTCCGAGTTTGAAACCTGATTCTGTATCAAAAACACAGTCGAAAAACATAGTGCAACCGCTCTGGAAAATCAAGGTCAAAACCTACATATGAAATTAAGGTAAGTTACATTGTTTATGTGAAAGTGAAAACCATAGCACTCCAATCCCAGCTGAATGAATTGATAGCTTCCTAGAGATGCTAATGACGAATGGACTCACCAGCCACTTGATCTTAAAGGAGAAGAGGGCACTGAACACAAAGAGGACCCAGACAACAGGGCAGATGACGAGGCCCAGCCAGAAAATACGGGACTCAGCGCTGGAGGGAACTTCACTCCCAGTGCCCTGCTGAGCAAAGAAATGAATTAAGAATAGTACGGAACAGTGAGACCTTGAAACTATTACAATGGGCGCTATTAGAGATGCTATAATCCTGTCATGAAACATTCAATTCTCAATAAAACACATACGCTAATCCATGACTGCCAAACCTTAATTCTTCAATCTGGTGTTTAGAAAAAAGTTTAGAGAGATGCCCAAACGGATCATGCCATTTCAAATTTCTAGGTGTAGCAAAGGGTCTGCGATTCTTTATTTAAAAAAAAATTTTAAAAATTAAATCTCCATCCTTGCATGAGCTCCGTGCAAACGTGTGTGTGTGTGTGTGTGTGTGTGTGTGTGTGTGTGTGTGTGTCTGCACCCTACCTTACGGGCCTCAAACACCCACTGACTCTGTCCATCATCGTCCACCTGATTCCACCACCTCAGTCCCACCATCAGCCTGCCAGTGACATTCTGACCGAAGGCACAAATTTCTCTGTTACTCACAAACACTGGAGAGGAGGAACATTGCCGTTCAATGAAAAGAGGGGATGCGATTCCTGCTAAATTCAATCAGGATCGAAAAAAATCAGGCACACTTTACTGTTACCCCCAAACACAGTGGGGGGTTCACACAAAAAACAAGAGGCATCAGGAGATGGAATTTCCCCCAGCCCCACAACTTCGGATTAGCAAATGGCACCACGTCAGGTCATGATTAATGTGCACACCAAGTTTTGTGACAAAATAATTAACGGTTTTCAAGTTATGCTCCAGAAATGAAATGTTCACGGACGGACGGATGGATGACTATGTCCCCCTGCACTATATGCCGGGGAGACAAAAGAAAAAAATCCCTGTAAACTGAGAATTAGTATTGACCAATTTTCAGTCATTTTCCTTGATAAACAATGCGTTAACTGTAAAAACACACAACACTGTCAGGTGTAACCAGTTCTCCTGGGTGTGGTAAAATGAGAAAACTCTTGATTTGCATATAAAGTTTGGCACAATGCTCAACTTTGTTCCTATTTGTGGGTACATATAGCTACGTATAGCTTAAATTAACCAATTGTGTTCATTTAAATACGCAGCCAGAGTCTTTTTTTTTTTTGCATACTTTGCGAGTAAAATAGCCATTTTTCTGAATTGCATCCATAACTGAATCTCCCTTACACTGCATTCAAAAAGAAGCAATGCGTTTCCCTGCTAAAGGATTATTCCAGTCATTTGAAAGCTTGTGAATAAAACAAAATGACTGAAACTGGGTTGAAGCTTATAATCAAATTGAAGGAATTTTTTCAGCTCAGCTGCCAGCACTCATCTATACCCATAAAAACCTGATATAAAGTGTTCAGATTAAACTGAGCACTTCAGGCAGACTGGATTTAACACCCTCATTAGTTCTGTGTTCATTATAATCATAGCACATATTTATGGCTTTATCTTTGCCCAAAGCCAAACGGAGAACCAGCTCACCTTTACCGTCCAGAAGTCACAGGAGAGGAGAAGGATGATGGTCACCATGCAGGCGATGAAGCTGCCGCTTAGGACCCCACATAGGAGGTACACCAGGATGGCACTCACACGGAAGAACAGATGAAAGAAAGAGGCCAGCGGGTGCCTGAAATGCCAACATCACCTGGTAACTAAGTACGCACAGCACCATCTGCTGGTAAAACACTTATACAGCATCAGAGCGGAGTCCGGGTTTTTCCGAACTCACCATACGATGCAATCATACTCACTAAATTGGCCGATATATGTCAATTTACCAATTTCAGTATCTCAAACATGGGTCAGATTTAAATGTCAAGCTGAACAGTGACGTAGACTACAGACAACTGTAACATGATGGAATTTAACACAGTGAATGATCTGAAAATAAGTAGTCAATTAAATTTAAACATACCAAAAAAGAAAAGTAGTTGCTACGGGTCCGGCAGTTTTCCAATGCATTTTCAATATATAGAGGTACGGCAGTCCCCATTTCAAACTCTGCCCTAACCTAACTCTGACCCTAACCTTAACACTAACCTTAACCCTGACCCCAAACCATAATCCCTCATCCTTATCCTAATCCTAATCCCTTCAAATCGACTGCCGTACCAATAAAAACTGCCGTAAGTGAAGAAAAGGGAAAAGGAAAAGCAATGTAGTACCCCAGGTGGTGGTCTCACTACAAATAATGCTAGACGTTAACCAGCAATACAATGGTTCATCTAAATGTTATAAATGACCAGCTGTGAACCAAACCCCTTTTGAGTCGGGAACAGTAACTCTCAGACTTACTTTATCTTTGAATTCGGTTTCCGTGCGGTATCATCTTCGTCGAAAAGGGGGACATCGTCTCCGTACTGACATAATTTGGAACAAATTCATCCACACAAAGTAAATCACAGTCATAGGATTGTAGGCAAACCATCTGTCTACAGCTTTACAGTGACTGAGTATTATATCGGTGAAGGATAAAGCTGCTTCCAACGCGTTCATTCATGAAAAATTCACAAGCCAAATTAACCTGTCAATGTGACAGGCGTAATTAATCTGTCCAACAGTTAACGAGCAGCTGATTAACATTACAGCTGCCTCAGCAGTAGGCAAGGTTAGATAACTATGTCATCAACTGTACAAAGCTAACTTTATTCGTCAATAAGTAAATAGTAGTGAATTCAAATGCTGAAATTTGAAATGTAACCGAAACTATCTGCGCTAGCTGGCTAAATTCTCGGATGGCAAACAGGCTGCATTTCCAGTGCTGCGCTGTTTACTTTTGCAGTCACTGGCGCCTCAACCCTTGAAACCACATTCCTCCATTTAACCGCGTAAATCAGTTACAAATGTCCACGTTAAATGACAGAAATAGTGGAACAATCGGTGGGGGCAAATACATATTTTTTACTTAAAAAAAGGACCTCGCTAACTAGCTATACACTTACCTGTCCAATCATTTCGTGACTGTAGTGAGCACTTCCTGATGACGTGTACATAAACAAATCCCTCGTGCCTGAGGGTTTAAGACGGAAGTTAAATTCAACACTTCCGGCTCCGCAAGTGGTGAAAAGTGGAAGTGCAAAGTAAATATTTTGTCAAGTGTTAGTGCTTAAATAGAACTTTTCCAATCATCGTGTTTCTCCTTTTGTTCAAAGGTAAAAAAAATAAAATAAAATAAAAAACTGGGTTAGAACACTGCCAATGGATGTTTCATAACGTAAAACATAGGCTTATGAAGTAAGCTATTAAACTTCACCAGAGTATAATATCACTTGTTAATTATTCTCTAATAATCAGCCTTTTTGAAAGAATTTGTGAAGGGGAGCATTTATGCTTTATGAGAGGGCAATAAGTGTCCTGAACTAGCCCTGAATCCGTTGGGTTCCATAGCCAGTTCCTTAAACTGTCTGTTACCCTGTACAACACACGTTAAAGTGGGATGTTTCCTAGTAAAATCAATTTGTAAAGGCTGTACAATCATCAGGTGTATCTACACCTTAAAATCCCACCACTTCTGTATGACAAGTAAAAAGTGCATTCCAATAATCCAAACTTTCACTGTGTGGAAAAATGTTCATAAAATATGTCCGTCATTCAGTTTGGTTCTAATCACTTCCCTCTCATACCGATGCATTTCTGTAGTCAATGTTTGACTGCTGCTCCAATTAAAGTAACCAAAGCAAATGCCTCCTCCTTCTTAGCTGAAACGCACAGAACTTTTCCTCATGTGACATTCACATGGCCAGAGCCGGGCAAAGGTAAACCCCGCACCTCCTTTATATCACATATCCTCAGGATGTCTCCTACGCTGGTTGTCCTCATCTCCCTCTGCTTTTTCCTCAGCCACCCCAAGTCAATATGTTGTCTCTACAAACGGTGGGTCCTCGACACCAACTTTGAAAATGGGACTAACTGGGATACAGGGGCGGTGCCGTGTGGTCGCGACAAGGTCCAATTCCAGGCCAACAAGGAGGTGTCAGTGTATGTGGGGAAGATTCACTCCTTCCAGGAGATGAGTTTGCCACTAAGTGGGGAGTTTATTTTGGCATCGGGGGCTGAATTCAGTGTGGCTGGTGGACAAGACGCCACCTGTGGTACAGGTGTCACCGTCCAGTTCCGGTCCTCTGAGTTGGCGTTTTGGTTGAACCCTGCACTGTGGCAGGCGGCCTCCTCTTTGGAAGACCTGAAGAGAGGGCGGCTCTTGTTCTCAGTGCATGAGGAGAGTGTACCCTGTCTCCAAGATGATGTGGTATTCCGACCGAACACCTCTTTCCGTGTGAACACTGCAGCTGGACAGCAGAGCATCCAAGTGAAGACTGTGACAGTGCTGGCGAAGACGTTCAGTGAAAACGGTGAGTTCTCCCAGTACCTTACATCGCGCTCTGGTCAACTTCACTTCCATGGAGGCAGCGCCCCCCTCGTTGGGAGCCCCGCATGTGACGACATCTCCGGCTGTGTCTGTGGCAATTCTGTGCACCATGAGAGGATCTGCGCAAGCGTGACCTGCGCCCATTTGGATTGCGAGAAGCCCCTCCATCCCGTAGGACACTGCTGTCAAGTGTGTGGGGCCATTATCCACCTCAAAATTGCCAGCAGTTTCGACCTGGAGTCCTACCGCCAGCGGCTACAGCATCTTTTCCTCAGCCTACCACCATACAAAGGAGTTCAGATGGGCATGTCCAAGGTTACCCTGCCCCAGTGGCTACTTGGGGTCATCCCTCGTGAGGCTGTAACAGAGATCCAGGTGGTGCTCCTTGAGGAGAAGGAAGGGAGAGGACCAGGAACGGTGGCAGAAAACCTGGCTCGTGACATTATGAAGGATGTCAAATCCCAAGGAGTCCAGTTGGGCATCAAAGAGGCAAAGTTCCAGGGTTCGTCAGACAATAGCGGAGGAGGGGTTGGGTCAGGGGTGATAGTGGGCGCTGTGGTGGGAGTCATAGCTCTGGTAGCAGTTGTGATCGTGCTGGTCGGCCTGTTCCAACGCGGGGTGATCCAGGTGCCCGCCCTGCCATCGCTGCCCAGCTTGAGGAAAAACAGCGAGATTGGGGAGTTGGGGAGTCCCATAGATTATGGCTTTGACAACCCTATGTTCAACAAACCCACCCAGGAATCTGACTTGGGAGGACTGTACGGGACAGAAAACCTGAAGACAATCACTGTGACAGACTTGGGGGTCCATTTTGTCAACCCGGCTTATGAGGAGACTGACTTCAATGCCTGATTTTCCCTCAGCTAAGGTACAATTCAGACGCAAACTCGAATGTGCTTCATCTGAGCATCATCTTTCTTAAATTCAATCAAACCTTAAATTTTTCCTGGCTTTTTCCTTTATTTGTTTGAACGGTCAAAAATTAAGAGCACTGACTAATTTAATCATGAGTATCTTCCAAAATGAAATATTATGCATCAAAACTTTTCGCATTTAAGATTGAAACAAATTGCACACATCAGCTCAGATAGTTTGTATATTCCTAATATTTTCAATTCTGTGGTCTGAGGAAAGTAGGATTGAAAATAGGGAAGTGTTGTGTATTAAAATGTTTTACAATAAACAGTTGCCGTGCTTTGATGTATTACCAGAACAATAATTCACTTCACTCTTTCTTTATTCAACACCATGTACTGACTGTTTGTGTAATCGACTCTAGATACAAGTCACTGACGTCGCATTACACATTACTAAAGCATTGTTCTAATGCATACAAGAATTTATTGAGACAGCAGATACTGGTGCATATACAGACTGACATTCCTATAACACGTTCAAAACATCCTAAAACTGGATTGACAGATCCACACAGCTTTCACCAGAAACATAAACATCAACAACGACAATTGACTGTGAGACATCAAAGGAAACATTACAATAACAGTGCAGTCACATGCAAAGCCATCGCTGCATATGCAACTGTCACTCCATTTGACTTAATTACTTAAACTGTATGCAACTGGTAGGTGTAACAACAGCATACTGAGAATCGGATCCTTTCATACGGAGATGGTTCAGTTTAAGGCACTATTCATTTAGGGGTTGGGAGGGGTTAAGGGAAAGGTCATCCCGGTTGCTAATCAGCAGGACCACATTCTCCGCCTTGGAGAGCCAAAAAGCTGGGTACAAGGGTTCCAGGAACTCAGCTTGATAAGTATGCAAGAGAGCCATGGAGTCACCTACTCCATAGAAGGCAAGAAGTCCTTTGTCGTAATCCAAGTAGACCCCGATTTTCTCAAACTCCCCTGCGACCTTCAACAGCGTCTCAGTGTCGCTGTGCCAGGCAGAAAAGCTTCGCCCGTTCCACTGCAGGCACCAGGAGAAGTCATTTCCCGTGATGCAGCCGTTGCTCTCCTCACTCTTATAGTCGATGCTCTTGTAGGTGACGCCTACGTGGACGCCGTCCCCGCTTAGCTCCACCTCAAAGTAGTGCCGGCCCAAGCAGAAGCTCTCGGCAGCCATTACTTGCCGCCAGTGGGCAAAACGCCTCGGCCCATCTGGGTAGTCGTGCTGCCAGGGCGTGGTATTAGTAGCCTTCCTGTTATCCTCTGTCAGCCGCAGGAAGCTGTGTGCGGTGTCAATATCAAAGCTCAACAGGGTGGCATCTGTGTGAGATGGACAAAAGCTAAATCAGTTTGAGGTATTGTCTGTGAGGTAAGTGCATGGGCTACGAAGAGAGGAAGCATTAGCAATACAGGACTATTAACTGCTATCCGAATTCTTAATGTAATTCTTGCAGTGATAAAGCAATGATGGTACTGCTGCACCTGCCTGGCACAACACAATGTGATTATGAGCTTTTAAAGCATACCAGGAAATCATAATTGGTTATTTACTGACAGATTAAAGCAAATCATGTCCTCTACTGATTTCAAAGTGTTTATGATTTGAGTGCTGAAAGGTCAAAGGTCACATACACACACTCTACCATCTGAGGAGCAAAGGAAATGAGCTCACATTTCAGGAAGTCATCTCGAGCCTCTGGCTCTGGTTCCTCACATGGCCCTGGATTGAGGATGGTGACTGCATTTTTCACTCCCAATTTCTCTGAGTAGCAGAATATATATTATTTCTCACAGAACACTCACAAACTAAAAATGATCTTTTTTTTTGACTAGCTTCTGGTGGTTTACTTGCACTGGTGCCAGTTATTGAACACTCTGTAATCATATGACTTATGGAATTGGCTTGGATGCAACTGACTAACGCCTTTTGAAAATCAGCTGCGTCTTCCAACAATACTTCGCCCGCATAAAAACACTGAAGAAGAGGAAGCCTATTGCCTATTGTCACTTACACTTTATGTATCATAGTAATGGCCAACTCTAGCAGGATCATTCTCAAAATATGGTGACAAAGCTGTCCCACTATTTATTGTTCATGAAACAGTCAGAATTTTTGTAAACCCCCACATAACAGGCATTAATTTGCATCTTAACTTTTCTTTCGCAATAAAAATCGGTTGACGGCGAGTTGGCTAAATAGCTTTTTGCACAAGCCAGGAGTAATACGTCAGATGGATTAACATTAATTGAAAAAATATTCTTTATTTTAATGCCAAATACTTAGTAAGATCAAGTATGTATATAAAAACAATGAAATTAGCATAAAATAATAAAAATAATTTTAAAGGAATATTTTTCTCTGCATTTCATATCATTGGTGTTAGTCTTATTTGCAAATTACAAAAAAAAAGAAAAAAAAACTGTGAATAAGTACTACCAGAAGAGAATGTTAATATGTCGTTGAATTTGTTTTCAGAGAACGCATCTTGTTTGGAAATTAGTCACTGGTGTAACAGCCTGAGACTGTTGATCATTCACCGGTGACCATTACTATCTCTCGTGATAAAGAGATGGTCATTGAATTTCGAGAATATAGGATATTGAAGAAGAATTGCATCACAATCTCCAAACGGACAATAATGCATTACCTACCATGGATGTGGCAATACCTTGAGCTGAACAACAGCTATTTACAACAGTTCTGCTCAGATGGAATACCTGACCGTTGAAACACATCAAATCAACAGCAGGAAACCAAACTGGGTTCCACTTATTTAAAGCTGGAACAAGAAGATGAGGCCACAGTGGGAACAAAGCCACCAAAGCAGTAGGACTTAAGACTGGAAAAATTCATTTGGTCAGACCAATCTCGAAAAGAAATAAAAAGAAATAAAATGCAGAACAAACTGTAGCTGTTCAACATGATTATTGTTAATGCCAATAATAATTAACAAAAGACAGATTCAAAAAGTTACCATGTTTTGAGAATGACCCACTCAGCTGACAACTGAAAGCTCTGGTACAGGTTACAGATGGTTTTTAGCTTAGTTTTTGGTTGGAAGTACCACGAGTTTGAAATGCTTGAAGCTGACCTGCTTCTCTAAAATGCACAAGGTTTACATCTTAAACATTAGAGCAGGACTTTCTCACAAAGAATGGATTGTTATTTGCTTATTTTCAAAGTTAGCTAATGGTTCCTCACCGCTTGTGAGGGCATCCTTCAGCTTATCCCTGTAAGCAGGAAGCAGTAGGCCACACAGCCCCTGGGTGGATTCGGCGACGATTTGACCAAAGACAGAAAGCCGATCTATCAGGCCAATGTATACACTGGGTAGGGCGACTTCCACAGCCTCCTTCCTCCACGTGGCGCATTCCTTAAATTGACCACCATGAAAAAACATGATGTGGAAATATAATCCAGTTATGCCATGGCCTCCAGAAAATTAGTCCCACTAGGCTGCAGATGAGAAAGTTGTTAGCAAAATGGCTAAGGTGCAGTAGAGTTACGGTCCTTAGGAAAAGAACTAAAGTGTAATTTTTTTCATTGTTGTTTGGAGTAATTACTGCACCATTGAATGTATTCACAGATGGAAACACTCTTTGCGGAAAAAGCGCGGATGTGCTATTATGTCATGGACCATATCTTCTAATGATGGCACAGACACAGGAACTACAACGAAGATACTAAGAAAAAAAATTTTTGGTAGTATGTAGTTCAGCCCATTGAGAGGCAAACCATGCATTGAAATCATCCCCATTTAGACTGATTAATTTACCATTGACTTACCTTTGTTGCGCTTACTGCTTAGTAATCTTGTCTCAATTTGTAATCCCATTTGTCTCTATTTAAATATCATGAAAAAATGATTGTGTGTAGTATCAACACAGACAGGGCTGTAGCGTAACTAAATGTGCCTTGTGAAAAGAAACAGTTAATGCACATATCAGGGATGGATCATTATTAATCATATGAGCCATACAGACTAATATTGACTCATGCTTTCAACATAATCATAAATACAAAGTCAGATTAACAGTGAGGTAGCACAAACAATGGGGACATTAAAAGAGGCCAACGCAAAATCAGATGAGTTGCTGCGGAAGATATTCTCTGTGCAGTCATTTGAAAGTCTTTTAAAGCACGTCCAACCTTCAAAGAACTGGGACTATATATAAAATGCATATTTGAAAATAAAAGCAAATTAAATGATTCGTGAAACTGTGATGTGGTTTTTTGTTTGTCTGCATTTTATTTAAAAAGATATTAAAAATATTAAAGTTTCAGCTTATCACTGAATACATTTTTTCAAATTATGAACTTTTGACTTCACAAGCCAAAACCTGGTTGTGACTTGTGACAACATATTTAATAAACTTTAATGTCATTTCTAAAATCTGCTCCAAACTGTAACAATTTATAGCTATTTGGTATAGCAGAGTATTTTTCACTGCTATTGCCACAAATTCGTCAAAGCAGATTTTCCTGCAACAGGGCCTGTCTTGTACCCACCCAATAGTAGAAACCGTCCTGCACACAGTTATAAACCTCGTCACATGAAAGCACACAGCATGGAAAACCTGCATTTTGAAAATGTGTGGAATCGGACCATCATTAAGATCACTAATTCATTTCTTTCTCGGGCTCGGTAATTTTACCAAGCGGCACTAGCCTAAGCCGCAACTTTAGCCAAGATTTGGATTAAACTGGAATGTTGGGTCGTCAGGTTCTTCAGCCCTCTGCTCCGGGATTCGACTCAGAGTCAGTTGAATCAGGTGAGTTCCTGAACCCTAATACTCAACAACGTCAGTCCCACAGAAATACCCGGGTCGAAATCTGTCATCACCTCATTACATAAATGATCGAGCTAATTCTGCATTATACCCCCATCACCAAACTAGTTCTCACTACGTTCTTGAAAATGTTGCTGAACGGGCTTAAACTGTGTGCGAACGGAGTGGACGTTGTAGCAACTTTTTATGGTCTTTTCACGAATTTCATGGACGGGCTCAGACGGAAAGTGCGCATTAGACATTATTTGGTCAAAGTTACACGTTCTACCGCGACCACATCCCGTTTTACGATTATTTTAGGATAGGGCAGGACTTTTTCAGAACTACTTTGGAGTGACAACAGCACTAACTGAAGCGCTCCTCTGCTGCGCGCATCCGCTGAGTTCAGCTTCTGCTGATGGAGTGCGAGCCGTTCCGGTGCGATACCTGCAGGAAGTCGATGTCGTTCTTGGTGCGCGAAAGTTTCTCCGCCCTGGTCTGTGCCCGCTGCACTTCGGCGAGCTTATGCTCCAAGTGAGTCAGGACGCCATCCGCCCGCTGCACCGCCTGCTTTTGCGCGGCCTCCAGGATCTCCGTTACCTCTCGCTGGGTCGTTTCCACCGCAGCCATCAGCATCGCAAACTGCTGCTCCGTCTCCCCACGCACCTCCATCACCGAGCTCTGAAAGAGTGGGAGAACCGGTACATTATCCCATACCGTAATAATCTATTATTGTTATTATTATTATTATGCTGATGATGGTGATAATAAAAAAATAATTATTTTTATCACAGTATTAGTACTGTTATTGTTTCCATTTTTGGTAATTTTATTTGTCACAATATTTTTGAAATGAAGACTTGAAAAACCAGAGAAAATATTTAAAAGCAAAAATTATACAGTATATATTCTATGATAACGCAAGAACAACAATTAGCCACAACATTAAAACCACCTACCTAATATTGTGCAAGTACCCATCCTAATATTTTGCAAGTACACCTTGTGCTGCCAAATCTGCCCAGTCAAACTGCCGTCCACTTGAATTCCCAGACCCAGAGAATAAATGCAAAACATTTCCCAGCACATTACATCCCTCCATCAAGCTTTTTGTCTTCTCACTATGCATCACAATCCATCTCTTTCGGAGATAAATGGGGCAGATGTGACCAGCTAATGCGCATGATGTAAAAGAAAATAGGACTCACTGGACCAGGCAACCTTCCTCAGTTGCTCCAAGGTCCAGTTTTAACATCACGTGTGCATTGTAGGAGCTTTCAGCAGTAAATCCACGTAACAATGAGCACTCCGACCGGTTTGCAGCAACAAAGTGCTCCACGCAGCAGATTGACTCGTGCCCCAGTAGCCCTTCAGTCGATTTGAACCAAACTGGATAGTCGTTCTTGCACAAGAGCATCAATGCGCCTTGGTAACCTGACACTCTATTTATGGTTTGTCCCATTGGACCACTGTCAGTCAGTACTCACCACTCCAGAACTGGAGCACCACAGAAGCCTTGCCTCCTCGGAGATGCTCTCACCCTCTCATCTGACCAAAATAATTCAGACCTCGTCTCAGTTGCGTAGGTTCCATTTCTCCCACAGACAAGACATCAAATATGAGAACCCACTGTTCAGTTACCATCCCAGGTATGACTGCAAACTTTGACACGCGCCATTGCTAGGACATAATGAACATTATTTGCTTTTTTTTAAAGATTATTTTATTGGGAATTTTTCCTTTATTTGACAGTTATACGGAGTAGAGAGACAGGAAGGCTGGGGAGAAGAATGGGGGAGGACATGCAGCAAATGACCTGAGCCGGATTCGAACCCAGATCGCTGCGGCAAGGACACAGCCTTTATGGTACGCACACTTAGACCAATGACCCACCGGGGCGCCCAAGTGGTTTTAATGTTTTGGCTCATCAGTGTATGCTCAAGCAGCGGTTATAAGATGTGTCCATGAATACTCACCTAATCAGAAAGAACAGAGGGAGAAATTGAACAAAAAAAAAATTTCCATATGAAATATTTCACATTTCATCCTGAAGATGGAGGCAGAGAGGACGAGAAAAACCGCACAGCAGAGAAAAACAAACGAAAGTATATAAGGAAGGAAACGAAAGGGATATGGAAAAAGGGATAAAAGAAGGAGAGAGACAGATAACAGGCAAGAGAAAAAGAACTAATAACCAAAAATGTAAGGATGGAGAAAATATAGAAAGAGTGAAAGTAAGTAAGAATATGAGAGGAGAGACAGACACAGACAACATACAGTGTGACATGACGCATGTGCTCTGGCCAGGAAAAGACCTGCCCACTGTAAACACGGAGCCCATTAGCTCTCGCACACCCTGCAGATCTGTATCTTTGTTTACATGTCTGGAAACTTAACGTTATTCAACCCCAAAAGAAATCTGGGGTCCTCAGCCACATTCATATCTTCCCAATGTGACTGGGCTTAATTGAGCTCTGTGACTACTATATTGAATATTTCAGATTTGCTTTTTATTATTAGACCTTTTATTATTAATAATAATAATACTAATAATGGTAATAATAATAATTGTATCATTGTATTAGAGCACAAAGTGCTTCCCATACTCAAGATAAAACAATCAAATAACAAAGGAAAACAAAGCAAGAAAAAGTAAGTGCATCCACTTCTTGTACAGAAATGCCAGTTCCCTTCTGTTGCACAAAATTACCATGTCTGGGTATAAGAGAACAAGAGCCTTTGGTTTGGAATTTGCTGACATGTGTCTTCAAATGAAGGTTGGTGGCAGGTGGTTACTGATTAACTTGATGTGCTGATTTAATGATTACCTTACTTTTAGGATGTGAAGCCTGTATATCCTTGGTAATGAGGCTTCTTTGTATGGGGGTTGTACTCATGTTACTGAACAACCAAACCTCCATGTAAGGGGGCATAATAGAATATGCTGCTAAATTGCTGTGATAAAAGGGTCACTCAGGATAGACTGTTGCTGACAAAAATGGAGCCAGGCTTGCGGATCTAGTTCAGGTAGACAACTTGCGACATGCCCTCATTTTCATAAACACTATGCATATTTGAAATCGCTCTGTGCCCCAGTATGCTACACTATTTAAGCTGGTCTCCTGCCCTGACACCACTGCAAAAAAAAGGGGGGCCTCGCTGAAGCGGGCAGTACCCCTCAGCCCCGAAGGTCACTGCTACAAGGTCAAAGGTCAAACTGGGAGGAAACCTCAAAAAGGCACACCTACCCCCCATGGGGAGTCCACATATGCAATATGAGCGTCCTAACTCAAGTGGTTACAGAGAAATAGCCCGGACAAAATTGGCATCCGCCCGCCCGCCCGCCTGCCGAAGGGACGACAGTACTCCTCGTGCCCTTGTCGGGCTGAGGGGTAAACAAAAAGCCTCAATATGCTGCTGTTAGTAACATTGACAGCTGACACATAACACCCGCCTGCTGTGGGTTAACATCACTCTTTCTGCCCAGCATCCTCTTGGAGCCTTTGAATATTCACTCAGTCTGGGAAGTGGGGGCATGTCTCTCCTTCTGAAGGTCAGTAGACCACAATGTGCGTCAGGGTCAGAGCCTAGACTCCAAACTTTTTTTTGTTTTAATGTGGATGTCCAGCTTTATGCTGATGACGCGGTCATCTTTACTAAAGCGAAAAATCCTGAGGAGGCAGCACATGTGCTCTCTACAGCTCTTACACACATACAAACATGGCTCATCCGATTGTGTCTTATTTTGAATACAAAAAAAAACTCTGTTTATTTTTGTCAAAGCAATCTGCCACTACCATGCTCTCTCGCGCAGGTGTTTTTTTAGGCGAAGTAGGGCTGGAAGTTGTTAATGAATTTAAATATTTAGGGGTGATTATAGATTCTAAACTTTCTTTTAAAAACCATGTTAAAATGTTATCCAAAAAAATAAAATTTCATCTTTACAACTTTAAGCAAATCAGAAGTTCCTTGTCAGAAGCAGCTGCTCTAATGTTTTTGCACTCTATGATATTTTCACATCTAAGCTACTGCATCACCAGCTGGTCTGTGACAGGTTCTACGATCCTGAAACCAGTTGAGCTCCTGTACAAAAAAGCACTTAAAATTCTAGACAAAAAACCTTTTTCTTATCATCACTGCAACATCTTAGTGAAATATAATTTGCTGAGTTTTCTTAATTTTTGTAAAATTTCCTCTGTATGCTTAATATATAAAGTGCTTCATGGCCTGGCGCCACCCCCACTAAAAGAGTTTATTACATTAAGACAGACGAGGACTACTAGAGCAATTACTAACGGGGACTGAGTGGTTCCCTATAGGAAAACCTGTCATGGTTTTGCCCCCGCCGACAGAAGGCAATAAGCCGGCGGGCACAGGGACCATGTACCCAAATCAAAAGTAAGGGACCCAAGTGCACAAGCCGAGTAAAATATAAATAAAGATTTAATATTAAAACCAAAAACAGGAGAGCAGCAGCAAACAGGGCTCCATAAGGCACGGCCAACAGAATACAGCTGCACTGGAAAACTGGCAGTGCAGCTCTTATATGCTCTTCAAATCACCTCCACCTCAACGAGCAGCAGCTGTGGCTCGTTGAGGTGGAGGTGCAAACAGGAGGGGGGAGGGACCTGCAGGGCCAGACCATCACAAAACGACTTTCAGTCAGAACGCCCTGTCTATTAAAGGGACTGCAATTTGGAACACGCTACCCTCATCAATAAAGGAATGTTCCACTCTGACCACCTTCAAGAGCCTCTTGAAGGTGTGGTTCAGACCCAATCAAATGTGCAACCACCTGTAATGCCTTAACTGCTGCTGATACTGTATTGCTCTATGTTTTAACATATACTTTTGTATTTGTAATGTATTGTAATGTACTGTAATGTTGTGTGTGTTTGTTTTAACATTTTCGTAATGTAACACCAACCTGCCTTGAGGACTCCAGATGGAAATTAGCTTTTGGCTATAATCTGGCATATTTACATGTACTGCAGAGCATGTTCATTAATATGCATTGTCCTGACTTAAAAAGAAAATAATTTAAAAAAACTATCATGTATCTGTTAAAGTGCATCTAAAGTCGATTCCCATTGTTTTTGTTTATTGGCCAATCAACGAGCCGCACCAGCGCAAACGAACCGAAATGGAAGGATTATCTACGCGTGTACACAAAACATTGGTTTAAATGAATGAAATTGGTCATGTGAAAATGCAAGATGTCGACAAAAGCAAGTGATTTGTTTGTAAACATTGGACTTTCAATGTCCCGTCTGAGAATCAACTGTAGATGCCCTTTAATACTGCAACTATTGATTTAGATGTTAGTCGGCTGACTGGAATTCTTTTGCTGTCAAATACAAGTGGAGGTGTTTACTGATTATGAAAGAATGTTTCTGGAAATTAAAAAAATTCTACCAAAAAAAATGTAAAAAAAAAAAAAAAACTTTTTTTCTAAGGAAGGACGATAGACTGGCCTCAGAAGTCTCATAGATAGAGTACCTTGATGGAGGTGGTGTTGGCTTGTAGTTTGCAGATGGCCTTCTCCACAGCAGTCACCATTTGTTCTATGCCTTTCTCCTTTTGCTTTAGCTCTTCCTGGGAGTGTGTGACACACACACACACCCACATGAGCGGGCATACACACTCACACACACATACACACACACATGCGCGCACAAACAGATAATACACACAGATCCCCAAACATACACACAAACACAGGGGGGAAAAAATGTACAGAGACATTCGTTGAGGCAATAACCCATGTACAGTACGCTCGTAACGCTTTCATTATAAAGTCAGCATAGAAACATGCATGGAATGTTACATATTTCCTGCAACCCTTTGCAAAGTAGAAACACATGCTTGGCAGTTAATAGAAGCACTCATTCCTCTCCGGGTGCTTCATGTTGAAGGTGAGATGGAGCAGCAAGCAGGGACATCCTGGTTCAAACAGTGCAGCGGAAATGGAGCCACACCACCACTCCATCAATGAATAAGACCCTTGGGTTCACTTTAACATCACAGAATTAGCTTGAGGCTCGGCCTGACCACGCCACGCATCCAAGATCAGGCGCACGCAGCGTGCTGCAGTCATAATTACCTCATACATTGTGGTTTACCGTCTAATAGTGCCAACAACAAACTTGAGTACCATAAGCTTTCTGCTCCTTTAAGCCGCTTGCACACCGGACGCGAAACGAATTTTTCGCGCGACAGATTACATTAAAAGTCAATGCAAAGACGCGAATACACGCGAGACGCGTCTCTGCATTGGCTTTTAATGTATTCTGTCGTGCGAAAAATTCGTGTCGCGTCCGGCGTGAGAGCGGCTTAACGGAGTATCCTCAACAGAATTCATATGATTATCTTGCCTGTTCCCCTGGCAACTTCAAAACTGGACTGAATACCCATTGCTACAGCTTTCCCTTTGCTCAGAAGCCAATCTCCTCCCCCAAAACTGTAACTGTCCCAGCAGCGCTTCACGAGCAATTGTTCTATTTTTAGTCAAAGCTGACCTTTTCGCCTTCGCCCGTATCTCATATTGTTTCAGTGCAGTCTTTTCTGGGTGGGTGTAGCACATTATCCCGACTGTTTTTGCAACTTTCCTGCTATTGATTTATTTTACATTCTGTTTGTTTTATCTTTAAACATGTTTTTTCTTTTAATAAAATTATTAGTTTTAATTCACCACATTGGGCCCAGTAGAGCAGCCTCAGATATTTACAGAAAAATAAATAAATAAATAAATAAATAAAAGCTCTATGTAAATTGAATGCAACTGTTCAGTCTTATTAAAATTGAAATCACTTGAGGAATGATCACTGAGAAGGGAATTAATTTGATTAAAACATTTTGAGCCAAAAATAAGCTTGAAAGTTAAAATGACCAATATTTTCTCCATGAACATTGCTGTCTGTTTTTAAATGTCTTCATATTCAGAGTCCATAAATAAGCACCAAATAGAGTCATATGGTGAATTCATGTATCCAAACTGCTTCAGCCTAAAGTGTATCCTTTCACAGACTGACAGCTTGACATGAGAAGAAAAAAAAACCTCCATGACTATTGGACAAAAACTGATCAAATGCAAAGCTTGCCAAAACAATGAAGCATTCGAGGTATGCATACTGCGTTTATTGTATGCGCTACGAGATTTATGATTTTGTGTACATGTGATTGTCTGCACATGAATGCAGCAGCATAACTTCACTTTCAAATGCAGGGAAAAAAAGAGGTAGGTGGGGGGTCGGGTCATGTTTAAATTTATATTAATGTTCGGTAGAAGTACTGGGGACACCCCCTTCAGGAGGTGCACTGATACAATATATTTCTTTATTTATGCATTAATTACTTGTATGAATATAAGAAGTTGTAAATGTGTTTGCTTGTGTACAAGTGTTTGTATTTGGGTGTGTCCAAACTGCCCAGGGTATAGTCCTGTCTCTATCCCATTATTTTCTGGGACAGGGTCAGACCGCCCGCCCCCCCCTCCCCCGCACACGCACACGCACACACACACACACACACACACACACACACAAAATACCAAAAATACGCCGCCCACCACCCCCCCTGCCTTCTCGCGACCAACTCACCACTCCTCCTTAACTATGGCCATGCCAGACTAAGTGGGCTTGATAATGGATGAATGACGGAATGGATATTAATTTGTGTGTGGGCGAACGACAGTATGAGTATTTATTTAGCTATGTTTATATATTTTCATGAATAATAATATGTGCTGCAATTTAGTTCGTCTGCCTGCATGTCTGCACGCATGAGTGCACCTGTGTCTGTGTGTGTCTGCGTGTGTGTGCCCGCGTCTTGTGTGTAACGCGTGTGTGCGATACCTCCATCTCCCTGCGTGCCTCGGTGAGGGGTATGAGGGTGTGTTCCAGGTGCCCCTCCTCCACGCACACCGAGCAGACGCAGCTGGCGTCGGCCGGGCAGTACAGCTCCAGGGGGCAGCCGTGGTCCTCGCATGTCCGCCTCTCCACGTCCCGCAGCGGCTCCACCAGCCGATGGTTCTGGAACTTGCTGTTCTCCAGATGGGGGCGCAGGTGAGCCTGACAGTAGGACACCAGACAGGTGAGGCAGGACTTGACTGCCTTGTGGGGGGTGCTCTCCAGGCAAGCATCGCACGCCACGTCCTCTGGCCCCAGGGCCTCCCCCTCCTCTTCCATTTCCTCCGGGCCTTGAGGGCCATGTTCCTGCAGCTGTCCCGCCTCGGGCTCCGCTGGAGTCTCGTGCTCTTCTGGAGCTTTCTGAACCTCCTCCTGACCCCTTTCCTTAGGGGGTTGCTGACTTCTGTCCCACTCTACCTGGACTCCCTTCCCCTGCTCAGATTTAGGACCCGAATCTTCACAGCAACTGTTCTGAGAGCCCCCATCATACAGCTCCTCAGAATTAGCCCCTGCCCCCTCGGGATTGGACAAGACAGGGGCTGGATCACGGGATAAGGGGATTGAGGCAGTGGTAGATCCACACCCAGCCAATGAGGCTTCACCCTGAGCTGGTGAAATATTCGTGTCCACTCCAGCCATGCGTGTCCCTGCAGTTGTCCTGCCTCTCCGTGTTCACCAAGGCCCGTTACTTTTGCTTCTGATCTGGTCTTCGGTGCTCCAATGGCAAGACTAACAGGTCCAGTGTTCTCAAAACAGGCATGCGCAACAATGTGATAGACAAAAAGTGCTAGTCATGCAACATAATACACTATTATGAGCAAGTAAGCACCAATAATTGTAACAAATAATCTCACTTACTCATTCTCTCTCTCTCTCTCGTTGATTTCTTTTGGGTTTGTCAAATCATCAAACAGTTCTTTTCTATCATCCCTCCCTTTCCCTCTTCCTCACTTTCTCTCTCTCTCTCTCTCTCTTTCTCTCTCTGCTCAGTGTTGCTTATTTTCTGATTAAAACCAACAAAACCAGAAGTGGAGACTCACGGACCACATCTTACGTGTGTGAATTCCAGCAGGAAGCACTTAGTCACATCGCCCCTCCCTCGCTCTCACCCCCCCCCCCCTCCTCAGCGAGGCACAGGGAGAAGAGGGATGAAGTTAAAGAACGGTAAAATACATCCGGAAAAATGGGGTGAAAACCATTCATATTTCCCAAACAAGGCTTCATTGGTCAGATGAGAGAAAAAGGATTCGGGTTACATATTTTACTGACAAAAGCAAGTTATTTTTCTTGCTTTTTTATTCTGTGGGTTGGGCCACCCAGAGAACTGCCCAGGTAAAGCACCTTGTAGTTAGACTGCATTTCCCTCCCCTGCTTTGCAACAGGATTTCTGTCCATGTTTGTTTTCTACTGTTTGACATTGCCTCTTCAAATAGAGAGCAGTCGGCGCATTCCTTTCTCATGCACACATTGAAAACAGTAGATTGCAGACAGATATTTCAATAGTTGCCCAGCTTTTTCTGCAGTTTCTTTCCCCCCTTACGTCAGAACACACTATGGATGACCAGCATTTAACACCTTTGCATTCATCATGTAATTGCCAAAGACAGTTCATGCGTTTGCTTTTTAGAGCTTTCCTGTTTCACTGATTATCTCTCAGAGTCAGTGTTTGAATTGGAATAAAAAAAAGTGCCAGTAGGCCTACTCTGAGTCAGCAGCTCCGAACAACCAAAACTGAACCAAAACCTTACTGTAGAACCGCATTACACTCCGCCCCAACCCCAACCCCGCAGCCACCACTGCATATCTTAACTAGTATTACTTAAGCTCCCACATTCTCAGTTTACAAGTAGATTTTTGATAATGTCATGAGAAATTATGAATTTAATACAAAATAACTAACATTCATGTGAAATATTATATTGTTGATATTGACAAAATTTTGCAGGAAAAAATAAGACTAGCTACAACAGAACTACAGCCTCCTCAAAACGGTTGTCAAAATGGCACATGGTATGAGAATATTCCACTCAATAGAATCATTTTATTTGTAGTGTATAATGCTTTTTACAGAAATCAGGCCATTTCCAAGCAAGCCAATTTTAGGAAGTGAACAAATGTGCATATAATTATGGAGTGAGTGGACATTTAATTTACCGAGCAGAATAACACATGTAAAATGGCAGGACAAATTTTTATAAGTCCGATGTTAACTGTCAGGCAAGCCTACACAGGTCAATAATGAAGAATATAAACCAACAGAATAATGGACAATACATCAGTGTTTCACACAGGTTCATAGGTTTCTTGTGGTGGTGGCTGGTCAAACTACGTGCATCAAAAACAGTCCATTCTGAAGACACCGCACCCACCCCACCAGAAGCACTGTTTGACGAGCCATTCCTTGTTCTTACAGAAATAAATTCGGGTCTTTTGTCCGGGGAAAATCGCTTTCGTTTCGCAGTGTTCGCACGATTAAGCCAAGCCAACATCCTCAGAATCGTATTGTTTTCAGTTACAAGTGGCGACTGGCTAAATAAAGATTTTGGAACGCTCTGTGTGCACGTAAATTCGCCCGATGCGGTAAAATGTTGCATTTTGGGTAGACGTGTCTTTATAAAATAATATATAATTGGCTTTAATGTCACTTGTCGTTCTTATGAACTACATCAGAACTACAACGGAAATGTTTTGTTTATTTAAATATTGGAACGCAGTCGTGCGGAAGACTGTTGTGCGAATAAAAATTAAATCAAACGCTGCTTTAAAAGATCAAATAAATTACCGCACAGACCGTAATTTGCAGCAACAATATGCGTACCAAGGCGTGTCAAAATATGACGGTACTCTGTAGGGCGCCGTAAGAAGTGACTTGTGCAGAGCGGTAAAAATCAGAGGTGGCGGTACTGCGTACCGGTGAGAACCGACACATTTCTAGCACTAAATTGCGGTGGAAGGTAATAAGGGAGATTTTATTCAAAGTAGAAGCTGTTTTGTACACATTCAACCAACCAACCGGCCGAGATTCTTCTGAAATGTTGGAGTGGTGTGGCTTTGAGTCGAATGCAGCCCCCGTCCTTTTAGATCTCCTGACCCACTTTTTGAGAAATTGCTTTTACTCCCTCATGTGCCTCGTGTGTGTCTCGTGGCCCACACACAACCAAAAAGTAGATCTTAACCCCCAGTTAGAAATTTATAAACTTCAAAATTAGAACTTTTGTTTAAATAAGAGATAAGATGTGACCATTACATGCCTTCCCTACCTCAGAAACACAAAAGAGCGGCTCACGCTCTGTACACGAGTCACCCAACATAAGGGCATTAAAGGAATACTTCACCATTAGGGGTAGAACTGGGGCTTTTGTGTGTGGAGTCTGCATGTTCTCCCTGTTTTGCGCGGGTTACCTCCAGGTGCTCTGGTTTTCTTCCGCAGTACAAAGAGAAGCATGTCAGGCTGTGGTGGAAGTGAGTGCTGGTGGGCTCGTGTCCAAGAACTACTGGGGCCCCTCAAGTCCACTCATTCACAAAATACAGGCCTGATCCAATTAGTCTCTGCATATTAATAAACACTCTAACAGTTACGTACTGACATTTTATAAAGGCATCGCATCATTTTTTGTAATAGGAAAAGCAAAATGCACTAACCTCTTTGATATGTAGTTAGATAAATATTCCAATTTAATATAACTTCCCAAAATCTTGCACTGCAGATTAGCAGGCCAGCTATCTAATAAAAACAAATGAAAGCTTGCTAATGATGCTAATTTAGGTAATTCACATTTATTATGAACCTTAACAGTGTAGAACAATTGATAAATCATTTTGCAATTCATTATTTCATTACACAGCAGTATGCTGCATTAGTAGCAAACATTACAAGCTGTCATTAATATTTATTCACTAGATAGCTAGCAAGCAAATGACCAAGCTACAGTCTGCTGCCAGGTAGAGTTAGGAACTTGAAAGCCAGCCATACAATAACTGCTGCTCTGATCAGTGACCTAAAAATATGGGTCGCTAGTTAGCTAGCTAGTCAGTTTCTGTGTAGCCTCACAATCCCACATAGTTTCTACTTAGACAACTGTCTTAACACTCAGAAGTTTTTGAAGAAGAACCCAAAGAAGAAGGCTGTCCTCAGTTTGACTCTCCTGACATCACGACCACGTTCCCTGACTGTCATTTAGTTCTCTTTTGTTCTACTTTACCGGTCTTTTGTTAATTTTATTGGTCTCTTTTGTTGGCTACTGTTTCTTCTGTTGTCACTATGTTCACTAAGCGTTTCTTGTCACTTGATCTATCGGCACTGAACTTGCTTTCTAGGAGCTTTTGGACCGACAGTTTGCACTTTTGTACGTCGCGCTGGATAAAGGCGTCAGCTAAGTTCCTGCGATGTAATGTAAATGGCCTTTTTGGTGACAGTTCCTAATGACTTCCTCCTATTAAAATTTTAGAACCAAACACAGAACCAGACATATAAGAGGAAATAAAGCACGGCTCTTAATTCTGAAATAGTTTGGAAATCTTGATTACCATTAAAATAAAAGTCTAAAGCCCCTTCATACCCAAATAAGGAAGAAGCAGTGTAGATAATGAATGGATTTTGACAGAGCATTATACCTTTGCTAAGGAAACAACAACCCTAAGTGGTACCCTTAAAGGTGAGATATAAAGAAACCTCTCTTTTTCAGTGCTTGTGCACATATATGTCTGTTTCTGGAGAGCCTAACAACCTACAAATAGTGAAATAAGACAACCTGTGGGCTTTAAGTCCCCAGCGAAGTGCAAAACACTGTGCTCTTGCTGGCTGAAAAGGGCAGTACACATCATTAATTATTTTTATTTATTCAATTTCAATGGCAAATCCCAGCTTCAAATGGTAAAAATATATAGCCTACATGTGTGCTATTTTGTATTTATCTGACTGCTTTATGCTACTAACCTGGGTCAGAACAATACAGGATTGAATTCAGAAAATCACTGTCTGAAGTACAACGGAGTATATCGATACAAAGCACGTTAGAGTTGTGGGACACTGCGTCATTTCTGAGGTGAACTATCTCTTGAATACCTTTGAGCACGGAACCTAACAGTGCCAAGGAAAATTACTTTTAAAAAATTTCAGGGATCTGTAAAAGGTTGAGTGTATAACCACAAAGGCTTCCATCAAAACAAACAAACAAACAAACAAACAAAAAATGTAAGATTGTAAAAATTCTGGTAATTTCACTCTGGCTGCGCATGAATTTGGATATGATCATAGCCCATCACAGAAACAGTATGTACTCTGATTCAGGGCTGTTTGTCCATTACTTTACCGCATTGAGAGCTTTTAGTCAGTTCTCCCCTGATTAGAAGCAGTGCAGTCACAAGACCACAGCCCAGAACTCCCAGCCCCATTTAAAACGGATAGACAAACTATAGACTGCTGAAGGTCCTTTGTCAGGTCAAGCCAGAAAATAATTCATTAATTATTTATTTAATAATAATGAATTTAATAATTCATTTTTATGCTATTGGGCAAGGCCTCCAGGGCATTGAGGCATTGAGCATTGTATTTCCCTATTACATCACAGATATGTTTTCTGTTTTCAGGGGGGAAAAAAGCTCCATTCCTTGGTCATTCACCATTTTGCAAATATCTGCATCATTGCAAAAAAAAAAAAAAAATGATCCACTATTATTTGGACAGTGACACCATTTTCATTATTTTCGCTCTGTACACCACCGCAATGGATTTGGGATGAATCAATCAAGGACTTGGTGTTGTGTTCCGGGGTTCTGGCCTTTGGCCAGAACAGTATTGTTTATGGTTTTAACAGTTTCATGTTTCAAGATTCCATAGTTCATAGGTTCATAGTTCATAGTTCATGTCAGTTTTTGCATTTCATGTTTCATTGTCCATGTTTTTACTTTTCCATGTTTTTGTTTTTGCCAGGTCTGCCATGCCACTCCACCGCTTGTCTGCGTTCCGCCCCGTGCCTTCGTTGTTGCACATTTCTGAGCTCTGGTTGGCTTTGGTATTTCCCCTTCCTTCTGTGCTGTGCTGATTCGGGGCTCTCTAAGCTTAATTGGCAATTAACTGTTTTTAAGTTACTATCATTTACTAACACTCACTGGGTGGTGTAATTCTTAGATAGGCACATTACTAATATTACTAATTTAGACAGGGAGTTTGTCATGATTCCTGCTTTGCTATTTCAAGATCTTGCTGTGCTTTTCTGTTCTTAACATTCATGCTTGCTTCCAAGCTGCATACTTAATTGGTACTTAAGCTGAGCACGCTCATTCTCTTAATGAGCAGGTCATGTCATCCAATCTCTGTCCATGTCTTGATCTTGCCATGCCTCTTGTTTCTCTCTCTCCAGGTGTTACCCCTCATGTCATGATTTCCAAGCCTTTATCTGGATGCGGTGGAAGTTGGCTGGCAGACAGTGTCTCAAGTTTGTTTCTAGTCGCGTCTCGTTTAGCCAAGTTCTTGTCAAGTATGTGCCTGGCCGGGACCCAGGAACGCTCCTCTGGGCCGTACCCCTCCCAATCCACGAGGTACTGAAGGCCCCGGCCCCTCCGACGGCAATCCAGTAGAGCTTTGACTGTGTAGGCCTCCCCTCCGTCGATGAGCCGAGGAGGAGGCGGAGGCTCAGGTGGGGGCATGAGGGGGGAGGTGGCAACAGGCCTCAGGCGTGAGACGTGGAACACAGGGTGGAGCCGTCGCATGGTGGATGGGAGCTTGAGCCGGACAGCGGTGGGGCTGATGATTCTTTGGATTGGGAAAGGACCCAGGAAGCGAGGAGCCAGCTTTCGGCTTAAGCTCCCATCCACCATGCGACGGCTCCACCCTGTGTTCCACGTCTCACGCCTGAGGCCTGTTGCCACCTCCCCCCTCATGCCCCCACCTGAGCCTCCGCCTCCTCCTCGGCTCATCGACGGAGGGGAGGCCTACACAGTCAAAGCTCTACTGGATTGCCGTCGGAGGGGCCGGGGCCTTCAGTACCTCGTGGATTGGGAGGGGTACGGCCCAGAGGAGCGTTCCTGGGTCCCGGCCAGGCACATACTTGACAAGAACTTGGCTAAACGAGACGCGACTAGAAACAAACTTGAGACACTGTCTGCCAGCCAACTTCCACCGCATCCAGATAAAGGCTTGGAAATCATGACATGAGGGGTAACACCTGGAGAGAGAGAAACAAGAGGCATGGCAAGATCAAGACATGGACAGAGATTGGATGACATGACCTGCTCATTAAGAGAATGAGCGTGCTCAGCTTAAGTACCAATTAAGTATGCAGCTTGGAAGCAAGCATGAATGTTAAGAACAGAAAAGCACAGCAAGATCTTGAAATAGCAAAGCAGGAATCATGACAAACTCCCTGTCTGAATTAGTAATATTAGTAATGTGCCTATCTAAGAATTACACCACCCAGTGAGTGTTAGTAAATGATAGTAACTTAAAAACAGTTAATTGCCAATTAAGCTTAGAGAGCCCCGAATCAGCACAGCACAGAAGGAAGGGGAAATACCAAAGCCAACCAGAGCTCAGAAATGTGCAACAACGAAGGCACGGGGCGGAACGCAGACAAGCGGTGGAGTGGCATGGCAGACCTGGCAAAAACAAAAACATGGAAAAGTAAAAACATGGACAATGAAACATGAAATGCAAAAACTGACATGAACTATGAACTATGAACCTATGAACTATGGAATCTTGAAACATGAAACTGTTAAAACCATAAACAATACTGTTCTGGCCAAAGGCCAGAACCCCGGAACACAACACTTGGAGGGGCTTTTACCTTGAATTTCAGGGTTTAAGTGTCATTTTTAATACTTGGTTATAAGTCATTCTGAAGCCTGGCACCCACGGTTCACAGTTTGTCCAAATACTTTTGGGGGGGGGGGCATGTATACAAAAATGCAGCATGTCCTCACCATTCACCTGATTTAGATGTAAATACTGTCAATTTACCATATCGTGTTGAGGACTGCTAAAACAAGGGCACTCAGAGAGCACATTACATCTGCTAATGCCTGTCGGCCTTTACTACCATTTAGTGTTTTTTAAGATGTATGGCATTTATTATTCCAATCTCCTAATCTTGCCACGGAGAAGAATCCTTTAAAAAGCTGAGGATTCAGAATTTGATCAGGATCACTCTCAAAATGAAATCAGCCCTAGGATCGGCCAAGACACCTCTGGTAAAAATTCCATAAAATTTTGTTCATAACTTTTTCCATAATGTTGCACACAAACAAACAAACAAACAAACATACATACCCACATACTGGAGGTAAGGCATAACCTCCTTTGCGGAGGTACAATAACAGTAACTTTGTCGATGTGCAAATAGTACAATGTACTGTACTTGCACCTCTTACCTCAATCCATACAATCAATGTTCAATATGCAGTGACATTTCTGTTGCTTAGCCACTGTGTTTTGTTTGTATTTAATTTGGATCTGAGTGCCAATGGCCATTTTGTGAAGCCAGACAACGGTACTTGATAAGAACCTCTGCAAAACAAAGCCTGGCTATCACTAAGGAAACAGATGGAACTTTCCCTCCACATTTAGCTCTATGAAGTCTCTCAGTTGGACAGAGAAATTCTTTATTTTCAAAGACTTTTCCCTGGAGACGTCTGTATCCTCACCGCCTCAGTCCACTTTTAGGCTCTATTTGATACTGTTAGCAACTCGACTGGTCAGCTCCCATCTGAGTGACAAACTTGAAAAACTCTAATACTTAGCCTATTTCCTCAGTTACATTTTGAACTGTCTAAACACCTTTATTTCTGCTGGTAGAATATAGCAGAAACTTAAAATCTGTAAGCCTCTGGTTGCCGAGCTCTTTCAAGCTCATGATCTAACCCTGCTCAGAATCATGCTGTTGATGGCATTATTCACAAGTGCACCATACATTTTTAATTGGACTGAAACAATGCACCACTTCGTTTTATTGTGTTGTTTCATGATTTTTATTCTTAATTAATTAATTTTTTTTACTGTGACTTGCATTGCATTTAACTTTGCATTCATGTTTCTTAAAAGTTTTTTAAAGAATTTTTTCACGTTTAGTGCTAAACTTCAGGAAAAAGTCTTCAGTGAATATCAAAAAGGCGACAAAGCTTTCAAATATAATGAAATTAAAGGTTTCTAAATAGCGAGAAATGTACTGTATCTGTAAACAAATCCAAAATAAATTAAATCAATATTTGGTGTGATCACTATTCACCTTTAAATTCTCATCAGTTCTCTATGGTACATTGACCATTATTTTTTTTTAAATAATGTGCATACCAAGCATATTAGAGAACTTTACACAGTCCATCTGCAGGCTGGTGGTCTCTCTTGCTCCTGTTAATCAGGAAAACCCTGACTCTGTTGGTAATTTTGAGATCAGGGCTCCTTGGATTTGTGATGACCGGTGCGCTGGGAGGTGGGAACCAGTGTAATAATGAGAGTAGAGGACTCAGATGCAAAGCAAAAACAAGGCTTTTGAACAGGATTCCACTCAGGAGAATAATGTACAGATACAACTAGTGAATAAGACTGTAACACAGTCTTACACGAACAGGAATTCTAGCTGAGGTTAAAAATCAGAAATCAACACTGAACACTCCTCAGATATTCTAAGGCCCCATCCACATGTACACGGATTTTTTTAAAATGGATATTTGTCTCTCCGTTTTAGAAAAAAAATTCTGTCCGTGCGGCCTCGTTGTAGAAAATATTTCCGTCCTCATAAGGACGCAAAAACGGCTACAAATTCGAGTGTTCCCGGCCAGTAGGTGGCAATAACGTCGACAATTAAAAGTGTAATATCAGAGAACGTCAAGCAATGTAACACAGGGCTTGTGCAAAATCAGCTGTGACATCACCATTTTGCAAAAGCTCCATTTTACATGTCAAGACGGATAGGCCTACATTCAAACCAGCCTTTAAAAATATCCTCACTTTAGAGTGAATTTAAAAACATCTTTGCATTATTGACCAAAAACAGTTTACATGTGGATGATGGGCCAAAAGGCATATAAAAATACCCATTTTCAAAAATATCCAGGCATGTATGAACGGAGCCTAAGGACTAGTCTGTACGTACACGGAAATTTTAAAAAACATAGTATTTTTCTCTGCAGATTGGCCTTTGCACACTCGCAAAAGGTGTTCGGACATTCAATAACAAACATTTTTGAAAATTCCCTGCAGAGTGAAGATTTTCCAAAACGCTGGTTTCTGTGTATCCATGTGGACATGCAAAATGGAGCTTTTGGAAAACAACGTCACAGCTCATTTCATGCAACTCCAGTGTTGGGTTGTGTGATTATCAGACCATTTAAAGGGTGGGTCTTTCAAAACAAGCATTTGGTTTAAATGCACATCTTACTAGTGTCCCGTTTCAGATCAAACAATGATGTCCCACAAATGTGCATCGTTTCCGAGAAAGTTTACAAAAAACTTGGTTAGTTGGGAACACTCATAAAAATTCAGCTTTGATTGGCCGAAGCTTTGTGACGTATTGACCAGAACCCCCTGCAGAGCCGTTTTTAGATCTATGGGCAATTTCAGCGTGTAAATTTGTAAAAATTTAAATTCACTGTTGTCAATACGCAAGTAATAAACTTTGGAAATGTTCTCATATCCTAAAATTTGACTAAAACATTATTTACACAGTACTTTAAAAGTCTGGAAGGACATTTAATTCTTACCCTCGATATTTCACTTTTCTGCCAGTATGTTTTCAAATGTGAAGACAAAAGCTTTCCCAAAAGATGCTGCATATGTGGACATTAGAACAGTTGTTTTATTACGCTTGTATCGCAACCCACCCATGATTTGTCCTGATGATGCATGTGATGGATTGTGCTGAGGAAGACAAGAAGGCAACAAAAGCTTGGAAGCGAGTGTATTGGTTGCGCCAGTATAAACGTAAAACGTAGATTGGTTTTTTTCTTTTTCGACAATAACTGCGAAGCCTACAATTTACAAAATAATTCAAGAACTTTGACGCTTTCTCTAAGATTATCATCTGAGGAAATCGAAAATATGGATCCAGATGTCGAATCGCCCCTTTCAAATGAGAGTGGGCCTGAGAGTGAGGGCGACACTGTCTTTGAACAGTCAGGAGATGAAGGCGAAGGTGCAGTGGCAGTTGCCCAGCCTGACAGAGGGGCGCCCGTGTGTGCAGGAGCCTGCAGCAGAGGCGCCGTCGGGGGGGAGCTGGGGAAACAGCTCAGTACGATGCTGGTGAAGTTGCCGGACACCCACTGCGATGATGATTTGGATTGGTAAATAATTACTCATAAGCATCAACATGCTTTGCGCGAAATACAGACAATTCATCATTACTTTTGGTTAGTTTCCTTGTTTTTTTTTCACATTTGATTTGTTCAATCGTTTTTTTTCTTTTTCCATTTTCCGCCACAGTTGCCCTTCTGAACTGTAGCAGTCTTTGCGCCGCCATTTTTGATTTTAGATGTTTTATTGAATAAAAAACCTTGAGTAATAATAATAATAATAATTATATTATTATTATTAATAATGAAGTCATCAAGACATTCGACCACTTCTACTACGTTTACCTTGGCTAAATCCTTGAAGTATTCATACACATTTCAAGTATGGCTACACCATAGCCCAAGAGCTTTGGAAAATCCAGTTCAGATTTTTGCTGTATTCCGCAAATTCCCATCTTTTGGAAATGTGTGCAGGCCAACACATCTCAAGGGAATAGTTGATGATTTTTACAACAAATTGGGAATGAAATCGATCTTTTTATGATGTAAACAAGCAATTCAGGACAAAATGAACAAAGTGTACGAACAGACATGGTGAACAGGCGCAGCCGTTCTGGTTGAGACGTCACAGAGTCGCATGACCCTGCACTTGTCAAACTTGTTTCTTTTAGGGGTGGAACTGAGTACGGCAGAAACTGGCAAAATAAACAATTTTGAAAAATTATTAAAAAATAACACAGTTTTACAAGATGCAAAATATAAGCATATTACACCAATACTGGTATTATATTTCCATATTAAGTGTTTTTTTTTAGCTTAAAAGACCCACCCTTTAAATATAGATGTTATCACCACCTATTGGCTCGGAATAGCCTACTTGATTTGAGCGTTTGTAGCCATTTCTGCATTCTCGTGTGGATGGGGATATTTTCAAAAACGGGGTCATGTGGACGGATTGTTTTTTCTACAATGCATGGAAAAATATACGTTTAAAAATATCCGTGTGCATGTGGCCCAGGCCTAAGGCTTTGTGACTACAAGCCGGGAGAACAGGGGTCAGAGTCGGGTAATTGGATAATAAGCAACAGTAACTAAAGGGCATTTTGTCAGGATGGACCTGGAGAGAGTGCTTTACGCCCTGAAGTTTGTCTATAAACTGATTGTGGTGTTGAGGCTGCCCTCCAGCATTCCGTGATGTCATAATGGCAGAACTGCACCATGCATTTTTAATGGAGATAAAAAGGGATAAAAAACAGGGATTACGAAAGAAAAAAAAAGGGGCTATGCAACCAGGCCCAGAGACACGGTCGGCCCGGACATTTTGGCGTTTGCACCGTGTCTCTATCGCAAACACTCAGACACTTGATACGGATAAAAAGTGTGTGGAAATGGAAAAATAATCATAAACGGACAAGAAGAGCAGTGTGTTGTTTGCCTATAGCGAGTACACAATCGACAGAAGCGGGAGCAGAGCAGGAGCAGGCAAGGCTGACCGGATCCCAGGCGAGGCTGAGCGCTGAGTGGAATGCAGGCGAGGCTGACCGGATCCGAGGCGAGGCTGAGCGCTGAGTGGAATGCAGGCGAGGCGTGACAGGATCCGAGGCGAGGCTGAGCGCTGAGTGGAATGCAGGCGAGGCGTGACAGGATCCGAGGCGAGGCTGAGCGCTGAGTGGAATGCAGGCGAGGCGTGACAGGATCCGAGGCGAGGCTGAGCGCTGAGTGGAATGCAGGCGAGGCTGACCGGATCCGAGGCGAGGCTGAGCGCTGAGTGGAATGCAGGCGAGGCTGACCGGATCCGAGGCGAGGCTGAGCGCTGAGTGGAATGCAGGCGAGGCTGACCGGATCCGAGGCGAGGCTGAGCGCTGAGTGGAATGCAGGCGAGGCTGACCGGATCCGAGGCGAGGCTGAGCGCTGAGTGGAATGCAGGCGAGGCGTGACAGGATCCGAGGCGAGGCTGAGCGCTGAGTGGAATGCAGGCGAGGCGTGACAGGATCCCGTACCTACAGAAAATCTTTTTATGGAAATACTCAAATGATCCGGTTTTTGAACAATGAATGCTTGGTAATCTTAAATTAGCTCTTTCTCTCTGACATTTGAATGCAAAAAAAAAAAAAAAAACAAAGCTCTAAGACCAAAGTTATGTTCTATATTATAATCTTGGCTGCCTTTGAATTTTGCACAGTAACACTCAGTATAATGTATTTATGTAACAGTATGCTGCCAATGAATACCTCAGATTCTGTGCAACTGCTCATGCAAGTGCGACAGGCATGTGTACGCACATGTGATTGTGCATGATATGCATGCAATCTATTTACAGACGAGCTCTACAGACACCACTGATGTTTTAATATTAGCCAATTCCGCCCATTCCGTAATACCTTTGAACAAAGAATATGTTTCTTCAGTGAATTCACTCAAGAAAGGCACTCAAAGCAACAAGTACAGCCATTATTTTTGTGCTGTTTAATTACGGAGCATGGCCATCCTCTTCACTTCATGACAATGAACCCAGCTGTCTTGGCAGGGAATGCCTTTGAGCAAAATGCTGGTGAAGCTGTACCGGTAAACTAGCTGGATTGAGGTCAGAGAGTGTACTCAAAATTGCTTAATGGCTTTTAATGACATATCAAAGAAATGGCAAAGTGGTAGAGAAAGCAGCAACTGTCAGTGCAAAAAAAGAGTCAAAATTTGAGCAATTAAAATAGCCCGGTTTCTGTAGCCACGAATAATACTGATCTGAAAGTACAAGGGCTGGAATTTTTCGCTTCTTTCGATGCTCTCTTTACAAATGCATCACATTCACAAAGGAAGAAGACACATTTGAATTCTTGCTTTGCAAATTTACTCCTCACATAGAGGAAGATAGGAGATAAAAGCCTCAATATCAGTGAATGCATTTCCAAGAATATTTCTAACAAACCCTTTCACATTGGGGAATGACTTCACTGATTAACTGATGAATCTTAAGCATCCGACATTCAAATGGAAGCAATGCAATGGCAATTTTCCTGAAAGCGCAAAATCACAAAATGTTGATGATGTAACACCTCAGAATTACTGAGTAGCTGGATAGGTTTTCAAACTAAACCCTGGAACAATTCCAAAACAAGAATATGGACTTAAAGTAGAACAGCTGTTCAAGGTTTTATTCGGTAAACTTATCCTGAATGTATCCAGCCAACTTAATGATCATGTTTCGTGATGCACCTTATAATTTCCCCCCCAAAAAAACGTAGTCTGCTTTGTTCGTTTGGTCCTTAAAACCTCCACCCAAGTTTATCACTGTATGCTGCCCCCTGCAGGCCTGGTCACAACACCCGAGGAGACCGTTTTTTATCTTCATACAAATTTTATTTTATACTAATACTTGGGGGTCAATAGATAGAGGGGGAGGGAGAGAAAGGGGAGAGACAACCCACTCTGAGATCAATGTCCACTTTTACTTTGATTACTTAAGCACACAAAGGCACAGTTTCATCTGATATGAGTTGTTTTATGTTTTTATTGGATGCGCTCCCTGCACTGGCAGCACACATTACATGCAGCTGCGCCTGATAAATGACATTATCACCATAGCATCGATGAGACGACACAGAGCAGACAGTACAGGTTCTTGGCTTTCTTTTGAGTTCAAGGCCAGCTCTTGGTAAGGACCCACAGAGTCCCCTAAACAAAGTCTAAAGAGCTTTCTTCCTCTGGCCTTCTATCTCAGGGCAAGTGTTCACATGGTCTCAGCCACAGCTGGGTTTAGGCAAAATTGAAACACAGGCTAGTAATCTTTCCATTCCTAAGCTGTTCACACCCAGTATAATGTGGACAGATGACATCTGTCTGAGCCAGAGAGGAGAGGATTTCTTTGTGAAATCGCAATGTTCTGACATGAGAGTGTGCATTTTTGAGACACGAGAACAGTGAACTCAAATCCTAGTTCTGAGATAATGCACACAACTCTTCCCCAGAACCCCCTGTGAATGACAGTGAGAAATGACCAGTTAATTGCTGGTAATAGACACACCAGTTACGCATCTCAGAGAACAAGGATGATTTACTTTTGCACAGGATTCAGGTTTTGTGAAATCACTGAATTTGAAAATTACTCTGAATTTCAGATTATTGTTAACCCCTTCGCGCAGGTATAGGCGTCGGCGACAGTAAATTCCGAAATTCCTCAATAATTCTGTAACAGAATTTCCAAATGTCTTGCTTCCCTGGAATAATTTTCCACAGTCTCTGTGACAAGAAAACTGAGTTAAAAAGCGTACATACATAACAGGAAAAATCGGAATTATTTGCATTCTGCGCAAAGGGGTTGAATGGTCTCCTTAGGGGATTTTGGAATCATTATTTAGTGAAAACATCCTGGAATTTTAAAAAATAATTTTGTGAAGAAAAAAAATTAAAGGATTCTACAATCTTCATGCAATTCAATCTGTCCCAAACTGGTGTTGACAGGAAAGTACTGTGAGCAAACATTGGCAAGAGCATTGACCTTAGAGTTATCAGTCAGTCCCAGATCACTGAAACAGGAGTACTGGAAAGTCAAGCGGACAGCTTTATCAGGACCGATGATCACTGCTCTGTTATGTAATAGAATCTTTTCCCTCTGTAGGAACCACATTGTAAGTGTGCACCATGTGGACCATGTTTATAACAGTCCTTTTGCCAGCCCTTCCAAGTTCAGCTTCTGTTGAGTTGTGCTGTAAAAGGAGAGCCACCGTGGTGAGCGGTGTGCTCTTTGGTCAAAATTTCTGATGACTGGAGATTTATCTTCGTGAAGCAGACACTTACTGTATGTACAGTACTGTGCAGTGATGATTATACACTTAACAAAATGAAGATAAAACAGAATCCAAACACTATTTAAGTATTTATCTCATGTCAAATTGGATTGTATTGATGAAAATAAGTAAACAGATGACAGTATACAACAAAAACAAAAACATTAATGTCTTTTAGAGAAAAAATGTCAGTATCTAGAGTGGCCACCCTTTGCTTTGAATACAGAATTTAATCTTTCAGACATTGTCTTCACATATTTTTTTTTTATTTCCTCATATGCAAAACCAATCCATAGGGTATGAAGCTCATTCCATAGAGATTCTTTCGATGTTACAACAGATTTGTTTATCTTGGTATCAAGCAAATCCCAGATTTCTTCAATCGGACTAAGGTCTGTACTTTGAGCAGGCGTAGTCATAACTTTCATGTCACCAGATGATTCTTTACGACAGATAATTCTCGCGCAACTTAGAAGTGTGTTCAGAGTCATTATCTTGTTGAAAAAAAAATCCCCAACTAATCAGTCTCTTTCCAGATGACAATGCGTGCCTCAAAAGGATACTGCAATACTTCTTTTGATCCATGATTCCGTCGATTTTTATGCGATCACCAGCTCCTTTCGTGCAGACTGAACCCCAACTGACAATATTACCACCTCCATGTTTTGCTGAAGTGGTTTAAGGATGAGAAAATTTAGAGTTTTGATTTCTCGGTCCAAAGGACTTGTTCCCAGTCTGTTGGCGTCTAATACTTGAATATCTTGGCAAACTCAAGTACTTTTTTTGATGCTGCCAGCACTAAGAAGTGGTTTTTTGGAAGCAGACCATTTTCAGACCAGCACCCGGAAAAGAGTAGATCTTGATACTTTCATCTTTTCACTTCCGTTGCTACTAAAATCATCATGTAGTTGTCGTGCTGTCAACCACCGATTTTTTTTTTTTTTACTTGTCATACACTCATAATGAACATCAGAAGCACTTAACTTGAGACAATAGAGGTGCAAACGTTTTCAGCTAACTGGTCTCTTAGAAACGCTTGATGGACTTTCTTACAGTGCCATAGCAGCATTTAACATCTTCAAATTTTTTCTATGTAACCAACCAGCATCATATATGGCCAAAATGTGACTAGGGACAATCTCAGAGCTCCTTCTGTCGAGCCATTGTGTTTAACACTGTGATAGTGCTCAGAGTTCATGCCACCTTATATACTGGAACAAGTGACCAGTAGAGGTAATTTTGCTGAATAATGTTGCCTCACACCAGTTGTAACAACTTTTTCAGCATCAATAATCATGAAATGAGCCTTCAAACATGCATTCATGCTATGCAAGAGTAAAAAAATAAATAAAATTTGCAATCCTTCTCAATTATTATAAAAATTGATGTTTTCAGTTTTTTATTAACTACCCATATTTGTACCTCAATATCCCAGTGGGAACGATATTTTGTTCTCATTGCCAACAATAGTACTTTTCAATACATTTTCAGCACAAAAAAATTATTGAGAAGTAATATTTTCGGACCCCTTTTAGAGGAAAGTGGTGGTGTATAATCATCACCGCACACTACTGGAATTTGACTTAACCATAGTACGCAAATGTCAATAAATACACAGCCATACAACCTGAGACACGGTCTCTAAGTCAATAGCAGGATTTAAGCTGTGTATGTCATATTGCATCTAGTTTGGAATCTATAAAATACACCGCAGAGCTTCTGTTGCGTTTGCATGATCTCAAGAGCTTTTACAGCCGCATGCTGTAGTCGGTTAAGAAATTAAGCTAGTGCAATACAAGACCTTCAGCGGCCAACTATAGTCAGTTTTGGTTAAAAGACACAATTAGGGTCCAAGGGTTTGCATTACGTGATCTTCCCTTGCCCCCCAAACCCCACCCCAGGTTACTGCACCCCCACCAGCTCGGTGATAGGTGGGGCAAGCACCATCAGCTCCTGGTACTTGTGGAAAAAGAGACGAAGGCGAGAGAAGTAAGTATCCTCTTGATAGGGAAGCTTCTTCTCTTTCAGATACTGGGAGACAATGGGCTTCACCTGCTCAACCGGATGAGAGAGAGAAAGAAAGAGAAGGTGAGAAAGGGATGGGTATCCTACAGAAGAGTAATAAGATGACTATGTGGACATTTAGCATACTTTAGGCTAACTGGGTGAGTAGAATCACTTCAGTTCATTTCATAATTATGAGAAACTGCTCATTTTTGTTCAGCCAAGGTGTTCACCTGAACTTGTCTCACCTGTTTGCAGACATTCCCAAAAATATCGACAAAGCAAAAGTTAGCAAGTCAAAGATGACCGCTTCTGTGTGATGATCAATATTTGCAATAGCAATTGAAGCACTGATTACTAAAACCCCACAAGTCAAGTAAAGTCAAGTGTGACTTATTACTAAAACCCCATAAGTCACACTTGACTTGACTTGACTTGTGGGGTTTTAGTAATAGGTGCTTCAATTGCTTACCAGAACCACAGTGTGAAAATAACCAACACTTTTTTAAAAAAGAAGTTGTGTCAATGGAGCGTAAAAGCAAACTTTGTCCACCAATGATATGCTACTTTGCTGAAAAGAAAAATGTTATGCTTCTTCCATTGGATGAATTTGCCATTTGGCGGACAGATAGACCTACCTTCAGACACATGTGGTCTGACAGAAACGGGAAGAGGTGATGTTCTACATGGCAACTGATTAGCGAATGTCCAAAGGCCCAGTCCAACACTGGGTTGCGCGGTAGGTTCAGGACTCCGTGGGTCATCTGATGGATCCGTTTAGGCCGCCGGGTTGGAGAAAACATGGCAAGGCCAATGTGCTGTGGGTCAGGTGGCACCAAACCCAAACAAGATACCAAGGTTAAAAACACTAAGGCATACCAACACACAACCAGGGAGAAAAACTACACTCTACACAAAACTGCCACCCTCCAATTACCAACACCCAAAACATTTGAGCTTGACATTGACTGAGAGTTGACTACCAGCAAAGGCAGGCAAATTTCTATCAGCAGTCCTATAGTTCTTTCAATGTCAGCAGTTTTTCCAAAATGAGCGATTTTTCTTTGCGTTCATAAGGTGCATATGAGTGTCTGTGAGGTGTGAGTGTCACAACAATCGAACAGACAGCAGGCCGAGGCGAAGTCGCTCCCAGCATCAGGAGACGAGAGGGCGAAACTCAACCGTGAATTGAGTCTGATTGCCCACAGCTGAAGCTGGTTGACTGATAACTAGTCAGCAGCAACACTTGGGCTACCCTTAATTTTCAATCACATGGTTAAAATCGGTAACGTCACTTATCACTGCCATGTTAGTTGATATACAGAGCATACAAAGCATTTACCTTACAGCAACAGACTACCCAGACAACACAGCTACGTAGCACCGATGTAGGCGCAACATCACGTGAACATCGTTTGCCCCTTGGTAAGTCGTTGTGGAAACATCGCTTCTGTCTGACCGATATTCTCCTGCTGTAAATGCGATTTTAATAAGCAACCTCCCAATTTTATCCTACCGCATCACTATGCATCAACAGAGGCATGCGCTGTACCTTTTGCCTGTGTTTTTTTTTTTCAGAGCATAAACAAGCATTTTCTTTTAATCAGCTGGTTACTGAAATAATTGGTCTGTTGAACAAATAAGGCAAAGGGAACCAACAAAGAAGTGCAGGTCAGGCTCATTCTTCTTATTTAAAGATTTAATATTTATATGCCAATCTCCACCCTACATTCCTCCTATTTTTGAAAATGGAACGTGATTAAAAGTCAAGCTTTCTGCATGATAATGATGTCGCTGTGATGTGGGGTACTGTGTTTCTTGCAGCATTATGACCACAGCCATAAACAGCGCATAAAACTGGCATTATTTCGGCACATTAGCTTAAGCCATGTAGCGTGACTTGGGGTCAAGAGCGTTTGTATACCAACCAACATGGCACAGAATGCTAATTTGCATATTGTTGTGACGTAGATTGAAAACAAAGAATTTAAGCACCATGCTCTCAGACCCACTTCGCTTTGTCTGATTGTTGGTTGCCACTCAAGACTTCCAGCCAGTGACTCTGCAAGTGTTAGCCTCTTAGTGGTTTTTTTCTGCTCGCAGAGGGTTTCATCTCCTGGTTAGTTTAAGCTGTGCTCCGAGTCTGCTTTGTGTAGTTATTTTGATCTGCCTTTGAGCCAAGTTTAGCCCCACCCTGATTGGCAGAAGGTTCCTCTTTCTTTCCCTTTTGACAACCACAGATAAAGACACCCTCCTGAACTGCGATCTGCCACCTTGTATTTGCATATAGGCCCAAGAATATTACCGCTCACACAATGCATTTTCGATGTATTAATGTTAAAGGTGAATCAGTACATTTTTCTCACATCTCTCCACTCTCCCTGACCTGCTGCCCTTTCGCTTGTTCATTCCGCCTCCTCTGGCTGAGCAGAACGAGGCCACAACTACGCATGAATTGCAGCTCTGTTTTCCAACATAATGCAAAGAATTTGCGCAGTGCTTTCCTCCGTTTTGGTACGATGGGAAAATATTGCGACCAGGAACACGCTCAAAGGATTGTAAACAACTTCAGCCAAAAAATTACAGGAAGGATATGATTTCCCTTGAGAGCAGCAAAGGCTTCTCTGTGAATTTAACATCTAAAGGGCTCTGATTTATAAAAGGGCTTAGGATCTGTGTATTTGTATTCTGTTGCCATGAACTTTGCGTGAATAATCCCACAGGCTAGTCACAGGAAAGCGGTCTGTATTATCAAATATCCCAGTATTGATCAGAGCATATCAGTATAGTGTGCGTATATGGGACTCTTGTCTGTTCCTTCAGGTAGAGCATGGATGGAGTATAGTCAGAGGTAAATCTTAATCACCGCTGACACCAGTGTCAGAGCAAACTCAGTTGATCAAATCTCTGCGGAGGCTCATAACCTAGCAGCAACGGTGTCTCAGAGGAATTCCGAAGGTTGGTAACTCAAGTCTCAGTGGAGCCATGAAATTTTTGCAGCAGCTGGGGGCTTGGGGGACAATCTGCTCTTGCTTAGTCAAATCTACAGTAAGCTGCCTTGGATAAAAGCGTTGGCGGAATCACTTTGACTTCAACTGACTCCAGCATATGTTTTTCACCCCAGAGGAAGAAGTGTGAGTGTGTGTGTGGAGGTAGGGTTAAGTGAGTGAGCCATGCAGTGGAGACAGGAGGTGGAGAGAGTTTGAGTGTGTGTCGTGTGTGTAGTTGCAGTGCGCGTGTGCATGCACAAATACACATGGCAGATGTGTAAATCTCACCTGGAAGATATTCACATGGATGTAGGGCAGTGAGAACAGAGCCCTGCACAGGAGCATACACAGCAGGGCACTGACGGGGCACTGGAACCCTGAGACATTAATGAGCAGCCAATACTGCGAGTACAGGCCCAGAGACACCATCAACACAGTGCGTGCGGCCTGCACCAGGGAGTAACCCCTCAATCGGCCTACAGGGGGCGAGGGTCAAAGGATGAATAAGGAGGAAAAACAAAAAACAAAGACAGGGGACAGAAAGAGAGAGAAAAAAGACAGAGAGAGAGAGAGTGTGAGAGAGAGAGAGAGAGAGGGAGATTACAAAGGGTGATATATTTACGTTATACGTCATATTTTAATATTTGCGCATATGCCCAACAAGTGGATATTAGTTTGACATTATTGTTTCGTGAATTTGCTCAGGCAGCACAGAGCATGTCATGACAATTAGGAACCACTGAATTGAAGCTGAAATTGAAAAATTATACTATATTTACTCTGTAGGCGGAAGTATCTTCTCCCCCATTTATGTCTCTGTCTGTCGCTCTATTGCAACCTCACACACACACACACACACACACACACACACAAATGAAAGGCTGAGAACCGGAGAGCTCTAACCCCAAAGAATAAAAATTAGAGTGTGGATCATATTGTGACAGATGAGAAACATAAAATTGGTGCCGTGATGTGTATTATACCTGTGAACAACATTGTGAGTGATATTTCTTATATTTTTATAATTTAAAAGCTTTGACATTATCTCAAAAACTATGTTCTGTGGGTTAGACCGCTCTGGTTCTAAGCCCTCACATACACTCACATGCACTTGCACAGACACACAAACACACACACACACACACACACACACGCACGCACGCACACACGCACACACGCGCACACACGCACGCACGCACGCATACACGCACACACACACACAAACACTCACAGACAGCACATCATTTCTTTCTAGGGAGCAGAATCAAAAGTAGCAATAAAACACAGGGTCATGGATCTTTGACATGCACAAATAAAAACTATGAGATACATCCAAAATTCTAGTTTGTTTTCTAAAATGTTTGATGTCTCATTAATGCAGAGCAGGATGCTCTGTTGCCTCCTTTCCCTTAACCTTTATGTTTCTATTCCCAGGTTTTAGGGTGAAAGGGCATCTAAGGTCGATTCTCAGACAGGATGCTGAATGTCTAATGTTTACAAACAAATCACTTGCTTTTGTTGACATCTTGCATTGCACCATTAATGCTGAAAGGTACATACAGGTTTTGGAGCAACATGTGCTGCCATCCAAGCAACGTCTTTTTCAGGGATGTCCCTGCTTATTTCAGCAAGACAATGCCAAGCCACATTCTGCACGTGTTACAACAGTGTGGCCAAGTAATAAAAGAGTGCAGGTAATAGACTGGCCTGCCTGCAGTCCAGACCTGTCTCCCATTGAAAATGTGTGGCGCATTATAAAGCGCAAAATACGACAACAGAGACCCCGGACTGGTGAGCAACTGAAGTCGTACATCAAGCAAGAATGGGAAAGAATTCCACCTACAAAGCTTCTACAATTAGTGTCCTCAGTTCCCAATTGCCTATTGAGTGTTCTTAAAAGGAAAGGTGATGTAACACAGTGCTAAATATGCTCCTGTCCCAGCTTTTTTGGAATGTGTTGCAGGTATCAAATTGAAAATGAGTGAATATTTCCAAAATACAATAAAGTTTATCAGTTTGAACATTAAATATCATGTCTTTGTAGTGTACTCAGTTGAATATACTGTAGGTCGAAAAGGATTTGCAAATCATCGTATTCTGTTTTTATTCACGTTTTACACAATGTCCCAACTTCATTGGAATTGAGGTTCTCATTAAGTCATCGAATGGTTATGGAAAACAAACTTCACTCCCTGTCCTCTCTTCAGCTCCTCTCTCAGCCCGTTGTACAATTTTTGCGTTTTTTAAATTATGTAGCGGGTGGAGTTTGGCTCAGAGGAGAGGATTCAGTTACACTGTAAATACAGTATGTCCAGACAACAGCCTAAAATGTTGCCCTGGAGCCACACCCTGTGCTCCACCCCCAACCGCAACCTAAGCCACAGACAGGACCCCGATTTGGACTGGGCCCAACCCCGGCACTGGCCAAAACCCCACCCCTTAACAAAGATGTGTTATAGCCCCACTTCTACTTCCCTCCCCGCAACACCAGCCCTTACCCAGTGCCACCAGCGGAGTGAGGACTGGCACGGCCAGCGGGGCGAGGAACAGGTAAACAAAGCGCGGAAGAAAGGGAATCCGCCAAGTGCTGGAGTCGCCCAGGCCTAAAATGTTGGTGTGGGCGTGATGCATTTTGATGTGCCCCTGGATACCAGCCCGGGCGGTGAACGCACCGCACACCTGGGAAAGTTCAATAACAGACAGAGAACCAGACAAACACATGCATGTGACACACCAGAAAAGAGAGACAGGATTTACAACACCTGGACTTGCCAGTATTGCTTGCTACAGACCCAACTGGCCTCACGATAAAGACAGATATCGCCAGAAATTTCCATGAGCCTGATAAAATACATGAACCTTATAACTCACTTTCAACAAACATTTCAGCACTGAAGAAGTCAATACAAGCTGTGTTTGTTTGTACACTTCAAATGCTGAGAAAATGCCATACAAATGGCTAAAGTGAACCAGCACGTATGATAACACGTTTTGAGCTAAAGTAAATTAATGCAACTTGAAAGCACCAGCATGAAGCAGGGGATGAGATGTGTAAATTAAGATGAGAGTTTATATGAGTGCCCTGCTTAGCAGATGTTTTTATCCAGAACGACGCACATCGCAAAAACACGTACGAAGGTTAAGGATCAAAGGGCATTATTGCTGTGGGGAAAGATTAGTTCTCAGAAATACAAAAAAAAAAAAAAAAATTGAATGGTTGCAGATTTTATTTTAAAGGATAGCGGTGTGCAAGGTTTCCAGAATCAGTACCTGGTGCGTATGCTTTGAACCCCTCTGCACAGATTTAGACGCCAGCGTCCTTAAATTCCAAAATGTAATTGCTAAACAATTCTATAATTAAATTTCCAAACGTCTTGCTTCACTGGAATAATTTCCCAGAGTCTCTGTGACATAAATACTGAGTTGTAAAGCCTTAAATATGCTCATGCACAACAGGAAAAATTGGCAATATTAGTATTCTGTGCAAAGGGGTTAATTAAGTACTGTAGTAACAGTACTGTGTTATAGTAACTGTAGGCAACCAAGCATTTTGTGAACACTCAAAGTTTATCAATTGAGAAAGAATGGCTATTTTGACTATAGTTCTTATGCGAAAATTTGGACCATGGACTCATCTTTGGGTAAACTAGAGTCTTTTAATTCTAATGCACCCATCTAATTGACCATTAGGTCGCAGTCAGTGGAAGGGAAATGCTGAATGGACACTAAAGAATTTGTCAATTTTTTACGGGTTTTTTGATTTTGTTTACAAATGGAAAATTGGTTCAGTATAAACTCCGTCTGTCACCGAGGAGCCACCTCTCACCTCAATGAAGAACACGGCCCAGAAGTCGGCCCAAGCCTGGGACTCGCTTAGTGATCCGTGGCTGGCCAGATGGGTCCCCTTGAAGGTGATAACGGAATGGGCAGCGCCCATGACCAGAATGCCCAAACCAAAAACCAGGCCGCAAGAGGAGCCCAGCATCAGAAAGGCTTTGAAAGACGGGAAGAAAAAGGGAGATGGGTTTGAGAAAAAAGGATTAGCATTTAATCAAGAGAAAGATAACAGGACATTGAGGGGAGATGCAAGAGTGAAGTTGATAACAATGGCAATGATGATGTTTATGATGATTATTCAAGTATTGCACCATAGAATCAGGGACATCAAGCAACTGGCTACTTTGTTAAGGAACTTCGGTTTCAGTACACAACTCAGGTCCAGTGGCAGTATACAAGTCGTCTGTTGTTTTTCTGCTAGCTTCATAGTTAAAAGCTGATTCTAAAAAATAAATAAATAAATGAATGTTATGGGACGTAAAGTGGGTGGCAGAAGAGGCTGTACTAACATTTTGCTTTCTGTTCATCTTTCTGAGCAAGCTAGTCACTAACAACTAAATGAAGTTATGAAAACATTAGATATGGAAGTTAGCAAAGTCATTGGGGTTGCACAAGGTCGATGACAGTGTATTAATAGACAGCCTGGTCGCCCGCGACTGCATGGGTGTAGCCTCCTGAAAGCCCGCTTCTTCAGCCTGTACAGCGTCCTCAAGGAAATCTCTATGCCTCAGCACAATTTTGCGCATGATTCCGCCAATACTGTCGCCATGGCAACCAAAATCAATCGGTGTCATGAGTGAAGTATAACACATGTCCATAGCAAATATGAAGGTAATCGGTCAAAAAATTGCAGCCTGCACAACGTCCTCAAGAAGTGTCAATGTTTCAGCACAAATTTGCACATTATTCGGCCAATACTGTCTCCATGGCAACCAAAATCGATAGGTCTCATAAGTGAAGCACAAAATATGTCCACACCAAAGTAATCCGTCAAAAAATTTCAGCCTGTGCAGCGTCCAAAAGGCACACCAGGTTTTAACTTGAAGAAAGTTGAGAAAAATTGCCCAGAGAATCTAGTGCCTGGAAGTTGTTCTATATGGCCCATTAGTATCAACCATGAAAGCCGTATAAAAATGTAAAGGTGTTAATTTGTGAAATCGGATAAAAATCAACTTTTTATTCAATTTCACAAATTGACATCTTTAAATTTACAAAAACTTCAATTTCATGATATTGATGGGACATTTCATAACCATCTGGATGAATCCTTTCCCACTTGTCTTTGAGTTACAAAAAAAAAAGACATTTAGCCAAAATTAACTTTGGTTGGTCCAAGACTAGTAGGTAAGGATCAACAATTAGAATCGCACCTGAAACTTTTTAAGCGTTAGCTGCATTAAACTCTCTAATTGCCTGTGTCAATCTTTGTCCATAGTCTGGATGTTTGCGGTCTTTGACGAGATGGCATTTCCAGTCATTCGCAAATGAGGCATGAACTGCCTCTAATGCTTGCTCAGTATAGCGCTCCAGCCCACAATTGTGTTCAAGGCAAAATGATGCAAGATGGCGTTTGACCAAGTGTACTTTTGTAGTTATTGAGCATTCTGTTTTGTAGTAGGTATCCTTGAACAAAGCTATCTTCTCCTGCCAATTTTCTCCCAAACGCTTCCCAAAGCATGCACTAACAACATCGTTAAAGGTCCTCCTCTGACAAGGTATTCAGAGTCCTTTTGCGTGTTGAACATGATCCACATGGCAGATGAATATCATCAATATCGTAATCAGTCAAAATGTGTTCATGAATTTTATTAACCAAATTTTCGGTGATCTTGAAATTTCCTTTTCGGGAACAAACCAGGCCAACTTTCTCTCCACATTTAACGTGCAACATCTTTCAAGTAACTGGGCACTTGAAGCGGTTGACACCAAATTTTGTTCACCTTTATTATGTAACATCATTACATCCTGGTGCAATCTATTGATTCCATGTCCTAACCAGGACCTAATGCGTATCATGCAATTCAAAATAGGCCTTTTCAGATGAAATAAGTGTGGGTGGAATTTATGGAATGCAGTTATACTTTCCTTGAAACCATTTATCCCAAACAGGTCACTGTCCTGCAATGAATTGTTATAGGTGTCAACTATTGGGTTCTTACATAATTATTTGATCATACAATCACAATGAAGGGGGGTTTTGAATTGAGAAATAGGCAATGCTTGGGGAATTTTGTTAGTTGCATTCCAAAAATAAAAGAAATATAATAATTTTCTAAAAACACAGATTTCTCAAAAATTTGCTTTGGAAATTTTAAACGGTTTTCAGGGTTGGGCCATATAGAATGACTTCCAAGCATTAGTTTCTCTGGGCAATTTTTATCAAATTTCTTCAAGTTAAAACCTGGTGTGAAGGAAGTGTCCACAGATGCGGACGCGGCGGTGGATAGTACAATAATGCATCTATAGTACCCGCCAGACTTCGTCCGGGGCTACAATTAATGGCCGTATTTCACCGGTAGTTACCTAAAAAAAAAAAAAGTTCTCTGCCCACCTGCGCAGTGACACTTTGATTTTAAAAGACTGTGAATGGGCCTGGTTTTTGAGACGAAGACAATGGTGCTCCTGCAACGGAGGAATCGCCCAAAAAGACCAAGTACAGAAAATATGGTGTCGTAACTTAGTAAGGAACAAGAATCAAAGCAACCCAGTTGGTATTTTACCATTTTTTCACTGTTGAAGCAACATCATGGATCATAGTTGAATCACCGTTTAATGATGTTTTGATTTTGAAAGATGAATCAACGTTGATTTTGCAACGTTTTTTCAACGTTCGGCATGAGTACCATACACAACCTCCACTTTTTTGGGTTTTTTTTTGGCTAGAATGATTTTAAACTGGGGAACAAATATTTTTGGGGGGTTTTATGAGTGAGAAGGGGGTTTAGAATGATGGGGGAAATTTTTTTTAAAGGAAGGGGTAGATGCAGCACAAGGAAAAAACATTTTTGCAGTAATTCCAGTTTCCACCACCGTGCTCTTCCCTCGTGACAAGCACTCAGTGTTCGATCTCTCTATCAACTTCTGACCTTCTTTTTTAGGTTTTTTCCCCATCTGTCAATGAGGCGGTGAACAAAGGTTTACCTGATAAGTTAGACTTTACGTTAGTGTCTGCAGCGGGATTCAGACCTGGGAACCTGTGAACAGAGCAATTTCAAACACACATATGTACAAAATCCAAAACCAGTGAAGTTGGCACGTGGTGCAAATCGTAAATAAAAACAGAATACAATGATTTGCAAATCCTTTTCAACTTATATTCAGTTGAATACACTGCAAAGACAAGTTACTTAATATTCGAACAGGTAAACTTTGTAATTTTTTGCAAATATTAGCTCATTTGGAATTTGATGCCTGCAACATGTTTCAAAAAAGCTGGCACAAGTGGCAAAAAAGACTGAGAGAGTTGAGGAATGCTCATCAAACACTTATTTGGAACATCCCACAGGTGAACGGGCTAATTGGGAACAGGTGGGTGCCATGATTGGGTATAAAAGCAGCTTCCCTGTAATGCTCAGTCATTCACAAACAAGGATGGGGCGAGGGTCACCACTTAGTGAACAAATGCATGAGCTGATTGTCAAACAGTTTAAAAACAACATTCCTCAACGAGCCATTGCAAAAGAATTTAGGGATTTCATCATCTACGGTCCGTAATATCGTCAAAAGGTTCAGAGAATCTGGAGAAATCACTGCACGTAAGCGACAAGGCCGAAAACTAACATTGAATGCCCGTGACCCTTCGATCCCTCAGGCGGTACTGCATCAAAAACTGACATCAGCGTGTAAAGGACATCACCACATGGGCTCAGGAACACTTCAGAAAACTACTGTCAGTAACTACAGTTTGTTGCTACATCTGCAAGTGCAAGTTAAAACTCTACCATGCAAAGCGAAAGCCATTTATCAACAGCACCCAGAAATGCCGCCGGCTTCGCTGGGCCCAAGCTCATCTAAGATGGACTGATGCAAAGTGGAAAAGTGTTCTGTGGTCTGACTAGTCCACATTTCAAATTGTTTTTGGAAACTGTGGACGTCGTGTCCTCCGGACCAAAGAGGAAAAGAACCATCCGGACTGTTATAGGTGCAAAGTTCAAAAGCCAGCATCTGTGATGGTATGGGGGTATTTTAGTGCCCAAGGCTTGGGCAACTTGCACATATGTGAAGGCACCATTAATGCTGAAAGGCACATACAGGTTTTGGAGCAACATATGTTGCCATCCAAACAACGTCTTTTTCATGGATGCCCCTGCTTATTTCAGCAAGACAATGCCAAGTCACATTCTGCATGTGTTACAACAGCATGGCTCCGTGGTAAAAGAGTGCGGGTACTAGACTGGCCTGCCTGTAGTCCAGACCTGTCTCCCATTGAAAATGTGTGGCGCATTATGAAGCGTAAAATACGACAACGGAGACCCCGGACTGTTGAACAACTTAAGCTGTACATCAAGCAAGAATGGGAAAGAGTTCCACCTGAAAAGCTTCAAAAATTGGTCTCCTCAGTTCCCAAACATTTACTGAGTGTCGTTAAAAGGAAAGGCGATGTAACACAGTGGTAAAAAGGCCCCTGTGCCAACTTTTTTGCAATGTGTTGCTGCCTTTAAATTCAAGTTAATAATTATTTGCAAAAAAAAAAAAAAAAGTTTCTCAGTTTGAACATTAAACATCTTGTCTTTGCAGTGTATTCAATTGAATATAAGTTGAAAAGGATTTGCAAATCATTGTATTCTGTTTTTATCTACGATTTACAAAACATGCCAACTTCACTGGTTTTGGGTTTTGTATGTTTGTAGCGGAGTTTGATTAAAGTTAGGATTAGGCACATGGATAGGGATAGCATTCCTTATGAGTTGGATAAAGGTTAGGTCAACAGTGTCATGGCTGCCACCTTTATGAGCTTGCCGCATGTATAGACGCTCTAGAAATTAAAGTGTAAATTCTCTTAACTGGATGTGCGTTCGATGTTTTTCCACATCTGAATATTTCGCTTGATATCTAAATATTAACGTTAGCAGAAAAAGTTGTGTGTGTGTGTTTGTTTGTTTTTTTTTTTTTTATTTTGCTGCAGGTTGTGTGTGGAGCTCTTACCCAACGTTGTTTCAATGTTGTTTCGACATTGAAACAAATCTTGTTCAAATTTCAGTGTTGATTTGAGATCATTTTGTAAACCTTTTTTACAACCATCAGAGATAAACGTTGTTTAAATAGCGTTTCAACGTTGAAACGACAACGGACTTAATTTCAACCATATTTCTACGTTGAAGGCTGGTCGTATGCCGGCTGGGAAAGGATGGTTTGTGTATTTTTCTTGGTTTGCGCGGTTCACGGTAATTCCTAATGCAGATCACACGCATTATTGCCCATCATAAAATTTCTATCAATTTGTAAGATCTGTTGAAGCAGTACAATCACCTATACAAGTACTTCAGAATATTTTCTTCCCCATGCTGGTCACGACACCATCCAAAATTGAATAGGCCAACATGACACTCAAATTACTTAATATCTTGGGTAGCTGTTTGCCGTTCACATAACTTCACGCAGGTTTCTCGCTGGTGAGTACAGTAATCTTATTTCTACGCTTCTGGTACCAATGGAGTCGTTAATAAACATGCTCAGAGAATAATAAGGCTACTTTGTGAAAGCACCAGTCGAGTACGTTGCTAGGGATAATTATCATCAGTAACAACAGCAGCTTTGATTAGGTTGCGCATTAACATGGAATTGGCGCTCAGGCCTACATGCTTGAACTCTCATTACCCGTCTATGGCCAGCGGCCGCACAGCCAGTGCTCCAAAGCTCGCTGTCATGAGCGCTATCGGATGACGAGAAGAAACAGATGAGGATGGAACACAAGAGCCCTAAAGCGCATCGATCCCCGGTCGCTGCGCCGCTCGGTGAGCGGCACTCAGACCGGTGTGCGTTTCAGAACGGAAACCCAACTCAACCGAATGTGCGCACAATGTGACCCCGGGGATGACCGCTACATCATAATCGAAAATAACGTATTGACACGGCGCTACCACTCCATCCCCGAGGCCAACCGGTCACCGGACAAAATCCCGTGTTTTGAAAAGCCTGTGAGGTCTTTTTTAGACAATGATTCCTGTCTGTGAAAGAAATCTGACATCCTTAAGCCGATGACAAGTGAAGATCAGCTTTCCGCGTGTTGAATAACCTTTACTATTTCAGACGTTTCTCGCGAAGTTGTTGCTCGCATTTTTTAATCTACATTGCTTACGATATACAAAGTTTGGCAATAATATTAGGTCAGAAAATGTCTTCCAGTGTCACAAATTTAAAACTAAAAGAAGACTGCGAAGACACGGTGCGCACCCATGTACATTGACCAGTTGGCTAATTATCCGGTCACCTCAAATACAACAAAAATATTTTTTTAGCGCTGACAACCATCCCAAATCATCCGAAAGTTAAGCAATTGCTTGCAGAAATATTGTACTTGGCTATAGTTATAACCTACAATGTACTATGGCATTTGAAAAGAATAAAATGTCTCGGTTTATATGTATAAGACAGATGGAGGAGCTCTATGGGATATGGAGCAGCGAGCATCTCACCTGCGGGAAGAGAGAGGAACGCGGCGGCCAGGATGGCGCAGTCAATGCCCCGTCTCTCCCACCAGCTACTCTGCTTGACCACTTTCTGCACCAGCCGAGTCAGTTCCATCATCAGGGACTCCCTGTCCTCCTCCTTCTCTGACCCTGCCGCAGCCTTGCTTCCCGACTGCCCTCCCTGGAGCAGAGGTCCCCTTTCCCCCGCGTCTGATCCCCCCTTCCACTCTCCATTTCTTCCCTCGTCAGGAATGCGCTTCATGTCAACAGCTCTTCAGTCTGAGCTTGTGCCGTGATGCGCAGAAACTTCAGACACTCTGCAGGATACTCCGAGGAAGTGAGCAGACACGAGAGAGAAACGGATAGGGCAAAGGAGAGAGAGGGAAAGAGGATGAGAGAGGGAGGGAGGGACGGAATGAGGAGAAAGGGAGGGGAGGGATGGAGGGAGAGAGTGCAAAAAGCAGAAGAATAGGCAGGAAGACCAGAGGGTGTTTCAAAAGACCCAGATCTTTGCCCAAATGCACCCCCTGCTTCTCTGACGTCCACACAAGGGAAGGGGGCCAAGCTGAACACTATAATCAATTGTAGGTCACCCCTAGTAGCTCTTCCGGAGCCAAAAAAAGTCTCCCAACCTTTCCCTCTTCTATTGGCAAACAGAACTAAGGTAACCCATGTCTCCCTAACCAGCTACAGTCCCCAACCGCTGTCTCAGTAGTGGACCTTGCAGGTGGCACTGGTCCCTGACCATGTCTACAGAAACTCAGTCTGCGTCTTCTCTCAGCAGCAGTGCACTTCATGAATACTGCATAGCCCGCCCTCTCCACTCCTCCCCAGAGTATGTCTCGCGTACTTCCTGGCACATATCCCAGAAGTAGGCAAGGGAAGGGGGGCGGGGGCGGTACAGCTCCATTTATCCTTATAGGCTCGGCAAGAAGTAGAATTCTATGGAAAGACAGTGAGAACACAATCCTCAAAACAGAAGACATATCCCTGAAATGGGTGGTTAATAACGACTAAAAATGAACGCTAGTCAAACTAGTTCTGCTGCGTGACTGGCATGCAATGACGAGTATTGAACAGTAGAGGACGCCAAACTGCAGGACAGAGCATGTGATTTCAGAAGCTTACACTGTCAAGGACGAAGGTGCGTAGAGGCGCGCTGACCAATCATGTTGCAGGTACACTCGCTGTTGGACCTTTTATGTTTGCATCGTCCCTCAAAGAAGACTTGGGAAAAAAATCAGGCGTTAGGTTGATATCAGATGTTAACTTTATCACCTACGCCCAGTTTAATTTTAGTTCCTTGAATGATGACAGAATGACTGCATAGCAGTTAGTTCTCATTGAGCAGTCTGTTTTTTGTCACGTGAAGCAGCGGTCCTCAGATGTTGTCCAATAAATCAAATAACTATAGAGCGATGGTCATGAATGATTCATAGCACATGAAGTAGGTGAAATTAGATACTTGCACGAAGGTGGAATACTGCTATTAAGCATGAAAATCTTTATTTCATCACCTACATCAAATTGCTTTGTTGATATGAGAAGCAAACATTCAAATTAGGAGGGATGGAGGTGATTTGTATAAATTATGCAAATTAGGTGTCCAAGATGGCCGCCACAAAGGGGCATATCATGACCATTTCAATACACCATACCTCAGTATCTAATAGACACGTCAACTTCTTATTTTACTCACAGGTTGCCTGTTCCAGCATCTATGGGCTAAACCTCTTAAAGTTGGATAATTTAACAAAATGCAAAGGTTTTTTAAAATTTTGCTCTTGACTTGAAAATTCTCTACCTTATTATATACTCAGCACCCCCTGAAATTAAAAAAGTACCAAAAGGGCCATATTTTTTAGGTTCAGGACAATCATGCTGTAAACTATTTATATTCCAAACCTCAGTAAAATCGGACTAGCGGTTTTTGAGAAATGGCGAGTGAAAATGTGTAAATGGTTATGGTATTTTTATAGCAGTAATCTACCTTAACCAGCAAGTCAGCATTCACACAGGAAGTCATTATCCAGTTGACAGGACTTTTTGGCATCTATATTTCATTTCTAACAAGCCTGAAACAAACATTTGTGAATAGCAGGAAAATGAATAGCAATAATATTATAGTGAGGTGAGGTAAATCTTCCCTTACCTGTCTTAATTTTCCCTTTTTGTGGAAGCTTTCATATTATACATACTAAAGATGCCAAAGAGGTCTTTTTTAATTTTTTTATTAGTTGCACTACTGGGAATAATAATGAATTGAATTGTCAATGTCAGCAGTTTGCGAACAATTTATCATCTATTATTTTCATTGTTAGCGACGTGCGCTTGAAAACCCGAGTGAGAAGCAATTACAGGTCGAGAAATGCGCGGTCATCGTGCTTCAAGTAGAAGGCTGAACAAACATATCCGACTGGGCTGGACAAAATATTCAGGTCTTGCGTCTAAACAAAGGAGGCGTAAACAGTAAAACTCCAGATGTATGGGCACCCGTAGAATCAGCACACTCACTTCTAGGCTACCATTTGGGAAGGTGCTTGAGCACTGGCATGCGTGTGACTGTAGACGACAACACTGAGGTGCAGCTGGCATAGTGCACCGCGAAAAAAAAACACAAGTGCCATCAGGAGATGGAATATCCCCTCGGCCCCACATCAACTTCGGATTAGCAAAACGCACCACTTCAGGTCATGATTAATGCGCATATCAAGCTTTGTTAGGAAATATTGAATGGTTTTGAAGTTACTCTCTGGAAACGAAATGTCCACAGACAGACGGACATACATACAACCGCACCCATGACTATACTCCCCCGCATTAAATAAAATCCTTCTGAGCAATGTTATCTTGTATTTGGACTAAAATTAAATTTTTATTACATTTTTCTCCACAAGACAAAAATTTGACCACTGATGTGAGAGAATATTGACTAATTTCTAGATTTGTTCAGAGCACAAATGAAATTTTCTTACCCCACGGACAAATTGGGGTTTTTTGCGGGGGGTTTGAGAAGCAAGCATTCAAGAGATCCTTAAAGGTGCACTATGCAAGTTTGTTTGGCATCACTTCTGTTGACATTTGAAGGCAAACAAAACAGAGGTAGCCCGCCCCTCCCTCCCATAGTTCCCTCCTTCCCATGCTTCCATAACTGTCAACTCTTGTTGGTGATTGGCCGGTTATGTGGTGGTTTGTTATGTCATGGGGCACAGCCTGTGCACCTTGTGTTTTGCGGTTTGTGACGCCTGTGCAGTCTCCAGAGCCCGGGTATTTTTTTTACAGTGAATTCAGGGGCAGGCAGCTAGTGGATCGTGGGGAGATGTTGGCGAATTGAGACAAAAATATAATTGTGCAGAAAATAAACAAACCTGCATAGTGCACCTTTAAGGTTACTGGGAGTGGTGTTAACTTGTTCCAAGTAAATAGAAAAAAAATGTGATTCTGGTTTACACCAAAAAAAGCAGGTTTTCCCTCAGAGAGAGAGACAAAACTGCCCAGAAGCAGACACAGACACATTTGCGTGCATGTTCTCTTACATTTAATATGCTTAAGGCCATTTTTTTTTTTTTTGACATGGATCTTGAGGCATACAATTGTGGCTGGCAAGTTTCGAATATCATTCTGAGTGTGCAGTACAAAATATCTCTCATTGCATCAATCATCCTGGAAGCTGTACATTAGAAATGACCCATACACAGGGAAGACCGCATGTCACACAACATGTAACCATTTCCACAGTACATATAGACTTCTATACACAATGCTGGCATGCGCTGGAGGGGGAAGCATGGACCGGGAGGACAGCACAGGAAAGGAACCGCTACGCCATGCTGCAGCCACATACACATCCACTTTACACAGGAGGAGAAATGGTCAACACGTACGCATCCAGAACATTCCACTGTAAATTACTGTGTGCTGAGCCCCAGGCTGTTAAAGTTACATGGAGTTGTAATGTGAATATAGGCCACTAGATGGCAGTATTTACCTTTTTTTGTTAAGTGCAGACTGGAGTCATGTTTAGACATGTCCTGGACATGTCTGGGGCAAGTCTCAGAAAATTAAAAAAAAGAGGTCTAAATGTGGGTGGGGTCTGCAAAAGAGTATATAAGGAAAAGAATTGAGACAGTAAAGTAGTAGGAGAAATTGCAAGAAGATGACCAGACCTGCCATTCTGTTCAAGACCTGTGACGTTTCTTTTGTGGATTTCTTTGCCTGTGTTTGAGCATTTTTCTTCATCCAGGACATCACCAAGCCACCCCACTAAAAAGGGACTGTAAATATTTCTGTTTTTTCTTATTTATCAATCTTGGTCTTTAGTTGTAGGTTGTTATTAGTCTTTGTCTTTGTTAAAAATTAAATGTGTTTTAGTTGTTAAAACTGTGTTTGTCATCCCTTGCTGTTGCTGTTGTGTTATAAATGTAATAACAAATTGGGGCCATAACAGAGTCCTGATCAATCCGTTTCAGGCAGTCCCAATTCGCAGATTCGCCTTCATGGGTGGGTGGCGGGGCTCAGCAAGGATTTGTAAACCCTTGACATTGTATGGAGCCACCATCATCAGTCATCAAACACTCGCTCACATGAACTAAACACAAAACTGATCAGCCAAATGGCTGCTTCTTGAAAGTCACTGACAGACAAAATTTGGGGGTAGATCCACGCATCTCCACGGCCCCTTATAATTCTGGCAAAAAGCTCAAGAGAGAACAGAACTGAAAGAGTTGATCGTGAATTGATCGCAGAACTAAAGGTAACAGGAATAAGTGGTCCATGTCCATCTGCTTGCATCAATTCCAAACTGAGATTGGACCAAAGATCTTGTGTGGACCAAAAGATTAGAGATGCTACGAAATAACCAATATGCAATGCTAAGTTTTAGCTGCAGCTAACAGCTCTCGGTGGATTCCCAATTAAAGAAGGAAGGTAATTCTCTCTTAGATCTGATTCTGTTCATCTTCATGGTCCTCTGAGGGTGTAAACGTCTCACTGCCACAAACGTGTCCTCGGACATCAACCTAAACTGATGGCTTTGTAAATCAACGCAATTGTACAAACAAATTTTATACACAAGGAAACTGAAAAAAAAAATGTACAATTTTTGCAAATGTAAAAAGGAACAGTAATCCCAGACATTACACCTTACTGGGAGTGCAGCCAAGAGGGGTAAATAAATGCCCCATGGGGGCAAACAGGGCAGTAACATGTATATTGCGCACGGCACCCAGGCCTCCACAGCTCCACAGTCCATCCATACAGTAAAAAGAGGTTTGTTCAAGTGCTATTTCAGGTTGGTCCAGTGTGTCCTTAGGGACAGGACTATCACTGAACAGGCCCTTATTCTGTTTTAGTCACCAGTAGTCTCATTTTTGTTAAGCTGGAAGTGTTCATGGCAATAATCGAGGCAGCACTGGAGCCATCCTCAAAATGACAGGACTTTTCACTTGGACCAGCACCCTGCAACTGGGCCCCGGTCTCCACAGAATAGCCTCACCCTTGGCACCAGAACCATTCGACGGCGAGGCCCCGTCTGTCTGACCAGTTGATCCGTGCATCAGAATGTTGTCACTCGGGTGACAAATCCGTGCGTTATCTGTGAGGAAGACCAAATATGCAAAATTCACATTTCTTTGTCAGCCAAACTTCAGTGAAGATAGTCATGAGAAACATTAATTATTACTGATTTTTTTCTATAATAGATCTCTATGAGCCATATCACTAATCTATTCTCTCTGTGTATGATTTTTGCTGTGACCAGGTATCTCCTGGTCTGATTCTTGTCCTGCACAGAATTCAACAACGAAGAGGAGGTGCGGAGGTTTGGGGAGTCCTTCGACTGCTACAACTTCAAAGGGAGAGACTAATTGAAGAGAAGTTGGTAGTTCTCAATCTGTCCACTAGAGGGCTCACATTACGAGAGCACTGCAAGTTTTATATCAGTATGTCACATAAACCTCATATTCCAAGTGCCATAAAACTATTGAATTTTTAGGAGCACAAGTGGTAAAATCGCACATAAATATGTACCTGTATATGCACTGGTGCATGCATTTCCTATTTGCGAAACTTTTATAACCAAGGTCATTGAGATGAATATTTGACCTGATGGAAGTGCACTCAGAGACTGCCGTTCCACTCACAGCTCAGTGTCCTCGATGGCCTCGGGCTCCTCCAGCGTCTCCAGCCGGCGCTTGCAGGCATCCAAGATCTTTTTACGGGGCCCCAGGGGAATGTGGATACCCTTCAGGTCCAGGTCAGAGCACAGAAGCAGTGCCTCCAGGTCGATCTTCTCCCTCTTGAAGATGGAGGTGAACTCGCTCAAGCTGTTCGCTGCCAGAAAGGTCTCGAGCGGGCTGGTTTCGGGTTCATGGTCGTCATCCAGGCCCAGGTCCACCTCATCCCAGGGGAGTTCCTCGGCGTTTCTCTCCTGTAAAGATGTGGCACTCCCGATGCTGTCGTCCATGCTGGGCGAGCGCTGCAGCCGGCTGCGCAGACGCACGTGAGGCGTCCTGCCCGGCCCATCACTGCCCTCTCCCAGGCTGCCCTCGTCCCGCGCCCCAATGCCGAACAGCCCGCCGCTCACGTAATTCCGGCGGAACACCATGGTGCCCAGGCCTGGCCGGTTGAAGAGAGAGTCATGCCCCGAGTCGGCACTGACCTCCGAGTAGGCCGTGTCCGCGGCGTGGTGCAGGCCGGGGTCGCTGATCGCCCGAGATACTGTGTCCTCATCCCCGGGGAACATGTCCCTGACGTTTCGGCGACGGTGGTCCTTTGGGCTGAGGTAGGTCCCCTGCTTCAGAAACATGACGTCGTTGCCCAGCTGCAGGCCTGAAAGGGAGCGCACGCTCTTACGCCCATCCTCATAGATCTTAAAAGTCCCATCACCCTGCTTCTTCTTCTCCAGCTTTCTCTGAATCTTGGTTTTGCCCCGGGCTGTGGCGTGGAGCGTAGCCTGGAAGAACAAATGCGTCATGAGCACCAAGCGAAGGAAAGGTCCCCACACTGGACAATTCTCAACTAGTCCAATTATAACTACACCTATTATACACCACAATATGTGCGCGTGGATCTGATTTTGAAAGTGAAAAACGCGACAACAAACTGCATTAATATTTTTTAAAGGGGACATATCATGAAAAACTCACTTTTTCAGCTCTTCTGCACGTAGTTTGATATCAGGTGTGCCTGCCAACCCACAAATTGTGAAATCGACAACCCAGTAATTTTTTTTGCGGGCAGCCTTTATCATGAAACATGGCATTCGGCAAAGCCATTCTGATTTGGCTTCCCTTTCTACGTCACATACAGGCTTGAGAGAATTATTCCACACCTCGTTTGTGTATCTCCATCCACAGCTTAATTCTTATGGCGACATCCCAGATTCAAATTGCGAAAGCCTGTGTATGTATGCCATGTACTTCATATCATCAAAAGTGGATCAGAGCAATATGGTCCAGGAACAAGATTTATATTACAGGGGATCAATTGTGCTTTTCTTAAGATAGAAAGAAGCAATGGCTTCGATTCATTTTCAAAATCTATGGAAAATCTATGGATAGCTAGCTCGATACAGTTAGTGTTTGAATTCCACATGTATTGTGTAACCTTAGTTAAATTTGTATGGCTTGGTTGTTGACTCCTTAAACTACTAAGCTTGCTAGCATTTATGCTTTAGCTTTCCGTGATCACTGAGTGCTTTATTAGCTAGTTCACTACTAAATTGACAGTGAAATTAGAAAGCATTGCTAGTTCCGCCAAAATAATGTATAAGACTCATTGATAGGAACAGATAGAATGGGTGACCATTTTAAATGGAATTCAGTCAACTTTTAATCTGTCGCGTAGTACATGGAATGTTTGCAACGGTTGCTACCAGCCATAAAGATGCTACGGATTATTGTCAACATTAGTGAATGAAACACAAAGGTAATAACTAGTTCAAACTTTTATGATAACAACATGTCCCTATCTTTGTGAATGCAACTTTCATGCTTGCTTAGCCTGCAGATATTAGCTTTCCATACTCATTGTGTAGTTTAATTGCTAGACAGCTACTTATTCAGGCATCTATACATTTAAAGACTTGTAAGTAGCTGTGAGATTTTGACACTGCTGCTCTCCGTTGGCTTTGTTCACCGATTTCCATAAAGGAAACTCACACATGTAAAACAGCCTGCTTTTCAGAGGGGTAGGAGTGACTGGAATCAAAATGGCTACAATTTGACGGATTTTCATGTTTTGTTTTTTTTTGCTAAAAAGTGGAAAAATATATATTTTTTGAACCCTAAGAATAATAACTCAAAAAACAGCTGAATAAATCCCATATAATGGTAGTTGCACAAGCATATTGTTCAGCTAAAATTATTTAAGAGGTGTCTCAAAAAAGTGCGCTGTTAAGTAAGCTACTCAGAATTACGGCACTTGCAAACAACTGAAAGCTATAAAAAAAAAAAAAAAAAAACGAAAAATGTAAATGTAAACCTGATGAAAAAGCTTATAACTGCTTGGATACAGTGAGAGCAGGGGTGAAAGTGCGCGTGGCTCCGCCTCCTTGCCTGGGAGTATGGCACGCTGACGGAGGCGGCGCCCTGGAAGGGCAGTTTACGGCTGAGGGTACTGCTGGTGTAGCTGGAGAAGCTCATAGCGTCCGAGACGGAGGGCTCCGGCGCCTCCCGCTGGTACCGTCGCTCCATGCGGCGATGGTGCTTGCGCTGCATCTTCACGCAGTCCTTGATGCGGCGTTCGGCCGCGCGGAACGCCCGGTCCTTCAGCTTGCTCACCAGCTTGGGGTTGAGCGCTGTCTGCTTGGCGGCAATGGAGTCCAGGTAGCGGACGCAGTCCATGTGGCTCTTGGTGGCCGCCATGTCCAGAGGGGTGTGGAAGTCGTTGTCCAGGCACCAGATGTTGGCACCGAATGACACCAGGAAGGACAGGCAGTTCAGGTGACCATTGGCAGCTGCCAGGTGCAGTGGCGTGTTGCCCCAAATATCGCATTTGTCCGGATCCCCACTGAAAGAGGAAATACAAAATACATTGATGACCTGGCAACCACGAGTGGCCGTTTCAGACTGGCCAGTATCCAATTATAATCCACCTGAGACAAAGCTACGGAGTGGCTCACAGTTTTATGAATTAGGCTTCAAGTTTGAGGATATTTATCGCACGGATCAGCTGCCTGACCATGGATGGCCCATCCTGATGTAGAACAAGGTTTTCTTTTTCACTGCGCACTTTAGACGCATTAAACCAGGGCAGTTGAATTGACTGATAATTAGACTGCATTAATTAGTCAAGCAGGTAATGAGTAACAACAAAATCCAGCAGACACTGCGGCTCTCCAGGACTCCTGGGCTAGACTGTACAATGAACAAAGACGGCATCTATCCGCACATTGATGGAAAGAGATAAAGCAATTCCTTGTGCTATTCTGAGTAAACAAAAGACAGCAATAGGAGAATAGCGATGAACATGGCTCATTCCAAATAGAGAGAAAAACAGTAAAAGCAATAAAGTTGGTTCAAACTTGGAAAAGCAAAATACATGATTTGAGAGTACGTGTGAATGAACGTATAGCAAAACGCACAGGTGTGGGAAAAGATATTGAGACACAATAAGGCAATTCTAATAGTAGCCTGTAATCCTACACTCCTCTACCTTCGGTGACAGTCCATCGTTTTTTTATCACATCTTCAATGCTGACTTTTCAACCGTATAGCGCTTATCGGATTTATATGAATTATTCATGACTAATCCACAATCATGTCAGAAGTTTCATATTGAGCCGTACATACTACGTGGTGGGATTGAAAAAAAAAAAAAAAAAGACAGAGAACCAGCCGATGATTATATTATTTCAATTCTCAAAAGTTGGGTTTTTTTTATTTATTTCACAGCTTACACATTCCATACTATGAAAAAAAATGATGTTTCAGAACCACACAATTGGGAAAGAAGTTCTACTCAGTTCAGTAGATTAAAATTATCTTCAAAAGTAAAGACAGCAATGAAACAGCAGACCAAAATCTGCCAGAAGAAGCCTCTGACATTCAAATCAATAGTGCATTTAATCCAGGCCAGCTGACGCTTCCAGTGATATGTGACCAGGAGAGTGGTTGCAAAATGGTGACCTTATGAGTCATGTGCGGTGAACTAAGGGAGACATTAATTCCAGTGCAATTTATTTGGGGAAATGAGAGGGTGACAAGGGGGGGGGAGATTCCTTACCTGTCACAGGTCCTGACCGCTGGGTAGCCCAAGCCCCCCTCGTCCACACCCCCGCGGGTGCTTTGTATTACCCGCTCTGAAGCGCCAAGCGATCCGAAATGCATCCCCTGCCCCGCGGCATTACATTTCAGGGAAGACCGATCGGGTTACGTCTGACTCAGGAAGCTGTCAACCATATTGCCACAACCACGCCCCATCACACCCTGGCAATGACTAGGCCACATAGCCCGGAACGCAATGGCTGCTAAGGGTCATGCTTTAGGGTAGTGATTCCTAAGCTTGGTCCTGGAGCCTGCCTGTGTATGCTGGGTTTCGGACCAACCACGGTTGCAACTGTTGGATTTCAAAAAGCTGTTAATTTGTCTTAATTAGGTACTGCTCATTTGTCTTAGGTGCATTTCAAGTGAAGTCCAATCTACCCTCTGAAGTCACATTCTGACAGAAATATCCTTGAATGCCATGAAGAATACAAGACCCTTGGGCTAATTTTTATTTATTGCAAGTGATTTCAAGTAATACTATTTTTAAATCAATGATAGACCCTGGGAAAATGTGTCAACGAAGCTTAACTTCAATAACACAACAAAGATACAAAATAGGTTGGACTCTTTATTCATTTGCCTAATAAATGGCTTGTTCTCAGGACCTTGTGTCGACGATTTCAATAAGGAACCAACTGATTCTTTCATTACTTTTTCTTTTTATGCAGTCGTCTCCTGCACATCACAATGTGATAACATTTTTATTCTTCACGGTTACATAATGCCTCTAAATGTGTGATTAAGAATAGTATGATAAGAAAAATTAAAGCAAGCTAAAATCCTGAGATTGCAATCGTGGCTGGAACAAAAACCAGCATAACGGGCAGTCCTTGGACACTACAGCTCTAGGGAATCAGTTCCTAAACCTGAGCACCACAAGAGAGACCCAGGAGGAGCCTTTTGTGCCTTAAATCATAAAAAACGTAGATTAGAATTTCAAATCTGCTTTCCAGAAAAAACCTGGTTTACGCGCTCTTATATTTATTAAAACATTGTAAAAACCCATAGTATACAGAAGGATGATAAGTGACCACTGCAGAGTGGCCTGCAGTGGATTCAAAATGGAAGTGTAAGCTAATGACAGCTGGCATGACGGTTAAAACATCAACATTACCTTATTTATACTGTCTTGCCATGTTGCAGTTTGCGCCTGATGCAAAGTTGATTGTTCTTTAAGACAGACAATATGGAAATGTCTAGCAGAAGCATGAATAAGTATAGTAATGCATGCCTTTCTCGATCATTTGACATTTCTTAAAAAAGAGAAATAATATGTTAAGGGGTCAGGGATGGTCCAGTGCTTTAAGGTGAAGTAAGTAAACGTTGTCACTAAGTGTCATTCGGCTTTTGAGATGACAAGTTGACATTGTTTGGGTTGTCTTGATTATGACAGCTTTGTCATAAGAGTGACATGACACTGTCATAACTGTTACATGACACATGTAACAGTTATGACAGTGTCATGTCACTCTTACGACGGTACCTTCAAGTAAAGTGTAACCGTAATATTTCATTATAATTTTGGCTGAAGTAACATATTTTGACATTTGCATCTCTCAAACAATGACTAACAATATGTAATTGAAGAGATCATTAAGAAAAATGTGTCTCCATGAAAACTCAACACTTCGTATTTAGACCTTCAAAAAACTGGACTCGGTCTGAATCAAACAACCAGCTTACAGGTCATGGTGACTCATTACAGACAAGGGTCGCCTGGGTTCTACACATCTTGTTTCGGCAACACACACAAAAGTTATTTTTTTGCTATTCTAATTTTGCAATACCCCCTTGGCGCATGATAAAAACAAGCCAAAGGAAGGAAGCAACTGAACGTATTGTCCTGGAAGTTGATGTGTTGGAAGCAGGAAAAATGGGGAAGGCAACATTGGCAAGGGCCAAACTGTGATGGCTCGACCACTGGCTCAGAGCATCTCTATAACTGCAACTCCTGTGGATCATTCCAGTCTGTAGTTGTCAGTACCTACAAAAAGTGGACCGAGGAAGAAAAACCAGTGAACCAGTGAGAGGTTCATAGGCAGCCAAAGATGAAGAATCATTGATGTGCATGGAGTGCGAAGGCTGATCCAACAAAAGAGCTACTGTATGTCAAGTAGCTGAAAAAGTTCCGGCTGGTTCTGACAGAAAGATGTCAGAGCACACAGTGCATCCCAGTTTGCTGTGTATAGGGCTGCGTAGCCACAGACCAATCAGGGTGATCACGCTGACCCCAGTCCACTGCTGAACGCGCCTACAATGGACACATGAACATCAAAAATGGACCCTGGAGCAGTGGATGGGATGGCCTGGCCAGATGAATCACATTTTCTTTAACATCATGAGGATGGCTGGATACAAGTGCGTCGCTTACCTGGGGAAGACGGCAAGCCAGCAGAGGCAGTGTGATGATTTATGCAAAGTTCAGCTGGGAAACCTTTGGTCCTGCCGTTCATGTGGATGTTACTTTGACACTTGCCAACTACCTAAACACTGTGGCAAATCAAGGACACCTCTTGATGGAAACAGTGTTCCCTAATGGCAGTGGCCTCTTTTAGCAGGATAACGCGCAAAAATTAGCGGGATGTGCTGGACAAACAAGTCTGATCCATAGAGGCCCCACCTTGCTGCTCACAGGACTTTAAGGATCTGCTCCTAAGGCCTTGGTGCCAGATACCACAACAGGAGGTCTAGTGGAGCCCGTGCCTTGACAGGTCAGGGCTGTTTTGGTGGCAAAAGGGAGATCTACACAATGGTGGGCAGTTGGTCATAATGTTATGGCTGATGGGTGTGGGTACATTTAAATGCCTCCCGAGTTTACAGCTGCATCAACAGATGCAGAGTAGATCTGAAAATCATTATGGCAAGTGATGTTCAGGTCTTTGAGATCAAAAATGAGTTTCCTCCATCTGTGAACAGTTGAAACGTCAACGTCATTTTCTGCACTTTAGAAAATGAGGTAATGTGTACATCAGCTGGTAGCCAAAACAGTGCTGGTCATACACTATCCATTCTGATTGGCTGGAGGGATTCAACCAGTCTCTGCTTTAACTGTAGATCTCATGCAGCATTATGTGATCAAATGACATTTGAGTCATTTACAGAAAGTGATATCAAACCCCCTGAGGTCACCGACATTTGCAGGTGACCTGGGTTTGACTGGCACATCACCGTCTAACAAGCAGATGAGCGCAGAGTGATTAGTATTTGACGGGCACTGAGTAAGCCATCGGCGCAGTGATAGATGTACATTATTAATGTGATGACCTGTTAAGTTTCTCCCCGAGTCAGAAAAAGCAGGCCTGGGGCACAGAATTATGGCAGGAACTATTGCCACAACCTGCTCCTATTGCCCTGGTTTCTACACCTCTGCTGCCACTTACAAAGCTCCACCCAGTTCCTCCCTCCTAAATACAAGTATGATTCTACAGAAGATGACAAGTGTTGGAAAACATGGGAGCCAATACCAGATTATGATACTGCAACCAAAATACAGTTGCAATCAAAATTATTCAACCCCCATTGCGAATTGGGTTTACTGGCAAAATTTACAAGCTTTCAGCTGTTTGTGATGAACAGGTTAAACAAAAACATTTTAAATAGCTGAATACAACTAATATTACAAGTAGTTTCTACAAACTTAACTCAAAATTCCACTTTTAATGACAACTGCAGTCTCAAAATTATTCAATCCCCTGAATAGAATCTGTCATAAGAGCATATTTGCAAGTCAGGTATTGTCTCAAGCACACCTAATGCAGCTAATCAAGAGCTTAAGTAGCTGCATCAGGTTTGATTGAGATAGAGCACATCAAATACTTGCACTCGCTAGGGGTTTGTTGACAGTGACATTTGATTGAATATCAGAAATATGGCTGTTAAGAGAATTGTCCAAAAAGCTAATAGAGGAGATCATATCCTTGTTTGTGCCAGGCAATGGATACAAAAAGGTGGCACAGGCACTGAATGTTCGTAGAGATAAAGTTGGAAGCATAGTTTGCAAGTTCAGAGTTAAAGGAAGAGTGGCTACAGTACCAGGATGTGGCAGAAAGAGGAAGCTATGAATTGCTGCCACCAGATTCCTGACAAGTCAGGTGGTCAAAAACCCTCGGGTGACTACAGGAGATCCGCAGCAAGGCTTGGAGGCAGGAGGCACTGAGGTTTCAGGTCGCACAGTAGGGTGTATACTCAACATTGAAGGTCTCCAAGACACACACCACAACTGATCCAAAAGCACAAGCTCCAATATGCTCAAAACCATACAAATAAGCCACATAAGTTTTGGATACTGTTCTGTGGAGTGATGAAACAAAACTGGAACTTTTCAGCTTTATGAATCAGTGGTATGTCTGCAGGAGGAATAAAGAAGCATATGCTGAAAAGGACACCCTGCCTACAGTGAAGAATTGTGGGGGCTTTTTGATGCTCTGCGGCTGCCTTGCTTCCTCTAGCACTGGAAACCTGCAGAGTGTGGAGGGCAAGATAGATTCAGTCAAGTACCAGGATATCCAAGGAGAAAATGTCATGCCGCCTGTAGGGAAGCTGACGCTTGGGCATCATTGGACCTTCCAATGGGACAATCCTAAGCATACGTCAACATCCACCAAGGCTTGGTTTCAGAAGAAGTCTGGGAAGATTCTAGAGTGCCCATCACATTCACCTCACTTGAACCCCATAAAAAATATCTGGTAGGATTTCAAGAAGGCAGTTGAAGCATGCAAACCCTAGAATATTAGTGAACCAGAGGCCATTGTCCATGAGGACTGGGCTAAGATTCCTTGGGATGTCACAAAATGTGGTGTCGTTTTTGGGTGTTTTGTGTTTTCGGCTGATTTCGAGGCTTTACCATACAAAAGTGGATCAAGACAAACAGAAGCTAAGGCCATTTTCAGATAACTTGAAATCTATTCGAGATAATGGCCTAATATTTGGCTTTATTTTTTTGTGTGTGTGCCTGTATGTGTGTGTGTGTGTGTGAATATTTACTCGCGATTTTTTTTCAAACATTTTTGAGGAAGTGACCTGGAAAATTTCTCAAAATTTGGATGATCTGACATGGACTGACCCCTGTGTTTCTAGTCACGGTTGTGTTCCTATTTACAATAATTTTACAACCTCCCTTTTCCAGGGTTTTTACCCAGCTGTAGCTGAATTTCTCTCCAATATGCTCCCCGGCTCCGATGTGCGCAATAAAGTCGCTTCCGAAACTCCTTTTCTTCATTGGAAATTACCCCCTTGTCAGAAACCATTGAGAAAATTTATTATTGTAAACATTAATCCTTGGTTGCCATATGCATCTGCCCTTTGGACGTTCTACATCACCGGCTGTCCACCTAAACTAAAAGAAGTTGATTTTACTGATATACTTGATATACTAGTATGTACTGATATACTACCGTACAATCTACAGCATGCATTATGATTAAAAAAGGCTGACAGAGAAATTCACTAATATGCACAGCAACTACCTCCACGTCAGAGTAGTGATAGTGATGTTTGTCCAAGCTGGCTTGTTTTGCAGATTAAAAAGTAAAACTGGTTTTGATCACTGGACCACTATCAAGGTAAGAACATCAATGTGTACTTATTTTGACAGATTTGAACACTGCTATACAATCAATGGGTCCGAATTGTCAGGCTGAATGTGTTAATGACCCAATTTGAAATTGTATTTTCGCTGCAGTACTTCTAAAATGGCTTCCGCAGCTAGAATGCTGAGTCCTCGCACTTTCAAAAGATATATTTCTCAAATGTAGCACAATATTAGAAGGTACAAAAATGAAATAATGTTTGGGAAAGGGTTAATTGCACTAATTAGAATAATTTAAAAACATGCATATTACAATTTCCTGTCTTCTCAGCCACAACTCTTAATACCCCTAAAGAGGAGGGTTTTTATAAAACTACGCAGTTTTATTCAGGCATTGTGGCAAAACATGATGTTGAAAAAATGAGGACAAATGAAACCAACATTCTTTGCTGTGCAGCTAAACTACCATTTGTTTTCTAACCTTTAGCTGAACTCTTGCTGGACTGTAGTTTCCAGAAAAGAATGGATGTGCAGTGCTGCTGCTGGCCAGAGGCTGAGATGTCAAACCCAACACACAGGAAGGAGGAAGAGGAGGAGGTCCTTCATCCATCACTCTGACCTTTAGCAATACCCCGCGGCTCTGTTTATTGGCTTCCACTCAGGCATGGCCCTTAATTGCAGCTCAGTATATTGTACGCATATAAAGCTGTCATTCAGGGTCAGAGATATTGCCCACCTCACTCCCAATCCCACAGATGGAGCCTCGGCAGTAGGATACAGTCTCACGTGTCCTTGATTAGGTATCCGTGGGATGCTTTAAAGAACCACATTTCACCCATGTGTCACATGGGCAGAAACATCTGCTCTCTCCTTCAGCATATGTCAGATAAGAATGAAGGAAGTCTATTCATAAATGCACTCATGCTGTGGGACTATTAGGATTTCCCCCAATAACCCCAGTCCACGTCCGTCCACAGACCCAGTGTACACAGTCAAGCTGTAAATTCCAAGAATATCAGAAAGTAAAGAACATGACAGGACCACAGAGTAACATTGTTGTTGTAATAAAATGTTGTCTTACAAACTTTTTTTTTCTCTCAAAATTTTCTCATTGCAGCTCTAGGCTGTAAGGGCTAACTTCCAGAGAGAGGACAGAATGGCATGATATTCTGAGTAAAGAGGTTCACACAATATTTGTTTGCTAATTGCTCTGGGTATTTGCAGACCAACTGCCGTGTCTTTTCCATTTCTTTGGGTCCGACATGCTGCCACTGCGTCCTTCAGCACACCCACACTCACAATGTTCTCTAATGGTTAGCACGGAGCTGCAAAGTCCAAGAGCTTTCGCCAATTAATCTATTTAAAAATGGCCGCTTTCCGCTGCCTGCACAAAAAACCAAGATTACCCAGACAGGCACTGAAGAAGCCTTTTGTTCGCCTAATTCTTTTATCGACGACACACACAATAGCAACCCTAGCCCTAATGAAGCCATGGAAATGGTTTCTTACAAAGCGCTTATCACTCAGTCTCAGATGCTCAATACATTCCAGTATGGTAAGCAGAGAAAAAGCGTGGGCCAATAGCTTTACAATGATGTCACTGACGCCTGACACAGCCAGTAGCCAAGAACCTAACAGGAAGACCAATAGCATAGCAAATATGCTACAACTGCCAGCGAGCCAGTCTTAGCGTGCTGAGATCAAAGAATATCCCCTGATTTTTCTCATGAACAACCATGAAAAAACAAGTCGTAATTGGGAGATGCAACAGTGTGTGATGATAGGATTGTTTAATTAATACTAAAATGTACATAACCCAGAAGAGTGTCAAATCAGTCAAAATGACATTACCACAATAAAGCAGTTTCTGAGGATAACACAGCCTTGTTGGTTAAAAAAAAATAAATAAAAAAAATAAATAGCGGACCGTTTTGAACAAAACTCCTTTGAGAGCACGACATACCCCGCCAGAGTTGCGACTGTCATATGTATATCATCAGTCTATCTGCAGCATATGTGCAAAAATTCAGGGATGTCCTATGAAGAAATGTAGAAAAAGCCAATTTCACCAGCCAAGTACCTTCTGATATGGACATACGGACGGACGGATAGACGGCATCAGGACATAATACCCCTTTTGGGCTTTCGCCTGGCGGGTAATAAAAACCAAGCTGATACTGAAAGCTCTCAGCAGACCAGAAGGGGCTCTCTTGTTTGTAGGCCAATTGGTGAGCATGGAAACTTTACCACAAAGAGACGCAACTAGGGTTCTCCACACTTCTGAAATCACCTGTCTGTACTGTAAATTGCCTTTGTCTGCCAAGCACAGGGAGGTGAAAAATAAGCTGGGGGTCTGGGGGCCCCCAGCCCCCAGGATGTCGAGACACTTGGAAATGTATTCTCAGAGATTTTAAGCACTTGCAGTATACAAACAACGTAATCCTCTAATCATAAACATTTAAGGTGATGATTCCTGTGAATAGTCAATTCATGAATAAAGTTCTGAAGAGCATGTTTCCCGTCACCTCATTCAGTGAGGACTACAGGTTTATCTGGTCAGTCGTAGATGGGAATCAATCACAACGAAACAGAAATGACAGGGATGTGGTTAAGAAGCCTTTGCATGCCAGCAACATTGATCACGCGTTATCAACACTCAGCGACTTTGTCTTTGAGTTGATAAATATGTCTACTGACTACTGTCTGCTACCAAAAAAAAAAAAAAAAAAAAAAAAAAAAAATCAGGTATGGGTTGCTCTATAAGCTCCATAAAGACAGAATTGCCAACGTGAGGAAACAAGATCATGTTAAAGCCAGCTCGCTAACATCAATGCATTCTGCAAACTGAAGCAAACTGGCTATTGTTAACAAGCTAGCAATTTTATTCAAATCTTATTACAAGACACTGGAATTAATGCACCCCTTGCCTACTTGCAGTGGTAAAGGTGAGTTTGTTGCATTGTTCGCATTATTTGAAGCTTATTGGAAAGAATATCTTCCTATTTAGTGACATCACGTAAGCCAGCTGGCTACATATTCTAACATTAACTCATTTTTATGAATGTTGATATACTCATGTGTAGCAAAAAGTCTGTGATGATCTCGGCTGCATCAAATAGCTAGCTATCTAGCAAACTTGGTCACAGAATTTTGCATAAAATTAAGAGACTGGTTTTATCCATTGTTTCAGATGACTAGTAGCTACCTTGTCTATCCTCAATAATCAACAGAATGTAGCTAGTGCTCATCTAAAGTCATTGTAACAAACTTTAGATTTGTTACCATTAGAGGCCTTGTGCTTCTTGGCAATCTGCTAGCAAAGTTATGCCGTCAGTCCACGATTGTTCGCGAGAAGCCCGTGCCTCACTTAACATTACACTACCATTAGCTCCGAGATAGCTTGTCAGTAACATTAACTGTATTATTTCCCGCCCTGTGAGGCCAGCTAGCTGTCTTCCTACACCAGTCTGTGCATTGTCAAGTATTTTTTTGAAACGGAACCCAGTTTTTTTTTTTTTTTTTTTTTTGAGACTTTGTCAAAAACACTTGGTGGTACAACAGAAATCAGCAGTGCTTAAACCGCCGGCTGCCAGCCTCTATGGAGAACCCTGCATAACCTTTCGGATGGATCAAGCTAAGATCTTGACAAACTATGTTTATGAAAGACCCCATGGAAGCTTTTGTACAGAGTGCTGGATTCACTGAGTGTGTTCACATGACGTTAGAAGGAAATCAAATTATTGGGCTTGTCCAACTATAACCGGACTTTGAAAATAGATGTAAACATGTTAGTCTGACTGGAAATGTACCAAATCGAATTTCTAATAATCGGACTAACACACTAATGCGGACTAATGCGGTTAGTAGTCGCATCAATCCTCCATGTATACGCTTCAATCGAACCGAACTGGACTATGCGCTCAGCACATGCTCCACTATTCTTCCTCCAGAGCTTTGACCCGGAAGTCTTGTGGATTGTAAACATCAAACCGATTAGCAACAACTCTGCACTCTGCCCAACTAGCAAGTTAGTACTAAACAGTAGCAGCCCTCATCAGCTGGTGCTTAAGCAGTCACGCCTTGGGGCTCATAACTTGTTCCATTAATCCGCAGGATTTATCGGATGACTTAGGCATCATCCAATGATTTTCCTTGCACTCCCCATCGAAAAAACAACTCTCTCCCACTAGTCTTTACTCCTGACCTGCACTCAACATGCAAAGAAAGCCCGGTGGTGTGTTTCACAGATGCCAGATGCCAACAGACAGTTGGAACCACCAGCTGTGAGTGGATGAACTATGTAAGTTGCTAACTTAGTTACATCCATGCTTTTGAGAAGTGCACCTGGGGTAGTAGAGAAGGCACGAAATGGAGCATAGCAGAGGTGGCGCTGTCGGGGCAGTTCAGGAGCATACGGCATTACTGCCTGTCTTCAAATAATATAAGCATCAGGGATAGTGTACATCTCAGCTGTGAAAAAAAACATAGCGCAGCACCTGCAAAGTGAACACAGCTGTTAAGTTGCCCATGTTCTTGCCTTTCAACATGCTACCAGGTAGCTGCCACCTAACTTGTTTTTCGATTGTTTGGTCTGTGACCTAATTGGTCAACCAGAGAAGGGTCCAACACGAACAAGCTGAAAGGGGGCATATCGCCACCTACCGTAGCGGAGACAGACATGCTTCGGTCAACAAAATCGGTTTTCCTCCTTGCATGTAAACTGGGACAAGGACAGTAGTCCGATTAAATAGCCCAAGCGGGCTACTACCATAGCTGGACTAAACTGTGCATGGGAATGTGCTGACTGAGGTCATCATTTATCTCTTTAACTGATGCAAGGGTACAAACATCTAGTCCTGGCAACCCAGTCTTAATAGTTTATTTTTCTGACAACTTCATAAGCAATGCTGGCTCAAATGATTATTTGAGCACAGTAAGGTCTTTACGATGCTCTTGCAGGCTTCATGCTGTAGCTGCTGCCATAAAATCTTAAAAATGCACAAAACAGACCCCTCCCCCCAGCTAGCTGTACAATGGATTGTACCCCCCAGGGCTAAATAAATCCCTCCCTCTCCACTGCCCCCGAGAGTCTTCCTCCCCATCACCAGGTTAGCAATATGTACATCCTGAACAAATAATTTCATCTGCAATCTATTACCCTAGTGGACACAAAATGTTGGTTTAGGCCCAAGTGATTCTGTTCTTGTGTTGAAGCAGGATTTATGGGGTAGGGACATCAAAGGCCTGCAGGCACGCAGAATGGTTGCCCAGATCAATTTTTCTGGGCTGCCTTAATTAGCATAAGACAAGGCATGAACATGACAAACGGGAGACAAAGGATAGATTCACAAATAATAAACCGTTTTTACTATGACATCAATCATAGTAAAAATGGTGCACAGTTGCCCGGCACAAGCATCCGTACACCTCATGTCTCATGCACATCGAGGGTGAGATTCATAACTTGTGTCAGGGTTTTCGCAATCTTGAGCTGATAACAATATGCATTTGGAACAAGGATTTTTCTTGATTTATTTTGTCTTAACAGAATGCGGAAGCATAGTTTCTGCAGTAGAAATTCTTGAAGAGCAACATTAAGCTCAATTTTACGCTCAAAAGTCAACTGATTATAACACCCCAACTACTCCCTTCCTAAATGTGTGGAAAGGGGTATCAACCAGCAATACAGGGGAAAAGTGCACATTTAGACAAGAAGAAGAAAAAATCATGGAGTGGAAACGACAACATAGAAGGGTGAGAGATACAGTGTTGTGCAAATTAATTGGATAAAGGTGCTTGTCAATTGAATGAGCAGAAAGCAGTGCAAGTAGCAGAGCTGTGATGGATGTTTTACACATCCACCTCGCAGATCACTGCATAGTACCTTTAAGCCATATTTCATTCATTTTCTTGACTTGTATGATGCAACTAATGTGATTGTATCATCAACATAGTTCTGTAACTGTGTCGGACAGGCCTGGTAATTCACCTGACCTCAGTCCCATTGAGAATCTCTGGTCCATCATCAAGTCAAGGCTGCAGAAAAACGACTGCACAACAAAAGCCAAAGTCCTTGATGCAGTTGTCCAGGTGTGGCATCATGACGAAGAAATCAAGGCAACCTGCAAAAACCTGGTCAGCTCCATGCCAAAATAGGTGGAACAGCTTATCAAGAACCATGGAAGATACATCTCACATACTGAGTGCTGAATGTAGGTGCTATTTAAGAAATAAAAAGCCTGAAAACCTTTGTTGTTTGGTCTTTCCCGCTCCAGCCTGCTTTATACTATTAATTTGCACAAGACTGTACCTTCAGATATGCAACCATGTGTAAACATTTCAAACAAAATTACCCTATAATTCACAATGTAAATATGACCAAGAGAGGTGACAGGATGGGGTAGATATTGACTGAAGTAGAAATGTTTCATTTATACTTTTAACGTGAATCAAATCATTTCATTCCCTTGTCGCTTGTGCTTCAGTCGTATTGTCATCATTAAACCTTATACATGCACAGTGAATCCAGTTTGAAATTCAGGGTTTGTACAAGGACAAAAAGCAGCGTGATGAGAGGAGATCGTAAATCTACTAGCAAGTGACCTTTTTGCATTAATTTGCCGTCAAGCATAAAATAAAGACGTAAATAACCCGCTTGCATCTTCGCAGTCGGCGATCTCAAGTGGTGAATAGAGAGAATTACGAGGGCGGTTACATCACCAGCCCGTGTGACAACAGCAATTTGTCGGCAAGTGACCATAGAGCAGTAGACTACGGTTATCCCCTCAAGATGGTTATCGCGGAGCTGTCTCACTTCATACCAGCGACGAGACGAGTGACACACCGGCTACTTCATGTCACCCTGCATAGAGTTGACCTAATTATGTAAACAAGGGTGTAACATTACTTTGTTCATGCTGCAACACCACTAGCGACTGGAAAGGAGCGAAATCCCCACTGATAAATAAATGCCTAAGACCATCCAGCGGAAGAACAGGCGATCAAATGAATGGGCCAATAAAATATGTGAAACGTGCATGAGGCATTCTTATAAAATGAAAATTTTAATTCATTTTTACTTTTGATCGTAGATTTTGACAGAGTGTATGTTGACCATACACGAATACATAGTGACTTCCAATTTGGCGCATCACTTATTTGTTCATGTGGAACGTGATCGTTTAACTGTGTGCTAGATAATAACTAAACTCATTGGTGAATTAAGCAAACAATATACTACGATTTGGCCACGGCATTAGATGCGTCAGGCTACTCTGCAGTCAATTCGGATGTTAACCGACCAAGAAGTTCATAAGCAAGCTGTCTGTAGGAATGCTCAGATGGATTTCCATGCACTTAGCACTCAGCTGGATGCAAGTTTGCAGAAAGATTATTCCAACAGCTGAGCAGCAAGGAATCTCGTGGAAATAAGCGGTCGTCTCGACTTACCCTCTGCCTACAACGACTCGCAGCGCCTCGAGGTTGCCGTGGTAAGAAGCCCATAATGTCGGTGTCATTCCATCCTCGTCCGGAGCGTTCAAATCCTTCCGCGTGGCCTCTTTAAGCAAGTCCAAATAGCCATCCCGGGCCGCCCGATGGTACCTGTCATTCATCTTGCAAACGAAACCATGCACCTGATCACCAGGCCCCAAGTGCCAGAGAGCTGGCCTCCCGACCGGGAGCAGCGAAGCCAAGAAAGGCTCGGTCGAGCAATGGTTGCATGCAAGCAGCTTTCAGAAGGACACCGCGCCAGAGTGGTTGCCACGGCCACCTGATGCTTGTCACTCGGGGAGTGGTTTACGGAAAGGAGCGACTCCGAACGATCCCCCGGGTCCTAACATATAATGAAACGGTTTGATCCGTTTGTCTGTCATAATTGTTCGAATATTTTTGAAGTATGTAGTCAAGTGTGGTGTCCCACAAGGGTCAGTTTTGGCACCTAAACTCTTTATTTTATATATTAATGACATCTGTGACGCATCAAAATTATTACAGTTTGCGTTGTTTGCAGATAACACACATTTTTTTTTGTTCAGGAGAAGATTTGCATATGTTGACATATTGCAAATGAAATGGTCAAGCTCAATTTATTGTCATCAAACCATTTTTTATCATCAAACTTGAACAAAACAAAATTTATGATTTTTGTAAATCAGAGAAAAGGGAGTGTTTCACTGTGTATAGATGGAATAAGTATAGAAAGAGTGTCTGAAATCAGATTTTTAGGTGTTATAATGGATGATAAATTGACGTAGAAATATCATGTATCACATATGAAAGCTAAAGTATCTAAATATGTTTTTATGCTCAACAAAGCAAAGTATTTGTTGGATTATAAGTCAATGCGGATTTTGTATTGTTCTTTGATTTTGCCGTATTTGCATTACTGTGTTGAAGTGTGGGGCAACACATATAAGAGTAATTTAGAACTATTATTTATTTTACAACAAAAGGCAATGAGAATTATTTATAATGTACAACCAGGAGAGCACACGAAAGCATTGTTCTTTGAATCAGGGCTGTTAAAATTTAAAGATTTAATTGAACTGTATACTTTATTAGTTGTGTACCGCGCAAAAAACCAAACACTACCAGAAAATATACAGAAATTATTTGTTTTACATTTAGGAGATGAGCAACATAGAAGGAAATTTAACATTAAGCATCCGTTTGCACGGACTACATTAAAGCCGATGTGTATCTCTGTAACGGGTGAAACTGTGGAATTCCTTGCCAAATGATCTAAAGGGCTGTATGAATATCTTTAGATTTAAGAAAATGTAGAAGGGAAGAATAATTAGACAATATGATGATGTTAGGTAATTTGTTTTTCAGATCGTAAATTATTGTGTTTTGACCTTCTATTGTGTTTGTTTACACTACTGTGCGTAGTGGTTGCCAAGCAACTGTGATTGGCAGGCCATCTTTTCTTTTCTATTTCTGATTGTATATTTGAATAGGGGGCAGGTAAAATAAGATTTTCTTCGCCCTGCTCCTTTCCGTCATGGGTTATGTAAACGGCTCACAGCTGAATATATTTTATTTTCTTTTTGTCTCCAGTGCCATGACCGGAACAAATAAAAAAAGTGAAAATGAAATGAAAGTGTATGAGTCTATGAGTGTATGAGCTGAGATACATTTAGGAACAGAAAGGGGTCAATGTCAACATGAAATGCAGCTCATGGCTCTCACCTTTCCCCTCTCTGCTTGTTAATTAGTTAGCTCATTGTCTAATTTGTTTCCCGCCCCCTTCACTCCTCCCTGCTCTCCCTCACCTGCTTTAAGTTTGAACTGATGACCAGTGACTTGATTTGACTTGGACATGATGACTTGGTCACAATTCTCAGTTTATTGCGTCCAGTTTCAGTGAGGGCTCTGTTCCATTTATTTATTTATTTCTGCTTTATTCTCTGTGGCTTTTGCTTCAGTAAATTTCGATTTTTAATGCTGAACATTTATTTGCACATCAGTTGTTATATGACTTGAATATCGCAACAAAGAAAACCAGCAATGACAACTTAAACAAATTAATTCTTCACTGAATTAAAAAAAAAACTTCTACAAAAAATCCACTGTTTAATCTTAAAGTAACACTCTAATGCCACAATGTAACTCTGTTGCCAAAACAAAAACTCTGCTCTGCCCTCTCTGACCAGAATCACAGTATTTATATATTGACTAGCAACATTCTGGAAAGATCTACAGGATTTCTGGGTAATCCCGCCCCCTCCAGACAGGAAGGTGCCAGAAGCTTCTAGAAAGCATTAGTCCATTACAAAGAAGTGATATTACATCAGATGTTTTGCTACAGACACACCACCAGAGGGTGCTAAAGAACAAATTAAATAGCTGACCAGCAAGGCAGCAAAAACAGCATGTAACAAATCTCCATATACAAATGAAATATAGTGCTTAACATAAAATACTCATGTATTACACAGTACTACTACGTTACACTCCATTTTCAGTTTTATGCTAAACAGACAAGAAAATCAGGATTCTGGTCAAATAAAATATTTGCTTGGGATATCCCCATGTTCTGCATAAATTTTAAATACTCGTATGGTGATACTGTATGTTGCTGTTGTTTGCATTGAAACTGTAAGACTTTGTGGTCACGGGTGTTTTCTTTTTTTCCTGTGAGAGTATTATGAGCTTGTGTTTGTAAATTTGATTGATTCATGGTCTTAAATCTCCTACTTGACATCCAACTGAGAAACAATAAATCAAAACGGTGAGAGATGGGTATAAAAGGCATGGCTATTTTCTCCAGTTCAAAATCATAGAGCGCCGACTGCAAATACCCTCAGGTAAGCTATACACACTACCAGAAAGGATTATTCAGATTTTTATGATTGAATTATTCATATACATCAGGCCTGTTGTTTAACTGAAAGATGACATAATGTAGATTAAAAAAAAAAAAAAAAAAAAAAGACATTTGGAAATTTAATCAAAAAATTATTTAGCCATTACATTTTGGAACTAAGGGGTTTAGCAGAGAGCCTTTCTCAAAATATTGACCAGATACTTTGATTTCATCCAGTTCCCTCAAAATTAATGCCAATGCCACTTGTACTGGCAACCATTTGGTATTTTCTCGAGGTCAGTGATGACTTCAGATAGGTATTATATGATATATTGATTCAGTAGTAACTAGGTTACACGTATCTGTGAATGAGATTGTGTGAGTGAATGAGGAAATTAAAAGTCATTGGAAATTACAATGGCTCAGTGGGTCACAATGGATGGCAGCAGAAAAATATTTATATATATTTTACATCCCGAAATGGAGACAAATTAATTATTATTTCTGCACGAGTTCAGAAAAGCAAAAGGGTTCCAGAGGTTTAACCAAATATTGTTATCACATTTGTATGACGTAGCTAGGTGCCTTTTATTCTGACTAGGCAAACCCTCACACTGTCTCTGTGCAAGGACACGGTATTTTACTTTGTTTGAGCAAAACATCAGTATTTCCTTGACAACTTATAAAAAGTATACTGTAAAGTTAAATGCGGCAAATATTATTTTTCGTTTTTTGCTCAGACTGCCGGTGACCGCATTCCTCGGCGAGGTCGTGAGGAGGTAGGAGCATAGGTGACCAACCTTGTAAAGTTGTGCTAAAAGACTATTTTTTATGGGCACGTGACTACTAAAGTATGCACAATTTGTGTCCAAATCTCAGTTGGGAAACATTGACAACAGCCTCTCCAGGTGTCTCGAGTACTTCGGGCTTCACTTTTAGCTCACCAGCTCGTCTTACTGACTGAAAAGCATAGGCGCGTCATCCCAGTCCTGGCCCTATAGGTGGAATATTGCTGGAGCCTAAAATGACCCTGATCTTTGGCATTTCTTCAGATCCAAGCAAGATGACAGTCACGGACCTCGAAGAGGCGAAGAATAGCCATCGCCCTTCCATCAACATCGGCAGAGGCAATGGGCGGGCAAAGGGTAGGCGACGAGCCTGGCTGTTGTCAGGGGTGGCGAGTGCAAATATCTTGATTCTGGGCTGTGCCCTGGTGAGCGGCAGCGCTTTCAGCGATGTGAACGTCTCGCCCACCGCGGTGCAGGTCTTCCTCACCGTCCTCCTCCTCCTGACTGCAGCCTGGATGTTGTTCTACACAGCCTGCACAACACACAGGGACGGAGCTGTACTTTACAAGGACGGCCATGCTGGACCCATCTGGCTAAGAGGTGAGGTCAACATCGAAATGTTAGCATGCTTCTGCAACGCAACATCTTGACTCATGAACCATCCATCCACTGAATTCTGCACTAGCCACTTCTGTTCATGTCACAGAACTCAACTGCTCTTTAATGACCAGCAAGTCTTTATAGTTCCATGGTGAAATTCTGGCCAATTAAAGCTCTCCATGACATCAGTGCAAAAATTACATTTATTCTTCTGTATGCCTTTAAATTCAGTGAGCACCAACGAAAGTCAGTTATTTGTAAATCTAATTGTATACTTCATGCAAGTTATTATATATTTCTGCATTACAGGGGGGCTGGTTCTCTTTGGACTATTGAGCCTGATCATGGATATGTTCAAAATCGCAAACTACACGGGATATACTCACTGTGATTCAGTTGTGAAGATTGTTTTTCCTGCCATGCAAGCCATCTTCATACTTGTGCAGGTGATGTATATACCTTGTGGCTGTTAATGGTCAAACTGAGCTGTTTTCCCGGTTTCCTTTTGTTTTGCATGCCTTGTACAGAGATTCTCTCCATCACAGAAACGATATCTCATGGAACGGACAATATCATTCGTCTTTATCAATAATTTTCAGACATATTTCTTGTGGTTCCATGCCAAAGACTGTGTTCAAGTCCAAAGGAACATAACATGGTGAGTCAAACTTTCTAATAGAATGTAAAATATTTCTTCTCTAGTGCCTGCTTGTGTGAGAGGTGTTTTCACTAGTTTCAATTGCAGTTGAAGAAATCAGACAAACACTGTTTTGAGGGTGAGTGGTGCTTGATATCCCATTGATTTAGGCTGTGAGTAACTTTACACTGGGGTAATAACTTTAGACCTGGGATGGGATTATTATTACAGCATTGAGTTATTATAACCTGAACTTCCCCTTGAGCATGTCACTCATACAGAAGCCCTGCAATGAAAAGCTATCAAAGCCACCCATATAAAGCACAAATTATTTTTCCACTTCATCATGATTACATATTGTGATACCATAATGAGAGAGCAGCACTACAGCTGCAAGGCGAGGGAGTTATGTTTTAATAACCTCATTGATCACTCTGGATAACAGAGGTGGCTCCAAAGTGTAAATGGTCCTAATCGTTTTTTAATAAGGGAAAGTGTACCAGCTTTTGAAGGCTAGCGGGAAGGTGAGATTAGCACAGCCAGCCGCTGTCTCCTTTGCATCATACTTGAATGCACAAAATGAAAGCAGTGTCCACGATTTACCACGCTTCTTCAATCTATTCAGGTTGTGTTGGCTGAAATAAGGTGAAATCCAATTAGTTGATTATATTGGACCAAGATATTATTCTGTTGCAGGTTCAGTGATTCAATTCTCTGGTTAGATCCGAATCCCTATTAATCCAGATATGTTCTAATCGGCTGTCATTTTTTTCATTGGTTTTTCCTTGGAGAGGACATTGAAGGACCAACCTAAAAACTAACTTCATCATCAATTTTAAACTTCTTTTTTCCTGTTTTTTTAAATACAGACTTTGCCAATGCAATCCTCACATTTACGGAGTAATCACACATTTACTATGAACAAGTTGGATGAAATCAAAATCAAAGTAAAAAGTTAAAAAGGCAACCACCTGCAAATAATATTTGAGTTAGCTCAACTTGAAGTCCTAAAGGTAGTACTAACTCATTTTCAAAAGAACTTAGAACTTGAAGTTAGCAGTGTCACTATTGGCAATTTTGACTTCCTTAGTGACCCAGAAAGATGTTTAACATTGAAATGTGGCTCTCATAGGTTTGAGATCTCAGGAACATCTTCTTGAACATGGAACATATAACCTTTCGTGATTGCTTTTCTTACCACACCTATAACTGTGTGAATGCAGAAGTGTATATCCCATCTGTGCTGGCCTTCTGCAGCTGTGGGCTGATGTTATCCCTGTCCACAAACCTGATGGTCTGGATGGCTGCAGTCACTGAGGAATCACTGCATCAGACCCACATCCCCGCATCTAACAACAGGACTGCAAGAGGTATCACCCTAACATTGCATAACCTCATCTCGATACTTGCAGTAATCATGTCTCTCATTACAACCATTAAAATAAACCCATTTGTACACAGATAAGCTGCTCTAGTAGTTTGCTTGGCCAAAGCTCCATTTTAAGAATGGAGCATTTTACAGTGGGCTGTGTGACTTTGTAAGTAGCCAAAGCCCTTCCTTACTGAAAAGCAGTATGGGAGAATATGTGATGCAGCAGAAGTTGGAGATTTTAAGAGTTAAGGGATTCATGCCAATGACTAAGATCATCTCATTAGCCCTCCCTTTAGCAATGCACAGACCCAGCCGTGCAAATGCATACACGGCCTTCATCCCTTTTGATTGGGTCGCACCAATCAACTTATGTTCTGACTGATGGTGACAATTGAATCTTTGAGGTATTTTATTTTCCCAAGATTTGCACGGCACTGAACATTTCTCTGATTTTAAAGGAGCTTGCAGCTGAAGCCTGAAGCTGAGTTTTCTAGTGAAACCTCCCCAAGCTATTTCTGCTCTGCTCTGCTCTGCTTTCATGAAACTTGGCTACTTTGCCATTAATGATAGGCCAAATACAACTGACCGCATCAGTCAATGAAATGCGAGAAACGTTCACCTAATATTGTGAGGAGCAGACTCTGGGAATTTTATTAATTAAAAAATAAACACAAACACAAATTCCATGCAGTTAGTTTAACCCTTGTGTGATATTAGGGTCTTTTGGACCCATTTTCAATCTTTACTAAAATAAAAATCAAACAAGTAATACTTTTTTCAACCTGAAACTCGGTGTCCAAGGCTTATTTTAAGTGAAGAACATGGAGAATAACTTTTTTGGGGGGAGCCCCCACTCTACACCCCCCCCTCCACATTTACATCACACAGAGGGCGTTTGGGTCCAAAGGACCCTAATGTAAAACAATAGGGCAGTAGTCTACTCTACAGCTTGAGTGTGAACATTGGAATAGGACCAAAAACATTGCTGCATGCCTTTACCTGCCTTCCTTCTACCAGAGACTAGAATACCTGAACAGGGGGTGGAGTGGGGGATATATTGTCCTCAACCAAACTTGACCCAAGGGGGCGGGGCTTCGCTACCACGCCATTACGCAACACGAATCCTACAACCCAGCCCCTGTGTGTACCAGAGACATGATGCATGCAGCAGGGGGTTCACAGGGACAGCCCTGATTGAACCGTACTGTCCCACAACCACCCTTGATCCAAGGGGGCGGGGCTTCGCTACCACGCCGTTATGCAACAGGAATCCCACAATCAAGCCATCGTGTGTGCCAGAGACATGATGTGTGGATTGGGGGGTTCACAGGGACAGCCCTGAGCGCACCTTACTGTCCCAAACCACCCTTAACCCAAGGGGGCGGGGCTTCGCTACCACGCCACCCGCAACATGAATCCCACAATCAAGCCCCTATGTGTGCCTGAGACATGATCCATGCAGTACTGTCCCCCCACAGGGACAGCCTTGAGTGCACCATACAGTGAGTTGTCCTGTCTTCACCACCCACAAGCAACAACCTGGTGAAGACAGTGTGTCTCTAGCCCTAACAAGGGCTAAGTTGTGGGATTCGTGGCGTGCATGATGACGAAACCTCGTCCACTAAGGTCACAGTCAGTACAGGGAAGGTCAGTGATGTCACAGCCACGCACCAGTAACCATCCAGTGAAGACAGTGTGTCTGTAGTCCACAAAGAGGCTGAGAAGTGGGATTTGTGGCGTGGATGATGGCGAAACTCCGCCCCCAAAGGTCAGAGTCATCATAGGAAAGGTCATTGACATCACAGCCTTCCACCAGCAACCCTCCAGTGAAGACAGTGTGTCTCTAGCCCTCACAAGCGCTGAGTTGTGGGATTCGTGGCTTGCATGATGGCAAAACTCCGCCCCCCATGGTCAGAGTCATCATAGGGAGGGTCAGTGACGTCACAGCAACCCATCAGTAACCCTCCAGTGAAGACAGTGTGTCTCTAGCCCACACAGAGGCTGAGAAGTGGGGCTCGTGGCATGGATAAAAGCGTTTTGAATAGGCTCCACCCCCTCAGGTTGGCGCAAGCTAGTGGTAGGTCAGTGACCTAAAGGACATCCTCAAGTTCCCTCCGGTGAAAACAGAATGTCTCTAGCCGGCACAGGTGCTGAGTTATGGGCTGAAACCCAACACCCCGAGGATGCAGAAAATCCTAACACCACACAAGGGTTAATATTATCAACATTTCACCTGACTCGCTGGTATCATCAGGGTTTGTGGGAAAAATTTACACAAGATCAAAATAAATTTTGTAATCACCAGGGGTACTTTTCCCAAAAGCTTAGATATTAACTTTGTTTGCAACTTACACACTTCTCTCCTCATGGTTCTGGTTCAAACCATACTCATTTGGGAAATATACTGTAGGTATTCTCAATCAGGCATGGTCCCACCCATCAATCTGTGACCTTCAAAGAAGAAATAATTTTCACATTCATTGGCAAAGGTGGACATTCCAGGGGTCAGAAAGAGAAAGTCCGGCCATGTTTTACCTCCAGCCTTGAGCTCAGGCAGCTGATTTTCCTAATTAGTTCAACCTCTGGGTTGAAGGGTTGCTGCAATTATTAGATCCAGGTGGTTGTAGCAAAATACTGCGATGGACTTTCTGGAGCTAGATTGTCCACCTCTGTTCATTGGTCAAAACCATCAAAATCACTGGAACACACAAAAAACAATAATGGGCACATATATGCATAGCATTTTAAAACATGAATCAATATATCAAGATCATTGGTCACGATCTATTGGAATTTAAGTGATAACTATTATATAAATAGACCTTCCAACAAAATATTCACAAAAATGGTCATATTAAGTCAAATTTTTTCAGAACTGTTTGAATTACCCTTTATGAAAATATCCTATAGTTATTTCTTAGAAATTGTGTAGTATTTTTTTGCCATAACTATAGTATTACTTTTGTTTGCATACTATAACTAGAGTAATACTATAGCCATCACATTGCAACCACAGTGCTACCACAGTCAACAGTGCCATGCTATACAGTCCACACAACTGTATTACTGTAGTTTGAATGACCATAATATCACTATAGTAATACTACAAACGTTTGTACACTATGGTGACAAAAATATCATCCATTTACAATAGGATAACAATAGCATTGGAACTAATAGCTTTTCATAAGGGTAATCTCAAAATCTTTTACAACTGAGGGAAGCGTACTTAAGAATGAAGGAATGGTATGGCCCATCTCACTCTCCCCACTTTCTCCAGTGGCCGTGGAGGACAGTGAGTGCCAGTGCAGCCACTCCGCCTGCGAGACCTTCCAGGAGGCCTACTACTACCTCTATCCCTTCAACATTGAGTACAGCCTCTTCGCCTCCGCCATGTCCTACGTCATGTGGAGGAACGTGGGCCGGTTGGTGGACGACCACGGCCACCACCACCGTGCACGCCCCACGCTCCGCTTCCAGGGTGTGCTGGGAGGCCCCTTGGCTGGAATGGTGATGCTGGTAGCAGGCCTGGCCACGTTTGCGGTGTATGAGGTTGACGTGAAGTCCAATGACCTGGACGCTAAGCAGGCGGCGCTGAACATGCACTACGCCATGAACATCACAGCAGTCTCCCTCATGTCCGGGTGCAGCCTGGGCGGCCTGCTACTCTATCACCTCGACAAGAGGGGACACGTTTCAGGGAAGAACCCCACACGCCTACTGGATGTCGCCCTGCTGCTCGGTGCCTCCATGGGCCAGATGGTCATTTGCTACTTCACCGTCGTCGCCGTGACTGCGACGGGGGTGGGCGGGGAGATGTACGCGCTCGACCTAGCCTGCTCTCTGCTGACCCTGGTGCAGCTGTGTCTACAGAATGTCTTCATCATCGAGGGGCTCCACCGACAGCCATTCGGCGAGGCTCTCGCTACCACTAACATCGCCGTGTTCGGCAACCCTCAGGCCCACGACTTTGAAGGGACGAACCCACCAGAAGGCATTAATGTGATCGAGGCAAAATCTCCCCCGGTTGTGGAAGATATATCCAAGGCACCGCGTACTCCAAGCCTGAGCTGGAAGAGATGGGCCCTGAAAGAGATCACTGCCTTCCTGCTGCTTGGCAACATCATTGTGAGTGCTGTCTGGGTGCCTCCTTCTGCATTTCAAACTGAACGACCTTGGGGCATCTTCTGACTATGAATATTTTTCCATTAATTTTTCCTGAGTTTAAATATGCTCATGCACATACAAAACACAACATCCCAGTGATTGTTGACATTTTTGTTTTGTTTTTTTCCCCCCCTGCACCACTGAATCAGTTTTTCTTGACATCGTTCAGTGGATTTAAATCTACTCAGCACAAAGCTGCGGAAATATTATTTGTTCTGTTGCATGATTTCAGAATCAAAATTAGATCATATATTTAAGAATTTTTTTATACATTTCCAGGTGTTGTGTTTTTTTTTGAGCATGAGTATAGTTTGCGGTTTCTGCATCATGATCAAAAGTCTGATTTGCTTATTACAACCTTGGCCAAATATCTAGCTGGGTACAAGTTTACATTACGTGATGTCATGCTTTTGGCAATCAGAAAAGATACCCCAATGAAAAGCAATGTGGACATAACTGAAATACTTCTCATCCCTCTGGATATGTAACCAGAGATTCAGCTCAAGCATCAGAAGGTTAATGTGCACAAAATGGACTCAATCCAATAAGCTTCCTGAGGCACAAGCACAGTTCCAACATGTTCTGCACTGTCCACCCACTTCAGATTTGTTTTTGATCACATGATCATCCTCACGCCATCATTGTCTCGGTTAGTGTTTGCTGATCATATTTTAACTCTCTTACTGCTTTTTGACAGCTCTGGATAATGCCTGCATTTGGCGCTCGGCCACAGTTTGACAACCCAATTGGTCTGGATTTCTACAAGGCCAGCATGTGGGTGCCCATCGTAAACATCGCTCTTCCCTTCGCCATCTTCTATCGCATGCATTCAGTGGCCAGTCTGCTTGAGGTCTTCCTGATCTCATAAGCTCACCTTGGACCAGAGGACTGCAGTATTTCCTTTTGTAAAAATAGATGTTAAGTATCAAATACACTTTTACACAGCAAATGTGTACACAACTTTTACACAACAAAATTGGTTTTGTATCAGGTCACCGACAATATTTTTTTACCCAACACACACCGCACACTCAAACACTTAAACATTATACATGGGCTGGAAACGAGGCCAGTATTTTAGCAAAACTAAGTCATTCTTTTTATGTTAGTGTTCATCTCCAGTGCCACCATAACTAGCTCAGCGCCATATTCTGTAAAATTAACTTTAACTGAAGTTCTTGACATGAATCTTCATGATCTTCAACATTGCAATGCTAACCACATAGATAATTGGATGATTGGACAATTGTATGAATAAGCACATGTACAGGCATTCCTGTTAAAGTTCTGAGCATGTGTATTGCACATATAGGGAGCAAACTCTGTTCTAAGCCCAAAATGGGTCAGTCAATTGCAGGAAAAGTGGCACTTGACGAGCTAGTGCCATCAATAATAAAGTCACGATTAAATCATTTTTCCATCCTGAAAGGCACTGTGAAAAATATGTGGTCAGATAGGACTACTGTACAAAGAAAGGACAGAGTAGGTACTGTTCCTGTTTCGGCAACCAGGTAACTGATGCCTTCTCCCAATCTCCGTTTTAAACTGGGTGGTGAAAAAACTACGATTACGGAATTCAAAGGGGAAACGCATGTAGCTGGACGTGCCTCAGATGTCTGAACTCATACGCGTGTTTGAGGCTTGGTTTCTCATGGAGGAATGGGAGACAAGCCACGGCTGGACAAGGTAAAAACATTACATGCATCCGGCTCATAGTGATTGCAATAACTGTTATATTTCATATACCCATGTCACCAACCCACTGTAAAATGGCTATTATGAGAGGGTGACTGCTTGTAAATATTTGAATGACTATAAACAGTAAAAACAAAACAAACTACAAGACAGTTATATGGAGTTTAAGATTACAACTTCCTCATTTCATTTCAAATTCCATTGCTGGTTTACAGAATGTGAAGCTGCAATGGAATTGATTTCTCTGCAAATTAATGCGAACTTAAGGACTGAATTTTCTTCTCAAATCCAAAACTAACATGTAAAATTATGATCCTGAATGATCCAAGATCAGTTTAAGGGCAAATTTATATAAACATGTGCATAAAGCTCATCTTTTGATAAACTAACATCTAGACATTGACTCCTTGATTAAAAAGAATCCCCATTTGTAAAATTCAGTGAATTCACTCAGAATCTTTGCATCAAAGCACAAAGTAAAGACAGATTAAGAAGGATTGCTCTTAACTTTCCTTGGGTGATGGTTCAAAGCAAATATGGTGCAGATGTGAAACATCACTTTTTAGCAGTGAATTGAATGTCAGTCCTCTTCCTGAGTGGGCAATATAAAGCATGTCTGTCTAGTTCAAGACTTGCCTGCAGACTAAGTAAATGTCATGTTAAACAGAATCCATGAGGATCAAATGGGAATTAAGATTACAAACAGTATCCTTAACAAACCACCTGAGGGAAAAGTGGGTGGGGGGGGGGGGAGCTGTTCAATTTGATTCTAGCAGGTGAAAAAAACAATGCTCTCATTATTACTGAGTAAAAACAACCACCGGCATCCATTTGAGTTCATAGAAGTACTTTATAATATAACTCTACACATCATAAAGGATAAATATTCCAGCATTCATAATACAACATGAATTGTGTACAAGTACAGAAACCCTGTCAATACTCCACAGAGCGGATCCACGGTTTAACATTTAAAAAAAATGAATGGAAAGGGAGGATTGTTTCAAGCTAAGGGACAATTATGCCAGAAGCCTTTTTATTACACAGTAATCTGCCATTTTCACCTGGTTGTTCCCCCCCCCAAATATACAAATCCCTGCCCTCACCACTGATTGATGCAGAATCATTGCAGTAACATTCGGAGAGCGCTAAACGTTAGTGTAGCTTGTCCCTACTCTCGAACAATTCACACCATACATCTTCTGAACTGGTTATGAAAAAAATCCAGTTCTGTTTTTCTTCTTTCCAAGAGAATTAACTAAACAATTTGAGCTCCAAATTGGCCAGACTGGATTCACACCTGACTTTCAGGTAAAGAAAGGGTAGAACACCAGCAGTCATCAGCCTATGAGATCTAGTCGTATGCAATGATCCAGAATCGAAATATTCCAGTTAGGGATATTTTTGGCTTAAGACTCAAATATGCACAATCCCCTACAAGAGGCGTCTCAACAACCACTGCCTCCCCACTCTTTGAGAGAGGAGTTCTCATTTTATACATTATACATTTTCCCCTCAAATGAGGTAAATCTCTGAGTGAATCCATCGCTTATATGGAGAGGAGTCCAAACAGCAGTTTTGACAGTGCACACATACTGAACTGGACGATAAACTCATGTTAGGCGTGCCTCTCTGAATAGGCCCTTATAAACAACTAATTACTTTGTTAGACAGCTTCAGCACACAGTGTTCGGTGGCTGTCACTCATGCGCCAAACTGTCTAAAAATCTGTACGCAAACCACTACCTCATCAGTCACAGTAACCACTGTTTGTCTTACAACAATGGTGAAATGGTTGATTACATGTTTGAGAGCATGCATTTCAGATTATGGCAATGTCTATTTCCCCACTGACACTGACAAGACTTCTCCTCACACAGTGTCAACTGCAATGCAAAAGCTGGAGTTTCCGAGTGCCCTCCGCTATGTTTTCACATCGACAATTTTCGTCCTGAAACTGCTTACGTCCCATCCGCTGGTTTAAAAGCGGGAAGAGGTGCTATGAGCTCACTAAAAAGAGGAAACAAACACAATAAAACAGTTTCGCTCTATTTCAGAATCGCTGGTCATTTCAAACACCCACTGACAGAGAGGGCCAAGGTTTGTGTTTAACACGAAAGGTTTGGGCACAAATGCAAAAGCGAGGACATTATCCCCAGCCGTTTGACGGCACCCTTAAAGCTGAAAACTCGATGGTCTTCATCCTCCTCCTCCTCTTCCTCAGACAGCCAGAGTCAGGGTGTTGGGGGACGTTTGCGAGGGCATTATGATAGGGGAATGAGTTAAGTAAGCCGGCACTCCCTGGGGTGTTCCCTTCGTCACTCAATTTCACTTGAGCTCCTTTCTCTTCTCACTACACCCTCTGGATCTCAAAGAGACGGACGTCCGTGTCGTACCAGATCGGAGGATCCACGTTGCTGCGGTAACAAAAAAAAAAAAAGCTTGTGAGATTTAACTGCAGGTGCACTAGGAATGACAAGACATTTATCAAAAACACAAGATATGAAATCCATTTCACCTCTTAAATTGCACATTTATTCTCAAACATTTATTTAGGAATCCTTGGTGAAGCAGGATCATCCTTGAAACTATGAAATTGTTAAATTGTATATAATTTTATCCTTTGGTGCCATATTCATCCATGACAATTATAGTATAGATATTATTGTGTTTTCAGGTTTAATTTTAATACCCACCACAAACGGACCTGGAGCAAGTGTTCAATGAGGTTGTTGAGAATGAACCATTGAACTGCGGTGGGGCTCTTCAACCAAGCACGTCAATTTAGGGTTCCAGAAAGTGTTAGCCCAGCTAATCAGGCTGATTGTCCCAAGCCCTTAATCATACAGAAGGTGCAGACTGCCCCCTTGTGACTAAACAATTTTATGTCCAATATCTTAAACTTTCAGTGCTATACAGACATCGCCAAATGCTCTACGCACCTCAAGCACAAAAGCCACGTTTCCACCAAACGCAAAGCGAAATTTCTCCTCGCTTTATTCGCGGGAGTTTGACGGCGGGATCATTTTTATTTTTTTCGCAATGAAGATTTTCCGCCCAGTTCGCGAGAACATCACGTTCATCACTTCTATGGGAGAACAACCTGGCAGAGGATTGAGAGGCAAATTCACACCGCCGACCGATAGCGATGTCACTCGAGCCTAGTTTACACTCAAGGGGCGGTAAGTTACATCCTGCAGTCTCCGAAATCATCAACAAGATGGTGACGCAAATTTTAGTTTATGAGAGTTGTGTCGGCTTGAGAATAACAATATGCACAGAGCTAATGATCCTGTTATATCCAATGTTGAGCTTGACCACCATTTTGTTGTGAAACTGTAATCCATTGGTTATTTGGCACAGCTAGTTCACTAGCGAGCAAGCCAGGTAGCTCCCGTTCCCATTATCTCAGGCAATGCAGCTAACTGCGGTTTTAATGTGAAGCTAGGTACCCTAGCTAGCCAATGTTGCTGCAAGTAGCAATGATGCGATTCAAAACACTGCTCTATTGAATACTAATAATACAATTATTATTAATAATTTATTAATAATAATAAAAGAATACTCTGAGGTGGAGCACAATCATAGACTGTATGTGAATTTCACGTAGGACGCGGCTTTTCGCACAGCCACTATGAGAATAATGTTACGGCCCATCCTTATTGGCACAGCTGCTCCGCACTGTGCATTGGCACAGCTGTGCGAATAAAATAACTTGACCCACTATTGGCACAGCAGCTGTGGGAATGGCCACTCCAGCAGAGGGGCAAATGAAATCACGACCCACTATTGGCACAGCGGCCGTGCGAATAGCCACTCCGTTTTGCTTATTCGCGGGAGCCAACCAAATCGTGCCGCTCGGCGCGAACTAGTGTCTTGTCGCATGCATTGACTTTGAATGTAATTTGGTCTCACAAAAAATTTGTTTTGCGTTCAGTGGAAACGCAGCATAATACTGAAATTCAGTGCGATAGTCTTTCGCTCATGTATCAGTAGCTTCCTTAGTTTGAGGAGAGGAAGAGGGAGAGGGGAGGGAGACCCAACCGGCCCAGCACTCACCGCAGGTAGACCACGCCCCACATATACGTGCGGAACCAGGTGGCGGTGCCGGCGTTGGCCTGGTATTTTCGAATGAGGATGGGGTGCGGCACGGGCAGAAGCCCCACCAGAGTGCCGTGCTGGAGGAACTTCAGGATCTCCGACTCGTCAGTCAGGCCTCTGGCAAAAAATAAACACCCAAGTGAATAAATGCTTCCAGATTTACCCAGTTTATGGCACCTGGAACAAACCTGTAAACACTTCAGAAACTCAGACACTCCAGACCTTGGCAGGAGAGGGATTTTCTTACTTGTCAATGCAAATCTTCTCGACCTGGGGAACCAAGACCTGCAGAAGCCTCATAATGGTCTGCAGAGGAAGCTTAATCTTCCAGGACAGGACCTGTCAGAGAAAGCCAGATGATATACAGCTACCAGAGGGACAGTCGTGCATTATATACTAGTATACCCCTACCCGAGAGGCAAGAATTCACAATACACGGATATTTCCGCAATGTTATATAGGCATAGATATCATAGGCAACAATGCAGTTTGTGTGAGCAATATTCAATAACATGCTGATCATTATACAAAAATAATTGCACAAACAAGTGGTGTAATGCCACCCAAGCAGAGCGCAGAGCCGTTAATTACTCAGCCGAGCAATTATTTTTGATTAATAACCAGCATGGAGGAGACAGCAAAAGAAGTAAAAAGGATGCACACAGTACAGTATATAATATACAGCTACTTGGGAATTAATGAACAGTGTAAAGTATTGTAATATACAGCAACTGGAAAGATAATGCACAGTATAAATTATACAACAACACAGCTGAGAGACAATTATGCAAAGTTCTGTGAACTAGTATGCAGCTACCCATGAGACAATAAGTGTGCCAACAGTGTTCAGTGTACAATTTGCATCGGAAAATGATTACCCTGAGCAACAGTCATACAGTGTCAAGTACTCCAATATATAGCAAAAACTAGGCTTATGCAGTCGTAGGCGACGGCCTGGGGTATATCCCTGAACGCCCCCAATCCTCCAATTCCCCAATCCTTGAATAGAGCCAATATAATATAAAGCCCCTCAGGTCATGACCTTTCATTTGAACTTAATTTCAGGTCAGTTGGACAAACGGTTCTAAAGATATGGCCAAAATGGTAATTTTCCAATCACAAAGCGCCACCTGGTGGCAAAATATTGTACCATACAGGTATGATGTCATCATGTGACACATTGTGAGGTCATGACCTAGCAGTTGCACATAGTTTCATGTCAATTGGACACATAGTTCCAAAGATGTGGCAAAAATTGTGAATTTTATGTGACAAAGCTCCACCTTGTGTCAAACTTTTGAAGCAAACAGGTATAATGTCATCGTGGGACACATCCTCGGGTCATGACCTTTCATTTGCACTTGATTTGAGGTCAATAGGACAAATATTTCCAGAGATATGATAAAAACAGTGATTTTTTTCAGTTTTTGGCCCCTGGTGGCCAATCTAGAAATTGTAAATTGTCCAAAATCGAATCAGTTCTTCCTCTTTATGATACTTACTTATATGCAAAACTTGAAATTTCTAATTGAAATATTACTGAAGTTATCGCGTAAACACATAGGCCGGCGTGGCAGCGGCGGTCGGACCAAAAATAATATCCCCGCAACGCCATTCGGCGTTCAGGAATATAATAATACACTGACTGAAAATAAAATACACTGTGCAATTTGGTAACATCAGCCAGCAAGACAATACACAATACACTCTACTCATGTTGAGTAGAGAGAGAAATGTACAAAAATCATTCACTGTGGACAGTATGAGATGAGAAAGAGCGCGCTGTGGTAACCATGGCTACAGTAAAAGATGAGGGGGGCGCTCACCCAGTCTGGTGTGGGAGTCCAGGAACAAGCTGATGATGTGCTGGACACACGTCTCCTTTCCATCTCTGACTCAGAGTAGAAAACATCCTGAGAAAAGCAGAGAGCAAATGGCAATACAGCCAACGCAAACAACACTATCTCACTTACAGTCCTGCGGGTTCCTCAAGTATTTAGACCTGCATTTTTTTTTTCCTCCATAGGTTCTTTACACTTAAAAGGTGAATAGAAGACCGTCAGCTTGCATTTAAGAAAATGTACATCCATATCAAGTGAACAGAACAGGAACTACAGCCTGGTATATTTGTGCAACTGTCCAGGTACTTAATGGAGTAAGTGAGAGAGCCAGATCCTGCATTTCTGTATTGTGCTCTGAGTCTGACACTAGTATTGGCTATATAATACAATGCTGATTTCAATCTCAATGAGCTCAAAGTATTAATTAAACAAACAATCTGAGAAACGATGACCTCCCTCGGACCTGTCCCTGCCGCGCCTGGTACCTCATTATCCCGTCCCGAATTGGACTCCGTGTCACTGGCACCAGCTATCCCACTGTGGTCTGAAGGCGGGGTTTGAGGAGAGTCTGTTGGCGGGACGGTAACCATGGTCCCGTTCTCCGACACCTGGGACTTCTCCGTCAGTTTTTCTATACCTGAGAAGGAAGGAGCCGCACCAATCAGTACGTTGGCTCAGGGGGCCTTTACTTTTGAGACACCAGAGATGACACAAGAAACCCTCCGTAGGGTGCAAGCAGAGTGAGGTGTCAAATGCTACATTCACATCACATCGTATTTACCACTTACCAAGTTCCAATTTCCGACCTGTAAATAGTGTTCACATCAACATCCCACTCGTAATCACAACCAGGAATATCCCACATTTTCCCAAAAATGTCCACATATTAGAAATGGAAGTAAATACACCAAAATGACGATAGAAGTGTTCTAATATCTGTTGCACTCCTTGTTTGAAATAACAAAAAACAAGTCGACATGGTCTGCAACATCCCCCGCCAATTGTGCGCTTCTTATTTTCTAACTCGATCAAGGCCTTTATGGTCTGAAGATACACACCAAATTTGGTTCCTGTATCTGTAGTAGTTTCTGAGTAAAGCTGTCCCCTTTATCTCGGACTGACGGACGGACGGACGGAGGTCAAACCTATATCCCCCTCCCACTTCGTGTTGGCGGGGGATAATAAGCCCCACTGTAATGCTATTTTTTTGTCATGCCTGCCATTTTAACCACAAACAAACTCTACCTATCATTAAATGTAACATTCTTTATCAAAATTAGCAGTAATTATTTGATACATCTCCCCAGTCCATTCAAATATAGATGACACATAAACAACAACCCCCAGTCCTGACAAACGGTTCAACTTACACAGATGCAAACATTTTCAAGTTGTATCAATGGGAATCTTTCCAACTTTACCATCTTTCCTGCATGATGTGAAAGCGGCACAAGAGGAGTGCAGTACCTGGAGTGGCAGCAAGGCTGGTCTTGAGCGTGCCCGGTTCTGCGGGCACCGCCGGGTGAGAGCCCTCCATGGAAACAGTCTCCTGGGAGCTGGTGCGGGAAATGGCGTCGGGCGACTTCTTCTTCCTCTGCAGAGCCTTCTGGATGGAGGCCGTGTCGGACGGCAGGTTGGCCAGCTGGTGGAAGATGTTGCGCTTGCGAATGATGGCGTAAACCAGGTTGTAGTTCCCTGAGAGGAGTGGAGAGCAGAGATGAGACGAGGGAGGACGTGACCATAAAAGTGAACTGATTGAAGAGGGAGATTTTAGGCACTGAAGACGAGCACAGAGCCCATTATTGAGGGAAACACCGCAAGACAACTGCATTGGAAATGACCAGGAATCTCAAAGAAGACATGAACCTCGACTAGAACATAAATGTAACAACAGTCTCATGAAAGAGAACAAGGAATCGCCCTAAAAAGCACACAATGAAGACCGTATGTCATGCGGAATCGCATGCTGAAGACACATTGGGCCAACTGAGCCTGGTCTCACCATCAAACTGGTACTGGATGATGTTGTTGAAGACCTCCAGCAGGAAGAACACCAGGTGGTGGTTCTGGGAGCAAGAGAAGAGGAACCAGGAGGTGGAGAACGCCTCCACCAGGTGGAGCAGCTTGTTGGCAGCCACCATGGACAGGCTCTTCAGGTAGGGCGACACTGGAGAGAAGGCATATGAAGCAGGGTGATCCCTTGGACTCCAGTAGCGGAACATTAGAGTCAGTGGGAGAAGTGACACGGGTTTTAAATCACAACAAGGGAGGCGATTCAGGTGGTAAAATTTAGAATAGGCATCGGCACTAGACACACATTACAGATTAAGCCCTTCCTAGGAGTGAAATGTGTGCTGGGCAGTTTCAGCTGGTTAGCAAACCTTTTATGGAGCCAAAACAAAAAGCTTTGTAGAGCAAAAACTATACGCTCAACAACACTGTTACACATTAAAGTTGTAGGACAAATACTGGACTTGGATCTGATCATAGTTTTAATTGATAAAATTATGAAGAGATCACAAAAAATCTGTTGCGACTCTAGAGTACATGCATATTCACAAAAAACTTCAGTTTTTCAACTTAATGCTCAAAAATGACAAGTCACATGCTAATGCTACTCAAGGGAGTCGTATACCTGTGTACCATTTCGATTACTAAAAATCGTGGGCAGAAATCTCAATTTTTGAGCGTAGCCAAGCTGTATGATTCTGCAAATATCATCTTTAAGGCTTGTTCTGATTTGTTCAGACAGAACAGCGACCAATTGATACATTAAACAATTGTTTTGATTGGTCTGAACATTGCAACTATCAGAGGCACTCTCAGGAATACAACAGCATTATGAGGAGAGAGCCATATGGCGCTCTTAAGAGGCAGAGGGGTGAAACTTCAACTGAAATGCTTTTAATTCTAGCTAGATCAGATCATTTTCATCTTAAAAATATTCAAAAAAAAAAAAAAAAAACAAAACACAAAAGCCAGGAGAGGGATTCATGTGACACAGGGATAACGGCAAGAAGAGCCCAACTTCAGCTCTTGGTCATCTCAATTCTTAAAAGACAACATGCGCAGCCAACCACCAGGTGGCGCCCCTGTTTCAGCAGCAATTACCGTTCACGACAATGGTGAGCAGGCAGTCGAAGAGCGGCTGGAGGCGCTGGTGTCCGCTGGTGATGATTTTGTGGAAAACCTGCAGTTTGCGTGGAGGATGGGCGCAGATTTTAGGGTTTGAATTTACATATTCAGTAAACGTGCATGTGCTTACATTTGCATGTCAGGTGTCCAGCACGCGGCTGACACTCACCACAACGAGCAGGTCGGCGTGGGTCCCGGTGAAAACGGGAATGTCCATGGGGACGTGTAGAGTGTAGGGCTTGTTGAGACGCACCCCGAAATTCCTCTCCCCGCTCAGCAGCAACAGGATGAACACGCCAATGTGCATGAGGCCAACGCGAGCTACAGAATAGCGCAAACACGCAAAGAGAACATGGATGAAACCTCAAAAGACAAAGCCACTGCACATGCATCAGCCTGTTTCTGATCATCGGAGAGGTCTGCAATGAAATAAGAATGCGAGGCTAAAAAAAGAAAGATGGTCTGAATTGTGCCCAAATTTCCCGCCCACTCACACTGGTCAGCACGAGCATCATTCAAGTAGTACAGAATAGGCACCAGGATGTCCAACACGTCGCTGCTCTTCAGCACAAAGAAGAGGAATTTCTGAAACACAGAATATTGCAGGAAGTGACAACAAAATGGCCGCACACTCCCTCATATTCCTGAAACAAAGGCATATGGTGTATAGAATATGGCATTCTTCATTGTTGAAACTCCATGTCATGGAGACATGCACCATTCCAAAAGGACCCCGTGGCATGTGTGTCCAAAATGGCTGAATCCTTGGCATTTTCCCCATATTTTGTAAGTGTTCTGGATTATTCTGAGGTGTTCCTACCTTGTTGAAATCACAGAGCTTCCAGAAGAGGATGAGCAGCTCCTGGTGAAACTGAATCTTCTTGGTGGAGTTGGGCAGGTATGTCTGACACAGGGGGTTGGTCAGCAGGCGAGCCAGTCCTTTCAGGACAAAGTTATAGTCCTAAGTGTAGAGAAGTGAATAGTTTTAATCTACAGGTTTTTTGATTTCCAGTTTTAATATTGCGTATTCTGTTTCTGAACTGGAAAGACGTTTAACAATTAGCTATATGAGCAGTGGCTGTACAGGCAAATAACACAGTTTAATTGATTATACAAAGGGCAAAAGGAACCACTGAACAAGTCAGAAAATGGATTTTCTCCTTTGTTTCCCATTCGATAAGTAATAAAGGCTTTTACTAAGTGGTATCAGCAACAAAAGACCTTAAATGAAAGACCAAACTGCAGAAATGCCAATAATTACCTCATCCCGGTGGATCCTGGACAAGTAATTCACAAAGAGATTATCTGGCCCCACAGACTATAAAAAGAGGACACAAAACGCTGAATTAACACTCATCTAGAAGGTCAGGACATATTTCCCACCCTGAGCTAACCTGCCCAGTTCTAAACTGAAATAAAATCAACAACTGACAATTTACAATGGCGTTTATATAGAAGGCAAAAAAACAGGTATCAGAAAGAAAGAAGGTTAATGAAGAAAACTATAACGGTTTGTTTCAACATCTATACACAGAAGATTTAACTTTGAAATGGTCACAATAGCCTTCTGTAAAATTGCATTCTTATTTTTTGTTTATTTAAAAAATAAAACAGAAAACCAAGTTTAGCCCGAGACGAAGTTTAAAGGGCGTCCCGCAAAACCAGCCCAAAAAATTCAGATCAACAAATCTGAAGAGCTGAGACCGAACTGCGCTCGCTCACCTCCTGCTCGTCGGTGCTGGAGGGAGAGGAGGGGGGCGAGGAGGAGGTGTCCATGACCGGAGGGCCGTGCTCGAGGGTGACGATGAGGATCTGCACGGCATGCTCCACCAACTGCTCCCGATAGTCGGCGAACAGCAGGTGGTTGTAGGGGATGCCGTAGCCCACGGGGTCGTAGGCGCAGACCACATTCAGCAGAGAGGTGAAGAGTGGGAGTGTGTGTCTACGGCAGAGGAGCAGAGCAGGAATGACCACTTTAGCGCCTCCAACAGGGACATTTCGATACGCAGAATCAAAACATTGATTCAAAAATAAGTGCAACTACGTCTGTGGGATTGTGCGTGCTGGTGGGTTCCTGTTAGTGCGAGTTGCCTGTCCAGAGAAAGCAGTGAGGTAGGTTTGTGGGCACCTAACCTGTTCTCAGAGGAGCAGAAGAAAGTCACCCACGGATTGACGACGCCGTCTTCGGAAGAGGAGGGCGGCAGGTACATGGCCTCGGAGAAGCAGGTAAGCAACAGCTTCAGCAGCTCCATCCTGAACAAAAAGAGAGGGAAGGAGTAAAATGGAGAAAAATATGGAGGGAAGATGGGCGTCAAAGAACATATCAATGGCCTAAAGCAGGGGCCCCCAGACTTATCCAGAAAGGGCCGGTGTGGGTGCAGGCTTTCATTCTAACTAAGCACTTACACACCTGATACTACTAATCAAGCTCATTAGCAAAGACTCTTGGGGTTGATAAGTAGAATCAGGTGTGTAACTGCTTGGCTGGAATGAAAGCCTGCACCCACACCGGCCCTTTCTGGATAAGTTTGAGGACCCCCTGGCCGAAAGGAATGCACCCAAGGAATTCCCCAGGCCTGACCCACATTACCCAGAGTGCCCTGCCTCACCTGTTGACGTCGTGGATGTAGTTGAGAGGCGGGGACTGAGCAAACCCCACCCCTGCTTCCCAGATGTACTCGCAGCTGTCAATGGTGTGGATGTCCTCGGCCGTGTCCTGCGGGAAAGACCATACGATCAATCCCAGCAGGCAATGGGAGAAGAAAAAGCAGATCCGGCGCTTTACAATGTGCGCCTCACATTCACCCTGATGGCAGAGGCTACCATGCAATGCGCCAACCTGCACACATGGAGCAGCGCGGGGTTCAGTGTCCCGCTTAAGGACACTTCAACACGATCTCTGGAGGAACCGGGGATCGAATCAAGAGCTTTCTGATTTCTACACAACCCGCTCTACTTCCTAAGCCATGCCACCCCATAGTTGGAACAAAAACCTGCTCCTAAAACAGACCTCTTTTCCCCCAGATAAGATTGAACAGCCATAGTTTGGTGACTCATATGTTGACCCAATAAATCAACAAGAGATTTAGTACAAAGACACCAGGAGAGGAGAGTTCATCTAATTACGAATAACTGAACGATATGAAAACCAGCGCACCCCATGTCACCCCAAGAAAAAAGGCTGAGAGATTTGAGTGCGGCTGACCAGAAGGCTAAAGCAGCAAAATTTTAATACCCCATGACAAGAGCACTGACTAAACTCTTATCAAACAAGGCACTTCCACTCCACTTACTCCCATGAGCTGGAAAAGCCCTCCGCATGCCAACAGCCGTCAGTCCATGGTGACACAGTGTGAACAGGACAAACTGGGAAAGTGGGAGGAGGTATTTGATATGTTTATCTTGAGCAGATAAGCAGTACCAGGAAGTATGGTTTCACATTCCTGGGGAAAGGGTTTGTGTATTTGTGTGTATGAGGACACCCAGTGATTGAGTCAGACATGCGGGAGCCAACAGCACCATTCAGTGTTGGGGACCCATCAACTCACCAGGCCAGGTAGCCTTACTTCAGCAGTTTCTGTGTTGTCACTTGAGGAAGCACTGCATGAAGGTACAGGCTTTACAGTCTTTGAGATGCCCCAAAACTTTCTTTAGTCTAGCATGATACACTAAATTTCCCTAATCTCTCATGCTAAAAACATGCGATACGCCTTTAAGATCCTAAAATCACCAAATATTTAATCTGGACAAAAATGCAGCTAATTAACCCTAACCCGTGGCAAAACAAATACAATATATTGCTTGCAGTTCAGCTGTAGGCGGAGAAATGGACAGGCAGAAATGTGCAAAATAAACAATTGGCTTTCACGATCACAGATATAGAGTTCCAGGACCCACAATGCGTACTGCTGATAACGCAGTTAGGCTGTTGGTTACTAGAGCGCTGTATCTGACTGTTTAAACAAATTGTGCATTTCCAAGTCCCTGGAACTTTACAGCGTAACCCCAGGTGACAGACTGTCCTTAGGCAGTCTTTTTTGCATAAAAGCGGCATCAGGAACCAGTCTAACAGGGGAGGGGCCAACCAACAGAAACCCAGACCAAACCGTCCAACACACTGTGGAACGTAGACGCCTACACCAAACCCTTCGAATGCAACAGCTTTCCTAGAGGTAATCTTGCATGATGATACAACACAAACAAGTGCATTTTTACCCACACGATGCAATAATATTTCAGGACACACAGATGAGAAACTGGATGGTGTGCAGTTGGGTAGGCATCACTATGGAGACCACTGTAGATAAAATCTCAGGTCCCTCCCATCGGAGCAAAGAAACCAAATCCATCTGCTCTTACATACATTCACTAGTGTAGCTACTGCATAGAAGAGTAAACACAGTACACAACGTTGTCAGCCAAACAAATTATGAATACATTGTGCATTACAAGATGAATAATTAATGTGCCTTTAGTGTTTGCGCAGCTGACAAAGTTCCAAAGCAGTCCAGAACCTGGGTTATTTATTCACTAGACAGAGCTGCTGGAGGTTTAGAATAGACTTCCAAAGCTAGGTGGTGGCATTTGGCCCACAAGGATTTAGGTCCTGCTTGCCAGATGAACTGCCATCTGTCAATTCACACCCACATCCTGGACCAGGCATCGTATCTCTTACAGTGACATCATTTCCTGTTATCATAACAGCATTTCTGTAATTGCCTAATGGTGTCAGCCAATGACTCCAGAAAAATGGACGCTGTAGTAGGATGACAGCATGTTGTTGGGGCTTTCAACACTTCTGCTATCGCCAAGAGCAGAATAATGATAGGCCAGGGCAATTTCGAACACTCATGATTACATTGGATGTATCAGTCATTAGAAAATAACACTTCAGAACTTGTATTAAGATTAGCAACGCATCACTTGCAAATTTGGCAAATTTGGATTTTACCACATTTAAACCAAGCAACATTTAATTCAGCGTCCTGTTGAGGACATGGCGAATTTGATTTTTTTCACCATAAAAGAGACATGGTAGTAGAGACAGATGCGATAGAAGGGTGAACAGCTGTTATTGCTAAGAGATAGGGAAGAGATAGTGCATCTGTGATTGGTCAAGCAGAAGCACAAATGAGACACTGGTTGTCCCGGTGATGGTTAATAGGAGCCTGTTAGCAAGTAGAAGCTAAAGGTGCAATCTCAGAGTCAAGCAAAGTACAAAGCTGGAGTGAAGCCTCGAGGAAAAGATGGGGTAAGCAGAGGTCTTACGGGTAGAGAAGCTGGGCTGTACTCACAGGAGCCCCTCTTTTATAACTCTGCACAGTAAAGTCAGGGCAGAAGAGCAGGTCGGCGATGGCCAGCAGGAGGGATTCAGCCAGGGGCCGGGCGCCGTCATCCTCACCTTCATCCATCTACAAAAAATAAAGAACAAACACACAGCCAATTAGGTTCTAGAAACTTGGGGGGAAAACAAGGCAATACATTCAAGTCAACACACCATTCACTGTATACATAATCCCACAAATTCTTAGCGTGAATTTCTCCATAAGCTTGTTCAAATAAGAAAAATAGCCCCGCAAAGCGGGGCCCCTCGACCCCTGGATTATTTGGAATGAATGCAAATTGACTAAGGCGTTTGGAAGTTTTCCTTCGGATACAAAATACAGCGCCCTCCATAATTATTGGCACCCCTGGTTAAGACGTGTTAAAAGCCTTAAAATAAATTCAATGTTTATTGCAGAAGCATACTCTCACACTGAAAATTGAAGAAAAAAGTAACCTTCAACTCAACTGAATTTTAAGGGAAGAAAATCCCTTACTAAGTCCACAATTATTGGCACCCCTAACAATTCCTAGGAATTAAATGTAATTGAAGTATTTCTGTCATTTCTACAGTAGTTTACAAAGTTGATCAGAGTATCTAGGAACATTTAATTAGTAAATCACTTCCTGTTTCCCTGGGGTATAAATATGACGTGACACAGAGGCCATTTCTCTTATCCACTTTTCAGCATGGGAAAGACAAAGGAACACACCATTCTAGTAAGGCAGATGTGTGTCGACCTTCACAAGTCAGGCAATGGCTACAAGAAAATAGCCACTCGCCTGCTCCTGCCTATATCTACTGTCAGAGGAATCATTAAGAATTTTAAAACAACTGGAACAGTGGTAAACAAGCCTGGTGAAGGACGCAAGGTTATTTTTCCACCACGCACAGTGAGGAGGATAGTAATAGAAATAAGAAGTTCTCCAAAGTTAAAGAATTGCAACAAATGGTAGCATCTAGGGGTCATAAAGTCTCCAAAACAACCATCAGGCGCCATCTACATGCCAACAAGCTGTTTGGGAGGCATGCACAGAAAAAACCTTTTCTCACTCACAGTCATATATGCAAACACCTGGATTTCTCCAAGTGGTACTGGGACTTCAACTGGGACTGTGTGCTTTGGTCAGATGAGACCAAGATAGTGTTTGTTGCCAAAAAGCTCCAAGTGGGTCTGGCAGAACACAAAAGATGAGTATGCAGAAAAGCACCTCATGCCCACTGTGAAGTATGGGGGAGGATCAGTGATGCTGTGGGCCTGTTTCTCTTCCAGAGGCCCTGGGAACCTTGTTAGGATGCATGGCATCATGACCACTTCGAAATACCTGGACGTTTTAAATCAAAATCTGGTGGCATCTGCCCGAAAGCTGAAGATGGGTCGTCACTGGGTCTTTAAGCAAGATGATGACCCTAAACATGTGGCCAAATCTACACAGAAATAGTTCATCAGACAGAATCAAGCTCCTCCCATCGCCATCTCAGTCCCCAGACCTCAACCCCATTGAAAACCTGTGGAGTGAGCTGAAGAGGAGAGTGCAGAGGGGAGGGCCCAGGTCGCTGGATGATTTAGAGAGATTGTGCAAAGAGGAATGGTCGAAGATCCCTCTTTCTGTATTCTCCCATCTTGTGAAACATTATAGGAGAAGATTAGGCTCCATTTTGTAGGCAAAGGGGGGTTGTACGAAGTATTACCATCAGGGGTGCTAATAATTGTGGCACACATGATTTGATGTAAAAGAATTATTTCTTAAAGTGGGATTTTTCCCACTGAATAAATGCACTTTAATTAAAGGTTGGATTTTCCTCTTTTTTTCATTGTAGTCCTATATTATTTAGAAAAAAAAACTTAATTTATTAGAAGCTAACGAACACATCTTCACCAGGGGTACCAATAATTACGGAGGGCGCTGTACAAGATGGCGGCTGTGGCAGCCATACTGAACATCCAAGCGCCATGAAAAGCCTTAGATTTCCATTAGGTACACAAGACCAAGCAACACAGTAAAAATGACTTTGATTGACTGAAGCATTTTGGAGTTCTCGTGTGGAATGGAAGTTCAATATGGTGGCTGTGGCAGCCATATTTGATTTCGGATGGCAATCGAAAACGATAGGCTTGTTTAGTAACCGTTCCCCGATGTCCTCACCCAAAATCGCAATGATCGGCGATGGCATTTTTCAGCTATCGCACGGAATCAAATGTGGATGGACAGACAGAGGGACGGTCAGACGGACAGTGGGATGCCGTGTGTGATGAGAATACCCCACAGCCTCTTTCAGGACCGAGGGGTGATAAAAAGCATTTATTTTCCATATCGCAGAGATATGTCACACATATATTCTGTATCCGCTGGTTACAGCGCTTCGCTGGAGCTAAACCATACTTGTATTGAGTGAAAAATCAATCCCAGGGAGCAGTGTTTTTAAAGGGCATGAGATCAAATCATATAGGACATATCTAGACCTTGTTCATCATTTTATATACATTTTCCTATATTTCCATTGGACATACACTACCGCTCATAAATTTGGGATCACTTGCAAATTTCTTTGTTTTCCAAAGAAAAATACATTTTAATCCATTTCACAAACAATTAAAATTAATCAGACGATTTTCAAAGAATGATCTACATTTTTGCATAGAGGCCTATTATCAGCAACTGTCAGTCCTCTGAATCAACCTCCTGGCATGGCGGGTAATTGAATTCAAGCATTTTTTAAGGCTAATTGATTATTAGAAAACCCTTCTGCAAATGTGTTGCACAGCTGAAAACCGTTGAACTAATAAGGGAGCGCAACAGGGACCATGGTATTCTTGAGGTTGGTTTAGTACCTGAAGCATCAGCAGTTGTTTATTTGTTTACAGGCTCAAAATAGCCAGAAAGAAAGAACTTCCTTTAGAGTCCCGTCAGTCTATTGTTGTGCTTAGAAAAGAAGGCTATTCAATGTGGGAAATTTAAAACTTAAAATCTCTTACCATGCTGTCAACTACTCCCTTCAGAGAGCAGCACAAACTGGCACTAACAAGGACAGAAAAAAGGAGTGGGAGGCCCCGATGCACAACTGTGCAAGAAGACAAATATCTGAGTGTGTAGTTTAAGACAAAGATGCCTCTCAGGTTGTCAACTAGCAGCTGCGCTAAATAGTTCCCGTCAATCACCAGTTTCAGTATCAACAGTGAAGGTGGGTTTTTTTTTTGATGAAGGCAAAGTTTTAAGTACATATTCATCATTTTCCACTAAAATCATTATTTCTAATTCAGACAAAGTCAGCATGTTCTGTCCATTTGCTATATTTCCGATTCAGACTAATTTCATGTGCGTATCCATGGAAAACAAGAAAATTTCCAAGTGATCCCAAACTTGAGCGGTAATGTATTTGGGATTTTTGGAAACCTTGGGATCCCCACTCGAATTTAAAAATTGGCCAAGCGTTCCATAGATTTGAATCATTAACTGTATAAAAGAGTATGAATAAATCAGCTACATTTTGACAAACATGTTTATGGGATTGGCAGAGTTGAAGGTTAACTGGGAAACAACCAAGGGTTTTTCTAATACAACCCCGATTATTTTGAAATCAAGCGAAAAACATCATCTTGTTTGGGATCAGTGTACAGCTACAGATGTCCTCTCTTCAAATCAAGTACAAATGAAACACATTTCAACATTATGACATCATATTGACGTTATAACTAACACCATATTAGGAAAAAAAAAATCAAAATAAAAATATTAAAAACATGGATTTCTGTCAGTTTTGGCTGAAAATGAGCAACTTCCCGTAACCTCTAGGACTACTGATACATTTAATACTAGAATATTAATTGTATACATGTTATAAACTCATGAGTAATATAAATTAGACATTACTATGATGTCATAACTCATTTTAGGAAAAAACACGCACAAAAGGAAAACAAATTGTTTTCTGAACATTTTTCACATTCTCTTTACTTTGTTTTTCCTTATGATAGAACAAGGCTCACAATATCAGTAATATGTCTGGTACATGTATTCTCTTTCAAAACAAGAATCAAACATCACAAACTTCAGCACTGTGACATCACAATGAGTCATCATAGAGGTCATATCTGGAGGGGGGGGGGACCCACAAAAATCCTTGTTTTTCCCCCTCATATTTTCCCCTCAATTTTATCTGTTACATATTTCCCCTCCTCAATATTAGGTGAAGATAAGCAACTATCCACTGCTGTACATGTGCTATACCAGTGCCACTGTAAACAATATTCGCATCATGCATATCGTTACATACCAAGGAGTAACAGTAATGCAATAAATGTACATTACAATGATGTCACTAATTAGTAAAATGACACATGTTGACCAAAACATTTAAAAAAAAAATAAAATAAAAATTTACAAGGACAAGCTACATCAAAAAATCAATAAGGATGACAATCAGTGTGGTCTACAATGTTTCAAGCTCAATGAACTTAATAATAGCATACCATTTGCAACTAACTCGTAAGGATATTTTTTATCAAAAACAGACTAAAACTGATGCTGGTGGCATCCCCCCCCTTCGACTTTGACGGCCTACCCTACCCCCGGGGGGTGAGGTACCCTCATCGTTTTTTTTCCATGAAAATTAGCACAAAGGATGAATAAACAACTTCCTAGAACATTAGATCATATCTTAACATTTTTGTGCGATAGGAAAAAATCTGGTTGGACGAGGGTTAAGACCAGGAAGTATGAAGTAAGCGTTCACAGACCTGTCCAGCAGAGAAAAACTCAGCACTGAAACATCACAGGATCTGAAGGCAAAGCCTTCAATTTACATAACTGTCTCTGCTGAATTGGGTTTTGCAGAGTAAATCCCCTCGGGAGCAGAAAAGGCTGTTCATATTACAACCAACTCCAAAAATACACACGGCTCCGCGGCAGAGCCCGTGAATCATGGCGATAAGCACAGGCACATCGGAAACAGTCTCCAAGAACCTCTTCATCAGTATTAAACAAGAGCAAACCTCTCCGACACAGGATTCCAGCCTTCCTGTCCAATGTGGCAACTTCGATAGGCTGAGATATAGTGTCCCTGCAGTCCCTCTGTGTCAATCTAAGGACCCTCTAGATTCAGACTGGTTCAGTCACAGGAAAGAGTTGCGTTCAGTGCAGTCAGTGTTCACACACAGGCGGGAGAGGAGGTAACCGCAGGCGGAGAGTAGAATAGTCTTCCCCCATATTTCACAGTTGGCTCTGGCTGGTCAGAGTCCACCGCCCATAATACATTGGGCACATCTGCAAAACGCTTCAATATCACTAATAAAAGCAAAGTGCATCATTAAATCGATTACAGTTGTATGCTTGCAGCAACATTTTTAGCTTTATGCTTTCATACATTATTTACAAAACCCATATAGATTGACGTTTCTGCCATTTTAGTGCACGGTAAAACGGTTCTAGAAGCCAGCTTGTAGCTCTCCTGTGATCGGGAAAAACCTAGTACGTGTGTCACTTCTGGTAGAAACGGACTTTAACCTTCATTTGCAGTGATGAAGAATGGTGAAAATCTTAAAACACTCGCTAGTAATGTCATTTGAAGTTTCCAAATCAAGTTTCTATCATTTTTTTCCTGTTAGGAAAAGTCCAAAACCTAAAATTTTTTGTTCAATTCTGAGATCTTTGCCACTTATAAACTTATTAGGTTTTTCCAGATCACAGGAGAGCTGATGTTTGAAGACCCATATGAGGTCTGTGCCGTCACATTAATGATTACTTTTGAACCTCATACCTTATTAGTGCGAACAGTAAAAGGCAATGATCTCCCTCATCATGACTGCCACTAGATAATTTCCCTGTTCATGTTAAGCTCTGTACTCCACACCCCCATCTTCGCACATTATTTTAAAAGGTCCCAGGTGTAAAGCCAGAATGAGAATAGATTGTGACACAAAGGAAAAAAACAGCCTCACGGCACTTGCAATCCCCTTGGTGCATCCTGGGATACTCACACCACCCGCCTCAGGCTGCCACCATGCAGCCAGCACTAGTTCACAATGGCACAAAGGCCCTGACTCGCCCCATGGGGAGGACAACAATGGCAGCTCTAAACCCACCCCCTCCCATTGGCTGTAGACTGTAGGCAATAAAGAGACAGCTGCTGCCAGCATAAACGGGAAAGAGAAGCTTCTCAGGAACCTTACTGCCAACAGATGTCCGTACTGACAACATTTGAAACTAGCATTTTTACTTGCCATGCATTTACACAACTGGATGATTCATGAACCTCCTCAGTCGAATGACTGATAGCAGGTACTTCGTCGACCAACAGTATGCAAGTTTGTGACATATACCCTAGTCCCTCATAAATTAGCAGTCGATTTATTTATTTATTTTTTTGCGCGCATGTGAGGTAGTTAAAAGGGTCACCATTCCCTGTCCGACATAGGCAATTCTGCAGTTGCTGAGCAACGGCTCCTGTTAAGGCACTATGTGGAATAAAATCCAAAGTATGTTGACACAGACAGTGGCCAATAGCCCCGATAAAATGAAGTCTTGTTTCCTCGATCGTCACCCAAGGACTGGACGGGTCCGATAAGCCAGAATGATCGCGTCATCATGCGTAAGAGGCCCCTGCAAGTCACTCAGGCACCTGCAAGTCCATATTAAGAATCATGCGAAGGTCCTCTGTCAGGGAGATGTTTCAATATAGGGCTAGGCAATAGATCCATGTTACATTGAAATCACAATATAAAATATCATTGAGGATTTTGGATATTGCAATATTCTGACATGACATAAGTTGTCATCTTCTCTGGTTTTAAAGGCTGTATTATTGTAAAGCGATGCAGTTGTCTGCACTCAGAGTGTGTTAGCTTTGTCTGTACCTGCCTGGTCATAAACAGGCATGAGTAAAATGGATATGATCAACATTACATAGATGGGAATATTTTCTGAAAGTTCCAATAGTACAGCAAGTCTCACAATACCAATAGAGACAATTGGTGAAAAATATTGCAGTATTTGCTTTTGTCTATATCGCGCAGCCCTACTTCAATGGGAAACTGTAGCATGACGAGTGCTACTGGCACATGCCCTTGTGTAGTGATGGGCACCAAAAAATGAAATGAATATCCAGAACTGTGAAGAATATGGATAAAGGATGTCAAATGATTCTCCCATTATTCCTTGGATCCTATAAAATCAGACTGAGTGTCCAATGTCAGTGCTGGATGCATAAAATGTTGGAAAACGATCAGAGAGTCATTTTCTATAGCTGGTATGAAGTCCAGAAAAATGCAACCCAACTGTGACCAAGCTGACCTCTGAGGTTATGCTGTGGTTCTAAAATGCCTGATACACGCTGGTCTTATGCACAGATTGCTTCAATATGGGGATGCACAATATATCACATTTTAATCAATAATGCATGTTTGCTTATTGCAATAGGCATATTGTCAAGGTTGCAATACTGAAATGGTCTCAATTTACTTCAGTTTTACAGAATGGAGACGCAAAGCAGAGATACTATATGTATGCACGTGATTCTCTCACTGCAGGTTTGACTGCAGCTGACATCCGAAGGCCAAATTATCCCTGAAACTTAAAGCACCCTCTACGCAGCTGGTCCACTTTAATACATACACAATGTGTTTACCCAGCAAGTACAAGAACCACAGGCAACGTAGATATGCTTTATTTCCCGTTTTAAGTGTAAAACTAGTTCAAACTGACTTCACGCATTAACCCTGGAGATATCACTTACGCACTATCCATTTCATTAATTGAAAATTGCATTTTTTCCCCTCACATCATGCAGCCCTGCTTTGATACAGGGATAAATTTAAAGCAGCCAAAGCATGGACATGCCATTTAACCAACCCACAGGATAACAGAGTCCCTCTGAATCCTCATAGAACAAAAGGGCAGGTTTAAACCTAGCTAAAACGCTCACAATCACCACTAACTCTGGTGGGTGGGGGGGGGATCAGGATCAGGAAATGAGATGAAATGATAATCCCCATTTCTGTTTCAGGCAAAAGCCCAAGCATCCATGCAACATCAGTGCCACACTATTCCCAGACTACAATTCCAACAATTCTCTTCATAGCCAGAGGGGGCAGCAGAGAGGGCCCAAGGGCTCAGTGACCGAGCCCCATTCCAAAACCAGGGACAGGAGAAGGAAAAAAGAGAAGAAAAAAAAAAAAAAAAACCCCCATCAGCCGCATCGCAGCCCTCCCTATCCAGCCAAGTTCAGCAAGCAAGCAGAGAGATGCAAAAACTGTTCCTGGCATCAAAAAAAAAAAAAAAACCGCACAAAAACAGAGCCGAGGGTAAAAGGAGATGAAATCAAAAGGTTCATATTCAGCTTCTACTGAGAAAGCAGCTACTTGACAGAAACATGTAAATATTCAGATCTGAATTAACATTTCTCAGGGATCTAAGAAATGAAGAGCCAAGCACACAAACAAAACAAAAAAAAAAAAAAAAAAAACGGCAGCAGAGGGAGCATTAGCCAACTCAGCGCTGATAAGATTTTTGGTAATTGGATTCCATTTGTGACAGAGTGAAATCCCAAAGAAAATAGACAAGGCTCTTTATATCACAATGAACCCCAAAATAAGCAGGATTGAGCTTCAGAGACAGTGCAGCACGGTGGTGAACACAGGCACACCAGAGGGATGGTCTCAAGAGCTTTTTCATGCTGTGTTCAACCCATATTAAACATCAAACACATCACTCTTTCACAAGAGCCTTCCTGTCCAATGTTCTCTCTCTGAAACGCTGAGACAGGGAGTGCAAGTGTCCATGTGGTCTCTCAATGTAACTTTAGGACGCTTTTAGACTCAGCCTGCTCCAATCACACAAAAGGGCCCAGTACAATGCTGGCAGTGTTCAAACTCAGACAGCAGGGAAGGTAACCCCAGGTAGAGCCGATGGAACTTTCCAATTCAACTTTCCAGTAGAAAAGTTAATTACCTCAAAATAGCAAAGGGCACATCTGCATGACCTGTTGCAAATTTTCATGGGAATATATCAAACGTTTTCTGAATTATGGTCCGGAAATGGTGAGAACGCCATCGGGCGCGCACGCGCGCACACACACGCACACACACGCACACACAATTTCTGGGGGACATAATGACAAGTTAGGGTTTCTGGAGTTAAATGGACCGAATATAGCATACATGCCCCCCATTCCAAAAAAAAAATATCTCACCCCTACTCTTACCCCTGCAGCCTACACTTACCCCAGCCTGCCCTGCACCAGGTACAGTGGACCAGAAGAACCCCCTCCAGTCCGGGTCCTCGAAGATGTAGGGAAGTATGCGGGTGAGGAGGCGCGCGCAGTTCAGCGCGATCTGCTTCTCCTGCTCCGAGGGGCAGCCAGAGTCCGCCGCCTGAACCAGTTTCTCTACGGCCTGAGGGAGAGGCACCACGTTACAAACGCACGTCTTCATACACGCGTGAACACACATTTACACCCGCAGGCACGGCATTCAAACTATTTATTAGCCACCACTGTTAAACATTACAACACTGGGCTGCGAGCTTTATTTGTCCAGGCAGGGGAAAACCTTGTAAAAACTCAAAGTGAATGTCCATAAAAAATGAGGGAAGTGCTTTAGTCATTTTTCCACATTAAAGATGGCATTTTCACAGGGCTCCTGCTATAACAGAGCGCAGCAGACCATAGAAATATGCCTAGACCAGCCACCCTTCAGGACCAGAGTTTATACACCACTTTGTTGACCATCACTGTAAGAAAGAACACATGAACCGTTCGCAAGATGCACAGTGCACATGGGTGAAGGAACGAGCATAGGCTTTTTTGTGGTAATAGAACGGAGGAAATTTACTCATCATTTCAAATCTGGAAAATGTCCACTGCTACTGTGGCTCTATATGAGTCAAAAACTCTCTGGGTAGTTGAAGACATGCCCCTGGCTGGTACAGCCTACAATTTCTCAATTATATGCATTTGTGAAGTTTAAGGACTCCACATGTATGCTGTTTAGGCAAGAGCTATCAATCCCTTGCTTTGTAGTGGATTTTAGTCATTGTTGAATAGCTGGTTAAAATGAATGCAATTTGAGGATGAGTGAATCAATATTGTGTACAGCAGAGTGTGGAGATTTACGCATCTACACTTAATGTCGCACAGGAGGGAGCCTGTATTTAGAGGTCTCCCAACTCCACTGAGCGTGTTATGCAGTCAAAGAACAAAGATGAGTACCCAATCACCAAATAAAGACATCGTCAAAACAAAGCAGCAGCATCAGTGATCTTGCTTACATCATCTTTGCATATCTAACAGTCCAGAATCAGATTAACATTTATTGTAGAGACTAACCTATTCTCAATGAGATCATGTTTCCAAAAAGACAACACATCATGATATTGAGGAAATGCTTCCAAAAACAAAATCTAACATTTACACAATGCAAAATAAACCTGGTAGTTGGGATAAGGCAAAGACAGCACTATCATAAAGCAGTAACCCCATCTGGACAAGTACTATCAACATCAATCCTCTCTCTTTGTAAATAAACAGACTGGTTCCATTTGAGGGTTAGAGGTGAACTTCTCCGAAACATCTTGCATTGTCCCAGAATCAAACCAGGATGCATCATGCAAAGTAAACCGTAACAAGGTACACAAAATATTTAGTGAAATATTCTGAGCATTTCATAGATAATATATGAAAGCAGTTGCAAAAAAGGAAACACCATAAACCAATATGCACCGTCTATCCCATCATTGAGCTCAAAACTGAAAAATCTAGATGGGATCAACAGCACACAGAGTTACAGGGACAATGAAGCAAAAACCGGTAACTTTTGGGCCGCAGGTTAAGTCTTAGATGGAGCACAACAAGTATCTATACGCAAACTGCTCCAGTAAGCAACCAACAGTTTTTTGATACAAAGAAAACTACACTTATAGGGAACTGCAATCTCATAACCAGGAGGTTTTCAGGTTTGAATCCTAGATGGTGTTTTGCCAATAGTACTTCGAAAAAAATGCACTGGTCCAGCATTACAACAATAATAAAGTCCAAACCACAAGCATCTGGATTCTAAGGCTATATTGGATAGCAGAAGAAAGACTGAAGCATTAGTAAAATCATAATCCAGTATCCGTTAAAAGCTTCATATTTGTAAAAGTAAAAAAAAAAAAAAAAGACAGTGCCTGGTTTTGAGACACAGTATCCTTCGGTTTTCCTCCTTATGGGCAACTCTCAAGGAACTTCCAGTGAGAAACAGGAAGTCGGAAGCACCAGCCCATTTCCTGTCCTGGTCTGCAAAAACAGTTTGTCTCTTGCTTGCAGGCAACAGCTATACTGGACTCACACTCAGTTAAAGCCATTGACTGAATCAATCCAGATTTAAAAGATAATCGAAATGATGAAAGTAAATTCAAAACTTGTGTGTTGATTTAATTGCTTCCTTGACAGGCAAAAATGAAACCGATGGAAAATATGGGACATGGCTATAACTGTAACTGATGCAGGTGCTGTTTCTCACAGAATGTCAGTCAACCATTATGAGAACCAATTCAGAGACTTGAATCTCCAGAGAAAAACAAAAGCACTAGACTTCACACAGGCTGTAAACTTGTGCCGCAAGAAACTGCATCCATTTTGAAGCACACAAGACCTCACTTTCCCCAATTAGTTCAAAATCATTCCACTATCTGCAAATTATACAATACAAACCAATAACCACTACTCACAGAATGTACAAAACCCACAAGAACTCACAGCCATTTTTTCTTTATCGCGCCTGCTTAGTAGAACAAACCTCTGCACGCGTGTTCTTTCATGCAAGCAAGACGAGAATTCAAAACTCAGACATGAAGCCCCCCCCCCCCCGCCCAAAAAAAAAAAACACAACTCACAACCCCTGCAGGTGAGTTTAAGTTAATTTTATGATTTACTACTCATCAACTACGATATACTATAGCAATGAGAGTTCCAATCACTGAGGGCTGGGCAATACGGACAAAGTCATATATCACTGTATTTTGACCGAATACCTCAATATCGATGAGGCAATAAAGCAAGGATAAATATTAGTGCTTCGAAAAATATTTTCACAATGACTGTTTATCAAAATTGTCATTAGTCAGGTGGATATGATGACCAAACAGGGATTGGAAATTGCTAATACAGTCTAATTTTTTTCCATAAAACTGTACTTGAAGAGTTTGTTTCCAATACACAATAAGTGCCAAAATGACAAAAATTGAGATAATACCATGGAGCGAAAGCCCTGCGCTTCTTAAAACACATGGTCAAAGAATCCATTTTTAGAAATTCATACTATAAAGGTGTATTTTTTCAAGGTATGAGTTTGTGTTTTCCATAAAATGCAATGGGCGCCAACATAGAAAAAGCTGATTTACTCAAAATGAGTAAAATGGATATATTGTTTTTTGGAAACAAACTCTTCCTTTATTTGCTGTGAAACAGCCTTTGAAACCAAAAAAGCAACACCAGTAGTGTCATAACTCAATCTTACAATATCCAAAATCCCACACAATATTTTATACCACAATATGGATATAAAATTGGTATACTTTCCAGCCCAACCTTCACCTACATCTTGTAGAAGCAATTTACTGCTGTTCCACCTGTATGACCGAAAGTCATGTTAAAACTATTTGGTTCAAGCCAGCGTCATACCTTGTAACAGAGGGTGGCCAAGTTGGATGGCGATTCCTCACGAACAGCCCGAATCTCAGCTGCTGGCACAAGTGCAAACACATCTTGGACAGAGGTGGCAGTATCTGCCCAGAACTGATCCCAGAACGCATCATCTGTGGCTTCCACAGGCTGGAGGGGGAAAAAACAACACTTATCCCTCCGAATTTCGACCCATTTTATTTGCATTTCGCCCAAGTGAAGCACACGCGATTACAGGAGACAAGAGCCCCACATAAGATGTCCAAACCGTAATAATATTCAAAATGGCCTATATGGAAATTCAGGGTTCTGGTATGAGCAAATTTATGATTTGTAAAGTATGTACCCAAGAAAATCAGAGATAAATCTATGTAAACTTTTACTGGAAATTAAACAAGTAAAAGGCTACACAATAAGAGACGTACGTCCATCGATAATGAGAGAGTGTATGCATTATAGAACAACGGCAAAATCCAGGCGATAAGATCACCATCGCACAATTACAGATCAATAACGGTCCCTGGCTTTTTCAGATGAGACCATGAGTCAAAAGACGGAAAAGAACACGCAAGGCCTTTGAGAAGAAACGGGTGTACTGCAGGAGCCAGATTTCATCCATCGGGGGGGCATTCAGATGATGTGATGTTGACGTGCACTATACAGGAAAAAAAACGTCACCTGCTATCCATTTCCAACATTTTTTTTCTCCACGCAACAAAATGAATCGGCATAATAAGAAATTCATTTGCGTCAGAATTCTACATTAAGTGAGTGTGCATTTAGATAAATAACGAACCTTCGGTATTTCGGATAATCGTGAGCTGCGTAGCCTCGTGAAAGCCAACTAAGCTCAGGCTCAGCCTGGGAAAATGTTTGGCAAACACAGGTTAGTTCGTTTGGAGAAACCATGAAAATGACCGAAATATCGGCTCCCTTCCAATATTTTGCATGCACGTAGCCGGTATAATAGCAAGTTATAGCTTAAATAACGTCTGGAATATTTTCAAACGCGATCACAGACGCAAATGTACAATTAATATCACCATTCGAATGCAGTACTACCATTTAGAGGTGATCCTCGAGAAATATTAACTTAGTCTGATTTCAATTCAAAATCATAGAAGACAGGTTTGCAACGCACACGGCATTTGCCACCATGCAGTGCGCGCTCGCCGAAGGCTTGGATATTTTATGCACGTAACGTTATTTTCTTTTCATCCCCAAAGCATTTTTCGATAAACCAACCTGCGTCTTGGTTGTTAGCTGTATCACCGCTTTTCTGAAGTTCAGCTTTGAGTCAGACGATCCCATTTCAGCTTTCCTTCAAATAATAAGACGCTGCTACTGTTTTGTGTCCTCTCCCCATCCAACGCGCTTGTACGTCATCCAATTTGCCGACTGCAGCTGAGAGCAGGATGCAAGATAAGCGACTTCCGGGTCCCAATCATAATGGTTGTCACTTAATAATGAAATGTATCAAACATAATTCCCGGCGAGCCAGAACTTTTTTAAATTAGATTATCGGAACACACATAAACATTTTCATTACTGCACAGTGCCAAAAGTCCCCGCAAATGTCCAGTTGAAGGATACAGTGCTGTGCAAAAGCCTTAGGAACTCTGCACTTTTAAAAATTCTAATCTGTATTAGATGTTTACTTTTTGTTTCCATATTAGAGTGCATGAAGATGAAAAGTAAATTAGACATTCCAAATGCTAAGTTAAGGAAAAGATTCAAAAATAAATGTTTGTACTCCATTAAACATAGCCAATACAGATATTGTAGTTTTGACAGAGCCTTGATGTCAACACCATCATATCTGTTTGCGATGTCTTGGAGGGATAGACGCAAGTGAGACAGTCAGTCCGCAGAAGACAGTGGCAAGTTCTCCACTCTGTTTGGGACAGGCAAAAAGCCAACAATCTCATAAAACTATAGCACAACAGGACAGTGTCCCAATTTTTTTTTTGGCAAAGAGTAGTCACACCAAATATTGATTTGAATTAGTTTTTAACAGACAACAGCTCTGTTTAACAATTTTTCAGTTAGTAGAAACTTTTAATCATTTTTTCAAACATATTCGCCCAAAGAAACTACTTTAAATGTGCCAAAGACTTTTGCACAGTACTATGTTCTTTCATCGCATATTTATGAAAACAAGATTTGCTTTGTGCAAAGCTGAAATATACACAAGTGCAAGATGTCAGCTGTCTGGGTTCTAATGTATTTTCACACAGTACAATCCGCATACGCCAGTGAGGAAAGTGAGGAGGTTTCAAGGAATAGCAAATGTTCCAATGATAATCATTGCACTAATAATCACGTCTATTTACCGCAGATAAGTTGTTATATTAATCACCAGCACAGCAGTGCCACCTTGTGTAAAACATAAAAAAAGTACCCGGCTGTCAAAATTCATCGGGCCTACAAGACTCTCAAAGTCGTTAAGCTACTCAACGTTTTTCTTACGAATCCCACAATTACGTAAAACCAAATATGATTATTCCTTGCACATAAAGCACACAGCCGCCGTAAAACTTTTTTTAAAACAGATGAGATTCCATTTGAAATACTTGTCAACTGGAAAAAAATGTCATGACAAAGGACCCCTGAAGAATAGTGGACCCCAAGCGAGCTTTCGTCTGATTAATCAGCGTTCCTTTATGACGGTGAAATTGCTGTCATTTCCAGATGAATCAAGCATTGCATACCAGAATAGACTCAGACGTCATCAATAAAGTACATGCTAATAATTTCAGCCTCACTCCGGTCACACAACCTGAAGAAATCGTGCCTGTCTGTTTAAGGATAGGCGTCTATCTTGAGCCGGGTCAATTAGCGACGTTACATCCGTTCTGCGCAGCCGTGATATGATGTACTGATAGATTCCTTAAGGGGGGCAGAGGTTTATGACAGAATCTGATGGATAAGCAGGGATAAAAGAATAGTGGGGTTGGAGATGAAATGGGTGTGGAAAGTTTAAAGTAAGGTTTTTTTCTTTAAAAAAAATATATTATATATATATATATATATATATATATATATATATATATATATATATATATATATATATATATATTTATTGTGTGTATAATTTTGTGTTTAAGTCTGGAAAAGAAGTTAGACTGTAAGTCTATTGCAACAGTCCTTGGTCTATTGTCTAGTAGTCCATACTCCGGAACAGAAGGTGGCGGTAATGCATCAATGAGCTGGAAATAAACCGCCATTAAACTATAAGAAGAAGAATAAAAAGAAGAAGAAGTGATATGATGTAAACACCGAACCGGCAGCTAGGGTGTGGAAACCGGCGCAGTCGTTGCCAATATTTTCGGGTAAAAGGTTCAGATTTCGCATCCGCCTCAGTGAATGTTAAGTTTCACTGTATTGTGGGGAAAACTAACGTAACGAGGGCTGTACGTTTCTATAATGCATTTCCTTTTTTAGGGAATAGAGCGTCGCTTTGTAAGTCACCGCTCAGCAACAATCGCGCTGAAGCGGGCGCACAGTCACAGCTGCATTTGCGCCGCAGTAGCTGACATTTTTTTTTTTTTATTATTGTGATCTGGCTTTTAATAGTGAACGATTTACGGAATGGTGTGTGACGAGGTTATGACTGAGAGGAAAGCTTGCCATGTTTGAAAGATAACGTTAGCAAAAACTAGCCAGCTACGTTACACACCAGCAGTTAGCTAGCTAGGTAGGTAGCCAGCTAATATCTTTAGCTATGTACCGTATTTAAGTTCACAGTCTAGGGAGCGGGGCCTCGGCTAACGACAGAGAAACCGTCCGAAGCGGCTCGTTTTTCGCCCACCTACTGCAAGTTTGTTCAGCAATTAGCTTCGACAGCCAGTTCTTCTGATGTTAACGGAAAACCGGTGAGTCCTAACTTATGCCCGGCAAAAATCCTCCTAACATTTTATTGCTGAATTGTCAGGGTCGCCAACTTTCGCGCATTCGGCGTGAGTTTAAGCGGAATATTCACCTTCCCCTGCTGCGTGTCCGCAATTATTCAATCAGCGCGCCTGTAAGAGATTCTCAGGTGGAATTGAAGTGGAGGAATTGCATGGAGGTTTATCAGTTTCGCATGCGTTAAGCTGCTTTCACACCGGACGCGAAACGACTTTTTCGCACGGCAGATTACATTCAAAGTCAATGCAGAGATATCTGCATCTATGCATTGACTTTGAGTGTAATATGTCGTGCGAAAAATTCGTTTCGCGTCCAGCGTTAAAGCGGCTTTACGGTGGATTTCACCACTAGTAACATGGCAGTCAATTATGACTCAGGACTTATCAAGCTTTTCTTCACCTCAGTGGTTGAAGGCAACGGAATTGCATGAAAACGTTTCAAATTGACTTATTTAATTTAAACAATTTATTGTTGCATTGTGTTGATTAAATAATTGCGGACTACGACGATGTAACATGAATATGTCATCAAAGCCGCTTTCACACTGGACGCGAAACGAATTTTTCGCACGACAGATTGCATTCAAAGTCAATGCAGTTTCGCGTGTATTCGCGTCTTTGCAGCTACTCATACAGCTGCCGCTTCCCAGGGCTTGATTTGTAACATCGCTCGACGTCACTGGGTCGTTAATTCACTTGTTAGCCACTTGGCAAGTAAGCAAATTTGGATAAGTTAACTGTTTGGTTCTCATTTTCCCACTGAGAATGTCACTGTAGCCAGCTGCAGGGTGTCAACATTTGTGCTAATAAGTGTCTTAAGTTGGCTAACGTTAAACCTTTGTTTAACGAAACCAGGAACGGTCTTGCCCTGTGAAAATAAACGTTAGTTGGTATTTGACACTTGTTGCGTCCGTAGTTCGTTTGCTGATGCGAACACGTCGCCGGTGACCTGCATTGTTGTGCACGTAGTCAGCAGCTGATGCGGCTGTTGCGTCAGGCTGACTTACCCCCTGCTGATGTAGTCCCTGGGGGTGGGGGTGCTGTTTGCCTGTACTTAGCCCCACATTAAAGACTGTACTCGGAGTGCATTTACTATGGTGTGGCAGTTAAGCGCTAATGGTGGCGGAATCGGTCATTTTGTGATACTATCTGCATTTTTTTTTTGTTCATAAACGACCCATTAAGGGTTAGTAAAAATAACGTTGACCACCTGAAACTCAACCTGTAATAGAGTAAGTGCACGAATGAATGTTATGCAGAACGAGCTGTGAAACTCAGCATGGAGTTTAGTGTCAGCGCTGCGCAGTAGTAAAATATATTTGTACGTTTTCCATTATTATCACAGTTCTTGCTCCACTCGAAAATGTTTGTTTACTTGTACTTTTTGTGACAACCAGTGAGATTGGGACCCGGAAGTCGCATAACTTGCATCCTGCTCTCAGCTGCAGTTGGCAGTTGTGTAATACTTATTACACAATTGTTTGTGTGTGCAAAAGATTCAGTTCAAAATAACAGCTAGGTATTAATAATTATAGCAGTATCGTGGATTCCACCCCTGTTTGAGCTGGATCTCACTAAACTGGATTGCCTGTGGTCAAGGATGAAGAAAATGGATCACAGTTCATGAAATCTGCCCTGTACTTGGGGTAGAATAAACGAGGGCTCTTTCTCTTCAATGTCTTTAGTGTTTATGATGTGTCAGCATTTCAATGGGAAGGTCTGCTCAGGACACTGGAAATGTGCATGATCTGGCCACCACAGTCATCCTCTTGAAATTTGGTCTGCATCCTCCAGTCATTGATGAGACTGTTACGTGGAATGAATGCATTCAAAAAACTGAGATATTGAGAAAATGCTTTCAAAATGTATGTATTGACCAGTCAAATATTCATTTTGGACAGGTTGGTTTGATTATATGAGGATAACTGTCCAGTAGCCATAATTTGGTGACAATCTTGAAATATGGCAGCCATATCGATTATCTGTTTGGCTAATGATAATTTTTTTAATAAACAGCCTAAATGTGAACCACATGAAAAGCTTCACTTTTGTATCACCATCTAAACAACTTTGTACTTAGTTGCCCCAATAAGACCTGGTAGAGTGCATTTTGTTTTGGTTGGGCCGTCACCAAAGCTCTTAGAATTCACTTGGCTCTTGGATATTCTAGCTTTTGGCGGAGAATCCATGTAAGTATATGGTGCCAAAAATCCACCAGTGATTGGAAACCATTTATTTGAATGAGATAATGGCACTTTAAAAAGATAGAGGTAAGCTGTGGTCCTTTACCTGCATCTGAAGACAAAATGAACTGGATATACTTTCACATATTTCCTCTGCAGGAAACGAAGGCGCAGCTGTGGCCATGACAACGGAGAGCCCTTACCTCAGGCCAAGAGGTCAGGCACGGGTCACCTGCTCTTCTCTGAACCGGGGCGGGATGTCTGGGATTCTGAGGTTCGTAATGTTGTAGTTCAGTTTTTGAACCCTTCACTAGTTTTCGCTGCTGGGTAAAGGTGTTTTTTGCCGACATTATCTCCACTTGTTTAGAAGGGGCAGTGTAGGCTGTGCGGTATGCAAGTGCCCTTTACTGTATACTTATATTTTGATCTGAGAAGGTGAAAACAAGCATGTGATTTCTGTCAGTGCTCATATAGACTGCTGCCGCTTATCACTCCAGTTTCACAAATCGGACTCCGACAGTGAGGTGGAACAAGACGAGACACCACGGACTGCAGTTCAATCCAGTTGTATTTTTGGATTCCCAAAGTGGCCGTTTACAAATTTAAAAAATGGTGCATATAGAAGTATTAATCTACGTATTCCGCTCCAGGATGATGAGCTCTTCTCTGATTGACCAACACACAAACTCAAAAGTGCTACATGGGGGGAGGATGTGGGGATGTTTGGTAAGGTTGTGGGATGGAGCAGGGCAGAAGAGCTGGTTTATTTCTGACTTCAGAGGGTCTTCAGAGGTCTTGGTCTTCTCTGGGCTGTTGGACACAGTGTAGACCACTGAAAGGGTGGAATGAACTGGAGGAGTATTTAATGTAATGGCCAGTCTGTGGAGCATCCCAGTAATTCGCTGGGGTCACTGCTGTATAGCTGGACTGAAATTCTCCCTTCACTGAGCAACGATGGAGGCATTATCCAGCATGGCTGCCGGCCACAATCGCTGCTGACTAGATCTGCTTTCTAAACTTTTCTGTTTCGTCCATCCATTCACTAGAACAGTTCCTCTAAAAGCTTTTTTTACCAACAGAGAACCAGTCTGGTTCCAGATCATTCTCCAATTCTGACTGGGAACCAAAGAAACCAATTGCCTCGTGGCAAAACGAGGCACGTCGGCTGCAGCCCCAGCTCCATGCGCCATTCTGGTTTACTTGTTTGTTTTGACGGGTTTAGTGCTCGCCCACTGATGACATTCATACGATCATGATTCCTATTTGGATTTGACTTGCAAAGTTCTAGCTGTGATCTAATGTCGACAGCTGTGATTTGGTCAACATTCTCCAAACTTGGATTTCAAACGGGAACCATGCAGGTTTTTTGTTGGTCAAAAGGCCCCTTTTGTGGCCCCTCAGGTTTTGATGGATGCTTGTGGAATTTAATCCAAGGCAACGAATTTCATGGATGACAAGTTTCCAAACTTTGTTGCCGGTGGCACTACTGCTATTCACACTAAATACTGGCGTGTGATTGGCTGATGCGCATGAGGTTAAAGGTCAGTTCTGCATATCAGAATGTGCACTTCTGGTGAACAAAGCTGCCAACACACTTCCCCAACAATACAGGGCCAGGTCAGTGTACAGTATACAGCTGTGGTATTTGCGTCACAATGGAATTCCATAATTATACAGAGACACTACAAAACTGTTTTTTACATTGCGTCTTCAGAAGGAAAAAAAAAAGGTAATTCACTGGTGTTGCCTGCTGCATGAACATGCAAAGGGGAAACCAGTTTTGCTCGCTGAAACTGGAATTGTGTATCACAATTCAAATATTCTTGCACTGCCCTTGGCAAGGTTTAGACATTTTAATCGTGATCTCTCAAATTTATGGCAACTTTATGTAACAAATGCGGCCTATCTCCAGTAAAGGCCTCAGCTCAGAACTGAATTTAATGGCGTCGGTGCATTTGCTCTGGGGTCAAATCAAAGCACATTGGTATTTTGATGGACTTACCAGGAAGGCAACAGTGGTTAACAAGTGAGTTTTCTATATGTCCTATGCTAGCTTTCCTTTCTCCTTTATCTTTTTTGTCCACTTCCTTCTGCACTTTTTCAGTTTATTCTCCTCCTTTGCTGTATTGAATCTTTGATTTTGTCTCATTTCCTTTCCCTGTAGTCTTCCAGCAGTGACTGCAGTGCTACAAGCAGTCCAGAGGGGGCAGCAGGGAGCAGCGGAAATGCTGGCGTCGGCAGCCTTCAGTGCGGGTCGGACAGCAGGGGGAGCCACTGCGCTGGGGGCCCCTGCAGCCCTGCCGGGTCCTTGCACTCGGAGTCTGGCCCCATGAGCCAGGGTCCCTACTATCAGATCAATCGCATCCTCCGCGAAGCGCACTTCCACAGCCTGCACAGCCGGGCTCCGCCAACGGACGCATGACTCGCGTACCTTACTGGGGGGGGCAGAGAGGGACGAGCTCAGCAAGTCCTCCACCCCTCTGTAAGGTTTGAAGAGGGAGGCTGACGAGTGGGCCTATCACCCCACCCCTAATCGCACAACTTCCTGTCTGGCTCCCTCCGTTTACGCCCATTTCCTTCCAATAAGGGGGTGTGTCATTTTCAGATTTAAAAAAAAAAAAAAAAAAAAATTTAAAAAAAAAGAGCATCAGTGACAAGCGTAAATACCGTGTGCTAATGTCTCCATTTTGCTTTCACTTCTTACATTTTCTGGCCATGCCAGTTATTGTACTGTGTACAGAGTCGCCTGCAGTGCGTGAGTGGGTTTTTGCACTGACGGAGTACGGAGCTTTGCTTGAAAAGGATGGACAGAGTTGAGTGAATGGTTTTCCCTCACTGAAAATCACACGGCTTCATTTGCAGTACTCATACCGTTATTGTGTGACCTCCTTTTTGCGATATTGTGACGCCGCGGCCGACAGGGTAAGGCAGCCTCTTTATGGAGTGACTCATCCCGGTTCCCCGCAGGTCATTGCCAAAGCCAGTAACTCAGCAAGCAGTCACTCTAGCTTTACCTTCAGTTTGTGGCTGCTGTGATGGCTCCATACTGCCTCCTCTATCCTATCAGCTGTGTGAAGATTAGATATTATGGTAATGGACGTCACAGGTCTTCCATGTAGGGTACTGGGGCTTCAGGGTATTACAACTAGCTTGGGAGGATGGAAAGAGCATTCCTCTATTTTAGTCATCACTTCAGCAGCCAGGCTGTGCACAAAGATGTGGGACCGCTCACTGTCTCGGAGGGGGTCACCCTAGTTTGGCACTTTATAAAACATGGTTGGGTTTTAAATCTCGGCGCCGGTCTCTGTGCCGTACTTGAATCCCTTGCCGCCACTTGCCTGACCGTGTAACCTGGCCCTCTGCGGCATCTGAGCCAATCCTGCGCACTGAACACCATGCCCCGCCCCATCTCCCCCCCCCTCCTCCAATGGCTGTGTGAGGTCCCCTTGATTGACGCTCTTCAGCCAGTCCCCAGGAGTGGCTGGTCACTGTGTGTCCTGCCCTCAGAACTCTGGTCCCCGCCCCCACCGACTGAGTTCTGTGTGACATACTGAGCGCTGGCCCCGCCCCATCTTTCATCCCATTTGGGGTCTGAGGCAGTTAATGTTTTGTGATTGACACTGTGTTTAAACACCTGCAAAAATCAAGAGCAACATTTGTTTCATTAATATTGAGTTTTTGTATTTAGTATTGTACATTATGAACCTCTGGTCAGACATTGTAAGTTTAGAAATCTTTTTTTTTAAATCCACCTCTTGCATTTTGAAATAAAAATGGGTGTTTTTAAAAAAAATTGTGCTTTGTTTTGCCGCGTATGTGGTATAACACTGACAGAGTACATTTACTGGGTACACTTCTCGAGATGGCTAACATGAATTATCTTTTTTGTGCACCATTTAAACTGCTGGACGTTTTACTGAAGCTTGTTGCACTTCAAAAAAGCTGCAATGGGCAAGTGAATATTACTAGTCCAAGGTAGATAAATCATTGGATTCTCCTCAACTGAACTCAATAATTTTCTAATATTATTCTTGAGGCAAATACATTTTTATCCCCCGCCAACACGAAGTGGGAGGGGGATATAGGTTTGACCTCTGTCCGTCCGTCCGTCCGTCCGTCCGTGCGTCCGTCCGTCCGTCCGAGATAAAGGGGACAGCTTTACTCAGAAACTACTACAGATACAGTAACCAAATTTGGTGTGTAGCTTCAGACCATAAAGGCCTTGATTGAGTTCGAAAATGAGAAGCGCACGATTGGCGGGGGATGTTGTAGACCATGTCGACTTATTATTTCTCCTATTATTTCTCAATAATTTTGGGTTTACTTAAAAGCTTGAGTAAAACCTGGAGCAGCTCCTTTTACTTCAGTCCATGTTCCAGATTTGAAGAGGTGTCTGGTTTTACTAAGGCCTGATGTCAGGCTTAATCACAAAGCCAGCTTTCTTGGTATACCCCCCTGATGGAAGAGATCCAAACATGTTAGGAAATTATTACATTTATAAAAACATCAGACAATGACGTAAAATAAAATACAAAGGACGAGAAGCTAACTCAAAAGGAAGCCGAATTAAAGACATTAGACAAGACTTGTTTCAATAAATGAGAGTGGAAATGCAGATATTCGATGCTGAACGGACTTGTGCTCCTCTTAGCGGTGGATCGGAAAGCACTGTGGATGTGGTGTAGTGAACCTCAACTACCAGTAGATGTCAGCATAAACTTGACCGACAGGGCACAGCAAAGATCATCTTTGTTCCAAGAACAGTTACACAAATAAGTCATAAGTGCGTGGATGCTTCCCTGAAACCTCATCGATATGCACAGAACACTAACATTTTTTTTTTCCCAATCACAAATATTTGACGTTTTAATTCAATTTGGAATTTATTGGTCCCTTTGGCCTGCGGGGCAAATCAGCTTCCATATTACCTGTTTGAGAGTTGTGACTCAAATCTGTTTCACCATTTGGAATTTTGTGGTATTTTGTAAACCCTATTAACACACTCCCTTACTGAATGCTCCATTGATACTAATTGGAGTTGAGAAAAGGGCCATTCGCACTGAAGGGTGATGATTTCCAAATTGTGGGGCAGGATTGTTTGAAAATACCCTCAAATGGTAGATGAAAGTATTATCAGCCAAATATATTCCAAATTAAATTAAAATGTCACATAGTGTGTAAAAATGTCAGTTTTTTTATGAATGTCAATGAAGTTTTAGTGAAGTGTCAATAAACCTTTGCCTAACCAATACTGTGTACTTGAGAATGAGCTATTCACTACCTCATTTCTGAAAAAGTTAGGACACTATTGAAAAGGCAAATAAAATGGAAAAAAAGGGTATTTGAAAAGTCCATTCACCCTCTAGGGAGATCATAAAAAACCCATCATTTGATGTTTTAAATAGTGAACTGAACCATGTATTGAGCGCATTTGATGACTAGCAGACTAAAAAATTTGGCACGGGGGAAAATTAGGAGTATTGATGTGATAAGTTGCAATATGGTAATGTGAATCAGTTGATGTCAAACAGGGCATTATAGTGGAAAGAAAACCTCCCGGAAAGCCCCAGTCCCTCAAGAGCAAAGATGGGTCAAGGCTCACCAATCAGAGCAATGTTCCCCAAAGACGTATTAGAAGGGTTTTGGGCACTTCATTGCATTATACAATTAAAAGTTGGAAGGAATCTGGTCAAATTTCGGTGCGTAAAGGGCAAGAGCGAAAGCCACCTCTGAATTCATGTGATCAATGGTCCCTCAGACCTCACTGTCTTAAGAACTATCATGTGACTGTTACGGATATTGCAACATAAGCTCAGAAATACTTTGGTAAACCTTAGTCAGTCAACTCCATACAGTGCTGTCTCCCAGGATGCTAGAGTTAAAGTTTTACAATACAAAGCTAAATTCTGTCATCAGCACTGTCGAGAAGTGCCACCGACTTTTCTGGGCTTGGTGTTCTCTGAGGTGGACAATAGCAAATTTTGGGCCAACATATGCTTCCATACAGGCTTCATCTGTACAAGGGAGGTCTGCACTTTCCAGCAAGGCCACACCAATCCAGATTATGCACGGGTTACAAGTGCATGGCTGCATAAGTAGTGCGGATGCTAGATTGGTCCGCCTGCAGTCCTGATCTGTCCCTGACTGAGAATGTATGTCACACTATGGTGTGACATACATACAGCAGTGATGGCTGTGTTAGAATTTTGCAGCTGAAGACCTGCACAATGGAGTAATGGGGGGAAATTCCCCTGCCTGGACTTGAACCACTAGTGTCTTCAGTGCCCAAGCCCTCAATAAATGCGATTTTAAAAAAATTACGATGTTACTCTATAACAAGCAGTCGACAGCCAACTTTTTTATACTTCGATGCAGTCATCACATTGTATTATTTTAATATGCAATTAAATTAACATGTTGGATCATTGAATAATCTGTTGCTGTTCTGTTTTCAATGTAGAGGAGATGAGTATTTCATGTCAGTGCTTTTTGATTTTCTTTGAATTCTCCCTGTGCCTCAGTCTTTGAATCAGTGCTGCTCAATCAGCTTCTCTAAACTGACGATTTTAAGCAGGTTTTCTGTTCCGTTTGCGTGGGATAAGGATGGACATGCTTCAGTTTAACTGCCGATAAAAGATGGTTCTCCTTACATGTCTGTCGGTGTGTGTGTGTGTGTGTGTGTGTGTGTGTGTGTGTCTATACCTGAACTTGCTATGCAGTAAGGACTATAAAAAAATTAACCAATTATGAGGACATTTTTGGGAAGTCAGGACATGAGGCAGTCCTCATGAATACATTGGCAAACTGTGACTTATTGGCTCTTGTCACAGTTAAGCATAGATCAAGGGGTAGGCTGTAGTCAGAAATCAGGAGGCGAAGGTTTTGGTAAGGGTTTGGCTGAGGCGTGCCTTGATTATGGTTAAGGTTATGGAAATGCTGTAGTCACACGAAGAATGAAGGGACGTCAATTTTCTTACAAGGAAAAAATTACAAGGATGTGAGTGTACAAGGATGTGAGTGTGTGTATGTTTGTATTAGTGTGTCTGCTTTGGTGTTCAAGTGCTGCTGTCAAGATCTGGGGTCCATTGCGGCTGCTGTGGCCCAAACAGAAGAAGGTTCTGACCCTGATGTTACTGAAAAAACTCAGAGGTCTTTCCTTTGTGTCCGACTCAGCAGGCGAAGGACAGAGAGAGGGAGAGTGAGACCGAGGGAGGGTGGGCGGTCAAAGCATAGGGTTCCCTCCTGGGTGCTTTTCTGGGTGGGCGGAGGAGAGTGGAGTCGATGGGATAAATTGAGAGCCCCACCAGGGGATGAAGGGGTCTTCCTTGCCAGCAACAGTGAAATGGGGCGGGCCATCTTGACCAATCGGAGACCTGCTCCAATCCAGCAATGACATACCAGAGAAGGAAAGAAACCGGTGCTAACTTTTATCACCAGCAACTTGAGAATATAAAGTTTGCACCTTTGTTGCCTCTGGAGGGAGGTCGTATCTGAGATCTGGTCTCTTCGCTCGGGTGGAGGCTCCCTCAATTTTGCTGCTGAACTCCATCAACACCCCCCTCCACCCTCCCGCCATCACAAGCAGGGCACCTACCCACAATGCCCGGCATCTCTTTGAAGCACAGCACGAAGATTTCGCACTTCCCGTTTTTATTTACAGTCGTCTTGCCTCGCGGCCAAACTAAATCATTTCTCCTGTGGCTCAGGGTGATGCTGTGACCACAATGCCAATAAGGCCATCGCGTCGCTTTCTTTAGCTTCGCTTCTTTGAACATTGCTTTCATCCTGTCCCATGGCAGGCCGTTCGCTGTTATCGATACGCTTTACAACTTCCTCTTCATTTCTGGCTGATTTTTTTTTTTTTGTCTGGACATACAGACGAATATTCGCATTGCTCACAGCGGACCCGAGTTTCAGACAGAGGTCGACCTGAAGGAGGGTGAGATATCAGACATTCCTGATTACAGCTGCTCATTTCTCTCCCACTGACATCACTCTCTCACACGCTCTCAGTCTCTCCCTCCCTTTTATAATGTCTATCACACCATGCTATTTTCTCCCTCCGTCTTGCTCACTTTGTTTCTCGCTCATACTTTCTCTTCTTTTCCTCACTTATTTTTCTTTCACTCTTATTCTTTCCATCCCTTTGTTTTTTCATTTCTTCCACACATTCAGTTTAGAACCCAAAACAAACACTCACACGCAGGTGCTTGCAATGGCTCATACACACACACACACACACACACACGCCCGCACACCTACGCACATGCACGCATGGAAGCAAACACAAACGCGCGCGCACATATGCGCTTGTTTACAGAGGTGCATCAACAGCATGCACACACCGGCTCAAGCATGCACGCTACCGCTCGTATAGACACACACACGGACACACCGGCGAGCACACAGATGTTTCGGCACAGCTGCCTTCCTTATGGAGGTTGGAGCAGGAAGGGCCTTGGCAGGGGATGTCCGTGGTGATAAATGGCTGCTGTCGGAGAGTAGGGTGGGGGGGCCAGGGCAGGGCCGATTGGTCAGGAGTGCGCACATACACAGAGCTTTTTTCTGCTTTCAAACGAGCACCTTCTCCTCTTTGCCAGATCTTAACATTAAGAATTTCATAAATCCATACCCCCCCAAAAAAAAAATGAATATAAACAGACTGAGGTGAACCTCTATTTTGTTCTTCTTAGGATGCTAGCGTTTTTACCATCGTTTTTCATTTTATCGTCACACCCTTCACTCCACTTCTGTAAAAATCTTCCTCCTCCCTCATTTCCATGGGCACTATGGGCAACAGGACCCCCCACCCCCACCCCACACTTCTTCCTGCTTCCTCCTCCAGGAAATCTCCAGCCAAGCTTCGCATATTTGATATCGCCGCCCTTGACCTCGACTTTGTGAAAGACAGAAACCCCTTCTTCTTCGCCTCCTCTCTTCCCTGTCTGGTGCGGAGCTCCATATGTGGGACTGTAGATTTGCTGTCCCCAGCTGTGGGAGGCGGCAGAGTTTGGGGGGGGAAAGATTGGTGACATTAACGCGCGGTGGGTCACGATGCATTTGCTTCAATGTCTCCATTTTATGAGACCTTATTCAATTTCGCACAATGCCCAGCGGAGACGATCTACAGTAGGCTACTTTCTTTACAGGAAAACCACAGGCCGCTGAAAAAGGCCCCGGCTATTAATCAATTCACGGAAGAAAAAAAACGCACTCACCCCCGCACAGCGGAAGGCTCGGAAAGACACAATTCCACCTTTTATAACAAAAAAAAAAAATCATACTTAGTTCTCACGGTAGACTGAGTACTGTATACTCTGAGGTTTATGTGTGGCGTTTGCATGTTCCCCCTGTGATCACGTGTGTTTCCTTCCACTACAGACATGAAAGCCAGACTGATTGGAAACTCTAAGTTGCCCATAGTACGTGTGTGTAAGTGAATGGTACTTAGTCCTGACATTGTTGTGATGAGATCAGAAGATTGGCACAGCATAAACTTAAAGAACAGAGTTTATTGTTCCGTTAAAAACACAATCAGTCTTCTCCCTCTTCCTTCCCACCATCTATTCCCATCTTCCTGATTTTCCTAAAAAAAAAAGTCCCAGCTCCTTTTCCCAGAATGCTCTAGAAACAAAAGAAGCAGTGCTGACATCCCAGTGTAGGTGGTGCGCCAGTGGCAGAGATTGGCACTTTAAACTCATTATGCTTTAAGATCCCGCGGAGAGAGACCTCACAAGGAGAGACCATAAACTCTGACCTCACCCGCGCTGGGGGAGATTGATCACTGTAGGTACTGTACTTATGAAGGCATATGTGTGTATATGAGAGTGTGCTAGCTAGGGAGAGGGCCTTAATCTGAGTTTAGTGTGCATGTGTGTGTGTGCGTGTCGGGGGGTCCGCATGGGATTGTGTGCAAATGTGTGTCCTCATTAGACGCGCACTCAGAGTGAGTGAGTGCGTATATGAGGGAGGATGTATGTTCATATTTCTCCTCAGCGCCAAAATGCTCACAGTGTGTGTCTGCGTGTGTGAATGCATTTGTTTGTGTGTGTTTGTTAGGGTAGAGCAGATGTGTGGGGGTGGGGGTGAGATGGGCACGATGCAGAGAGAGGGTGCGGGAGTTAGGCTCTCCTTCAGGGCTATTGCTGTGCAGGAGGGGGTGGTTTGGCAGCTGACCAGTTCCTTTGGATCCCCTGTGAATCAAAGCACAGAGGCTCGATATTCTGCTCTGATATTCGCCTCCGTGTTCACCATGCGCAACTTCTTACAGCACGGAGCACTTATGCGAAAGAACGATTCCCAGCATTGCCGAGTACATTTTGCTTTTGACCATGCATGCCCCTTGTACACCAAAAAATCAACTTCATCAATCTGCTTTCCTCTTCACCCATAGCAGAGACAAGAAGCTGACGCCATTATCTGCAACAGTTAAGCCACGTTACACTACCGACCAAAGGTTTGCATCCTGCTCAAAGATATGACAGCCACAGTTTACGTAAACCTGCAACCCTTGAGCTACAAGCCCAGTTTCTTTAGTGTATATTTAGATAGTCGTCTTCATGTAAGTAAGTTCTGTGTACAGAGTTGAATATCTGCCTGGCTAATAGATGGTCTTTGGTCTGGCTCTGACTCCTTTTATTGCTTCAGCAGTTGCCCGTGAATCACACATTTCTCTCTCGCGCGAGTGTCACAAGACGGCCATTTTTTATCTGAGGCGGGGCGGTACGGCTCTGTCCAGGCCCCGAACCTCCCCCCAGCAGTGTTTAGATTTGCTGTTTTTGGACGCCAGGTCTGATCATGACTGTCACAGAGAGATACGGCCTGGATTGGGTAGCCACCGTTAATCTTTTTCTCTCCACCTCCCTATTAGCCTAATTGAGCCCACGAGCGGCCGGCGCTATCGATCGCTGAGCCGACCAGCTAATGAATTAAACATGACCAGAGAAACGAGCTTCGCTACCATGGCCTTACACTGCTCAACAGTGAGGCGAACAAGAGAGCTGTTGTATGAACAGAAGAGAGTGGACTTATCCGGGCATATTTCTTTCCTTTCCCTATTCATTTCATTTCAATCAGTGAGCACTGTGGTTCTGGGTTTAATCCTCGCAGTGTTTGTGCAACTTTCTCCAGGACCTGAATGAAGTACATTAGAGGTACATTAAAACTGTAATGAAAAGAAGTGGATGGTCACTAATGATAAAGATAGAGAATTACAGTTGGCTCCTTGGATTCCAGGGGCCCTATTACAGCATAGAACATCCATTTTCACATTCTAAAGCCTCCCTGTGAATAGTCTAGTCCAGACCTTGTCGAAGTTTTTCTGTTTCAGCTTTAAGGAAGAGAAACTTTTAAAGTTATGAGCACAGTGCAAATTGGGCGCCAGGGTGTATAACATCTGCAATGATTCTGTTAATAGGCCTAATCACAAACACATCCTCCCACACGTAGTCACATTTAACACTGCCGTTCTTACCCTTATCACATGCTGTTGAGGGTTTAAAATGGGAGAGCTTGAAATGTCACAACCTCAAAGCTTCGCAAAACTGAACAGACCTGGGGCCCGGCTGTAGAAACAGTTTAAAGAAACTTGAGCACTTGGACAGCTGTGTGGGGCGGGTCAGGTGCAAGAGGCGTTGCGATCCAGACGCGCTAACCCCTGCAACCACAGCACAGTTTACTGTCATCCTTCAGGCCCACCTGCACTGTAACGATTCATGGTCGCAGGGTGAAAATTCAGCACGGCTTTAATGGGCCAGGCAGTGCCCAGAGCCCATTTGTACATGACCCTCCTAGACAATGTCAGCTCTTAACAGCTGCGCTGCTTCGTAATTTCCCTTTAAAGTGTTACCCCTCTCAGCGTCGCTGAATATTTATGCTCCTGTATGCTTTACTTAACCTGGATTTCGAAGGCATGCACTACTGTACCTGCTGATGCGTCAAATATTCTATCTGTCTGGGAGTTAAAGGCAAACACAAGGCCTCTTGAGGTCACTTGTGTCAGCAGAATCCAGAATTTTCTTTAGTCGCTCTTTGTTGCTGACAAGTTGGAATGAGAGGGGCTGCACTACTCTGGTTGACGAGCATGGGACACTAATGACTGCTGCTTTGGAAATCCCCTACGAGGGGTTAGAAAATACCCTTGCAAATTAACTTAAAACGTGACTTAAGGACATTGGAATGTCAAGAAGTCGACCCACAGTTTTATTGTTCCTCATTTTCATACTTGGAATTTGAAGACACCATAAATCCAGCCGTTATAAATGTAGTCAAATTGAAGGCCTGTTACGTAAGATGCCCGACTCACACTGTGATGAGAATAAACACTGTCAAATTTGGAGAGGAACTGAGTACGTCAAAGCGCTCAGTCACTGGAGATGTAATTAAAAATCACACCCTGTGGTTATTTTGAATGATGTTGCTCTCCCTACTGTGAACTTAACAGAAAAAAATGGTATCTTACTCAGTGGCTAAGGGGTTCAACCCCAAATCAAGTAAAAGTTGGTATAGTATGTCAAATTGAAATTACAGTTGAAAGCAGTGATTTGTGATATATTGTTGTGTTTCTGTGAAAACAATGCAACAGAGCATTATTTTACATTTCCTCACATATTTTGTTGTTTTTTCAAAATGAACATATCAATTGTCATTCTTTTATTTTTATCTAAAAAAAAGTCTCCTATGATGAGCTCCTCAAGAAAATTGAGAACCTCGGCCGGATTAGGGACACCTCCTGGAGCCAGGCCTGGGAAGGGAGCTCGCAGGCGAGCGCCTGGTGCCCGGGTTTTCCCCGGGACCCAGCTGGGCTCAGCCCAAAGAGGCGACGGGGAGCTGCCTCCACGTGGACCCACCACTCAAGAGAAGAAGAGTAGGGGTTGAGTGCATTGTATACCTGTTGGCAGACAAGGGCGAAGTCCATTGTGTCCTGGGCCCCGGTCATGGAATCTGGCTACTGGGACATGGAACATCACCACACTGGTGGGGAAGAAACCGGAGCTTGTGCGGGAGGTTTATCGGTACCAGGTAGATATAGTCGGACTCACATCTATGTACATCTCTGGCTCCGGAACAAAGCTCCTTCGTAGGGGTTGGACTCTTGCCTTTTCTGGAGTTCCCTGACGTGAGAGGCGGTGAACAAACCTTGGGATACTTCTGTCCCTTCGGCTGAGTGCCATCATGTTGGAGTCCATCCCGGTGAGCGAGAAGGTCTCTGCAATTCGCTTGTGCGTTGCAGAGGTGAACGTGCTAACTGTTCTATGTGCTTACGCACCAAACAGCAGATCAGTATATCCAGCCTTCTTGGAGTCCCTGGGTGGGGTACTGGAAAAGGCGCCCACTAAGGATTTTATAGTTCTACCAGGAGACATCAACGCTCACGTGGGTAATGATGGAGACACTTAGAGGAGAGTGACTGGGAGGAAGGACCTACCTGATCTGAACTCGAGCAGTGCTTCATTATTGGATTTCTGTGCTAGTCATGGATTATCCATAACAAACACTATGTTTGAGTATAAGGGTGTTCACAAGTATACTTAGTACTAGAACACCCTTAGACAAAGGTCAATGATCAATTTTGTAATCGTTTAATCAGATCTGCGGCCGGATCTTTTGGACACTCGGGTGAAGAGAGGGGCAGAGCTGTCAACTGATTACCACCTGGTGGTGAGTTGGATCAGATGGCGAGGAAGACTGCTGGACAAACCTAGAAAGCCTGAACATGTTGTGAGGCTCGACTAGGAACATTTAGTAGAGGACCCCGTCCAGACAATTTTCAACTCGCACCTCTAGATGAGCTTTTCCCTTATCCCGGGGAAGGCTGGGGACATGGAGACTGAATGGACCCCATTCAAAGTCTTGGCCCTGAGGACCCCCGACTCGGCAGACTGGTACCGGCAGGCTAGAAGGACTGCAGCTGCGGGAGTCGCTGAAGCAAAAACCTGGGTTTGGGACGAGTTCGGGGAGAACATGGAGAATGACTTTTGGGTGGCCAACTGGCAAACGACTCAAGAAGGGGAGGCAGGGCTTCACTCAGGCTGTGTTCAGCAGGGGTGCGGAACTGCTGACCTCGACTGAGGATATTATCTGACAGTGGAAGGAGCGCTTTGAGGGACTCCTGTGTCAGGGAGACACACCCTCCATGGAGGAGGCAGGGACAGAGGACTCGGGCCAGTCATGGCCCAGTGATCTGGTGGAAGTCACTGTGGTGGTCAAAAAGCTCCACAGTGGCAAGTCACCAGGGATGGACAAGATTCGTCCTGAGATGCTGAAGGCCCTAGATGTAGTTAGGCTGTCATGCTTGATATCAAGGCGCAGCTATGGCTTGAGGGGTGTCCAGTTTGGTGGCCTCAGGATTATACGTATCTCAGCGGTTTGCAGATGATACGGCCCTGTTGGCTTCATCATGCTGTGACCTCCAACGCACACTGGAGCGGCTCACTGCTGAGTGCGAAGCCGTTGGAATGAGGATCAGCACTTCCAAATCTGAGACCATAGTTCTCTGCCAGAAAAAGGTGGATTATCCTCTTCAGGTGGGATGGGGGTGAGTTGTTACCCCATGTGGAGGAGTTCAAGTATCACAAGCTCTTGTTCACGAGTGTGGGTAGAATGGAGCGTGAGATTGACGGACGGATTGCTGCAGTGGCTGCAGTGAAGCGGATGTTGCACGAGTCCATTGTAGTGAAGCAGTGAGCATAAAAGCAAAGCTCTCGATTTGCCGGTTGATCTACGCTCCAACCCTCATCTATGATCACGAGCTTTGGGTAGGGACAGAAAGAATAAGATTGCGAATACAAGAGGCTGAAATGAGCTTTCTCTGTAGGGTGGCTGGGCTGACCCTCAGGCATAGGGTGAGGAGCTCAGACATCTGGGAGCGGCCCAGAGTAGAACCGCTGCTCCTCTGCGTCAAGAGGAGTCAGTTGAGGGGATTCGGGCATCTAATCCCGATGCCTCTTGGACACCTCCCTTTAGAGGTTTTCCAGGCATGTCCACCTGGGAGGAGGCCCTGAAGCAGACCCTGAACAACCTGAAGGGATTATATCTCTCGGCTGGCCTGGGAAGGGCTTGGGGTCCCGCAGGTGGAGCTGTAGGAAGTGGCCGGGGAGGGGGGTGCTTGAGCCTCTCTGCTTACTCTTTTACCCTCGCGACCCGGCCCCAGATAAGCGGCAGAAAATGAATAGATGGGGAAAAAAAATAGTGCCATAGGCACTGTAGCTCACCTGAATTGTTTATACTTGTTCAGGCTGTCAAATAACACCGTGAACAAACATTAGTGTTCTCATAGGTAGGAACACATGTGCCAAGGTTCAGCTTCATAGGTCTTGTGGTTTTGGATAAGAAGATGTTTCAACTAAACACCTTTGAAATTGGGTATAGTCAAAGTGCTGAGGTAAAATGGAGGTCAAATTTCAAAAATTCACATAACCCATCAAATCTGTTTTTGGCCTTGCTTCCATCTACCCATATACCAAATATCAGCTTAATCGCTCCAAACACTGCTTCACAATAAGTCCATATAGCATTTTCAATATGGCTGCCAAGGTTGCCATTTTTGGAATCAGATGGCAATGCCATGAACTAACTTTGGCGTCCTCAGGATTCCCTGAATCTTTCAATTTTAGTATGCAACATGGATGGTTTAATGTTCAAATCCCATCCATTCCTTCTTTGATGAACATTGTTTTTTAAACTTCTCAATGATTTTCCTACATATTTGTGGGCAAACTGGAATTCCGTGTCCAACTTTGCTCCTGAAGGTTGAGACCTTTCCTGGATGCTGCTTTTCTGCCAAAATCATGAGTACAATCCTGCTGAGATCGGCCGTTTTAAATCACATTGTTATTTATTTATTTATTTTTTACCTCATTACAAGTCCTAAATTGCCCCGATCCCAACTATTTTTTTTTTATGAAAAAGGGCCTGCATGGCAGGAACTCTGTATTTGTACAAATAAAACAAGAGCAATCCGAGATTTCTGATCTCCGCCAAAGGATGAAATTGATAGAAATGCAAATGCGGATCCGGATCATCACCAAAATGTAACGAAGTCGTCCCTGGACCAAGATCTATCTCTGGTAAAAATTTCATAAAGATCCATCCAGTAGTTTCCGAGAAATCTTGTCCACAGACAGACAAACAAACAGACAAATAAATAAATAAAATAACGGACCCGATCGCATTATCTCCTTGGCGGAGATAATTAACTTGACCAGACAAAACATTGAATCTCATCTTCATACTGCATGGACTGATATACAAATCAAAGTTAATTTAGAAAAAATGCAAAAGTCCAATGCGCTTCAGCCAAGTTTCAAAAGTGAGGAAAGGTGCTCAGCAGGACAATAAACATAGAAAAAAACTTTTACCTGGGTACTTCAAAAAGACTACCCAAAAGTAAAAACACTGGAGCACACTTAACAAATCTGAAAGTTTATTGAGGGGAAAAGATGACTGACGTTGCGACTTGCGTCTTCCTCAGAATCATGATTCTGAGGAAGACGCAAGTCGAAACGTCAGTCATTTTTTCCCCGCAATAAACGTGCAGATTTGTTAAGTGTGCTCCAGTGTTTTTACTTTTGGGTAGTCTTTTTGAAGTACCCGGGTAAAAGTTTTTTTCTATCTTAATTTAGAAATCACTGCTCTCAGCTTTTAGAAGCATTTGCCATTCTTTCCATACTTTTTCTGAATCGGATTTGTAGAGCCATGAGGTTTTTTTAATTTTTTTTTTTAACTCAACTGGTTGTTGACAAAGTCACTAATTAAAATGGTGTAAACTCTGTCTGTCGCTTTCTGTCTTTTGACATCTATAAATATTTGGACCCTTAACCTCTAGCAGTCATAAATATTAATCAAATTTGACAAAAATTGGTATGCAACGCGTAACACTTAAACTACTTTGGGACTGCATTTCGGCCCCGCAGGCCCTGACGTGGGCATTGCAGGGGAGTCAAATAAAAAAAAATGAAGTCGCCGATTCTAGAGGCATCTAACATAGACAAAGCGCTGAAACTTAACATGCAAGTAGTATGAAACATGTCTCAACAAATGAATGATGGGTTTTGACGAGGTCTGAAAAAATGGCCGTTTTGTGACCTTTGACATTCTTTCACCCATAAACACCTATTTGAATGACTCATAACCACTAGCAGCCACAATTATTGATCATATTTGATGAAAATTTTCATAAAACATCTTTAGAACGTAAACTATGATAAAAAAAGTCAATTTTAGCCCAGTAACCCACTCCCAAATGGGTGTGATAGAGTGGTAGACCAGTTAAGTTTCAGGTTCACTTGAACCTCTGATTTCACCATTGATCCCCTTATTCTCTTTGACACATACTCCTGGCATGGCTTAATTTTCTTTTACAAGATGAAAGCCCATTATTCCCCTGTTGTTCCCATTTAGCAACCCAAAACCAAGGCAGGTCTGCTTATAATTCAAAATTTGTGCATTTTTTCATAATGAATGCACACCATCACGGTGACATATAGTGCATGATTGACACTAAAAAGGACAGATGTCAAACTGAACTGAATTCCTAAGCCAAGGAATGCAGAGGAGCTGGATTGCAAGCCAGAAAACACAATCATCTGGAAATGCCCCCCCCCCCCCCGCCAAACATAGACGCAAATGCATCAGCCAATGTATCAGAACGGTCAGCGACCAATACTCTACTTATTGATCCTCCCCACCGGCAGCTTTGCAAAGCCAGGAGACCTTGCATTCACTAGAAATCCAAGGCTAAAGCATTCTTTTAATACCTCCTGCCCATTTCATTAATAATAGTGAAAGCTATTGTACCGTTTTACCTTGAAAAAATGAAAAACAAAACAAAGAGGCTTTTGAATTCAGTTTACTTCCCCCACTCCCCCACCCCCCATTCCAACTCCCTGCATCATACAGGCGCATACACAGACAACACACACATACACATGCCCACACGAACTCGCGCACATAGATGCATTTTTATGTTCACCACAAATCCTCCATGTTCTCTCTCTGACAGATGGACAGGGGTCCTCCTGGACATAAGTCTGCTTGGGGATAGGGGCTGATTTGGGTGCCCGGGCAGGGGTGTTGGAGGGCCGTAAACACAGGAGGGTTGGAAGTCCGTAAAGGCCACTGCAAATGTGAGAATTTTAAGGGACCTTAAGCTGACACAACAGCACAGCAGCATGAAGGCTAACTTTAGCAAAATGCGTCCAACATATCGACTCGAATGGACCTACACAGCAGCGTGCTGTTTTGGCAATGACCAGCAAGGTTTCCAGCAAGGCATGCGACCAGTCATTCACAGCGAAGTACAGAGCAGTGTCCGACTCCATTACAAGAATTTATGGGTTTTCACAATGGGGAGTCTGTTGGTAGGGGGGTCTTCACTGTCATGCAACTTGCTAGAGAAAAGTGTATTGTGCTTCAACTCAGAGCAGATACAATGCAGTCGCTGTGTTTTCTCAAACACCTGTACTTCACATCCAGTAAAAAAAGAATAAAGTCAACTCCACCGACATTTGTATAAACCTGAGTTTGTAAAAAAGCACAAATCGGACTGGAAGTATAGATTTATCAGTTATGTTTAAAAAACAAAGTAGCTTAATTGAATTTTAGCGCCATTATGTGGATAGGCCCTACATCACAGTATGTTTATTTTAAACCAATCTATATAAACCCTTACAGGGACAAGGCCTCGATGTGCTTATAATCAGAGGCGACCTGTGCAGTATCTGCAGCCGTACTCAAGGCCAGTAACTCTCAACCTCCTGCTCTGAGCACCCACTCGGTAAGTTGTTGTTGAATGCAATCTCCCGATGAATTGACGTTGTTGAAAGTATGTGCTCTGCCGTGCTGTAATCATGTTGATAGGCTTATTGTGACACAATTCAGGCTTGTAATGCTTCCATTTGATTTCATTGAACCATTCATTTCACACAGATGAATTCAGGTTTCCGCATCCTCAGTAAATAGAACCCACACGGCTTAACCATTCAGTTTATAATTGAATCATTTGGAAATTGAACCTCTCTCAGATTAAAATTTACACCATATGGAAAATTGCAAATTAAAGCAGACGATGAATTGAATCTGATTGAAATAATCAGAATGTGAAAACAGGACATCTACTTTAGGGAAGCCTTATTGGCAATATGATATAGCCATGTCTGATATGACGAGGCATTACCATGGGAAATTGCGCGTCAATCAAGCAAGAAGTCCAATAAAAAGCAATGAGTAGCTCGTTGTGATTGGGCTTGTTAGTGGTTAGAACGAATGCCGCGCACATCGGATCTGCGGGACCAGGGTTGCGAAACACTACTCAACCCAGCACAGTTACAAACCACTAGGTGGAGACAATCGGCGTTATTTCCCTCATTTTTTATAAGCCAGTCACTGTCGCTTTTACCATCTAGTTCCTTACGCCTCATCTGAATTTGGAGTCGTTTTACCCACGATCCGGATGACTGCTTCGGTCAGTTCACCTGACGGCGGTTCAGCGTGCGTTTGACAGGTACATGCATGTAGTGAGAAGGGGTTGCCGAGTGACTGACCAGTGAACCAATCACATTTTTGGAGGGAATTTTCCCTTTCGGTGTGTTACGAAGTCGGGGAATCTACCATAGGTTCTATAGAACCAAGACACGACAGAAATCACATTTTAAGCCGTAGAAAGTTCCTTGACGGGCTTCACTTCCCCTTTCCCTTTCCCTCTGATTTCCAGTCCTCATTGTCGGAGAGCGCCGGCAATAACCAGCCCCCGCGCTTCGTTTTATTGGCGTTAACCAAGCGCCGTCCTGCCCGGGGTTTGTTCATTCAATTTGCGGCTATTCATCATGCGCTGGACTCCCACAGACCGACGCTTAATGCCTAAGCACAAGTTTAACTGACAGTCTCTGCTTTAGAAAGACCCCTGTTGCTACGACGGCGGACGGACAGGACTCGTTGCTTTGCTTACCTTATGTATCCAAATGTCTGTTTTTTGTTTCTCCCCTCCCCCCCTGTGAATGGGAATGAAAGGTTATTCCTTTCGTGGCCCGTACCATTAGATAGTTTGTTGATAACCAGAGAAAAGTTAATGGGAAATGGCCCTTCCCGCATGTCCAGGTGTCGTTCCTCTAATAGCCTCGTTGGCCAGTATAGTCCGAATCCCTTTGGGTAAGAAGTTTTCTGACTGGCGAACGGGAGTTCTGAAGCCACGCCGCTCCGGTATTAAATACATCCTGCTATTCCGAAATGCATAATTTTGACTATTTTGCTGTGAAAAAAATAGGCTCTCAGCTTCTTTCGGGAACGGTTACGTTATTTACACCGGAAATAAATTGCAATGGGGCTGTCCCGATGTGATGTGAATGAGCGTGTGTACGTGTATGAGTGCGCCGTGACCTCTGAAGGAACTTGCGCGTCCTGGCGGTCGAAAAGGCATTTAACACAAACGTTTAATGTCAGATCATGGTCCCGCACCAGTGTGGCGCCTGAATCTCAGCTTTGCGCAGAATTTTTTTCATAGCCTCATTAGAGCAGGACTGCTTACAGAGCAATTAACCCCTTTTAAATGAGCCTTGCGGTTTGTGGTTTCCAGCTTTTGGGTGGCAAAGCTGTCGTGAGGAAAAAGGAGGCTGTTGAAGAGATGTTTCTTGTCGGGGTACAGTAGAGGGGGGATGTGAAGAAAAAGTGGGGGATGTAAGGAGGGTGGAATCAGGAGTGAAAACGAGGCGGTCACGGGCTGTAAAAAAGTCCTCATATGAGCTCTATGACTTTTATATTTTATTTGTATTATGCATTTGATTTGTTTATTTTGTGCAATATTCACATTTGCATTGGAAGGGCTTGCATTTACCTCTTTATCACACTTTTGTTGGGAAACTAAATGAACACAGAAGGCTGTACTGTACCTCGCAAGTTGGCAAATGAATGCAATACAGCAGTTGCAGGTGTATTTCAAGTGGGGGTTCTGCTGGGGAATGTAGTTTCGAGCTGGGGTCAGGGGATGGGATCTGTGAGGGAGGGTACGGAGGGCTATGCTCCAGAACCCATTGTGGGGGTGGGACAATCCGCAACTGGGACAGGAATCGCACACAAACAAAAGGCCGTGACCCCTCTGTGCTGGGTCACTGACCCCAAGCCAGTGCAGGGGTCAGCAGGAAACAAAAAGGACCCTGTTCGCGGAGAAGGGTGCGGTATGCCGCAGACGACAAGGAGGGCTTTGTGATCATAGGCCAGCAGGTGGGATCGGGACCTCAATCAGCAGCCCCCTATTCCTCTAAGCCAGAGCTAAAGACGGGTTTTTCTGGGTGCTCTATGATCTACTGGTGTGTACTGATGAGAAGGGGAGATGATGCTGTGCTTCAGTTATGCGCTTTAATTAGATAGCGCTCTGCACTGCTGATCCTACCATCTTTAAGGGCCTGCAGCCCTCAGGAAGAACAGAGCCTCCCTCCCCTTATACTGCAGCCTCACCATCCCTCGCAATCCCTCTCTGCTCTATTAGCTGACTGCACTGCTCTCCAAGTGGGGCTTAAACATATCCTGCAACCTTTGCCTGGGCAGCCAGGACCTATCAATCGAACCTCTCGAAAAAGCACCGCGGCCGCAATAATGAAAAGTGTTAGCAAGCGGCTTTAAATTGCTTGGAATGAAACAAAAGGCGGTGTTTGATTGGCAGTGGCCCTTATGAGGTGATTGTGTGCAGTTCACTCCATTACGTTTGGTACGGCTGGAGTTTAATGTTGGAGTTTTTGGCGAGCATGTCATTTGAGTTGGTTATTTTGGATGTTATTTGAAATTGTACTCAAACCAGAGTCAATAGACCGTGCGCTGCGGTCAAAAAAGCAACTGTAAGAGCTATTCTTTTCTCTTGTGTACTGCATGTGTAAAGGCATGGATTATCTTTACCATATTAGCATTACACATATGACCATAGCAGGGAATGCTTACTGGTTATCTTGCTGGAAAGTGAAATGAGATGACTGAAGGGGAGATGCAGTTTTGCCTTAGTAGAAGTGGGAGGCTAATTAATGATTACCATTGTTTGGTAAAATGGCCTCTTCTTTCCATTCTATTACGTTATTGTTTGTGTTCATTTGTATGCTGATTTACATAATAAAGGAAAACTGTCTATTAAAAACCCCTTAAGTCTCATTCCATGACAACTTGCATGTGCTGTTATCAAACCTCCACAGGTGCGTCAGGGCTCAAATGCATCACCTCATGGTGACCAGCAGGACAGTCCTCCTGCGTTCAGAGCAACAACATCCAGCTCCAAAATCTGAAGGTGCTATCATCATTTGGTACTGTAAATATCAAATCAAATTATTACACAGATTTGTGGAATGTCTGAGAAAAAAATCTGTTTTTGTGACCGCTGCTAGAGTATATTCATTCAGATGGAAACAATGGAATACTTTTGCAAGTCCTTTTTTAATCTCATATCCACTGTCCCTCCAAAAAAATTTCCAGTGAGCACCACAGTTCTTAAGCCTCTTTAGAAATATTTAGAAATATCAGATGCTAATGCTGGTATAGTTGATAGTTATTTAGCTTATACAGTGCATTGGGAAAGTATCCCTCCTTCCTAATTTCCTTTGTTTTGCAGATATTCAGTGCATGAAAAAGTATCCCCCACCCCCTCATCCTAATTTACTTTTTTTGATGTGCTTATAGCTGTTAATGGTTGCAAGAAATGATCATACAAAATGCAATATAATATCTGCGGAACATGAGGAATTGCAAAATACAGTCTTGAAATGATCGTTTTGTTTATTGAAGGAAAAGGTTATCCAACAGTTTATATCACCCATGTGGAAAAGTAATTGTAATCCTTAAATGCAACTGGTTGGGCCACCTTTAGCACCAACAAATGCTCTGGATAATTCAAGTTCAAACGACATTTCTCCAATATGCCCGATATTTTGCCAATTAGCAAGAAAGATACAAAGGTGAAAGTGTTTAGTATAAACGTCTCTCGTGTTCTGCTGTGCGCTCACCATCATGTTCCACGCCCAGGCAAAAGTATATTTTTAGGCTGAAGTCGTGCTGGTATGCAAAAATTGAAGAAATGAGGAAGAGAGCAAATGCTTTCTCATGACTCCGTAGTTGTTCGATATTTAAGCTGGCATAGTCATAGGCGACAGAGCTTGGAAATATAGTAACAGGCTATGAGAACTAGTTGTAGAACTCCATTTCTGAAAAAGTTAGCACATCATTTACAATGCATAGAAAATCAAAAAGGACTGTCAAGAAAAGTTAATTCTCCCTGTCATATACTGAAAACGGCAACGCATGTTGGTGTTTTCACATGAATTTAATTTCTTATTGAAAATAAACACGTTATGACTATAACAGAGTCCAAAAAAGTTAGCTAAGTTAAATGTTTACCGCTCTGAAACGTCACCGTGTCTTTTAACACTCATTCAGCTTTTGGGCATTGAAGACACCAGTTGATCAACTCAAGCAAGTGGTATTTCTCTCCGTTCCTCCATTATACAGATGTTCTGCTGCACAGTCATATGGGACCTTTCTTGCCATATGTTTTGCCTCATAGGGCGCCATGCATTCTCAGTCGGGGACAGATCCGGACTGCAGGCAGGCCAGTCTAGCACCGACACTCTCTGGTTATGTATGTATTTCTAATCTGCTTAGAATATGGTTTCGAGTTGTCTTTTTGTAAAATGCTGGGACATCTCTGGAACAGACGACGTCTAAATCGCAGCACGTGTTTCTCCAAAATTTATATGTGTTTCTCTGCATTAATGGTGCCCTCACAAATGTGCAAGGTAACCATGTCATGGGCAAAGTGGTTTTTGGACCAGACACTGATAAAAATTTGGGGTTGTCCATGTCGTTTTTGGTCCAGAGAGCACGCCATCTGTTTCTTCCAAAACCAAAGAAACGATAACTCGTCAAGTCCTCAAAAAATTGTGCCACTGTGCCCATCTGAGATTGGACAGAGCCCAGAGAAGTCAGCGGTGTTAATGGTTTTGCTTTGCATATTAAAGCTTTAATTTGCATCTGTTCCTGCTGTGATAAATGATGTTAACTGACAAGGTTTGCCAAAGCATGTGCAAGTCAATTTTTTGGTGTCTATAACGGTCGCATGATAGCTCATAAGATAGTGGTTTCTTAAGGATCGGAGATCTTGTTAATTCAGAAGTGGTTTTCAGTCTTCCCCTTTACAGACTGAGATTTGACTGGATTCTATTCATCTTTTAAATTTATGAGAGAGTGAGAGGCTCAGAATTCCGCTGATTTGTCTTTAGACTAAGTTCTCTCAGTGAAGTGTTGCGAAACTGTTTGCAGGCTTGAGTCTTGACCTGTCTTTGCCCATGAGGGACCAGGCCTTTTTTGAAGGCTTAATTTATACTGCAACACGATTAGTTCACCAGCCTACTATCACCTGTTTCACATCACCTGATTTCTTGTGACTTGACACATCATTATTCGTCCTAAATTGCCTCTGCCCTGACTTTTTTGGAGTCTCTTGCAGTCATTAAATTTGAAGAAAGAATTTTTTTTTTTTTGAATAAACAATTAAATTCAAAAGGTTAAGCATGAAATCATGTGTTTTTGTGTTTTCAATATAGTAGGGGCTATGAGACTTTTCAAATGTCCCCCTTTTGATTTTACTTGCATTTTCCATTATGTGCCAACTCTTTTGGAATTAGGGTTGTAGTTGCAGGCCGTCAGTGCGAACGTAACAGTCTGCTATAAGAGCCTGCATAGCTTCTAGCTACTAGAACTGGTATAGCTGTTAGCCAAGAGAGGTTATGTGGCTGTCTGCCGTTAGTGATGGCAGTGTTTTACGCTGTAGAGCTTGTAAAAATGTAAGTTGTATTGCTGGAATAATTGACGCTTAAAAGAGTCACTATGTTTTTGAGCTATTAGCGGTATAGTATAGCTGTGGTAGTTTGTCATATTTTTAAAGGTGTTCTTTATATGACTGGCCAGATCATTCTAAGATCATTTATGTGAACTATGAGGAGTAGTGCAAGTCTTGCAAGCTGACAGACGTCCATCCAGTCCTTCAGTCTTTGGCACCAGCTGTGTATATGGGAATGTTTCTAATGACAGCAATAACCTGTATTATGTTTTATGGTGAGATGGAAATCCAAAATATGGGTGGTTTGATGTGTGCGGTTTCCACATAGAGAGACACACTCAACTGTCATGGGACTTAGAGCTACTGTTATAATACACACAAATCACATGCCATTCAGGCACACACAAACCTGGCATACAGCTTTAAAAACAAAAGCCATATGGTATGGACATAAACATACGCTCTCATGAGTGAGAGAATGCACAGATGGCGCAGCGTACACGCACGCATACGCGCACATCCTCACGCACACATTTACATACTGGCAAACGCATCCCTTTCACCAAAAAAAAACGCATTCACATAGACAACCACATGCCCATTATCCCCCATCAACCCCATCAGCTAAAAAAAACTTTCACAGAACACACACATTCACAATTACCACCCCCATCCCCCATGTGCAACTGCCAGTGAATGTGCAATCGGCCTGTTTGTCACTCCCCTATTCTCCCCACCATTGAACAAGGCCCAACCGCACTTAACCAAGGGGAACCAATCTCTCCTAATCCCCTGCATCCTCTTTTTCCCATCTCTTGTCTCTAATGCACCTGAGTGCTTAGCTGTGGAATGCCTTTTTCCATACCTCCCTGTGTCTCTCCTCTCTCTCTCTCTCTCTCTCTCTCTCTCAGTCTTTGTTGCCCTATCTGTCCATCAGTTGAATTCCTCAAAGAAAGTTTTTATTGTCCGGTTGGAGGTTCGGAGGAAATTAAACCTTAGAATTGGGGGCGGGCACTGTGTAACCAAGTGTACCCCTTTCTCCAAAGGCAGACAGGCAGAAACCTTAAATGTTCTGGAATGTTCCTTCAAGTCAATTTCAGTTGGATGTAGCAGAGCCTGACTGAGGTGTGCTCTGGCCTCCCCAGTGCCAGGGAAAAGCTGTAGACTGCAGGAAGTTAACAGACTTCCATACGATCCTTTAAACCCGTGGTTCTCCCAATTCGGGACCCACTGTATTTGCTAGTTTTTGTTCCAACCACAATTGCACTCCCAGAATTTTAATGAGTTGCTAATTTTTCTTAATTACACTACTCATGATTATTGGGATTATTTACCCTTTTAAGCCACATTATGGCTGAAATAGTTATGCGTGTCCTGAAGAGCTCCATATTCAAATTGCACAATATTGCTAATGACTTTTTATTGCAGAAAATTAGGGAAAATTGTGACTCTTGAAAGTGAAGAACCAATTGTCTTCTAATTGGACACGTGGTCACTGAAGCTAACGATGTACCAGGTCAATAAGAATTCAGACAAAACAAATTACAATGTGACAAACCTGTTCAGTGTTATTTTCATGATAGCTCAGTGGAAAAAAAAATTGGAAAGAACTTCAATATGTGCCCAATTAGCAGCTTAGTGATTCACCTCAGTCATGAATTAGATCAGTCAAAATGCATTGCTTTCCCTGGCTTGGCTTGCTGGATTATTGCTAAATAAGTTCAATATGAAGGTGGGCCTTTAAACATTTTGGAAGACATTGCCATCTGTGTCAACATGGTTTAAGAGGGTGAACCATTTCTCAAGCATGAAATGCACACAAGTTAGAAACATTAACAGCTTTTCAATTCTTGGACTGTAATCGCAGTTGGAACAGACACCAGACCATACAGTGGTTCCCTAACTTCCCGATAACTGAGTTTAAGACCCACATCACTGAAACACATGAACTGGGGGTGGGGGTGATTGGTTATATTCACATGCCCAGATTTATTTATTTTTGTATCAGTTTATTTGACCGAGACGGTGAATATTTATGAAAGTGACTGCAAACATGCCAGAACTACCCAGAAGGCTAGTTTTCATTTGTAGTCCCTAGCCAGATGTTACAATAGACTCTCTAAAAGTAAGAGAACAATTAGAGGGCACGCCGTAGAGCGCATACCTCTACCATGCAACATATCTCTTCTTTTATGCTCCAGATCAATTCCAAAATGAAATCAACTCTTCCTTGGGCTACCACCTATCATGCTACAAAATTTTGTGTCAAACCGTTCATAACTTTTTGGCTTATCCTATTAACAGACAGACAGACGGATGGTCAGACCAACAAACAAACGAGGGAAAACACAACCTCCTTGGTGGAGGGAATCAAATGTGGAGCAAGCTGCAACTCGTGATTGAAGACTGAAAGAAATTGGCGAGCCACATCACAGAATCTTTACATTAATGATGATACAGTGAGAGGGGGGGACGGACGTAAGGACGTGACCGCAAGCAGGCAACGGCCAAAAAAGCATAAAGTACCTGGAGCAAGCAACAAGACAGCATTAAGCAGCATCAAGACTCTGGAAGCAGGCAAACCGTAGCTTACAAAAGCATGTAGTACATGAGGCATGCATCAAGACAACATTAGGATCTGACACTCCCTTCAGGATGTGGTGTGAGGACAGGCGGAGAGCTTCCAGAAATTTCCCATGGGCTCTGTAGCAATCGCTCTCGGTTCTCTCCGCTGTAGCCTGCATCTCTGCCATGTGTCTGCGTCTCAAGACACGCCCCTCCTGGGTTAACCTGGGGAATACGCCCTACCTGGTCCTCCCCCGGGGGACTCCTGCCTGTACGGCTGTAATGTCCTGTTACGCATACATCACTAAAGATGTGTGCTCGATAGCATGGGGCTTGGATTCCGTTAAATGAAATTTGTAATGGATAAACCAAATACAAACCGTTATATCTTTTTATATGGTTTATTGTGTCACGTACCCTGTAATTTGTCTTCAAGTGTGTCTATTATTATTTTTTTATTAATCATAGTTCTATTTTATTGCCTAACAATTGCCCTCTTCACCCCTCCACCTCAGCTGATTTGTTGTGGAAGTTCTGTTGCCGAATGGCTGCCTATAGCATCTCCCAGGTGAGTACTGCACAATGGTCGTGGTTGAGGTGAGTTTCCCGCGAATCACTGTAAAGGGCAATGAGTCTCAGTGAGAAACGCACTATATAAATACACTGATCATTGGTTTATTCATTCCCTGACCTTCATTTATGCAGGGCAGGTTGAATGAGCACCCATGCTCTTTTGATGCGACGCCCTGTGAATGACTCTCCTGGGGGACAAAGCCAGGATACTCATTCTGGCACGGGGAGAGCATGCATAGTCTGCACGGAAAGACTCTTGCAGCACTGCCTGTCTGCATCAGTAGTGCATTGTGCGAATGTGTGTTTCAGAACATGTTACACGACATGTAGAGTCAGGCATTTTGGCGGTGACATTTTAAACAGTTGTGGCACCAGTCTGATTTCTCGGGCGCAGTTTCTTGTGGCTGTCTATGCGTTTTGTCCTTCAACTTAAAAAAAAGTGCAGACTCCCCCAGCAGGGCTGGCCTATCAGAGCGGGACGAGAGAACTGTGATTTATTTAGTGTGTGTAGCGTGGAGTGCAGGCCGCTGGCGGACGATGCCAGAGATTCCAGCTAACCTAATTACAGGCTGGTGAAAAACTTGCGCTCAACTGCAATCGCCGGGTTGGAAAGTATGTACGCTCTCTCTCTCTCTCTCTCTCTCTCTCTCGTTCTCTGTCTCTATCTGTCGCTCCCATTCTCTCTCCTTTGCTCACCCATTCTTTTTCTTGTAACCTCTCACTCACTCACTTACTCTTAAGGTGATATTGTTAAAAAAAATAGTTAAATAAAACAATAGTAAATGTAATTTAGTAAATACCTATCATTTAATATTATTTTTATACATCAAGTAACAAATTGTTAGCATTGTGTATGAACGTAAGTAACGAAAGTGCTTGAATCGAACTTTATTCCAGAATTTGATGAAACGTCGGCTCGTTTCTAGTCTGCCTCTATTATTTCTTTATTGTTCTTTATTTTTATCCCGCTGCTTTTCTCTATTTAGCCTCTTTATGGCCTCCCTCTCTCGCTTTTCCTCCTTTTCTCACTCCCTCCTTTTTCACTCCCCTCTTTCTTGTCCTTTCTTTATCACTCTTATGCTTGTGAAATGAATTTGACGCTGCTTCAAAGCGGTTTTTCTGGCACAGTCGCGGGAGTAGAATAGGCATCTCTCTGTTGTCTGTCCTATCTACAGTCCCTCTGTCCTCTCCTCAATCTCTCCCTCACCCCTCCTCTCCTTATTTTTGTCTTACTTCTATCTTCATCCCTCTCTCACATCTTCCTTATGAACTCCTGAATGAAACGTCTGGATACAGAACAGACAATATAAAGGGAAGGCATTTCATGGGAAATCTTTCTTCCGTGTGTTTTCCTAGGCATATATAGCTTTTTGCTGTCCATGGATATTGCTAGTTGCTTGCGTCTTTATGGTTTTTTTTTTTTTTTTTTGGTTCACAGAGGGTGTGACGCCCTCTAGATCGCTCAGTCCTCTGTGTACTTGAGTGAAACCAGGGACAAATGTGCCGGTTCCGCCCAGTTCAATCCCTCCTTCTCATAGATGTGGTCCTAAGGGGGTTTCTTCTTTAACAGTCCAGGAGCAGCCTGGCTCGGTTCTGTGCGGTTGAGCTGGAATATGGCGGGATAATAAATGGAAGTTGTTCATTCCGACAATTTCTGCAACCCAGCTTTGTTTTTGTTTTTTGATTTTAATCTTATGGGACACAGAAAAAAAACGGTTGCTGTTTATTTTAAAAATGGGGATTCCTGCGTGCTTTGTCATTACGCTTGAGCCGAACGTCTCTCAAATCTCAGCGCAGCCTATTTTGAGTTGATCGCGACTCAAAGAAAAGCTAAAATTGCCCCGTAACGCAACAGCGGCGGGGTCTGCATGCACTCTGCGGAAGCCGCTGCCCACAGACACCGTCGACCGGCGAACCCCCGCCCTGTCAGCGTGAAATTAATCACAGGCACCGTGAGGCGTCCCAGCCAATCAGAGCAGAGGACCCCCTGCTGCTTCAGGGGTTGGCTTATTGAGGATTTTTTTTTTCTTCCTATAACCTTGTGTCGGCTTTTTATTTTGGCCCAGGCAGGCAACACTGCATATCTCAGACCGCAAAGTGCATCATTGCCCTTCTGCTACTTCTGTATTGTATCTTCATGCCAGTCTTCCGTGAAAACTAGCATACAAATGCAAGTGAATTGAAATCCAAGAGGTCCTTTGTATTGGTTTAGTATTAGATAAGTTTGCGCCGAGGGATGGGGTGTACTCGAACCACGGGGCTCCATTGCAGTGTCATGGTAAACGGTGTTGCACCTGTCCAAGGAAACAATTTTCTTATTTCTACACAAAGTATTTTGCAGTTTGTTGATGAAAACTGTCTGGGAAATGAATGAATGCAATCGACATGGAGAAAAGGCATGGAATTTGTGCAGAGGTATATTTAGCTCGGGCCCTACATTGCCTGTCCTTGAAAGCGAGGTTTGTGGTGCATGCGTGCGTGCGTGCGTGCGCGCGCGCGCGTGTGTGTGTGTGTGTGTGTGTGTTTGCATCTGTGGATTTGGTCAATTTAGGCAGCTGCCCTTCATTACACAGGTGCCCACAACCAACCACCATCATCCCCACCCCCACCCCCCCGACACACACACACAAGCTCAACAATCTAAATTGTAATTTGATTGGTTGTTAAATCATGGACAGTCACCGAATCACAGCTTTGCTGGAGGAGAACTGGGGCACTGCTGCAGGTTTAAAATCATTGCCGGAATTATCCGGAACTGTGTGAGAAATTTCATCGAGGGCCAGGAGCCTTGGGCACGGTCATGTTCGAGGCTTAGCGAATTCCAAATTGTAGTCACATAAATCACGGTGCTCTCCAGCATTCGCTCAAGAGCTGTAAAGCGGCTTAACAGTGGCTGATGTTGGCACCATGTTTTAGCAGTTAATAGGCCCGTGTCCTATTTCTCATGGCGGTTGTCTGTTACGGTTTGGGGCATCTCACTGAACCAGGGAGGTACCTGAGTAAGGCCAAGGCCTGCGGAGATCGGCACTCGCGTATGTTCAGTTGCCCCCCTTCCTTGGTTTTGCTCTCCTTCTGTTTTCGAAATGTCAGGCTTCAAGCTACTGGTATTTGCCCCTTCTCCGTATTTTTAGTTCATTGCTTCAACCAGTTAATGTTCTCAAACTGATTTTTGTTGATCTGCTTAGCCTATTCCTCTCTACTCTTACAGATGTCGAACACTGAGGTGTGTCCAAGCTCCCTTTTGCTATAGAAATCAAAGAGTGCCCAGTTACTCTCAGACTAGGTTTTATATCACCTAAACTTTACCCTCATTAACCCTACTCTTCATTATAATTCCTACATCACTTCATATTTTCAAATACTGCAACCCCCCCCCTCCCAGAAACTTCTGAAACAGATCATACCTTACCTGTGATGTTTCTATTACCTTCTCTCCAGCCCTGTCTAACCTCTACCCAACATTTAACTCCCTACTTTAGGCCTTATCACATCCTAAATACTGTATAACCGTAATCTCTCACATCACCCCCTACCTCACCATAAGTACCCACCATAAGTAACTTTTATCTCTTATGCCGGCCCCGTACCTCTCCTAGTGTTCACTAGCCTAAACCTCCTACGGCAGCACCTACTTCACACCAAGTGTTCAGCAGATATAATCCTCTGCATCACCCCTGCTTCACCTCAAGTGTTCACTAACCGTAACATCTCACATTAACCCTTATCTCACCCAAACCTCTGCTTTACTCCCTGCCTCATCCAAACGCCCCTACCCGCGACTCCCGCCAAACCCCAAACTCGCCCCATCCTTTCCCGACCTAACCTTACTCCACCCCTTTCCCCCTCCTCCAAACGCAGGGCTCTTTCATTGCAGTATGACAGCCAATGACTACTTCTCCCTGGAGCTCATTCCGCTTCTGTTGTGGATATGAAAAATATATTTTTACCCCAGTGTACTGGCCCCCTCAAGACCACTGTTGCCAATTTGAGCAATTTGTGGTTTGGACGACGATTGGAAAGTTTATTTATATTTTTATTTGTTTCCCGGAGCGGGAGCAAGCTGCTGCCCTAACCCAATGTACAGGTTGCGCATTTGGTTTTAATTGTGTCCATTTGGACCCCGTGCAAATGGAAAGCACATGGTAGACACCCCACCTGCATCACATCAGCTACTGGAGAGGGAGGGATGCGTGTGTTCAGAGTGTTATGCTATGACAGAGAGAGGGAGCGAGCAGGATGGAGCTGTATGGAGAGAGAGAGAGAGAGAGACAGAGAGAGAGAGAGAGAGAGAGAGAGAGAGAGAGAGAGAGATGTATTGGACTGAGTTAAAAAATAAGCAGAGGAAAGTCTTAGAGGCTGAAAGCAAAGAGGAAAAATGGAGTTTGACCTCAGCAAGGAGGGAGAGACTGAAACGCAAAGCGAGGACAAGACACTTATTGAGAATAAAAGTTAAGCGAGACTGAGGCAAAGCGAAAAGAGAAGAGATTGTTGAAAAAGAAGGACATATTGGGAGAGCTGGTATGAGATGGCGAGAGCTATAGAGAGAGGAGCAGACTGGATTGACGAAGTGAAACCGATTGTGAGAAATGAGATGGAAACGAACAAGAAAGGAAGATAAAATGTCAGAGACGGGGTAAAGGTCTTGTCAGGGAGATTGATTATCTGGTCTCCTTCATGTAAAAATTGAGATTTTGTCTCCTCTCTTAACGTGGATGCTGCAGTTCCTTACATGCTCAGTAGGAGGCGCTGTTGGAATGACTCCCTTTCTGATCCACAGGTTGGGAAATCAGGCAGCACCCAGAGAAAGAGATCTGTCAGCAAGCGTCCCACGGTTTAGACCAGAATATAAACATTTTCACTTCTCTCACCGTAGATTCTGTCAAAACATTTAGATCCGACAAACTAATTTCGGCCTCGTTCACTTTGTCCACAGCACTGACACAGAGGCTGCCTGTCGATCCTCCCCTCGACTCGGAGGAAATTGAAAGCGTTTAATGATGTTGAACAAGGAAGGGGAGATAGGAGTCGTATATCTCCGGAAACAGAGGAGTCAGCTGTGCTGTTACAGATGTGTCAGCACCTCCATTGACCATTAACTGAGCACTTCAGCAGCAAGTATAATGCACGCAAGGGGTCACGATGGCCGCCATTTTGGCTCAAATTCAGTGAGGCTATGAAAGGCCCAGAGCGGCATTCATGGTTGGTGGAGTGACTTGCTGGTCTGCAGAGTGCAGTTGAGGTTTGTGCATATGAGATAAAAAAGAAACATATATGCCACGTTCACCTGTGAATTTTGGATTTATAGAAGCATACTTCAAAAAAACTTTCAATTTATCGGCATGTGCACGTTGGGAAAGGTTCATTTTGATTTATGAAGTAAAAATCGTGTAAAAATAGGATATTTTAGACAATATTCCACTTCACTATTTTACTTGTGCAACATTTTTGTATGAAATCTACAAACTTTTTTTTAAAATAAATGAAGCCCCAAATTTGGGATCAGTCATATTTCTTTGGTCTGGATTTTTTATTATTATTTTTTTGGCATTTCCTCAGAGCTGCGTGTGTGTGTGTGCGCGCACATGCATATGTGGGACCGAAACATGGTTTGCTTCCGAGAGTTTGTGGATATCTTTTAGCTCTATTTATGGAGGGATCAGGGTTTAAAGCAGCTCCAAATCATATTGTCTTAAGTCCATTGAAAATCAGTTAGGTGAACTGATTTAAAAACTTGAAGTGTAGCACTAAATTCTTCTGGAAGCTCTTGATTTAATATATTTGTGTTGGTATCATAGGGAGCTCTCATGACCAGTTGTGCTAAATTTGGACTGAAATAAATTTTCTGCAGGACCGAGGTCTTCATGATTATTGTTCCACTCAAGGAAATGGGCAAAATGCTCAATTGTATTTATTTATTTATTTATGTTTCAAATCCAGTTCATAATCCAGTTCACTCATTTCAGCTATGAGTATCTTCACTGGACTGGCTCGGCGTGAAGTTAGCCTTTCAGGCAGTAGGGGGAGTTCTAACACAGAAACGCTCGCGATGCACGGGCTCGTCTTAGGGGGCAATCATTTCTGATTATTTATTTTGTTCCAAGACCTCCTTGTCCTCATTTGATTGTTTTCCTGGAAGTTACTGGTTTATTATTGAACAGAAGTAATACTGTTCTTCCTGTACCTTAGTTAATGATGTTTTTTTTTTGTAAGTATGAGAAACATTTGGGGATTGGGTGGAGGCATCTTGTTAGAAGTCTAGAAGAAATTAACATGCTGTGGGGAGAGGAGAGGGGTAGATATTGCTTTAAGTTTAAGCAGACTGCCCTCAGTACCGGTTTGGCCACTGTACCCCCTGCCTACTTCTCATTAGAGCGTCACCAGTCCCCAATGTAATTTTGTCCATTATCTATCACTGGATAACTAAGCCAAAGACATGGAGTTGATCTACGGGCTGCTCTACCTTCAGAAACAATGTTAAGGGAGGCACTCTACCATCTCTGCTCTCTCTCTCTATTCGCATCTGTTTTGTCTTCACCTCCCTTACCACTGATGTTTGCATATCTCCCCCTCAACTGTCGCAATAGCTCTTGTGCATATTTTTCACATTTTTATTGCCTGGGCTTGACAGTAGAACTTGGCTTTGTTCCCAACCAGTGCTGTGCCCCCTAGTGGACCCTCTAGGGAAGACTCACTGTTCTTAGTGTGGTTCACTTGAAAGGACCTGGGCAGACAAGGATCAGCCTCTATTCACAAGCATTTGTTTTTCCTTCTATTGAAAATGGTAAAGAAAGGGACACAGTATAGTACATGACCAAACCTGACCTCAGTAATCAAGGTAAATGCTGTGAACTACATTTCCCATGATCCTCTCCGCCACATTTTCACAGCAGTGGCCTGATTCATTGAGACCTCTGCAAGTAGCAGAATGGAAAGCAGGTGCGCTGCAACTCTATCATCACCATTGTCTCCTCAATTCCCACCCGGCCTTACTTCCTGTCCTGGGGGACGTTCTCTTTTTATGGGAACATGATAAGGATTTTGGGGGCATGTTTTCATGCGGTGCTCTGTCTTATATCCTCCCGAGCCTCTTCTGTTCTCCAGTCTGCGCTGCCTCTTTTATTTCTGTACTTTTGAACCACTCCCTTGCTGATGAGGGCCCCAGGGCCGTGTAGCAGCGAGCGAAATGCGAAATACTCTAGTTTCAATCTTCTGCTGTTTGTTAGAAAAATGGAATGTGGAGTGTTTGAAAAGAAACTTTGGGTATTTTCCCAGAATGCGCACCCTCGCTACCCCAGCCCCCACCCAGGAAATGGAGGTTGTTCAGTAGATATTTCCACAGACCCTTTTTGGTCTGACCTTAGGGGAGCAATGAAGAGGGTTAAAACCATAACTCGCAATGGAAAGAACTACATTGATGTTTCCCCCATTGCAATACTGATAAATCTCCTGTTACTGATATAACTTTTCTGATATGGCTCTTTTTTTACGCACCGCGGTAAGGTCAGCATCCCTCGTTCGTGCTGGTTCTGTTGCCCAAGCAGTTAATTTCCCAGAGTGCCCACTATATCTTCCTTCCTAAAATGTCCTTGTTGCCAGGGTGATTGATAGGCCAGAGTCGTGCTTTTTTTCTCACCAGCATACTTTGTGGCCTGAGAGCCGTCCAGGTTGTCGAAGAGGTTGGGCTGGTGTGAGATAAATATTGCAGGGCTGTGTGCTCCCAAACAGAGCGGACTTTTTATACTTTATGTTGTCCCTGGGGTAAAGCAAAACGGCCGGGTCAAGAGTGCCCCGATCAAATAATCCGTTAAGTGGTGCGATAAATGCGCATGGATGAAAAAAAAAATAATAATAATAACGATGTAAAAAAAATTGGGATCAAGGGCGGCTGTTAAATGCAATGAGGTCATGTGACTTCCGCAAATTTGCGCGTTTGTCCGCATTACCGCCTCTGCGTCTGCTGGGGTGCGACGTGTGAGAAGGACATAAGGAGGATGAGTAGGGTCAGAAGATGTGGTCTCCAGCCAGATGCACATGCACATCCGCGCACACACACGCACGCACGCACACACACACAGGCACTTTCACGCATACATACTCACACGTGTGTCACACCTTATATATGCGCATACACAAATCATCTGCAACCGTGTACTCATACATCACCCACCTGCACTAACATGCCCATGCACATGTCATATAAACTCAGGCAAATTAACACTGTTGGCCTATGAGCAAACACATGCACACGTGACGTCATATATATTCATGTATATCACATCTGCATGCATGTGCTCCCATGCAAACAATGTATACACATGCACATACCGATGAATAGGCAGAAAAATGAATGCGGGCGCTTATCACGCACACTGTTGCAGGTGTGCCTGCACGCACAAATGGATACACGCGGAGACGCACATCACATTTCATCTTCAGACCGCGACAGCTGTGAGATTAGAATTATAACCTGCCTCTCCGGCTTCTGGAATCCTGCAAAACAAACACAAGGGCTTTAACCTAAATAGTAACCCACCCCCTCACCACCCCACTGCTGCCTCAGTTCGTCTGTGCAGACAGACGTCTCCTGGGTTCATCAGGGCCATAGTTTTCACTGCCCCCCCCCCCCCGAATGCCCTGTCTTCAACTGGTAGCGCCTCGTGTGGCTACTGCAAAAACTGCCTGCTGTTTCATCATTTTCAATTCTCATCTACAAAGTGTTACGAGGACTGCAGCTCGGAAATTTCCACGCTGCTGTAGCTCCTAGATAAGCTCTGCAGAGACTGTGAAGTCCTGGGGATTGCACACACCAACCCTGGCGAGACCCTTTCAAATACACAAGCATGGGTACACCAGCGGCCTTTTACCGGACATGCTCACACAAATACTCCAGCTACGCACACATGGATGTGCTAATGGATGAGCACGTTAGCCGTTGTTAGCCAGCATTGTAGCGGTTAAGCGCTAATGCTAAGGGAAGCCCGGTTAATGCAGCGTGATGCAAACGGCTGAAATATATAATGGTTTTAATTAGCAGAGGTGCTGAAACTCCAGGGGGCCAGGAGCCAATTAAATACATGCTGATCAAACATCCCTCCCTCCCCCTCCGCCTCCACACCTCCGCCTACCCTCAGCACAGGCCCCAACCCCCTTCGTGTAGCAGCACCAGTTCCTTCAGGTGTGATCTCGCTAGATGTCATATCAATACAATGCTAGTATGCAGACAACCCCGCTTCTCCACAGTCGGGAGCTAAGGCTCTCTGTTCCTCAATTGGATGATCGTAGTCTCTGTCTGCTTGCTATTGGACAGAAGTTTGTTGGCCCAGACGACCACCTCCCCCTCTTCACCCTCGCTCATGGAGGACATCTGGGAGTCCAATAACTGAGGTTCCACTTCCTCAAATGAGCACAACCTCACGGCAGACAGAGGGTTATTATGCACACAGGGTTTAAAGTGTGAGCTTTCTCTCAAACGCTGTCCTTGGTCGAGTCACTTCGAGTCACTCAGAATGCCTACATTACCTTTAGCCATTTACCAGATGGTTACCTAGAGAAACATGTGCATCTTATGTAGTTTTTACATGCAAAATCCATTTATACGTGGATATTTACTGCAGCACTTACTTCCCCAGAATCAAGAATGTAGATGGGGAGTAGTTTTCTTACATTTGTGTAAGTGCGGTGGTCAGCGTACGAACAGAACAGATGTAAGTGGAGTTAAACATATTATCAGCATCAGAAATAGGCTCCCAAGTGCATCGGAGTAGCTTTGTTCTCAGAGTTCAGGCAGACTGACGGTGTTTCTAACTACATCCACGAGCCAGAGGCAATGATCTTTTTTTTTATTTTTTATTTTTTTAAGATACCCTCTTTTTACTTCCCCATTTATTTATTTAAAAAAAACCGTATTACCGCTCTGGCAGGGCGTTTGCAGTGAGATTAATTTAAGTCGTCGCGATTCTCGGTGTGCGCTCTTCAGAATGAATCCATAGCGCAGGAAACTAATCCTGTTCTCAGCCAGGTCCGAGTGACGTGCAACCGGTTGGCATTTAAATGCATGCTGTAGAGAGTGGAGTCTCGGGCACGTGATTCTGTATAGTTAGTATAATTACTGCCCTCAGTTTACGTTTAAGGGGTGCTCTCTGAATAATCTGCTATCTGAAACGGAACCGTTTTGTAATATAGTTCGTTTGAATATTCAAAAATTGGATTTTCCTGGTTTCTGTTTTGTCCCTGAGCCAAAGAGAAGATTGCCATTGTTCCTGATTCGATGGAAATGGGTGTGTTCATTTGCACTTTGATTGGGAAGATTCTCGGCCAGAAGAAACATTGTAGTGGCTTTTTATCAATGTTGTCAAATTCTCCTCATTTCATTGTTGAATAGCCAGCTTTTTTTAATAAAGTACTTGATCAATTATCTTACTCTGTAGCATTGCGATCACAGAAACTCTATTAAGTGGGACTTTATAAAGTCAGTGAACTGAAAGGCTGTCCTGATGGTCACCTGATTACTCCCACCCCTAGTGAAAAAGATATTTATGAAATTGCAAAAGTTGGCACTATTGCTACCATGAAGTCTCTGCATTTTGTGAGTAAGGCTGAAGTTTGAGTGTGAAACAGGCGCCTCTCACAACTGAACTCATATGCTCCATTTTAGCTGTCTTTCTTCAAAATTTGACAAGCAATGCTAATGTTTAGAAGGTAGTAACGCACAACAAATGAGTTACTGAAGTCTGTGTGGTGGTGCCAGTCACTATACAAAGCCTTATTTAAAAGCTTATACGGAACCTTACCCCAATTGCTCTGAGTCAGCAGTCCAGTGTGGCACATTCACTGGGGGTAAACTTGGGGTGCCTTTCATTTTGCTATCGTATCTCCTCGCTGGCCTCACTTGCATCTCTTTATCACGTCTTGGCTCCTCCCAGTGAGGACCTGCGGGAGAGATTTGAGGAAGTGCCGCAAGGATGGAGAAGCCGAAAACTGCGAAATGACAAACTTTTGTTCCATGAATCAACATCACATGGATTTGTGGCAAATAAAAGTCAAGCCACGAGATAAACGGCATCTACATAGGATGCACCTGTGTTTCCTTGCTTTACAGGGATAGTTCACCCAAGAATGAAAATTCACACATCATATACTCACTATGGTGGCCAACTAAGGTAAATAATGCTGCAATGGCCTTAACATCTCCACTTGGAAAAACCCATGCAGTTTTGAATGTTAGTATTCACTGACTGAAGAGCTTATTTACCCTCGTTGGCCATTGTAGTGAGGTCAACTTCTTCCGTGAAACTAAAGAGGGTTCCTAGCCAAGTGGCTACATTGGACATTTAGGCTAAAAACATGGTGAAAAGACATCTTTTCGAGTCAAATTTGAAGGTCAGGTCTTACAAACACTTGGATTACGCCGCACAAGCAGTGTGGAGGCATTTTGTATTTTTTTTTACGCTTGAAAGAGTGGTCACCACTCTTGGATTTGTCTTCAATGCTGTTTTTCTTTGTGACTCCAGAGTTATGAAGATGAAAATAATTCATGGATCCTCAGTCTTGAGGTAAGAAGATGATGAGTGAATTTTCATTTTTGGGTGAACTATCCCTTTAAGCTCCTTCAGTGGCCTCCTCTCTCCATGCTTCATGTCTCCTTGAGGTGCATTTGGAGAATTAGGAGATCCTTCCTCACGGTGGAGGTCGGACGATATCTAGGTCACGGAGGAGGAGAGGAGGCTAGGAGGCGTACATTAGCAGAATGAAAATTACCACCAGTGTAGAGAATGAAGTCGGTGGAGATGGATGATTGAGCTATTCTACTCATGACAGCTGTTGCCTGGTGCAGTGCCCCCTGTGGTGGGCCTGGCTCATTGCAAGTGAATGGATTAGAGATCCTCCTGAAACTCTGGATGACATCGCGGCCCTCCACTTTCCCTTCGGTTCCCTGCAAAACACAGACTGATGCTGTGGAGCTGCAGCCGTTGCATGCGTGCATGATGCCTGGCGTGCTCGGGCTCATTCATCACCAGTGAGCTGCGCACACAAAAGGAAAGCAGTCAGTCGCGCCATTTTCACCTTTCTCCTTCCCTTTCAACGTCTTTCTCCCACTCCGTTCACCGGCATATTCTCTCCCTGACAGTTTCTTTCTCACACACTCTATACATTTCCTGTCTGCCATCTAGCTTATGTTTATTACTGTTTACTATATTATCACATCTATCTTTTAAAAACGGCCTTTCGTCCAATATTTCTTTCACAGACCTGGAATTCGTCAGTATGCGCCCTTTGACTGAAATGTAAATGCAAGCTTTGCTAAGTGCCTTCAGGACTAACCGGTCATTACGTTTGTTAGCATGATTGTTGAACTCCCCAAAACTTCGTTTGTGAAGGGAGTGGGGGAACGCTCTTGCTATTATAGAATTTTGAGGATGACTTTCGACTGAATCCTAAACTTTGCCCGAACACGATTTCCCCTCAGTCCACTGTGTTGCGTAACTGGCACAGTGGGCAGTGTGTTCTGCGAGGCTGTTCTGAATAAAAATGATCAAATGAAAAGAGGCAGTTTCTCATTGCGCTGCATTGGTCAGAATGACATGTCACACATACTTGTCCTTTCTCTCGTCCCCCCCCCCGTCCCTCCATGAGGCCCCAGTGATAAATGACACTAATGAAGCTGATGCCGACGAGCTCACACACGCTGCTGTCCTTCTACCGGCCCGTCTTGGCCTGTGTCACTTCCTGTGGGCCTTCGAATGGAAAGAGGCTGGTCTTGTGCATGCAGTACGGTGTTGCCGCGGGACTGTCTGTGCGTGTTGCTCATGCGTCCGTGTGGCATATGTATGCGCATGTGTCTGTGTGTGCATTTGGGCATATTTATGTATGACTGCCTGCACATATTTGCTTATGGAAGAATGTTTGTGGTCTAGGTCTTGCATTTGCCTCAGTTTGTAGCCAGGCTAACGGAGGTGCCTCTCTGAATGCGCACTTACAGTTGTGACCAAATGTGGCGTGTGGACTGGCCAAGTCAGCGAGAAGTGCAATTGGCAATCTATATCCGACGAGGCGCTTTTTCCGTCATCAACGACTCTTGCTCAGTCCTTGTGAGAAAGCAAAATGCAACAGCAGCCTACAGTGACACACTTACAGCGCTGTCCGCAGACGAAGGCTTATGTGCGCCGAAGGAAGAAAAAGAACCGACCATAAAATTCTTCATTTCCGACTTTAATGTAATCATTAGCCTCTCAGCACGGGGCATTTATATGGCTGGTTGAAATGCAAACACAAATGTAGGTTTGTTCCACAAATCTGCAGTGCTGAAATTTGGCTCAGAGGTGAACATTTAGCATTTGAATGTTCCAAATTAACCCACTGTGTGGTGCAGCCGGCTAAACGTGACATCTCTGTGATTTTAGCTCGTTAACTGATATTTTTCTGTTACGAAAAGGAAGTGGATTCGGTTGTTAATTTGATGAATCCTCGGGGGTCCAGATGTTTTTTCTTCCTTTTAGTACAAATGGCATCCCTCGGAAATAATTCTGACAAGAAACAAAATAAAATCCTGGAATAAGTTTTCTCAAATAAATTTAAACAGTCTTTTATTAATTCATTTAATTATTTTGTGAATCGGAATAGTCTATATTAGAGGCCAGAAAATGGCAAGGGTACTGCAAAGAGAAGGGTACCTTCTTTTGTCCTTCCAATTGTTTTTTGTGGTAAAAGAAACATGAATGATTGATTTTTAAATGATGGATTGGCATCATTTTGGCAACTCCTATTAACATGATTGTGGCTGTAACAGTCTGTGTTCATTTTTAAGGTAAAACTTGCTTGGCAATGCTGCCTTATTTCCTTACATTGGACCATGTCTTTATTAAAAAATAAAAGTAAAATTTGTTCAAAAATAATATATCAAGTGTTTCTGCATAATTGTTTTCAGTGACTTCTACTTGAATTCAAAGATTTTAGGCCACTTGTATTAATTTCATTAATTATAAAGTACTTATCTCAGTAATTTGGAACCAGCTGAAATAACATTATTAAGCAAATCAAAACCAACTTTTTTTTTTTTTTTTGGAGTGAAAGTAAAGGTGCAAGAACACAGTGATATTCCTATCGGCTCATGTTCTTCCTGATGGATGATTATAAAACTACATTATTTTGTCAAGTATGCACTGTCCTTATTCAGACAAAAAGCAAAGAAAGTTGGATATTTTGAATGATATATTTTTGGCTTTTTTAACAAGGGTAGTCTGAAGTACGCCCTTGTAAATTCTTTGGATAAAGGTACAACTGCAATGCCCAACTTTAGGTTTGAACAGGCAGCCTAAAAGAAATAATACTTAAACCTCTACACCCCGCTTTCACTTTTAATGCTGCAGTATTTCCTTGCCTAGAATAACAGCTCCAAATGAATGATTTAGTCAATATGGTCTCAGAACTATTTCCTCATTATTATAATGTACTAGTTTCTCTGCTGCAACCGTGGAGTCAGAATACAATTGATGATAACAATTTACAAAGATTAATCTGTCTGCTGTTGGATGGAGTGTTAGTTAAGCACTGGTTTATTTAAGCACCCACTCTCATACACAGTTTGATATATAAAGGCTTTTTTTTCTGCTTCCGAAAGACTCTTAGGTTATGCATATCTTCTGACAATGAAATACATTATAGTGAATGGACACAATCTTACGATTGACTCGAGTGTTTTTTTTGTCCGCACTCCTGTGAAATGGCTATAATTTACCAAGAAAAGTATTAATTTTTCACATAATGAGTTTTAATTTTCAGAATTTTTACTATTTGGGTATGGGGGGTCTAACCAAGTAAAATTGATGATTGAAAGTGTTTGGCTGGACAGTTGGGGGGTGGGGGGATTAACTCAATTTCTACTCAAGTCTACACAATCTCGTTTCTGTGTTTCGTGGTCTCCAAGGATATCTCCAGGGCTGTTGCATTCCCCAAAGTCTCTTTGCACTTTTCTCTGTTTCTTCAATTTGTGTCCTCGAAGCAGTGGAAGGTGAGTGCAAGCAAATGAATGGACAAGTCTTTGAATGTGTCTGGCTTGGAGGACAACACTGCCAGCTTTGAGGGCAAAGTTTCAGTGTGAAATAGTCTCACTTTGAGCTTGGGCCTACTACGATATTGCTCTCTGTCATATGCATAATTCAAGGAGCGGAGCTGCTTACAAGAATAACCTGGAAAGGGAAAAAAATGGACAGACAGTAATAAATGAAGGAGCATTAATGTTACTGGCCATCTGTAAAACTACCATGCCACTGCTGAACATTTGCAGGGCTCTTTGAAACCCTGACTGGCTCTTGTTGTATGTTTTGCGGCTTTTGGAATCTTTATTAACTCTCTTTTTTGGGGGACTATTGAGGTATAAAATGGCTGCTACGAGTGTGTCTCTGGTCCACAGTATCTGGCTTGGTTGTTTGTATGCGATTCTCTTGAGTGCCCTGTAAGCACCATCTTGAAATTTACAGGCCGTAGTGTTATTGTTGGGGAGGGGTGGTAGGATGAGCAAATGCCTCTGAGGTTAGATTGAATCAATCCCCAAGATGTAGTGAAGCAACATGTCTAAAGTTGAATACCCTGTTTCCCATAAGACTCATTCTGTCTCACGGTGTTCAGATGCATGGTTAACTTGGTTCTGGTGGTTTTCTTAGTTGAGCCACAATAGTAAGAATAATAATAACAGCAACTATTATTATTGTTGTTGTTATTATTATTATTATTAACGTTATTATTATTATTATTGTTGTTGTTGTTGTTGTTGTTAACTATTATTATTATAAATAGTTTTTGTTTTATTATTATTATTATTATTATTATTAACTATTATTATTATAAATAGTTTTTGTTTTATTATTATTATTATTATTATTATTATTATTATTATTGTACCCTTGTCTCACCATGGAGGCCCAGTTTGCCCACGAAGCAGCTAATTAAGTACTTGATGCTAAATTAAAGGCCTGCTGCCGAATGATTCACTGTTACTAATAACATTGTTTGAAAACTGGTTAGCAACATACTTTACAGCCCATTTCCGATTTTCACGAAGAAAAAGGAAAATAAAATGGTGCCTTAAGTTGACGACAAAAGGAGTCCTAGAGTGTAAAAAGAGGTGGCAGCGGCTTGGTATTGTGACTCAGCAGGATTAAAACATGGTTTTATAATATAATATTGAACTGGTTCATTTTGTACCGAAGCAAGATGGATTCTGATTTGGTCACTGTTTCGACAAAATAGGGGAAATAATAAGGCCCTTCCCCTGTCAAATTGTGATTGCTATAGCAGCTCCTCTCCAAGAGGAAAAAAAAACGCAGTCAGAGATTAAGGACAACAAAGGACAGGACACAACTGGTAATTTCAAATGTTAATTTATTGCTTTTTACCAGCCATTTTTTACAGGCAGCCCCTGGTAAAACCGCGGGGGAGATGTTTGGCCTGTAACCCCTTTTCCAATCTATTGTTTGTATACAGAGGTATTTTCCCCTTTCTTGAGTCTCCGGGCTTGCGTATTTGGTGACAAATGCAATTGGCAAATTTGCTTTTTGAGAAACCAATCGGCATTGTGCTTAAGACTGAACCGGTCCTTAGCTTGGGGCACTGCAGCGCTGCGTTTATCTTCCACTTTTCTAAATCGAGGACTGTATGAGCAAAACTGCGGTGAAAATGAGCAACAATCGCTATCTGGATTTCAAGCAATCTGTGACGATAAATTAATTAATCTTGCTGTCCGTCCGAATGGAACTACATGGTGGAGACTTGAGCACCGTACCCTCAAGAGAAGCATGTTACGGCGCGTCTGAAAAAAACATCATCACGAGTTATTTGCTAAAGTGCGTCAGAAACATTTGAGTAACTTTTTCACAGACAGCCTACAATAAGGCAACAAGTCATTGTTATCTGGATCATAAAACGGAACTGTGCAGACAAGCGGCGAGCAGTAACTTAACCATGCAACTCGCATACAGGCAGGGAAACGTCTCAGCGCTGTGTCACAAGACGCCCCCGTCCAACAATATATCGGCCACAATAGGGTGGCCATTGGGATTGTTATGAATTTCAAATAGCTGACACCACTGTCCAAGGCCACTGTCAGCTATATGACTATGCGGGGCACTCTACTCGGTTTCAATAATGATAGCCTACCAGTTAACAAAATAGACCACGGACCACTTCTACACAGCGATATCAAAGCTGAAAAATATGAACGCTGAGAAAAACTATATTCGCCGTCTGCGATTAGCGAGGCAAGTTTTCGCCTCTGTACTTCCGCTACTTTGGTACAACAGTAATCTGGCAGGAAAATTCGACAAAGGTGCGCCTATGGTGGTAGATAATTACACAGCGATAGAAGTCCTAATGCATCTTGTTCGTGAGTGAAAAGAACCTTATTATTTATTATTATTTATTATGAATTATTTTAATTCAACGACCAACAACGACCAACGGGGGGGGGGGGGGTTGGGGGGGGGTTGGGGGGGGGGGGCGGCAGAGCAGGTTCTGGGGACACAAAAACTCCATTGACGGAACTAACGCGTAGCACTGAACAAGTGTACCGTATAACTATTGGAACATGGTGTCAATAATAATAAAAATAATAATAACAAAAAAAAAAAATAATTTCAGTGTGCATAACACATTTTTAATCTTCATTACATTTGAATGAGCTAATTAATCATAAAAAATGCTTCTATTTAAAGGCTTAATGTGCGCTGGCTTTATTAATTTGTTCGTGCAATTCTTATTCTTTGACTTCATATTTGAACATCAGGTATAGTAACTGTATCCTCGTTTAAAATTAAATAAATAAATAAATATAAATTCGCATTAACTCCCCTCAAACATCCCTGACCTGTGTAAAATGCTGTTTAATTTTGGGAAAAATCTTCGCGACAAATAAGCAGCCGTGCCTGAAAGCAGTGAAGTCACTTAAGTAATTTTGTCTATAGTAAAGAGTACAAATTTGCCCAACTATGGCAAAAGGAAGCAAGTTACCTAGAAATGTATGGTAGCCTACTTGCTTCCTTTTGCCGTGGTTGGGCAGAAATGCTGTAGCCAAACGGATTGTAGAAAAGCAAAAGCTGTGTAGTATAGTCGATTCAGTCCTTCCTCACATGGTAGGACATCTTCACCGCTGGCCCAAGATAATCTGCTGGTATCTGAAGAAGCTAAGGAGGAGACAAAAGCCGGTACCATTCAATAATCATGGCTGTGACCTACTTACCAAAAGGATTTTAAGACTTTTCGGCACGATGCAGGCCCCAGTTCCCTGCAAAGCGTCTTCAAGCCGCGGGCGACTAATAGATCTAAGCTTTAAAAAAAAAAAAAAAAGAATTCATTCGCAATTCCGGGAAAGTTTTTCTCAAGGATTTTATCAACAAATAATTTCTAAGGAATTGTTCAAATTGGCGTTATAGGCCTATCTGCCAAATGAATATAAAGTTTAAAACGCATGGCTGCAAACGGAAGCGACATTGTAAAATAATGCGCCTTCAAGTCCACAATGGGTGAACAGCATTTTCCTCTTAAAACCAAAATGTTGGCTACTCAGTCGGTCTGCAGTTTTGCCCTCAGCAAATGCTATTTTTTTCTGGAACCAAGATTAATATTCAAGTTTTTGAAATATAAGGCAATAAACGATAACCAATATATACAATATGATACAACCGATCAAAGTTCCTGTAGGCTATATGAAGGCAATTCCATCGCTTGTTTCAAGTTGTTCTGGAGATCCATTGGCAGGATTTCTTAGTTTGTATAAACGTGCTGAATACTTTGTAAAGTATATTTTCTTACATAATTCAAAGCTTAGTTCATATATCAAAATCTTCCGAAATGGCTGCCTGAAAATACCCAAATACTTTCAAAGGCTTGCATAACATGACCCCTGCTTACAGAGAAGGGGAACAATTGAATATAAATGTTTTAATAACAGTTGGCTTGATAATGTTTCATAATTTCATTCAGATGGAGTATTTCTATCCACTCTCTATAGGCCTACTAGGAGGTTTTGGCATTAAAAGCACAACTGCAAAATAATCCAGTCTATTCATTTTAATTGAATACGTTCTCACCTTTGACATGATATAAATTCCATGAATTGCATAAGGCACAATGTAAATAGTTTTTGTTGCAAGCCATTTCTCTAAAAATCATAAATGATTTATTTTGACTGTTGCCCATGCATTATGTTTATTCCTGGTTACAGTTCAGTGGAAGTTCGGAAGTCAAATAAATCGTATTAAAATGTTTTCTCATCACTTTAAAGGGCTTTAATCTCCTTAGTCCATGCTAACCTGTAGCCTATACGATTCGGAGTTGCCAATAAATAGTACATTTAACCCTGTGAAACCCAAATATAGAAAAACACACACATTTTTCTACCATTCAGATGTTGTTGTAGAAGGCCTTTGGAGCAGAAAATGAAGTTTTTTCAAAAATTTTATGTTTTTGAAAGTTTTTACAGAAATGTTGTAATATTGCTAAATGGGGAACAGAATCTCTTGTATTTGTACTCATTGTCTGAACAACAATACAGAACTAAGGATCCATTTGCAGGGTTTTGCTTTTGTCCCAGAACAGTTTAACATGAAAAATAATCTCAGTCATGTTGTTATGAACAGTCATTTATTCCAACAACAAGAACTGAACTTTGACATTTAACAATGATGGTCCCAGAAACAGTTCTTGTCCTCTGAAAAACAGAGGCGAAAATTGCACTTCCTGCATTGGGTATTAATATACCCTGTATACCCAATGTCTGCAGCGTCCTCTCTTCATCTTCATTGGGAAATGTCCAGTTAGGTCCTTGCACACATCCAGAGGGGGGCGGCACATGATTTCATGGAAGAGGGACCGTTTCGAATCCCATCACATGAGGATGGGCTCTTCCCAGCATTCAAAGGACTGGGCCCCAGTTGCCTGAAGATGGCCGTCCTCTCTTCGGAGTTTCGCATGTTGTGTCCACCTGATTTGAAAAGAGAAAAATCAATATTAATATTAATAATCAATTCATGTTCATGTCAAAAATGCATGAAGACACAAGTCGAAGATATCACAAACATGGCAAAAAGCAGAATTGGATTCTTACCAGAATGAGAGAGGATGCCAGCTGTGCCTGGAACTTTCTCATGTTCAGTATCTCCTTCTTCGGCATCTTGAGGGCTTGGCAGTGCCGCTTGTAGAGGAGCCAGGCATTGACCACAGTGAGGGTGATGGAGTGGCAGAAGATGTACACGTACCAACGCTGGGATTTCAGGGCGAACTTGTATTCGTCTGCGTAGATCTTGTATTTCTGACCCTTTGGAAGTGTGGAGGCCAGCTTCATCACAACATCACCTGACAATCCAAGTTCAGATGTGACTTGTATTCCATTGTTGCTCCCTTGGTAAACATCAAAGTCAGACATCATGCTAGAGATTCCAGCCCTCTCCCATACTTTGACCCCCCATGGGTGTGGTTTGCCTCGCATGTACTACTTGACGCTGCTGAACTTCCCCTTGAAAGGAATCATCATCTCACCAACAGAATTGTGCTCTTCTGGTACCACCTGCAGGCATTTCTCTCTGAAAGATTCAAGCCATGGTCTGAGTTTCCAGAGTTTGTCCCTCTTTTCAATCTCTGACACTCAAATTGTTCACAAAATGTAATGTTGTCAACAGAGATTGGAATCTGTTGCGTGACATCACATCAGCGACCGGGGGGTGTTGCGCATCTGCCTGCCAATACATACGGGTTCCAGCCATCTGTACGAAGCCCATGCTCAGGTACATGTCCAACACTTTCTGTTTTTCCTTTGTATTAGTGTTAACAGATCTTCCATAATTATGAACGCTGTACTCATTTGTATTTGTAGCCAGAGCTTGAATCTTGTCTTCTGACACAAACTTTTGAGAGTATTGCAGTGGTGTGTGGAGGGAAGTTACATCGTCTGTGACAGCTGGACCCGGAAAAATCAGTATTGGGACTGATTATATCCTTTTTTTTTGCCAACGATATCTGTCACGGTGCATGATGCCTTCATTTGATTTGGGCTCAAAGTCAACATTGGCTGGGCAATCAATAGGTTCCTGGTTTTCGTTGCTCACACAGGCATCGTTATCTGACTCCCCGTCACTCACATCGGTGTCGTCGAATTGGATGTCCACATCATTCTCTCCATTTTGGACGATTGCAATTACATCCTGCACACTGTAGCGAAGATCTCTCCATGCTGGTAGCATTCTGAAATCGAAAAAAAAATAAAATTGAAACCAATGTTTATATAAATAGCACACATAGCACTGAAGTGACCTGTTCACACATTTCACTGGTCACACAATACTGTATTGCCGACCAATTGTAAACTCTGATTATCATCCTAATGGGAATGCATGTAGCCTCCAACTTAAAACCACACCTTAGATTCATGAACATTAACATCTGTTCCAGAACAATGCAACAAATGCCCCTCCAAGCATCCCCCACAACTGCTTTGACTGTGAATTGATGGGGACATTTTCTTATCAATAGCCAAGACAAAGGTCAGACATGCACAAACAGAATTTCTTTGTTAGGAAGTCCTGCTTTCTGTGATAAGGGGAAAATACTGAGTATTGTAAGAAATCATTATAAGTAAATGAAAATGATTAGATGTGGCCATATATCTTTGCACATTAGTTTCTAAAACAATAATATATGTACTCCAATATAAGGGTAAGGGCTAGAATGTGTAAATCATGTGTAGTTTAAAGTTATGTTGGGAAAATTTTAATTGAAGTTCCTCTCAAGAAGTTCCTCTCAAAAACAGGGTTGTTTGGACTACCACTTTCACCCAACGTTGTAATATTGCAACAATTACAAAACAAGCTCTAGATAAAATGTAGGGCACATTTTCCACAGTAACAACATATATGTACATGTTCTAGACACTAATAAACACACAAAAAAATCTAAAGTATTTTCCTTACCTCAATCAGATAAATCGAGTCCAGTAAATCGAAGGGATGATGCTCAATCAAAAATTTAGAGGTTGTGTGATTTCTTGACCTGAAGGCAGGCCTTATTTGTATATATATATAACCCATTGTGAGACCGGACAACAGGGCCCAATGACTATGTTAATGTGGTTGAACCAAAAAAATTAACAAATAAATAAAATCATGATAATAATTATAGCTTTTTTTGGGGATAACAAAAATCGTTGTAATTCTGCCGCAGTGGGTCTTACAGGGTTAAGAAAAAGATTGTTAGAAAGTAGTAGGTCGCGCATTGAGGAACTGCCAAACGGAAAAAAAGGGAGGAGAAATACCTTCTCACGCGTTTTCTCGCTTCTAGCACCTACATAGCCCCACAGAGCGCCGTTGGATTTCTCACCCACAGTTTTTCCGCTTTCCGAATGAAATTGTTGGACGGTCTTATTAAATAATCCCTTTGTCCCAATTTACATTATGTCGAATAGCTATCCAAGCTTTCTCCTGGTAGAATTTAATACCGTGAAATGGTCTCCCTTCCCCCACTTCCAAACATCAAGCAGCTCCCATGTGAAACGTTTTCGTTATGCTCCCCCCTCCCACAAAACGTGTTAACTCTGGAAACGCGGAGCCATGAGATCGTCCAGTCATCGCGGTTCCTCCATAACTACACGATCCACTCGCACATTCCAGCCTCATCTTACCATTTAAGATTTAAGGTTACTGCACTCGACTACCCGCTGCTCTGCCGCGCTTGCGATTACTGTCAGAGACAACTGTGTGCAGGAGAACTTTAGTAGGAGTGGGATGGCGAGAGGGGGGGGGGGACCCTTACAGAGCTACGACACTCTGTGTGTGTGTGTGTGTGTGTGTGTGTGTGTGTGTGTGTGTGTGTGTGTGTGTGTGTGTGTGTGTGTGTGTGTGAGAGAGAGAGAGAGAGAGAGAGAGAGCGTGTGCGTGCATATTTGTCTTTGGTGGGAGAAACTTCCGAAAGTTTGAGGTATCCCCGGCGCTCAGAAATGATGTAGCCTTAAGTTATAATAAAATTCCGCACAGATGCTCAATGAGGATCTTAAAAACAGGCGAAGCCGCGCGTAACCACAGTCAACTTCACTCGAATTTACTCGCGTTGGTTTTATCCGCGGTGTTGCGCTGTTTAGTATTTGACAATGCAGAGTTTGAACAGTTTGTTGCACGAGAATTATTCGCACTTGAGAAGAATGTGTTGTGTCATACTGAATTTGGTTAAATTTAGAAATATAAAAGTTCATATTGAAGGTCATTCGCGCACAATAAGTTTCTGTACATATATTCGCCCCAAAATAGGCTATGGCTCGGCCATTCCCAGTGTGGTTTGATCCAAGGGGATTTGTTTGGCTTCCAGCCAATCATGTTTCTTAGAAAGGCATCTTAAATGTATTTTTGTTTCAGTGACTTTTGATCGTTAGTCCGTATGCAAGTATATAGTCCCAATAGTGGCCGACCATTATTTTTTCCCACAACGATATTTACAATGTCTAATCGCAGGCGAAATTTGGGGACAGGTGCACATGGTCGGTTGATGTGCACACATAGCGATCTATTGAAGGTAATTAGACCGGAGACATTTCAAATGAATCACGCTCAGGTTGCAGGCGCTGGTTGCAACCGACAACGGATCGCACTCTTCGTGCCTACGACTACAACAGATTTATTTGCGAGTACCAACATGCTCCCATCCCCCAACCTTCTGCACTTAGCACTTTAGTGAATAGATCACTTGTCTTTGTTCAAATGCAAATTGGTTTAAGACTTGGAAAATGAGAGAGAGGGAGAGAGAGAGAGAGAGAGAGAGAGAGAGAGAGAGAGAGAGAGAGAGATTTTCGTTGCGTATATCAATACTTTGGAAATCTCTGCCAGCACAAAATTTGCACGTATGATGTAGTCGCTTGCGGCGTAAGACATTCCAGAGTTGCCATCATGGACCGTGTAGCCAACGCCGAAGTTTGAAAATGAGCGTTACAAAGCTGCTGATTGCTACTTAACGGAATGTGGATCTAGAATCACTTAGTGATGGTTCACTTGCGATGGATGTAAGACACGTTTTTAAATCTAGAAACATTTAGTGCTCATAGCTCTGGTTGTCGGTGAAGCAGTGCCCCCCGTCATTCGACTGCAGGCGGGGCAAACACGGAGGGTTAGGGTCCGCTCGGTGCTTTTAAAATAGTTATCAGCTAACCCCTCTCCATTGCCTACGGCCAAAGGCGCGAAAAAGCTGCTCAGAATTTTTTTTCACCCCTACTTATGCTGCCCATTAATGCCTATAATTACCGAATTACTTCTATACTCTCCCTGGAGTTGGCCAGCCCAATTTACCTCCTCGCTCCCTCCGAACTTCCCTTACAAAAAAAAAGAAGAAGCATACATCAAGCTTATTTTTGAAGCAAATTTCAAGTATATTTCCCGACTTGTAAGTGTACTACTTCAATACTTCTTGGGGCGAAATTGTCCTATTTTAAGTTTCTAAGAGTTTATTTTTATGTGTGATTACTTGTGTATTTAATTCAAAATTTTTAGTTCATGAAAGTATACCTTGAAGTATACTGCACGTGAACGACAAAGATACACTTTATGAACAATTGTAATTAATGAAACTTACAGCCCTGTATTTTATAACGATATGGAGTCCAACGAAATGAGATAACAGACTATGCTTGGACACTCTTGTGAATGGACAGTTCTACATGGAAATATCTTAGGTTGGATTTGAGACTTACACATTCTGGCTACAAAGCAACTGCTTAACTCACAGCGCCACGGAGAAACTTGAACAATAAGTTAGTTATTAAACACCATACTTTCATAAACTAAAAGTATACAGAGGTATAAAGCATACTTTGATTAACTAAGAAGTGGACTGGTATTAAATAACTATAAGAATATCCAAGTAGCTCTGGGGTGCAGTGGGGAAAGCTGTCCCTTCGCAGTCAGAAGGTAGAGGGATCAGATGTAGCCTGAACGGTCTTTCCAATGCAAAGTCATCCATTCATATAAGAATGTGACTGAATAGTATGTGATTTAATTCCTGTGCATATTTAGAAGAGTTCAAAGGACATGGATATAGTCGTAAAATACTGGGCTGAAAGTGTTATTAATTATGTCAATGTTTTTTAAATGTATATACCTAATTTTACTTGCAGCATACTTCAGAGTATACTTTCATGAATTAAAAGAAGTATTAAAAGAAGTACAACATACACTACCGCTCAAAAGTTTGGGATCACTTGGAAATTTTCTTGTTTTCCATGGAAACAGGCATTAAATTAGTCTGAATAGGAAATATAGCAAATGAACAGAACATGCTGACATTGTCTGAGTTAGAAATAATGATTTTCATGGAAATGATGTGTATGTACATCAAACTTTGCCTTCATCAAAAAAAAAAAAAAACACCTTTTGCAGCAATTACAGCCTGGCAGACCTTAGGCATTCTAGCTGTCAATTTTTCAAGGTAATCTGATGAGATTTCACCCCATGCTTCCTGGAGCATCTCCCAAAAGATGGATTGGCTTGATGGAGGCTTCCTCTGTACCATACGGTCAAGCTGCTCCCACAACAGCTCAACAGGGTTCAGATCCGCAGACTGTGCTGGCCACTCCATTACAGTCAGAATTCCGGCTGACTGCTTGTTCTTTAAATATTACTGACACATTTTGGAGATGTTTTGGGTCATTATCCTGTTGTAGGATGAAATTGGTCCCAATCAAGTGCTGTCCACAGGGCATGGCATGTCTTTACAAAATCTTGTGATAGCCTTCCTTCCTCAAGGTCCCTTCCACTCAGTACAAATCTCCTATTTTATCACCTCCAAAGCACCCCCAGACCATCACGCTGCCTCCACCATGCTTGACCGATGGTATTAAGCACTGTTCATTCGTTCTGCGTCTCACAAATGTTCTTCTGTTTGGGCCAAAGACCACAAACTTGGACTCATCTGTCCACAACACCTTCTTCCAGTCTTCCAGTGTCCAATGTCTGTGCTCTTTTGCCCATCTCAGTCTTTTCTTTTTATCGGCCAGTCTGAGATATGGCTTTTTCTTGGCAATTCTGCCATGAAGTCCAGCGTCCTGACGTCGCTGCTTCACTGTTGATACTGACACTGGTGTTTGACGGGAACTACTTAGCGCAGCTACTAGTTGACAACCTGTGAGGCGTCTTTGTCTTAATCTAAATACTCTCAGATATTTGTCTTCTTGCACAGTTGTGCATCGGGGCCTCCCACTCCTTTTTTCTGTCCTTGTTAGTGCCAGTTTGTGCTGCTCTCTGAAGGGAGTAGTTGACAGCATGGTAAGAGATTTTAAGTTTTCAATTTCTCGCATTGAATAGCCTTCTTTTTTAAGCACAACAATAGACTGATGGGTCTCTAAAGGAATTTCTTTCTTTCTGGCCATTTTGAGCCTGTATACAAACAAACAACTGCTGATGCTTCAGGTACTAAACCAACCTCAAGAATCCCCTGCTCCCTTTTGTGGTCCCTTATTAGTTCAATTAGTTTTCAGCTGTGAAACACAATTGCAGAAGGATTTTCTAATAATTAATTAGCCTTATAAAATGCTTAAATTGGATTAGCAGCCATACCAGGAGATTGATGCAGAGGACTGACAGTTGCTGATAATAGGCCTCTAGGCAAAAATGTAGATCATTCCTTGAAAAATCACCTGATTGATTGTTTGTGAAATGGATAAAAATGTTTGTGAAATGGAAAAAAATTGTTTGTGAAATGCATGAAAATTTATTTTTCTTTAGAAAACAAAGACATTTGCAAGTGATCTCAAAATTTTGAGCAGTAGTGTATGTACCGGTCAGTTGTGGTGAAGAAGGAGTTGAGCGTAAAAGCAAAGCTCTCGATTTACTGGTCGATCTATATTCCAGCCCTCACCTATGGTCACGAGCTTTGGGTTATGACCAAAAGAACAAGATCACAAATACAAGCAACCAAAGTGAGTTTTCTCCGTAGGGTGGCTGGGCTGACCTATAGGGATGAGGGGAGGAGGTCAGACAGCTGGGAGAGGCTCAGAGTAGAACCGCTGCTCCTCCGCATTGAGAGGAGTCAATTGAGGAGGTGATGCCACCTGGACACCTCCCTTTAGAGGTTTTCCAGGCATGTGCATCTGGGAGGAGGCCTCAGGGCAGCTCAGGACATGCTAGAGGGATTATTTCTTTCGGCTGGCCTGGGAAGGGCTTGGGGTCCCCCACGTAGAGGTAGAGGAAGGGGCTGGGGAGGGGGGCACTTGGGTCTCTCTGCTTAGTCTGTTACCCCTGCGACCTGGCCTCGGATAAGCGGCAGAAAATGGATGGATGGATGGATGGATGGATAGAGATATGCTACAAGTATACTTGGGAAATGTACTTGCAGTGCACTGATAAAATGAACTTGAAGCATACTAATTTTTGTAAGGGTTTCTACATCTTGTCCTTTGTGCAAGAGAAGAAGTAATATGTTTTGAATTGTTGACAAGTGGTTTGTGAACAAAAGCCTTGGTGCCTTAAAGCCACAATAATAAAAATGTAAAAAAAATCGATGTACAGCTAAACTCTGCACACAGTGAATGGGATTTGCATAGTGTTTGCCCCATAAATACCAGTAAACATTCACTTTCAGCTGTGATGTTGCCTCTTGTTCTGCGTAGGATTAGCCTTTTCTGCACTTAACCTGCTGTTATGGTCTTTCTTTAGGACCGTATGTTTTTTTTTTCCCTTTTTCCCCCTTGAGCAATAGGCAAGGTTCCTATTAATATTAGATCATTACACTTTGTACTTTTCTGAAGTTGAATGTTGCTTTTCTTGGTAAAATCCAGCCACTTCTGCAAGTTGCAACTGACCTGACTCCAGCTGACCTCCTGGGCATTTCTGTGGCAGTTTCAGAGAAGATATTACCCTCCATTATTATTTCCCTAATTAGCAGCTCAAGTGTAAATGAAAGCCTAGTAAATAACCTGGGTTATGCAGTGTAAATGAAAGCCAGAGATTTCCATAGACTAGGGAGAAAAGAAGACTTCAGTTTCTCTGCAACCTCTTCAAAAGTATGTCTGGCATTAGCTTATTTACTCCAGTGTGAGTGTTACAATTCATTGTTGGGCTGATAAATATTGTATGATATTTTAAAATTCTGTTTGTATGGGCAATGCCCATTACTTAGCGCGAATAAAGAATGGCACATTTTTGATTTTGGAAGTGGTTTGTTAAATGTATTGCTTTGAACAGCATTTTTGTGTCACACTTCATTTATTGGTGGCCTTTAACTCTCCCACAGTATCCATGGATGTCTCCTCGAGTGAGTTGTAGAGTCTGATTTTTTGGGAGATTCCTTAAAGTTTTCCATGTTGGTAAAAGCCATATTTGGATGTAAAGGACTTCTCACGGCTCATCTTTTACCTTTTATTCATGGACAATTCCTATGCTGTTTAAAAGTCTTATTGGGCATTTATAAGTGTTTGAGGAACATTCATATTTACCCATCCCAGCTAAAGTATATCTCTGAGTGAAATGTTACTTGTGTTAAACATTCCCTTGGTAGTGATGTCAGTGTCAGAAATGCACTGTGGAACACATCAGTGCTTGTTCATTGCCTGTCAGTCAGAACTGTTCAGATCATGTGTGCTTGCAGGTTGTTTTGAATAGTGTGAATTTGTCACAGGAACGCCATAGCTACAGCACCCTCAATAATTATTGGCATCCCTGGTAAAGATGTGTTAAAAGCCTTAAAATGAGTTAAATTTTTATTGCAGAAGCATACTCTCACACTGAAAATTGTAGAAAAATCTAACCTTCAACTCAAGTGAATTTCAAGGGAAAAAAAAATTCCTGACTAATAATTATTTTTCATAAAATAACCTGTTCCACAATTATTGGCACCCCTAAAAATTCCTAGGAAATAAATGTAATTGAATTATTTCTGTCATTTCTACAGTAGTTTACAAAGTTGATTAGAGGATCTAGGCACATTTAATTAGCAATTCATCACTTCCTGTTTCCCTGGGGTATAAATATGACGTGACATAGAGGCCATTTCTCTTATCCACTTTTCAACATGGGAAAGACAAAGGAACGCGCCATTCAAGTAAGGCAGATGTGTGTCGACCTTCACAAGTCAGGCAATGGCTACAAGAAAATAGCCACTCGCCTGCACCGGCCCATATCTACTGTCAGAGGAATCATTAAGAATTTTAAAACAACTGGAACAGTGGTAAACAAGCCTGGATGAGAACGCGAGGTTATTTTGCCACCAAGCACAGTGAGGAGGATGGTAAGAGATATAAAAAGTTCTCCAAAGCTCACTGTTAAAGAATTGCAACAAAGCAATTCTTGGGGTAGCATCTTGGGGTCACAAAGTCTCCAAAACAACCATCAGGCGCTATCTACATGCCAACAAGCTGTTGGGGAGGCATGCACGGAAAAAAAACCTTTTCTCACCCACAATAATAAACATAAATGTCTGGAGTTCGCTAAGCGGTACTGGGAATTCAACTGGGACCCTGTGCTTTGGTCAGATGAGACCAAGATAGAGCTTTTAGGCAACAAACACTCTAAGTGGGTCTGGCAGAACACAAAAGATGAGTATGCAGAAAAGCACCTCATGCCCACTGTGAAGTATGGGGGAGGATCGGTGATGCTGTGGGCCTGTTCCTCTTCCAGAGGCCCTGGGAACCTTGTTAGGGTGCATGGCATCATAAGCACTTTGAAATACCAGGTCATTTTAAATCAAAATCTGGTGGCCTCTGCCCGAAAGCTGAAGATGGGTCTTCACTGGGTCATTCAGCAAGATAATGACCCTAAACACGTGGCCAAATCTACACAGAAATGGTTCACCAGACACAGAATCAAGCTCCTCCCATGGCCATCTCAGTCCCCAGACCTCAACCCCATTGAAAACCTGTGGAGTGAGCTGAAGAGGAGAGTGCAGAGGAGAGGACCCAAGTTGCTGGATGATTTAGAAAGATTGTGCAAAGCGGAATGGTCAAAGATCCCTCTTTCTGTATTCTCCCATCTTGCGAAACATCATAGAAGAAGATTAGGCGCTGTTTTGTCGGCAAAAGGGGGTTGTACAAAGTGTTATCATCAGGGGTGCTAATAATTGTGGCACTCATGATTTGATGTAAAAGAATTATTTCTTATTGTGGGATTTTTTCCCCACTGAATAAATGCTCTTGAATTAAAGGTTGGATTTTCCTCTTTATAGTCCTACATTATTTAGAAAAAAACTGAATTTATTAGAAGCTAAAGAACACATCTTCACCAGGGGTGCCAATAATTATGGATGGCAGTATATTAGCTGACTAATGGCGTGGGACCCAATGATTGTGGTGTTAACTACAGTAATTCAGGCTCGCAAAACAAACTGGCAAGCAAATTCAACTTTGTTGGCTATATTTGACAGGTAATTACAGTATGTAATTGGAATTACATAGAAACCAAATGATTATTGCAAGAAATCTATACTGAAACTGTCAAAATGAAAACCATGTCAACCTAGAGTGTGGACATTTTAAGTGACCCACATTGTGGTAGTTGAGAGAGAGCGGGCAGTAAATGAGGATGGTTTGCCAGTCATGTGCAAAATGTTTGTTTTGACAACTGACATTTTCTCCAATTATTTCTTCAACTAAGTCTGCCTTTTTGAGCTTTGAGTGTGATGCATCCAAATCTTTGTATATCTGTCTCGGTTCATGAACCTTGAGTCGAGAGATTGCTCTCCTCTCGCTGACTGCAAGTTTGTTAGCGGTGTCCACATTTTCTTCTGCCATGCACAATGTCCAGCGCTTTTGCGCTCTCCAAATCTCGCTTTTTCACGCCCTTAAACCAAAAGGGTCTGTTGAGTTTATCACTACCCCAGGCATGCAACTAAACCGTTGCTTGGCTGCCTGGTTTTAAAACCAAGTAATTTATTAAACTACCAATTTAGTTCACATGCTACAGTAGGCCTACAAAAGTTTGAGGTGCACAACTAAATGGTTTCCGGATCTGTGACTTTAGTGCCTCGGGTCATAATATCTAAGATGATTTTAAGATAATTACCCAATATTCTTTATTAAGTTGATATACACTACACAGGTAGTAGTAGTAGTAGTAATAGTAATGGTAGTAGTAGTGTAGTAGTACTAGCACTAGTAGTAATGTGTTTGTTGTTGTTGTTGATGTTAGGACAGGTGAATTATTCTCGGAGAGGTTGTGCTGCAAAAGTTATTATTTAGTCTGAACCTCAACTTTTGAGAATATAATTTATTTACCAAAAATATGTAATTATCACCAACCAAACATCCAAGACTGGCCAGTTAAGGCAGTTAGAGTAACCTGGTCTGGAGGACCGTCTTCCCTCCAGCATTGCAGCCCCCTAGTCAACGCTTGACTTGCGATCCCATCTCCCCATGTGTGATTTTTAGGCCTATAATTGTTAAAGAGAGGCTTCAATTCTATAGTTCTGAGAAAAAGTACTTGCCCCCTTTCTGATTCCTTCCTTTTTTGCATATTTGTCATGCTCATTTGATCTTCAAACAAAATGTGATACCATGCAAAGACAAACTGATTGAACACAAAAGTGCTGTTTTTAATGATAATTTCATTTATTGATGAAATAAAGTTAACAACCCCTCCTGGCCCTGTTTAAAAAAATAATTTTCCCCCTTGGTTACTCTGTGTGCTAATTTAACAACTTAATTGATAATTGTGCAAAATTAGACTACAAACCACCCAGGCTTGATTACTGCCGACCGTGTTGAATGTAACTCCACTTAAATAAATCTTTCCACTATGAAATTGGGGTAAAAGGCATCACACTGTGTTGCAATCAAAAGAAAGTCCAGAAGTGATGAGAAAGAATCATATTGGAATATATCAGTCTGGAAAGGGTTCCACAGCCATTTCGAAGGCACTTGGACTCCAGCTAACCACAGTGAGAGCCATTATCTACAAATTGAAAAGACTTGGAATCATGATGAATCTTCCCAGGGGTGGCTGGCCTACCAAAATCCCTGCAAGAGCACGTCAACAACTTATCCAGAAAGTCACAAAAGAACCCAAACAAACATGCAAGGAACCGCAAATACAGCCAGCGTTCACCATCCCAGCATTGGCGTTCATAATACCGCAAAATTATATTTATGAGAGAGTTGCATGCTGAAAATCACTACTTACCAGGAGGAATGTGAGGCCTTGTCTCACATTTGCCAACAACACCTTGACGACCCCTGAGCCTTTTTGGATTACGTTCCGTCGACTGAGTCAAAGGTCAAACTTTTTGAGAGATATATGTCTCATTACATCTGATCTAAGGCAAATACAGTATTTCACAGTACAAGGATAGTTACTAACAGTCAGTAGCGTGATGGTGTGGTGGATGGTATTCTGCATCAATGCTTGGGTGAAGTGTTATAATTCATGGTACCGTGTACTCTATTCTCCATCTGAAACTCCTGAAGGAGAATGGTCATCAATCTGTTATCTGAAGGTCAAGTCTAAGTGGTTTATACAGAAAGATGACAGTCTTAAGCAGAAGAGCCAGTCCACCTCAGTGTGGCTCAAGAACTCTAATAGGAAGATTTGTGTGATCTCATCAAAGTCCTAATTTTAACTCCATTGAGATGATGTGGGCAAAATTAGTAGAGGCACCCAGGCTCAACTACTGCCAATCCTGTTGAAACTAGCTCTACTTAAATCAACGTTTCTGCTATGGATTGGAGGAAAAGATCTCACTGCAATCAAAAAAAAAAAAAAAAACATCAAAAGTGTATGGGAATGGGTCAGTCTGGAAATGGTTGCAAAGCCATTTATTTGGCTCTTGGACTCCAGCGAATCACACTGAGAGCCAATATCTTCAAATTGAAAAGACTTGAAACTATGATGAATCCTCCAAGGAGTGGCTGGCCCATCAAAATCCCTCCAGGGGCACATTATGCAAGAAGTCACAAAAAAAAAAAACAGACAAACATAGAAGGGATGTTAAATAAGGCCAGCATTCATGAGCTCACCATCAGCTTTTGTAAGACCACCCACAAGGAAGTTGCATGCCAAAAACTTATTCTACATAGGAAGATTGTAAAAACGTGTCTCACATTTGCCAAAAAAAACCTTGGCGATCCCTTAACCTTTTGGGATAATGTTCTGCTAGCTGATGAGTCGAAAGTCAAACTTTTGAAATATATCAATCCCGTTACATTTGACATGAAGTAAAAGCAGCAGTCCACAATACAACCTTGTACAAACAGTAGTGTGATGGTGTGGGGGATGATTTTCTTTTTTTTGCATCAGGGCTTGGGTAATGATTCACAGTACTCTCTATTCTGTTCTCCATTGGAAAATCCTGAGGGAGAATGTCCAGTCATCAGTTTGTGATCTGAAGCTCAAGTCCAATTGGGTTATACAGAAAAACAACAGTCTAAAGCAAAGGAGCCAGTCCTCCTCAGAATGGCTCAAACAATCAAAAACTAAGATTTGTGTGGTCTCATCAAAGTCCTAACTTGAACCCCATTGTGATGCTGTGCTAGGATCTTAAAAAAGTTGCTCAGACTCAAAACCCTAATATGTCTGCATTAAAGAAATTTTGAAAGGAGCAGTTGACCAAAAATCCTCCACAGCGATGGGAAAGACGGACCTGGCAGTTGTCATAACCATTTTTTTGCAACTGTTGCGGCAAAAGGTGGCAAAACCAGAAGTTTATCGTTTCAAGCACTGTTTCATCTAAACTTTAAATTGTTGTCCACTTAAATGCCCTGATCTGGGGTTATCTTATTTTCACAGTGCATCCTGATATAATGATTTCCTCAGCAAATGGTGTGCATGTACCTGGCAGATGATGTTCAAGAAAACTGGACTCACTGAAGGCGACCCTCTTACCCTGCCCAAAGGTCCAGTTCAAGTGCTGTTGTGACTATTATAAGTGCTTGGACAGGAGTTAGAATGGGCAATATGACTGGTCTGCAGCTACAAAGCCCCACAACCAGCAGAGAGTGATGCATTGTGTTTTGATACATTCCACAGGTAGCCATCAATAAAATTTTCTGCGACTAGTATCGAAGTAGCCCTTCTGTCAGTTTGGACCACTTGGGATTGGCTTCGTTGCTCTTGCATGTTAATGAGCCCTGGGCGCTCGACACTTGTGATTCATGGTTTCTCCCTCAACCGTTCGCTAATTGCTCACCACTGCTGTCTTTGTTTGTTAAAGAAAGAAATTTGGCCCTATAATCCCACCCGAACCTGGAATATCCAAACTGTGAAATATAGATAAAAATGCCCCTATGCCATCTTGGGTGGGCACTGACGGTTTGTGGTTGTCCTCCAAAAAAAATCAACTGAGTGTTCTAAACACTTGAAACTTCAGACCTCGTATTCTCAGAAAGAGGAAAATGTGCTTGCTTAGAAATTTGCTGACAAGAGCCTGGATGGCCAGCAGGAGGTGCTCGAGCAAGGAACAATGCTAACCTAAACTAATAGAATCCCTCCTATATCCCAGTGTGGTGTGAAGCCAATTATGCTCTGCTTTCAAGTGGCTGCTGGCCACAGTCAGCGCTGGAGGGGCTGATGTTGGTACGATGCCATGGTGGTCACTTCTGCACTGCTGTGCAGCACCTCTACCAAATGAGCCAGCCCTGCTGACCACTGCTGACCACTGCTGACTAGGAGCACCCATCAAGAATAGCAGAGCTGAAGATGCTCTACCCAGTCGATATGCCAAGATGATTTTGCTCTTATCACAGTCACATCAGTCCCCATTTCTCGCACATGAAATTCCTCTACTACGTGAACCGACTGTTTGCTTTATAGTCTAATGTCTGTTCCAAGACCTTGACATACATCATTGTTATGAGATAATCAAGGTTATTTACTTCATCTGTGAGGGGTCATAACGCTTTGGCTCATTGATGTCAGTGTTGGATAGCCCTATTCCTTCGATACATTAAATTATCATTCAATTTTTTTTTGTTCCCTCATGTTTAAAATGTCCTATATTTTTCATTTTGAATGAAAATCTGGAACTGTTTAGTAAAAAGTAATTGGGAAATACTTATTCTAATCAGCATGTGAATACTTTTCACTATTCTTGAAAATAAACCTCATTTGCTTTTTATCGCTAAAATAACATTGGCATGTCCCTCCATCAATGTAGATATTACGTGTCTGCATTGGTAGTTGGATTCACCAAAACTTAAATCGGTAAGAGAACGTAGCAAACAACATTTTGGGATATTGAAGGTGTAGTCAGCGATGTGGGGGAAAACGAGTAGAGAAGTTGTTGATATTTGAAGTGTAAACAAATACAGAACCACCCCTCCTTTCATACTCTGCCCTGGGGTCCACCCCCTAAGTTCATGGACGCGCAATGTCATGTAATGTAACGAGGTTTAGTAGTATTGTACAAAAGTAGCACAGGTGATAATAAGCCTGCCATATAAAGAACTGCTAAAGCATGCTTGTCAGTGCAGAGCCTAAAATAGGAGTCTGTGTACATGAACAGACTACGGTCAGGAATGCATTTAAAAATCATTCTGGCTAATTACAAGCTGAAAAAGTGGAAACTGGATTCAAAATTTTTCCCGGTACAAGTTATCGATTCGCGAGCTCCGCACAAGCAACGCTTAGACCGTTTGCGTGTTTCTGCTATGAGCTCATTTAGTAGCTTGCTGTTGGAATTGTTTCATTTTGGAAGAAATGGTTATAAGGAGCTTACAGCAAAATTTCTTCTAGAACAGTGGGTGTATAACAGTTCAGCTACAACTGTATGCACGCAAAGCGAGACAGTACAAGCAAAACAATAAGCTGAGACGAAGGCGGTTCATTTCATTCTATCTAGTCGCACACATGTACAGCGTTTGATTGCGCAATTCCCCGTCGATTCCTTACATAAAATGTCAGACATTCACAAGAACTCATAGCCAAAAATTCAATTTGTGAAGCTAAGGTTAGCTGACCCATCAGACAACTGTACCCACAACTCGACTGCTGTTGTAAATTGACAACATCGCAACAACGGTACATTTTGGCAGAAAAGACAATATGATGGATGCCTGACGGCTGTTACTGTTGTGTGAAGCACCGCAAAGCTAATGTTGCTCAACTGTTCCGCAGAAAAACGGCAACCTCCGCGTTCGTTTTCAGACTTTTCAATTCAAGGAGTTCCTTCCACCTTCGGAAAGCCACACCAATGTTGACTCGGGTCTTCGACCTTTCATAGTCGTAGGCCTTCGTTTTTCATTTATGTTCCACTGACGGTTTTGTCTTGGGCTGTTTTTCAGCCATCGCAAATGCTGCAATGCTGTGTCTCTCTCTCTACTCTAACAGCGCATGCTACGCGACCTGCTACTGCCCCTCCCCCCGTGTCTGACCTTTGCATGAGCAGGAACCCGCCCCTGGGCGTGGGGGGTGGACCCAAGTTCTGATGGCTCGGTCCGAGCCACAGATTTACCTGCTGAAATTCAGAGCCCAGGCTGTGTATTGAAACCGGATATTTTTTTCCAGCCTGCTCTCAGAATTGACAGCTTGCAGATAGTGAGAAGAAATATGGTGATTTTGACAAAAAGTTGGTGGATTATGATCGCTAACTATACCTTTGATTACGAGGATTCAAAAAAAGTTAAAGTTTTTTCAGAGCATGTATTAGATTTTGTTTATGCTTGGGTGTTAAAGGAGCGATATGTAAAAAATGTATGTTGATTAATCATGAAATGGCCGTGATATATCACCAGACATTCAGGAATGATGTCAATTTCAAATACTTATATCACTGACGACCTTAGTCCAGCCAGAATATTCTCATTAAAAAACCGAAGTTGCAGCCCACAACTAATGTTTATGTTTTCATTTTGTGTTTTGGCCGTTTGCGCCGCCCTTCACCTACAGTATCTCCCAATCACAAAGTCAGTAGCGTTTCGGCATCCAGGTTGCCAGTTACCACTGAGCTTTCAGAGCGCAAATGTCTGACGTTACTAAACCTAAAAGGCCTCGTTATGATTCCGAAACAAAAGAAGGATCAGTACAGGACGTGCCTTTGAAAGATGGACGGCTGAAAGCAGATAAGAATTTGAAGACCGACGCCGAAGTTGCTAATTTTCGCCTGGGCAGGTAAGATTCGGCTCAGTTTGGCTAACTTAATTCTATTTGATATAAGCACAGATATTTCAAATATTCTCAACAGTCGAATAACGTTATGTATGTTTGTTCATGGTACGTTAGTGCGTGTGCAAGCGGGTCGTCGAACTGACTGGGTAACAAATTGTTTGAGAAATAAAAACCGTGGCTCTTCATTGCTGACATTAGCAACGCATTATTAGTCCGTTTCTCTGGCTTTATGCTGAGACGCTGTGGAAACTGTTCCAACATTAGCACATCCATTATGGCAACATGAAATGTAATTGAGACAGTACATCGGTCAAATGAGTCCTCATTCATTCTTTACGCATATTACAATATGGACTATAGTAGGCTATCCACACAGAAGAGTAACGAGCAAGTTGACCAATATGACCATTGCTAAAGTCAGTTAGTCATTAGCCTTGATCTTTTCTGAACTGACCTGAACATAACCCTGTCAGAGCAAATCATTGGTGATTTTGAAACGTAGCCATGGTACCTCTGTGTAGTAGACGTTCTTGCTGGATCCGACAATCTAGCAGGCAACCTCTCGTCTGGGGGAGAGGAGGAGGGGACTATTGCTGCACTATTTTGAATGTGACCGCACTACCAGTTTTGGCCACAAACTTACATACTGCTCCTTTAAATTTTTTGGTCCAGCTTTGTTTTTTTTCTTTTTTGCTAATGTGGGGAATCAGTTTAATCATTGAATCATAAATCAAGGGCCCAGAAAAATGGAAACTTTATATTTTATATTGACTGATTTTTTTTTTCCTCCTGTTCTCCAAATGCATAACCCTGGTATTTAACCACGAGGATGAATCGTACCCACTATATGTACTAGATGAATAAGAACTGGAGTAGACTTCTTGCCTGCTCAGTGAATTCCTAGTTCCTTGGTTCCTTGGGACCTTAGTACATAGAAGCTGCCATGCTTTTTTTTTTTTTTTTGCATGTTCCCCCATGCACACTGCATGTTTTTGGAACCAGATATATTGAGTACCTATACCTAAAGGAATGAATTAGCGCTGTTCTGCTCAAAAAAACAATTAGTATTTGGAGAGAAGAACATTTTCCATTTAAAAGTATTGTCCAAACTGGCATAGTATCAAGTCAGATTTGTATTTGTAATGGGCTTCAATGAGGAAAGTCGTATTTTTTGGCAGTGAAGGCTGAATAAACTGAAATATGTGAAAGACTTGTAACCAAAGGAGTTGATGAGCATCTCATGGAGTTTCAATCCCTGGTGCACCGCTTAAACCCCATTAAATTAGCAAATTTCAAAAATTACATCGCAAAGCGTTCAGTTGGTACCTTGGGAGAATACCTCTTTTTGAGCTAAAGTAAAAACTGTGAAGTTATTCCTTGTCTCTTGCGGTCGTTTCAGGAAATTATTGCCCAATGTGTTGCTGCTGACATCTCCAAAGGCTGTGGCTCGCCAGCAGTGGATCACTCCCTCTGTTGATAAGAAGTGATTCCCATACCAGCTATGACATCCTTTGTTTACCTCCTTGATACAGTGCAACATATCAAAATAATTTTGTTTAAATGTACGTGCGGTCAGATAGAACTCATTGCATTGATATGGAGCAGAGACCTGATGCGGTAGATTGTCAGGTACATATTTTGCTGAATTCACTAACTCATTATCTTTATCTTTATCTTTCCAGAGTGTTCTTGGTCACTGTAGTTTTGGTACTGCTCATTGACCTGTGGCAGTGTGAAAGAAGACAATTTGGCCCCTTCTGTTTCTAGTTAACTGTGACAGCAAACTGCATCTGTGGTTTATTTGCTGGGTTGATTTGCTACCTCCAGCCAGAGTGAACTACAAAGTGACTTTAAAACTGTTGCTTTGCTCGACCACACTGATACTCCGCACTGATATCCCTCCGTTTACCATTTCTGAAGAAACCGCATAAACCCTACAGGTCTCGGCAAGGTTAAATAAGCTATGTGACCCATCGGTTTCATTCATACCACTTTGTCTTTATACTGTGAGGAATTCATACTAGGAAGATCTCGCCAAAATGAGTGTGGATGAGAACGGGGAACAATGTAGGATAACTAGGAATAATACCTTCTCTTGGTCTTGTTCTGGCCCATTGCTACTTTACACAAGCAAGAGGCTTGGTGGCTGTTGTTGTAGTCATGTGACTGCCTAGGGGCATCATGGAAAACCTGGTATCCCCAGGACTCCACCCCCGCCCATTCTTGGGGCGGCAGATGTGGAAACATCAGCGTGTGTCCGAGACGAGGCCACAATGCGCTCCTTGTTTCCTGCCCCCTTTTCCCTGGCAGCTGTACCAGTCAGCTGCATCAAAAGAGTTCATTCGGGACAGGAGAGAAGGCAGGAAGGCTCCAGTGCTGTAGGCTTGAGAAACGGAAATGGGCATGGAAGTTCTGTATGACTGCTCAGTGCGGCACACTTGCCAAAACCACCGTTGCCTCCCATCATTCAGGGGGGAAAAGCGATGGCAAAGAGCTTAGATTAGCTCTAATGAGGGTCAAAGTGCTCAAGCTGTTTTTGTGGGCGCTTTGAAGTTTGCCGATTTGGCTGGCAGTCCAGAGTGTGGTAGTTTCGCCCATCTCCATTTACACTTGTCGCTAAGCGTCGGATGCCTGGATGCAGCTCTCAAGCTTTAATCTGCGAAAAGGCCGACCATCGTTTTATTGATCTTCGTTCATTTCCTGAGGCTGAACCTCAGTAGGTGGTCTGCCATTTCTGGTTTGATGGCTTTCAAGACAAGTTAGGAATTAATAACCAACCCACCAGCAATAACAGCAGATAACGGACTGTGTGTCTGGCAGGGACTCGACAAGCACCAGAGGCCATTATTATGGAGAAAGAGAGGAGTTCCAAGCGATTTTTATTTTTTTTTTAATGAAGAGCTGGTGATACTATGGATGGGTACCTCCAAAGTTCTCTTTGACGATTTGAGAACGTTATCGTTTTCCATGTCTTTTTACTCTTTTTTGATTTGATTTGTTTTGTTTTGTTTTTGCGGGCTGCCATTTTACTGAGACTGCAGAGCTGGGCTGGCACAAGGAAAATCTGAGATTGTGTGTGATTATCTCTTTGTTTGTTTCCCGTCATCGTCTCTCTGCGGGGACACGCAAAAGCTGCCGTGTGTCTCCGATGTGACCTTGGCTATTGTGTGATACACAACCCTTCACACCTCCTTCTTTATGGTCAGTCTGTTTAAAAAAAAAAAAAAACGTTATAAATGGCTTGTCTTTTCTTGAATCATCTCATTTTCTCCTGAAACATAAAACATTATTGCAGCAGGACTCCTTTTTAATGTTTTTTAATACTAACATGTTCCATCGCAATATTTCCAAATGAAGAAAAAGTAGTAAAATGTATGGTGAATGAATGGATGCTTTGGTCTTCTAAACAGGTGTGTATTTTTGTTTGTTGGCTTTGTGTCAGGTATATATGTATTTCGGCAGTGGCAAGTGGCATCGTTTTGGCTGTATACCACCACTGTGCATTTGAAACAACATTATCAAGCTCTGCTTGTAGTGTAGACTTTCAGTGTTAATTTAAGGGTTTTATTAAAAAAAAATATTGCATGAATTTGACAAATGCTGCTTGTGGATGACAGCAGTGCATACTCCCAAGATAGCATTCTCCCGTGGGGCGAAGTTCATAATTTAGTCTTGTGGAAGTTCAACAGGATAGGGCCCAGAAAATCAAGTGGAGAACCACTTTGGACTTCAGGGGTGTTCAAGGTAAATTTAGCCATAGGGTGAGGAATATCAAGAGCACCCCTTCTCCGCGCGCCATAAACAGCTGCTAAAAGTGTGTTATGATTCCGCTGAACACCAAATGAGTTATTGCATTTTGAAATATAAAATTTGTAGGACTACAAGGAACATCACTGAGCCATCACAATCAAAAATGTCTATCTCTGTGCACTAGGAGTGTTGAAAGCTGATTCGACATGACTCCCATGTAACCTGTATGAGTTATTGCAATTTTTAAAAAAGTAATAATTTGCCCTGGTGGTGGCACTATAGCAAAGGTCTTAGGATGACCAACTCAAAAACAAGCCTTTTTTTATACACCAGAAATGATCACGCATCAAAACTGTTTGAGTTATTGTATTTTGAAATCTAAAGTTTGATCTGATGGTGGCAAAACAAGAAAGATTGCAGGGTTACACAAAACTATAGGGTTCTACCTATATGTACCAGGGGCGAACACCAAAAGTCTCATGCAATTCCCATCTCAACTATCAAGTTGCAGCAATTTTTACAAAACATTTATTCTCTATGCGCCAGGATTGATCACAACAATTTTAGTGTGACTATCTAAACAACTGTTTGTTATCGTGCTGACATCAAGGACCTGTGATGGTGACAGCAGCCAAAGCAGAACCATAATATCCCTGAGCACCTCGTTTTGAGGACAGAATTACAAGCATTTTTATACATAGATCCACAATTTCCTGGGACCAAAAGAGCAACCTCCACCTTGAAAAAGTCAGCAATTTATAAGAAAAAATGCAAATAAAATAAAAAATGAGTGGTTTTTAAAGAGTCCATTCACCGTCTACTGTATTGAAAACACCTTCACACATTATTTGACGCTTTAAATTGTGAATTTAGTTTTTATTGAAAATAGAAAATATACTTATTCTCTGGAGACGGCAACAGACTTGAACAAAGTGCTGCAGCAGCAGCTCAGGACTGATAATGATGTGAAAATTTGCAATAATAAGGTGATATGAAATCGGTGATGCGGAACAGGTGAGCTAATTGTGTTATAGTATAAACAGAGGCCTAGTCCCTCAAGAGCAAAAATGGACTACGGCTCATCTGTCAGTCAAGAACGTGCCCCTGCATCCACAGATGTGTTAAAACTTTACTATACAAAGCCAAAGCGGTATATACACTCTGTCCTAAAGTGCTGCCAATTCCTCTGTGCTCAGCGTGATCTGAGCAGGACAGTGGCTCAGTGGAAGCCTGCATCATGAGCCAACGAGTGAACATCTCTAATGGTTTTAGGAATTAGCAGCCACTGTGCTCTTCAGGCCAAAGACAATGAGGAAAACCCAAGCTGCTATCAGCCTTTGGTCCACAAGCCAGCATCAATCGTAGTATGGCGGTGTGTCAGTGCACATTAGTGATTTGCTCATATGCAAGGGCAATATTAATGCGGAATGTTATGCAAGAATTCTGGAGCATCATATGCCACCATCAAGATATAGTTTGTTTCTGAGCTATACCTGCATTTTCCGGATAGACTGCCTGCCTGCCCTCCTGGTCTGTCTCTGATTAAGAATACGTGCCAATACATGAAATGAAATGTATGACAGCAAAAAATGTGCTTCTGAAATCTGCATAATTGTGAGAAAATTGTGTGTGTGTGTGTGTGTGTGTGTGTGTGTGGGTGGGTGTGTGTGTGTGTGCGCGGGTGTGTGTGTGTGTGGGTGTGCGGGTGTGTGTGTGTGTGTGTGTGTGCGCGTGCGGGCGTGCGTGCGTGCGTGTGTGTGTGTGTGTTGGGGGGGATTCTGCTTGCTGGACTTGACTAACTGGTATCTTCAGTTCCCTAATATTGAGTGATTAAAAGCTATTGGGATGATTGACGATTATAAATATTCAGCTGTCCAAACAGCTCTGGACTCTGTTGCAGTTTTCTTATTGTATACTTTCAAATAAGTCTTATTGATTTTATTTGCATTTTCAATTATGTGCATACTCTAACTTGTTGGAAATTAGGGTTGCAATTGGACAATGGTGAATAATGACAGCCATTTTAAATACTTGGTTACAAGTCCTTTGCAGTTACAGACTGGCTGAAGTCTGCAAACCACTGACATCACTGGATGCTGAATTTATTCAAGGGTGATGCTGTGCCAGGTTGTCGCTGCAGCTGTTTTCCGCTCCTGCCTGTTTTTGTCTTTCCCTCAGCTTTGCCTTCAAGTGAAATGCATGCGCTGTTGGATTCAGGTCAGGTGATTGACATGGCGATCAAAGAGCATTCAGCTTCTATGCCTTGGAGAAGTCTTAGGTTGTTTTTGCAGTATGCTTCTGATCATTGTCCATATGCACTGTGAAGCACAGTTCAATGAGTTTTGAAGCATTTGGCTTAATATTAGTTGACAGCGTAGCCCTGTACAATTCAAAACTGCTCCTGCTGCTTTTGTAGGCGGTGACATCATCAAACCCGTTATATTACAAAACAAAAATGCCCTTCTATGGCTAGACTTCCCAGATGTGGTGGTATGTTTTGATCATGCGCAACTCCTTCCTTCTCCATACTCTTCGCTTCAAGACATTCTGGTACTAGCAGATCTGTCTCTGTCCATAGGATTTCTTCCTAGAACTGTGGTGAGTTCTTTTAGTTTTTTTTTGGCATATTTCCTGTTTTTGGGCTTACCAAGGGTTAACATCTCTTGGTAAGCCCCCTGTAGTTATGCAAGTGCAGCTCTCTCTCTCTCTCTCGCTCTCCTGTTGTGTTGTTGACTTTGACACAGATGTGCCAACTTCCCAGAGTGCTTGCGATATAACCATTTATTTAGAAACTTTTTTCCACCTGGAAAAGAATCTTCTTTCATCCACCTCAGTTTTTATTCATGGTCTTCCTGACCTTTTTGTGTTCCTGAGCTCACCAGTGTGTTCTGTTATTTGAAAGGCGTTCCAAATAACATAATTATTATTTAATAATAATTTATTTGCTGTTTCTTTGTTGTTTGTTTTTTTTTTCTTTTGCCAAATGACATCTTGCCTTATGGTCAGCTCTTTGGAATTTGTATTTGAAAGTAAAAAGTATCCGATAGCAAATGCAAATACCCACATGAATTCCGCTCCAGACCTTTTATTTGCCCACTTGTAAGTGAGATAAGAGGGAATAACACAAACCTGGCCATGGACCAGCAGAGCCTCCAACACACTTATAGAAAGTACAACCCCAATTCTGAAATAGTTGGGAAGAAGTGTAAATTGTGAATAAAATCAAAATGCAGTGACTTTCAGATCACGAGCCAATATGTTATTTACAATAGAACACAGATAACATTTCATATGTTGAGAGCATATTCATATGTTAACTGAGACATTTTACATTTTTATTCACAAAATGAGTATATTTCAAATTTTCTGGCTGCAACAGGTCTCAATAAAGTTGGGACACAGGCAAAAAAAAGGGCTGAAAAAGTAATTAATATATAAGAGAATCAGCTGAAAGAAAATTGATCAAGTAATTAAGTTAACTGGCATCAGGTGTGTAACATGATTGGCTATAAAAGGGATGTCTTAGAGAGGCTGAGTCTCTCAGAAGTAAAGATGGCCAGAGGCTCTCCAATCTGTGAAGGCTTGCATAAAAAAAATTGTGGAATACTTTAAAAACAATGTTCCTCAACGTCAAATTGTAAAGGCTTTGAAGGTCTCATCATTGACAGCGCATAACATCATCAAAAGATTCAGAGAAACTGGAAAGATCTCTGTGCGTAAGGGACAAGGCCGAAGCCCTTTACTGGATGCCCGTGATCTTCAGGCCCTCAGACGCCACTGCATCACACACCGGCATGATTCTGTCATTGACATTACTAAATGGGCCCAGGAAAACTTCAAGAAACCAGTGTCAGTAAACACAGTCTGCCGTGCCATCCACAGATGCCACCTAAAGCTCTATCACGCAAAAAGGAAGCCATTGTTGAGCATGATCCAGAAGCGCTGCCGTGTTCTGTAGGCCAAGGCTCATTTAAAATGGTCTGTAGCAAAGTGGCTAGGTGTCCTGTGGTCAGACGAGTCCAAATTTGACATTCTTGTTGGAAATCATGGGTGTAGTGTCCTCTGGGCTAAAGAGGAGAAAGACCACCCCTCCTGTTATCAGCGTTCAGTTCAGCATCTCAGCAATTTCAGCAAAGCCAGCATCTCTGACAGCATGGGAATGCATTAGTGCATATGGTGTGGGACACTTGCATGCTTTAAAAGCATCATGAATGCCGAAAGGTATATAAAGGTTATAGAGCAACATATGCTCCCCTCCAGATGACATCTATTCCAGAGAAGGCCTTGTGTATTTCAGCAGGACAATGCAAAACTACATACTGCAGCTATTACAACAGCATGGCTTCGTAGTAGAAGAGTCCGTGTGCTGAATTGGCCTGCCTGCAGTCCTGATCTTTCACCGATTGGGAACATTTGGCGCATAATTAAATGAAAAGTCCGTCAAAGGAGACCCAAAACTCTCCAGCAGCTGGAAGCCTGTATTAAACAAAAGTGGGATCAAATTCCAAACGCTAAACTCAAGAAACTTGTCTCCTCAATGTCCAGGCACCTCCACTCTGTGTTAAAAAGAAGGGATGCTACACCGTGGTAAACAGGCCCCTGTCCCAACTTTTGTGAGACCTGTAGCAGCCATCAAATTTGAAATGAGCTCATTTTGTGGATAAAATGGCAAAATTTCTCAGTTTCAACATTTGCTATGTTATCTCTGTTCTATTGTGAATAAAATCCTGGCTGGTGTGATTTGAAAGTCATTGCGTTTTGACTTTATTCACAATTTACACTTTGTCCCAACTATTTCAGAATTGGGGTTGTGGTAAAATTCCTTAATTATCCGTTTCATTTGGATGTAAATATACTGAAGTAAAAGTATAAAAAGTGTACTGAGTGCACCATTCGATTTTAACTTCACTATGATGTGGAAGATGGCAAAAATAACTATTTTTTATATTTATCCACCTGACTGCATTCTATGAATCACTGAAATGTCTGTTCTTGGATAATATTCTTCACTGAAGTAGCATTACATTGGTCAAAAATTACAGACAAAGCATTGATTGTTGCAAGCATGGGTGGTGGACTGAATATCACAACCCAGTGAAAAATTGAATTTCTTTAAATTTGAAGTACAGCTGATTCATATTCATATTGATTTGAATGCTACTTGAATACTTAAATAACCAGCAGTACCTTGACAGGTTAGTCCCCAAAGCAAGGTTAGGGTACTAACTGAGGTCCAGATCATTATCGAGACAAATTGTGCTCAACAGAACAAACACTATTTCTTTTTGATGTCCCTATATACTAACATGGTAACGTCCACAAATACATCAAAAAAAAAAAAAACATTAGAGAATGGTTCCAGTTACACAAAGATGAAGTGAAATTACGTCTGTGGTCTGTAAAATTAACATAACTAAAAAATATTTGACCTCTATGGCAAGTTCTTAAGCACTGAGTGCAAACTAGATTTCCTTCTCCACCTGTCATTATCACTCTGCACTTCCCATAATTCATAAACTGAAGGACAGAAGTCCTAAAGGGATCCAAACTGTTTTCAAGGCAAAGGATAGTTGGCGAACATGTTATTAGTTCATAGATATTCAGGTTTGGAGTTGGTTTTGATATTTTGCCCTCTCAGTAAATGTTGTTGTTTGAAATACTTCAGTGGCTCTCAAACTCAGTCCTGGGGGACCCCTGTGTACTCTGGGTTTTGTTGCCGTCGCCATTGACCATTCAGCATTGAGCTGTTGATTGTTCTTAGTTGCACTTGTCATGTCTGTAAGTATTTTTTTTTTACCCTTGTTGGTTTCTATCTTGATTAGCTATGCAAACCATAAAGAAATGCAGATCAGTTTTCATATTGAGCTGTCTTCGAAATGAATTGTTTTTATTGCATAAAAGGAGGGGGAAATTTGTAATCGATGAAATTACAGCATGAATGTGCTTCGATTATTATTTGATTATGAGGCTTTGCAAACACAAAAATAAGCATAAATATTTCAATAATATTTTAATTTTATTCAAAACTACAATTTCAGAAGGTCATCATTGTTTGTAACAAGCATGTTGTGTTTTCTGATTGATGTAAAGCTGCTCTTGACAGGGAGCAGAGACAGATCTCATGGGCTGACGGGAATCCAGTTCAGTGACTTAATTAGGAATCGCGGTCAAACAGGCCGGGTCGAACACGAACATTGAAAATGCAGCACAGAAGGGTCAAACTAGTGTCGTAATCAGTAAACACTCCAATGATCAGAAATCAGGAGTTCGATACACCAAACCAAACAGGAGACAAATCGAGAAAAAATTAAGCCCCTGTTCAAAAATCTAACGCAGATGTCAAATTTTACACAGAGGACTAAACAGAAATCATGAACCAGAAAAAAACACAATTGTAACCTGGATGCTTGACAATTCAGGAAGCACTTGTAAGCGGAGGCGTATAATCCTGGGAACAGACAGTAAAAATCCTACCATGTTTTCATTCCACCCGTAAACTCCTGTCAGCAGATTTCACTTGTTAGTTTTACCTCTCAGCTGAAGAATCGGGCCAACTGACAGGTCTTTTGTGGCTGGAACAATATCCTGGGATGGACTTTTACTTTCTGAACCTGGATTATACACCTCTGCTTGTAAGTAATACTGGCTAGCAAACTTGGGTTTTACAAATGAGACAAATGAGGGGTATATATAGGGAGAACTGTGGTAAATCAGATGGGTAACAGGTGTGTGGGGCTGAAAAGCATGCAGGGAAGTCTGCCTGCAACTGAGAAAACAAGCAGATAGGAAAACAATGAACAGTACATGTGAGGGAATCACAACAAGAGCGCGTTAGAAATGGCGAGGGCATGGAAACACTAAACTAACACAAAGAATCGCTCAAATAAAGAATGGAATCACAAAAACTAATAAACGCATTACAGAAACAGACATTAACAGACCTAAAGATTGACTACCCTGGTAAATCAAACATTACTCTTTTCTTAAAGTCGACCAGTGATTCTGATCTTTCAAACAGTAGGCTACTGTGTGTATATGTGTGCATGTGTCTATGTGGGTGTTCTAACATGTGCAGGTACATGTTTGTGTTGAAGGAGTGTGCATGTGCCTGTTGGGAGTCAGGTCCCGGAGCCTGACGTCACACCGACAGTTGATGACAATGATAATAATCTGCGACCTCTCTCTGTTGCTTTGAGTTGTTGAGTATTATTGGTTGGCTTTTGAAAGTAGGAGCTCTACCTGCATGCTTGCCGAGGTGTGTTTTGCTTGGAAAAGTGGAGCCTGGCTACCCCAAAATGTCGCCAATGCCCTGTAAAATTTTTAGCAGTGCTGTGACATTTGTGTCATGTCTCTATCTTGTGGTATCACATCCGTGTGTTATGTATGTAAGCTTTCAGTGTTTATTGGTGAATCCGTATTATCAGAGCTGTGAGCAGGGGCCAGAAACTTTACAGTAGAGAAATGACAGTGATTGTAAATGGCCTCATGTGCATGTGCAGAGCAGTGCTATAGTTAAGGGGACTGCGGGGGGATTCAGCCCAGAGCAAGGACCCCACCCTCTGCTTCACTGACAGCTGTGAGGATAAAATGTATCACCTGGTCGGACCCTCGTATCCAGGTAAATGGTTCACAGCTTGAAGGGGCTTCAGCAAACATGCCAAGCTACTGTTTAATACCAGCTCAGCCACTTCCCCCCTATACAAAAAAAAAAAGAAAAATAAAAAAGATGGGATTATGTTTATTTGGGGCCCAACCAATGAAGGGCTGTTGGAACCATGTAGCTTTTTTCTGTTTTTGTTGATTATTTTTCATTATTATTATTACTACTATTACCTGAAACTGAGTGGACCGAAAAGGGATTGATCCCAGGGGCCTGGTGGTGGCACTATATCAAAACCATCTGTGTTTAGGGGCCTCCGGGTGCCCCACAGCTAGCACATTCATCTGTGAGCCCTGTGGTTGAGTGTTTGAATCTCAGCCATGCTGTTTCCATCTACGGCCAGAGGTCCGTGCAAGTGAAGCAACAATGGTGTGGCCTCGCAGTAGATAATAGTGGTTGAGCAGGTTGAAATAAGTTGGTTCATCGCTCTGTATTGCCACCTATGATCAGCCAGGAGCATATAGCTGTACAAACTAAGTTATACGCTGAATACGTGATCCTCCGATGGCATAGGCAGTACGTAACTGGTGGTGTGACTGCATGGTGTAAAGAAGCGAGGGCGAGTCATCAAGGGAGTCGAAGGAATCACGTTCCATGGCATCTTCCTCCTGAGTCAATGAGCGTCGGTCATGTTGCGATGGGCTGAACAGTTCAGCTGTGATCAGGGTGGGAGAAAAGGGCTGAAATAATAATAATAATCATAATAAAAATCTGTGTTTTGGGTCATTATTCTTAAAACGTGTGGTTAACCATGAAACTTCTGTTTTCCTCCAATTCTTTTATAATGATGAATAAAATGCATTTCCCAGTGTAATTTGCTGAGGCCAATGTTTTCTTCCATCTTGACTTTTTTTTTTTGAAAAAGCATTTTTTTTTACCACACTTTGCCAAAATTGATCCCATTTTCACCAAATTTCACACTGACCATGGCAGAACTTACCTAGACAAAACTTTTTTTAATGTTGCAAAAGAGAAAGTTGCAGTGCACTATGACTGCCACTTACCTGTCAGTGGGCATAGACCCAAGCACAGGCAGTTCACTGCAAAACGTCTATGTGAGGGAATAATATTGCCAAACACAGTGTTGGTTGTGCAAAGGCGCTCAGTGAAAAGGCGGAAATAGAAAAAAACCAAGAAAGCAGCCAGGTTGCAACAAAAGACACGCATGTGATGCATCACCTGACTAGAAGAATGGAGAAGGAAAATAAACCTCTATGTACAACATCTACAAACACAATTTTCAGCACGAACAAGTGAACTCATCATAAATATTTGGCACTGGGAGGTGAAACGCAGAAACTTCAAAAAATGGTAATAAAATCATCATTACGCTATGGAACCTCTCCATAAGCATCACATGACATATCACCTGATATGGGAGGCATAGTGTATATCACTATATACATTTAAAAAATGGAATACATTACAGAAAACAAGAGCAAATCAACTCTGAGTTGCATCAAGACAGTTTTAAACTATTTTGTGGATCTATCCATTTAGCCTCCTTTTGTAGAAATGTTCTGGATTTCCTCTAGGGGTGTGTTGTCCACTATGCCTCCTATATAAGCTGATATGTCGAGATGAAATGTCACGTGATGCTTATAGTGAGGATCTGCTGTGAAATGATTACATTATGGCCCTTTGTCTTACCTTGTTATACTCGATTCCCAGTGCTAATTATTTATTGTTACAAAAGCATAATCAAGGTTCTTCAGTCTTATTAAGTAACTATTGACCAATCCGTAAAAAAACTATAGACCAATCTCAGATCTCCCATTCCTCAGCCAAATTCTTGAAAAAATTGTGTGTGATCTACTGACCTACTACCTAACGACGAATAACCTGTTTGATGTTTTTCAGTCTCGCTTTAGATCCCACCATAATACAGAAACCTCCCTCACATCTTCACATTAACAAGGACTCTGGCAAATCATCCATCCTCATCCTCTTGGATTTCAGTGCCGTGTTCAACACTGATGAGCATAGGTTTCTTATTGATTGATTACACAACTCTTTGGGATGGTCTGATTCTGCTTTAAACTGGCTTACCACCTACATAGGGATTTCTCCATATCCATTGATCCGTTTACATCTGACAAAGTTGCTGTAATCTGCGGGGTTCCACAGGGCTCTATCCTTAGCCCGCTCCATTTGAATTTGCACCTGCTTCCACTTGAACACATAATAAAGAAATACAAAATACAACACCATAATTATGCGGGCGATACACAAATTTACATCTCCCGCTCACCTGATGATCTGAGCTCCGTGAAAACACTAATTACATGTATCACTGGCATCAACATTTGGATGAACCAAAACTTCAACAAATTGCAGCGCACCTCAGTTCTTTTTTTTCACAAACCTACAGAACATGCCAGAAACCTTGGTGTCATCATAGATGCCAATCTTAACTTCCACTATCATATAATTTAAGTCACTATGTCATCTTTCTTTAATCTCAAAAACTTCTCAAAAATTAGAGGCTTTTTGTCAAACTCAGATGCCAAAAAAACTGGTTAATGCATTTGTCACTAGCAGATTAGATTATTGCAATAGCTTATTTACCGGACCACCCAAAAATCAATCAAATGATTACAGCTAATCCAGAATGCTGCTGCACGTATTTTAAACTGACCAAGAAAAACTCACTTATTACTCCAGCTCTACAGTCCTTGCACTGGCTTCCAATTCATGCCACTATTGATTTTAAAATTCTTTTACCTGTCTAAAAATCGATTATTGATCAGGCCCCAAACTATATTAAAGAGCTGCTCGAGCCATACGAGCCAACAAGAAGCCGCAGATCATCAGCCAGTGGTCTCTTTGTTGTCTCTCACGTACGAACGCTGTGGGTGTAGCAGCTTCGCGTGCTGGTGGCATGCCCTTCCAAGTAATGTTGGAAATGGAATTAAACTTACTTCTTTTAAAAGCAGACTGAGGACATTTCTTTTTACTTCTTTATTCTACTATGTCACATGCATTGTTGTCCCCCGCGCGCGGAACGCGCGAAGCGGCGGGACATAGTATTCACGACCGTCCGTACGTCCGTACGTCCCGAATCCTTGTCTGCGAGATACCTCAAGAACGAATTGGCGGATTTCCTTCAAATTTCGTGTCAACATGTATTAGGGTGATACCCCGGCTCCAGTCGATTTCGGTGACCTTCGCGTCACTCTCAAGGTCACACCGAGACATTGTGCATTTTCACACTGATAGCCTTGTGGCGGGGGACAAAGTCACGTTAGTGGCAAATACTTGTCTGTTTTGTTTTTTTGATAGAAAAAAATGTAAAATGGTTGTTTAATTGTTTTAATTTTTATGCATGTGACTATGTGTTTGTTTGTTTCTGTTGCCTTTTTTATGCTTTTTTTTTAACGTGTGTTGTTCTTGTAAAGCACATTCAGTTTTCTGTATGAAATGTTCTGTATAAATACATTTTCTTCTTCCTTCTTCGATGAGGGAGCCTGGTTGTGCTGTAAATGATGTTTCACACAGAGATGTTTCTCTCTTGTCCTTGTCCATTTCTCTTGTCAGGTGATGTCCCATGTGTCCATGCGCATATCTCTTCTCTCCATATTGTTTTAAAGTCTACAGGTGAGGTGAAATGAACTACCTGATGAAAGCTTAGGCTGAAACACGTTGCTGTGTACCTTCATGTTCGGCTTTATGAGCGCCCATGAAAAATGTCTTTTTTATCAACTTGGCTGCTTGCTGGGGAATGATATGACAAATGTAGGGACAGAGACAGAAAATATCATTAATATTCATCCTCTATTGGATACAACTTAAAAATTATTCATTGTTGCATGCCTAGACCCTGTTATTATTTTCATTATTATTATGTTTAAATTGTTGGATATTTATGGTGTTTTTTTTTTTTTTTGCCTTTACACTGGTAACTTGACCAGCCTATTGTACCTTGATCTCTGAAAATCACTGCACTTTCTACACCAAGTGCTTTGGAATGTTTTTATGTGCTTATATTGCCAATTGAAACATTGCTAACCCCATTTTTTTTAATTGTGGGAAGAAACAGACAAGATGCAGCCCCTTCTTTGAACTGCACTTGTGTGCCCCACCTCCTTTCTGTAGTGAAAATTGCAAGGAGAAAATTTTACATGGAGAGGTGTAAATCTGCTGATGTATGATTATATGAGTCAAATAAACTTAACCTTTGCTGATAACTGCTCAATATTACTTGGCAAACAGCTTCCTAATCACATTAATCAAATAATCAGAGAGTTAAAAACAATTGAAACTCAAACCGGAAAAACTTAATTGTCCTAAATTCCAGTTTCATTATAACATTCATACAAACTTTGGGAAAGCACTGTATTTATGCAGCAAGAGTTGTTCACGAAGTTCAGTCAGCAATTCTCAGGGTTCAAAATTCTAACAAATCAATTACGAGCCAGTCTGCATCCTTAAAGGATTCATATTATGCCCATTTCCCGGTGTAAAATGTGAATTTTCATTTTTAAATAAAAAAAAAAATTCATTTTGTTTATTTACAAATGTGTTCATGTTTTCATAGTCAAAAAGAAACTAGTTACAATCCTGCTGGCTTTGTCTGTGGCCCCTCAGACTCGCTCAGCCTGAAACCGGCTGCTGGGGCTCCTGTCTCTTTAAGACTCCCTCCCTTAAAGCCCACTCTCTTGTCTTAGGACAACTACAGATCAGAAAGCAGTGCTCAGTAAAATGAAGGGAACTCAATAAATAGTTGGGGTTAAACAGCTGAGGAATAATGGAAAAAATTAATTTTTACCACTGATTCTCCCTTTTGTCTTCCTCAGAAATTGTTCCTCAATGTAAAATAAATGTAAAATTGTGAAGACTTTGAATATCCCACCATCTACAGTACACAATCTCCTCAAAAAAATTCAGACAATCTGGAGAAATCTGAGCATAAGGCATAAGGCCAAAGTTCAATATTGGATGCTCGTGATCTTCAGGCCCTCAGGCAGCACTGCATTAAAAACAGGTATGATTCTGCACTGGAATTCACTGCATGGGCTCAGGAGCACTTCCAGAAATCACCGTCTGTGAACAAAGTTCTCCGTGCAATCTACAAACGCAAGCTAAAGCTGTATCATGCAAAGAAGAAGCTATACGTGAACACGATCCAGAAATGCCGCCGTCTTCTCTGGGCCAGAGCTCATTTAAAATGGACTGAGCCAAAATGGAAAAAACTGTCCTGTGGTCAGATGAATCAGAATTTCACATTTTTTTTGGAAACCACAGATGCCGTGTCGTGCAAACTAAAGAGGAGAGGGACCATTCAAATTGTTATCAGCGCACAATTCAAAGTCCTGCATCTCTGATGGTCTGGGGTTGCATTAGTGCCTATGGCGTGGGCAGCTTACACATCTGGAAAGGCACAATCAATGCTGAAAAGTATTGAGAGGTTTTACAACAACACATGCTCCCATCCAGACAACGTTTCTTTCAGGGATGGCCAAAAAAATGACTGTGGCTTAAAAATGATCTCACCCGCTTCGCTGAGCACACGTACGCAATCAGGACCAGCCACTTTATTTGTGTTAAATAAGTACATAAATAAATTGACTTTATTTCAAGCTATTAAGCACATATGGAGAAACATACCCGTAAATACATTACAAGAAAATTACCAAAAAGAAATTACATTTCGGGCAGTGAGAGAATTTCCTCCCACTGCCATAGAGCAATACTGGTCGGTTCTGAGTATAACATACCACACGTCGTCTCGCGTAGCTAAACTTATATCGAAGTTAGTAAAACCTTTCCAATGCAAAGCAGTGAGGAGATCGATAAATATTTTAAAGTGTTAAAACTAAACAAGTAAACAAGCTACTGAACAAAAAGTTGCTGGTGATGAACAATCTCAAATAGAAATGGATTTTTCCACAAAGCAAAAGGTCCCCAAAAGTGAGAAAATTAAAATCATGATACATTAAATTGTTATGGAAATACCGTGGAACATCAACACATCCTTTAACAATATCGGGGAACAAAAGGGTTAATGTATGAATATTGCCAATGCCTGACTACAAATACCATAATTTACAGCCATACAAACTCAAGCAGAAAGACCTAAACAGGGTTGTTTTGACAGCACCAGTGCTGTTGTGGAATTTGTGAAGAACGATGTTGCCTTGTTTCCAAACATTCTTGCGAACTTGGTCAACATCAAGAGCGTCAGCTGAATTAGGCACAACTACATGACCTAGAGTCTTGAAACTGTCAAATAACCGGAGAACATTTAATTCATGGAATTTGCCTAATATTGATTTATCCCCAATCTCAATTTCTGCTAAATAATTTTGAGCATTGGAAATTCTCTCTAGCCAAATAGAAATCCGCTTTGTGGTAAAATTCTCCACAAACTAACTGTTCAAGGCATCAGCAATTTCCTTATCCTCATACTGCGATGATCCATCTTCATTCTTGATACACTTCACCTCCTCCTTAATTTTCCTTTCTCTACCACAAATACTTTTTGCTCCTTCGGCAATTTTCCTTTTATAAAGTCCTCCAGAATTCCTCATGTTTGTTTTTTTTTTTTTTTACTTAGCGCACATTTAACAATGTTCTTTTGCATGCCTTTGGAACTAATTTACATTGTGATTCAAGTAGAACTCCCTTGAATCCCGCATTTTATTCACAGTTTCACAATCAATGAGCTTTTCCAGTCTATTTCTCTTGCAGTAGATATGAGAACATCCTGCTTAGGTTTGCTTGCCTGAAATCTAAAATTTTGGTTTTTGAGGAGACCTCCTTTACTTGCCATGAAACGTCAGAACAAACAGTGGAATGAACACTAGTCCAAAGGGGCTCCATTACCTCTACATTGCAAATTTTATCAGGGTCATTATGAGCACTACATCTAAAATTGCATTCTCTCCTGTAAGGTTAACTAATATACATCAAAAATGGTCATTTATAATGTCCAGAAATTCTTCTTCTCCTTTACCCTGTCTTTTTATCATTTCCCAATCGATAACAGGGTGATTAAAGTCACACATAATAATGGTCCCTCCTCGTGGACTAGTTTGCCTAACCTACTCAACGAGCATTGTGTAACACAATACTGTCTGAAGGTGGTGGTCGATGGCACATTCCTGTGTTTAGACCTGTCTCTTGTTCTTCTACCAGTCAGAAACAAACATCTTCATTTGGCAAGAGATGTTCGATTTCAGGAATTTCCTGCATATTCAGATTGTCATTCACATAGAGTGCTTCGCCCCCCCCTCCTATTGGATCTATCCTTCCCTGAAAGTTTGTAACCCTCTATATTATATTCACCCCCGTCCCCTTCGCCGAGCCACATCTCTGTATTCCCAGCTATGTCATATCCACGGCTAATCATTACAGCCTCGAATTCTGAGAATTTATTTTTTGTGCTTTTAGCATTTAAATAAAAACAGACTATTATTTCTGCACCTCCCCTCCTGTTCCCCACCTGCCTGCTGCTTCACGTCCATCACTATGCTTTTTTGCTTATGAAATGATATTCTCAACAGCGCATGGTGCCCATTGTAATGATGTGGCAAGATGTAATAATATGATGATGTCCAAGGTGATGTTAAACAGGTCAGCTAATCGAGTGAAAGTATAAAAGGTGGCCTCGTCCCTCAAGAGCAAATATTGGGTGGAGGCTCACCTATATGCCACCAGATGAGATGTTTTAGTCTACAATTCATCACTTTAAGAACAGTGGTCCCCAAAGACAAATTGATAAGAGTTTGGACACTTCAGCCTCTAAAGTGCATCATTTAATTATAATATGGAAGGACTCCAGAATCTCCCTGTGCAAAGGACAAGGCCAAAAACCTCTTCTGAATGTCAGCGATCACCAATCCTTCAGATGTCACTGTCTCACCAGCTGACACGTTATCGCACAGGATATTGTGACGTGAACTCAGAAATATTTTGGCAAACCATTGTTTGTCAACTCTATCTGCCGCTGCAGCCGCATGAAGCAGAAGCCAAACATCAATGGTGTCCGAAAGAGCCACTGACTTCTGTAGACTCATTGTCATCTGACATGGATAGTACTGGCACTGTGGAAATATACATGGGAATATCCTTGTGAGAGATGTCTTCAAAGCAGGATAGTGCTCTAAAATTTCGGTGTACTTTTCAGCATTAATGGTACTATCACAGATGAGCAAGTTACGCTTTCCACGGGTACTGAAACAACTACATACCGCGACAAAGCAGGCCTTAGGACTTGATGCTGGTAACAGTCTGGATGGTCCTTATTTATTTTGTCCACTTCTTCCAAAACAGACTTGATATATTGATCTGTGTGACCACAATGTTTCCACTGTGTGATGGTTCATTGCTGAGGCCTCTGAGCTTAGAAAAGTCTAGAACACTTTTGAACACTTGGTAACTTGAGGCTACCCTTCGCAAAGTAAAGTTTTAACTGGAATTAGTGGATGTAGCAACGCACTGTAGTACTTGACAAAGGTTTGTCAGTGTAATCTTGAACCTGTGTGCTCACATTGTTTATAAATAAATTATGGCTCTGGATGCAGTGCCGTCTGAGTGACTGGAGATCACGGGTATTCAGCTTTGGGTTGCGCCTTTTTCAGAAGCTCAGCAATTCCTTTAGATTCCTTGAAACTTTTAATTATTTTATGCACTTTTAGGGTGAAATATCCGAATTCTGTTCTATCCTCCCTTGAGGATCTTGTATTTAACCCTTTCAGTGATTTCTTTTCATGCATTTGGAAGCAAATTGGCGATTCTCTGCCCATCTTTGCACCTGACAGACTTTGCTTTTCCTGAATGCTGCTATTGTTGCCAATCATAATTAAGATCACCCCCAGACACCAGCTGTTTTCAAATCACATCAAAATTCAAATTTATTACCTCATTACAAGAGCTATATTGCCCCCAACCCAACTTTTTTTGGAATGCATTACAGGCCTGAATGGGTGGAAACAATGTATATTTACAAAAAGAATTAAATTGACCAGACAACATATTAAATATCTTGCTTTCATGCTGTTTTATTTATTTATTTATTTATTTATTGCAACTTGAGGTTGTTGATTGGCCTGCCTGAAGTTCAAATCTGTTTCCAATTTAGAATTTATGGCACATTATGAATCAAAATGTACATCAACAACACCCCTACAATTCTATGCTAAATTCCACTCGCTAGACTTGATGAACTGGTGTCCTCAGGAACCAAATGCTTGGTGAGTGAAAAAGAGACTTGGTAATGTTTCATAGCGGTGAACATTTGACTGTTCCAAATTTTTTGGACTCATCAGATTGATAGTTCATTGAGCAAATTAATTCACGTCGGAACATCACATAATGTGCTGTGATGTTTTCAATGTCGGACCCACTTTTCAAATTGGTCAATTTTTTTATTTTATCTGCCTCCATGGTGAAATTTTTTCCTAAACTGGCATTGCTAACCAGTCTGATTTATTTAGTATTACTTGAAGGGGAACCATTATTATTCTGCTTGCATTATCTCTTATTCCATGGCTTAATTTACCACATTCTGCCTCTACTTTGTCACTCTGGCAACCCGTCTCTTTGCACGTGGGTAAGATTTTTTTTAAACAAACGGTTGTTATTAATTATTATTAATATTATGATTCACTTTGGGACTTAACCATAAATATGTAAGGAGAGTCTTTGACATAATTAAACTTTTTCTCCCCAAACGGCAGTGAAGAGGTTAAGATTCTGACGTCATGATTCCTAGGGCGGTGACCTTAAAGGTAGGGGAAAGAAATTTGCTCCGGGGATCAGAAGAAAATAAGGCCTTGCCTTTAAGGCGATTATTTCTCCATTTTAGGGGACAAAAAATTAACACCGATCACTTTAGCCAGTGTCTTTGTTTTAACGATTAGTGTTGCTTTTCTTCCGAAATACATTTTTTCCCCCCGTGGGATTTTACAGCAAGGTAATGCCGTAGGATTCTGGAAGTAAACCAGCTTATGATCGCACCGTTGTTTATGTTTTATTTTGGCGTTCGTTTACGTTCATAGCCATTGAAGAGAAGAGAACACTTACCCTGTCTGTTTTAGCTCTCTCTGCCTTAATGGCGACTGGAGTTTGAATTTCAAATAGACTCTTTGTGGTGTCTGCTTATTTTCTCTGTAAAAGTTTTATTTGCAATTCTGAAAAGAGAGATGGTTGTTAACTCGGTAACTTCTACGTTTTAAACTATTGGGGATCTGTTTGTAAAAGAAAAGCCTTTTGAAGTTGATGACTGTGTGTTTTCTTTGTGGTTATGACCGAAATGGCGGGTTGTTTTGTGAAATGTGAGTGTAATCATTGTGAATTAATTGTGTGAATGTGTGTGCTTGGTGGGATTCAAAAATGAAAAATCTGGCTAAGCGGCGTTAAATCGTTCTTGGTCGGAGAGGGGTATGCTTTTTTCTTCATCAATCCAAGCAGAAGTCCGATCTAAGGCAACAATCAAATACACAACCGTAATAATAATGAACGGAGAAGAAAGAGAGAACGAGGCTATGCGTTCACAATAGGTGTTCTCCCTCCCCTAATTAAAAAAGCAAGAAGCATTGCCCTGAATGTGGAAAAGAGATTAGAATTCGTTCGTCTCTCCATCAATTCTCTGTTTAATGTCACTGAGCTCCATTGTGCGAGAAGAGGACGCGTCATCCAGCCATATATTCGTGATTATAGAGCCTTATTGAAGAGGTTGTGCTGTGTTCGGGTGAATTTTCTTCGTGTGTGTAACTAAGGATCTGTTTTCGAATGGAAGACTCGTATCAGCTGGGAAAAAAATCCATCCGTACCAACGTCCTTCTTTGTGGGAAAAGGGACTTGGCTTCCTGCGATTAAAATAGGCAAAGCTTCAATGATGTTCCGAATATCAACCTCTCTGCCGACTGGAAATGGATTGTAATCGAACGTCAGGAAACTTGAGAAGCATTTCCACCGTTTCCGCATTTTAACATCAGCATTTCCAGGATTTGTATTTTGGTTCGTGTCTCGTGTAAAGCTAAATCGTTCTGTCCGTATATAGGCTATATTTTGGCTTGATACTCGGACGGACGTTTTTAATAGGTAGGTGCTCTCTGCTCTCCACATCCGAATTCACCTTTGTCAACAACAGTCATCATCGCCAAAAAAGCGGTGTTCTTTATTTTCAGATTTTAGAAATGGGATAATTGATGCATGTCCATCTAGGCTATTATTAATGCGTGCCCCGCTGAATATATACGATAGGATACCTTATTGCAGGCTGTTTTATTATTTTTGATGCGCAGATTTAAAAAAAAATGTAAATATTTTGCATTTTTGCGCATTTCAATGCTCGCATGAAAGTTAACCGCAATCTTCAGAAATAGCTTGTTCTGTGGTTTAGTTTAATATAAGTATGTAGAATTTATTTTGATTTTGATCTCTGTTCTGTGACGGCTATTAATTTCAAACAGTCATGAATCATTCATCGAGGTAGAATGAACTCGCAGTAATATCAACGACTGAATTCCTCTGTTTTACAAAACACGTTCAATCAGCTGCCTCATTGGTTTTTCGGGACTGAATGCAGGTCGTTTGGTATACACTCGGTAATGATATAACTCGATTTTAAATCAAAAGTCATGTATGCCATTTAACAGAACTCAAAAGGAACAAATAATTCATTCCTGTTATCCCATTTCAGTGGGTTGCCTGTGTGTGTGTTTTTTTTTTTTTACTAATATTATTATTGCCTATGTGAACATTTTGACTAGGCAAAAAAATCTAGGAATCCATATTCAATCACAAATAAGAGAAATCATTCAACCTTGGCGGAACGATTTTTTGCACAATCCTGTCAAAGAAATTCTGCCGTCGTAGTGCCATAGCCCATTTCAATACCCAAATTTCCCTGATTTTGCTAGGTGAAACTTAATGTACGAGTCGTATCTTGGCCCCACTTCGCATTTTCATGTTTTATTAATTTAAATTAGTCAAGCATCTTCGCCCAGAGGGCTTTTCAATCCAGAAAAGGCGTTAAATGGAACAATGGAAGCTGCCATGTTATCAGGAAGCTTAGATCTTTATGGAGTGTTTTAAAAATGTGTTGAAAGGCGATTCTTTATTTCTTGAATATTAATGTACTTACACGTGTATATATATATATATATATATATATATATATATATATATATATATATATATATATATATATATATATATATATATATATATGTGTGTGTGTGTGTGTAATTAATTCCTGGCAGGATGTGCACATTTACTTTCCTCGCCTCGGCTATACTTGTGTGTATTGAGGCAATTGTAGTTGGAGACCTACACCAATAATCATGCACGGCTATGCACCGAAAAGGGCGTTCAGCCTTACAGTAAATTCATGGTTCACTGTGCAAGCTGCACATTTTACGCGAAATGAAACTTTGTTTCGCCATTTCAAACACATTCTTACATATATATATATATATATATATATATATATATATATATATATATATATATATATATATATATATATATATATATATATATTGAATCTGCACAAAGCTTCCACCAACTACCAGCAATGCATTACGCGCGCTTGTGTGTGTGTGTGTGTGTGTGTGTGTATGAGTAGTGTCGAATATTTTTTGGTGCTACAACCTACATCACAGAAATTGAATGAAAACTCTATTTTTAAAAAGTGCACCAAAAAAAAAAAACATTAAAATTAGAATATCATTTTTTTTATTTAGTCCTGTCAGCTAAATCACAACTTACTAAATTATTATTATTATTATTATTATTATTATTAATATTATTAATGGTTATGGTTCAATCAATCAAGGAGTAAAAACGTTTGCTTTTTACCTAGCATTGGCTTACTTTCATAAAGGTTTGATGCTGTCACTCAGATAGTCCATGGTAAGGGACAATCTAGAGGAGGCTACGGATTATTTTTAAACGTTTGTCGCTTTGTTGTGGCTGCCGTTGCGATGGTATTTCTTTGCGTTTTTGGCTCTGTCCGGGTGTTGTTTAACCGCTGTTGAAGCGACAGCCTTACCTTAAATTCGCTGAATATTAGGCCTAAATGCTACCGAATTGACTCAGACATTTGTTTTTTTTTTTTTTTGTCGGGATTAAAATTTTGATTTGTTAAACTCGTGGCTGCAACCGCCTACCTCACATTGCCTTCAATTTTTTTTTTTTTTTTTTTGCGATGGGCAAAAATAATGGCAATTTTTAGCAATTGGACGTCTTATTGGCTTCGATAATTTCTATTGGCCTCATAAGTGGTAAATGGACAGTATTCGCTTTGAACGTTAACGATTGACAAGATTCTGTCGATTGCACTTCAGTAGTACATTCAGGCAAATCTCTCTCTTTTTTGTTTGGGGGGCGCTGTAGAAGACGTTTTGGCTCCATGATAAACCTATTATCTGTAGGGTAGGTCTCATCCATGCAATAATTTTCTTTACCATTTTTTTTTTTTTTGTGTTGGCTACGCTATATTTTACAATTCATTAGCAATAGATGAGGTTTATGCTGAAACATGAACACAATCGGCCAACCGTTACACGGTACGGTTGTATCATTACATTATTTTTTAGAGTAATAAATAATGAAACAACTGTAGCCGTCAAGACGCGTGCTATTCTAAGTCGTATACGTGTGATTACAGGTATGTTATCAGCAGAAGAGACTATCTAAACAATATATGGCTTAGTTCAGAATTTCACGGGAAAAAAAGGTCTTGTTTTATCTTCGTTACGCTACTTTTCTCTTTACAAAAGCGTCAGTTCTGTTCGTTAAAGAACCCATATAAATACAAGTGATGAGTTGAGCATTTCGGTTCTTTGTGCTCTGGTATTAACATGCGTGGCAAATGTAATAATTTTACATTAAACCAAATTTTCTGTCTTTCGAGAATCGCCCTTTATATACGGCTTTGTCACATTTAGAAATGGGTTGTTGGCCAATCTCCAGGCCTGATGAACGGTATAAAGCCTCCATTATCCCCCTTCCCCCCGCAGTTTTAACAACTCTCGATTCCTATTTTTGCCATTCTTATCGTTTATCGCACTATACACGGCTTCCTCTGTTTAGATTAATGTTGAGTTTTATTTAATAAAACTGGTCGTAATGGAGATCCACCTCTTTCTGACGTTTATGAGAGCTATGCCCAAACTTGCCGTAATTGAAGCCAGATGAGCTTTCCAATTGACATCCCCAAACAATGCCGGCCCCTGGGATCAAACGGCCAAATGTAAACACCTCTAAGCGCCTTCAACTACAAATATGTAAGTGTTCCTACCCTTTGTTTTCCAGCAACTTGCCATTTCCAACAGTACATAGACGACTAAAGGGCCGTAGCCTTGTCCCAAAATGACAGGACCGCGCGTGGGCGCAATTTTGGGTGAGCAGGTAAACTATATCATCACGATGATGACGATGTTGACTTTCATAATTGATAAAATCGCCCCCGCAGTGCCGAATTATATGAGTGCTTTCATTTTACAGTTCTTATGTATTACCTTCATCCTAATCGATTTTCTTCGAGTCGACTTAAGTATTTTTAGTTCGCGGTGGAACCGAATCAGATCGTCTCCAACTCTGTATTGACTTGGAAAAAATCTACAAGCATTTACATATTGACCAGTTTGTTGGAAATGTTGAACTGGTAGTAATACACGAATGTACAGCCTTGGACCTCTGCCCTTGGAGACTTCATTGACTTAAAACGTGTGGCATGGTTCAGTTTGGACTAATTTTTTTAAGCAATTTGCTTAATTTTTAAGCAATCAAATTTTTCTCAGTTTTACCATTGTCTTAATGTGAATAATGGTCCCTCGCTTGGACAACCCATGTTGACCTGATTCAGGAAATTTTACCGTCAAACAAGCGACATAGGACTTGTGCCAGCTAGTAGCCTAACAAATGGATTGACTGATCGACGGACAGACAAATATACATGTACGATTTACACAGGCCTGTCTGCTCTTTGTGTCGTATATTTTCAAGAAAATGATCATTTAGGTGTAGAACTACCAGTAAACAAATGTATGAATGTTAAACCGAACCTGACGTCTTGGCGTCCACCTCTGACGATGCCAACCGAACTGAGTGATCGGAAATGAGATTGTTTGATTAAAGCATTCTGCATTCCTCGAAGGCTTCATGCAGGACAGCGTATAGCCTTATGTTTAAATGTATTTTTATCTTCTCACGGATTGCGCATGCCCACTGAAATGGTACAGTAGAACACAATTTAATATGCAAAAATCAAAATAATGACCCCTCCATCAAAGAGGCCCACATTGCATGTTTCTTTTTTAAGAGGTCCTGTTTTGACATCATTCAGATAAAATGACTTTTTAACCCTCTATTAGCCACCGTAACATATCTGCTACATAAAGTGAAAGGGTTAACAGCCTGGACACCCTGCTGGTTTTGTTTCTTATTGCCAAATAAACATTTGAGAATAACTTGAATGGTCTGTCACTTCAATTTTTCCAATCGCATTACTACCCAACGGAGCAGATCTGCAACATTTTGGAAAGATGGGCCAAAGGGTCGAATTTTCTTCTTCTTTTTTTTTTTTTTTTTTTTTACAATTTTTCCAAATATTGGCCCATAATCAACATATTTGCCTAGGGAAATGATTTTTACAAAGTTGGAAAGGTACTTGGTTAACAGAGGGTTAATGCCAATCTTAAGAAAAATTTTTTTTTTCAATTCCGAGGAAATAAATTACTTCCCTTAAAAACTGAGAAAATTTGGACAGAGCAACACCTTCAGTACCGTAGACCTAGTTCAAACCGGCCTAATTCCTTAACCTTTTCTGGTTCGTTGGATCTCCTACAGAAATTGCTTTTTACTTATTTCAGCTGAAGCATGGGTAAAAAAAAACTGTATATATCATTTCAACACATTAAAAAAATCTTTATTGAGGTTTTCAATATCAGTGGTGTCACCAGCCAAACATACGAAGTTGTGTATCGCTACGTATTTTTATAAGAACTGATATCTTTAATTGGCACGGTCGTGAAGATGCGTATAAGCCTTGAAGATGGAGATCCCCAAAACTAAGACTGTATGTGCTTTTAAAGGGGTGGATTTGCGGAGTGAATGACGGTTTATAATTTATATTGTGAGCCAAAATGATCGAAATATTGAAACATTTGCCCAAGCCTATATCCTTGCATATTGCTACATTCATTGTTGGACGGATACGGCTCGCGACTACGGTCGAGTCAAGTGTATAATTATATGCTTTAATTGTCATGAGTTTTTTCAACATATTATTCGGAAAACTTTCCGATATTGCAACTTTCCACAAGCGATATTCCAGAATAGGAAGTTTGGGCCTTTCATTTGTAGGGTACGCAAACGCATGAAGTACAGCTAGCCAATAGTAATAATTGGGTCTTGTACCCCTCCATTCGACTCCAGTGACAAATTCCCCCTTCCGGTGGTTGCATGTGGATGGAATATGGTAGGAAAGTGCCAATCAGAAACGCTTCGTTGGTCAGGGACAATCCTTCTAGTAGGACTGGCCTCCTTCAAGAGCAATCAGTCACTCCGCATTAATTATCCCTCTGTTCCGCCATTGGGAAGTTCGGGCTGGCACACGGACGATTAAAAAAGGACAGAACATGCCATTGTGTGTGTGTGTGTGTGTGTGTGTGTGTGTGCACGTTAGTGCATGCGGCCGTGCGCGCATTTACTCCAAAAATTAGCAACAAACAAATCGACCCATATGTTTGATTTGAATACAGGTTTCACCCACTCACCGATGTGTTCACACGTGTATCTGACTGTCGTTTTAACCGAAGGCGGATCCTGTCAATCCATATTGATATTTTTCTAATTGTTGGTTGAGATTAATCACTTTCTATGAATGAAATTAATTTAAACATGGGTAGCTATTCTTATTCTATATAAGCGGATACTGTTATCTTTTAAATGATAATCTGGTCAAAAAAAACGAAAAATAATAGTTTATACGAAACATGTTAATATAACTGCAGAAATCGTATAAACCAAATTGGATAAACAAATGGAATAAAGTAACCGGGTTTTAAAATTTCTGCACACACAAAACGGGAAATAACCCTTGTTGAAGAGGCCCGAATACAGGCCACATCGAAAATGTATGCGGTCTCCCGTTTCCTGCATTTTAGAAACCAGGTTATAGGTTCAAGAGGTCGCAGTCCTCGCATCACACATGCAATGCTGCCATACACTTAAAACTACCCCATAGGTATTATGGCTACGTTTAATTTTCTAAATCGAATTATCTTTGTTCATCTTGATATAATTGGGTCTGATTGATTTCAATTTGATCTGACCAAGATTTATTCCAGAATCCAGTTTCGACCTTCTCACTTCACAAGGGTGGATATGTATGCAACTAAACAGCTCGAACGCACAGCGAATGTCAGAAAGAGAAAGCGTGTCATTTTCCCCCTGAAAAGAACATGCAAACGCTTAATAAAAAATACAACTGAGACTGAGGGAGTGTGTTAATAGCACATTATTTATTAGCTTAGCAAACATTTCTTATCTATGATGATTTACATAGCTTGTGTTTACATATTATCTGTTTATACAGCTGGAAATTTAACTGAAGCAATTCCGGTTAAACACCTTGCCTAAAGGCAAGGTACCAGTGCCCCTCCAGGGATTCGAACCTGTGTTCAACGTTAGTGCTGCACCTCAATTTCCTTTATCTGACCATTTTGACTGACATACCACAGGCCAGTCCTCAAGAAATTCCAAGAGATTATATGAAAGTCTCTTACACAGTTCTAAAACTTTTCATAATGACTCACGATCAATAACAACAACAACAACAACAACAACAACAACAACAACAACAACAATATGCACTTAAATAACTGGGTTGATTTAAGGTGGCGGCATTTTTATGCTGCAAGAAAATTTGGAAAGGTAAAATGATCTAAAATACCCTTTATTTCTGGGCTTACAATTTTGATTCGGATTTATTTAATTATTTATTTATTAGGTAATTGCTCACTGTCTTGCTTATTAGCATACACACACACACACACACACACACACACATATATATATTTCTCTCTCTCTCTATGATGCACATCCAAGCATTCCACGAACAGACATGAATTAATTCAAATTACACCACCACTTGAAATTACTGCCATGTGCCCTGAATCATAGTGTTTATCATATTGACACCTTTGACATTTGGGCGCCATTTAAACGGGACGTATCACGATGTGTTAGCTGTGTCCGCTAACATGCTATCGTTCTCGCTGTTATCCTTATTATTTCTATCATTCGTGCTGTTCAAATATTGTAATTTATCTCGCGCCCACATCTATAGCTTAATAACATCCCTGTGTCATCCCCAAGCCATGCGACCCATTTGTAGCCTGCGGCAGCAATCCTGGCTAAAATCTGGAAATCGAAGCCATGGCTCTTCTCTGGAAGACCTCCGTCTCCATTTGGCTGTGGTTCCGTACTTACCGTTTCCTGATATTTTTCACCAGCGCAAACTTCAGCAATTCATGGCTTGCACCTCCATCTGCTTATTGTCGCTTTTGCCTTGCCCCCACAGTAATGCTAACTGCTACATTGTTATTGCATCGTATTAATCCCCAAAAACTGGCCTCGATAAGATGAGACAACGTTCACCCCCACCCCCTCCCGTATTCCCCTCGATTCGCTCCCGACTATCCCTGTGGTTCTTGGGCCAACGAGGTCCGTGAAGGGGAAACCTTGAAACTGGCAATCTATCTCTTTTCATCATTCAACCCCGGGCTGCCTTGAAACCACAGGGCCCAGTAATTGCGTTTTTCAGACAGCCCAGTGCGGACTGGCCAGCAGCCAATCAGAGCCTTGTTTACACTATGAGATTGACAATGTTATGGCAGTGTGC